>JAPVLO010000003.1:29300000-30701592 GCA_027257055.1 Cephalopachus bancanus
TCCTGGTTTGAGATCAGGTACCCTTATAACAGATAATTGTTACAGTGGTTATCTCTGAGTAGCAAATTAATGACTGTATTTTCTTTCTTTTTTTTAAATTTAATTGTGCTTTATCTATATTTTCCATATTTTGTCATTAGTATATTACCCATACAATTGTTAAAAGTTACACTAAAAAAAGAAATCATGTTGTTCAAAAACTTTCGGATACAGTAAGAAACTATGTTTAAAAGAATAGATCCATATAGCAGCTATGCTATTTTAACCTTTCTCCTTTAAAATGATACCCCATTCGCTTTTCAGATCAAGGGACCACAAAGGTTATTTACCTAGACACAAGATTTTAGAACAATAATTCTGTTAGAAGCTATACCCTTAAGTGTATTCTAAACAATACTTTAAGATTTTCTATCCTTTAAACATTGTTTAAAGAAAAAAATCAATAATTAAAAGGTTCTATCATCTTTGGATTGTGTAGTTTAAATCCAAAAGGTTCAGTCCCATAGCAATTTAAGGCAAAATAAAAATTGAACTCTCATAGTGAAAGATAAAGCAAGGAGTGAAAAGATTTTAATATATTTAATAATTGTATTTAAAAGTCTTGATATCAGACACAGAACAAAACGTACCAGTTCTTTTGGGTTCTTGTACTATAAAATCTCATTACAAAGCATCTTTTTATACTGATTACCAGTTACATTCCTGGTCACAATATATCCTCCTTTTTTGTAAAGATGTATCAGATACCTTGCTCTCTATACAACAGGTCATATCTGCAAAGGTTTTACTCCTACTGTACTGGGTATTTTTATTCCATTGTACTTATCTTCATACAAAGACTTGATTGGAAAAAATATTGCATAGATGTACTTCAGACACATGCTTTGATTGTGTACAATATCCCACATGTGAAAGGTTTAACAAAATTGTCTTATTCAGCGTAATCAAGAATGTTTTTATTTTAAAACTGCTTTTTAAAAGTATACCAAATTACATAATTGAACTAAAAATATAAGGTACCCCAAAAAAGCTACAAAACATCTCCAATATTTCTCAAGACAGAAATTGGATATCCTGAATGTATAACCTAGAACTAATTATAAAGAGCAGAGCAGGGTCGGGCACGATGGCTCATCCTGTAATCCCAGCACTTTGGGAGGCCGAGGCGAGTGGATTGCCTGAGCCCGTAGGTTCAAGACCAGCCCAGGCAATTTGGCGAGATCTCATCTCTGCAATAAATAAAAAATTAGCCAGGCGTGGTAGCACATGCCTGAAGTTCTGGCTACTTGAAGGGTGAAGTGGAAGGATTGCCTGCAACCAGCAGGTCAATGCTGGGGTGGCCATGAGCGTGCATGCCTCTGCACTCCAGCCTGAGTGATGGAGTGAGACTCCAACTCAAATAAAAAAAGAATAGAGCAACATCAGAACTTCAGCACTATTTTGTGAGTAAAATAGTTCATTCCACTCTATTCTGTGCTTTCAGAATGCCGAAAATTCAAGGTGGCAGAACCAACTGGCCAATCTTAACTTTCACTACTATCATCAAAACCACCCTCACTCTAAAGAATATTTCTGCATATGTATCTTCTCCCTCCAGTACTACCATACACACAGTTTCATCATTTATTTCAAATTCCAAGAAATGTTATCAACTCTCCTCTTCCCTCCCCACCTTTTTTTTTTGTTATACAGCTTCTTGACTGCTTAAATAGCATTAAAAAAAAAGTTCACAGGCAATCCAAAAGGATTTCCTAATGAACTGTAGACTGCAGCATACCTCAAAGGGGGAAGTAAAATTTGTGATAGGTTTTCTTCCTTACTTTCTGTGCATTTTTCCCCTGAAGGTAAAAACTCCAAATCTAGTACCAATGTTTTCAACTTCCTTCAGTATGTTTTACTTTTGTCTTTGGTTCCTAATTACTGCTTTTCTTTCCTTCTAAAAATTCATTTATTTCTTTCAGTAAAAAGAACAGTAATAATATGTTGAACAACTCTGAAATAAATTTTGTCATGTAAAAAATTAATTACGCATTCCGAACCTGGTCACTGTAGTCCTCCGGGAATTGCCTCTGCACCTCAGGATCTGTAAATAATTGACAGATAATATTAATTGGCTTTGGATTAGTGAGCAAGCAGAGGATCACACATTAATATTTGATCAGAAGATGATAGCAGCCCTGGCAGGGGATCCAAGGGGGGCAGCTGAGGCATAGATGTTGATGAGCACAAGGAAGGACTCTGCAAGGCACTCCCATTACCCTCCTCCAGAAATATAAAAAAGAAAAATTTTAAAGACCTGATGCTACCGTTAACTTTAGACTATTACCTAATGCAAAATTTTGCCAGCTGCAAATTGCCCTCAATATATTTTTCCGAAGAAAATGAGTCTTAAACCTGCCTGACTTTTCTTCTCTAATCAGAAGCCTCCTTTTCATAGTTATAGATGTGGGTTTGGAAAACCACCTTAAGCACCAGTTTCAGATAAGGGAGAAAGGGGGAGTAAGAGAAGATTTCTTTCAATGAATAAATGCAAAAGTCACTGCTTTTAAAAATAAAATATATCCTTCCCAACATGCTTATAAACTCTTATGAAAATGCAGGTAAAACAAGATGAAGTTTCCTTCAAAACAGGACCAATGCTTTTGGCTTGTCAGTGTAAACAAAATATCATATGAGAAATTATGTTCCACCTGACATAATTAAATTTTCTCAGAAACTATAAAAATACATTGGTAAAAATATATTTTATGACCATGTATTTAAAATGGAGTTATTAAAGGGATCGCTTTATTCTTAAATCATAATTGCAAGATAATCCAACATCATCTTCTGTAAGTCAATATAGACATAAACAAATTAAAAGCTATTAGCACTCCATTTACTATTGATTAGGAAAACAATCTTTTCTAATAAGAACAAGATTTGATTCCTCAGGGACATATTAAGGGAGTGATCAGAATGCTATCTATTTGAGAAATCATATAGCAATTCAAAACACTTACAGAAAAAGCACAGTATTTGGGGAACTTCACTCTAAAATGATCACATATACTACTTACTTTTTATATCTATCTTTAAAAACAATGCTAAAACACTAATTTACTTCTCTGTGAAAGTGAATCTATGTAAAAGCTAAAACTCTCCAAATCACAATAAGGAAATAAAGTTCATTGTTCTTCAGTAAAGAATCCAAAATAAAAATAAAGGGCCTATTCACTACTACATTTAAATCCTAGAGATACCAGTTTACAAGTCATTAAAGTCAATGGATGTTGTTTTTTTTTTTTTTAATCTAAGACTAAGAACAAAAGCAGCAATATTCAAAAGGTCACACCAAAAGTAGAGCTTCCCAAATGGGTGGTTCAAAAAAGTTTCAACTATCTGCAAACCATTTCCACTCTTGAGCTGTCTTCCAATTGGTTTAAAAACGGGGGATCAGTTTCTTTGTATACCCTCATCTCCATCTGCTAAGAAGAGACTGATGACATGTCCAGACTGTGACCAGCAGTGTTCTGGAATAATGCTCCCTGTCGTACCAATTCAGGGCTTCCTTCCTAGGCCAGATAAAGAAGTTGTTGCCTGTCTTTGGCCCTGAGGGCTGAAACCACATGAGGACTCATCCCTCCAGAGAGAAGAGACAAGCTAAATGGCGCTAAGGGTGTGGCAGGAAAAGTACTAGGCCTACAGAGAAGAATTAGCCAGCAGGATGCCAAGGGGAAGCCTGTTGCCCAACAAATCTCTACGAGTGTTAGAAAAGGGAGCAAAAGGGCCTAAAAAAAAGATGGCAATGACTATAATTCCTAAAACATACTTTAAAAAAGGATGGCAGTGACTATAATTCCTAAAACATACTTAAAATGTGGTCCAGAGACCCAAAAAATGCAGCTCTAAGCCACCGAGGGACATAATAAAACAGAAGTTGGGAAAGCCGCAAAATCATTGAAGACTTATTCTTTTTATTCCTGTTGACATGTGGTTAATACTTCCTCTTCAACTAGAAAACTTCATAAAGAAACTACTCATACAAATCTTTAATACCGTGCTCTCCTTCTTGTAGTAGTTTGTGCTTTTTGGGAACCACAAAATACTGATGAAAATAAAACCAAAGAATATTTTTTTATCACTATCCTGCAAAGAAATAAATGTCAGAAACCAAAATTTGTAGTATATTCTTCAGTTAAAAAAAAATATGACTCCTATTTATAGGTGAGATATGGTACTTAAATATCTTTAGTCAACTATATGAACAAGAAGTCATAAATAATATAAAACTCATCATTTTAAAAATATATTTTATTCATGTATACAACATAGTAGAATTGAACAAAGAGAAAGAAAATAAATGAAAAGAAAAATCAATCTATTGTAACACACTGAAGGTAAAGACCATGGAATGCCAAAATAGAGGCCAAACTGTATTATCCCAAACACTGCCTCAATGATAGGCAACATTAACACCATCAAATTCCTTCAATTGTCCTAAGACTATTCCTAAAATGAGATTCTCAGATTTTTTAACAGATAATGTTCCAAGATAATACATGCATTATTATTTACTACGATTCAAACATAAAACTTTTGATTCCTTTTCATGAAGGCCCTTGAGGTTTACCAAAAAAAAAAACCCTTCATGGGTCCTTAACATTCTCTAAAGAAATAAAGTACTTAAAAAAAATACTTTTAAAAACCAAAGTCTAACCTATAAAGTTCCATTCAATTAGCTCAAAGATCCAGTCTGATAGTTAATAAAACTATGAGAGCCATTTTGTAAAAACACAAAAACTGCAAATGATTTGTTTGAATTTTCTTAAAATGTCTATTTTATACAGGAGGTTAAAATCATTTTTCACATTGAGTCAATCACAATGCCATAATGTCACCAAAATATCGACATTGGAAACATCTGAGTTGAAAAGGTCCAAATACAATCTGCTTTTCTCAAGCAACACAACACCCGCCTTACTAACAGTTTCAGCATGGCACATGTACAAAACCTAGCACCCTGCAGTTAAGCAAACCGCCTTTAAATTTTCTGTCTGGCAGCAATCCACTTGCGTGTCTGTATGTTTTTACAAGTACTCTATGTATTTCATTGCGTCAGCTGCATTTCTTTGAGTTTTAAATGGTCTGGGAACATTTTATGAAATGTTCTATACCTTTATATGGAAAATAACATACACTGGAAAACTGCATTGGTCTAATATTTATATATCTATTTCTTTATCCACCATCCAATGCTATAATTGCTAATATTCCAAAACACCTTCTCATATTAATAAGCTCACCGCCAAATGCAGTGTCACTAAACAGCTAACTTCAACACAAAAATCTGTAGATGAGAGTACTACCATGGAAGAAAGTAACATAATTTACTTAGGCAATTGGCAGTAAGAATAGAGTTATCAGCATATGTCAAGTTTTTTCCCTATGAATTGTCCCTCTGACAGAAAATTAAGAACATAATATAGTGGTACACAAGTACACTCTTCTTTCCTTAGCCTCCTTTCTCAGTAACTTTCTCCTGATTTAAGTAGCAGATTCTTACAAACTTAATCAATGTCATCAACTCCCAAGAAAATATTTTCAACAAAAAAAACTGTATATAAAATATCTTGCCAACAATATGTATAGAGTCCACACATCTTTTAACCAAACAGGCCTAAAAGAGGCAGTCGGCTCTTTCAGATCATGTCAAAGTGATATTCCAGCACCATGGCTATCTAAGAAGCTGTCCCCACAGAAACATGCATCACTTTCAATGAAGGCCACAAGGAAGCATTTTCATATTTAAAAAGAGACATTTCACAGTATAGGATTCCCAATAGCACAATCTCACTGAAGCACAAAACATGACCATGCTTAAAAAGCTGTGTCCTCAGAGCAGAAAAACACTGAACTCCAGAACAAATATGTCTTACTTTTTTTTTACAGAAAGGCTAATTTTCTTCAACCTCAATAGTCTATGTTTTCTAATCTTCTACTATACATGCTTTAAAATCTTTAAGATATACCAGATTGCCACAGGACGTTTAATTAATAGAATAAGAGTAAGGGCAAGACTTACTGGAAAGGTGCTATAAATTATTTTACACAGGCTCCAAAAACCTTGAGTTCTGCCTTAGGCTTAAAGTTCCTAGAAAACGTGGTATTCAGATCTTTTACAACAGAAATGCAAAATAATTCATAAAAGTACTGTGGTTACATATGAAGGCTTATTTGTACATTGGTAACTAATCTGTGTACACAACACACACACAGATCTTACCAAATTATTTTCCTGTTTCCCTCTGTCACACCAATGACTCCATTTAAAAAGTCAAGGCATGACATATTTTTAACTGATTATTAAAAAATACACTCACTTCATTTTGTATGAAACACACAACAACTGCATAATACCCAAGTGTCATCTTCTATAATGGGAGCTCTTTTAGGAAACTGAAGGGAAACTACAAACGTAGTAGTTAACACAGGAACTGACACTGCTTTCACTTTTAACATGCTAGGTATTCAAAGCAGAAAACATTACTACTACTGAATTTATCCAATTATTACCTCTAGGATACTTCAGTCATTAATAGACAAAATATTGAACCCACTGAAAATTTACAGTTATAAAATCTGACCTTTAAAAAGTGGGACTTGGACATTAGCTGTAAACGATATAATCTCATTGTTCAATTTCATGTAGTTTAAGATACTATTTTCCTCTCCCCACAACCATAAATGTTAATCCAAGCTGTAATCAGATTTAATTTTCCAGATGAGAAGATGGGAATATGTTGCAAACGGGATAACAGTCTACTACTCTGCTATTTCACTAATGACATTCTTAAACTTTATACACTAAAAATGTAGACTCTCAGAAATTAGTCTAACAAGTTGTACATTTTGAGGACACGCTCAATCTTTCCCAAAACACACCCAGAAATAAACCTTCTGTTGATTTTCAAGAAGAAAAATTAATTTTTTGTACAACGCAGAATTAAAGTTTCTTGATAGTATAATTGCAAACTGAACTATACTAAAGAGCTTCAATGATACTATCTATTAAGCCTATTAAAGCTACAAAATTTCAGCTTTATTTACTTTATATTGTAAAATACAAAATTGTTACTTTAGGATTTAAAATCAATTATTCTAGTAAATTATTACATTTTTAATAGTTAAAATTTACTTATTAAAAATAACATTACATTTTTAATAGTTAAAATTTACTTATTAAAAATAACATATTTTTCAAAGGAAATGTTTCAAGTGTTTTATATCATTTTTTAAAAACCACCAACTTGTTTTCCTTTTCCTTGAAAATGAAACAAAAAGATTTATGTTGTTTTTCCTTTTAAAATATTCTAAATCAAAAACTACTTCTTTCAAAAAAAATTTACTAATTTTAAACTTCAGATTTGACCCTAAAATTTCAAAGAAGTTTAATTTACATATTAGGTGGAAAATCATTTCAAAGTACTTTAACTGAACATTTATTTGGTTTCTGAATACAAATGAAATTTTGCTACTTTATAAAAAAAATCTGCTCTAGGTATTAACTTTTTGCTCTAAAACATGAAGCCTATAAGACAAAAACCTTCAATCATCCCCATTTTTAACCATGATTCTTTTCAAGTGTTTTCCCCTAAAACTGGCATTTAAAATATAATCAAATACAATTTCTCAGCAACTAGCCTGATAACATAAGAAGAGCAAACCATCAACATCTATAATGAAAAGACAAATAGCATTATTCAAGGAAGGAAAGCAAAACCCACCTTGGTATGGCGAGCGATGGAGTCATTCACATGCCAGATTCCTCCTCAGACTAACATATTCTGCCTTTCAGGCATATCCTGCTCCGATGTGACTATTTATGCATAAACAGCAGACACTGACCTATTGTTTTCAGTTGTTGAAGTTATGAATGTAGTACAGTTACCAATTAAGTGAATCAACAAGTCCTAAATGCATCAGCTGTTCTACAAATAATGAGTCCATTGACATTATACAACTAAATCTAGGGAGTTTCATCTTTCTTCAAGAAAATGCCAATAGATTTTAAGCAGCAAATGCCACTACTTAGTGATGATTTGAAATATTTTCCATAACTAACTTCGTCTGTGAAAGGATTATAAGTTTGATTCTTAACCAAACTTATGCCACGTAACTCCAAAAATCAAACATAAATGAAATTCCAAAGGGAGCTTTAAAAGCAAGGGTAAGGTGTGCTGAAGGAAAAATAGTCAAAAGGATATGTTCACTTACACTTACCTTTTTTCCTACTGAATCTCTTAGTTTTCAACTTTCATTATTATTTAAATTTAAATATTGAGGGAATTTTTAAATTAGTTCAAACTTTGGAACTAATCCCTAAAGTCTAACAAATTGATAAATAAATAGATGAAGATATTTTTTAAATGTTATCATCTCAAGTTTCCACATAATTTTTCTATGAGTCTGAATGAGTAAACTTAAGTGCCACATTTTTATGCCAATGTGAATAATTACTTTGGACTTTGCATAAATGACAGCTGTGCCCTTTATGTATTACAAATGTGACATCACTGCATATGGTCTTCATAAATAGATATATCACATCTGTCAAATTTGGTGAAAAGAGATAACTTAATTATTTAATCAAATATAAAAACTATTGACAGCATTCATAATATTTGCCAGGTGCTGTGATAGACATTTTATACTTAAAAAAGAAATTTTTTTTTTAGCTGGAGTCTCACTCTGTTACCCAGGCTGAAGTCCAGTGGCACGCTCATGGCCACCACAACCTGGACCAGCTGGGCTCAGGTGATACTTCTGCCTCACCTTTCCAAGTAGCTAGAACCACGGCATGTGCCAGCATACCTGGCTAATTTTTTTGATTTATTGTAGAGACGAGATCTCACCAATTTAACCTGGCTGATCTTAAACCCCTGAGCTCAAGCAATCCTCTCATCTCTGCCTCCCAAAGTGCTGGGATTACAGGTGAGTCATCATGCCTGGCTATATAAAATTTTTTATTTTACCTTCATGATAAAGCTATGCTATTGGGACTATCATATCAGTTTTATCATAGTTAAAGAAAGCAATAGGTTATCACTTGTCCAAAGTTAGAAAATTAGTATTCATTCATGGAATAAATACTCTGATTTGGTTGGCCCTATTGATGAATAAGCCACAGTCCCCACCCTCCTGGAGTCCGCAGTCTAACTTTGATGGAGAACGCAGAGAATTAAACAGTTAACATGGGGCTTGGTAAGTGCCATGCTAGGGATTAGCATAGGGGCTTCTGGTCTTGTCCTAAGTGGGACAGAAAAGGTTTTTAGGAAGAAGTGGCAGAGCCACAGTAGAGTCCAGTATTAGATCAAGGCTCATGTCATCATATCACACACCCCCTTCTGAACAGTGCACAGTACAATAAATAGGTATATTGTGAGGCCGCATCCCATGTTTTACTTAGCTTTGTCTCCTACAAGATGTCTTGCCTGTTATAAATAACCAACAAATATTTGGGGTGTAATAGAATAAATAGAACAAAATAAACTAATTAAACACTCCAGCTCTCCAAGTAGATAAAAGGCCAATTTCAAAACATTCGGTTGAAAACATGCCTCTGAATGCTATAGACTTCCTAAACATCACATTGGCATGTAGTAAGCACACAATAAATATTAGCTGTTGTTATATTATTAACCCCAGTGGAGAAATAAGCAAGCTCTATAAATTAAATGGCTATAGACGTATAGGTGTGCCTCAAATTGGAAATACATGTGTTCCTGAAATAAACTTTTATAAACCCAATTAAAATTTTCCCTTGCCTTCTATTGCTTATTTAGAAATGTTGTAACTTTATCAGAAACTGATTTTTCTCTACATTGTCAGTAGTTCCAAAATCCTTAAGCTACAGTTTATTTGCCTCCTGGCATCTGTTTTCCTAATGATCTGTAAACATCATATCCACCAGGGACACTCCTAGATTTACTGAAACCCTGAAGTGAATCTGTACAAATTGAAGGACATTCAATTCCTATGCTAATTTCTATGCTTTCTAAGTTTGCATACTGGGTTTCAGAAAGTCCCAGTAAACATTCTTGCAATAACAATTATATACTAACAACTGCCACTTACTGACTGCTTAGGTAAACCAATCATTGCCATAAGTGATTTAATTTATTACCTTATTTAATCGTAACAATGCTGCCAGGTAAGACGATATATCCCTATTTTATAAATAAGAAAAGTGAGGCTCACTATGAACAAATTCACAGAGTTAGTAACAGAGCTGGGATTCAGCCTGGATCCATCAGGCTCCAAAGAATCCAACCCTGGTTTTCCTTTTTGGCTTTATTTATTTACATCCTGTTGATCTGTCTACTAGTCATTATTGTGACTCAACAATAAGAATGCATCTGGACAAATAACTAAAACATGTTGTCATAAAACGGGCCTTAGCAGATTATGAATGAGAGCTTTCCAATTTCTTTATTTATGTTCCTGTGCCAAGTTCAGGATATAAATAAAATGACTCCAAAGTAGCTAGCATTCAATTCAAGTAGTAAATACAGTAGTTAAAAGATGAATTCATATTAAAAACAGAATAATTTTGAAAGCTAGAGGTTATCCTTGTATCTATGGGAAAAAAAAACAGTTTGCTAAACAAGCAGAGTGAATAAGAACATTGAGAAAGTGTTTTCCTACTTAAGAAAATGTGTTCCTGGCCGGGCTCAGTGGCTCAGCCTGTAATCCCAGCACTTTGGGAGGCCAAGGTGAGTGGATTGCCTGAGCCCGAGGGTTCGAGACTCACCCGGGAAACTTGGTGAGACCTTGTCTCTACAATAAATCAAAAATTAGCCAGGCGTGGTAGCGCGTGCCTGTAGTTCTGGCTACTTGGAGGGCTGAGGCAGAAGGATTGCCTGAGCCCAGGAGGTTGAGGCTGCAGTGGCCATGAGCGTGCCACTGTACTCCAGTGTCAAAAAAAAAAAGAGTGAGACTCCGACTCAAAAAAAAAAAAGGAAATGTGTTTCCAAGTACCTCTAAACCACACTGAGAACCCAATGCAAAGGCCAGACTAGTGCATATAGGACAGATAAAGCTGACACCTCTACAGAGAAAACAGACAATGCCCATAAACCAGAATTCTTCCTTATACTAAAATTCTGCCTTCCTCCCCCTGGGAACAAGCCATTGCCTCTTAGCCCTTACTATTACAGAAGCAGTGACTATATCCTATGCCACTTTTTATTATTGTTGTAGTAAAATATACATAACAAAGTTTCCTATTTTGATCATCTGTGCTACAACATCAAGTACATTCACATTGTGCCACAATCACCACCATCCATCATCAGAATTTTCTCATCTTCCCCAACTGAAAATTGGAAGCCATTAAACACAAATTCTTCATTATCGTCTTCTCCTACCCCTAGCAACCACCATTCTACTTTGTCTCTATAAATTTTGACTACTCTAGTTACCTTATGTAAGTGGAATCATGCAGTAGTCATCCTTTCATGACTTGCTTCTTCTACTCAGCATTATGTCTTCAGGATTCATTCATGATTTAGCATATATTAGAATTTCCTTCTCTTTTACAGCTGAATAATATTCCACTATATGTATGAGTGGAACCAAAAAAATGAAATTTATTTATAAAAATTGTATATTTTTTCTTACAAATTTAAACTTTAGTACTCTCCATTTGATGCAATACACCTACTGAGATGCTTTTTCCACTGCTCTAAATAGTTTTTGAACTCTTCTATTTTGGCGTCTTTTAGTGCTTCTGCTGTTTTTTGTTTCACCTCTTCCACATAGACAAAATGTGTCCCTTTGAGGGCTTTCTCATTCGGGAAAAAAAAAAAAATCAGGAATCAGAGGAATAGGGAGGTGGGGAATGGGGGTCATGCCATTTTTGGTCAAAAACTGCTGAATACTCAGTGCAATGTGAGCAGGTGTGATTGTAAATTACCCAACATAAAATGGGCAAACGTGTTGAAAGAATCTCAAAAAAAAAAAAAAATTCACTCAGCAGAATGCAGCCTCTTACAACACTAACTGGTATATTGATGCTGATGGGTTCCTAGAACACTTACCTAGCAGAGAAAGCCTGTACTACAAGGGGCATGCCCTCCAAAAAATAATTCCATTGTTTTTTGGGTCGCTGTTCATATATATCACATTGTTCATCCATTATTCGGTCAATGGACAATCTGATTATTTCCATCTTTGACTATTTTTTTTATAATCAATATTTTTTATTATGATATTGTGGGGTATAGTTAAGGGTTAGGTATACAAATACGTTTCGTTCAGGCACCCTTGTTGATAAGAGGTGTTTCTCTGTCCCCAGACAGATATTTACTACCGTTAATCCCATCTCCCCCCCACCATAATTTCTCACTGCTGTCAGTCATTTTCTTATAGTATTACAATGGATGTTCAAGGTCCACTATATTAGTAAGAACATGTGATACTCGGATCCTTGTTTCTGTGAGAGGTCACTCAGTATTATAGACTCTAGTTCCATCCAGGTTGCTGCGAAATTCATGATTTTGTTCTTTTTTATGGCTGTGTAGTATTCCACCGTGTATATGTACCACATTTTTTAAATCCAGTCCTCCTTTGATGGGCAGCATGGTTGCTTCCAGGTTCTTGCTATTGTGAACAATGCTGTGATAAACATACATGTGCAGGTATCTTTTTTATAGAGTGATTTGAGTTCTTCAGGATATATCCCCAGTAGGGGGATTGCGGGGTCATATGGGAGGTTGATGTTTAGAGCTTTTAGGAATCGCCACACTGCTTTCCACAGAGGCTGCACTAGTTTACACTCCCACCAACAGTGTAGAAGTGTTACCTTTTTGCCACACCCTCTCCAGCAGCTGTTATTTTTTGAGTTGTTGATAATTGCCATTCTGACTGGAGTTAGGTGGTATCTCCTAACTCTCCTAACAGTGTGGTTTTGATTTGCATCTCCCTGATGATTAGTGAGATTGAACATTTCTTCATGTGTCTGTTGGCTGCTCGGATGTCTTCCTTTGTGAAGTGTCTGTTCATCATCTTTGACTATTATAAATAATGCTGCTAAGAACACTTGTGTACAAATAACTATTCAACTCCCTGCTTTCACTACTTTTGGGTATATAGCTACAAGTAAAATTACTATATCATATGGTAACTCTACATTAATTTTTTTTTTTTTTGAGGACCTATGAGGGAGGACCCCCCCCCAAAAAAAGGGCAGAATTCTTTTTTTGGAGGGCAGGCTTTCCCCACTAGGTAAGTATAGACTTTCCTCCACTAGGTAAATGTTCTAGGAACCCATCAGCATCAGTGTACCAGTCAGAGTTGTGAGAGGTTGCATTTGGCTTCAGTGTTTTTTGTCTTGTTTTGTTTCGTTTTTAGAGATTCTTTCCACACGTTTGCCCATTTCCCATTTTATGATGGGTGATTTATGAGTATACCTGTCCACACTGTGCTGAATGTTCAACAGTTTTTGTCCAAAGTAGCAAGAGCCCCATGCCCTACCCTCCCTAAACACCCAATCTCACCTCGAGTTACTTTTTGTATTTCCCAGGATGAAAAAAGTCCTCAAAAGGAAAGTTTTGCCGAGGTAGAAAAGGTGAAACAAAAAACAGCACATGTACCAAATAGCATCAAAATTGATGAGTACAAAAACTGTTTTGAGCGTCTTGACAGGTGTGCTGCATCAAACACAGAGTACTTTAAAGGTGACTATAGTTTAAACACATAAGAATAAATACCCAGCCGGGCTCGGTGGCTCAGCCTGTAATCCCGCGCCTTGGGAGGCTGAGGTGAGTGGATTGCCTGAGCCCATGGGTTTGAGACTCGCCCAGACAATTTGGTGAGACCTCATCTCTACAAATAAATCAAAAAATTAGCCAGTGTAGTAGTGCGCACCTGTAATTCCAGCTACTTGGAAGGCTGAGGCGGAAGGATCGCCAGAGCCCCAGCAGGTCGAGGCTGCAGTGGCCGGAAGCGGTCACTGCACTCCAGTCTGGGCAACAGAGTGAGACTCCAACTCAAAAAAAAAAAAAAAAAAAAAAGAATAAATATCCAATTTGTATAAATAAATTCTGGGTTTGGTGGGGTTCTCTCTCATATACCACTGCTAATATGTTTCAAGATCTTTATGTTGTGAAGCTATCATAATAGCCTAGACGCCTTAGTCTAGCCATTAAGAACAACCCACCAATAAAAATCAAAAATCAACCAGGCGTGGTAGTGCGCGCCTGTAGTTCCAGCTACTTGGAAGACTGAGGAGGAAGGATCGCTGGAGCCCCAGCAGGTCGAGGCTGCAGTGGCCGGGAGCAGCCAATGCACTCCAGTCTGGGTGACAGAGTGAGACTCCAACTCAAAAAAAAAAAAAAGAACCCACCTATTTCGCCTCTTTCCTTTTTTTGAGTTGGAGTCTCACTCCGTTACCCAGGCTGGAGTGCAGTAGCATGCTCACAGCCACCCCAGCATTGACCTGCCGGGCTCAGGTGATCCTTCTGCCTCAGCCTTCCAAGTAGCTGGAACTACAGGAGCACGCCACCATGCCCAGCTAATGTTTTGGATTTATTGTGGAGACGAGGTCTCGCCAAGTTACCCAGGCTGATCTCAAACCTGTGGGCTCAGGCAATTCTCTCACCTTGGCCTCCCAAAGTGCTGGGATAATAGGCATGAGTCACTGCGCCCGGCTATCACCTTTGTTTCTTAAATATGAATCCCTAAATCTTGCCAACCTAATCAATTCACTTTTCAAAAAAATTTGACATGCTTTGTTCATCTTTCTCCTCTTCCTATTATCCGAATCAGGCCCTTCCAAAAGATGCACTTAGGCGTAACAATTTATAAATGTGACCAATTATTTATTATTTTATAAATTCATAGCCAATCACACTGGTGCTTAAAAAAAAAAAAGAAAACTATGTCCTCTATCTGAAATGCCAAAGGAACAGGAAAATTGGCACATTCACATCCATGACTCCCCAACTCATGAAACTCTTTGATTTGCTCTTGGGACTCATGGCCAGCCAACCTCTTCTCTATAAGTTCCCCTCACATACTTACATTCTTACTGTGACCAATGCTGCTTCATCAAATGGTGGGTGTTTCTTCCCTACCTCTGCTCCCACTGGCTTAGAAGTAGGATAGGTGGCCTCTGTTCCTTGTTGCCACTTCCCGCCTGCTCTCCTCCTTACTCTCCAAAACCCTAGATTTTAACCTCAGGTCACCAGACTATATTCCCATTCTCCACTCTGCTTTGTTGTCATCTGCTAATCCAGAGTTACTCTTCATCATGGAATTTGTGGATCATAGTGTACTGTCACTCACTATAACACTATTTACACAGATGATCCTTCCAAATCCCTGAACTCTTGATTCTTTGGCCTCCTTCCCTGCTCCCAACAATCTTGTCTTCTACTCAGTTGCAGTTACTAACTCTCACATTCATACCCTAAACTTTACCATTAGCAATAACTGAAACTCCCTCAGTCATCACAAACTACAAGTTCCAACCATGATCCATCACCTCTCTTTCTGGTTCATTCCTGTAGTTCTCCACTTTCTTCTATCCCACAGGGACCTACATTCTATCAATCTTTTCTCTGCCCTTCATCTGCCTCAGGTCTACACTGTCTTCCTTACACAGCTTAAATTCTATTGTTGTAACTTTCCTTTACACATATCCTCAACTTCCTTGTGCCTCTTATTTTGTCATCCTCACATGGCAAACGCTTATCCTTGTTAAATCCAACTATCCACCTTCTCCCCCATAGCTGACCATGTTGAAGAAAAACACACAACTGAACTGACTAATCTCACACTAAATTTATTATTATGAACTGTGAGCTTTAATGTAACTTATAATTTTATACCACATTTCCCCTCATTCATTCTTTCTCTCTCAATGACTACTTCATACTTTCTCCTCACCCCTGAAACCTACACCCTTCTCTACCCTCAGTTATACTAATTACTTTATTTTCTACTTCTCTGAGAAAAAAAGAGCAATCATAAGAAAATCCCAAAAGTCTCCCAATCACCTCTACCCATCTGCCACCTCTGTCCCACAGACTCTGCCTTTATCCTATTACATGTGCCCCTTGTAAAGACCTTTGATCAATCGTGAAAAAGGATCCCATCCCCTCTTGCAAACTCAGACACAGCTCTACCAATCCTCCTGTTTTATTAATTTTATCCCAGTATTGGATTTTTCCCATCAGCACACAAACATGCTGTTATTTTTGCAAATGTTTTTAAAAGGTTAAGCCCACTTCCCAACAGTTAACACTTCATTTCTCTCATTCTCCTTATAGCTATTCTTTGAAAGACTATCCATACTTGTTACCAATTCGTCTTCCCATTCTCTTGAATCAATGGCAATCCAGCTTTCAACCACACTTCTCTGAAACTATTCATGTACCAATAGCCAAAAATGGCTTTCTTTTATCGCTAGCATCAATTATCAATCTTTAATCTTGACCTATAAGCACAACTTCACATGCATGATTGTCTCCTCCTGCTCTAATCACTTTCTTTCTTCATGTGGCTTCCAAAGCATCCCACTTCTGTTGTACTGGTGTCTTCTCAGGCTTCTTTCTGATCTCCTCCTGTTAAAGGGTCCCAGAGCTCAGTCCTTAGACTTCACTTTTCTTTCTCAATGCTCTCCTTTCCTTTGCTGGCCCTCTTTCAGTCCATCACTTCAAATAGAAGTATGCATTATGAACTTCAAATTTATTTCTTCAGCTCAGATCTATTCCAACTCGACTCATTTATCTGTCTACTCACCATCTCCATGTAACACCTCAAATTCAACATGACCAAAACTGAACTCCTGATCTTTCCCTCACATCTTACAGCCAATGTGCCAGCCAATCTTGTCAACTAAATCTTCAAACTATATTCAAAACCTGACCATTTCTTTTCATTTCCACCACTACCACCCTGGTCTAAACCACCATCATTTTCCACCTAGATTACTATCATAGCCTCCTAACAGGCTTCCCGGCCTGTGCCTCCAATTCTCTGCAGTATGTTCTCAAAATAGCAGTCAGAGGAATCCTGTAAAACTTAAGCCAGGGCCTCCTCTAAAATGTTCTCCCTTCACCAGCAACTCTTTGAACTTATTTCCTACTACTCTCCTAACTCTGTTCCAGCCCTATTGGTCTACTGGCTGCTTCTTGAACAAGCATAATGGCTTTTGCCCTCATAGTTTACTCTCTCTGATAAATATAAAGGAATGAGGGATGTGCTATCAGGTCTTCACTCACAAGTTAGTTTCCCAGTGTGGTCTTCATAACCACCTTATTTAAAATTATAATTTCCCTCTCCCTGCCATTCTTTATTCTCGTTCCTGTGTTATTTTTCTTCTTAGTGCATTTCCCCACCCAGCATACAATATACAAGTTGAGTATCTCTTTTCTGAAATGCTTAGAAACAGAAATGTTTCAGATTTCAGATTTTTCAGATTTTCTAATATGTCATATGTATAATATCTTGGGGATGGGACAAGATTCATTTATATTTGTATATACCTTATACACATAGCCTGAGGGTAATTTAGACAATATCTTTAAATAATTTTTGCATATAACAAAGTTTGTGTACAATGAACCATCAAAAAGCAAAGATGTCAGTCTCAGCCTCCCATGTGGACAATCTGTGGTTTGTTTGGCATCACTATAATCCCTGACTCTGAATTTATATGCTACCAATAAGCAGACATTTTCACATACTTATTCACATGTAAGTACTTAACAGGAAAAAATACGATATACCATTATTAATACAGTGAAAAAATGTGCTCAGAGTAACTGTGACATCACATCAGTGCTCAGAAAGTTTCAGAGGCTGGAGTATTTTGGATTTCAGATTTTCAGATCGGGATGTTCAACCTGTACTTGCTTGTCTGTTTTCCCGTATTACAATATATGATTTATGAAGGCAGAGATTTGTGCTTGTTTTGTTCACTACTATATTCCCACCCCTAGAATAGGACCTAGCATATAAATACTGAATGAATGAAAGGAGGAACGAAGGAAAAAAGAAAGCAAAAATTCAAATACTCCTTTTAGAAAACAATTTCGCAACATGCATCAAAACCATTATGAATGTCCATACTCTACAATTCCACATCTCGAAATACATCCCACGGAAATAAACTGAAATTTAAGTAATTTTTTAAATGTATGTTTCAGCCGGGCGCAGTGGCTCAAGCCTGTAATCCCAGCACTTTGGGAGGCTGAGGTGAGAGGAGTGCCTGAGCCTGCGGGTTCAAGACCAGCCTGGGCAACATGGTGAGACCTCATCTCTACAATAAATCAAAAAATATTAGCTGGGTGTGGCAGTTTGCGCCTGTAGTTCCAGCTACTTGGAAGGCTGAGGTGGAAGGATCACTGGAGTCCAGCAGGTCGACACTGGGGTGGTCATGAGGATGCCTCTGTACTCCAGGCTGAACAACAGAGTGAGACTCCAACTCAAAAAAAAAAAAAAAAGAAAAGAAAATAAATGTATGTTTCAAGCATCATTTCAAAAATAGAAAGGGGAGTATTACTTAAGCTCAATTGACACAATAATTACATCACCATTAAAATTAGGTGGTGTCTGTAATAATGTGGGGAAATGCAAACATTATTGCATCATGAAGAATTAACTCAAAATAAAATATAAAGATTTATCATGCTGTAATAATTTTTTTGAATGTTTAAAAACAAGATTTAAAATTAACCTCCCAAAATATCTAGCCATGAGTCTGTGAGGTTTAGGATTATTGGCAGCTTTTTAGTTTTATTTTCTGAATTGTCTACAAGGCTTTAACAAGATTTTCTTTTTTTCTTTTTTTTTTTTTTTTTTTTTTTAGTTGGAGTCTCACTCTGTTGCCCAGGCTAGAGTGCAGTGGCACACTCATGGCCATCCCAGTGTCGACTTTCTGTCTGGGGTCCGGCAATCCTTCCACCTCAGTCTTCCAAGTAACTGGAACCACAGCTGCACACTACCACGCCTGGCTAATTTTTTATTTTTACTGTAGAGACAAGGTCTCACCAAGTTGCCCGGGCTGGTTAAGCAGGCTAAGGCAATCCACTCACCTCAGCCTCCCAAAGTGCTGGGATTATAGGCTGAACTACCAAGCCCAGCCCATAATTTTTTTTAAAAAATGAACTTTGTAAATAAATATGTTCCTAGGAAATTAAATTGAAATGACCCACAACAGCTTAATGTCCCAATCTGCTTTTTCCAGGAATCCACTCCTGACTACATCAGCCCACATTCATTGGTCTTCTCCCTAAACTTCTGTAATATTCACTATTTTGGCAGTGTCATAAATTACTAAGCACCTGCTTATGTACCTAATCATTTCCTATCTAAGACTATTACTGCTTTCATTTAAATACCTGTCTCCCAGTAAGTAAAATAAGTCACACCCAAGACTAGAAGACATCACAGCATTCAAGCACAGTGCCCAGCACAGAGTAGGCTGCCTTCTGTACATGTTTGCTGAGTTGAATTCTATTCTGAATTGCCCTTACTAAATTTTATAAGGTAGGTTAACTTAGGGGTACTCTACCCAAGTTGCCTCCAAAAGATTTTATGGAATGCCTATTCTGTGCCACCTGCTATGACAGGCATAGACCATGTCAGGTCACTTAAGCTTCACAACTCCAGGACTCTATAAGGGTTATCCCCAGAAGACCCAAGAAGTGAAATCAGTGGCTTGTAATCACATCAATGGTAAATGCAGAAGCCAAGATTCAAACTCACAGATTTAACTCTAAAAACCTATATTCTTAATCATTATGCTTATACAGCAGAGGTTATAAAACTTTAGCATCTGGCTGGGCCCGGTGGCTCAGTCTGTAATCCCAGCACTTTGGGAGGCCGAGGCGAGAGAATAGCCTGAGCCCGTGGGTTCGAGACCCGCCCAGGCAACTTGGCGAGACCTCATCTCTACAATAAATCAAAAACTAACCGAGCGTGGTAGCACGTGCCTGTAGTTCCGGCTACTTGGAAGGTTGAGGCGGAAGGATCACCGGAGCCCAGCAGGTTGAGGCTGCAGTGGCTGGGAGCATGCCACTGCACTCCAGTCCGGGTGACAGAGTGAGACTCCAACTCAAAAACAAACAAACAAAAAAAAAAACTTTAGCATCCATCAAAATCACCTCATGGGCTTGATTCAGTTTCTGTCTCTGTAGGTCTAAGGTATTGCATTTCTAACAAGTTCCCAGGTGATGTTGATGCTGCTGACCTAAGGACTACCTTTTGAGAATTACTTTTGCACAGACTTCACTTAAAGAAAAAAAAAACTAGCAATAGGAATCTACTCTTCAAAGTTCCTTAAAAAAGGTTAGACATCCTGAATTCAATATCTCTAGTCTCAACGCAGGTACTACTTCTCAGTGAGTCCGCTAATCACCCCACACTTACTGTCAGGTTGGATGTCCCTCTTCTGTGTTAATCCTAAATATTCCACAGATTGGTTCACCTGGTGAGATTTAAAAGCTCAGAGAAGTGAAGAACCATAAGACAACATGAGAAACCCATTTTTCTAATACAGAACTAGCAGGCATGGCATGATAGTTTCCATTATCTTCAACTGGATCATGACTGATACATATCCTGTGTATACCTCTGTCCTAGTACTCATCACCCTAGACTATAATCTTTCATTTACTTGCTAACCTCCTCTACCGAAACCAAGCTTTCTTGACAGAGGAATCTCTTTTATTAATCTTCCTATCCTCTATACCTATAATATCTGACTCATAGCACATAATCATTTTTAGTAAGCTTTTAGACAATCACAATAACCATTATAATATTAAAAAGATTTGACATGAATGTTAAAGTGTTGGGCTGGGAATCAGCAGGCCTGGATTCTGCCACTATATGCTATTAAATAAGTCTCTATACCTGAATTCTCTCACACATAAATTGAAAATAATAATTAGTTTCCTTAAATCTAAAATCTATCATTCTATGATCTAAATTTCTGAGAGCACCCACTGCTTTGGTAAAACATCAATGTCCATAAGTATCCTTTAAAGAAAAATGGCCCCGAAGAAAGCACTTCTTTTTGGTTTTCTATGTAGCCAACCACTCTCTGATGTTAACAACCTCCCACAAAACTCAGAAAACAATTTTAAAATCCTTTCAATGAAGTAAAATTCTAAATTTAAGCAGCAGTGGCTACTTAAGTACCATTCTATTTATGCCTTTTTAAAATAAGAATAGGAAGTCTGAACACAGAAACAAGTATTTCCTATTAGGAACTGGCTCAATAACGGTCCTAAACTAGACCTATACACCTGTAGGTCTTCCTCTTGCCATTAATATAAAGCCAAGAACCAATAAAACCTGTATGAGAAAACAAGGATTTTTGGCTTGGGGTAATGCTACCCTAAAAGATCTCTCATCCTCAATTTGCATTTCCTCAATAGTCTCATGTTTATGGTCTCATGGTGTCTACCATCATGCATGTCTTTCATGTTATAAGGCATCTCTTTCCTGGATAAACTCATTAGGCTGTCCCTTGATGTCAGACTCTGTATCCATGTTGACTGACAGGTAAGGAGCCAAGGCTTTAAGAGGCAGAGCACACTCTGGGAAATGTGGAGTATTGAAGGAGGTAGTTTTTAAAAGTTTTAAAACCAAGTTTTTGCTCGTTTGTTGTTTAAGAAGAAGAAGAAAATAAAAAAAAATCGAAACCCCTACAACATCTTAAGCTAACCACTGTCAAAGTTTTAATAACTGTTCTTCCAGCTCTTCTCCAAAATTGAATAAACCAGCATCCTCAAAGAATCAGTTGATGCCCAGGGTGCACTGAGATAAAGGTGTAGCAGCAAAAGCAGTCTTTTTATTGCTCTTCCCGGACTCACTAACACAGTCCCTCACACAGATACCCTCAAATAAACATACAACTCATTCTGACAATAGAAGTGGACTGTATCAGTGTTGGTGCTTCCCAGCTGCTATCTGCGAGTAGGGAAAGGGTAACTGAATTCACAGGATGCAGCAAATAGACTCTGGAGTGCTATCCCAAGTCCCTGATCAGATTGTGTCCTTCTGACACAGGACAACCTGCCCATGTTGTACCCTATTGCATCACTATGGCCCTATATTATGACTCCATAGTCCAGGCAGCATTCCTTCTTCCAGTATCCCTCCCATATACTGCTACCACTAAGACTCTGCTAACACAACCAAATCTAGCTATGTTCCTCCCGGAGTCCCCTGACACCTACAGGATTATATAAACTGCACAAAAAAAATGAACCCTGGAGAAAGTTGAAGACTCCCAAGGCTAATGCAGCAGGTAGGAAACTATATGATTACTCTAGACTATGGCCTGAGGAGTTGGTGTGGAGTGGTAACAAGACTGGATTTTTATACTGGCTCTTCTACTAATTATCTGTGTGACCTTGTGATGGTTATTTAACCTTTCTGTGCTTGGTTTCCTATTCTGTAAAATGGGGATTAACATCACATCTATAGAGCTGCTATGAAATATTAAATGAAATAAAACATTTAAAGAAGTTGACTGGGCACGGTGGCTCATGCCTATAATCCCAGCACTTTGGGAGGCCGAGATGAGAGGACCGCCTGAGCCCACGGGTTCGAGACTAGCCTAGGCAACTTGACAAGATCTCATCTCTACAATAAATCAAAAATTAGCAGGGCATGGTGCCACATGCCTGTAGTTACAGCTACTTGGAAGACTGAGGCAGAAGGATCAACTGAGACCACCAGGTCGAGGCTGCGGTGGCCGTGAGCATGTCACTGCACTCCAACCTGGGCGACAAAGTGAGATCCCAACTCAAAAAAAAAAAAAAAGTTGAACTAATGCTTGGCATATGATAAGCTATTAGTATATTTTAGGCATTACTATCATCTTCCGTATTAGTTTCCCATAATAGTGTGGCCAGTGGGAAAATGAGCATTGAAGCAATACTGAATTAGAATCTTGATTCTACTACTTATCAGCTGTGTAATGCTGGTCAAATTAGTTCTTCGGAGCCCCATTGTCCTTATCTATAAACTGCGCATAATTATATTGCCTCACATAATGTTCAGGGTTAAGTAAAATAATGAATGTGAAACACTTTAAACAGTGACTGGCACCTAACAGATGCTTAATAAATGCTCTTTGTCCTCCTAAATTGGTTCATTTTAGGTGTCAACTTAGATATCAGATTGCTGGTAAAGCATTATTTCAGAAGAGATTGACATTTGAATCAGTGGACTGAGCAAGGAAGATCTGCCTATGTAAGTGGGCACCATCCAATCCATTGAAGGCCTAGACAGAACAAAAAGGCCGAGAAAAGGTGAATTTGCTTCCTCTTCTGTAGCTGGGACATCTATCTTCTCCCGACCTTGGACGTCTTAACTCCAAGTTCTCAGGGATTTGGACTCCAGAGCTTAGACTAACAGCCCCACAGGTTCTTAGGCCAACAGTCCCAGACTGAGAGATACATCATCAGTTCCCTTGGTTCTCAGGAATGATACCACTACCTTTCCTGGCTTTCTGGCTTTCAGATGGCATATCATGATACTTCTTGGCCTCCATAATATGAGCCAATTCCCATAATAAATCCCCCCTCTTTCTATCTTCCTTTCTTTTATTCGTTTTGTTTCTCTAAGGAACTCTGACTACTACATCTCCCAAGGTCACCTACATGTAGAAAGCATATAAAAATAATAAGCAGATTCTGAAGTAACCAACTATTCAGTACCTCTCTGTGAGCTTCTGCTTAACTTTGAACTGGAGTCTTTATCAAAGCTCTACCTCTGAGCTGCACTTAGAATCCTGACTCTTCCTAATCAGCCCTACTATATTGCTGCTTTCCAAACTCCCCTTTCTTAGTGAGATACCTGATCTTTTGCATTTGCCCTGTTATCCCTGTTAGGCTAAATAGAAGACCTTGCTAATTCATGCTAGCTCCTAGTCTCAGTTGCTCACCAGTGGTGCTCTCCAAGAAGGTCCAATCTTGAGCACCTGTAATGTGAGGTTATCAAACAATCCTGACATTTCCCTTCCAAAGTGAATCAAAGGGTCTAATGAACAGTGGAGCCATTCATTGCAAGATAATTTGTTGCGCACCCACTATTAGAGTGTATTAGGCACTCAGAGGACATCAGAGATATGATCTGTGGTTGCTCCCTAATAAGACACAATAAACACTCTCCTTGAGTTGCCCAGGTAAAACAAAAATTAGGATCGTGTTGAAAAGACCTTAAACCTAATCAAATGGAGAAAGGAAGTAGCTTCTGCCAGAGAACCGCAATTGCTCCCTCTCTTCCATACTAATGTAATATAGAATTATGCAGGAAACCAATATTTCAATTTGAACTTAAATCCTTAAATCCTTTTATCTTTCTTGCTTGCAGCCTTGACTAGACCCCACTGAGCAATCAACCTGCTCTCTCCTACCCCTGTAGCCTCCAGAGTTGAAGGCACTTCCCAAGGAGATGGGAAACCAGACCCCCAAACCTTACTACCCTGACAGATGCAAGAAAAGGGATGCAGAGAGGGACTGAAGTTTTATTATCCTCTCACTCATGTTATTTTTCCTCCATCAAATTAGCAAATGTTAAAAGTGTGGGAAACATCTAGAGAGTGAAGGATCTGGGGAAACAAGCAGTCTCCTATACTTAATAGTTAAGAGTGTGGTCAAATTTAAATTGATTTGGGTTTTTTTGTTTTTGTTTTTTTGAGTCGGGAATTTCACTCTGTCACCCAGGCTGGAATGCAGTGGCATGCTCATGGCCACTGCAGTCTTGAGCTGCTGGGCTCAGGTGATCCTTCCGCCTCAGCCTTCCAAATGGCTTTAACCGCAGGCACATGCCACCACACCCAGCTAATTTTTTGATTTACTGTAGAGACAAGGTCAGTATCGAACCTTTAGGGGTTCAGGCAATCCTCTTACCTCTGCCTCCCAATGTGCTGGCATTACAGGCATGAGCCACTGTACCCAGCCATGTCCATGCCTTTTAATCTACCAATTTTACTTCTAAGAAAATATCTGTGGAACTCATGAAGGTCATGGTCTTCTACAAAGAAATTCATTACAGTATATGAAACTACCTAAATATCAATCAGCAATGCAATGGTTCAATAAATTATGGTAAATCCATGCAATAGAATATTAGAGTCATTAGGAATTATTTTGAAGGGTATGGACCTGGAACTCTCATACATTGTTAGAGGAACAATAAATTGGTACAACCGCTTTAGAAAACTATTTGAAAATATTGAATAAAGCTAAACTTAACCCTACCAATTTCAGTCTTATGTGGATACCCCAAGAGAAACAAGTGCTTGTGTTTACCAAAAGACAAGTATAAAAATATTCACTGTAGCTTAATTTGATAATAGGGAAACAAAAGTGTTGATCAACAGAAGGAGGAATAAATTGTGCTATATTCATTCAGTGAAATACTATACAGCAATTAGAAAAAGAACGAATACAGGCAAAACATAAATAAATCACACAGACATTTTTGAATTAAAAAAACAAGTTGATCCCATTTAAATGAAGTTCAAGAGCAAGTAAAACTAATATATGGTGATAACCATCAAAACAGTAGTTGCCTCTGGGGACAGGAAGAGGAAGGGATGACACTGACTTGGAGGGAGTACATGAGAGCTTTCTGGAGTGCTACAAATAATCTTGATCTGGGTAACGGTTACACAAGTATATATATATCCACCAAGCTGTATAGTTAATATTTGTGGGTTTAACTCTTTGCTAAAACTCACTATATTTTAAAAAATAAAGTGATTTAGAACTATAAATGACATGGAAAATGTCCTTTGTAATAAATTTTCATTGGGCCTCTGAAATACAGACATGAGTCACTTGGTAACAGGGATGCACTATGAGAAATGCATCATTAGGCAATTTCATCATTGTGTGAACAACACAGAGTGTACTTACACAAACTTAGAATGATATAGCCTACTACACACCTAGGCTATATGATAGAGTCTACTGCTACCAGGATGCAAATCTGTATATGTTATTCTCATTGTACACATGTCATTGTACTGAGCACTGCAGGCAATTGTAATGAAATGTTTTTTTGTGTGTGTGTATGAACATATCTACATAAGAGAAGAGGCACAGTAAAAGTACCATATTATTATCTTATGGGATTACCATAATACATGCAGTCCATCATTAACTGAAACATTGTTATGCAGCATAGGACTATGCTTTTATTTACTACTGTGCAGAAATAACAAATATTAACATTTTTTACAATTTAACTTTGGTATATTTTACATATCACACACTTTGCCCATTTCAAATGTACAATTCAATGTTTCTTAGTAAATTTACCAAGTTGTGTAATCATCACTATAAATAAGTTTTAGAACATTGCCATTACCTCCAGTGAAATCTCGCATGCCCCTTTACCTACTCCTGCTACAAGCAACCTTTAATCTACTATCTATCTCTCTAGATTTGCTTTTTTTCTGGACATTCATCTAAATGGGTTCACACAATACGTGGTTTCTGCATCTTGCTTCTTTCATGTAGCATAATGTTTTTGAAGTTTGCCCATGTAGTAGCATATATTGGTTGTTTGTTCCTTTTAACAGCTGAATAGTATTCCATTGAATGGATATATCACATTTTGTCTGTGTGTTTACCAGGTGATGAACAGAAACAGTAGATTTTTTTCCATATTTCTATTTATAAACTAAAAAATAAGAGATGCTAAAGCACCATCTCCAAACCTCATCTCATTCTCCTCCTCCTTCCCTTTACAGGAGTAACCATTTTCTTAAGGATGATATGTAGCCTTTCCATTCATACTTTTATACTTTTAATACATATGAACACACCATGACAAAATAGAATTGTTTTGTATTTAGCATTTACATATCTGGTATATTGCATATACATACTGTACAGATTATGATCACATTTTCAAGAATTATTCGTGTTGTTTCAGGTAGACTGGATCCATTTATTTTAATTGCTATGTAATTACTCAATTATGAATAAATCATGTATTCTTTCCTCTATTAATGGCCATTTCGGTTTTCAGTATTTTCTTTTTTTTTTTTTTTTTGAGTTGGAGTCTCACTCTGTCACCCAGACTGGAGTGCAGTGGCCGCTCCCGGCCACCGCAGCCTCAACCTGCTGGGCTCCGGCGATCCTTCCGCCTCAGCCTTCCAAGTGGCCAGAATTACAGGCAAGCGCTACCACGCCCGGCTGATTTTTTGATTTATTGTAGAGATGAGGTCTTGCTGCCCAGGCGGGTCTCGAACCCGCGGGCTCAGGCAATCCACTCACCTCAGCCTCCCAAAGGCACGGGATTACAGGCTGAGCCACCGAGCCGGCAACTTTTGTTTCTTAATGTAGGTCTTTAAGCCAATTGTCCCTTATTTTTATGAAATTTGTGAACAGTAAGGTTTTTTTTTCAAATGGATAATCACTTGTCTCTCAAATAGCAGAACTGCCTGGTGATAACCTTTTTATGCCTAACTCCTAAGGGCAGCTGGCAAAGCCATTCTCATCCAAAGGGGGGAAAAATGGTTTAGGAAAAGTATTTACGACCTGCTGGGCTCTGGCAATCCTTCCGCTTCAGCCTTCCAAGAAGTCAGAACTACAGACATGCACTACCACACTGGACTACATTTTAAAAAATTTTTTTTACTGTAGAGACAAGGTCTCGCCAAATTGCCTGGGCTGGTCTCGAACCCAGGGCCTCAGGCAATCCATTCACCTCAGTCTCCCAAAGTGCTGGGATTATAGGCTGAGCCACCAAGCCCAGCCTACTATTTCTTAATATCATTTAAATGTGACAAGTCATAGCTTTGGTAGGACAGATATTTGGTAGGACAGATTATACCAGAATATACTGGGTCAATTTTACTCGAACCTGAAGAAGACGACTTGAATTCACATTAATCCAACAAAAATAACAGAATGAATCCAAACAGATACTGGATCATCTAGCAAGTAAAAAAAATTAGGCAAAAGGAAAATGGTTAGACATTTACTTAGTCAGTCTTCTTTTATACTCATAATACCAAGTTGTTTTTTCTTTTTTGAGTCAGAGTCTCACTCTGTTGCCCAGGCTGGAATGCAGTGAAACACTCACTGATCTTTCCACCTCAGCCTTCCAAGTAGCTGGAACGACAGGTGCACACCGGTTAATTTTTTGATTTATTGTAGAGTTGAGGTCTCTCCAAGTTGCCCAGGCTGGTCTTGAACCCCTGGACTCAGGCAATCCTCTTGCCTCAGCCTCCCAAAGTGCTGGGATTACAGGCTTGAGAAACCATGCCCGGCAAAAAACAAGTTTTAAGAGAGTATTATGGGGACACAAAAACAAAGTTTTACCTATCCCTCAAAATTCACAATCTCACATTAGCTCTTTACTCCTTTCCAAAGCTTGGATTTAGAAAGGGCCACTTAAGGAAAATGTTTATTTCAATAGTTACAGGTTAAGAAAAGATAAATGCCTAACTTGATACTTACTTCAATCCTCACTAAACTTGATTCATAGTGATATTCTTGTATAAACTAACAAAAATTATTTCACTGATATAAATCCTGTATAATTACTTTAGAAATTTTTATGTTACATTCACCACATAATAATTTACATAATATACAAGTATCAAAAGCAGCTAAATTTGAATTCTTTGTTCTCTTGAAAAAGAAAAAGAACACCATTTTAAGTTAATGATATGTTTCTGAATTTGACACTATAAAGCATTCTGAAGGAGTACGTAAAATGGACATTGATCATTTACCAAATAAATTCACTGTGATCAATTCTATTATAAAAATTCACAGGAACTGTTAATAAAAGCAAATGTTAATTTAATATTTTACCCCTTCATCCAGCCATTTATTAGAACCTAACTTACTGAGAATATTATTTTTAACAGTACTTTTTTGCAAATGTTATACTGCAATTGCTGTATAATTATCTTTCAGGCTGGAAATTTTCAGTATTCTACATGTTTTATAGCATATTTTACATATACTTTAAAAATGTAAACTCAATGGTCAAGTAAACAAAAAAGGTACTCAGTTCAAAAAATTCATTAAGCATAATAAATTCAATTAGACACAGTATGAGATTTTCCTCCAAGCCATACAATAATAATACAAGTATTGTATTGTTCAAATATTCTCATTGTTATACAGGTTGTCACATTTCACTTTTAATAAGAACTGACTCAAAGAGACCTTGGAACAAAAGTATTCTAACCAAGTAGCAGGTCTCAAAGTGTCATGCTAAAAAAACATTACTCTCCAATTCACACAATTCAAACAATCAAATCAGAGAACAACACTTCTTTATTACTAGAACAATGCACATCAGTTTCCTGTGTCCAAGTGATGCTACCTTAAAAAAACATTTACACAAATAAAACTAAAGATGCAATAATTGGAATAACATCAATACTAATAAAAATTTTAAAAACTGATCAATTAGATATTATTCACTGAATGACAGTTTTGTAAGTTTAACAATAATTCCAACTTTAGCTAAAAGCAAATGAAATGAAAGGAGTTCGTAATGTTGATACTCTTCTTCATGCTTGGTGGCTCAGCCTGTAATTCCAGCACTTTGGGAGGCCAAGACGAGTGGAATGCCTGAACCTGCAGGTTCGAGACCAACATGGGCAACAACCTCATCTCTACAATAAATAAAAAGATAAAGCTAAAAACAATTCAATCTACAAAGACCAAATCCTAACCTACAAAGACCAAAAAAAGTGATGTGGTTAGGCAGGAAATTAAATCTTATTCAAACTAAGGATAAATATAAACCTGTACCTTCATAACAAAGATATCATAAAGAGCTGTATTCTTTAAAATTATTTATTCAAGATACAATTTGCTTTCCTGCAGTTTCAGATGCTAATGCAACCATTTTATACAATCTAAACGCTGTCTACAGATGTACCTTCTGTTTTTAAATCAGCAGGAACCGTTTATCAGCATAAGCAGTATTCCTAAATAGATAATCAGCAAATGTGTAAAGCCTGACACCCATCCCAAATACACATTTGGCCACACAACTATATAAATAAATTCACATGACTATAAACAACTGTAACACATTGAACAAATCTAATTCAAAAAGGATCAGAAAGTCAGCCATTGCAGTCATTGTACTACAGACCTGAAATAACTTCTAAAAATCCTCCTTCTAACCAAAAAGTATATTAAATCAGGTTTTCTAAGAAACTCCTAAAGATACACATTATTATGATCTATTTAAATTTTCCAAACTGACCATATTCTCCTTTATTATATAACACCCCACAATGTAAGGAGGCTAAAACATATCCATAATTTAGTCTTTTGGAACAATCTAGCAATCTGTAAAAAAAAACCAACCAAACTGGTATAATAACTCAAAAGAACAGGAAACTTACAGTGATATATTCAAACAGGATAAGCAGAAACAGAAGCAACAATTATCAAGGACCTATTTGGTATTAGGGCCCAAAGTAACTTTACATTTTTTTTATTTGGCATATCAATCTTATGAGACAGGCACTATCATCATTAATTTACAGGTTAAAAAACCAAATCTGAGAAGTTAACTTACTGATCCAAGGTTATGCAGCTATTAAGTAAGAGTCAAGACTTAATCTCAGGTTTGTATGACTCTAAAGTGCAAACTTTCATCTGCACCAAGCGCTCCACACACAAAAAAATGGGTGAAATATGGCTTTATAGTCCAGCCTGAAAAGTTAATGCTGTGAATAAAGTTCTTTCTAAGGAGATTAATAACTCAAGTTCCTAATAGTGTTTTTAAAAATCATGTAATATGGTACTTTATTAAATTGGGAATGCTTAAAATATCAAAAATCTGTGACTTCACTAACAAATATCAGAAAAAAATTTGGAGGAATACAAATAACTACTTGGCCCTCTAATACTACCCCTGAGGGCCACTGAGTGAGTCATTTCAATAGTGTCCTGAATAGGGTCAAATATCATGTTACTTTGAGTTCACAAAGCACTGTACAGTTTTCAAAGCACTTTACAATTCATAAAATCCTTCAAAAAATCCACTTAAAAGGCTAAAAGAACACAGTAGATTCATAAGAGAGGAAAATAAAGACAGGTATTATAAATGCTGATACTTTCTCAGGGGTAAAAATTTGGCCACTGGGATGGAAAGAGCTGTAGATGGCTAACTGGTCTCTCATCTGCTCTCCTTCCTCAGAGTTAGAAGGGAGCAGTTCACTTCTGAGAGAATTCCACGGGCTCTAGAAAGAAATTAACATTCTGTTCCAATAATATCCAAGCTCTTTATATTAAAAACTTTGGGTTTTTATTATCATTTTGGAGATGATAAAATTGAATTTTAAGCCTAAATGATCTCCAAGATCACAAAATAAGTGACAGGAACTAGATTTATACTCAATCTTTGTCCTTCAAGAGGAGAAATTATTATCTTCCCTAGAACTGTTTTGATCCCTGTAAAAGATAATTCATCTTCATATCAAATTATAATAGGCAATGGAAAATTACAGTAGATTTCATTGTAGGAGATTATAAATGATAAACAGTATGTTGATCCATATGCTGGGAGGTTAAGAATAGATCTTTTTGTCTGAAGAGCTACATTTAAAAATATTAATCATCCATGTGCAAGGTGCAACTGAAATATAGTTGACCAACTTTTTAATATATTAGAATTTTTACATCCAAATATTACCCTCACAATAACCCTAATGAGCCAATGTTAGACTTAAACGTTAGATTATTTTGGGAGTCCCTTTCAAAAGTTTCCTCAGAGACTTCAGAAGGTTCACTTAAATCTCTCATATTTTCTTAGTTGGAATAATAGGAATACAGACTTCTGGAATATGATTAGACATTACATAATAAAGGTCTTAAAAATGTGCCAATCCTTTGACCAGGTATTCAACTTCTAGAAATATACTATGAGGAAATGCTAAAGAATGTGCATAATGATAGTCACTATAGTATTGTTTATACATGTTGAGTATCCCTTATCCAAAATACTTCGGATCAGTAGTGATTCAGATTTCAAATATTTTTTTGGATTTTAAAATATCTGCACATACATAATAAGTTATCTTAGAAATTGGACCCATGTCTAAACATGAAATTCATTTATGTTTCATATATACTCTATACACGTAGCCTACTCATAATTTTATCCAATATTTTAAATAGTTTTATACATGAAACAAAGCTTGTGTTAAGTATACATATATGTGTGTGTGAATCTTTCACTTGTAGCAGCATGTTGGCATCATGAAGTTTCAGAGTTTGGAGCCTGTTGAATTTAAAATTTTTGATTAGGGATGTTCAAGCTGTAAACAGCAAAATCATTTAGGTAACCTAAGTGTTTTATAATGAATTGTCTAAATAAATTATGATGCATTCATGAGATGAATTATAATACTATATCCATTTAAATTCATGTTGTAGAACAGAAGTTCTCAAAGTGTGATCCCAAGGCCAGCAGAATCAGCATCACTAAAAACTTGTTTAATGTACCAATTCTGGGGCCCATACCATAACTACTTTATCTAACTCTAGACATAGGAGTCCAACAAGCTATACTTTATCAAGCTCTCCAGGTGATTATCATACACCCTAAAGTTTTGAAACATTGCAAAATAATATTTAACAACAATCTACTGAAACCATTCTCCATTCTAAAAAAATTTTTTTTTTAATTGAAGTCTTACTCCTTTGCCCAGGCTAGAGTGCAGTGGCACGCTCACGGCCACTACAGCTTCGACTTGCTGGGCTCAAGCTATCCTTCCGCCTCAGCCTTCCAAGTAGCTGAAACTACAGGGGTGTGCTACTATGCCTGGCTAATTTTTTTATTTATTATAGAGAAGAGGTCTCAAGTTGCCCAGGCTGGCCTCAACTCCTGGGCTCAGGCAATCTTCTTGCCTTGGTCTCCAAAGTGCTGGGATTACAAGCTTGAGCCACTGCACCTGGCCCATTCTAAAATTTTTAAAGACGCATTACTATATAATATTCCACACCTCTTTTTCTTAACGTTACATACCATACAAACACATTGACACACATACAAAGGTATCTTTCACTATCCAAATTCCTACCATCCTCAGAGTCAAATGTCTGAATGAATCCCTTACAATTTTTAATTCTTGCTGTTAATACTACTATCCAAAATTCAGGAACTGAACACTGTAGATATAGATAATGTGATAGCCCTTACAACTTAAGCTCAAGAAACAAAGAGATTCAATGAATAAAAGATACTTGATATAAATTTAAGGTGTGTACAGAGGTATTAATGTATCCCAGAATATTATCAATGACTATACCTTAGGTACTGGGATTCGTTTTATAAACAATCTTCAAATACATAATTATTCTAAATTGAAACTTAAAAGATGTTAAGAAATAAATTCATATCAGTTATGCAAAATTAATACATTGTTTACAGATACCTACATATATGGCAAAAAGATTATAGAAAAAAAATTTTTTTAATTGGGGGAAAGACAGTGATTATTGAGGGTAAAAATGAGAAACAAAAGAAGGGCAGAAAAAGATACATAGAAGCCTTTTTTTTTTTTTTTTTGGTCAGGATCTCACTCTGTCACCCAGGCTGGAGCACAGTGGAACAATCATGGCTCACTTCAGTCTCCAATTCCTAGGCACAATTGATCCTCCTGTGTCACCCTCACCAGTAGCTGGAACTACAGGTACATGCCACCACACCTGGCTAATTGTTTTCATTTTTTGTAGAATTGAAGTCTAGCTGTGTTGCCCAAGGTGGTTTGAACTCCTAGGCTCAAGTGATCTTCCAGTCTCTGCTTCCCAAAGTGCTGGGATTACAGATATGAGCCACTGTTCCCAGTCAACTTCAAGGCTTTAAGTAACGTTCTGTTGAAACTAATAGGTAGATTGTCTTCAAAGACGTCACCAACAATTAGTCCCATCTCTGTGGTGCATACCAATCCTCCCACCAAGCCATGGAGTCTGTTTCCAATCTCCTTCAATGAGGCTGACCTTCATGACTTGCTTTGAACAACATAGTACAACAGAAACTGCACTGAGTTGCTTTTGGGCCTATGCCTTCAGAGACTTGGCAGCTTCTGCTTTAGTCCTAGTCCTTTTAGAATCTGACTGCCATGTATCTCAGGCTGGACTTCTTTTTTTTTTTTTTTGGAGTTGGAGTCTCACTCCTTTGCCCAGGCTGGAGTATAGTGGCATGCATGCTCACGGCCACCCCAGCGTCTATCTGCTGGGCTCCGGCGATCCTTCTGCTTCAGCCTTCCGAGTAGCCGAAACTACAGGCGCGCACTACCACGCCCAGTATTTTTTATTTTATTGTAGAGATGAGGTCTCACCAATTTGCCTGGGCTGGACTCGAACCCTTGGGCTCAGGCAATCCACTCGCCTCGGCCTCCCAAAGTGCTGGAATTACAGGCTGAGCCAACAAGCTCGGCCCAGGCTGGACTTCTGAATGAAGAAAGGCCACAGGGACTGTGAAAGGCCCAGATCAAGATCCTACAGCTCCAGTTGCCCAGCTGAAACATGAGATATGTGAGTTAAAGCCATCTTGGACATGTGAGCTCCCAGCTGAATAACTGACCCCAACCAATGCCTCATGGAGCTGAACTGCCCAGAGGAGCCCAATCAATCCACAGAAGCATGAGAAATAATAAATTGTTGTTGTGCTAAGTCACTGAGCTTTGGGGCGGTTTTTTAGATACTGATGGATAACTAAAAATAACACATTTTTATTGTTATTTTCTGTATCTAACATGTGATAATCTTTTGTAGAACTGAAGTTTTAATTTATAAGGCATCTATGGCCACATTGAGTAATATAATAGCCTTCATTTGTATATTCAAAATATAAAAAATTGTTTTCTTATGGAATTTCAAAGAGTTGGAGCAATAGCACTACCAATGCTTATATCCATATTAGTTTTCTTTTTATAAATAAGACTGGCCCGCACTTTATTTCTTGTCTTACTTTTTTGTCCTAACATTTCCATATTTGGGTTACAACTTAGTAAAATGAAGATGCATACCATTGAATTTTAGAACAATTTGAATAGCACAGGCATTATCTGCAAGATGTGAATACTGGCAAGCTAAGCCATCTGGAACTGGTAACTTTTTAGGAATAGTGCTTTGACAACTTTATCAAATTAGTCCATGAATATTGTTCCAGGTGAAGTTTTTTATCTCCTTTTGAGTTAACTTGAGTAATATGTATTTTCTCTAAAAATATTTATTTCATCTCAAATTCATCAGAAATTTAACAGACAGTAGACGGAAACAAGCTTAATAAAACAAGAGTAACTATCTCTGAGTGTGGGGAATTTTATATACATCTTCAATTTTGTATTTTCTAAATTTTCCAAAACAAATGGCATACTTTTAAAATGAATTGTAAAGAATAAACAAGAAATCATTGTTTAACTCCTCTTCTAAGAATACAACAGCATCTAGCTCACCAGTCAACAATGGCTGGCAGAAACCAGTAATCAGAAAATATGAAAACTGAATTCTATAACTTGATCATAGTTTTTCCTTCTGGTGGATTAGAAGTAACAATTTGTATTGTTTGAGTATTTGCCACTAATATCTATAAAACAAATTAACTATGAGAAAGGAGACAATCTACGTTTTCATGAGATTTTATAAGAGCCCCAGAATAATTTTGTTCCATCAAGTCTAAGAGTTTTAAACAGATCACACTTAACAGGATTGCCTTCTGATGCCTTTTATAATTCATTGTCGTCTCTGGCTTTGTGGGGGACAGCATCGTTCCTCAGTTCAACAATATGCAGCGGACAAGCACACAAATACCATCCCAGTGGACACAATAATGCAGCAGCAACCACAAGCTCCAGCCCTTCCCTTGCTTCTATTATCATAATTTATGCATCCTTGGAGACTGGAGTATAAAACAATGATTAATGCTAAGAAAAGTCAACAGCATCAAAGGTTTTGGACTGACCACTGGCCTTAAAGAAGAAAACCATAGTTCAGTTATACAAATGCTTATCAAACCAATATAAAAAATTTACTGAAAAATAAAATAGCTTACCAAGCCACCACAAGCATAACTATTACTGTCTCATTTCTTAAATGCTTTCATTTCCTTTTGTCTGGGTCTATCTTTCTATGTTCCCACATAAAATCTGAGTGTTTGTATATCTTTATGGCACTAGATTTTGATCAAACTAATAATACTAAAGCCTATAAAGTCACTAGAGCAATAAAATTTAACAAGAGCAATAATTTGAGCTATTAGAGGATTTCACTAATAGGCACAGGCACAATATAATGTTAACATCATCATGATATACTTTATATAAGAAAGATGTCCCCACACTAAATATTGGAGATATCTTTTCAATATAGAAAAGGCCATGGTATACAACATACAGAAGTAAAAATTACTTTGAAAAAAATACAAGTTAGAAATAGATATATCCTCAATAGAAGGAGGAAAATTAGTAATCCCAGAAGCTTTTGTAGATGATATTTATGACTAAAGAGGATTCTAGGACCTTAAACACTGTAAAAAGCAAGCAAGAGTGGTATTACATTTCTTTAAAAACAGGATATATCTTTATCTAGCTGCCCGAACTTAAGCACAGTATTGCCTAAAAGTCATACCACACTGGGCTATTAATTACATCAGTGGCTTTCAAAGATTTTTTTTACTCATTATTCACATTAATAAACATGTTACCTTTCTACCTGCTACATACACGCATCCACATACCAAAAGTTTCAGAAAACAATACTTTACTATATGTTACTTTCTCTGCTGACTGCTATTCTATCCCATTTCATATTTAAAAATTCACTTCAAGATCCAATAAATTGTTTTCACCCACCAGGAGGTCACAATCCATAGTTTCAAGACTACTGGTAGGTATTTCTTAATGCTTAGCATATAGTGTATGGGGAGGGAGGGGAAAGGGAGAATGAATACCACAAACCTCCAAGTCCTGCATAATATGCAGTAAGATATCATTTGTGCCCTAATTTAAATCTCACACCAACCTTATGAGGCAAATAATGTTCATTCATTTATTCATCCTTTCAACAAATACTTACTGAATACTTACTGTGTGTCAAATACTATGCTGAACTCTGTGAACTCTATGCTGAACTGAGCAGTGAGCAAAACACATACATGCTTTATAAGAGCACATAACAGAGAGACCCAACTTTGTCTGTCTGAGAAGGATGAAAAAGGCTTGCTAAAGGAATTATCACACAAGTACAGATTTTAAGGAGGCAAAGGAATTGGATAAGCAAAAGTAAGGAAAAGGAAACTGATCTGGGAAGAAGGAACAGCACTGACTAGAGGTTGATGTGAGGCAGGAAGGAATTTGGGTCAAAGGAAGAAATAAGAGAAAGTCAAAATGTTAATCACTTAGCATAAGAGAGCCAGTGGCAAGAAATAAGGTTGGAGCCAACCATGTAGGGTCTCATGGGGCACATTAAGAATTTTATTCAGATATAAAAGGAAGCCACTGAGAAGTTTTAAAAAAAAGGAGTAAGAGGGCCTCACACGGTGGCTCATGCCTATAATCCCAAAACTTTGGGAGGCAGGGGTGAGAGGATTGCCAGAGCTCAGGGTTTTGAGACCAGCCTGAGCAACTTGGGAAGACATCAAATCTACAATAAATCAAAAAATTAGCTGGGTGTGGTTCCAAGTAGTTGGAAGGCTGAGGTGGAAGGATCACCTGAGCCCAGCAGGTGGAGTCTGCAGTGGCCATGAGTGTGCCACTGCACTTCAGCCTGGGTGACAGAGTAATACTCTGACTAAAAAAAGAAAGAAAGAAAGAAAAAAGGAGTAAGAGGTAGGGAAAAGGATCCCATATGTCTTCCAAAGATTATTCTAGCTGTTCTGTGGAGAATGGACCGGTATTTGGCAAGACTGAGTATAAAATTAGTTAGGTGGCCACAATAGACTGAGTGAGAAATGATGCAAACTTCAGTGTAGATGATGGCAACAGAACTGAAGAGAAATTAACAGACTTGAGATAAGATGGTAGAAATAGATGTGAAAGAGGGGTGAGTGTGTTTAATAGAGAAGACATATTGAGGAAAAGGAAGAGAGAGAGAGAGAGAATAATTCCCAGGTTTCTGGCACAAGAAACTCTAAGACAAGAACCCTATAGAATGAGCAAAATTTGGGGAAAAGATCCTAAGTTCAGTGACAAGTCTATAAGGAGAAATCCAAAGCCGTCAAGTAGACAATGTGACATCACATACCTAAAAAATGTCATAGATAGAACTGGAATCCTGCCAGGTCTATTTGACACAAAAACCAAAGTTCTTTCACAACACTGAAATGAAGATGAGAATTAAAACGGAAATAATGATGAATTTGAGATAACATCAGCTAACATGATAGAACTGGAATCCTGCCAGGTCTATTTGACACAAAAACCAAAGTTCTTTCACAACACTGAAATGAAGATGAGAATTAAAACGGAAATAATGATGAATTTGAGATAACATCAGCTAACATACACTGAATGTCTATAGGTGCTAGGAATTCACAACTTTCACAACCCTACTAAAGACACTGAGGCTCAGAAAAGTGAATAACTTGCAGAAGATGGCAAAGGAGCAGCACCGGGACTCAGATGTAGACAGATTCTTACCCCCAAAACCACAGTGCCACTCAAATCCAGAGTGGGGATATAAATACCTTTAACTCCCAATCACTTTACAATAATAGATTGAAAGTTCTTTGAAACCAGAGCTATGAATGCTCTATTCATCTTTATAAATTCTAACATAATGCCTCAGTAGTTGTTTGCTGACTGCAATGTGAAGAAATTACACACTGTATTTGTTGAAAAATCAATTATCTACTATTTTATGATTATGAATTAACTATTATTTTGTTGGAAAAGAAAAAGTTCAAGCTATTTATTCTAGTGTAAGATTAAATGATTAGAAATTTAATCCTATTTTCTTACCAAAAGTTTACCCTCTTAGAGAAAAAAGTTAGCTTCACTATATGGTACCAAACAATGGAATAAAATTTCATTTCAGCCGGGTACGGTGGCTCATCCCTATAATCCCAGCACTTTGGGAAGCCAAGATGAGAGGATTGCCTGAGCCTGCGGGTTCAAGACCAGCCCGGGCAACTTGACAAGACCTCATCTCTACAATAAATCAGAAAATTAGCTGGGCATGGTGGCACATGCCTGTAGTCCCAGCTACTTGGAAGGCTGAGGTGGAAGGATTGCCTGAGCCCAGGTGGAGGTTACGGTGGCCAGAGAGTGCCACTGCACTCCAGCCTGGGCAACAGAGTGAGACTATGACTCAAAAAAAAAAAAAAATTATTTCAGGAACGTGGGTATTACTAACCCTTATTTTTTAAATATTATTTAAAACTATAATGAATAAAGTTCATTCAAAGTTGATATCATCCTGAATTGTACCTCACATCTTTAAAATAAAAGAAAAAAGGAAAAAAAAAACCAAAAAAGCAAAGTTAACCTCAAAGTATGCACTATAAGAAGACCTTCTAAGAAAGAAATCTTGGCTCCATTTACCCAGTAAGTACACTTTTTAAGCATGCAAGAAGCAAGTTACTATCCTTCATACATTCTAAGATGCCACAGAGAATAAAATGTAGTCATGTACCACCAAAAGGGGGGGGAATACAACACTACTGTGCATACATAAAAAGTAAATATAAGCACAATTAGTGAAAGTATTCATTAAACTTCTTTACATTCAGAGACTAACTCTTCTGAATCGCTTTGCAACTTGAGGTCTTTAATCTAGGTTTTTCCATACAATGTCGTCATCCTTTGTGCCACTGGGAACACTGATGATACAGCTTTTCTTTATTTTTTTTTTTTGGTAAAAAAAAGGGGGGGGCGGGGGGCTCCACCATTCCTCCAAGATTTTTTTTCTCAAGCTGGTTACACGCATTCTGTAACAAATGCTGTTCTTACTAGGGGGTGTCATCAGAAAATTTTCATCTCATATTCCTTTCTCAAATAATCCTGAAATGTCAATGATTGCAGGTGTCCAATCACACCACCAGGAATAACAGCCAAGATTTCCCATGCCTAGGCAATGACATCACAACAGCTGCCTGGCTTGCAGTAATTATAAGACTCCCATCTACTATAAGATGCATCACAATTTCAGACTTTAGCTACAGAAGAAAATGTGTGTCCTAAAACTAATAAAACATGATAAGTATACAATTTTATAGAACTAGATACAATTTATCACAAGTCTCATCTAAAAATGAAGGTATGGTTGACTGTAATTATGTGCCAAATTTTGTGACTTGCAGTGCCCTTCTCTGTGAAAGTGGTGACAAAGGAAATGTGAATGCAGGTGACCTGTGCCAATTCCTAGTCAAAGCTTTATGAGCCATCACATGATTCCATCATTTCTCTTTTTCTTCTACCATGAGAAAGGTATGTCCCAGATGAGGGCTGCTCCTTCAGCTTGGATCCCTAAGTGAGGGACAAAGCTACCTGAGAGCAGAGCTATAACCACAATGTACTATGGGAAAGTAATTAACTTTCTTCTCAACCACTAAGATTTCTGGGGTCTCTTTGATTATTTCCCTAATCCAGGGAAAGTTAAGTAAAACAGAAGATGCTTGATATGAACTATGAACTCTAAAAAATTATTTTCAAACATCTGGGACAGAAAGTTTCCTATAAACCACCATGTTCTCCCCCATTCCTCACCAGCCACTGTTACAATACACATTTCCTTTCCTGCACCTTACCTTCAGATACTTGTATCAAACTACTTCTCACAACACATTCCATGACACTCTTGATTCTTCTGGCTAAGTTTCTCAATATCAGCTCTCCCCTTTTCTTTTTTTTTTTTTTTTTTTGAGTCGGTGTCTCACACTGTCACCCAGGCTGGAGTGCAGTAGCACACTCACAGTCACTGCAGCCTCGACCTGCTGGGCTCAGGCAATCTTTCCGCCTTAGCCTTCCAAGTAGCTGGAACTACAGGCATGTGTCACCACGCCCGGCTAATATTTTGACTTTTATTGTAGAGACAAGGTCTCGCCAAGTTGTCCAAGCTGGTCTCAAACCCGTGGGCTCAGGCAATGCTCTCACCCCAGTCTCCCAAAGTGGTGGGATTATAGGTGTGAGCCACCGCACCCAGTCAAGCTCTCCCGTTTTCATCTTGCCCCTCAAACTTGGTAAGGACACCATCTTCCCATGGCTCTCTATCTAATTATATCTGTTCTCTACTCTGCCCAATCTATCATGTCTCCAGAACCCAGTAACTTCTGCACAAGCCCTGTGAACAAGAAACTCACCCATTTATCAGGAATGAGGATCAAATATTTTCTTAGTAGGAAGCCTATCAAAAAATACTTCACAAAATTCCTTTTTCATGGCCAGACATATAGTAGGTCACATCTGTAATCCCAGCACTTTGGGAGGCCAAGGTGACAGGACTGCTTGAGCCCACGAGTTTGAGACTAGCATGAGTAACACAGTGAGAACTCATCTCTACAAAAAATTAGCCAGGTGTGGTGGCATGCACCTATAATCCCAGCTATTCAGGAGGCTGATGCAGAAGGATTACCTGCGTAAAGAAGGTTGAGGCGGCAGTGAGCCATAATCGTACTACCACACCCCAGTCTGGGTGACAGAGTGAGACTCCAAGTCAAAAAAAAAAAATTCTTTTTCAAACTGATGATGATCCAAGGTAGTACAGAAACAGATAAAAAAAAGTATGAAGTATGACTCTAGAAATAAATAATTTAAACCTAACTTAAAACTGGAAAAGAATTTCTAAAATTCCAACAAATCCATGATTAATCATATAGTATGAATTAGAAACTACACTCAATGTGTAGAGACTGAAAAATCAAAGCTTATAATGTATGGTAAATTCTTTTTACATTGAAAAAGAGCTCAATACAAGTCAACTAATTATGTGGGAGTATTCACATCCAATTATTCACACATACAAAATTAATTATAGGTTTCTGTAGTCTATATTATACAAATACAACCACATGATAGTCATCCTATTTGGCCTCTTTTCTCTTATCACTTATATTTCCTGTATATCTATCACATAATGTCAGGATACTTGTTATCCTAAAGCCCAAAGTCTGAAAAAGAAGAAAACTTAGAATAGGCTTATTCAGTGCCTCAGGGAAAAGATTTTGTTGTAACTTCGGACAATGAAAACAGGGATAAAACCGTTTCCTTAAAAAAACCAATGCTATGTTTAAGAGATATTATGACAAACTTAGACCACTGCCTGAATATAGGGCCCTTTTTTTAAAAGGCTAACTGCATTTTTCATTTCCAATAAAGGCAAACTAGGATTTATAACATTGTTCACATTCAGAAAAAAATAGATGAATTAAATAGTAAAATGACTGTTCAAAGGCATCAAGTATTTAAAAAGCTATAGAATTACACAGAGCTAAGATGCAGAAAAATTAAGAAGTCCTCAAAAAAATTTTATTCTAGCATTTGAGAACATGTTTCTTACAAGGATATGGGCTGATTACAGAAGAGGTGCCCATGAGGCTAAAAGCTGATCCGAGGTTGCAAATCACCAGAAGAAAGAAGAGGACAAAACAGGAATTTTTTGTGGGGCCCACAAAAGAGAAAATGTCCCAGTGAGTGCCTCAGGCTTTTGGAACCCCAAATCATTACATCCCATGAGAAGGATGTAAAGGAAATAGTTGAATCCTCACAGAGACTGAGCCTATCTTTAAATGATCTAAATTTCTGATTGGGGAGGAAAGAAGGATGAAATAAAGACACGGCAGATTGCTAGCATGACTAGCCTAAAAGCCAAAATTAATGTAAATCCTCTATGCAAGAAGATAATATTACCCTAGTCCTGAAAATGTATCTATAGTTTTAAATATACAATAGCTGGCACTCAAAAAGTAAGCAAACAAGGACAAAAGAGAAGTGACAAAAGAGTCACACAGGCAATTACTAGAACCCAGAAGGGGTCTTAGACAGAGACACAGAAATAACTTTGCTCAACACGAGAAAGAAAGAAGGAAGGAGGAAGAGAAGGCAGAAGGAAAGGAGGGGGAGAAAGAACGAAAGAATCAAGAATTTTACAGAAATTGAAAATGACAAAGAAATTATATTTTAGAACTACAAAAATAGAGACGAACTCAATGGACAGGGTTAACAAAAAATTAGATTAGTTGAAAAAAATACTCAGGAAAACAATAGATAGGTCAGAAGAAAATATCCAGATTAAGTCCAAAGAGAAAACATTAGAAAATAGAAAAGGGAATAAGATTTATGAACTACTATGAACAGGTCTAACTTATTTATAATTAAAGTCCTAGGAAATAAGATTAAGTAGGTAATGGTGACGAATTCCTAAAGTGATATAAAAATAATTAAGTAGGTAATGGTGAAGAATTCCTAAACTGATATAAAAAAAAATCAGATCTCGGATTCAAGAAACACTCCAACTCTCAAGGACATATACGAAAGAATTGATACCTAGACAAATCATAGTACAACTGCTGACAGCAAAAGATGAAAAGAAAAATATTAAAAGTAGCCAGAAAAAAGAAAAAAAATTATCACTGAAATTATAACAATAAGACTTAAAGATGACTTTCCAGCAGAAACAATGGAAGCCAGAAGACAATGAGATGATGCAGGTATTTTAAAGATTCTAAAAGAAAATAAATACCAAGCTAGATTTCTATACCCAATAAGAACATTAAAGAGAAAGGTGAAATTCTGAGAAGAAGGTTGCAGGACAGGCACGTTGTTTTTGAAACTAAATTTTTAACAAAAGGGCTCTCTTCCAGGACAAGACCCTAGATGAAGGAAAACTTCTAGAAATAGAGTCAAAATTGAATAGTTCAGATAAAAGTGGGAAGAAAAAACAGAGCCAGAAAAAGATTAGGTAGCAAATCATTATGTACTTTTAAGCACCACAAGAAAACAACAGAAGAGAAGGCCCAGTGAAGTATAAGAGATACCTAACCACTCCTAAAAGTTCAGAGAAACTAATATCACATGTAAATGAGCAACAGAAGTGTTGAAGTAAAATCCCATAGAAAGTTAAAATAAAAAAATCAGAATAAGATTCAGACTCATATACCTATAGACAATGAAAGCATAATAGAACAAGACCACAAAATAAAAACTGTAACCTTCTTCCTTTCAAAATGGTTAAAATACATTAAGAAAATTATACTACATGACATGAAATAATAAACCAGAATTGAAAAAAATGTACAAATGAGGTGATAAACTCAGGGAAAAAAAATCAGAATTAACAGAAAAAAATCAGAATTAACAGAAAAAATCATTTCAGATGTGAAAACTAATTAGAGAAAGCACAAGAACCAAAAAAAAAAAACTCACAAAAGAGAATGCCTGAGAAAAACAGAAGGTTAAAAAGGTATAAATTCCAAAATTCATGAGAAAATAGATTAAAAGGATTCAAAATAAAGTGACAAATATTGAACACAGGAAAATAAAATTGAATAGATGGATAATAAAGGATAAAAGAAAAAAACAAAAGCAAGGAAACAAATACCAAAAAAAATTTAACAAAACTTTTTAAGTTTAAACTTTTGAAATTACATATTAAAAAAGCACACTAAGGCTGGGTTCGGTGGTTCAGCCTGTAATCCCAGCACTTTGAGAGGCCGAGGCGAGTGGATTGCCTGAGCCCACAGGCTCAAGACCAGCATGAGCAACTTGGTGAGACCTCATCTCTACAATAAATCAATTAGCCGAGCATGGTAATACACACCTGTAGTTCTGGCTACTTAGAAGGCTGAGCGGAAGGATCACCAGAGCCCAGCAGGTCAACACTGGGGTGGCTGTGAGCATGACACTGCACTCCAGCCTGGGTGACAGAGTGACACTCCAACTCAAAAAAAAAAACAAAAAACACACCAAGTACCAAAGAATATTAACCTAGGATATTCAACACTAAGATACAGTCTAATAAAATTACTTGGTTTTGGGCCAAGATGGAATAACAACAGAGACAGGATTTACCCTCCTATCTGAAGAACTAAAAATAAAAATAAAGACCCAACCAGACAAAATATATGTAACAACAGTTTTTAAGACACTAGACATCAGGAAATGAAGGACAGTGGTCCCTGAGAGATGAGAAACAAACAATATAAACCTAAAACTGCACCAGGTTACTGCCTAAAGAAAATTTTCAGGCCAAGACACAGGGAGGGTGAAACCAGGAGTATCCCACCAGACTCAAGTTGAAGAGACACAGCTGAGGAAGTCAAGTAAAATCAAGGTAGCCAGAAATAGTAGGAGTACCAAAGGAGAAAGAGCTATACAGAGAACTCTGGAAAAACAAGGACAACATATGTGAAAATTAGAAAATACATTAAATTTTAAAATTACAAGATTAATAATAAATCTTGTGTGTTACGGCAAAAATCATGATTAGGAAAAAAGCTACAGCCTTTATTTAGAAAAATATTTCTCAGAAAATAAGAAATCATGTATATAAGCCAGGGGTAGACAAATGATACTCATAACAATTAATAAAACATAAAGTCGGTTCTATGAGAAGATCAATAAAATCGATAAACCCTTGGTAAGATTGATCAAGAAAAAAAGCAAATACACACATAACCAATATAAGGATACAAAATTATCAGTACAGATCTTAAAGACCTGTACTATCGATTACAGTGGCCACTAGGTACATGAGGCTATTGAGCATTTATGGGACAAGTCTAAATGTGGCTAACCTCTAAGTGAAAACACACATCATCAGATTTGTATGATAACCACTTATATACCTAATCCTGAATGGCACCCCATATCTTTAAAATTAAAAAAAATAAATTTTGACCTTTCAGCTGTAATATCCAGATACTTTGAAAAACATAACTAAATAAAACTGACACAAGAAGAAAACAGAAAACCTGAACAGTATGATAACTGTTTTTAAAAGCCAGGTTCAGTGGCTCACACCTGCAATCCCAGCACTTTGGGTGGCAGAGACAAGAGGACTGCCTGACCCCAGGGGTTCAAGACCAGCCTAGGCAACATGGCAAGACCTTGTCTTGACAATAAATCAAAACTTTAGTCAGGCATAGTGGCGCATGCCTGTGGTTCCAACTACTTGAGAGGCTGAGGCAGAAGGATCACCTGAGCCCAGCAGGTTGAGGCTGCAGTAGCCATGAGCATGCCAGAGCACTCCAGCCTGGGTAACAGTGAGACTCCTACTCAAAAAAAAACAAAAAAAAACTATTCAAGAAAGTGAATGCATAATACAACATGTCTAACAAAGAAAAAAAGAAAACTACAAACTCTGATGGCTTCACTAGTGAATTCTTCCAATCTTTAAAAAAAAAAACAAAAAATCAATCTCACCGGTCATGGTGGTTCAAGCCTATAATCCCAGAACTTTGAGAGGCAAGGTGAGAGGATTGCCTGAACCCACAGGCTCGAGACTGGCCTGGGCAATTTGGTGAGACCTCAGCTCTACAATAAATAAAAAACTTAGCCGGGTGAGGCAATATATGCCTGTAGTTCCAGCTACTTGGAAGGCTGAGGTGGAAGGATCACCTGACGCCAGCAGGTCGAGGCTGTGGTAGCCGAGAGTGCCACTGTCCTCCAGCCTGGGCAGCACAGTGAGACACCAACTCAAATAATAATAATAATAAATATAACAATAATATCAATCTCACATAAAATATTCCAGTGAATAGAGAAGGAGGAAACACTCCCAGACTCATTTTAAGAGGCCGGTAAAACCCTAATATCAAATTCTGACAAGGACAATGCAAGAAAAAAAAATTTTAAGTCAATCTCTCCCAGTTACATTGATATAAAAATTCTAAACAAAAAACATTTAGCAATATATAAAAAGGATAATACATTACAACTAAGTTGTTTATTCCATAACACCAAGGAAATTTCTTAATCTGAAAAAGTATATCTATTTTTTAAGCTGTGTTTTTAAAACACCTGAATATTTACCAAAATGGATAAACAAACTGTAATATTCAGACAATGAAATAAACTGATCAATTTAAAAAGAATAAACTGCTTATATGTGAAGCAATGTGGATGATTCTCAAGAAAACTTCGTTGAGTGAAAGAAGCTATAACCAGAGGGGAGGCAAGATGGCAACGGAACAGGTAGGAATGTGAGAATCTTAGCAAAAGCGAGTGTCTATAAAGACTCTGTGTGAGTGGGTGTGTAGGTGGGTTAATGAAAGTCCATCTGAGGGAAGACTTGGGTTCAGGCACCCGGGGCTCTCCTCCAGAGGTGACTACAACCAATCACAGCCCTGAGATAGGAGCCCCCAGCCGGCTGCTGTTCTCAGGGCTCTCTTGAAAGAAGGCAGCAAATAACAGCTGCTACTCACCACTTGGCACCTGGTCCATGCCATCACCTGCAGCAGCAGGCCAGACTCAAGCAGCAGGCCAGACTCAAGCAGCATGAAATGTGGAGAAGGCAGGGCGTGGAAATCTGAAACAGAGTACTGCCACCAAAGAGGACATGCCGACAGGTGCCATCGTCTGTCTCAAGACTGGGCAGAAACCTGCACTACCCGGGCCAGCTCTGTCCAGCCTCCAACGTGGGACTCAGAGTCTATCCCCTCATCAGACTCAGAGGGAAAGATGCCCCTCCTCCATGCTAGAACAGGTACAGACACATCAGATCTGAACGGGACACTTGACAGCAGCGACAGCAGCAGAGGAGTCCAGTGAGTCCAGATCTGATTCATTCTCCTTCCACAATAGTCCATGGGGCATCTGACACATGCTGACAACAATCCTATCAGGCTACACTAAGAGTGGAGGGGACGAGCTAAAGGCCAAAGCTGTTCCTTAACAGCTAAAAGGAACCTAGAGTTACAGAAACAGTCACAGAGTAAGGGTTTTTTTTTTTCTCTTGTTCGTTTGTTTTTAATTTAGATTTTTTTCCTTCTTTCTTTCTATTTTTGTACTTGCTTGGTTTTTGTTATCTTAATGTTGTATTTTTAAGATTTCCTGTTTGAGTATGGGTATTGTTGAGGGCGAGTATATCAACAGGGGGTTTTTGTGTGTGTGTTTGTTTGAATGATTGTATGTTTTGGTTTTTTTTTTTTCTGTTTTTGTTTATTTCTCTATTATTCATTAGGTGGCCTGCCTGTCAGTTTTCCCTCTTCTTCTTCTCTCTGTCCACCTTGCTTTTATCTTCCTCCTTCATTCTCCCACTGCTTTCCTTTTTCTTATCTAATTTTCCTTTCAGGGGGCAAACATACACCCCACTGTATGGACACACTGTAAGGCAGTGAGAAGTGGATTCCAGGGGACCCACACACCTGTCAATGGATACCAGGATCTGCAGAAAGCTTCTGAATCACAGCTGTCCCCTTAATTAACTATCAAAACCAAAAAAGCACAGCCCCCCCCATCTCCAGTTCAGTTTCAAAATTGAACAAAGCCAAAGGATCTACATAAGGAAGAATAGGAGATTGAGCAAACAGAAGTAAAAGTTATACCCCCATCACTGAACAACAGAATTAAAGAGGTTAAAAAAAGGGAGGGGGGAATCCATACAAATGAAGAAAAACAAAAGGAAGAATATGAGTCTCAGACTCCTGGGAGGTCAGTCACTGAAAATACAGACTTTGGAACTCAAACAGTGAAGAGCCCCAAGAATGACTGGTCTCAAACCACAAACCCAGATATCAAGATATTAATAGAGAAAACAAATAGAAATGAGGAGAGACAAGAAGAATGAAGGAGTTGATAACTGAGATAACCGCAATAAAGAATACAGTAAATGAAAAACAACAATAAACTGATAAGCATGAAAAGCAGAAGAAATAATCTCAGAGCTTGAGGACCAAAATATAAAACTAACCCAAACTGTTAAAAACATAAAAAAGAAGCTTAAAAAGACAGAACAAAGCCTCTAAGAGATGACTGATTATATCAAGAGGCCAAACCTAAGATTAACTGGAATCCCTTAGATAGATAGAGAGGCAGAGAACACCTTGAAACAAACATTTCATGAAATTATTCAAGAAAACTTCCCTCATCTCATGAGATGCAACCATTCAAACACAAGAGATTCAGAGAACTTCTGCAAGACGACAAATGAGAAGACCAGCTCCTAAACACATAGTAATTCACCTACGCAAATTAGGAATAAAAAAAAATCCTAAAGGCAGCAAAAAAAAAAAGGTCAGACTACCTACCGGGGAAGACCAATTAGAATAGCAGCAAACTTATCTATAGAAACACTTCAGGCTAGGAGACCTTGGAGTCCAGTCTTCAAATGTTTCAAAGATAAATAATTTCAACCAAGAATTACCTACCCAGTTAAGTTTCATCAGTGATGGAGAATTAAAATCCATCCCAGATACTCAATCCCAAAGAGTTTATGCTGCCACCAGACCAGCTTTACAAGAAACACTTAAGAAAGTATTAAACCCAGTCAGAATGGCCATCATCAATAACTCAAAAAATAACAGATGCTGGAGAGGATGTGGCAAAAAGGAAATACTTCTACACTGTTGGTTGGAGAGGAAATCAGTGTGGAGAGTCCTAAAAGTTCTAAAACTTGACCTTCCATATGACCCCGCAATCCCCCTACTGGGAATATATCCAGAAGAACTCAGGTCACTCTATGAAAAAGATACCACACACATAAGTTTATTGCAGCACTGCTCACAATAGCAAGAACATGGAACCAATCATGCTGCCCATCAAAAGATGACTGAATAAAAAAATATGTGGTACATATACACATATTATGCAGCCAAAGAAGAACAAAATCATGAACTTTGCAGCAACCTGGATGGAATTATAGTTTACAATACTGAGTGATCTCTCACCGAAACAGAGAACTGAGTATCACATGTTCTCACTCATAAGTGGACCTTGAACAACTACCATATTACTATAAGAAAAGGATTGAAAGTGGTGGGAAACTGCGGGGGAGGTGGGGAGGTGGGATTGACAGTAGTCGATATCTGCCTGGGGAAGGGGGGCACACCTCATCAATAAGGGTACCTACACGGTGAATATTTGTATTCCTAGACCTGAACTGTATCCCATAATTTTAGAATAAAAATTAAAAGAAAAAGAAAGAAAGAAAGAAGGAAGGAAGGAAGGAAGGAAGGAAGGAAGGAAGGAAGGCAGGAAGGAAGGAAGGAAGGAAGGAAAGAAAGAAACAACAACGACCTTCACAAGAATGCAGGAAAAAGAATGAAAACACACATAAATCAACACAAAAATCAAAAGAAGACAACAAACAAATAAATAAACAAACAGCAGCAACAACAACAAACTCTATAAGAACCTCATGACAGGGATAAACTCTCACATTTCAATAATTAGCCTGAATTGAATGGACTAAAACGACACCACCGAAACGACAAAGAATGGTAAATTGGATAAAATATCATGAAGCAACAATATATTGTTTCCAAGAGATTGATCTCACCAGAAAGGACACTTACAAACTCAAAGTAAGAAGATGGGAAACAAAATTTCAGGTGAACAGAACATAAAAGAAAGTAGAAGTTGTGATCTTAATATCAGACAAAATACCCTTTAAGCTATCAAAATTTTAAAAAGATAGGGAAGGTCACTATACAATGATAAAAGGTTCAATCCATCAACCAGAAATATCCATCCTAAATAAATATGCAGCCAACACGGAGCACCAACTTTCATAAAGCATCTTCTCGGTAAACTAAAAGGAAATAGACTCGTACACTACCATAGCTAGGGACTTAAACACCCCACTAACAACCCTAGACCAACAAAAATTCAACAAGGAGATCCAGAACCTTGATCAAATGGACTTAATGGATACCTACAGATCACTTCACCCAACAACAACAAAATATACATTCTACTCATCATCACATGGAATGCCCTTCAAGATCGACCACATCCTTGGCCATAAATCAAGCCTAAACAGATTTCATAAGATTGAAATTCTGCCATGCACCTTCTCAGATCACAAGGGGAAAAAATAGTTATCAACACCAACAAAGTTCCCTCAAAACCTACAAAGACATGAACACTAAACACCATGATGCTAAACAACTCCTGGGTCAATATGGACATCAAAATAGAGATTAAAAGATACCTAGAAACAAATGAAAGCAAAGAAACATCTTACCAAAATCTTTGGGATGCCTTGAAAGCAGTAATAAGAAGGGAACTCCTATCTCCACAGACATACATGAAGAAACTGGAAAGATCACAAGTTAACTGCCTAACAAATCACCTAAGGAAGCTGGAAAAGCAAGACACCAAAACCTTAACTTCAGCAGAAGAATGCAGATCACCAAAATAAAAGCCCAAAATCAGGATATGGAAGACAAAAGATAATACCAAAAAATCAATGAAACCAAAAGCTGGTTTTTTGAAAGGATAAACAAGATTGATGAACCCCTGGTTAGACTGACTAGGAAAAAGAGAGAGAAAGCCCAAATAAACACAATCAGAAGTGCAAAAGATGAAGTCACAACTGACCCAGAAGAAATACAAAAAATTATCAGAGATTACTATGTACACCTGTATGGAAACAAACTTGAAACCTAGATGAAATGGACGACTTTCTTACATCACACAACCTCCCCAGGAAGAAACAAGAAGAAATCGAAAGTCTAAATAGACCAATAACAAATCAGGAAATCAACAATGTCATAAGAAAACTACGTAAAAAAAAAAGCCCTGAACAGATGGCTTTCCAGCAGAGCTCTACAAAACATACAAACAAGGAGGAGCTGATACCAAACCTACTGAAAGTATTTCAGGCAATCGAGAAAGTTGGAACTCTCCCCAAATCATTTTATGCAGCTAACAACACTTTGATACCCAAACCAGGTAAAGATCCAACAAAGAAAGAGAACTACAGGCCAATATCCTTGAAAACAGATGCTAAAATTCTCAATAAGATTCTAGCAGACCAAATCCAACAACACATCTCAAAAATCATCCACTGTGACCAAGTAGGCTTCATCCCTGGGATACAGGGCGGGTTCAACATCCGCAAGACCATAAATGTAATTAAAGGCATCAACAGGCTGGGCTCGGTGGCTCAGCCTGTAATCCCAGCACTTTGGGAGGCCAAGGCGAGTGGACTGCCTGAGCCTGCAGGTTCAAGACCCACTTGGGCAACTTGGTGAGACCTCGTCTCTACAATAAATCATAAACTAGCCAGGCATGGTAGCACACGCCTGTAGTTCCAGCTACTTGGAAGGCTGAGCTGGAAGTATCACTGGAGCCCAGCAGGTCGAGGCTGCGGTGACCGGGAGCGTGCCACTGCACTCCAGTCTGGGCAACAGAGTAAGACTCCAACTCAAAAAAAACCAAAAAAAAGACATCAATAGAGGTAAAGACAAAAACCACATGATTATATCATTGGATGTGGAAAAAACTTTTGCTAAAATCCAGCGCCCTTTCTTGATAAAAACACTCGAACGTCTAGGCATAGATGGTACATGCTTCAAAATAGTAAGAGCCATCTATGAGAAAACCACAGCCAACATACTGTTTAACAGACAGAAATTGGAATCATTTCCCCTGAAAACCAGAACAAGACAAGGATGTCCACTCTCACCCATCCTGTTCAACATAGCATTGGAAGTCCTAGCTAGAGCAATCGGACAAGAGAAGAAAATAAGAGTATCAAAATAGGAAAAGAGGAATTCCTCTCTGAAGACAACATGATTCTATACCTCAAAAACCCAAGAGAATCTGTCAAAAACCTCCTTGCACTGATAAAGGACTTTGGCAAAGTCTCAGGGTATAAAATAAAAGAGCAAAAGTCAGTCGCATTCCTATACACCAACAATAAACAAACAGATACCCAAATAAAAGGCATAATCCCATTCATAATAGCCACACAAAAAATGAAATACCTTGACATCTTCCTAACCAGGGACATGAAAGACATTTACAACAAAAACTACAAAACACTGCTCAAAGAAATCAAAGATGCCACAAACAAATGGAAAAATATTCCATGCTCATGGATTGGAAGTATCAACACTGTTAAGATGTCCATCCTACCCAAGGCAATCTACAGGTTTAACGCAATACCCATTAAACTACCAGCAGCATTCTTCTCAGACCTGGAAATGACAATACAGGAATTCATATGGGAACATAAATGACCAAAAATAGCCAAAACAATTCTCAGCAAAACAAACAAACAAACAAACAAACAAAGTGGGAGGCATCACAATCCCAGAATTTTAGCTTTATTATAAAGTTACTATAAGCCAGGCTCGGTGGCTCAGCCTGTAATCCCGTGCCTTTGGGAGGCTGAGGTGAGTGGATTGCCTGAGCCCGCGGGTTCGAGGCCTGCCTGGGCAGCGAGACCTCATCTCTACAATAAATCAAAAAATCAGCCGGGCGTGGTAGCGCATGCCTGTAATTTCGGCTACTTGGAAGGCTGAGGTGGAAGGATCGCCGGAGCCCAGCAGGTCGAGGCTGCGGTGGCCAGAAGCGGCCACTGCACTCCAGTCTGGGCAACAGAGTGAGACTCCAACTCAAAAATAAATAAATAAATAAAGCTACTATAATCAAAACAGCCTGGTATTGGTACAAGAATAGGCACACAGACCAATGGAACAGGATAGAGAGTCCAGAAACAAATTCTCAATATCTCAACCAACTCATTTTCAACAAAGCCTCCACCATCAACCCCTGGGGAGAAGAGAACCTGTACAGTAGTAAATGGTGCTGGGAAAACTGGCTGACCACATGCAGAAGATTAAAACAAGAACCCTTCCTATCATCATACATAAAAGTCAACTCTAAATGGATCAAAAACCTAAATGTAAAACCTCAAACTATAAGAACCTTAGAAAATGCAGGAGACACCCTTATGGAAATTGGAACTGACAACCAATTCTTGATTAAAACTCCAAGTGCCCAATGCCATAAGAAATATGATAGACAAGTGGGACCTCATCAAACTGACATGATTCTGCAAAGCCAAACAGACCACTGATAAAGTGGGGAGACAGCCCCCAGACAGGCAAAAAAGTATTTGCCAACTGTATATCTGACAAAGGCCTAACATCTAGGACCCTCAAGGAACTCAAATGTGTCAAAAAGAAACAGCCCCATTACAAAGTGGGCAAAAGATATGAATAGGCACTTCTCAAAAGAAGACATCCAAGCAGCCAACAGATACATGAAAAAATGCTCAGCTTCACCAGTCATCAAAAAATGCAAATTAAAACCACACCCAAGATACCACCTAACTCCAGTTAGAATGGCCATCATCAATAACTCAAAAAACAACAGATGCTGGAGAGGATGCGGGGAAAAGAGAACACTTCTACACTGTTGGTGGGAGTGTAAACTAGTACAACCTCTGTGGAAAACAGTTTGGCAACTCCTAAAAGATCAAAAAATCGACCTTCCATATGACCTCACAATCCTCTATTGGGAATATACCTGAAGGAAGTCAAATCACTCCATGAAAAAGATACCTGCACACACATATTTACGGCAGTATTATTCACAATAGCAAAAACATGGAACCAATCATGCTGCCCATTGAAAGAGGACTGGATAAAAGAAATGTGGTACATACACGATGGAATATTAAGCAGCCATAAAGAAAGACAAAATTATGAGATTCACAGAAATTTGAATGTACTTAGAGTCTATAATACTGAGTCTACAAAGAACTGAGTACCACATGTTCTCACTCATAGCATAACTTGAACAATTATCATAATACTATAAAAAAGAGATTGGCAGTAGTAGGAAACTGCCAGGGAAGGAAGGGGCGGGATTAGAAGTAGTGGGAAACTGCCAGGGGAGGGGACATACCTCATCAACTAGGGTACCTACATAATGAACATTTATATACAACCCTGAATTGTATGCCACATCTTTAAAATTAAAAATTAAAAAATTAAAAAGAAAAAGAAAGAACCTAGAATCAAGAGGTTATATTACAGAATTCTATTTACATAAAGATTAAGAAAATCAAAACTAACCCATGGTAATATAAATCAGAACAGTGGTTGCCTCTAGTGGTATAAAGGGATTGGGAATAACTGGAAAAGGATACAGGAAACTAATCTATATTTTGATTGGGGTGTTAATTACACAGGTGTACACACATTCAAAATTCAAACAGAATGCTTAAGATTTGTTTATTTTATTATATGTAAATCATTCAAGAAACTCAATTTTTAAAAACTGTAACCAACATTGTAATAAAAGGTGAAATGGTGAAAGGTTTCCCTACAAAACAGAGAAAAGGGTAGGAATTACTGCCATCATCAATTCTATTAAACATTATACGGCCTGGTCTATGAAATAAGAACAAGAAAGGAAGGCATAAAGGTTTAAGGAAATTATTTGCAGACAACATAATTGTGTATGCAAAACATACAATATCTGCAGATAAAGTATTAGAATCAATAAGTTAGCCTAGGAAATGTGACAGATATAAGGTCAAATTTCAAAATTTAACTATATTTCTCAATATATTCACAAATATTTAGAATATAAAATTATAAGAAAAGAAACTATTTGCAATAGCAGAGAACACCAAATATCCAGAAACAAATATAATAAAAATAATACTTATACATAAATATAATTAACAGAAATGACAAAATACCTCAGTTAAATAGAGGAATATATCAAGTTCATTACATATTCTTCATGTGAAGACTAAATATGTCAATAATCAAATCTCCTCATACTTAATTCAAAGATATCTCAATCAAAATCCTAGCAACGTATTACAAGGAAATTAACAAGGCAAATCAAAAATGATATAAAACTACAAGAAATAATCAAGAAAAACTTTTAGCAATAACAAAATGAAAAGACTTAATCTACTAGATATTAGAATGTATTACAAAGTTTCAGTAATTCATTCAGTTGGTATTGGTACAAGGAGATAAACAGACCAGGAAGAGACCCATGCATATGTGAACATTTGATTAATGAAATTGGTAATGCAGAAAAGTAGAGAAAATACTAGCTTTTCAATAAATAGTGCTATGTCTACTGAAGATCCATATGGCAAAATAATAATAAAATTAATAGAGCTTCTTCATACCATACCAAAAAAAAGTCAATTCCAGGTGTATTGTAGAGCTTCACATGAAAGGCAAAATTAAACATCAAAACTTACAGAACACAGTAGAAACTCTTTAAAGTTCCTGGGACAAAGGTTTTTAAAATAGGAAACAAAGAACACTAACCATAAAGAAAATTATTAACAAATTGGACTACATGAAAAGTGAAAATTTCTATTCAGCAAAAGAAATGATTAAGAATGTAAAAATGGGTCTGGCTGGACATGCCTGTAGTTCCAGCTACTTTGGAGGCTGAGACAAGAGGATCTAAGTAAATTAGTAATCAGGAAAATGCAAATTAAAACCAAAATGAAATATACTACACAGTCACTCAGAATGGTTAAAATTGAAGACTTCTGATAGTATTGGTGAGAATATAGAGCAAGAAGAACTCTCAGAAATTAACAGATGAGGATGCAAACTGGCTCAACCACATCGGAAAACTGCTTGACATTTTATACTGGAAAGACACATACAACTGTGATCCAGTAATTTCACTGCTAAGTACATACCCAAAAAGAAATGGGAACACACAAATACTGGGTATATGTATAATATTGTCATAACTGCATTATTTGAAATAAGCAAAAACAAGGAGCAAACATAAATGTCTACAAACATTAGAGTGGAGATCAATTGTGACATATAAATATACTAGAATACTATATAGCAATGAAAATGAGCAAATCACGAGTACACACAAATATAATTGTTGAGCAAAAGAAACCAAGTAAAAAATTAAATATACTGATGACTCCATCATATATAACTCCATTTATATGATTCCATTTATAAATGTTCAAAATCAGACAAAAATATCAACCCTACTGGAAGTCAAGATAATGGTTCTAGGCTGGACTCGGTGGCTCACCCTATAATCCCAGCACTTTGGGAGGCCGAGGCGAGAGGACTGCCTGAGCCTGCGGGTTCGAGATCCACCCAGGCAACTTGGCAAGGCAATAATAAATAAAAAATTAGCCGGGTGTGGAAGCACGTGCCTGTAGTTCTGGCTACTTGGAAGGCTGAGGCAGAAGGATGGCAAGAGCCCAGCACGTTGAGGCAGTGATGGCCGGGAGCATGTCACTGCCCTCTGGTCTAGGTGACAGAGGTGAGATTCCAACTCAAAAAAAAAGATAATGGTTCTAGCTAGGTGTGATGGTTAATACCTGTAATCCCGGGGAGGCTGAGGCCAGGAGTTCAAGGATACAGTGAGCTATGACTGCACCAAGGCACATCCCTTGAGCCCAGGAGCTCAAGGATACAGAGAGCTATGATTGTGCCCAGGCACTCAAACCTGGGCACAAAGCAAGAGCCCATCTCTTAAGGAGAGAAAGAAAGACAAGAAAAGATAATGGTTCTCTTTAGGGAGATCTGAGGAGGTAGTAATAGAAGGACACATAAGGATGACTTGCAAGATTTTTAGTAGTGTTCTATTTCTTGACCTGGATGCTTTAACTTCATGACAATTCATCAAGCTGTTAACTTATATTTCTGCATTTTACTGTCTATTTGTTCCCATTTCTTCATTTTTTTAAAAAAAAAGTTTTTCTAAACATAAAAACAAAAACAATGAGCTGGACAAAGAAAGTAAAAGGTTACATGTTTTGGCAGCCAATTTTTCTCTCCACAAACTCCTTGGTGGAAAAAATGTGAAATTTTCTATAGTGATCAAATGAAGACCTGTCAATTTCTAATCACCAGGATATACTCTGAGCTTAAAAGGCATAATGCTGAATTTCAGAATGGGTTAGGAGAAAAAGTTATCAGTCAGGTGTCAGGAGTAGTGCCTCATGCCTGTAATCCCAACACCGTGGGAGGTGGAGGTGAGAGAATTGCCTGAGTCCAGGGATTCAAGACTAGCCTAGGCAACTTGGCGAAACCTCATCTATAAAATAAATTTAAAAATCGGATGGGTATGGTGGTGCAAACCTGTAGTTCCAACTACTTGGAAGACTGAAGCAGAAGAATAGCCTGAGCCCAGCGGTCTGAGGCAGTGGTGGCTATGAGAGTGCCTGGGCAACAGAGTGAGACTTCTTGTTTGTTAAATAAACAAACAAACAAATAAATAAAGTAAGTTATCATCAGCTTCACTAGCAATAAATGTTCCTGAATTTGCCTTGTTGTGTTTGATTTAATTAACTGGGGAAAAGAAATAGCCCATATATTTTTCTGCACCTAAACCTTCAAATAAGCAAAAAAGATAAATTCACCTTTCAGCCTTTAGAAAGATCATTTGTATTGATAACTCACATCAATGGGTCTTAAAACCACACTCAAGTGGAATACAATTATTTGTTTTTTATTATCACTACTGTTAAAAGAATGAGTACTTGATTTTTATACCCTCGACACAAATTGAAACATTTGAAATTTCTTTGCCAAAATAGAAACAGATAAAAGAAATATACCTCCTCCAAAATTGAACAAGCACCAAAAGAAGTCAATTTATTCAACATATAAGAATCACAAGGGAATGATAAAAGCAGTCACCACTTACTAAGTTGTATCATATGCTGGCACTTGCTAAATGTTTGAGGAAATAACTTTATCTTCACAATAACGCTATGAAGAAAAATGAATTATTTTCTCCACTTTATAGATGAGGAAATTGAAGCTCAGAAAAGTCAAATAATTTGCACAATTAACACATTAAGTGCAGAAAGGGGCATTCAGTCGGTTGGTTTGGTGTGAAAGATCTGATTTCTACTTTGTCATTTTTTATCTCAAAATTGTAAGGACTTAAGTGCAAGCAACATGCATTTAAGGACTATAAAGTGCAAGGAACATGCACATATATGTACATATATACACACGTAAGGGTTTTAAAGGCCTAAAACTACTCACATCTAGAAGTCCCCTATGTAGAACTATGCAAACAGAGTTTAGATTTGCTCCAAGAAACAAAAACGGAATTCTCAATGATGGACGAGCAAGCCAAAGCACTGCATATAGTACGTCTACAAAGCATTAACTGGATTAATTAGCAAGGGATTTCAGAAGCAGCTTGGAGCTAAGAAACCAAAACACTAAATTGTTTAAATACTTTGGCAAAAGATCAAGGTTTCTAGGCAGCACTGGATCTCCTTCCATCCTTTTCGTTCCATGTTTTAACACATTTAACCTGTCTGAGGTACTTTTTCATGAGATATGAATGACATTGTCAAAATACCAAAAAGAAAAGAGAATTTAAAAAATACTGCAAGCTGTTACCAATTCTGCCAACAGGCAAGAGCCCAGGCAACATTAATTACAAATCAATTGCTTAGGACATAAACAGCTCTTATCACTAGTAAACTCTCCCTCTAAAATAACTTGCTTTATAGAAGAAAAAAAAGCAAATGTCTCGTCTATTATACTTGGTGAACTAACCAGGACAAAGAGATAAATAAAACAGGAGAAAAATGCACCAAATAGCAAATGTGCAAAAGGAATCCTAGCTAGATGAACGTCAGGAATGCTACAAGAACAGCACTATCATGTAGAAATAACGAAGAGGAAGTGGTCAGGGTAGGGACACTTGCTGAATGGGTTTTTGGTTTCCAGGAAGTAAGAATTTTTACAATGCAAGTGATTTTCACAAATGCATATGGCAGCAAAATGATAAAAGAAAGCTTTCAACTACACAATCATGAGGGGAGGAGGGGAATCTATGTCCCTCTGGTAATGAAGGTAGCTTTACAGTGGTCAAGCACACTCAGACAACCCCCACAACCACCACACACAAATAACCAATCATAATAAAGGATCCTTCCAAAAGTTTAATCTAGATCCAGTTCACAAACTACTAATGTCCCTATCCCGTTATCTTGGATAGCTCTGAATTAATTTCCTCTTAATTCCCATAAATGATTAGTAAGAACTTAAGCACCTTTCTATGGCAGAAACTCTCAAAATTCACTCCTCCACAACATACTTCATTCATTCCGATAGAAAAATAAGTAGAAGAAAATCTACTTCCATCAAAATGCATTCTGACTTCCATTAGGTGCATCAGGGTTTCGGTGAATACAAAGTATAACAGTGGGGAGAGCTTCCGATATGACGTCTTGCAAAAGCATTACAGTTGGGGGTAGTTTTCTTAGCTTCTATCAATAAAATGATGAAGATGCTCTATCCTGGAGAGTTACAAGGGTTAAACATCCTCAAAGTACTCAACTGGGTGTCTGGCACACGGTATGTTAAGTTTCAAGGATAATACAAATTCTTTCCTGAACCAGTTATTTTATTCACAACTACACAAACAAGTCACTGGGAGATAATGGTAGAGTGCTATATGTTGATCTTGAACAAAATTTACCTCAGTATGTCCAGGGCACTGTCTGCAAAGAGCTCACAACACTCATATCAATCATGCACTTTAATAAAATAACTATGAGGAAAGTCTAATGGGCAAAAATATCCCTGAGTTCACATATGAATTAGCAAATCTGCAGGAAATCAGGGAGTTAACAGTGCAACCAAGTTCACATAAATTTCCTGACTACGGTGTTTTATTCACCAGACTTGGCTGACTATAAGAGAAAAAATAACACATGTTCATTTTTTCAAATAAAATTATAGAGGAAAAAATATGGTTAAAAAAGAAAAAAAACTAACAAGTTTTTTTAATTAAAAAAAGGATATATAATAAAATACCAAAAGAAAAGTAGCCCAAAAGGTGGTTAGGTAAAATGTATTATAGCTTGGGTCTAAGTTTTTAATATTTCATATTATAAGATGATTATGGTGACAATATTACATACTATTCATTTCAAATTTGAGGAAATACTAAAATATTACTGCATATAACAAATTTCTACACAGGTATACATTTTTATAAATAATTTTAATTGTCTTACAAATAAAATACGAGTTATGTATTCACATTACAAAATTCACCACTTTTTCAAAAGAAGTTCCCTTTCTGCTTTCATTTCAGAGGCTGATTTAAGAAAGTTATGATATAAGATTTTTTTGAATATTTATTACATAAACAAGTACTATATATTTGTTATCGTCTATATTTCCCTTTGTTTAATATCTACCATGAGTGAGGCACTCTGTATTCAGATATATATCTCATATCTTTCCATTTCTTATGCCATTAAATTCTCAAGTTAATAAAACAGGCAGGTGATTATAATTCCATATTATTGATTTTTAAAAACTGATTAAGTACCCTGTCCGAGTCAATTTACTGGCCATTAAAGGGTCAGGATTTAAACTCCTCCCAACTGAGGATAAAGCCCGTGTATTTTGTACTATGCATGCTGCTTTTCTATGTTCCTACATTCTCTGTAATTAACACAAAGGATACAACATTCTACATTCTACTACATTCACAGACACCAGTATCTCATCACTCAACAAAGATATTTCACAATTAGGACCCCCTTGCTCCCCAAAGAATAGAGCATTCTTTCAACAAACCAGGTCAAGTTAAAGGAGAAAACACAACTTCAAAACAGTCTGTTGCATCAGCACAAGCCAGAAACAACCAGATACTTCTATCCAAGGGTAAAAATATGGATACAAACGTTATACATACATGGTCTTTTTGAAAACTGAAAAGCCAAACTATTTTAAAATTATTGTTCAAAACTATATAAAGAAAGGCTGCAAACACACTTTGGGAGCCCTGATCTATCAATGCCAATCTTACCCCAAATCTCAAGGTCAGAACCTCTCTTCCTAAAGACCTCCTAAGAAAGGCAAACTTTAAGAAAGTTGAAAACCTGTTCAAATGTAAAGACTAAGAAAAAATGTGGCAGTCTATTTTGACTTCAGCTTACGCAACCTGGTAGTATAAAACATACAAACCAACGCAACTCCTACATTATTCTGACACCACTCCTCTTTACCTGTTGCCTGAGTTAATTCACATTACAGAAATACATGTTGTGACAAAAAGATAGTATTATATCTTTTATTCCCTGTATGAAACCTCTAAGATGTGCCCCATTAATAATCTCATTTTACAAATTAAAAATAAGAAAAAGCTAATTTGTACATCCTATACCACCAAACAGCTTATAAATGACTGTGCCTGAACTAGAACTTAAGCTTTTAACCGGACCATATTGAAGCAAAATCTTATTTCAACAGAGGAGCTGAGAATTCCAGAAACACAACTGAACCATTATTCATAAGCCAAGATAGAGACATAGGCAGCACAGTACAGGTCCAGAATCAAATCAACAATCCAATGTTTACTAGAGGTACTACCTAAGGGCAAATTACTTAATCTTTCTGTGCCTTGACTTTTAACACCTGTAAAATGGAGACAATAATTAATCTCTTGTGGGCTCCAGGAATAATAAGAAAAAATACACACAGATGTGTGTGTGTGTGTGTGTGTGTGTGTGTGTGTTTATACATATACATGAAGGAAATAGAAGCTCAACAAATGTTAAGTTATAGCCACGTTCTTATTTACTCCTTAAGCTCTGCTCCACTTCAATACTCAGTTATAAGAAAAATGATGAAGATGCATGAGAAACAGTTGCAGAATCTCTACTAGTAGTACTTTAACTGGATCCTTAGAGAAGTGAAATGTGGATAGTTTTTAAAAAAAAAAAAAAAAGTCATATCTAAAGCTTCAATGGATCAAACCCAAAGATTCTAAATACTTCCTTAAACTGAATTAGATATTTCTGCCAATCACTCAGTATGACACCTGGAAGGAAAATCCAATGAAAAATCCAATGAAGAAAGTTTCTTTTTGTTTCTAAATTCAGTTTCCTTATATAGGTGCAAGTAGGATCTAATTATAGATTTCGATCCTTAGGAAGCCCTACCCAGGAAATATCACTCTAAAAGGTTGTCACCCTCCCACAATGGCATTGCCCAAAGTCTCACACTGCCTCAGTTTGCAAATACTGCAGGTGACTAAAATACATTTTTATCTATAGGGAAGTCCTTAGCACATTAAGTAGAAATTATCTTTTTATGTGTATCATTTCCACAAAGCCATACAGAGCAATAGCCACATCTTATCCATCATGTTTTACTCTGCCCACCCATGGCCTCCAAAAGGAGCAGCACAACATAGCACTTGGGTGACCACAGGGACCATCCAGACCTGGGTTGAGCCACATGCTCAAACTGACCTTGGGAATAGATACAAAAAGTGTCTCCTGGTGGGAAGCCAAGCTTGAAAGATCTTACAGGCCACTTTGAGTTATTACCAAGATAAGTAGCGAACAAAAGAAGCCAGAAGAGGCAAAGTCAGGTTGAAAGAGATGAAGATACTCTAGTCCATGACTTTTCAGTTCCAGTTTGTCCTCATGAATCCCAGGTGGTTTTGCATCCTGTCCTTTACTGTACAACTGATCCCTCCACCTCCATCCCTGTCCTTCTTGAGTGAATATCATTTCTTGCATTCAAAAAAGCTTTAACAAGGATATACTCCATTGCCTGGCACACAGAAGGGATTCAATTAAACACATAATAAAAAAAAAAAGAAGAAGAAGTACAAACCTTATAAAATACCTGATGTTAGATTGGGCATTCCCATAATTACAGTTTCCACAACAGACAAGCCAATTTCCCTTAATCCACTTATTAAATAATAGTTAAGGAAATAAACAATATTTGACACAACATGAAACCTTATTCCAATTTATCACCTAATAATAATTATCCATTCAAAGTGTACAATAAAAGTACAGCTCTGCAGTTCATATTGTTCCCTTAAAATTGAATAATTTAGAATCCTGTGAAGAGTTCCACCTTACATCATATTCCCTCATTCTTGTGCAAATACAATCTGTCTATCAACATATTAGCATTTCAATCACCCTTGCTTTTTTCATAACTGGGAGAAGCTGTCTTCATTTATTCCTATTGAGCATCTACCACCTATGAATTATTTCTGAAGGTAAGCAATAAAATTGAATTTAAATCCAAGTGAATGAGAAACTGAAACTATTTTCAAAAATAAATGTAGGACATTGGTTCCAGTTACATACTCCCAAATATATACATGCTCTTCAATGATTAATTTGCTTTAAGCTGAAAAAAATTTTCCTTTGAATTAAGTTGTTATAATAGTTGAAAATGGAAAATCAATCCCATGTTTCAATGTGGTTTTTTGGTTTTTTTGGTCTACTTATTTTTTTAAGACTTCTGGATCAATTTGTATTCCTGGAGTAAAAACATCCACCACTCAAAAAATAATTTTTTTAAGTCCCCTTTAAGCATCCCTTTAAGGCACTGACCATAAATGGTGTAATTTGCCATGGACATCATTAAAATGTAAAGTTAATGAGGATTCAGCTGAAAACAGAAGGAATGTAACCTATTTTCAGGCAAAAGCTCTAACACAGCAATCAGAAGAAAAAACTCTTTGATGTTTCTTTGTCTCTTCTCATTAATTTTTTTCTGTCTCAAAAAAAGATCATTTAAACTTAAAAAAAAAAAACACCCAAGTTTAAACATGATAATTATAACAGAACTCCAATGAGGTCATTAGAATTTTTTAAAGAGATAAACAAGAATCAGTCATATATACATGAGGATAATACCACCTACCTGGCAGAGTTGTTATAAGGTTTACAGATATTCTAAAGTGTGTAGTAGAATAGCTGAAACATGTAAGGTACTCTCAGATATCCTCTCCCTCTTTGTCACTTGCTGTCTCCAAGGGCCTAGCACAGTGCTGGTACAAATATAATACTCAAAGGGTTGCCATTATTATTATCACTTACAATGTATTATTTTTTTCGACTAAAATAGTCACTATATTAACCCTAACCTCCAACCCAAGATTTATGCAAGACTCAGCACCTCCTATCACTAGACAGGTGGGGCATTATCCAAAGAAACAGCAAGGAGTAAACAGTCCCATGTGACATTTTATCATGTGAAGTGCCTACGCAAATATAAATATTATATCCTCTCCAGTTTTATTGCCTCATTTTACAATTATACTACTAAAGAGTGAAATAGCATGCAGAATGTTAAGTGGCATTCTGCTGCTTGGAATTTCATCCCAAGGCTCCATTCAGAATAACAATTGTGGGAGCTACTTCATCTCTGCTCTATTGTGAAGAAAGTCATCACCTTTACTTGAATATATACAAATCTTGTGCTAAGTGAAATCTTAAACCAAATGTGATAATTACCAAGAAAGTGTCATTTAGGAAGTAGTGTAGTACTTTCCAGAGAGATATTACCCTACAGTGTTGTTGTCATACCAATTCTATAATTCCAGTAAACAAACCTAAACAGCAATAAGCAGGTCTATTGAAGATGATCCACCCTTAAATACGAGAATTTAGAATTTCGCCTGACCCAGACAAAAAAATTGTAAATTCCATAAGCTAATCAGTTATTTTAAATGCTAAGAGACAATCAAAATAATACGTGTTTCTCCAGCAATTTTCATTCTAAAGGCATTTCCCCATAAATTCGCTCATTTTCATTGGTTTATTCATTCCATAAGTAGTCATTAAATCTCAGGACTGAGCATTGGTTATACAGTGGTAAAGAAAGTAGCAGGAGATCCCTACCCTCACAGTTTAATGTTCAGTAGAAAAGCTCACACCAACTAATAACCACACAAGTAGCTTAATTAAAACTATGGTAAGCGCTACAAAAGCATTTAGTACAAAAACAAGTTTACTTTGGGGATCTGAAAAGATTTTCTTCAGGATGTAGTATCTGAAGTGAGATATGAAGAAATGGGAGAACTAGTTTAAAAAGGTGGGTGGTAAGAAAGATTCAGCAAGATGATAGTTGAGATAGGAAGAAATATCTAACTTTTAAAGACATTTTGGGTAAATTAATCAAATTTTTCTGATGCATTGAATACAGAGAGTGAGCTGGAAGGTAGATAACCAGGATAGAGGGAGCAGGGGTTAGCTTGCATAATGGATTTTTAAAATGTGCTGCTCACTGGAGGGGGACCAGTCTTCACTGGGTTTAATGAGCAGATCATGAGTTAGGATTTAGACATTTGCCTTTGAGGCATCCTAACAGGTTGAGAGTCAAAAGAAATGTGTCATAGCTCATTAATTTATCCAACATGCAATAATACAGTTTGTATTATTATGTTCCATGTTCTCCATTAGGAAAAAAAAGGAGATGAACAGGACACTGAGCTACCCTTTGCAAGAAGCAAGCATGATGACAGAGATTTGAGTACATTGGAATTCAAAGAAAGAAAAGACAGTCTGCCTAGACAATCAGGGAAGACTACATGAGGAAAATTATCTTGAAGATAAATGGCAATTCTTCAAACAGAGAAGAGAAAAGAGAAATAGAAAAAGAGAAAAGGAGTAACATCTATAAATGACAGTTTGCAATACAAACAAGAACAAACTATATGATTAAGGAGTAAAAGAAGAAACCAAGAGGACCAAATTTACAGAAATAAAGAGGATTATAAGAGAATACAAGTGCCAGGATTTTTCTAAAAGGATTTCCAGCATGAGCCAGACAACCCCTCATAAGAAAAAAAGAGAAAGACAATGCTATGAACAATGCATGCCAACACATTTGATAACTTAAATGAATGGACAAATTCCTATAAAAATACAAACTACCAAAACTGACTTAGGAAGAAATAGAAAATATGAATAGACCTACAGCAAGTAAAAAGATTGAATTCCTAATTTAAAAATTTCCCACCAACCTTATTAAACTGACAAGCTTCTGCAAAGCCAAAGAAACCATCAAGAGAGTAGGGAGACAGCCTACAGACTGGGAAAAAGTATTTGCCAACTCTAGGTCTGACAAAGGCTTAACATCCTGGATCTACAAGGAACTGAAACGTACTGAAAAGAAGAAAATAAGCAACCCCATTATAAAATGGGCAAAAGATATGAACAGACACTTCACAAAAGAAGACATTCGAGCAGCCAACAAACACATGAAGAAATGCTCAACCTCACTAATCATCAGGGAGATGCAAATCAAAACCACACTGAGATATCACCTAACTCCAGTCAGAATGGCAATTATCAACAACTCAAAAAAATAATAGCTGCTGGAGAGGCTGTGGTGAAAAGGGAACACTTCTACACTGTTGGTGGGAGTGTAAGCTAGTGCAACCTCTGTGGAAAGCAGTGTGGCGATTCCTGAAAGCTCTAAATATTGACCTTCCCTATGACTCTGCAATCCCCCTACTGGGAATATACCCTGAAGAACACAAATCACTCTATAAAAAAGATACCTGTACACGTATGTTTATCGCAGTGTTATTCACAATAGCAAGAACCTGGAAACAACCATGCTGCCCATCAAAAGAGGACTGGATTAAAAAAATGTGGTACATATACACGATGGAATACTACGCAGCCATGAAAAAGAACAAAATCATGAATTTCGCAGCTACCTGGATGGAACTAGAGTCTATAATACTGAGTGACCTCTCACAGAAACAAAGATCAGAATATCACATGTTTTCACTCATATAATGGACCTTGAACATCCAATGTAATACTATAAGAAAATGACTGATGGTACTGGGAAATTATGGGGGGGGATGGGACTAACAGTAGCTAATATCTATCTGGGACTGGGAAAACACCTCTTATCAATAGGGTGCCTGAATGAAACGTAATTGTACACCTAACCCTTAACTGTACCCTACAAAACGATAATAAAAAATACTGATTATTTAAAAAAAAAAAAAAAAAAATTTCCCACCAAAAAACAAACCCAGATGACTTCACTGGTGAATTTCACCAAATTTTTTTTTAAAAAAGAATTAATTTATAACATCTCTTAAAAATAGAATAGGAAGAAAAACCACCCAACTCATCCTAAACAGTCAGCAATATGCTGATAGCAAAAGCAAACAAATACATTATGAGAAAGCTGTAAAAGTACAAAAATTCTCAGCAATGCACTAGCAAACCAAATCTAGCAACACATAAAAAGGATTATACATCATGACCAAATGAAATTTATTCTAAGAATGCAAGGCTGGGTGCCTATACAAGGGAAAGAGAGTTAGATAGCCACCAAAAAAAGTATCATGAAAGATACTAATATCAAGAGGCTAGTGTATAACCATCTTTTATGCATATTTTCAATTATCCTGAGCATCTTCATTCCATCATTCTTCTTGGAGAACTTCTCAACACTGGAAACACACTTGATATGGTTGTGCATCTGTTCTGGTTTTGTAACTGCTGTCAATCTAGTATTATATTTAGTAGTGAAACCAAATGCATCCTTTCTTAAAAGAAGTTCATTATCACACAAGGTAACCAGATTTTTGAAATGCCATATCTATCTTCTTTTGTCTTGTTTCTCCTTTGACATAATTTTTGTTCTATATTGAGCACCACTAAAGAGCTGGCATTGGAAACATTCTTATTTGTAGTTATTTTGTCTACTTTTACTATTGTACCTTGTTTATGTTTGTTAGAACCAAACCCTTAAAGCATGGCTTAGAGTTTTCAGTAGAAAGAGAGTCAAATCCCTATGGGAAAATAGTCTCCAGAGTACTACAATTTCCAATTTTGTAGGAGCAAGACTTGGAACCCTTTCTATTTCACTGAATTGGGAAAGACCATGGCAGGTATGGCCCATCACCTGCATACTTGGAGCAACCTTTGGCTCTGTGGCTGTACTTGTAATTTCACTAGTCTGGATATATTGGCATAGAAAGCAACTTACATACAAGAACAATTCATTGGCACAAAGGGAAAAAAATATTCCTTTGTGCAGATTCCATAAGGACCGTGCAGAAACATAAATAGTCAAACAGTTCCATTTACTGTTTTTTATGTAGTTACAACATGATGTGACTGCAGCTTTTTATACCATGAGACCACTGAGAAATTGCACGTTCTAATTGAAATAAAGTGTTTAAAGCCAGGCTCGGTGGCTCAGCCTATAATCCCGCACCTTTGGGAGGCTGAGGTGAGTGGATTGCCTGAGCCTGCGGGTTCGAGACCCACCTGGGCAGCAAGACCTCATCTCTACAATAAATCAAAAAATCAGCCGGGCGTGGTAGTGCATGCCTGTAATTCCGGCTACTCGGAAGGCTGAGGCAGAAGGATTGCCGGAGCCCAGCAGGTCGAGGCTGCAGTGGCTGGGAGCGGCCACTGCACTCCAGTCTGGGTGACAGAGTGAGACTCCAACTCCAAAAAAAAAAAAAAAAGAAAGAAAAAGAAATAAAGCATTTTTAATAGAATTGTTAAAAAAAACGAGGTTGGTTTAACATCCAAAAATAGATTAATATAATAAACCATATCAAAATAATGAAGAACAAAATCACACGACTATCTCAAAAGACACAAAAAAAGCATCTGACAAAATCCAGCATCTTTTCATTGATAAAAAAGCACTCAACCAACTAGGAGTAGAAAGGAACTTCCTCAACTTGATAAAGGACATCAACAAAAACCTATAGCTAATATCCTACTTAATGGTGAAAGGCTGAATGTTTCCTTTTAAGATGAGGAAAAAGACAAGAATATTCATTCCTGCCACTCCCATTCTACACTGTATTGGAGGTTCTAACCAGGGTAATTAGGCAATAAAAAGAAATAAAGTTACCCAAGAATGGAAAGGAAAAAGTAAAACTATCTCTATTTCCATGATCTTTTATATAAAGAAAATCCTAAGAAAACCACTAAAAAAAACTATGAGAATTAGTAAACTAGTTCAGCAAGATTGCAGGATCAACGTATAAAAATCAATTGTTGGAGACCAAAGGGAGGCCCAAACTTTACCTGTATGATGACCACCTGTATACCTAATTCTGAATCGTACCTCATATCTTTAAAACTTAAAAAAAAATTTTTAATCAATTGTATTTCTTTACACTATCAATAAACAACACAAAGATGAAATTTTAAAATTTCATTTGTAATAACATCAAAAGAGTAAGATACATATAAATAAATTTAACAAGAGAAATTGCAAATTTTATACTATGAAAACTATAAATATTATGGGAAAAAATTAAAGATTAACTAAAACGGAAAGACATTCTATGTTCATGAATTTGTTTTTTCTGTTTTTTTGTTTCTGAGTCGGAATCTCACTCTGTCACCCAGGCTGGAGTTTAGTGGCACACTCATGGACACCGCAACCTAAACCTGCTAGGCTCAGACGATCCTTCCACCTCAGTCTTCCAAGTAGCTAGAACTACAGGTGTGTGCTACCACATCTGGCTAATTTTTTGATTTATTGTAGGGACAAGGTCTCACTATGTTGCCCAGCCTGGTCTAGAATCCCTGGGCTCCGACAATTCTCTCGCCTCTGTCTTCCAAAGGGCTGGGATTACAGGTATGAGTCACCACATCCAGCGTTGTTCATGGATTTGAATGCTTAATACTGTTAAGATGGCAATGCTCCCAAATGGATCTACAGATCTAATTCAATCCCTATAAAAATTCCAGCAGGGATTGTTGCAGAAATTGACATGCTGATCCTAAAAATCATAGGTAAATACAAGGAATCTAGAATAGCCCAACAATCTTTCTCAAAAAGTACAAAATTGTAAAATTTATACTTCTAGGTAGCAAAATTTACCAAAAAGCTAGAGTAATCAAAACAGTGTAGAAGAGCATAAGGATATGAATAGGATTCAGAGCATAGAAATAAACATTTTAAATTGTCAATTGTAACTATCAATCAATTATCAACAAAAGAATCAAAACAATTTAACGGGAAAGAATAGTCTTTCCAACAAATGGTGCTGGGGCAACTGTTTGAAAGAATAAAGTTAGACTTCTTTATATTTGAAAGAATGAAGTTTAGACTTCTTCTTTATAGCATAAACAAAAATCAATTCTAATTATATTATAAACCCAAATGTAATGGCTAAAACTATAAAAATTTTGGGACGAAAACATAGAAGTAAATAGGTTTAACTTTATGATGGACAATGATTTCTTAGATACAATATAAATGACAAAAGACAAATGACAAACAAAAGAAAAAATAGGTAAGTAGGGCTTCACTGAAATTAAAAATTTCTGTGCTTCAGACGACACAAGAAAGAAAAAAGTTAACCTACAAAATGGAGAAAGTATTTGCAAATCACATATCTGATAAGAGACTTGTATCCAGAATATATGTTTTAAAAATTCAATAATAAAAAAGATTCAATCACTGAACAGATAATTTTGCACTGTGGATATACAAATGCCCAATAATCACATTAAAAAATGCCCAACATCATTAGGCATTAGGGAAACACAAATCAATATCACAATGAGATACCTTTTCACACACACTAGAATGGCTATGATAAAAAAGATGGACCACAGCATCCACTGAGAAGGATGTGGAGAATTTGGAACCTCATACATTGCAGGTGGGAATATAAAATGATGCAGCTGCTACAGAAAACATCTTGGCAATTTCTCAAAAAGCTAAAATTAAATTTACCATATGATCCGGCAATGCCACTCTTAGGTATACACCCAAGGAAATTGAAAGCCAAACTGCAAACAGATAATGAACAATGAATGACATTGCTCATTACAGTATTATTCACAATTGCTAAAAGGTGGAAGCAACCCAGGTGTCCATCAAGAGATGAACAGATAAACAACATGCATATATACATACAATGGGTTTTTTTTAATTCAGCCATTAAAATAAAAAGTTCTGGTCAGGCAAAGTGGTTCATGCCTGTAATTTCAACACTTTGAGAGGCGTAAATGAGAGGATTGCCTGAGTCCACGAGTTCGAAACGAGCCTGGGGAACATGGCAAGACCTTGTCTCTACAATAAATTTTTAAAAATTAGCTGGGCATGGTGGTACATGCCTGTACTTCCAGCTACCTGGAAGACAGAGGTGGAAGGATCACCTGAGCCCAGCAGGTCAAGGCTGTGGTGGCTGTGAGCATGCCACTGCACTCCAGCATGAGTGACAGAGTGAGACTCTGACTCCAAAAAAAAAAAATCAGTCGGGTGTGGTGGTGCACACCTACAGTCTTAGCTACTTGGGAGGCTGAGATGGAAGGATGACCTGAGCCCAGGAGGTTGAGGCAAGCTGTGATTGTGCCATTGTACTCCAGCCTGGGCAATGGAGTGAGAACCTGACAAAAGAAAAAAAAGAAGAAGAAGAAGCTGATGGCTAGAGAGAAAGTAGCTGAGTCAATGGGCAACTGTTCCAGGAAGGTGACAGGATCAATAGAGCAGAGGTGTTGGAGCCGGGGAGCTGGAGACAGGTGAAAGGATTGTCTGAATCCAGCAGGTCAAGGCTGTAGTGGCTATGAACATGCCACTGCACTCCAGCCTGGGCAAAAGAGTGAGACTCCTACTCAAAAAAGAAGCTCCAATGCTACAACATGGCTAAACCTTGAAGACATTAGGGTAAGTGAAATGAATCAGACCCAAAGAAAAAATGTTATATGATTCCATTTATATGAGGAAACTAGAATAAGCAGATTCAGAGACAGAAAGTAGACTGGAGGTTATCAGAGACTGTGGGGGAGGAAAAATGAGGAGTTATTATTTAATAATTACTGAATTTTTAAGTTGGGGTGATACAAAGGTTTTAGTAATACTGGTGAAGGTTGCACAATAGTGTGAATAGAATTAACATCACCAAATAATATACTGAAAATGGTTAAAATGACAAATTCTGTCACACATACACACACACACACACACACACACACACACACACACACACACACACACACACCCCCCTCTTCAATTTCAATAAATTAATGCAATATACCAAAACCATTAATCTTTAAATAATAAAATTGCATGGCATGCAAATTATATTTCAATAAAGCTGCTAAAAATAAACACTAAACTGATGGGTCTTTGGGGTTTTATTTCTTTTCGTTTTGGTAGAAACAGGGTTTCACTGGGCAGTTTAGGCTGGTCTTGAACTCCTGGCTTCCGGTGAGCCTCTTACCTTGGCCTCCCAAAGCACTGGGATTACAGATGTAAGCCACATTGTCCAGTCATAAATTGATAGTTTTAACTGCAATTGGACACAGCTGAAGAGAGAACTAGTAAACTGGAAGAAAGACTTGAAGTTATTGAATGCAGCAGAGAGAAAGATTGAAAATGCACACACAAAAAAATGTGGTTAAAAATTGTGAGGTACGGCCATGCTCAGTGGTTCAGTAAGTAACCCCAGGACTTTGGGAGAATAAAGCAAGTGGATTGCCTGAGCCTGTGGGTTTGAGACCAGCCTGAACAACTTGGCAATACCTTGTCTCTACAATAAATAAAAAATTAGCCGGCCGTGGTAGTGCACACCTGTAATTCCAGCTACTTGGAAGTCTGAAGCGGAAGGATCACCAAGCCCAGCGGGTCAACACTGGGGTGGCCATGAGTGTGCCACTGCACTTTAGTCTGGGTGACAAGAGTGAAACTTCAACTCAAAAAATAAATAAATAAAAGTAAAAAAATAAATATTGTGAGGGACAAAGAGACAATATCAGACATGTATAATCAAAATTCAAGAAGAAGAAGGGAAGAGTGAGGGGAGAAATGATAACAAACAATAAGGAAAGATCCCAATCCTCAAACCAAATGTTAAATTCTAATCAAGACATATTAAAGAAGAGTCTGGGTGTGGTAGCCAACACCTGTAATCTCAGTGCCTTGGGAGGCCAAGGTGGGAGGATCACTTGAAGCCAACAGTTCAAGATCAGCCTAGGCAACATATTGAAACCCTGTTTCTACAAAAAATAAATAAATAATAGCCAGGCATGGTGGTACATGCCTGTAGTCCCAGCTACTCAGGAGACATAGGAAGGAGGATTGCTTGAGTCTAGGAGTTTGAGGTTGCGGTGAGATTTGAGGTTGCAGTGAGATATGATTACACCACTGTACTCCAGCATGGATGACAGAGTGAGATCCTGTCTCTAAAAAATATAAAACAAAATAAAAATAAAAATCTATAAGAAGAAAATTCTACTGGTAGACATATATTATTGCTAAACTAGAAAACAAGACAGATTATCTACATAAAAATTGGAATGCAAAGGTACTTTCCAGTAGCTACAGCATAAGCCAGAAGACAATAAAATGACATATTCAATGTGCTTAAAGAAAATAACTATCAATCTAATGGGTAATAAAATCTTTCAAAAATTAGGTTAAAATAAGGACATTTTCAGATAAACAAAAACTAAGATATTTGTCACCAACAAAGAAATATTATTCAAGCAAGAAGAATAGACCAGATGGAAAAACTCTACAATGCAAGAAGACATAAAGAATGAAGAAAATAGAAAATATGTGGATAAATCTAAACATTGATTAATGAATATTTAATAATGTCATAAGGATTAAAATAAAATATACAATAATAAAAGCATACAAACTGGGAGAGAAGTTATTAAAGTTAAAAAATATAAGGTCCTTGTATGGTTCAGGAGGAAGATAAAGATGCCAATAAACTTTGCTAAGTTATGTAACAATGCTAAAATTTCTCAGGCTGTTTATTTGTGTAGGTCTACCTTGTTTTACTGTGCTTCGCTTTGTCACACTTCACAGATATTACTTTTTTTACAAATTGAAGGTATGTGTCAACCCTGAGTGGATCAAGTCTATCAGCACCATTTTTCTGACAACAATGTACTCACTGTGTGCCTCTGTGTCATTTTGGTAATTCTCTCAATGTTTCAAACTTTTTAGTTATTATTAAACTTGTTATGGTGATCTGTGATGTTATCTTTGATGTTAGAACTGTTCATTGTTTTGGGGTGACATGAACCACACCCATAAAAGTTGGCAAATTTAATTGATAAATGTTGTGTGTACTCTTACTGCTCATCAACCAGTCATTTCCTCTTCTCCCTCTCTCTTTCCCTCCTTGGGCCTCCCTATTCCTTGAGACACAATAGTATTGAAATTAGGCCAGTGATAGACAATTAACCGTATAATGGCCTGTAACTGTTCAACTGAAAGGAAGAGTCACATGTCTCTAACTTTAAATCAAAAGCTAGACATAATTAAGCTTACTAAAGAAGGCATGTTGAAAGCCAAGACAAGTCAAAAGCTAAGCCTCTTACACCAAACAGCCAAGTTATAAATGCAAAAGAAAAATTTTTTAAGGCAAATAAAAGTGCTACTCCACTAAACACATGAATCAGAAAGCAAAGCAGCCTTACTGCTGATTCGGAGATACGTTTCAGTGGTATCAAACCAACCACAACATTCCCTTAAGCCAAAGCCTAATCCAGAGCAAAGCCCTTTCTTTAACTCTATAAAGTCTGAGAGAGGTAAGGAAGTTGCAGAAAATAATTCAGGAGGTTGAAGAAACCTTCTCCTTAACACAAAAGTACAAGGTAAAACAGCAAGTCCTGATGTAGAAGCTACAATAAGTTATCCAGAAGACCAAGCTAAGTGAGATCACTAAGGAAAGTACCTACACATAAACAGACTCAAAATGTACATGAAACCACCTTGTACTGGAAGAAAATGCTGTCATCTAGGACTTTTATAGCTAGACAGAAGATGTCAATGCCTAGCTTCAAAGCTTCAAAGGACAGGATGACTTGCTTGTTAGAGGTTAATGCAACTGTGTCTTTAACTTGAAGCCAACGCTCCCTGGCCAATCGGAAAATTCTAGAGCCTTTAAGAACTATGCTAAATCTACTCTGCCTGTGCTCTAGAAATAGAACAGTCTGAATGAAAGCATATCGCTTTACAGCAGTTTACTGAATAGTTTAAGCCCACCGTTGAGATCTAATACTACCTAGAAAAAAATCCTTTCAAAATATTACTGTTCACTGACAAATGTACCTGATCATCCAAGATTTCTGAGGGAAATGTATGAGCGAGGACCCGAAAAACACAGAATTTATTTATTAAAAATTGTGTATTTATTCTTACATGTCTAAACTTCAGTCACCTTCAAAGTACTCTCTGTTTGATGCAATAGACCTACCAAGACACTTTTTCCACTGCTCAAATTAGTTTTTGAACTTGTCAATCTTGATGCCTTTTAATGCTTCTGCCATTTTTTATTTCACCACTTCCACATCAGTAAAATGTTTCCCTTGGAGGACTCTTTTCATCCAGGGAAACAAACAAACAAAAAATCACTCGGGTAAGATCAGGTGAAGAGGGAGGGTGGGGCATGGAGGGGTCATGCTGTTTTTTGGTCAAAAACTTCTGAACACTCAGCTCAGTGTAGGCAGGTAAGCTCATAAATCACCCATCATGAAATGGGCAAACCCACTGAAAGACTTTCAAAAAAAAATTCACTGAAGCCAAATGCAGTCTCTCACAACAACACTAGCTGGTATCCTGATGCCAATGCGTTTCTAGAACACTTACCTAGGAGGAGAGACCTGTACTACAAGGGGCCCACCCTCCAAAAAATAATTTCAGGTTTTTTTGGGTTCCCCCTTATATAAAGAGATTCGTGGTGTTTTCACATTCTGCAGCCCACGGATCAAGGAATAATTTCAACTTTCAAGTCTTACATAAGAAATACATAAGAATATAGCTGCCATGGATAGCAATCCCTCTGATGGGTCTGGTTAAAGTGAACTGAAAATCTTTTGGAAAGAACTCACCATTCTGTGTGCCATTAAGAACATTTATAATTCACAGGAGGTCAAAATATCAACATTAATAAGATTTTGGAAGAAGTTGATTCCAACCCTCATGAAGAACTTTGAGGAGTTAAAGACTTCAGTGGGGGAAGGAACTGTAGATGTAGTAGAAACGGCAAGAGAACTAGAAGTAGAGCCTGAAGATGTGACTGAATTGATGCAATTTCATGATAAAACTTTAAAAGATAAGGATAAGTAAAAATAGTGCTTTCTTAAGATGGAAACTACTCTGGGTGAAAATGCTATAAGCAATATTGAAATGACAGCAAAGGATCTAGAATATTACGTAAACTTAGTTGATAAAGCAGTAGCAAGATATGAGAAGTTTCCAATTTTGAAAGTTCTACTGTGGGGGAAAAAATACTATCAACCAGCATCACATACCACAGAGAAATCATTCATGCAAGGAAGATTTCAAACAATGATTGAATTAATGTGGCAAACTTCCTTGTTATCTTATTTTAAGAAATTGCCACAGCCACCCCGGCCTTAAGCAACCATCAACCTGTCAATAGCCATGAGCATTGAGGCAAGACCCTCCACCAGCTTAAAGATTACAACTTGAATGCTGAGATAACCATTAGCATTTTTTAACAATAAAGTATTTTTTTGTTAAGGTATGTACATTTTTTATCATAATGTTATTGCACAATTAACAGTATAATAATAAACCAGGCATGGTGGCTCACACCTGTAACTTCAGCACTTTGGGAGGCAGATGTGAGAGGATTGCCTAAGCCCGCAGTTTCAAGACCAGCCTGGGCAGCGTGGTGAGACCTCACTGCTACAATAAATCAAAAAATTAGCTGGGCAGGGTGGTGCACACCTGTGGTTCCAGCTACTTGGAAGGCTGAGGTGGAAGGATCACCTGAGCCCAGCCCAGGTGATCACTTTAGCGACAGAGTGAGACTCCAATTCAAGATAATAACAGCGTAATCTAAACAGAGTCTTTTTTCAGTCAGGGTCTCACTCTGTCACCCAATCTGAAGTCCAGTGGCACAATCACAACTTACTGCAGTCTCAACTTCTTGGGCTCAGGTAATCCTTCTGCCTCAGCCTCCCAAATAGTTGGGACTAAAGGCATATGCCGGCATACCTGGCTCATTGTTTTATTTTTCTACAGAGATGAGAAATCGTTGTGCTGCTCAGGCTGATCTTGAACTCCTAGGCTCAAGCAATCCTCTCACCTCAGCCTCCCAAAGTGATGGGATTACAGTCGTGAGTCACTGCACTCAGGCTAAACAAAACTTTATATGTACTGGGAAACAAAAAACAAAAATTGCAACTCACTTTATTACACTATTATTATGGTAGTCTGCTGCTGAACCCACGATAGCTCCAAGTATGCCTATATGTTGATATTATGAATTCTAAAAGTACCTGGGCTCGAATCTCAGCTCTGCTACTTGATAGCTGTTTGAACAGATTATACAACCTTACCACACCACAGTTTCCCCATCTGTAAAACTGAGACAATACCAGTATCTATCTCATAAGGTTTTTGTGAGGATTAAGTGAGTTAGTACAGGTAAAGCATGCAGAACAATGACTGGTACACGGTAAGTCCTATTAAGTCATAGCCACCATTACTGGTAACCATTAAAGGTACAGAAATAGTATTTAAGTGCCAAATTATAAGAGGAAAAAACAGAATGATAAAAATGCTCGAATCCAAAAGAAAGCAGGAGATATTAAAAAATGAAACATAAGAGCCAGGCTTGGTGGCTCAGCCTGTAATCACGTGCCTTTGGGAGGCTGAGGTGAGTGGATTGCCTGAGCCCACGGGTTCGAGACCCGCCTGGGCAGCGAGACCTCATATCTACAATAAATCAAAAAATTAGCTGGGCATGGTAGCGCGCACCTGTAAATCCAGCTACTCGGAAGGCTGAGGCGGAAGGATCGCCGGAGCCCAGCAGGTCAAGGCTGTGGTAGCCGGGAGCAGCCACTGCACTCCAGTCTGGGTGACAGTGAGACTCCAACTCAAAAAAAAAAAAAAAAAAGAAACATAAAAAGTATTTCCAGTAAAAAATGTAGACAAATATACTGGAATTTTTTTTTTTTTTTTTTGAGTTGGAGTCTCACTTTGTCGCCCAGACTAGAGCGCAGACCACTCCCGGCCACTGCAGCCTCGACCTGCTGGACTCCAGCGATCCTTCCACCTCAGCCTTCCACGTAGTTGGAACTACAGATGCACGCTACCATGCCCAGCTAATTGTTTGATTTATTGTAGAGATGCGGTCTCGCCAAGCTCAGGCAATCAACTCACCTCAGCCTCCCAAAGCATGGGATTACAGGCTGAGCCACCGAGCCCGGCTCATACTGGAATTTAAAAGATCCAACTATAAATTGCTTTCAAGAAACATATCTTCAACAAAGGAATAAAAAAAGCATAGAAGTGTATAATTCCATATGTATACACGCATAAAACCATCATCACAGTCAATCACCCCAAAAGCTTCTTCATGCTCTTCTGCAATCTATTCCTCCATCTCCACTAGGGAACCACTGGTGTACTTTCTGTCACTAAAGATTATTTTGCATTTTCTAGGATTATTATACAAATGGAATCAGAGAGTATGTATTCTTTTCACCTGGCCTCTTTCACTCAGGATAATTATGCTGTGCTCCATCCATGTGGTTGACTATATTACTTTGTTGCTTTTTTATTGCTTACTATTATTCTATTATATGACACCATTGAGTATACAACTCAATTTGTTTTCCTATTTCTAGCCTCTCCAGATAATCAAATGATGTTAAAATTAAGAAATGGCTTCTAGATAAAGCTCAAATTCTAGGCACTCTCAAAATAAGATAAAGCTGATGGTGCGATTTTAAAATTCTTTTATAAAATTATGTTTTTAAAAAATCCTCCAAAAGATCCAAGATGGTACCACAGAGAACTGTTCAAACAACAAGACTTCTAAGAAACTTAAGAGTATTGGTTCTCAGTGACCTTATCAGAAAACCAAAATAGAAAAGGAGAACTTATCTCAAAGATATTTGTAGGTATGAATATCATACATACATGCCAACTGGTCTGTCAACTTAATCTGAAAGAAACAAAGAAAATACAAAATGGAAGAAAAGGCCTTTAAATCACCAAAGTCCACAGGTCAGAGCAGGCTGAGAAAACAATATTGAGTTTCAAACACAAGTTCTCTTTTATTGAAAAAAAGATGATTCAGAATCCAAAAGCCCAGAAGGTGGAACTAAGAGCCATAAAGAATCACCCTCAGGTAGGAGTAGAACACAGTCTCCATCAAGAAACTTCCAACATTTGCCCAGCTGTATTTCAGAACTGTATCAAGCAGGATGTGCTCCCACTGATCTCCCTTTAGAAGATGAGTGTCTACAGTAACTGTCTCATGCCTGTCTCCCTGTTGTATGTTAGGGAAGAGCAGTGGAGGTAGAAGGTATGAGGAGAATAACTTCTCTCTTTAGTTAACAAATTAAACTAAAGAGAGGACCTGTACTTGAGAAGCTATACTTAAGGAACTATAGCTACAGTGCCTCATCCTCCTCTAAGCCTGATTTTGCTCTGGAGATTGAGGGGTCTAAGTTGATGATGTAATGAGACTTTTAAGGGCCTTGGGAGAAGCTGAGTATATATAAGTTTCCATAGAAACTGGGTATAAAATTGTTTGCTTTCTCACCTGCACTCCCACAGTACTTTGCGCCCATCTCTAAAATATTTATCCCAAATATTTATGACTACTGGTTTACAATTTGTTTCTCTCATCCTTAAAAACAAAGTGTTGGCCAGGTTTGGTGGCTCATCCGGAATTCCAGCACTTTGGAAGGCCGAGGTGAGTGGATTGCCTGAGCCCACGAGCTCAAGATCAGCCCGAGTTACTTGGCGAGATCTCATCTCTACAATAAATTAAAAATTAGCCAGGTATGGTAGTACACACTTGTAGTTCCTGCTACTTGGAAGGCTGAGGTGGAAGGATTGTCGGAGCCCAGGAGGCCGACACCGGGCCATCCAAATGGATGAGCCATCCAAAATCATGCTGATAAATATAACACCGTAATCCCAGTGCAATTAGTACACAGCCCTCAGTTCAACGTTTAGGAAAACAAAACAATTAAAAACAAGTATGTTCACCTTACAGACCACAGTAGTTTATGAAATACTGAAAGTCAGAACTGATTCTTGAGAACATCCTGAAAACATCACCCTATAAACCTGTTTTTTAATAGCCTGCCACAGCTCAACAGCATCGGTTAATCACTGTAAAACTAGTCACAAAAAGAAAAACTTCCAAAGATGACTTTTTCATTTTAAATTTTATTGTCAATAAATTACAATATTGTTGTTATGTGGATAGTTTGTCACAGAGCTGGATAGAATTGCTCCCCAACTGTTGTACAAAAGAACAAGGGGGAGAGAGAAAATATTTCATTTTAACCACTTTTGTAAAAAGTCCTTAAATGGAAAACACTGTAATGATGATCTCTAGCTAGTTTACTCTGCTAACACGCAGGTTTTAATGAACAGATCTTTCTGTGATGGTTTTCAAGAGATTTCTTTTTTGACACAATAAAGATTGAAGGATAGAGTTAAAGAAACCATTCAGTATCTCTCCAGAGCAGCATTTAGAGACATCTTTCTATTTTAAGATGCCAGCTTCTCAAAAAGATTACTGTCCTCTCAATGGGCTAGAAAATTTCTGAGATTCCAAAGCACCTCTTTTAGGTAACTATTACAATATACCTAAATTAGCTATTTCTAAGATATTTTCATGGGAAAAAATTAAGTCTATACTATTACCTTTAGAAAGTCACTCCCATTCTGCATACACTTTGCAAGAAAAGAAACTTTGGGTAAAACAAATATTTGGCAGCAGTAACTGAGGCAGATGAAAGTATTTGCAAATCAACTTTAAATTCATTGTATCATCTCATTTTGAGTATGATAATTCTTAGTACTTTTCTGCTGGCAAATCAACCTTTCTGGTCACCTCTCAACATAAATGGCAACATTCATTCCATCCTTCAGTTAACTTTCCTGCCCAGGAACTTGAACCTGTTCCTTGATCCCAATCACAACTTTTGTAGAGAATGATACCATATAATAGTACCCAGGGGTTTAATATTGTCTCTTAGATTTAAAAATAAAAATCAAACTGATCTAGAAAGCAAAGTAAAACAAACAAACAAAAAAATGAATCAATTGATTTAATCAATTTAAGCCAATGGTTAGTAGACCAAATGAAGTTTTTCTCTCCTCTTCTGTCTCTTGGTCAAAAGAATCAGTTATCTAGATAGTATCAAACATTGCCATGGCTTACTACATGCAGGCTGGTACTAAATGCAGTGAGTGGGAAATAGAAGATAATGAACTAATCCTTGATATACGCTAAATCTCTTTCTACCTTGCTAGGAAAAACAAGATACATCCCTGGAGATACTCTAGAAGTAAAAGTAACCATAGTAAAAGCCCACTCTACAAAACACAATTATAACATCCAGCTCTAGGTAAATGGGGCTGTTTGAAAAGCTTCATAATCAACTGATACTAACATTGCCTTGCTTATTTGGACTTAACAAAGTCTGTTGAATGAGACAGTTTTAAGTAACTCTTCATTTAGCTAGCTACCTAAATGAATAGGGTTATCCTTTAGGAGAGAATTCAAGCAACAATGTTTCTGTCCTCCATAGAAAAAAACAATCATATTACAATATACAATATGCAAGAGGAAGGGCATCTAACTGAGTCCGTGAGGGGCTGCAGAAAGGGAAGCTAAGGAGAGAAAGAGAGAGAGAAAGAGAGAGAGAGAGAGAGAGAGAGAGAGAGAGAGAGAGAAGGGATTAAAGAAGTCCTTCTAAAAGAGGTGGCACCTTATCTGACTGCAAATGACAATGAAAGTAAACCAGAAAAATAAGGAGAAAGAGTATGGTACAGAAAGGGGAAAGACCAGATACTAAGGCATGGAAGCAAAGAGATGATAGTGACTCAACTGTGCACAAAGTCTATGGCAGAGAACAGTGAGAGACAAGAGAAGTCAGTCAAGTCATGAAGGGCCTTATGCACCATGCTCAGGATTTGTGTATTACCCTAAAGGTAACAGAAAAGCATTATAGGGTTTAAGCAGAATATTAGCATGATTACATCTACTTAACACACATATCATTCTGACAGCAGGGCAGAAGTTGGGTCAGAAGGAAGACTCCAACCACAAAAGCCAGTTAAGTGGCAGTAATACAAAACAAAATAAGAAGGACAAGAACTAAGTCAAAGGTGATGGAGTTGGGTGACAAAACAGAAAAAAGAAAAGAAATTAGCTTCCACTTCTCTTTCTATTAACAATTTAATCCAAAAGTCAAGATACAAATACACACTTGGCAAGAAGTTGCCACAGTGGTCCAGAGTGCAGCAGGGATGGTGTTCACACAGGTGGGCTTGCTCAATATGGAGAGTCAGAGCCCAAGCAGTGTGAGGAGGGTGTCCACTCCGTAAGAAGCAATCTGACATAGAATATCAGAACCTGAGAGTGGTAAGGATGTCCACAGAGGGAAGTAATCTTGTATGGAGAGTCAAAGTCCAAGCAGGGAGAAGCAGTCATCTGCAGGGAACAGCTGCCTGGCATGAGGTATCAGAGTCAAAGCAGTTTCAGAAGAGCATCCATTGTAAAAGATGACCTGCTGTGTGGCGTCAGAGCACCTGAGCAGAGTAAAAGGACTTTCCATGCAGAGGTCATCTGATAGGAGTGTCATATCCCAAGCAGGATGAGGCAGGGAACGGCGAGGACCAACATGGAAGGGACTGGCAGTCATGCATGAGATGCCAAAATCCAAGATAAAGAAGGCACCCACACAAAGGACCAGCCTGGCATGGGTTTATCAATGTCCAAGCTGGATAAGATGGTCATCAACACAGAAGAGGCAGAGTGGCATAGCATATCAGAGTCCCAGTGGGGTAAAGAGGGCATCAACACTGGGTAGATATTGATGGTCGTTGTAATGAGAGAATAGTCATGTTTGTGAAGCCGGTTGCAGTGGCTCAAGCCTGTAATACCAGCATTTTGGGAGGCTGAGGGGACAGAATTGCCTGAGTCCAGGGGTTCAAGACCAGACTGGGCAACTTGGTGAGAGCTCGTCTCTACAATAAATCAAAAACTTAGCCAGGCCTGATGGCACACGCCTATAATTCCAATTACTTGGAAGGCTGAGATTGAAGGATCGCCTGAGCCCAGCAGGTCGAGGCTGCAGGGACCTTGAGCCTGCCACTGCACTCCAACCTGGGCAACAGAGTGAGACTCCAACTAAAAAAAAAAAGTCATATACAAGGAATTAATCAAATAAGTAAACATATTTAGGGTAATGGAAACCAGGCTTCTCACTGCTGAAGAAATGTTACAGGGGAGAAAACTAGAAGGAATCTTGTGGTCCTGGTTGAAATTGGAAATACATTATGAACTCATACTTTTCAGTGTACACAGATAGATTTAGAAATACATATAGATGTGAATGTGTTTCCACAAATATATCATGTACTCTCTAACTCTGTCCAGTGAGGCCTAGGAGCAGCAACACCCCAAGAGTAATGAACACACCTAGCATCCAGTTTTTTGGCTTTTAAAAACCAGTCTTCACTAAAAGGAACTAGGGCTTCTTGAAGAACTTATTCTGAAATGGTACATGAGAAAAAAGTTATTTGTAGTGTAATTACAACTTTTCTATAACTTTGACACTGTTTAAAATATTGTTAAAGCTTTTTAAAAACTTGAAAAAAAATACTTAGGTTTAATTGGATTTAGATGAGAAGCTAGGATGACTTTCCAGTTTCTGGCATGAGCAAATGAATGCATACAAATGTCATTCAACAATATGCTAGATAGAAGAAACAGTTTAGGGTTGGCGTTTCAGTTTTGTTTTGCTGGGTGGCCAGAAATAGGGGTAAAAGGTTGGCGGAGGGAGGAGATTAATTTAATTTGAGCTGCTTATGGAATATCCAGAATCAGCTGCTCACAGAGAACTAAGGATCCAGGTCTGGCACTCAGGAGTCTGGTCCAAAGTCACAAACAGAGAAACTATCAGTCTGTAGGTGATAGTAGAAACCAAGGTGTAACTAAAATCACACTGGAAGAGTTTATATTCCACCAAATTTCATAAATAATTTGAGATGACTTATAAAAATACATATAGTAAAAAGTTTCCAAATATATATATAAACTACAAGAGTAAAGACAAATGGAAAATAAAAGAAGAAAATATTATACCAGAGATAATAATAGCATATAAGAATGCATACCAAAAAAATGTGTACAAAAATAATGGCATACCAAAAATGTCATATGTAGTTCACAGTTCTGGAAGGTAAGCATAGCCCTAAGGTTTTTTTGTTTTGTTTGTTCTGTTTTTGAGTTGGAGTCTCACTCTGTCACCCAGGCTGGAGTGCAGTGGCACACTCACGGCCACCGCGGCCTCAACCTGCTGGGTTTGGGCGATCCTTCCCCTCAGCCTTTCAAGTAGCTGGCACTACAGGCATGTGCCACCACAACCGGCTAATTTTTTTATTTACTGTAGAGATGAGGTCTCATCAAGTTGCCAGGCTGGTCTCGAACCCATGGGCTCAGGCAATCCTCTCACCTTGGCCTCCCAAAGTGCTGGGATTATAGGAGTGAGTCACCGCACCCTGCCAGCCCTAAGGTTTTTGAAAGCCAACCCAAGGAGCATGTATAACAAAGAGGAGCCTCTAAACACTTCCATTTGAACATCCATCCACTATAGCATATGTTTCTCTGTTAGTATTTACTAACAGTATAAACCTGACATTTTCTTTATGAAGAAAAACAAGGATACACCGTCTTCTACATGCTACCAAAATAGGCTTATACATTAACGTTATATACATACAACGGTTCTAATGTTCTTTTAGTCATCAAAATACAAATCTATATCCATTAGTGCTTTTTCTTTACTTAATAAATTAAGAATATCAATAATAATAACATATTTGCATGGGGTTTACAGTTTGACATTTTAATTTACTATACATTATTTCACTCAGTCTTTTACAATCTAGTGTGACAAACAAGGAACGTATAGACCTAATTTTACAGAATAGCAAACAGGTTCAGAGAGGTCAAATTACTTTTCCAAAATTATGTGGCTAGTAAGTAGAAGAATTTGGACCGGAAGTCCAGTTTTCTGACTCCATGGTTCACTTACTCATTTCTTAACTATTCATTCAATTATTTATTGAGCACTTCTCAGAAAACATTACCTATTCTGCATTGTTGCTGTGAAGATTAAATAAAAGAACATGGAAACGCTTACAAAATATGAAGCCTACACAAATGTTAGCAATTTTCAAAGCATCATCATTAGTTTCCTATTTTAAAGATATTGGCCATTCTTATATTATTGGAAAGCCAAATATGATATGGAAATATAAAGCATGCATGAAATTTTGGTCAGGACATGTTGGTATATGCATATTTAGGAGGAAAGGAATGAGCTAAGATAAAGTTGGATAAGGAAAGGATAGATCATGGAAGATGTCGTTTACTCAGCTAACAAGTCTGACTTTAGATTAAGGTGACAGAAGACCATAGCTAAGTGTTAGAAGGGGAATGCTGTAGTCTCACCTGTGCTTTTAAAAGATTGTTCAGATGACAGCATTATATATGGAAGTGAAGGAAAGCATAAAAGCCAGTTAGGAGGCCACAGTAATCAGCTAGGAAAGAAAAGGTACACACGCCTGCAATAAATGAGGGTGGTCACTTAACTTTATGCTCATTTTAACAACAACATTATAATGTCTCTGGTCTCTAAAAACCTTGAGGAAACTGACACAGGCCAATAAGTCCTTAGAAATAACAACTTTTTTACAACCCATACAAATGTACCATAGACAACTAAAAGGACTCATCCCTAGGATTTTGTTTCCACAATGCAGTCACACAGTACAATTACTATTCTTATACTATTCTAGGTGGTGCCTTCTTAGCACAGTAGGCAGTGCGTCAGTCTCATATTATTCTATAAGGTGACTACTTTAAAGTCATTAGTTCATTGTTTCTTTGTAATCTGAATGACAGTAGTAATTAAAGTTTTTATCAGTTACAGACTTCTACAGAACAGCTGATGTCAGATGCTTTATGCTTTAAGCAAAAACTAACAATCATTAACAAGATTACCTGTTGTGATTAAATAAATACAAACTATTTGCAAAGTTTGTAAATGAGCACAACAGCATAAAAGTAAAACTTACCACTTATTTTCTTAATTCTTCAAGCTTATGTAGGAGACAGGGCAATTGCTCATTTTCTTCATAGCTTCCCATTGCTCCAATGCATTGCCTAATAAACACCTATACTTCACTTTCTTCTGCTTTAGCTTAGTATTTGCTAATAATGTCTATGCACGTGGAACAAAATGGCAGTACACGAAAGAAAGTCTGAGTCCTCTGCTTTACAGTGTTCTGCATCACACAATATAGTTTCCAATAATGCCCTGGGTTGTAAAAGTTGTACATATTGTAAAATAGCATCTCAAGAAGACCATTTTGTAGAAAACACTAACTACACATCTACAAAAAGCTCTTAAATCTTTAATAAAGGCTGCAATTAATTTATGGAGTCATCAAAAGTCTACAAAGGGTTTCAGTGGTAATAGTAGAGAAGGGGAAAGTATTTTATCTGGTCTTAAAACCGCAAAGTTCATGTCTAATTTGAGTGGTAAGAGTCAGATCACATACTCTTTATTAAACTTGGAAGGGATCTTAAGGTAGTCCTGTCCAATGCCCATCCCCCCAGTACCAGGATAAAAATCCCATTTAAGACCCTGACTAGTGCTTATACAGCTTATTCTACCATCTCGATTTATTTAAGAAAAATTCTCCTTCAAATATTCAAGTTTCAATTTGGCAGTTAATTTCAGTCTGCAGTTAAAAGGCACTAGCTGTCAGTCAGATCTCTCACCCAGTTCCCTCATGAAAAGAAAAACTGACAGATCACAGGAGCTTTCTTTTGTAAACCAATTCTGGAACTTTCATGCTTCTTATTTGTTAGGTTAAAGGTTAAATTGCTGACCTGTGCCCTCCTGCTTAGCGGCCTTCCCCTTTTTCTGTAAAGCTTTATTTTGGGGCTGTATTTACATGGATTAGTCCCTTTTCACGCTAAGAAGGAATCTGTTCACAGCCAAAGCCTTAGTTCTGGTTGTACAAAAAGCAGCCACAATTATTCACCACCAGACAATGACCATATTGTGGATTTACAAAAAACCCACCCCAGCCATGGAAAGATCTGTTCTTGCAGCACAAAACAATAGAAGAAAAATCTTATCAAGCATTCAAGAGAAAGCAAACAAAGCAAGCCCACTGTGAACTTGATGAAGATGTCAAGCTCCTTTAAAATATATATATATAAATCAACAAAGAGGGGTTTTTTTGTAAAGTCTTGGGAGTGAGACTTTTTCTACTCTGAGTTTCCCTTTCTGGTTAAACACAGTCAGGAGCAGCAAGACATTGACAGTCAAGACCAGCGAATGCTGCCATTTTCTAAGCACACTTACAGACACTTTTTTAAACGCACAATGCAAAGAGGCTTTCCTTTCCAAATGTGCCCAGTACAAATGCCAGGCAAACCATTTTCAAGCTAGTATCATACTACACAGACACTTTCAGCAAAAGCCAAATTCTTGTCCCAACCTCTAAGAAAACAGCATAGGCTCCCTTCCCAAACTCTAACTTCCTAAATGCTAATAAAAATTTTTTTTTAATTCATATAGGCAATTGGGTTAAATTTAGTAATAGTTCCAACAAGATTTCTTCATCTGACACCCATGAATTACTATATACACTCCCTTTCTTTGGGATGGGTTTGAATGATGGTCCCCAGTCACAGAAACAAACTTTCAGCAGGAACATTTTATGTTTGTGAGGTGAGGACTTCACAGCTGCTACAAAAGCAGAGTTCAGTCGTGATTCTAGGACACAGCTGTCTAACAAGACATGAGAGCAAATACAAAGAATTTCTCCCACCAACACATTTTTTTTTCCCCTTAGTCAGGGTCTCACTCTGTCACCCAGGCTGGAGTGCAGGGGTAAGATCACAGCTCACTGCAGAATTTTTTGATTTTTTTTGTAGAGACAAGTCTCGCTATGTTACTTAGGCTGATCTAAAACTCCTGTGCTCAAGCAATTCTCCCACGTCAGCCTCCCCAAATGCTGGGACAACAGATATGAGCCACCATACCTGGCCCATCAAAAAGTCTTTAGGTAGATGGTTTCTGTTCTATAGGCTAACATGACCTAAATCTTCCATCAGCAGAAATATTCCTCAGGTAAAATTTAAAAAGTAAAACTTAATCAATGATAGAAGCAGGCATTAAAGCAACTACGAATCTATAAAATGCAACTTTTTTTAAAAAAGTAATGGTATTTTTATTCATCATAGAGCAAAACACTAATACAAGTTAATACTTTTTTGTCTCAGAAAATGGCTCACTCTACTTTTAGGTTTCTTACAGATTTTGGACTTAGAAAAAAAATTCCATCTGTAACATAGTTTATCTTTGGCACAGTCCTTCTTTCTCAGTCTCTCTCTGTTCCTCTACTTTCCTCTCCGTTCCCCATATCCCACCTCCAAAAAAGGCAATACCAAAGATTTGGCCACAAAAGTCCACAAACCTGAAGGTATTATTAATATATCATATTTTAAGAGGACTAAACTTATATGTATAGTAATTAAGAACTGGTTGATCAATCTATAAAACTCTCATGCAGCCATCAAGAATTGATGAAAATGTTTACGACAAACATTAAAGTCTTACTTTTGACCATTTAAACTGTAACACCAAATGCAACTATGTCAGATGGGAACATTCAAAACTTAAAAGTGGGATTGTAATAGAAGTGATTCTATTCTCTCTTTTTCAAACTTTCCATAGCATTGAGTCTTTTTTACAGCATTTTTAATATGGTAATAAGTGCTGTGAAATGAGACAATTCTGGCCAGTGACCTGTCTTAAAGGACTGTGAGCAATAACTACAGAAAGAAAACATTTCCATGAATAGCCAAGGCACAGTGTCCAGTTTGCTTATCTTGAATTATGAAATTTATGACCTCCAAGAAAATTAGGATGGCACTACAAGGACCAGAACACAAAGTAGGAAGTACTTAAACTCCTCACCATCTTCTAGGAGGAACGAGATTAGGGCACAAGCTAACACTCAGAGTTGATTCAAATGTAAATGATTTGCTTCCTCTCAAACAATGATAAACTCCCTCAGAGTTAATAGTTTCTCTCTAAGAGATTCATCTCTCTTTTCAACTTAGAGGTATGTTTTGGAGAAAAGGAAGAAACACATGGTGGGGCTTAGAGCAAAATCTTTTAAATTCTTTATCATAAAAGCTGCAGAGTAAAATACATTTCCTTTACTAATCCTTCGAACACTTGTTAAACTCAAGTGTGCTGACAAATTTGCCACTGCAATCACATTTTGGTTTCTAACAAGTTAAAAAAAAAAACTTTGGTTGTACTAAATTGTATTACCATCTTCCTTGAACACTAAGTGAGAATTTATGCTGCCTTTGCAAACTGTTGAAAGAGGCACTCCCTAGGGAGAAATAACTTTTGGCACATTGCATAGCAAAGCTAAAGTTACAAAAGCAGGCAAAAATATCTCTTTCACCACACATATTTTCTTTCTTTCTCCCCTCCCCCCAACCCCAACACTTAAACAAGTTATATCCTCTACAGAAAACTGAGTAAGGGGATAGGAACTGTCTTGGAAGACACTGACAGCAAGTTCATAGCCTGGAAAACTGTATATGTATAAACCTCATATGTATTAAGTATATGAGGCTTCTTTTAAAGTACCTTTTCTGTCATTGAAAATATAATCAACAAGGGTATCTGCATAATCAACATTTGTATAACTAACCCTGAATTGTACCCCACATCTTTATAATAAAAAAGAAAAAATAAAGAAATATTAGGACAAAAGAGGAGTTTTGAAAATAGGCACATTCAGTAAATTGAAAAGAATAAAAAAAGAAAAAGAAAATATATCAACAAAACTCTGTATTGCTTCATGCCCCTCCAAATAAACCAGAAAATCATTATCAAGAGTTTCAAAGGCTCTATAGTCCTCCAAGCTATGAAAAATAATATAGCTGTCCTTTTGTGTCAAGAGTCTGAAAGAATGGAAAACAATGATCTGATGTGACAGGAGAAGAAAGAAAACTAACTAGGCACTGTTAATCATTTTATGGTTAGTACTGTATTTAATCCTCACAGCAACCGTAAAAGATAAGTATTATCAAACATATCTGCAAATGAGAAAACTCAATAAGAAATATTAATAACTTCCCCAAGGTCAGATTGCTATTAGGTGCAGAGCCATAATTAAGATCCAAATCCAAAGCTCTTCCCGCTACACACACTCCTGCTAGAGGAAAGGACAGGGAAACAGCTTTTAGTGACACAAATTCCCATGATGCCAGACCACCAGGCAGTTTCCCAGGGGTGGCAGAAAAAGCCTAAAATGTAAAAAGTACAGGCTGACGCTGGGGCCCGGGGTAAATGCCTCATTGTACTCTGGGAAGTCTGATGGACACTTACAAAATGGAGAGGAAAAGGCATTCCTCGCCTAGTGAGACGAATGTAAGAGCGCCTTCCTTTAAACTTTTCATCCTAAGCACATCTGCTCATAGAAAAAGCAGAATAACCTCTTCCAGAAAAATCACTGGAGAGAAACTGCAAACAGAATTCCTGCCTCTAACATAAATGTCTCTAACATAACAAAACTCCCCCTCGATCTACCCATGAATTTCTGTAAAAAAGCAATATAGCAAATCAAGCAGTCATTCCACCCACTGGAAATGAAATATTATCAACAATAAAACAGTAGAGACAATTAAAATATTAAGGATCTCTGCAATTAGCTGAAATTGTGTCAACTCACCTATTGGTCCAACAAACATATACTGAGTACCTGCTATGTTCCTATTATAGTTGCTAGGGACACATCAGTAAACAAAGATCTTTGCCCTAATAGAGCTAACATTCTTTTTTTTTTTTTTTTTTTTGAGTTGGAGTCTCACTCTGTCGCCCAGACTGGAGTGCAGTGGCCGCTTCCGGCCACCGCAGCCTCAACCTGCTGGGCTCCGGCGATCCTTCCACCTCAGCCTTCCAAGTAGCCGGAATTACAGGCATGCGCTACCACGCCCGGCTGATTTTTTTATTTATTGTAGAGATGAGGTCTTGCTGCCCAGGCGGGTCTCGAACCCGCGGGCTCAGGCAATCCACTCACCTCAGCCTCCCAAAGGCGCGGGATTACAGGCTGAGCCACCGAGCCCGGCAGAGCTAACATTCTTAGACTGAGTATGATTGTCTAGAGTCTCTTCAAACTGATCAGAACCTGACTGAAAGTCATATTCTTGATTAACAAAAAGAAAAATAAATATTCTTCCATAGCTTGGCAATTGCTTTTCCTTCTGCTAGAATGTCCTCCCCCATCCTCAGCACCTATCACATTTGTAATAAATATTGCTAAATAAATGAACTACGCTATTTTTTTTAACCTTTCAAAACAAAAAGGGAAAAAGGTAGCAGTGGTCAGCTCTAAATCTTAACTTAAATCGGGTCTAGACCTAAGCTTTGATCCTGCAGCAGGCCCAGAGAAGCTGAAATAAAATCTGAGTCAACTCAATCACCAATCAACAAAACAAGATAAATTAGGTCATCTTGTCCCAGGGTCCACCACAGGGATTAAGAACTTTTTAAAAGCCTAAACTGAACTTGCTAGGGCTGTTATAGGTAAGAAGGAAACCTGAAGAAGTACCCACAAAGGCCCTGGACCTACAAATGCCTTAGGACTGGTGCCAGTGCCCAACTACCAAGTGTGCCGAATAAAAGAGCCCACAGTAGGACCAGGCGATGCTTCCACAGGTCAGACTCCTGATGATCTTCAATGTCTAGTTTGAAGGATCAAAACAAGTCCAACTTACTTTTCTTAATGATAGTTCAAACAAGAGGTACTTAGTTCCAAGTCCTGTGCTTAATTCTTCAAATGTTTCTCATTTAATCCTAACACTATGAGATATTATCATCATGCCCATTTTACAGTTTAGACAACTAAAACAAGGAGAGAAATTAAACAATTTGCCTAAAATCACACAAGGATATATCTTAAGTGGGAGAGCGAGAATTTGGACACAGATAGCCTGATTCTAGGAACCATGCTCTCAACTAGATTTGCTAATTATATCTTGAGGGAGGGAGGTATTTCTATTAACCACAATATTTAGTGGGAAAAATAAATAAATATTCTGCTTAGCTGATTTTCTACTTCATAGTTTCCATTTCAGTCCTTGTAGAAAATCTTTCCCATTTTTGTCACTTTACCTTTCATGGTTAAGCACAACTTAACAAACTAAGGAAATTCATTTTGATGTGCAGGAAGCCAATTTCATCATTCTATGTATCAATGATCAATACTGCTGGGGACATAAAACTATGCTAAATATACACTTACTTTAGACCATATTCCAGAAATGGGCTGTTTTTAATAAATTTCTGATACTAGCTTATTTTCTCAGCATCTGGCTCTTCTACAAGTAGACAGTTTAAATAAAAACTCTGGTAACTAAGTATTGATCATTGGATACTTGTTAAAGTTCAACTGTGACAAATAAGTAGAAGAAGAAAATATATATAGGTTGATAATTTTAAATTATTCATGTGCCCAAAGTATGTTTTCTGGAAATAACTCAAAATTAACCCCATATTTTCTGAAAAAGAAAGTAAGTCAATGCAGGCAGTTTTCTTTTCAGCAAATAAGTTGTCATATCTTTCACATAATAATAGCAATACCTATTATTCTACTATTTTAGTCCTTTCAAAACAGAATTTAAATAAATTCTATCAGAAAGATTACTCTCTTAATGACATCACAAATTCAGAAAGTTTTGTTGTTTGATTTTGTTTTGCAGTTTGAAGACTTTGTGTTCTTAACTTAAAGATGATGTTAAATTAAGTCACCACGAGAATGTCTAGTTTAAACCACTTCCTGTATTCCGCATTTTAATACATATTATTTCTAATTTACAAAACAATCTGCCAAGTAGATAGAACTCCCATTTAAACAAAGGGCAAACTAGAATTAAGTTTACATAACTTGGCCAGCATCAAACAATTAACGAGTGGCAGAACAAATCTAAACCCAAATCTGTCTTATTTCAAAGCCTACAGACTTCCTATTACATTGTTTTTGTCACAAATTATTCACAAAGATACTTACTGACATTGTTATAATTTAGACAGCAATTTATCTGTATTTATTTTCTCCTCAAATAAGGCATCACGATAGCAGAAAATTCTAATGCCTAAGAACACATTAAAGGTTAAAAAAAAAAAGACTGTCTTTAAACTGAGCAACTTATTAAAGTCTCCTGCTGAGCAAAGCAAGCTCATAGTTGATATCTTCAGTAAAGGATTTTTTTCTAATGAAAGCCTTTGAGCAGACTGCATATTTTCAATGTAACATAAAGAAGGAAATGCAAAATGTGTCATGAAATAACACCAAAAGTCGTTCAAAAGCTAGAATACAACTATCCTAAGGGCTCTTTTTTTCCCCCTAAAACAGTCTTCTAAGCTTTTAAAACATGAGGTCTAGTTCCTGTTTTATAGAGCTGACACTCCACTCTCCACACAGTCTAGCACAGCCTAAAGTGAATGCTCTGCTCTCACTTATAGGTGGGAGCTAACCTAAGGATATGCAAAGACACAGAGGATAGTATAATGGACACTGGAGACTCAGAAGGGGGAGGACAAAAAGGGTGGAGGGCCAAAAAATAGCCTATCAGGTACAATGTGCACAGGTGAGGGTGGTGGGCACACTTAAAGCCCAGACGAAAACTATTTGTATCCCCTAAAGCTGTTGAAATAAATAAGTCAATAAAAAGTGAATGCTCAAAGAATAAGCAATCTAAAGAATTAGATGTATGTTGATAAGACCTCGGTCATGTAGACTCCTAGAGATATCAGCCTTATAATATAGCAGTTTTCAAGAAATCTGAAGATCTACATTTTAAAACATTGAAATTTTATCCTAATCATTTTAGTTTTAAATCTTTCCAAACTCGATTATACATCTCATTGTTTTTTTGAAAAGAATATTTTGAATATAACATTTTCTTGATGGCTGCAATGGACATCTGTTTTGGCTGCCCAGCACCCATTCTCCCTTCTGGTAATAGTACCAGATTTTCCTCTGAGAAACTGCCCTGCCCCATTCTCAGGCTATAAGATCCAGGTGGTACTGAATGGCCACACACATTCCTTCATCCTCCAAACAACATCTCAGAGTCATGGTGACTGGTTCATAGATTGGTACATGCCCAAACCAGGGCCTATTGCAATCAACTCTGAAACTATGGCTCAAAATACTGTAAACAATGTTGCTGCTTTGCTCTTCACTGGATGGAGTCAGAACAGACTGAAGAAGCAGTGTGCATCCTGTAGGTATCTACCTTCACAAACACACTCCTTTTTTGAGTCGGGATCTCACTTTGTCATCCAGGCTGGAGTGGCATGATCACGGTTCACTCCAGTCTCAACCTCCTGGGTTCAGGCAATCCTTCTGCCTCAGCTTCCCGAGTAGCTGCGACTACAGGCATGAGCCGCCACACCCAGCTAATTCTTTGATTTTTTTGTAGAGATGAGGTCTCACTATGCTGCCCAGGGCAGTCTCAAACTCCTGGGCTCAAGCGATTCACCTACCTCAGCCTCCCAAAGTGCTGGAATTACAGGTGTGAGCCGCCATGCCTGGCCAAGAGCTTAAGTTTTAATAACAACTGCTGACTAGCAAAGTTATACATGGATACAAACTTTTGCCTTAAGCAAAAATAATAATGTAAAATAACAGCTCCCATTTATAAAGAATTTTTCATATCCAATGCACTATGTATTCCCATTTAATCTTCCAACTGAAGCAGGTACTATTATAGTTGAAAAATTAGACTCTGGGATTGGCATTGAAGGAATTTTTTTAAATTCAACAAACTTGCTGCTCACATGGATTTTAAATTTTGTAGATTAATGAATTCCTGTCCACCTAGAAGGCCAAAGGCCCAATACTGTGAATTACTAATATAGCAAGAAGAACCACACTGTCATGAATTAACCAAATATCGTGAGACTCCCCTATATCATAGTTTACACCCAGATGGTCCCTAAATTGCACACTTTAGGAACAAGAAGAAATCTGGAATCCACTTCAAATAACTAAGCATTAAGAAAAGAAAATAGGCCGGGCTCAGTGGCTCAGCCTGTAATTCCAGCACTTTGGGAGGCCGAAGTGAGTGGATTGCCTGAGCCCGTGGGTTCGAGACCCGCCTGAGCAACTTGGTGAGACCTCATCTCTACAATAAATAAAAAAATTAGCCAGGCATGGCAACACATGCCTATAGTTCCAGCTACATGGAAGGTTGAGGTGGAAGAATCGCCGGAGCCCAGCAGGTCAAGGCTGCTACTGCATTCCAGTCTGGGTGACAGAGTGAGACTCCAACTCAAAAAAAAAAAAGGAAAGGAAAAGAAAATATATGGCTCACTTTCTGTTACTTTCTAAGAACAGCAATTCAAACTTATTCTATATAACCAATTTGGAACATTGGCATAGTATATAAAAAGCACAAGCTTCAAGCAAGGATCTACAACTAATGTAAAATTTGAAAGGTGATCTTAGTAGAAAAAGGCAAATTGAAAGACGCACATAGGGAGGATTCAAAGATACAAAATGCTCTGTTTCTTGAGTGGAAGGTACATGCATTTTTCATTCATTCTTTAAACTGTATACATACAGTATTATATAATTTGTGAAATCGTTTTCATAAATTTCTTTTCAGAATATAAATCCCAAATCGCTTCCAATCACTAAGTTTTAATCACTCAATACTTGAGGACCTACTATATGTCAGGCACTCTGCTAGCTACTGAAATATACAGGTACAAGTAAGACATAATTTCTACCCTCATGGAGCTCTATATTTCTTACCTATATAATCAGAATAACACTTCTTACTTCATTAGGTAGTGGGCAAAGGTTTTATTGTAATGAGCACTCATTAGACTCAAATCTAGTTTAAAGAAAATCATTATTACAGCAATCTTGAGAAAAAGAGACAGGGCACATTCAATTCTCAAAGCTACACCTAACTTTTTTAAATCAGCTTAAATAGTACAGGAGATGAGATTTCACACAACTATCCCATACTACATTTTTATCTAAAAAGCATGTTGAGTATTCAGAATCAGGAAAATTCATATAATGCTTTTAATAATCCTTGTCTTTTGAGTAACAATTTGTGCCAACTATACCAAGAATCAAGGTCCACACCTTATAACTCCATAAAATGGATTCACTTTCACTAGACAATTAAGAGAAGAAAAATAAAGAAAAACTGAATAGTGCTGACTAATAAAATCCCTTGCATAGTTCTCTGATTTTCTGTACAAATCTGATTTCTCTTCCCTTACACTAACATTACCTGAGTTTTCTATCTACTGCATGTTCAGGGAATATCAACCAATTATTTTTGGGGGAGAAGCCACAAGAATAAAATTTAAATGTTGATTCTTCAAGTTGGTAGTTGTCCAACCTGGGCAAGCTAACCTCTTTGAGTCTCAGTTTCCTCAAACCTAAGATCCATTAAGAGAGTTATTCAAGGTTTACAAAAGAAATATGAAGAAGAGTGGGTCAGGTGCAGTGGCTCACAACTGTAATCCCAGCACTATGGGAGGTTGAGGCAGGAGGATTGCTGGAGTTTGAGACCAGCCTGGGCAACAGAGTGAGAACTTATCTTTTTTTTTTTTTTGGAGTAGAAATCTTGCTCTGTCACCCAGGCTGGAGTCCAGTGGCATGCTCATGGCCACCACAGCCTTGACCTGCTAGGCTCAGGCTATCCTTCCGCTTCAGCCTTCCAAGTAGCTAGAACTACAGGTAAATACCACCACGCCTGGCTTTTTTTTTTTTTTTTTTTAACTGTAGAGATGAGGTCTCGCCAAGTTGCAAGGGAGGGAGGGAAACATGACTAGGACATAAGGACTCAATCAAAGTCATCTATTTTATTACCATCCTTCAAGCTTACTGTTATTCACTATACTTATTAATAGAATAAATAAATAAATAATATCTCTAAGGATATTTTATGCCAAGCGCAGTGGTTCATGCCTGTAATCCCAGTATTTTGGGAGGCAGAGGTGAGAGGACAGCCTGACAACATGGAGAGATCTCAACAAAAAATTAGCTGGGCATGGTGGCGCATACCCATAGTTCTAGCTACTTAAAGGCTAAGGTAGAAGGATCACCTGATTTACACAGGTCGAGGCTGCAGTGGCCATGAGCAGCATGCCACTGCACTCCAGCCTGGGCAACAAAGTCAGACTTTGACTCAAAAAAAAGAGGATATTTTAATGTAGAATAAAACTTGCCTGTCAAAAGACCTCCTCTCCCCCATACCACTTCTCATGAGACAGCACAATTTGTGTTTTTTTGGTTTTTTTGGTTTTTTTTTGAGTTGGAGTCTCACTCTGTCACCCAGACTGGAGTGCAGTGGCCGCTCCCGGCCACCGCAGCCTCGACCTGCTGGGCTCCGGCAATCCTTCCACCTCAGCCTTCCAAGTAGCCGGGATTACAGGCATGCGCTACCACGCCCGGCTGATTTTTTGATTTTTTGTAGAGATGAGGTCTCGCTGCCCAGGCGGGTCTCGAACCCGCAGGCTCAGGCAGTCCACTCACCTCAGCCTCCCAAAGGCACGGGATTACAGGCTGAGCCACCGAGCCCGGCTACAATTTGTTTTAAACTTGTTTTATTTTTTTAAATATCTAATAACATTGAGTATTCACTGTGAACAGATATTCAGGCATAGTTCTTGGACCACAATTGCAGTCCTATAAAATGAAAGCTAAAATTCAGAAAAATAAATATGGCTTGCAATATCTTAAGTCAGCAAAGACACAGTTTTCTACACAATATTGTTAACAGAAATGTAGATACTTATTTGGGAGAGATTTTAAGCAGAAAAAAAAAATTTAAGGCTGCTGCTTAGCACCCAAGTAGCTGAAAACCTCAGCAATCAAAGCACCTCTTAGCATTACTTTCACAGAGTTCCCACCACAGTTTCTCAACCTGACTATCCTCTTCTTTTTAAAAAAGTGGCTATCCAAGGGCAGACACAGTGGCTCATGCCTATAATTCCAGCACTTTGGGAGGATAAGGTGAGAGGATTGCCTGAGCCCATGAGTCTGAGATCAGCCTGGTCAACTTGGCAAGACCTCATCTCTATACTAAATCAAAAAGAGTAGCCGGGCATGGTAGTGTGTGCCTGTAGTTCCAGCTACTTGGAAGGCTGAGACAGAAGGATCACCTGAGCTCAGCAGGTCAAGGCTGCGGTGGCCATGAGCATACCACTGCACTCCAACCTGGGTGACAGAGTGAAACTCCAATTTTTAAAAGAAAAAGTGGCTATCCTGAGGGGCTAAGGAAGGAATGAACACAGGAGGAAACCGCCACTCTTCCAGTGATAAGCGTCTGCCCAACAAGAGTGTCCACAGCAGGCTCAGAGATGCCAGCTGTAATGAGACATTTGTGTTTGAAATGCACTCCAGAGTTTCTGCACGGCCATACCATTTGATCATGGGACATTGCAGGCTGATCTCTCTTGCAAGAGCACCCTCTTTCGAGGCCTTTGGTCACACCGGCTGAATTCAGCCTTGGGAGCTTTTACAACTTGAAGTAACTGCCTTGGTTTTCTGGGATCTCTATGTAAAGGTGAGTTCTTAAACAAATATGCCAACTAGAGTACACAAAATGGAATGTGGCAATAAAAGCAGCATTAAAAACTTAAGAACAAAGTGGATCAAAGATCTACTAAAAATGATCCAAGTTTTTAAGGCATTAAAATCATATCCTAAATGATAAGTATTATACCCAAAGATGTTTACTGGCATAATTTACAACAAGAGAAACTCAGAAACAATCTAAAGATTCAATTATAAGTAAACATAGCACATAAACATGACATAATAATTCATACCAGCTAAAATGCTTTTTACAAAACAACATTAAAGATTTTAGGAAACACAATAATTAATTGGGGAGAGTAAGAAAAACATACAGTTGAGAGTTCAGAAAAAAGTCTGCATATTTTATTTATACATACACACACACACAAAAGAAGACTATAAGGAAATAAGACAGCAAAACATTAATAGAAGTTATTGAGAGATGATTTTCTTTTGTTTATAATTTTCTAAAAAGTTTTAAATTTTATACATACTCAAGAACTAATCAGAAAAGAGGCTATTAAAATTTTAAAGATGAATGGAAACACCCACACCAGGATGATCTGTCAATATGTATTAAATAACCTAAGAAAAATTTTAGTATATGTAGTTTTATTTATAATGAGAACATAACATACCACAATATAAGAAAAACTATAAGAACGAAACTCCCACAGAAGTTTATGGAACAAAATGTACACTAAATCCTCCAATTAAAGACCCATAAAGTAGTTTCAGTGCTTTCTAACCCACCTTCTCCCAGCAGGGAATTAATCCCTCTAGAAGGATGCAAACAAACTTCAAAGAGAAGATTATGCCCAGACACTAGTACTGTATGGCAAGGTAAGGTTTATATCTAAGTTTGCTGATACTTTGGCACACATCAGAGATGCAGATTCAAGGAACAAAGACTAATCTCAAGGTAGATTCTTTGTAATCATCTAAAATGGTAAAGTAACATCAAGAAAAGGCAAACATAAATTTTATTAAAAAATAAAACAAATAGGAAGGTTGTAGAAGCAGACAAAAGATACCTAAAATCAAATATTAAGCGACAGTTTATTCACTGTAACAAGTTACTAGAGAATCTTATGAATTTCCAAAGTAAAGTGGTACCATGAGTTTGGTCTGTGTACCCAAATTTTATTTGCACAAGCTCTGGAAAGTGTTCCATTCAGAGTGAGGGATCTTAATGCAATTTCTAAGTAGAACTGACAGATCACATGTTTCTTCCACAGATGTCATGAGACACTCTTTAGAATACAGAACATATGAGGGATAGAGCATAATACGTATCTTCACTAGAACAGACATTAAAAGTAGCCAATGGAAAAGAGAACTGTCCTTAAAGTTTAGTAATATTTCTTACTAGCCTTTCTCATCTCTGTTATCTTTTTACTGATAGGCAATTGTTTTAGGTATGATTTGAAATATCTGATCACTTCATAAAATGTTTTAAGTGAAGGCATAGCATATCTTAATAAGTCAGCTTGATATAGTTTTCAAATTTTTAAAAATAAAATCAAATTTGGAGCTTAGTTTTCTGGAGACTGATAATCTAATAGAAAACTAAAACCTTGGTAGATTAAAGATTTAAATGTGAAAGGCAAAACCACATATCTCTTGGAAAAAATACTAGAAAATATCTTTATATCTGTAGAGTAGAAAAATGTTGATAAATTATACTATTTTAAAACCAAGATGTATTCCAAGGCAAAAGGATTGTTTGGGGCCAGGAGTTCAAGACCAGCCTGGGCAACACAGTAAGACCCATCTCTACAAAATAAAAAATAAAAAAATTAGCTAGGTATGGTGGTACATGCCTGTAGTCCTAACTATTCGGAGGCTGAGGTGGAAGGATCACTTGAGCCCAGGAATTCAAGGCTGCAATGAGCTAGGACTGCAACCCTGTACTCCAGCCTGGGCAACATAGCAAGCAAGACCTTGTCTCAAAAAAATAACAAGCCGGGCACGGTGGCTCAAGTCTGTAATCCCAGCACTTTGGGAGTCTGAGGCGAGAGGACTGCCTGAGCTCACAAGTTCGAGACCAGCCTGGGCAACTTGGTGAGACCTCGGGTCTACAATAAATCACAAAAACTAGCCGGGCATGGTGGTGTGTGTCTGTAGTTCCGGCTACTTGGAAGGCTGAGGCAGAAGGATCACTGGAGCCCAGCACATTAACACTGGGGTGGCCATGAGCGTGCCACTGCACTCCAGCCTGGGTGACGGAGTGAGACTCCAACTCGAAAAAATAAAATAAGCCGGGCTCGGTGGTTCAGCCTGTAATCTCGCGCCTTTGGGAGGCTGAGGTGAGTGGACTACTGCCTGAGCCCGCAGGTTCGAGACCTGCCTGGGCAGCGAGACCTCATCTCTACAATAAATCAAAAAATCAGCCGGGCATGGTAGCACATGCCTGTAATTCCAGCTACTTGGAAGGCTGAGGCAGAAGGATCACCGGAGCCCAGCAGGTCGAGGCTGCGGTGGCCGGGAGCAGTCACTGCACTCCAGTCTGGGCAACATAGTGATACTCCAACTCAAAAAAAAAAAAGAAAAAAGAAAAGAAAAGAACCAATAAGTTTTTATCCAAGATTCCATAGAGTAAAAGACAAACCATAAGAGTATAAAAAAATATTTGCAACACATATAAACAGATAATATCCATAATACATAAATAATGTTTATAAACCAATGAGGAAAAGGTAAAAAACTCAATTTAAAATATGAGCAAGAGATTTGAACAAGCATTTTATAAAAGAAGATATTCAAGAGGCTGATAAGCCTGTAGTCCCAGCTACTTGGAAGGCTGATGGGAAGATCGCTTGAGCCCAGGAGCGCAAGGCTGCAGTGAGCTATTACTGCACCACTACACTCCAGCTTGGGCAAAAGAATGAGACCTTATCTCTAAAAAAAGAAAGGGGGGGAGGCCAATAAGCATATGAAAAGGTACTCAATGTCATTAGTCATCAGCAAAATGCAAATAAAAACAAGGAGATATTACTACATAACCATTAGGTTGGCAAAAACCAAATCTAACTGTACCAAAGGCTGATGAAGTTGTCGAGCAATAAGAACTACCAAACATTGCAGGTGAAAGTGTAGACTAGTACAATTCATTTTTTTAGAGTTTGGCATGATTTAGTAATCAAGTATGTTATATATCCTATGGAAAGGTACCCTTACATGTACCAGGATACATGTAGAAGAAAGATCACAGCAACATCGCTTGTGATAGCCAAAAACTGCAAACACCTTCAAATGTTGTCAACAGTAAGTAGTATGGATGACTCAATTCTGATAGAATTCTATAGAGTATTACACAGATGAAAATGAATGACTGGAGTTACATAAAACATGGACTACCCTTACAAACATAATCTAGCAAAAATCTAAAGCAGCAAAACTATTCTATTACTATAAAATTCATAAACCAGCACAATTAAAGTATATTTTTCAAGGAAGTAAACTTATGCAGTAAACTATGAAAAAAATAAAGAAATTACTATCATAAAAGCCAGGATAGTAGTTACTTCTGAAGAAAAGGAGGGAGGGGCCTCTGGGGTGCTGGTCAAACCCATCTCTAACATTTACAGGACGTAGGCAAGGGTAGAAATAGAGACCCACAAACCATATGCCTAAATAGGTAAATATTGAAAGGTTATAAAGCTAGTTTACAAACTATTAAATACAATTTGTTCTATCCTCCTCTCATGTCAAATATACCTTTATAACCACCGTGAAGTCCAGATTTATATTGAAAACTTTTTGATTCTTTACAATTCTGTGCAGAAAAGTTGTGGCACAGGGAAAACAGGCTGCCTCACTGCCCGTTTGCCCCTTCTCCATCTGGCACCACAAGGGACCTCACACATGAACACACAGCTACCCCCACTCCCAAGTCCAAGCTTTAGCCCATATAGTACTCCCCACCAACAGATACCCTTAAGCCACCCCTCTGGCCTACAGGCATATATACCAGCAGCACAGCCCACCCTCAGGAGAACAGACCCAAAGAAAAGACTCACACAGGCTCTAGTAACAAGCTCAGAGCAACTTGGGAAAGAAATTGAGATCCTGGGTACTCAAAGCATAGTGCTGGATGGAAGGATTCAGGCTCCACTGAGCATGCCCTGTGGGCCACAGAGACTCCTTGCCCTATGGAAAGGAGTACTGTCAAAGGAGGGTCAACACAGGGCCCTCTATAGCACTGGACCAGAACAGGGGTCCCTCTCATCAGGACCAGTATTTCCATAGAACCAATGGTAACGTGGCTATTCCATAATTATTTGTTAAGCTACATATGTAAGTTTTATGTACTTTTTCACAAATAATAGAACAGATAGGTACTTGCTGATATGATGCACTAAAAAGGACACACATCACTTCTGCCAAAAATCTATAACTTGAATCTACTCATGAAGATACAATCAGACAGATACAAATCCAAGAACTTTCTACAAAACAGCAGACCCAAATTCTTAAAAAAACAAGTCACCAAGGCAAAGAAAGACTGTAAAGTTATTCCAGGCTAAAAGAAACAAAAGACATGAAAACAAAATGAATTATATGATGCTGGATTAGATTCTGGATCATAGGGGAAAATGCTATAAAGGGCATTACTGAAACAATTGATTACTTTTTTTTTTTTTTTGAGTTGGGGTCTCATTCTGTCACCCAGGCTGGAGTGCAGTGGCAGCCACAATCAAGGCTCACCAAAGCTTCAAACTCCCATGCTCAAGTGATGTTCCCACCTCAACCTCCTGAGAAGCTGGGACTACAGTCAAGTACCATCATGCCCAGCTAATTTTTTGATTTTTTATAGAGATGAGGTCTCACTATGTTGCCCAGGCTGGTCTCAACCTCCTGGGCTCAAGTAGTCCTCTCACCTCAGCCTCCCAAAGTGCTGGGATTACAGGTATGCCTAGCCAATTGATTAAACTTAAATATGGACAACTGACATTATATCGATATTAATTTTCTGATTTCAATAATTGTACTAGGGTTATATAAGAAAATGTCCTTATTCTTAGAAGATACAGCCAGAAGTATTTAGGAATAAAAGGTCATATGCCTATAATTTACTCTTAAATGACTCAGCAAAAATTTTGTGTGTGTGCATGTATGTGAGTGTAGTGATAAAGCAAAATGGTAACAATTGGTGAAGCTAAGGAAAGGGCATATACACTGAACTGTTTTTGCAACACTTCTTTTAAAATATTTTCAAAATAAGAAGTTAAAAAGTAAACTAAATGGTTAAACAAAAAAGGAGTTGTGATCAGGCCCGGTGTCTCACATCTGTAATCCTAGCGCTTTGGGAGGCTGAGACAAGATTGCTTGAGCCCAAGAGTTTGAGAGCAACCAAGACAATATAATGAGACTTGGCCACCACAAAAAAAAAAAAAAAAATAAAAAATTTAGCATACAGGTGGTATGCGCCTGTAGTCCCAGCTACCAGAGAGGCTGAGGCAGAAGGATGCCTGAGTCCAAGAGATCAAGACTTCAGTGAACCAAGATCACACCAAGGCACTCCAGCCTAGGCGACAGAGTGAGACCCCAGCACACAAAAAAGTTGTTTATGGGGAGAATAATTAGGTGGCTGAGATAAGGAAAGAAATTAGATGGCTGGAATAAGGTTCGTTTTATTCATTCTTTTATCACATTTGTACTTTTTCAGATTTTGTTCATATTTTTAAAATTAATTTTAACTTTGGGGAAAAAATCCAAAAGTATTGAAAGAGGGATACATGAGCAACCGTAAAAACAAGAAAATTTTTTGTCCTAAATTTATTCAGGAGCAGTGGCTCACGCCTATAATCCCAGCACTTTGAGAGGATCACTTGAGGCCAGCAGTTTGAAACCAGCCTTAGCAACATAGCAAGACCCCATACTACAAAATTGTAAAAATTAGCTGGACATGGTTGTATGCACCTGTAGTCCTAACTACTCAGGAGGCTAAGGCAGAAGGATTGCTTGAACTCAGGAATTCAAGGTTACAATGAGCTATGATTGTGCTACTGCACTCCAGCCCAGATGACTGAGCAAGATCTTGTCCTGAAAAAATTATTTTTAAAATTTTATCTGTCAAATCACAGCTGTCATCCCATGGTTACTCTAAAGTCAGCCTATCAAGGTGTTGCTGCATGTACATACCTGGTAACAGATAATTCCCTTCAAAACCCAGTGGTCCCTATGCATAGTAAGAGGCATAACTTAACATGGACATTAACTTTCTATTTCTAGAGACATAGAAATACAGAATCCCTCTTATATTATTTTGCATCCTATAACCTAATTCTACCATTAAGTCGCAAAATAAAGTAAAGCCTTCCTCATTAGCAAGGTTACAATATTTCACATTAAATAGTTCAACTCCAGACATCTGTGAAAGATACAAACCAAGACCCAATGATTACTACGAATAAAGCCATACTTCAACCATAAATTTGTAATATGCTTCACAGTGTTCATCTGATAATTCAGAAGGTGGAACACAGTTATTCACATTTGCCACAGGGAAAATTCTTTCATTTTAACAACTATTGATGACATATATGAAGCCCTACAGGTGACATGAAGAGATGCGTACAACATGGTCACTATCCTCAAAAAGGCAATTTAGCAGAGTGAAGAGGACTTGAAACAAAAACCTTGACTATCCCCGACATAGCTATATGACTTTGGTAAGTTATTTTACCTCCCTGAGATTCTGTTTCCTCGTGGGCTTAAGGAGGAGGATACCATTCAACTATACACACACACACACACACACACTTTTTTTTTTTTTTGAGTTGGAGTCTCACTCTGTCACCCACGCCAGAGTGCAGTGGCATGCTCATGGCCACCACAGCCTTGACCTGCTGGGCTCAGGTGATCCTGCCACCTCAGCCTTCCAAATAGCTGAAACTATAGGTGTGTGCCACCACACCCAGCTAATTTTTTGATTTATTGCAAAGATGAGGTCTCAACAAGTTGCCCAAGCTGGTCTCGAACTCGTGAGCTCAGGCAATCCTCTCACCTCGGCCTCTTAAAGTGCTGGGATTATAGGTGTGAGACATTCGACAGATTCAACTATCTTTAAAGGTTGTATTGTGAGGATTGACACCATAAATGTCAAGCACGTAGCATAACAGAACAACAGGCACTCAATAAAATGTGGCTGTTTTTATGAATACTGCAATTGCATCAAAATAATGAAAAAGACAGAAAATATGCCCAAGGTTGTAAAGTCAATTAAGAGTACAACTACCATCAGAATCCTGATTACTCCAAATTTCTAATCCAAGTATGTCCACTCTCCCTAAACATCAAATAATATATGTGGGTGTTTGTATATGTATGGACCAACAGTCCCTAACATACCCTTAGGCAAAATGCATCCCTTTTATACGCGCCAAGAAAAAGAACACTAGATCATAAGATTATTTTTCTCACTAAGCAAGAAAGATTCTGGGTTAAGAAATGATATATAGCCGGGCTCGGTGGCTCAGCCTGTAATCCCGCGCCTTTGGGAGGCTGAGGTGAGTGGATTGCCTGAGCCCGCGGGTTCGAGACCCGCCTGGGCAGCGAGACCTCATCTCTACAATAAATCAAAAAATCAGACGGGCATGGTAGCGCATGCCTGTAATTCCGGCTACTTGGAAGGCTGAGGCGGAAGGATTGCCGGAGCCCAGCAGGTCAAGGCGCGGTGGCCGGAAGCGGCCACTGCATTCCAGTTTGGGCGACCGAGTGAGACTCCAACTCAAAAAAAAAAAAAAAAGAAATGATATATACCACTTGTACAGGACAGCCTAATCTTATCAAAAAGACCGTATTAGTCTAAAAGCTAAAGCCAGAGGTGGTGTTTCCTTCAACTAATTTCCAACCTTCTTTCACCAGGAGATATAAAATTTATTAAATTAATTCCTTTTCAAGTATCCCCTTCCAGTTTAATAGCAGAGAATCCCCTTTATATTATTTTATATCCCATAACCTAATTCCACCATTAGAGTAGTAGAATAGAGGTAAAGCCTTCCTCATTAGCAAGGTTATAATATTTCACACTAAATAGTTCAATTCCAGGCATCTGTGAAAGACACAAAGCAAGACCCAATGACTACAACGAATAAAGTCATACTTCAAGTCTATTATGCTTGAACTCTGAATTCAAATTATTCACTGTGCTTTTATTCTCCATTCTTCCTAGGATGATATGGGCACAAATAAAAGAGAAAGGCACTTAAACATACTAAAAGCTAGATAAGAATTTACTCATATTATTCACATATTATCCCATGGGCATGGCTATCTCATACAATAAGCAAATAAACCATATCATAATTGAACATGCAAAGTACCTGAAAGAGTGCCACCTGTCCTAGGATAGGCCACTTCAACATATACTTCAAACGTGGTCTCTGGATTTTGCCTACAAAAGAAACAGATCATGATTACTGACAAGGATTGAGGCAGCATAGTGTAAAACGTATTGGCTGTGGTTTAAGGCAGATCTTAACTAAAATTATTAGCTCTACAACTTAAGAGCTGAGGAACTTTGGACAAGCTACTCAACTTCTCAGAGTCATGCTCTCCTAATCTACAAAATGAAAACATCTAATCAAAAGAAGTATTGTAAACTTACACACACACACACACACACACACACACAATGCCTGGCACATAATAGACTAGCCATTACTATGATTTTACAGATGTCCTGTTTCCAATTTCCACAGCTGGACCTCCAAAGCCAGAGATAGAATTCTGATAAAACTCAGTCCAAGGAAACATCAGCACAAAGCAGCCCTCTCTCCCATATTACAGGATAAAAGTCCACATGAAAAAATTAACTTATTTATAGGTCTTAAAGATTGAAACAAGAGAAGCAGTATCCTGTCTCAGTAGACAATTGTGAAGGCAGTATGCTATTCTAAATGTAGGACACTGTTCCCACATGCAGGCCTTCACCTGTACTGGCAATGGCAAGTATATGAATGTTCATTATTATATTATTTTACTTCATAAATACTTCATAATAATCTTCAAAAGATCAAAGAACTAATAGAATGTTATTGCTTGTTAATTCTAGATGACAAGAATATTGAGGTTATATTATCTTTTATTTTCCCTTTAATTTCAAAACTATAATAAAAATATATGTCCAGATTGAATAAAAATCATTTAGCAGAAGAAAATGTTATACTTTCAAATGTCTATAACTTAATACTGTTTTAAACCTGAAAATAAAAGCTCAAGTAAGAAACTATGAGTTGCCTAACCATATCTGAGGATTAATTTAAATCAAATACTTTAAATCTGCTCAGTAGAGTCTACTTTTCAAAATAACTATCTCATTTTATTCTTAGCATAATTTTGTGAGGTAGGTATGTCAGGTATTACTCTCACCATACAAGGAAAAACCTGAGGCAAAGAGAGTCTAAGTGACTTGTCTAGAAACACGGCCAGGATCAGAGCTCATACCTCCTGGCCCTCAAATTCTGTGTTTCATTGATTCTAAGATGAACTTTCACGTTTTCACATCTCTTACAACTTACAGCATTTTACAATTCTAAATGGCAGCAATGTTTTTATTTCTCAGTAGTACATAAAATAATGGTTTCTTCCTATAAATAATGGCATTATAGAGTCAATAAAAAATGGTAATACTCCTACTGCCTTAGAAGGGGAAAGAAAATGTGTTTCACGAATCAAGAATCTACTTATTTCTCTTGTGAAAGATCATTTCTTCACTAAAGAGAAACATGGGCTTTTGCTTTAAATAGTGCCTACAGTGAAAAGTTAGTTGGCTACTCTAAAATTCAAGGTATTTAAATGTACCTTGTCCAACAAAGTTATTTTTAAATATCAGACACTAAATCAGAGTATCTTACTCAACAAAAATAAACTGAAGTTTCAAAAGGGTCTTAAAAATTTTTTATGATCTTTATTCCCTGCAAGAAGTTAAAAAATTCTACAAAGTTAGCATCCTTTGGCACCAAACATCTATGGAAAATACCATATGGAAATATCCATTTCATTCAAAAGATCTTAAGATAGAGCATCTGATGAAAAAAAGGAGTGTTCTAAGATCATCTTTCATGAATAGTAGGTAGTATTCATGTACTCAATCTGAAAAGCACCAAGAAAATTCCCTTTAAAGCCCCAAAATATCTTTCTTAAGCTATTTTGCAATTGACTGAATTTCACCTCAGAATTTCATTCCTCTGGATTAAGGTAATAGTTTTTAAAGTGTGTTCCACAGGACCCTAGGACTCCATGGCAATTCTTCAGAGCTTCCATATATTTTACTTAAATTTTCATTTTTAATTTTTTTTATGTATTTAAACATTGCAATAACATGAGCATGTAATGGTGTTATACACTGAATCCTAAAATACCAGAGTATCAACACATTACTCTGTGCCTCAAAGTGTTTTGTATAATCCTGCTATCTCTCTAAGTGAAAAATGTCCCAACATTGTCTGAATGCATCATTTCTGCTTCTTCTTCCTTTATCTCCTTAACAACATTCAACAAGGCTTCTGAACCCACAATACTGAAACATTTGTCAAGGCACCAGAGACCTCAAAATTACTAAAATGTGCTAAAATGCTCAATTCTCAGTGATCCATTCTCAGTCTCTCAGAAACTTGACATAGCTGATTGACTTGCCCTCCTCCCTGAAGTACTTTCTTCCCTTGCCTTCCAGGACATTGCTCTCTATTGGTCCTCCTACCTTACTGGCTACTCCTTTGTTAATTCCTTCTCCTGTTAGCTCTCCTACTTTCCCTGTCTACACTCATTATTTAGATGATCTCATTCAGTCTCTTGGCTTTAATTACCATGCATATGCTGACAACTCCCGAAGTCATGTCTCCAACCTGACTTCTCTGACTCCAGAATCCTCTATCCAACTGCCTACTCAACATCCCCACTTGGACATCTAAGAAGCATCTCTAATTTAGCATATCATACTTTTCTTCTTGAAACCTCCATCTCCTGAACTCCACCAGTTATTCAGACCAACAAAACTTAATATAATCCCCAACGCCTCTCTTTGTTTCATATGCATGATCAACCAATCAGCAAATTCTACTGATTCTGCAATCCAAATATATCCAGAATTTTAATGCTTCTCAGCATCCCCAATACTACAGTCCTTGATAGATCACCATCATCTCACTTCAATTACTGCAATACTCTTCTGACTGGTCTTCCTGCTTCCTCTCTTACCCCACTCCAGTCAGATCTCAACATAGTGGCCAGTACTCCTTTTATTCTAAAGTTTAGGCTACACCAGTCATCTGCTCACAGCCTCCCCGAAACTTCCCAGATCACTCAAAATCAAGTCAAAGTTCTAGTTCTGGAGATGGATGGTGGTGATGTTTGCCCAACAATATAAATGTACTTAAGCTAATGAACTGTACACTTACAAATAGTTAATATGAGAAATGTTATGTTATATGTATACCACAATTTTTAAAAATGGAGGGGAGGTAGTCCTTAAAGGGTTTATAAAGTCCTACATGATCTGGTTTCTGCCTACCTTCATTTCATACCTTGCCCACTTAACTCCAGCCACATTGACCTTGCAGTTCCTCAAACACATCAGTCAAATTCCTATCTTATAGCTCTTTACATTGATCTTCACATAGGTGGCCCTTTCTGTCATTCAAAACTAGCTTGGCCTTCTCAGAAAAGCCTTCCTTAAGACACTCTCTCACGTAATTTTAAGTCTCCACATTATACCTGTCACAATTTTGGTTTATGGTCAGTCTCCCTCCTCTAAATGTGAGCTGCTAGAGAGTAGGGCTCTTGTCTATCATGCCAAGTGGTGTTTCTCTGGTACCTGAACAGTGGCTGGTACACAGCCAGTGTCACAAAAATACTGGGCAGAAGGAATAAACGAAGTACAGACTAGTCTTCCTAGTGTTGTGACAAGTAATATACATACCAACAAATATACCTAAGTTATTTTAAAGGCCAGTGAAGCCAATGCACATGGAAGCATTTTCTATCTCTCTGCAAATTGAAAACTTAAAATGTACTTCCTCTACATGCAAATGGCCAACCAACCTTTACTTAATGTTTTCATTAACAATTAAGACTCTAGCAATTTCCAGAGGCTCTCTGGGACTACCTTGAGACTACTTATTCCTCCATTGCTTTTCAAGATGCTCAATATTTTTAACTACTTAGCTAAAAGAACTGAAAATCCTATTTCTGTCCTATTAGCACTCACTGTTAATTTGGTACACATAATGATACTGAGAATGCCACATTCAGAGCCAATTTTCCAATATGGACCAGAGTTTTCCCAGAACACTTTATGATTTATCTTAACATATTACCATGGAAATGTCCTGGTTCTGCCATGATATCCTTTTTTTTTTTTTTTGGAGTCAGAATCTCACTCTGTTGCCCAGGCTGGAGTGCAGTGGCTCGCTGCTCACAGCCACCACAGCCTCGACCTGCTGGGCCCAGATGATCCTTCCACCTCAGCCTTCCAAGTAGCAGGAACTGCAGGCATGTGTCACTACGCCCAGATAATTTTTCTTGATTTATTGTAGAGATGAGGTCTCACCAAATTGCCTAGGCTGGTCTCAGGCAATCATCTCACCTTGGCCTCCCAAAGTGCTGGGATTATAGGCATGAACCACCACACCTGGCTGATATTCCATTATTAATTGCCTTATTCTCCTACATATTCCATGATCTGGAACCCTGTCAAGCACTTTTTTTGGGCCTCCTCCCCCCACCTTCTGCAGTCTTGCACCCTAAGATCTAGCCATACAGATCTAATGGTAATTTTCTAAACAAACCATGCATGCTCAAATTCTCTGACAAAAACACTATTGCCGCACAACTACCAACACTTACTAGGGAATCCTATGCATTTGGCATAATCCTAAGCACTTTGCATGCATCAGTCTTCAATAACCCCATAGGTAATATTACTCCCAGTTAGAGATAAGGACACTAAAGTTCACAAAAAGGATAAATTGGCCAAAGATAAAGAGATCAAGCTGTAGAAACAGCGCAGAACGAACTCTAAAGGCACTAGCCACTTTACTGTTCTATATTATTCAGCTGCTCTTCTACAAGGAATAGTCTTTACAGCCTTTTTCACTTGACAAACTCATTTATCAAACCTCAGCTCAGGTATTTCCTCCTCTCTGGGAAGCCTTCTCCAACCCACAGCCCAGAATGGATTAAGTGCTCCTCCTCTATGCTTCCAGGGTACGCTGTGCATCACATTTTCCAGGCTCTCACCACATTCAATCCCGGTACAATTACAATTGCTCAGAGTGCTTTAAAAAATCCTGATGCAGCCGGGCTCGGTGGCTCAGCCTGTAATCCCGCGCCTTTGGGAGGCTGAGGTGAGTGGATTGCCTGAGCCCGCGGGTTCAAGACCCGCCTGGGCAGGCAAGACCTCATCTCTACAATAAATCAAAAAATTAGCCGGGATTGGTAGCGCGCGCCTGTAGTTCCAGCTACTCGGAAGGCTGAGGCAGAAGGATCGCTGGAGCCCAGCAGGTCGAGGCTGCGGTGGCCGGGAGCGGCCACTGCACTCCAGTCTGGGCGACAGAGTGAGACTCCAACTCAAAAAAAAAAAAAAAAAAAAAAAAATCCTGATGCTTAGTCCTCAGACCAATGAAAGCAAAATTTCTAGACATCAGTATTTTTTAATTCCTCAAGTTACTACAAAGTGCAGCCAAGGATGAATACAACTGTTGTCTCTCAGATTAAACAACTGTCTTCCCCACTAGACTGGCATCTCCTTGAGGGCACCAACTGTGTCTTCTTATAACCCTAGTCATACTCTGCACTATAAATGTTTCATGAATGAGTTTTTCCCCAACATTTGCCATGTTTCCAGCTCCTGCTATACACTTCTCTCTCTCTCACAAGAGATAATTTATAGAATACACACTCCTTACACCTATTACTCTTTAAAGATGTTTTCCTTTGGAGTCAAGGGTATTAATAAGTCACACCTGCTGACAACAGCCTCAGTGCTTAAATACAGAAAAATGACAGACACAAACAGCTAAAATGTGTTTGAAAGAAGGGAGGTCTGCTTAGTTCTTGCTTTTTGGAGAATGAAGGCCGAGAGTAAGCCAAGAGAGCATTTCTATTCAATACTTCTCTGCTGAACACAATTCTCAGTGATTCACTGGAAGGGCCATGCGCAGAGCTCAGGGCCATGTCCTCAAAATGATTAAGTACACTCAGCTTGAAGTCATGAAACAGACAAAGGCTTTGACAATATTCAGGCAGCAAAAAAGCTTAATGGCTTTTTTCCCCCCAAAGTATCATGCTATTGATTACTCTGCTGGATCATCAGCTTTCAATTAGGATCTACTTTTCTTCAATTATAATGTACGAGATTAGGAGCAAAACGTAACACTAACTCTTCACAAAATGAATCTGTGCTGCATATGCATGCCACAATGCTAGGTCCTCATCCTTGTAAGAGTAATAGAGTTAGAGACCTGAAAGAAACACAGTATTTGGACCCCTTACTCATTTCACAGCATTCAAAACTTCAAACCAGCTTCAGTACAATGTTTACCTAGTTATAAGCATATATGTTGAGGGGGCTGAGGTATAATGTTTCAAAATTCATACAAATTGAACTGTCTTAAAGTTGACAACATGGTCAGAAGAAACTGTATACACTTCAGAACACGCTAGCAAACATCACCTAATAAACACTGATTCCTCTTAAACTAGATAAACAAGCAAAAAGGTTGTGTTAATATTCCCAACAAGTCTCCATTTGTTCCAATGGACTCTGAAATTAAAGCTGTTTTTCCAGGCTGAAAATGCTGTATCAAAGGGTGCTTTCTAACCCATAACAAGTTAACACCTCACCTCCACAGGAGAATGCAGTCATTGTTGAGATTTGTTAGAAAATGATTAACTTAGTTGTATAATTATACAAACAAGTCATTTGAAGATTACACAACTTTTCCTTTCTATTAATGTTCTCAGGATCAGATTAATAAAGATACACAGACATTGCTATGAAAGCAGTCACAAAATTTTACTTTCCATATATCCCTATGGAAAGATCCTTAAGTAACAACGTGCAAGCAAGGTGATTGGAAGAGGTTTAGCTGCATTCCAAGCAGAAAGACAAGAGACCGACCACCCTGCAGCAATGTGCAGTTTTTTTGTTTTGTTTTGTTTTGTTTTCTGGCACCAGAGTTGACTTTTAATTTGTCCTAATGTCACTGAAGCAAAAACCATGATGCTATATTCTTTCCTTTGCAACCCCCACCCAACGAAAAAACAAAGTTTGTAGGAAAAAACTGTTTGTACATAGGGTGAAAAAATATAAATTCAAACTTACAGATAAGGGTTAGCTTTCTCACTCATTATCTCTTTAAAAAGTTTATATGACTATTCAGTCAAAACCAACAGCGTATTGCCCTTCAAATGTTATATAGATTTCCAAGTAGATAACAGGACTGTACACTTATTGTCTTGCAATGTCGTCAAAAGGCTCTGTCATTGTCAGGTAACAGAATAAAAACCACAGAATTCTTTCTTTCAACGGAAAAGGGAAAGACAGAATTGACAGAAGCTGTTCAAACTTTGTCTTCTTTCCTTGTAGCTTGTGGTTGCCACTACCACCTCTGCATTCTCTAAAGCCTCCTAGCCTTCCAAAGCCTCCCTGGCCTCTGCCACCATATCCACTTCCTTGGCCTCCCCATATAGTTTTAATAAATTATCTTCAGCCGGGCTCGGTGACTCAGCCTATAAACCCAGCACTCTGGGAGGTCAAGGCAAGTGGACTGCCTGAGCCCACAGGTTTGAGACCAGCCCAGGCAACTTGGCAAGACCTCAACTCTTCAATAAATAGAAAATTAGCCAGGCCAAGTAAGCGTGGGCCTACAGTTCCAGCTACTTGGAAGGTTGAGGCAGAAGGATCACCTGAGCCCAGCAGGTCAACGCTGGGGTGGCTGTGAGTGTGGCACTGCACTCCAGCCTGGGCAACAGAGTGAGAATCCAACTCAAAATAAATAAATAAATAAATATCTTCTATGCTGAGATACAGTGTAAAAATCTAGGCTCTTCAAACACAGTAATTGCATTTGCAAAGAAAGTATATATTGTATTGTTGATAAGACCTTGGCTTTTAAAAACAACTCTCAGCCGGGCTCGGTGGCTCAGCCTATAATCCCGCACTTTGGGAGGCTGAGGTGAGTGGATTGCCTGAGGCCAGGGGTTCGAGACCCACCTGGGACACTTGGCAAGACTTCATCTCTACAATAAATAAAAATAAAAATAAAAAATCAGCCGGGCATGGTAGCGTGTGCCTGTAATTCCGGCTACTCAGAAGGCTGAGGTGGAAGGATCGCCGGAGCCTAGTGGGTCGAGGCAGCAGTGGCCAGGAGCAGCCAGTACACTCCAGTCTGAGTGACAGAGTGAGACTCCAACTCAAAAAAAAAACCAAAAAAACAATTCTTCTCTAAAAGGAACCAGGGCTCCTTGCAGAAATAACTGATTGTAGGGCTGAGACAGAGAACATACTAGATGAACTTGGAACATCTTATTGTGCCAGAAAACAAAGAAGTGCTCAAAGAATGATGAGAGCATGTCAAAGGATACAGAAGCCAGCTTGAAAAATCTAGGGCAATTTGAGCATCAAAATCCATAATGGTATTACCCCAGATTCTAACCCATCAAATAAAATGGAAAACCATAGTACATGTCAATATAAATAAATTGAAAGCTTAATGAGAAATGAGGTGTTTACAGTTTTAAAGTACCTCTCCACAAAATACTTACTAAATACGCAGAGGAGAGTAACTTTTCAGTGAGAAGTCTGGCAAAAACTACTTTAAACAAGTCATCTAAGTGATCACCATTGGTAACAGAACTGCTAGAATGCAATGAGAAGAGCACAGCATTGCTTCTATGATATTCCTATCAGAAATGCTTCTCCTGAGGAAATATCAGACAAAATCACATGGAAGAAGCCGGGCTTGGTGGCTCAGCCTGTAATCCCAGCACTTTGGGAGGCTGAGGTGAGTGGATTGCCTGAGCCCGCGGGTTTGAGACCTGCTTGGGCAGCGAGACCTCATCTCCACAATAAATCAAAAAATCAGCTGGGCGTGGTAGCGCATGCCTGTAATTCCGGCTACTCAGAAGGCTGAGGCGGAAGGATCGCCGGAGCCCGGCAGGTCGAGGCTGCGGTGGCCAGGAGCGGCCACTGCACTCCAATCTGGGCAACAGAGTGAGACTCCAACTCAAAAAAAAAAAAAAAAAATCACATGGAAGAGCCTTCTAAAAAATAAAATAAAATCTGGCCTATAATCTTCAAAAGTGTCAAGGTCATGAAAATCAAGGAAAAACTGAAGATCTCTTCCAGATTGAAGGAAACTAAAGAGACATGACAACTAAATGCAATGTGTGCTTCTTTTGCTGTAAAGGATGTTTTTAAACAACTTTTGAAATCTAAGGATTAGACATAGTAATGAATTAATGATAATTTACTGATTTTGATGTTCGTATTATGATTATATAGGTGAATACCCATGTTTGCAGGAAAAGCACACTGAAGTATTCAAGGGTAATGGGGAATCAGGTCAGCACCTCACTCGAAACTGTTTTTCGTTGGTGTTGATGTTCTTCATATTGTACTGCCATCTTTTCTGCAAGATTCTTGTTGTTTAAAAAAAAAAAAGACAGAAACAACCATTCATTAATATTAATTTCCTTGATCTTTCTTTTACCAAGACTTTCTCACAGGAATAATATGTGGTTCTATGTAAAGAACCCCAGAACAGATATCAGAAGGCTTCAGTTCAAATTCCAGGTAGATCCCTTACTTGTTACAGGATTAGAGCAAGTCATTTACCCTTTCACATATCAGCTTCCTTCCCTGTCAAGAGAAAACACCAGCTCTGCTCATCTTAAAAATTGTTTCAGGAATCAAATGAGAAAAATATGAGAAAGTGCTTTGTAAACTAAAATGTGCTAAATCCGTATAAAGGGTATTATTATTATAAAAAATAAAATGACTTCGCCTTAGCAATAATAGGCTTTGTAAGTAATCCACTTGTTACTGTGTATTTCAAAGACTCAAAACTATTAAGCTTTCAAACACCATTATTAAAAGCAATCTAGAAAATAAGAAACTATCCAAATAAAAACATGAGTCTGGGGATTTCTAAGAACAAGGGGTTGACTGTGTAGTCAGAAAGAAATTCACATTTTACCAAAACTGACAAATAAAAAAGTCTCTCCTCTACAGAGAAGAAAATACTGAACAAACGCAATATGTGAAAAACTCAAAAGGGTCTGTGGATACACAACTTGCACCTCTCAGTCACTAATTATGTGAACATCTGTAAAATACTTATGGTTACCTTGAAACTCTTATATACATTTCTAAAGCTGATTGTAAAAACTGTGTCAGGTAGTATTATTTTTCCTGTTTTATAGGAAAGAAAACTGAGGCTAGGAGATGGTAGGACCCCAAGTGAATTCTGGTTTTCAGCTTTCAAAACCTAACAAGCCTTTTCCACCACACTATGCTGCCTATCCAAAAACTAACAACCATTTAGAGTACTGGGGAGTGCTGGGGGGAATGGTATGAGGCACAGACTCCTCCGAGGAGCCCATGAAAGATTTCACTACCTACCCAGAAAAATGCACTTAACTTGGACATTTTTAACATATAATTTCCAGGGGGTTTGTGCAGCTATTTATGGAAATATGCAACGAGAACTCCCTTGTTTCATTGATTTGCTTGTTCATTCTTTCTTACTTAATCCTCAGGCTTATGAGAGGAAGGCTATTACCATTACCCCATTTAATAAGAGTGGACACTCTGCACAAGACCTAGTAGTCTCTAAAGCTTGCTAACATGTAATAACATTTAACTATGTGTCAGACATTGTTCTAAGCACTTTCCATGAATTATCTCAATTAATACATGAAAGAGTTACTATTATCATCATTCCCATTTCACAAATGAGGACATTGAAATAGAAGAAAGCTGAGAATTTTGTCCAAAGTCACATAGCTTGTAAGAAAACTGGGATTTGAACCCAGGCAGTGAGGCTCCGGAGTCCATGCTCTTTATTTTTAAAATCAAATCTATATCTATAATATATAATAATTGCATCCACACAATTGTATGTATTCTAACATATACACACTAAAATGCATCCATTATAAGTATATAGTCCTATAAGTCTGGGCAACGGCATATATCCATGTAACACCTATCCCCACTGAATCTATTTTTTATCAAAAGTTACTATAGCCTCAATTATTTTCCTCCTCCACACCCCCTTCAAAAACCAGTGTCCGGCTGGTGTGCTAGCAATCCAAGGTCAATTTAAAAGACTTTTAGAACACTGGGGTCAAAGTCCTGAGCACTCCATGATCACCCGACTTCAGGAATTACAGGGTGGATCTGCCTTCCCAATTCTTCCAGAAACATTTGAGTTTCTCTTTCCTTCATGGTCCTGAGTTCTCTTTTCTTATAAGAACTTTCCTCTCCTCTGGCACTGCAATACTCGAAACTTAGGGAGTTCTCATCAGAGCAACCACAGAACTCTTACACTACACAGACTGTTAAGAATCTCAAATCTCCTGGGAAGCTTATTAAAAATCAGATTTCCAGGTTCTACACCTGGAAACTGATTCACTAGGTGAGGACTAAAGCCCATGAATCTATTATTTGAAAAGTGATTCTGATAATCTATTGATTTATGGATCTATTTTCCCAAGTGATTCTATTTTCCCAGTGGGATTTGGGAACTACTGTGTCAGCAGTTCTCAAATGTGCAAACATGGCAAACAACCTAGAAATCATGACATTCATTAGAAGACCTTAAAATATACACTTAAATAATAAAAGATAAAATGGTACTAAATCAGATGCCATCTTATACAGACAATAGTAAATATCAAAAGTTTAAATAAATGTATGATAAATTTGCTGAAGTCCCACTTCCTGCAAAGATGGAGTAATGGACCACATTCATCTGAAACAACAAAAAGCAATCCTTCTATTCATCCGTTTTTCAAGACTCTGGAGATCAGATAACAAAGCACAGTGGTCCTTGAGAGACAGGAAACAAAAGAGCTAAGTCTCTAATTGCCCTTAGTTCACCACCTTGAGAGAGTTTCCAGGCTGTGGTGCAAGGAAAGGGAACCCAAACAAAGTCTAGTGGACAACTAGAGTTGAGAAGACAGAGCTAAAAGTCCAGGGAAACCAAGACAGAGTTTGCAGCACAGAGAGAAAGGGAACTCCAGAGATCTGCAAGGGCTTCCTCAAGTATATAACTAATACTGATTAGCAAGTGTGTATGTGGAAATTACTTGAGGCTAAACAAAGAACCACTAGAAAAGATTACAGGTAGCAGCGCCTGGTACTCATACATGGCTAGAAATAATGCCTGTTCCCACCAACCAAGACAGAAAATTCATGATTCATGGTACACTGAATAGAGTACACAGTAGAGTTACCTTAGAAATGGAGAATAATTAGCACTATATTGAGCACTGCTCTAGTCCCACTTAAGAAACCTTAAAAGCAAGATCTGGGTCAGGCGCAGTGGCTCAAGACTGTAATCCCAGCTCTCCAGGAGGCCAAGGTGAGAAGACTGCCTGAGTCCAGGGGTTCTAGACCAGCCTGGGCAACTTGGCGAAACCTCATCTCTACAATAAATCAAAAAATTAGCCAGGCATAGTGGCACATGCCTGAGGTTCCAGCTCAGAAGGCTGAGCTGGAAGGATCACCTGAGCCCAGCAGATGGAGGCTGCGGTGGTCATGAGCATGCAACTGCACTCCAGCTTGGGTGACATCATGAGACTCCAACTCAAACAAAAAATTTTTAAAAATCAAGACTTCAGCGGAACAAATTCTTTCAAGGTAACTCAGACAAAACATTTTTTAAAATGGTTTTTAAGACATCAGGCAACAAAATGCAGCAATCTCTTGAGATAAAAAACAAATGAGGTAGGCCTATGCTTGCCTCAGTTTACTGCCTTGAGTAAACTCAAAAATGTTTCTATGAATACAAAAAAAACCACAACCCAACAAGGTAAAATATACAATATGTGGCATTCAATCAAAACTTACCAAGTATACAAAGTGTCAGGAAATATGACCCATAAGAAGAAGGAAAAAAAAAATCAATTGTGGTCAACCTAAAAGTGACATACATGCATTAGAATTCACAGATATGACATTCAAATCATTATTATAACTTTACTCCATCTGTCCAAAAAGTTAGAAACATGGAAGATTAAAAAATGACCCACAATGAATTTCTAGAGATTAAAAACTACAACGTATGAGATGAAAGAAATGCAATAAATGGGATTACAGCAGATTAACCACTGCAGAAGAAAAAGTTAGTGAACTTGAAAACACAACAATAAAACTATCCATGATGAGGCTGGGCACGGTGGCTCACTCCTGCAAGGAGGCCAAGGCAGGAGAATGGCTTGAATCCAGAAGTTCTAAACCAGCCTGGGCAATATAGCGAGATCACATCTCTACCAAAAAAAAAATTTTTTTTAATTACCTGGGTGTGGTGGCACATGCCTTTAGTCCTGGCTACCCAGGACTTGGGAGGCTAAGGCAGAAGGATCGCCTGAGCCCAGAAGGTTGAGGCTGTATGAGCTATGATTGTGCCACTGCACTCCAACCTGGGTGACAGAGAGATCCTGATTCAAAGAAAAAAAGTGTGTGTGTGTGTGTGTGTGTGTGTGTGTGTGTGTGTGTGTGTGTGTGTCTCTCCACGATGAAACACAAGAAGGGAAGAAAATCTCCAAAACAAAACAGACTATCACTGATCTGTGGGGCAACTTCAAATAGCCTAACATACCAGTAATTGCAATCTCCAAAAAAGGAAAGGGAGGCAGAAAAAAATTTTTGAAGAAAATAATAATCAAAACCTTTCTAAATTTGATAAAAACCATAAATGCACAGGTGCAAACGTTCAACAAATACCAACCATTAAAAAAATGTGGGGGGAAAAAACAACTAAGACACATCATAAACAAATTGTTCAAAACCAGGGATAAAGAGAACATCTTCAAACCAGGCAGAAGAGATATTATATTTGGAAGAACAAAGATTAGAATGACAGATTTCTTGTCATAAATAAGGCAAATGAAACATCTTTTAATTACTGAAGGAAAAAAAACGACAACCTAAAATTCTATTCCCAGAAAATACTTCTAAAGTAAAGGCAAAATAAAAATTTTTCAGATGTTACAAATTCTGAAAGAACTCATCACCAGAAGACCAGCACTACAAGAAATGCTCAAAGAAGTTCTCAGGCAAAAAAAAAAAAAAATGATGCCAGATGAAAATACAGATCTATAGCAAGGAATAAAGAACATAAGAAAATGGTAACTAGGCCAGATATGGTGGCTCACGCCTGTAATTCCAACACTTTGGGAAGCAGAGGCGAGAGGACTACTGGAACCCAGGTTAAGACTAGGCTGAGCAACTTGGCAAGACCTCATCTCTACAATAAATAAAAATTAGCTGGACATGGTGGCGCATGCCTGTGATTGCAGTTAATTGGAAGGTTGAAGCAGAAAGATCACCTGAGCCCAGCAGATCAAGGCTGCTGTGAGCATGAGCGTACCACTACACTCCAGCCTGGACAACTCCGACTCAAAAAAAAAGTAACCATATGGACTAAATAAGAAAAGCCTACTACAAAGCCTAACGAACATCTCAATAGATACAGATAGTTTCACAGAAAATTTTACTAAACATTTAAAGAATTAACAACAGTTCTGCACAGTATCATTCTGAAAACAGAAGAAAACACTTCCCAATTCATTTTCACAAGACCAGCTTTACCCTGATACCAAAATCAAAGACAGTACAAAATAATATAGTTATAGATATACAGTACCGACCAATATCCTTTACAAGGATAGACACAAAAAGCTTTAACAAAGTATCAGCAAATATACTTTTTTTTTTTTTGAGTCAGAGTCTCACTCTGTTATCCAGGCTAGAGTGCACTGGCAGGCTCACAGCCACCCCAGCGTTGACCTGCTAGGCTCAGGCGATCCTTCCACCTCAATCTTCAAGTAGCTGGAACTATAGGTGCACACTATCACACCCGGCTAATTTTTTTTTTTTTTAATTGTAGAGATGAGGTTTCACCAAGTTGCCCAGGCTGGTCTCGAACCCCTGGGCTCAGGCAATCCTCTCACCTCGGCCTCCCAAAGTACTGGGATTACAGGCTTCAGCCACCACGCCCAGCCAGCAAATACGCTTTTATATCAACAAATATTCAACAATATTTACCATGACCAAGAGAGGTTTATCGCAGGAATACAAGTTGGCTCAATATTTGAAAATCAATCAATATAATCTACCACGTTAACAGGTTAAAGAAGAAAGATCACAATTATATCCAGTGATAAAGAAAAATGCATGTGACAAAATTCAACACCCATTCATGATAAAGATTTATAAATCTAAGAATAAAAGGGATCTTCCTCAACCTGATAAAGGATATCTACAAAAAACCTACAGCTAACATCATACTTTGTTTTTTGTTTGTTTTTTAGATTAGAAAATATAGTTTATTTAAAAGCAAATTAGAGAGAGAGAGAAAGAAAGAGAAGATTCACCTCCCCAATGTAGGGGAGGGGGCCAAAGACAGGAAGCATGGTAACAGCCATAGCTCAAAGAGCACATGGCCACACCAGAGTCTAGCAAAGCAATGGCCCATACTTAATGGTGAAAGACTGAATAGTTTCCCAAGGACTGGGAACCAGGCAAGGGAACTCATCACTCCTACATCATATGGGAAAGACTAGCCAGGGTAGTAGGCAAGAAAAAGAAATAAAAGAGATATGGACCGAAAAGGAAGAAATAAAACCATCTATTTATAGACAATATGACTGCCTATGTAGAATAGTCTTTGGAAATAAAGTTTGGGTTATTTCACTCTCTTTCATCTATTCACGATTCCTCCATTTCCAGTTAATCTCTTTCTAGAAATTTCTCCTTAAACTACTTCCCTAATGGTGTCCAAGTCTAACATAGATTTGGACTGCTAAGAATATATGACCTTGGCTGGGTGTGGTGGCTCAGCCTGTAATCCCAGCACTTTGGGAGCCCAAGGCAAAAGGACGGCCTGAGCCCGGGGGTTTGAGACCAGCCTGGACAACTTGGTGAGACCTCATCTCTACAATAAATCGCTAACCGGGTGTGGTGGCATGCATCTATAGTGCCAGCTACTTGGAAGGCTGAAGTGGAAGGATCGCCTAAACCCAGCAGGTCGAGGCTGCGGTGGCCATGAGCGTGCCACTGCACTCCTCCAGCCTGGGCGACAAGAGTGAGACTCCAACTCAAAAAATACACACACACACACGCACACATATGACCTCAAAAGCAAAGCCATAATGTGAAAATATGATGGATTTGATTACATGAAAATTAAGAATTTCTGTTCATAGGAAAGCTTTACTTAAAGTTGAAATATTTTGTCATTTATTTTTTTCTGTGACTAAAGGAAAAACATCCAGCATTATACATAAACTCATGGAACACCAATGTTCTATGGGAACATAGGTTGAGAATTGCTATAAATTCATCTATCACAAAAAAGCAAACTATAAGAAGCTTCCGGTCAGTGAGTGAGTGAAAGTCTGTGTGAGGGGAGACTTGGGTTCATGCACCCAGGGCTCTCCTCCGGAGGTGACTACATTCCCCTACTACCCTGAGACTGGAGACCTGGGTGTGCAGGATCATCTGCCATTCTCAGGGCTCTCTAGAGAGGAGGTAGTAGAGAACAGTCGCCCTGCAGCACTGGCACCTGGCCCATGCCATCACCCGCAGCAGCAGACCTGGCACAAGAAGGCAGGTAGTGGAAATCTGGAATAAAGCTCCAACGCCAGTGATAGGACGCCGCCAGGCACCATCTTCTCGGTCCCAGATGGAGCAGAGACTTGCATTGCCCTGCCCAGCTCCACCCAGCCTCCATCTTGGGACCCAGAGGCTATTATCCCATCAGACTCAGAAAGATAGACACCCCTCCCCCACACTGGAACAGACACAGACATGTCAGATCTGAGTGGAAGATTTGACAGCAGCAGCAGCAAGTAGGATGAGTCCGAATCTGATGCATTCCCCTCCCACAGTAGTCTGTGGGGCATCTAACCCACACTGAGAGCAACCCTATCAGCCTGTGCTGAGAGTGGAGTGGAGGGGCTAGAGACCAGAGCCACTCCCTCAGGTGGAGGCCTGAAAGGAACCTGGACTCACAGAAACTGCCAGAGAGAGGTTGTTTTTTGTTTGTTTTTTCTTGTTTGTTTTTTGTTTTAGTTTTAGTTTTTTTCTTCTCTTTTTTTTTCTGTTTTAGTTTATGTTTTTGACTTGCATTGTTTCTGTTATTTAAAAAAATATATTTTTTTTAGATTTTGTTTATTATGGGTATTTTTGAGGGAAAGTACACTAATGGGGGTTTTTGTTCATTTGTATGATTGCATGTATGTTTTTGTCTTTTTTGTTTTTTCTGTCATTGCCTCTCTGTTTATTCGTTAGTTGGTAAACCTGTCAGTTTTCCCTCTTCTCTCTCTCTCAACCTCCCTTTCGTCTTCCACTTTTCTTTTTCCATTCTCTTCCCTTTTCTTGTCACATTTTGCTTTCAGTGGCCAAAGAAATATCCCCACTGCATGGACAGATTGTAAGGTAGTGAGCAGTGGGTTCAGGGAGCCCATACACCTGTCAGTGGATACTGGTATCTGCATCACAGCTTCTGAATCACAGATCCCCCCTCAATTAAATCTCAAAACTGCAAAAAGCACAGGCTCCCACACCAAGTCCAGCTTCAAAAGTGAACATAACCAGAGGATCTACATAAGGAAGAACAAGAGATTGAGCAAACAGAAATAAAAGCTATTCTCCCATCACTGAACAACAGAATTAAAGAAGAGGTAAAAGAAAAAAGAGATGAAGGAGAGGAAAACATACACAAATGAAGAAAAACCAAAGGAAGAATATGAGCCTCACACAGACACCTGGAAGGTTGGTCACTGAGAATACAGACTCTAGAACTCAAACAATGAAAACTCCCCAGAATGACTGGTCTCAAACCAAAAACCCAGATATCAAGATAGTAATAGAGACAATAAATAGAAATAAGAGACAAGAAGAAAGAATGAAGGAGTTGATAACTGAGATAACAGCAATAGATAATACAGTGAATGGAAAAAAACAACAAACTGATAAGCATGGAAAACAGAATTAATGAAGCAAAAGAATCTCAGAGATTGAGGACCAAAATACGGAACTAACCCAAACTGTTAAAAACATAGAAAAAAAAGCTTAAAAAGATAGAACCAAAACCTCCAAGCAATGAGCAATTATTTCAAGAGACCGAATCTAAGATTAATTGGAACCCCTGAGGCAAATAGACAAAGACCACCCTGGAACAAACATTCCATGAAATTATCTAAGAAAACTTTCCTTATCTCATCAGTGATGTGACCATTCAAACTCAAGAAATTCAGAAAATAGCTGCAAGACAACAAATGAGAAGACAAACTCCCAGACACATAGTAATATGCCTACACAAAGTAGGTAAAAAAGAAAAAATTCTAAAGGAAGCAAGAGAGAAAGGTCAGACTACCTACCAGGGAAGACCAATTAGAACAGAAGCAGACTAATCTACAAAAACACTACAGGCTAGAAGAGCTTGGAGCCAAATCCTCAAACATCTCAAAGATAAACAATATCAACCAAAAATTACCTACCCAGCTAAGCTAAGTTTCTTCAGTCTTCATGGAGAATTAAAATCCTTCCCAGACATTCAATCCCTAAGAGTTTACGAGAACTCCAGACCAGCTCTACAACACTTAAGAAAGTATTAAACGCAGAAGAAAGGAAAAAAACGACAATGTCCTTCACAAGAATGTAGGAAAAAGAATGAAAACACACGTGAATCAACTCAAAAAATCAAAAAGACAACAAACAAACAGCAGCAACAACAAAACTTTATAAGACCCTCATGACAGGGATAAACTCTCACATCTCAATAATTAGCCTGAATGTGAACGAACTAAATGCACCACTGAAACGACAGAGAATGGTAAATTGGATAAAATATCATGAGGCAACAATATATTGCCTCCAAGAGACTCATCTCACCAGAAAGGACAGACAGACTCAAAGTAAGAAGATGGAAAACAAAATTTCAGGCAAACAAAACACAAAAGAAAGCAGGAGTCATGATCTTAACATCAGACAAAATACCCTTTAAGCTATCAAAAATTTAAAACAATACGAAGGTCACTACATAATTATAAAAGGTTCAATCAACAGGAAATATCCATCCTAAACACATATGCACCCAACATAGGAGTATCAACTGTCATAAAGCAGCTTCTAGATAAACTAAAGAAAGATACTGACTCAAACACTGTCATAGCTGGAAGACTGAAACACCCCACTAACAACCCTAGACAGATCAAGACAAAAAGTCAACAAGGAGATCTGGAACCTCAACATAACACTTGACCAAACAGACTTAATTGATACCTACAGAACACTCCACAACCACAGAATATACATTCTACTCATCACCACATGGAACGTACTCTAAGATCAAACACATACTACGACATAAATCAGGCATAAACGAATTTTATAAGGTTGAAGTTCTACCATGTACCTTCTCAGACCACAGTGGATCAAAAATAAATACCAAAACCAACAAGTTCCCCCAAAACCGACAAAGACATGAACACTAAACACCATGATGCTTAACAACTCCTGGCTCAACATGGAAATCAGAGATTAAAAACAGAGATTAAAAGATACCTAGAAACAAATGAAAACAAAGAAACATCTTACCAAAATCTCTGGGATGCCATGAAAGCAGTAATAAGAGGGGAATTCATATCTCTATGAACACACATGAAAAAAATGGAAAGATCACAAGTTAACAGCCTAACAAATCACCCAAGGAAGCTGGAAAAGCAAGGTCACCAAAACCCTAACTTCGGCAGAAGAATCAAGATGACCAAAATAAAAGCTCAAATTCAGGACTTAAAAGACAAAAAGATAATACAAAAAATAAATAAAATCAAAAGCTGTTTTTTTGAAAGGATAAACAAGATTGATGGACCCCTGGCTAGACTAAGAAAAAGAGAAAAAAAGCCCAAATAAACACAATCAGAAAAGCAAAAAATGAAGTCACAACTGACTCCAAAGAAATACAAAAGATTATCAGAGATTTCTATGTACACCTGTATGGGAACAAATTTGAAAACCTAAAGGAAATGGAGGACTGTCTTACATCACACAACCTACCCAGGTTGAAACAAGAAATCAAGACCCTAAATAAACCAGTAACAACCAAGAAAACAGACTATGTTATAAGAAAACTACCTATAAAAAAAAGCCCTGGACCGGATGGCTTTCCAGCAGAATTCTACAAAACATACAAAGAGGAGCTGATACCAATCCTACTGAAAATATTCCAGGCAATCGAGAAAGATGGAACTCTTTCCAAATCATCTTATAAAGCTAATGTCACATTGATACCTAAACTGGTTAAAGATCCAACAAAGAAAGAGAACTACAGGCCAATATCCTTGATGAACATAGATGCTAAAATTCTCAACAAGATCCCAGCAAACCAGATCCAACAATACATCTCAAAAATCATCCACCGTGACCAAGTAGGCTTCATCCCCGGGATGCAAGGCTGTTTCAGCATCCACAAGACCATAAATGTAATTAAATACATCAACAGATATAAAGACAAAAACCATATGATTATATCATCATACATGGAAAAAACTTTTGATAAAATCTAGCACCACCTCTTGATAAAAACCCTCAAACATCTAGGCACAGATGGAACATACCTCAAAATAGTAAGAGCCATATATGAGAAACCCACAGCCAACAAACTACTAAACAGACAGAAATTGTAACCTCTGAAAATCGGAACAAGACAAGGATACCCACTCTCAACCCCTCTGTTGAACATAGTATTGGAAGTCCTAGCTAGAGTAATAAGACAGGAGAAGGAAATCAGGGGTATCCAAATAGGGAAAGAGGAAGTTAAGTTATCCCTCCTTGCAGACAACATGATTCCCTCGAAAACCCAAGAGAATCTATCAAAAACCTCCTTGCATTGACATAGGACCTTGGCAACGTCTCACGGTATAAAACGAGTGGGCAAAAACAGTTGCATTTCTATACACCAACAATAAACAAACAGGAACCCAAATAAAAAGCACAATCCCATTCACAATAGCAGCAAAAAAAAATGAAATACCCTGGCATCTTCCTAACAAGAGACATGAAAGACTTTTACAACAAAAACTGCTAAACAATGCTAAAAGAAATCAAAGATGTCACAAACAAATGGAAAAATATTCCATGCTCATGGATTAGAAGTATCAACATTGTTAAGATGTCCATTCTACCCAAGGCAATCTACAGATTTAACGCAATACCCATTAAATTACCAGCAGCATTCTTCTCAGACCTGGAAATGACAATACAGGAATTCATATGGGAACATAAATGACCACGAATAGCCAAAACAATTCTCAGCAAAAAAGAAAAAAAAAAAAAAACCAAAGTGGGAGGCATCATGCTCCCAGACTTTTAGTTTTATTATAAAGCTACCATAATCAAAACAGCCTGGTATTGGTACAAGAAAAGGCACACAGACCAATGGAATAGGACAGAGATTCCAGAAGCAAATCCTCAATTTCTCAACCAACTCATCTTCAACAAAGCTTCCACCCTCAACCACTGGGGAGAGGAGAACCTATTCAGTAAATGGTGCTGAGAAAACTGGCTGACCACATGCAGAAGATTAAAACACGAGCCCTACCTATCACCATACACAAAAGTCATCTCTAAATGGGTCAAAGACCTAAACATAAAACCTCAAACTATAAGAACCTTAGAAAATGCAGGAGACACCTTTATGGAAATTGGAACTGGCAACCAATTCCTGAACAAAACTCCAAGTGCACAGGCCAGAAGAGATAAGATAGACAAGTGGGACCTCATCAAACTGAAAAGCTTCTGCAAAGTCAAAGAAACCATCAAGAGAGCAGGGAGACAGCCCACAGAATGGGAAGAAATATTTGCCAACTGCATATCTGACAAAGGTCTAACATCTAGGATCTACAAGGAACTCAAACATGCTGAAAAATAAAAATGAAGAGCCCCATTACAAAATGGGCAAAAGTATGAATACACATTTCTCAAAAGAAGACATATGAGCAGCCAACAGATACATGAAAAAATATTCAACCTCACTAATCATCAAAGAAGTGCAAATTAAAACCACACTGAGATACTGCCTAACTCCAGTCAGGATGACCATCATCAATATCTCAAAAAACAACAGATGCTGGAGAGGATGTGGAGAAAAGGAAACACTTCTACACTGTTGGCGGGAGTGTAAATTAGTACAATCTCTGTGGAAAACAGTTAACGATTTCTAAAAGGTCTAAAAATCAACCTTCCATACGATTCCACAATTTCCACACTGGGATTATACCCAGAGGAACTCAAATTACACTATGAAAAAGATACCTGCACGTGCATGTTTACTGCAGCATTGTTCACAATAGCAAAAACATGGAATGAATAACGTTGCCCATCAAAAGAGAACTGGATTAAAAAAATGTGGTATATATACATGAAGGAATATTACACAGCCATAAAGAAGGACAAAATTATGTACTTCACAGCAACTTGAATGGACTTAGAGGCTATAATACTGAGTGATCTATCACAGAAACAAAGAACTGAATAACACATGTTCTCACTCATAAGTGTACCCTGAACAATTATCGTAATACTATGAGAAAAGGATTGTCAGTAATGGGAAATTGCTGGGAGGTGGGGTGTGGGTGGGATTGATAGTAGTGGGATTCTGTGGGGGTGGGGGGAAGAGCACACCTCATCAACAAGGGTACCTGCATAATGAACATTTGTATGCCTAACCCTGAACCGTACCCCACATCTTTAAAATTAAAAATTCTAAAAAAAGAAGCTTCCACCTCTTTAAAAAAAAAAAAAAAAAGGCTGGGCTCAGTGGCTCAGCCTGTAATCCCACACTTTGGGAGGCTAAGGTGAGTGGATTGCCTGAGCCCGTGGGTTCAAGACCCGCCTGGGCAACTTGGCAAGACCTCATCTCTACAGTAAATCAAAAAATTAGCCAGGTGTGGTAGCGCGCACCTGTAGCTCCAGCTACTTGGAAGGCTGAGGCGGAAGGATCGCCAGAGCCCAGCAGGTCGAGGTTGCGGTAGCCAGAAGCGGCCACTGCACTCCGGCCTGAGCAACAGAGTGTGAGACTCCAACTCAAAAAAAAGAAAGGATCAGGAGTAGATATCTGACATGCTTAGTGAATCAGATTTTTTTTTGATGGCTTATGCCTATAATCCCAGCACTTTGGAAGATGGAGGCAAGAGGACTGCCTGAGTCCAGGAGTTCAAGAGCAGTCTAGGCAACATAGAAAAGGGATCATTGTTGGGCCATGTGCAAAAAGGAAGAACCCATTGAGAGAAGGGAGGAAAACGGCGAAAAGTCAACATGAGAGTCTGTGTGGCTGAACCCCGAGAGATCAGAAGAACCTAAAAGCTGTGGGGGTGCTTAAGAGACTGAATGTACAACCTCAGCTCCCCAAGCGTTCAGGTCCAGGCTCTCTGTAACTATCATGGATGCCCATTCAAGTGTCTGCTATCTCCTTAATGCAAAGATTGTTAACAAATAGAAAAATACAACCTTAATTTTCCATAAGATTTTTAGCTGTGGTAGGTCTGCTTACTCACCCAGGTAAATAATAAAATACCCATTTTAAATTCAGAACATCTTTGCTTTTCACAGTTTACCTGCTCTAGATTTACTGAAAGATGGTATTTAACCACAGCTGTTAAAACCTACAAGGAAAGGCATCCTGGAATATCTAACCCATCCAAGTCCAGGCCCTCAGATGCTCTCAGAGAGCTTCAAATCCAACTGGAGGAACAAAAAATAATTCACAGTTTCTCCAAATAAACTTCCCAAAGCAGAGTCAACATGAAAACCAAGAGTATATGTTGCAAAACAGCAAGAGGTGTTGAAGAAGCCTAAGTTCTGCAATGGTGAAAACTGCCTGCTTGACTGGTTTGGGCACTAAACTGATTGTACCCCTTTGAGCAAGAAAGGAGAAACAACAATGGGCTGGGAGGTCTGAAATCTGAGCACGTGTTGACTGTCTGGAGCATGGTTTTAAAGACTTCCCTCTCTAGGACCCAATTTATTAATCTCTAAACAGATCATTAAGAATGATCTCTCCAGTTCTGATATCCTGTTGCTCTATCCTTCAAAATCTAAAGTAGCAAGTCATATTTTAAGTATTAATATGAAGGTGCATGTGTCCTATATCAAAACATTAACTTAAATCAATACAAATGCTAACTGTCCAAATTCCCAACTGGTAAAAATCCTTATCCTGAACATCAATTCAACAAGTTACTTAAGTGAAGCTAGATTTGATGGCTTGTGCCTATAGTCCCAGCTACCTGGGAGACTGAGGGAAAGACTTGCTTGGGAGACTAAGGAATTTGAGGTCAGCCTAGGCAACATAGAGAGAACCATCTATTTAAAAAAAGTAACTTAACTGAGAAACATTCAGTCATTTGCTCTAGGACAGTAGCTTTTAGTGTTAGGCAGACATGTCTCAGAGTCTTCAGTGGGGAAGGAAGGAAAATGAAAGTGGCCCACCAGATAGACTTAATTTTAGTGTTTTAAGTGGCTAAACTTCAAATAAGATTTCCTCTGACAAAAGTTCCATAGCTTTAAAAACAAAACTGGTTCAAAGAAGATAATGGAAAAAATATATAGTAAAAGATATGTTTACTATCCAGTTTACCAATGAAGAAACTAAGATACAGACAGGTTAAAGTACTTGCCTGAAGTCAGGCATTTAGGAATTGAGGTAGCTGGGACTAGAACCCAAGCAGCTTTGGCTCCACACTCCTAACTACAATTTACTGTGCTATTTGTCATTTACCGTGCTATTTCAGAAGGGCTGGGCATAGTGCTAAGCTTTGCTTTATATTCCACACCTCAATCTATCCACATAACAATACTGTGAGGAAGTAGTATCTGTAGCATTCTACAAAAGTAAGAGTCTTCTAGAAATTAATCAGCTTGCCCAAAGACAAATGTCCAGAAAGTGGCATTGTATGAACTCAAACCCAGGTCTGGTCATTCTTTAAAGGGTATGTTCTTGGCTGGGCTCAGTGGCTCAGCCTGTAATCCCAGTACTTTGGGAGACCTAGGCAAATGAATTGCCTAAACCTGCAGGTTCGAGACTAGCCCAGGTAACTTGGCAAGACCACATCTCTAAAACAAATTTTTTAAAAATTAGCTGGGCATGGTAGCACATGCCTGTAGTTCTGGCTGCTTGGAGGGCTGAAGAGGAGGGATCACCGTAGCCCAGCAGGTCGACACTGGAGTGGCTGGGGCGCACTCCAGCCTGGACGACAGAGGGAGACTCCAATTCAAAAAAAAAAAAGGGTATGTTCTTGATTATAATTTCCCTGCCTAAAATGTGTCCTATCTCCTAACAATGCCCTATTCACTCAAGATGAATCAGAACAGTGCTTGACAAGTAGTAGGCACTGAAGAGATTCTTGCTGAATGGATGTGTGAATGAACAAATGCTTCCTCATCTTGGGAGGCTTCTCTGACTCCCTTACAAAACTCAGTTGCTCTCTCCATATTATCAAAAATTTGTTTTAAAGATCTATCATAATAAAGCTTCTCAAGTAGTATTCTACACATTCTAATTATATGTATATATTCCCCACTAGACTGGGTTTCACTTCCTCTGATTCCCAGGCCCTTAACAAAAGGCCTTGCTTTTAACAAGCACTGGTAAATTTGTTAACTGAATGAAATTCCCTGAGGAGAAGAGAGATGAGTAAGCAACTAATGATTCATATTAAAATTTTTTTCCTCAAGAAATAAACAATATTTAGAGCTGTGTATGCTCAAATGTGTGCTCTATAAATATTTCTGGGTTTCAACTATCATCTGAAGCATCTAAATTTAACTCATTCAACACATACTTATAAGTAATCTAAATACATACAGTTAATGGCTCTTAAGGAGAGCCATTACAACCTAGTCAAGAAGACAAAACATAAAATAGAAACAGTCAAGCATGAGCTATCATGAGGAAATCAATGACTGGGTGCCATTAATTGGTAAAACACAATGCTGTCGATTTGCAAACTGGAGCCATCATTCTGAGCTAAGACCACGATTCTTATTATTTGTGGACAGTCTGCAATGAGGCTCTTTTCAATCAGTAGTAAAATGAGAATAACAGGGACAGTACAGCATGTTTTTCATATAAAGGTATTTAACTGAATTATCAAAACTGTCCTTAATCTGACTTCAGGTTCTTCTTGCCTTTTTTATATAAAAATGTAATTTATAGCCAGGCTCGGTGGCTCAGCCTGTAATCCCGCGCCTTTGGGAGGCTGAGGTGAGTAGATTGCCTGAGCCCGCGGGTTCGAGACCCGCCTGGGTAGGCAAGACCTCATCTCTACAATAAATCAAAAAATTAGCTGGGCGAGGTAGCTCGTGCTTGTAATTCCGGCTACTCAGAAGGCTGAGGCGGAAGGATCACCGGAGCCCAGCAGGTAGAGGCTGCGGTGGCCAGGAGTGGCCACTGGACTCCAGTCTGGGCGACAGAGTGATACTCCAACTCAAAAAAAAAAAAAAAAAAAAAGTAATTTATTTTCAAAAATAATGGTAACAGTAGATAATTTTTATGCAGTTCCACAAAATTTGTTTTAAGCTTTTACTGATACAAACATCTGGAAACCAGTGAGCTACAGCATTCAAGAGAAGCATCATGGATGAGGTGAAATTTGATTGGCTCACATTGCAGGGTGGATAGGATTTGGCTAGGGGGAAAGGAGGGAAATTTAGACAGCCTGAGCAGAGTACAGAGGTATGAATGGTCATGCAGAGTCTGAAGAATAGTAACAAAAACAGCCTAAAACTTGGAAAAATTGTGGCTGCAAAGTCCATTTATTTTCTTTCTTTCTGTTTTTTTTTTTCTTTTCTTTTTTTAAGAGACACAGTCTCACTATATTGTCCAGGCTGGAATTCATAGGCATGATCACCATACATTGTAACCTCAAATCCCTGGGCTCCAGCGATCCTCCCACCTCTGCCTCCTGAGTAGCTGGGACTACAGCCGCTTATCACTTGCAAATACCATTTCTGACAATATGCCAGGCTAAGTACACTTATGATCCTCCACTGAAAACAATTATAAGTAATGATTTTTTTCCATCTTCTCAAATAAATATGTTGATGAGCTTGCAAGAAAAGGAAGAACTAAGTGAAGATGGGAACCTAATTGGTAGCCAAAACACAAACACTCACTTTCTCCTTGAAGGAACTTACATAGTTAAGGCAAATTTCATTCCCTCAATCTAATGGTGCTCAAAGAATTCAAGACAAAACTAAGATTCAGCCTAAGGAGCAAAATGTAATAGACATTCTTCTCCCACCATTTAACATGGTACTACCAAGGTGATCAAGAAAGAAATGCATCCATATACATACACATCTCAGGAACTGAAATAAAAACCACTAGTCTCAAAACTTGGCACTAGGAAAGGAAAATCCTCCTGCAACTTCAATCACAAACAGGCCCTCAGAAGGGACTGCTACTGAATGGTCAAAAAACCTCAACCTCAGAATTTAAGTCAAAGTGGTTCCAAACTAAAAACAGCCACAGGACATTAACAAAAGAATATGTAAATCTTCTCTGGAAAAATTCACTTCAACTTTAGCCTCAAAAATTTTCTTGGCCAGGCATGGAGGCTCAAGACTGTAATTCCAGAACTTTGGGAGGCCAAGGTGAGAGGATAGCCTGAGTTCAGGGGTTCACGCTACCACGCCCAGTTAATTTTTTGATTTATTGTAGAGATGAGATCTTGTGAGGTTGCCCAGGCTGGTCTCAACCCATGGGCTCAGGCAACCCTCTCATCTTGGCCTCTCAAAGTGCTGGGATTATAGACTTGAGCCACCATGCCCAGCCCACAAATCAAAATTTTTAAAATATATATAAAAAAGAAAACAAATGTACAAAAGATAGACACAGAAAACATATGATGAGACTAATCAATATTCCAAAAGAGAATGAGGCACAACCAGTAGCTGGTTTTAGAAATCCAGTTTTAGTATTCTATTTATCTTTTGATGTCTCTACCAAGTTCTTGGTCTGAAAATAGCTGAAAATTTTCCAGAACAAAAGGTACACATTCACACTTTTAAAAGTCCAATGAATGTACAGCAAAATAAATAACAAGAAATCTAGAAGTTCTGGTTCCCAGTAAAATGTAATAGGCACACTCCACCCTATCTCTCCATAGCTATAAAATACATCTAGCCGGGCTTGGTGGCTCAGCCTGTAATCCCGCGCCTTTGGGAGGCTGAGGTGAGTGGATTGCCTGAGCCCGCGGGTTTGAGACTCGCCTGGGCAGCAAGACTTCATCTCTACAATAAATCAAAAAATCAGCCGGGCGTGGTAGCGCATGCCTGTAATTCCAGCTACTCGGAAGGCTGAGGCAGAAGGATCACCAGAGCCCAGCAGGTCGAGGCTGCGGTGGCCGGGAGCGGCCACTGCACTCCAGTCTGGGTGACAGAGTGAGACTCCAACTAAAAAAAAAATATATATATATATATCTATAAAACCAAAGCAGAATTCATACAGCAGCTATTTGAGGAACCTAGAAAGTAAACAGTAGCAGATGGATTGGGGTAAAAGACTAGAATTCACAGTACCACCAGACCAGTAGTGTGTTTACCAATTTTCCCCCTCTATTATCACTCAGCATGGACTCGAGGCAGTCCCTAAAACTAGAAGTGGTATCATATGGATAGTGAGTTCCAAAAGAATCCATCTAGTTCAGCCTCAGGGAGTAGGAAAGAAACAGAGGTCTACAAGCACCAAAACCTTGAGGGAAGAAGCCTTATTCTGCAATCAGAGAAAGTGTAGCCTTCAGAGGATTGGGGCAAACACCTATTACTTTCTTTTCCTCTTTGCCCTCTCACTGCTAGGCCCAGACTACACATACATTCATGGGAAGTGTACAGGAGACCAGGGCTAAATAAAGCTCCAGCTTTCTGACAAGTAGAACAAAAAAAGGGAGCCCCAGGGAACTGAGAAAATAGCAGAGAGAGGGGAGCTCAAAAAATGACCTCATAGAATTGCTTTAAAATTCCAGGGCTCACCTCTGAGCCTAACAGCAATGTATAAAGTTTTCACTTGCTCTACATCCTCACCAACATTTGATATTGTCAGTCTATTTAATTGTAGCCATTCTACTGGGAGTGTGGGATTTTGTTCATTATAGTTTCAACTTGCATGTTTTTAATGACTAATGATGCTGAGTATCCTTACATGTGTTGCTATCTGCATATCTTCTTTGATAAAGTATCTTCATCAAATTTTTTGCCCATTATTCTTTATTGGATTGTTTGACTTATTGAGTTATACATGCTTTATATGAAGGCTACAGTGGAAAAAGAACTAGTCAAATGCAAGCATTTTTTAGTAGTCTCTGGTAGTTTTCTTAATAATGCCTTTGAAGAGCAAAGATTTTGATAAAGTCCAATTGCTCTTTGGGTCCTACTTAAGAAAGTAACACTGGTAACACTTTATCAACAGATTGGATGGATAAAATGTTGTGGAAGTTATCAAAGAACACCTAGATATCTACCGTAGAAGAATGAATGCAACACTATACTGAAACTGTCTCCTCAAAGGACATCCACAACCCACTGCACAACCCACTGCTAAACCAAATCACCATCTCGATTTTCACTTCCATTGACCTCCCAACAGCGTTTTACATTGCTTACCTATATCTTTTCTTTTCCCCTAGATCCAAATCCTGAATCACACTTTGTTATGGCAAGTATAAAAACAGTTCTCATAGCTTCATCTTACCCATCCATGCCAGTTTTGTTTTTGTTTTTTGAGACAGGATCTCACTCTGTCACCCAGGTTGAAATGCAGAGGCACATGTAAGGATGCTCAGTATCGTTAGTCATTGATCACAGCTCACTATAACCTTGTACTCCTGGGCTTAAGTGATTCTCCTGTCTCAGCCTCCTAAAGTACTAGCATTATAGGCATGAGCCACTGCATCTATCACATGCTAATTATTTCCAAATCTCTACCTTCTCTTCCCAGTAATAGTAGCAGCCAATATTTATTTATTGAGAGCCTTACTAAGTGACAAGCTCTAAGCCTCTCTTGTAGTTGCCTACTGCATATCTCTCCTCAGTCTATCACTAGTTTATACTCGACCAAATTCATCCTTCTTGACCTTGCTGCCAGTTCTCCTTCCTGACTTACCGGTGTCTATGAATGGCATTAAGATTTCCAAATTGGAAACCTGGGTATCATCAGCTTTCACTTCCACTCCTCCTCTCTCCATCATATTCAATAAATTTAATGGTTCTTCAACTACACTACACTGGAAGTCTGGAAGCTAGACTAAGGTGCCAAAAATGGCCTTTTCTCAATTTGCATGAAAAATAGGGTAACATAATATTAAGTTTTCCTATCGTAAATTTTTCTTAAACTTTCCTCACCTGCTACTTCCTGTCTATTCTGGAATGTAATATATAATATAGTATCTGATTTAGGGAAAAAATGTAGTTGAAAGTTTAATATATAAATATTTTATTGTATTCCACAGACTACCATGACTTTTAGGTACTTCATCACCTGATCATGTTTGAGCACCACTGAACTAATAAATTGCAACTTACATTCCTGCTAAAGTGTTCTTTCCTGTGCAATGTGGAACTTTTCCTATGAGGAAGTCAGACCAAGGTAGGAAAGGTCAGACCAATTTACCTGAGAAAGTACTAAAAACCGGGCCATCAGGATACTATACATTTTCTTCCTCCTCCATTCCAAGCTATAACTACCTATTCTGTGGCACCAAAGAGAATAACCAGTTTATAGGTAGAATAGAAATAACTTTCAAGGATCAATGTAAGAATAACTGATTTGGTATTCTAGTCACAGCAAGTGAGATACCCTAGGCTGCGTTCTCCAGTTAAACCAGCACGTTCAAGATTGTCGTTCTCTTCTAATTATTAGCATTTACACCAAGATAAAGCATAACATTAGTCTAAGAAAAATCACAAGGCAAGGCGTGGTGGCTCATGCCTTGTAATCCCAGTAATGTGATGCTGAGGTAGGAGAACTGCTTGGGTCCAGGAGTTCAAGACCAGCATAAGCAATATAGCAAGACCTTGTTCTCTACAAAAAAAAAAAAAATCAATCAAAACATTAGCCAGGCATAGTGGTGCATGCCTGTAGTCCCAGCTACTCAGGAGGCTGGGCCAGAAGGATCATCTGAGTCCAGCAGGTCAAGACTGCAGTAAGCCGAGATCATGCCACTGCACTCCAGCCTGGGTGACAAAATGAGAATTGTGACAAAAAAAAAAAGGAAAGAAAAAGAACATAAGTATAAATATTCATAATCTCAAAGAAGATTGCTAAAGTCACGAGTTTAAGATTATCAGTTATTTAGAACCATCACAAACATATATAGTGAGAGTTAACTCTATGAATAGAATACTGATTATACGCTTTCAAGAATGAAACCAAGTCAACAACAAACTTCTTCATTGAGCTAAATATTCATTTAATTATTCAATATATAGCAACTGAGTTCCTACTATGTGCCAAATGCTGTACAAATCTCTCAAAGTTTAATAGTGAGAAGACTCTTACAGTACCTGATTTCAGAAAGCTCACAGACTATGGGAAAGACAATAAAAGAATAACAGCAGCCAGGGCTAATGGGCAAAGTGCAGCAAGAAAGGTAAAAGGGAGGATCAGTGACTGTTTCTCAGCCAGAGCGCTATTGAGCTGAAACCTAAAGAATGAGTAGAAATTAACCAAAGGTATACATATGTGTTCTTAGAGTCAGGGGGTGAGGGATCTTCCTCATAAGGGGAGCTACCTGACCTCTTTCTTGACTTACTTTCAAAATTGGTTTCAGACTAATGCTAGTTTCAGACTAGCATGGAAGGAAGAACACAGTCCGGTAGATCTGGGCTCCAATTCCGGCTCCACCACACACAACCTGTATGCCCCTGGGCACACAGCCTCACATCCCTAACTTTAGTCACTTTGTTTATAAAAGGCAGTAATAACAATATTTAACTCATGGGATTATGGTGAGGATTAAGTAATACAATGCCTGTAAAACTATTAGCTCCCCACTTAGCTCTTGACTTTGGGCAACTGGAAACCTCTGTGTCTTTCTCATCTGTAAAATGGGGATATCTTCTCCACAGGGTTTTAACAAGGGCAAACTGAAAGAATAAGTGTCAAGATTTAATGAGATAACAAATGTAAAATACTTAGAATGAGTATTAATACTAACAGTCAAAAGACTTCAATAAATGTTAGTCATTACTTTTACATTAACAGGCAGAGTTGAGATCTCAAAGGGTCCTGTATACTATGTCAGCATGTGGATTTTAATCTGGAAGCATGGCGAGCAACTAAAGGATTTTAAGCAGGCAAGTAACGTGATCAGATTTGTCCTTGGAAGGCTCACCCCAGATACTGTATGGAGATTGAACTGGAGGAGGCAAAGTGGTAGAAAGAACCCAGTAAGGTAAGAGAAGATGGTGCCCTGGATCAAGGGCACAGCAGTTGAGAAGAGATAAGCATATGTAGCAACAGGATTAGATATGAGATTTCCCCCAACATCCTCCTGACCCTTCCTTCCCTCCTTCCTGCCTTTTATCCTCCTAAAGATTCATGAAGTTTCTCTATTTCCTACTACTCAACATTCTGCAATTAATTCCCAGACTCTATCTTAAGTTCCCACCTCTCTGATGAGCTTCAGGGCCAAATGCCAACCACCTCTGGCGAGTGCGCTCCATGGATAGTAATCTCATATCACCAAATCAAATCAATCATTTATTTTCCCAGAAAATCTTAATTTCCCTATTTTTAATACTAGCTGTGTCACAGTTTTCTGTCATCCTGGCTACAAACTCTAGAGTCATCATCGCCTCGTTGTGAAAACCTTCCTAATCCTGATAGTACTTCCTGACAACTCTCACTAATCCATAAACTCTTAAAATAGCGGCAATGTTATGCAAAGCAAAAGAAAATATCCAAATATCAACCCTCATTACCTTTCTTCTACTATCGCAAGTTAATTTGTCTTCCATCTTCAGTCATTTTACCCTTCAATCCCGATTAAACTTACGGATTATACACATATACCCTTTTTGGGGGGGTGAGAGAGAAGAGAGGATCTCACTTTGTCACTCAGGCTGGAGTACAGTGACAGGATCATAACTCACTGTAGCCTCAAACTTCTGGGCTCAAGTGATTCACCTGCCTCAGCCTCCCAAGTAGCTAAGACTACAGACACACGCTATCACACCAGGCTTATTTTCATCTTTTTGTAGAGACAGGGTATCGCTATGTTGCCCAGGCTGATCTCAAACTCCTCCTCAAGTGATCCTCCTGCCTCAGCCTCCTGAGTCACTGGGACTACACTACAGGTATGAGCCACCATGCCCAGTCCCTATACACAAGGGAAGACCCCAAAAAGCTGGAATGAATTATTTTTGGAGGGCAAGCTCCTTGTAGTACAGGCTTCCCCTGCTAGGTGAGTGTTCTAGGAACCCATCAGCAACAGTGTACCAGCCAGCATTGTTCTGAGAGGCTATGTTCATATTCAGTTAATTTTTTTTGGAGATTCTTTCAACCCACTTGCCCAGTTCATGATGGGTGATTTATGAGTGCACTTGCCCAAACCATGTTGAGTGTTCAGCAGTTTTTGACTCAAAACAGCAAAACTCCCATGCCCTGCCCTCCCTGTTCACCAGATCTCACCCCCAGCAACTTTTTTATCATGAATGAAAAAAGTTCTCAAAGGGACACATTTTGCCAATGTGAAAGAGATGAAAGAAAAAATGGCAGAAGCACTAAAAGCCATCAAAATTGACACGTTCAAAAACTGTTTTGAGCAGTGGAAAAGCACCTTTATAAGTGTACTGCATCAAATGGAGAGTACTTTGAAGCTGACTGAAGCTTAAACATGTCAGGATACATAATTTTTTTAAAATAAACTCTGGGTTTTTCTTTTTTTTTTGGTTCTTCCTCATAAGGGGTGCTACCTGACCTCTTTCTTGACTTACTTTCAAAATTAGTTACACTGGTTGTAATAATTACACACAAAGAGTACAATGAGAACAGAAACAAGAACAACTGTAATGGAATACACTCTAGGAATCTGTTTCTTTTATGTCATTAGTTCAAAATAGGAATGTATCAGGCAATGAGGGAATAAAATTCTACCTCAGTAGTGCAAACACCACCTAGTCACTAAGAATTCAACGGGAAACAGTGAACATGAACCAATTCTTCAGCTACAGATCTGAGAAGGAAATCTGACCATCACCCACAGGCACAAAGAACAGTGGCCATGGTAACTTATTCACCCACCTACAGAAAATAACAATCTAGATAGAACTCTCCTTGCTCAAGGGTATAAGAAAAATAAAAGATCAGACCGGGCATGGTGGCTCATGCCTATAATCTCAGCACTTTGGGAGGCTAAAGCAAGAGAATCAATTGAGACCAGCCCGGGCAATATAGTGAGACTCCCATCTCTACAAAAATATTAAAAAATTAGCTGAGCACAGTGGCACATGCTTTAGTCCCAACTACTCGGGAGGCTGAGGTGGGACAATCACTTGAACCAAAGAGAAGTTAAATGTTACAGTAACCTCTGACGGCACCACTGCACTCCAGCCTGGACAACAAAGCAAGAGCCTTTCTATTTAAAAAAAAAAAAAAAACAATGGCCAGGTGTGGTGGCTCTTGCCTATACTCCAAGCACTTTGGGAGGCTCAGGCAGAAGGACTTTAAGCACAGAAGTTCAAGACCAGCCTGGGCAACATAGTGAGACCTCCTCTCTACAAAAAAATATAAAAATTAGCTGAGTGTAATAGCACACACCCATAGTCCAAGTTACTCAGGAGGCTGAGGCAGAAGGATTGTTTGAGTCCAGGAGGTCAAAGCTGCAGTGAAGTGGAATTGTACCTATGTACTCCAGTCTGCGTGATGGCCTAAGACCTTGTCTCAAAAATAAGTAAATAAAAATAAAAGATGTGTTTTTAAAAATTGCAAATGGGCAAAGACGATCGTCATCTCTTGCAAGAAGAATATATCTCTGAAAAAGATTAAGAAGTATGATTCAGGAAACTAGCATCCTTAAATAGAACAGAAGATAACACAACTTCTGCAAAACAGGAACAGGAAGCTACAAAGCAGAGAAAAGAAGAGAAGACAATAAGAGCTTTAAAAAAAAAAGCCAGCATAATCCTGATAAAATCTGACAAGAACATTACAAAAAAGAAAAATTACAGCCAAAATCACTTATGAATATAGATGCAACTAAAAAATAAACACATTAGTAAACTGAATATAACAATATCCAAAAAAAGATAATATAACATGACAAAGTAAGTTTATCCCAGAAATGTAAGGTTGGTTTAGTATTTGAAAATAAATGTAGGCTGGGCGTGGTGGCTCAAGCCTATAATCCCAGCACTTTGAGAGGTCGAGGTGAGGGAATTGCCTGAGCCCACAGATTCGAGAACAGCCTGGGCAACTTGGCAAGACCACATCACTACAATAAATCAAATAATTAGCCAGGCGTGGAAGCACGCGCCTGTAGTTCCAGCTACTTGGAAGGCTGAGGTAGAAGGATCGCCTGGGCCCAGCAGGTCGAGGCTGCAGTGCCTCTGCACTCTAGCCTGGGTGACGAAGTGAGACTCCAACTCAGAAAAAAAAAAAAAAAGTAATGCATTACATTAACACAGGAAAAAATATAAAAATATAATCATCTCAAGAGATGCAGGAAAAGATGTTTGATAAAATTCTATATCTATTCATGACAAAAACTCTCAGCAACCTAGGAATGAACAGGAACCTCTCAAACTAATAAGGGTACCTAAGAAAAAGTTACACAGCTATCAACATACTCAGTGGTGAGACATTTAGCCCTTTTCTCCTGAGTTCAGGTAAAGGACCATTATGTATGTGTTCACTATACCTATTCATGATCATATCAGAGGACTTACCCAGTGAAATAAGTCAAGAAAAACAAGGTATGAAGATGGAAAAGAAGTAAAACTAGCCGGGCTCGGTGGCTCAGCCTGTAATCCCGCGCCTTGGGAGGCAGAGGTGAGTGGATTGCCTGACCCCACAGGTTCGAGACCCGCCTGGGCAACTTGGTGAGACCTCATCTCTACAATAAACCAAAAAATTAGCCGGGTGTGGTAGCGCGCACCTGTAGTTCCAGCTACTTGGAAGGCTGAGGCGGAAGGATTGCTGGAGCCCAGCAGGTCGAGGCTGCGGTGGCCAGGAGCGGCCACTGCACTCCAGTCTGGGTGACAGAATGAGACTCAAACTCAAAAAAAAAAAAAAAGAAAGAAAGAAAGAAAAGAAGTAAAACTCATTATTTACAGAAACTGTGACTTGTATACATAGAAAATAAACAAGAATCTAAAACATATTATTAGAATTAACAAGAAAATTTAGTACTGTTGTTGGGTACAAGGTCAATCTACAAGAAAAATTTATTGTATCTCTGTATACCAGTAACAATTAGAAAAATTTTAAAGCAAAAGTCATTTCCAATAGCACCAAAAAAACATCAAATACTTTTGAGTACATCTAACAAAAGATGTAAAGGATCCTGCACTAAAAACTACAAAATACTACTGAGAGAAGTTAAATACATAAGGAGAGACGTCATCTTTGTGAACTAGAAGACTCAATATTGTTAATAACTTTACAAACTAATCTAGAGATACAATGCAATTCCAATAAAAATTGTAGGAATTCACAGATTCCAAAATTTATATGGTGATACAAAGGACCTAGAATAGTCTAAAAAATCTGAAGAACAACAAAATTGGAAGATGTCCACTATCAAATCACAAGACTAACTTTAAAGGTAGTAATTAAGATAATGTGGTATTGGTGCAATGGAAAGAACAGAATCACAAACAGACACGCACACAAACACATACCTGATTTACAAGACATCACTGCAACCAAGTGGAGAAAGGATAGTCTTTTCAATAAATTGTGCTAGGTCAATTGGACAACCACATGGAGGGAAAAAAAAAGGTATTAACCTTGATCCATAACTCACATCATATGTAAAATATGAGATGGATCATATCACAAATCTAAACTTAAAACAAAGTTTCTAGAAGAAAACAAAGAAAGGTACATTCATGACCTTCAGCTAGGCAAAGATTTCTTAAATGTTAATAGAACACATTTAAAAAGCAAAGATTGCTGCTCGGTGGCTCAGCCTGCAATCCCGCACTTTGGGAGGCTGAGGTGAGTGGATTGCCTGAGCCTGCGGGTTCGAGACCCACCTGGGTAACTTGGCGAGACCTCATCTCTACAATAAATTTTTTAAAAAATTAGCCAGTCGTGGTAGTGCGCACCTGTAGTTCCAGCTACTTGGAAGGCTGAGGCAGGAGGATCCCCCAGCAGGGCGAGGCTGTGGTGGCCGGAAGTGGCCACTGCACTACAGTCTGGGCGACACAGTGAGACTCCGACTCAAAAACAATAAAAAATAAAAAGCAAAGATTTATAAATTAGACTTATTTAAGAACTTCTGTCAATCAAAAGTCACCTTAATTAAGTACAAAGGCAAGCTTCAGACTGGAGAAATATATTTGTAATACATATGTCTGACAAAGTACTCATATCCAGGAATATAAAGGATGCCTACCAATCAGTAAGGATAAACACAGTTAAAATTGGGAAAAAACTTAAACAGGCACCTCACAAAAAATATCCAAATGGCTAACAAGCATATTAATAGGAGCTCAACAGGCCGGGCTCTGGTTCAGCCTGTAATCCCAGCATTTTGGGAGGCCGAGGTGAATGGATTGCCTAAGCCCGGAGGTTCAAGACTGGCCCAGGGAACTTGGCGAGATCGTGTCTCTACAATAAATCAAAAAAATTAGCCAGGCGTGGTGCGCACCTCTAGCTCCGGCTACTTAGAAGGTTGAGGCAGAAGGATCGTCAGAGCCCAGCAGGTGGACACTGGGGTGGCTGTGAGTATGCCACTGCACTCCAGGCTGGGTGACAGTGAGACTCCAACTCAAAAAAAAAAGTGCTCAACGGCTGGGCATGGTGGCTCAAGTCTGTAATTCCAACACTCTGGGAGGCCGAGGTGAGAGGACTGCCTGAGCCCACAGGTTCGAGAATAGCCTGGGCAACTTGGCAAGACCTCATCTCTACAATAAATTAAAAAATTAGTGGGACATGGTAGCACATGCCTGTAGTTCCAGCTACTTGGGAGGCTGAGGAGAAGGATCACCTGAGTACAGCAGGTAGAGGCTGCGGTGGCTGTGGGCCTGGGTGATGGAGTGAGACTTCAATTCAAAAAAAAAAAAAAAAGGTGCTCAGCATCATTAGTCATCAGAAAAATTCAGATTAAAACCACAATGAGCTGCTAATACATTCCATTAATGGCTAATATTGCTAAAAATAAAAGGACTGACAATATGAAGTACTGGACATGAAACAAGTGTAACTGTCATATATAGTGGATGAGGTATAAACTGGCACACCATCTTGGGAAACTGTCAGCGTCTACTAAAGTTAAACATATTTATAAATGTTGAACAATCAATTCCAATGCTGGGTATAAACCTAACAGAAAGAAACACTTTTGTTAACTGTAAGACATGTATAAGAATGTTCATGGCCATTTCATACACAATAGCACAAAAATGGGAAGCAACTTAAATATCTACTAATAATAGAATTGATAAACTGTGGTACATTCATTATAATGAAGCGCTGCACAGCAATGAAAAAGGATGAGCTATAGTTGCATGCAACACACAGGTGCTTTTTTTTTTTTTTTGAGTTGGAGTCTCACTCTCACACAGACAGGAGTGCAGTGGCATGCTCATGGCCACCCCAGCATCAACCTGCTGGGCTCCAGCAATCCTTCTGCCTCAGCCTTCCAAGTAGCCGGAACAACAGGCACATGCTACCATACCTGGCTAATTTTTTTGATTTATTGTAGAGATGAGATCTCGTCAAATTGCCCTGGCTGGTCTCAAGCCCATAGGCTTAGGTAATCCACTCACCTCAGCCTCCCAAAGAGCTGGGACTACAGGTTGAGCCACCAAGCCCGGTCAACACAGGTGAGTTCTACAGACATAATGTCGAGTAAAAGGAGCTAGATACTGTAGTATAAACTGCAAGATTCCAATTATATAAAGTTCAAGAATGGGCAAAATCACTACAATAACAGAAATCAGAATAGTGATTTTTTTTAAATAATTTGACTAGAAGGGGGCATGCAGAGCCTTATAATGTGCTGAAGATACCCTATATCTTGATCTGGGTGGTGATTACATGGGTATATATCTATTAAAAATTCATCAAGTGGTATCCTTAAAATCTGTGCACTTTACTATACGTAAGTTGATAAGACAGTAAAAATTGAAATTTGAAAATATATAATGGCAGAATAAAAATCCATATTAGAGACAACTAAAAACTCTGGGCATTACATGTAAGATGACTGAACGATGGAGAGAGAAGCAGTCCACTAAGGACCTCAGAACCCAAGGAATAAGCAGTGATGAGTTTTCCAGATATTTTTCTTGCCTCATATATTACATTGTTGGAGCCAGAGCAGAGAATCCGGCAACCTAGAAACACCAACTGATACAAATCCCAAAATCATCCAATAAAAGCCATCTCTCTCTAGCCAAGAGACCAGAAAATGGGCAGCTAAGACAACAGAACATTTTTAGAAAATAGTGCAGATATGGCCAAGTCCAAGAACCACACCACACATAGCCAGTTCCAAATGGCACTGATAAACCCTGATCATACAGATATCTTTTAAGGTAGAACCTAAGTTCCTAAGGATCATGCACTTCACCAAGAAACACAAGGGTCTAAAGACACAGGCTAATAAAATGAAGATCATCAAGGCCTTCGTCAAGCTCAAAGTCCAGAAGGGCATTTAGTAATGACACTGCTAGGGTGCCAAGCTCTGCTGACCAAAAGCTAGCTACAAGACCATGGCCCAGGTCCAGGCCCGCACAAATGCACAGCAGAGGTTTCTATTTGTCAACATGAGGATAAAAGTACTTGTATGACCAATCCCCTGGGCTGCTCTCTACATAGGGCTGGTAACCATCTTTGCTACTGTAGACAAATAAATGCAAAACTTTTTAAAATCTAGATATGATGCCAAAAAATTGCAGCATAATTTTTAAATTCTAGATGGAGTGTAAGAAAAAAGGTCATATGACCCTAATGTTAACAGTCTTCTTCAAATGGAAAGAAAATGTTATTCTAGCACCCCACCCAGTTTAGTGAAGTTAAATACTTATATTTAAATATTCATAACAACATTCCATTTTTAGAATCACCCTAAGGATAAATCATTGAAGACTGGATTCCGGTCATGGATCAAAATTAAAGGATCATATAAATATAAAAGTATAGCTTAGCAAAGATAAAAGAAAGAGGGTAATATACTTCCGCTTACAAAGTGTGGAGACAGTGTGGTAAGTAAGTGAAACAAGAAAGAGATTTAACTTAAAGAATAACCATTATAAGAATTAAAGTAATATAATTAAAGTAATATAATAAAAAAAAGAATATACCTGTCCTGTTTTGTATATTTAGCTTTGAAACAACATAAATATTTTATGTAATTGTAATACAAAGTTAATTTTTTTAAAGTAGTCCCAAAATATTTTTTTTTTTTTTTTTTGAGTTGGAGTCTCACTCTGTCGCCCAGACTGGAGTGCAGTGGCCGGAAGCGGCCACAGCCTCGACCTGCTGGGCTCCCGCGATCCTTCCGCCTCAGCCTTCCAAGTAGCCGGAATTACAGGCCCAAAATATTTTTTAAATGTATTTATTTCTTTACCTATCTATCTATTTATTTATTTATTTTTGAGTTGGAGTCGCACTCTGTCACCCAGGCTGGAGTGCAGTGGCATGCTCACAGTCACTGCAGCCTCAACCTGCTGGGCTCAGGTGATCCTTCCGCCTCAGCCTTCCAAGTAGCTGGAACCACAGGCATACCTGACTAATTTTTTGATTTATTGTAGAGACAAGGTCTTGCCAAGTTGCCCAGAGTAGTCTCAAACCCCTGGGCTCAGGCAATCCTCTTGCCTCTGCCTCCCAAAATGCTGGGATTACAGGCACGAGCCACCACACCCAGCAATAAAAAAATTTTTAAACCTAACTATCTACTGAATTAGTGACACCACCACGGAAAAAGAAACTACTGGTTTTAAAATAGCAATTTGACTATACATTCCTAGTAAGATATATCCTAAAGACCAAAAGAACTGCCACATTTTAAACAACCAAAACCATAACTGCTTTCTGTAATCATATTGTTGGTAGTAACATTGGTACTGCTGTTCAGATGTCCAGGTACTATGAAATAAAGCGAAAGCGTAATCATGTTGGTGGTATTAGAAATCAAGACTTGTGGTATGAGTGATAGAGATTCAGATGTAAGAGTAATGAGGTTAAGTAAAACTGCTATGGTCTGGAATTTGAAATAGAAATATGAACATATAATGTAGTTTACCTTTGAAAATACACACACACAAACACACACACACACACACACACACACACACACACACACACACACACACCCCTAATTCTGACCCCTGGAGAAGCTTAGAAATTATGACTGACCTAGTAGCAAATTTTCCCACCCTCTAAAAGTCCTAAAACCCAGGCTGTGATCTCCAATATTATTTCCTACCAAAAGGAACCAGGACTCCTTAGAGAAATAGTGAAATACAGAGCAGAAAACATAGAAGATGAGCCTGGAGCACTTACCATACCAAAAGGCAAGGAAGCAATTAGAAACCACTGGGATCCTGTCAAAATGACCTCAGAATTCACCCAAAGTTTCTACTGGACAAAGATGGGACACATTCAATATCAGTGAGGATAATAATCACAGTAGATTGAAATATAGAAAATAGGTTTAAATGTATGCATTTAAGTGATATTCCCCCTCCCTCCCAAAAAATCAATTAGTCAATTTTGGGAAATGCTAGGAAAGTGTTTGAAAAACTAAACAGGAAATCAAACATTTACCCTGAATTTCCTATACGAACTGTACCTCAGGGTAATCAAATGGTTGATATGGGGAAGTTTTTCTTTCTACAAGTGTTCCAGCTAATATAAAGGACTGGTAAAAACAAAACATCACCATTTTACAACATCTAATAAATGAGTGGATCAAAAAGGGAGATAGCAAAACATAATGTGCCTCCTGATGGAATGAATAGTCATCACCATTTTTTAAGTATTCTTGGTAAGAAAATGAACTTGAATCTGATCGAGTCACTTAATCCAACTGCCATTTTTTTTTCTTTTTTTTTTTTTTGAGTTAGAGCCTCACTCTTTGTCGCCCAAGTTAGAAATTATGACTGACCTAGTGGCACTCTCACAGCCACAGCAGCCTCAAACTGCTGTGCCCAGGCGATCCTTCTACCTCAGTCCTTCAAATAGCTAAAACTACAGAAGCACGCCACCACGCCGGCTACTTTTTGTGATTTACTGTAGAGACGAGGTCTCACCAAGTTGCCCAGGCTGGTCTCAAACCCCCAGACTCAGGCAATTCTCTTGCCTCGACCTCCCAAACTGTTGGGATTACAGGTTGAGCCACTGTGCCCACAACTACCAATTTATAGGAAATAAAGAGAACAGAACACATTAAACAAATCATAAGGAAACAATGGAAAATATATGTGACAATCCACTTTTTCAAAAATAAACTGCACAGAGGGAAAAAGAGACTTATGAAATACATATCAGTCAATTGAAGCCTAATGACTTAGTTGATGACCTTAGTTGATTAAAAAATATCCATTTTAGCCGGGCTCGGTGGCTCAGCCTGTAATCCTGCGCCTTTGGGAGGCTGAGGTGAGTGGGTTGCCTGAACCCGCGGGTTCGAGACCCGCCTGGGCAGCGAGACCTCACCTCTACAATAAATCAAAAAATCAGCTGGGCGTGGTAGCGCATGCCTGTAATTCCAGAATTCTGGCTACTTGGAAGGCTGAGGCAGAAGGATAGCCGGAGCCCAGCAGGTCGAGGCTGCGGTGGCCGGGAGCGGCCACTGCACTCCAGTCTGGGCGACAGAGTGAGACACCAACTCAAAAAAAAAAAAAAAAAAAAAATCCATTTTTTTTTAAATGGAACTAAAAAACTTTGAACACTGACTAGATATTTGATAACATTAAGGAATTTTTGTTAATGTTTTAGGTGAGATTTTATAATTGGGTTTTAAAAAAAGAGTATCTGTCTTTTAGAGACACGTGTAGAAGTATTTAAAAATAATATGACACCTGGGACTTGCTTCAAAATAATCTAAGAGTAGAGAGCAGGGAAGGGAGATATGGTCAGTTACCTACAAATGAAACTAAGTAAGTCATAAATTAATAAGTGTTGAAACTGGCTGATGGAAATTTGGGGGCTCATTATACTATTGTCTCTACTTTTATAGATGTTTACATTTTTCCTAAATAAAAAAGTTAAAAAGTAATAAGTTTCGGCTGGGTGCGATGGCTCAGCCTGTAATCCCAACACTTTGGGAGGCCTAGGAGAAAAGATTGCCTGAGCCCAGAGGTTCAAAGCTAGCCTGGACAACTTGGTGAGACCTCGTGTCTACAATAAATCACAAAAACTAGCCAGGCACGGTGGTGTGTGTCCGTAGTTCCAGCTACTTGGAATGTTGAGGCAGAAGGATCGTGTGAGCCCAGCAGATTGAGACTGTGGTGGCCGTGAGCTTTGCCACCGCACTCCAGCCTGGGCGACACAGTGAGACTCCAACTCAAAAAAAATTTTTAAATAATAAGCTCTAGCCAGGCTCAGTGGCTCAGCCTTTAATCCCGCACCTTGGGAGGCTGAGGTGAGTGGATTGCCTGAGCCCGCAGGTTCAAGACCCACCTGGGCAACTTGGTGAGACCTCATCTCTACAATAAATCAAAAAATTAGCCGGGTGTGGTAGTGCATGCCTGTAGTTCCAGCTACTTGGAAGGCTAAGGCGGAAGGATCGTCGAAGCCCAGTAGGTCGAGGCTGCAGTGGCCGGAAGCAGTCACTGCACTCCAGTCTGCGTGACAGAGTGAGACTCCAACTCAAAAAATAATAATAATAATAATAATAATAATAAGCTCAAGTACCAAGGAAAAAGGAATGAAAAATTATACTTAGAAGACTGAACAGTGGTACCAGCTAAACAGACAAATACAAATTGTGTAAATCTTTTCGAAACCCGAATAAAAATTTCCAACATTCTTTGAGAGGAGGCATAAAATGTTCTTAAATATTATAATTCTAATTATTTGCATGCTTATCTTATCTCTCTTACTAGATTATAAACTTCCTTTCTCCCCAACCAACAAAAGGAAAAGTGCTTTGTATAAATCAGGATCTCAATCCTTCAGATAAATTCAGTAAAATATAACGCACATCATCCTAACATTCTCACCAAAAGGAAGTAAATGCTTTGTTGCTGTTGTTTTACTATTCCACTATAAAAAAGGAATACATTTTTGACCGTCCATATGACGCAGCAACCTGCTACTGGGAATATACCCAGAGGAATTAAAGTCATTTTACAAAAAAGATATCTGCAAACGCATGTTTATTACAGCACTATTCACAATAGCAAACATGGAACCAACTGTACTGCTCATTGAAACTGGACTGTTTTTAAAAAATGTGGTACACATACATAAAGAAGGACAAACATATAGACTTCATAGTAACCTGGATGGATTTAAACTATTAATACTCAGTGATCTATCACAGCAACAAAGAAGAGAGTAACCTAGGTTCTCACTCATAAGTGAATCCTGAACATTTACCCATAATACTATAAGAAAGGGATTGGCAGTAGCAGGATACTGCCAGGGTGGGAGTGGGGACACAATATCAATAAGGGTACCTGATCTTAAACCAGGCAAAGAGGGGACCAAAGGGAGGCTCAAACTACCTGTATGATGTCCACTTGTATACCTAATCCTGAATTGTACCCCACATCTTTAAAACAAAATATAAAAAAAGAAAACAATAATAAAGTGACCAAACAAAAAAAAAAAGGAATACATTTGCTCTCTTTTGACTTTTATTTAAACTTCAGGTTGTTCAGGAACTGTGTTTCATCCTCTCCAAGAAATATTAATGAAACCTGTCATTTCCTAAAATCATGTCTCTACTGAGGGCTAGACACGAGATCTCTTTCAATCCTGACAACAACTATATAAGTAAATTTGTTAGCTCCCTTTTTATAAACTGAAAAAAACGCAAACTCAGAAATTTAGAACTCAGAGGGGGCTTGTGTGTAGTTCTGTGACTCAAAACTCCAATGCCCACATCCTCCTTGCTCCTCTCACACTACCAGGACAAGAACTGCCTGCTTGATTTCAAACAGCATATTCTCTAGATCGGTTTCCTTCCTGCCATGTACCCATACAGCTTACGCTAAGCTAGATCAATGCAACATCCCAGAAACATTTCCTGTGGCTAAAGTGAGTTCAAAAGGTAGGTTGTTTTGTTTTGTTTCCCTCTTTCCCTCTCTAAATCTACCATGGACAGATTCTCCTTCAGCAACTTGGACCAGTCTGTCTTACTTATCTAACACACCACATACATTCATTACAATGCCCTTAAAGATTGCTTCATTTCTCACTGCAGACTAAAACGCCTTCTCCCAATTATAACTTTTCATTTTTCCTCAGAAAAGCAAACACATTATATAACCAGTCCTCACCCTACAAACATCCTACTTATAACTTTGCTAACCTTGGCAAGACATTTTTTACTCTTCTCTTGCCTTTTACATGTCATTTGTCACCAAATCTTATCAATTCTACCTAAAATCTCTCTCAAATTCACCCCTTTTCTTCACACTGCCAAAACATAATATAGACCTCAATCTTTTGCAGTATAAACTATTACATAGTTCCATAATCCAGTGGCCTCCCCTTTTTTCCATGCATTCTTATCAGTAAAAAATTAAGCATACATTTGATATATATATTTATTTATAATGCCTTATTACACTAACACATACCTTAGGAAACACAGAAACAAATTCTGAAGGTTGACATAAAAATCAATATAAATATAAGTTCTAATATATTCTTCTCACACTCCAATGGATCATCTTGCACAAGGGATATCACTGCACTGAACTACTACTGCCAGGGTAATCTACCTAAAAACCCAAATCTGATCACACTACATCCCCATCTCAATCCTTCAGTGGCATCATGCCCCAATGCACAAGCCTGCCTCAGCTTCCCCTCCTGTTATCTTTATCCTCATACCCTGTATTTCAACTAAACCTTTTATCTGCCTATGACTTTTGCACATGCTACTTCCTCTTCCTGAAATGTCCTTACTCTTGACAGTTACTGATATATACATATCAGTATCTCTAAGAGAAAAATACATTCTAAATGCCACAACCAACTTACAAACTTTTGGAGCAACACCTATCTTCTCTACCAGAACATATATATTTTTTGAATAAATCTTTTACTTTACTTGGCTCCTTCCTAAGTCCTATATACCTGGGAAGAATAAGTATAGATTCCCATAAAAGTAGAGAGGTCAACTTTGTTTCTTTTTTTTTATTATTATTATTTTGCTTCTTTGTTTATCTTTCCATGTCGCATCAAAGCTCTCTAAAGCAAAAAGAATGTTGTAAACCCAAAGAATAGTCCCCCCAGGGCCAGGAAAAAGGCTAAATCTTTGCAACTGCAACCAGAACTCCACCCAGGATCTTACACAGATTTAATAGTTGATGCAAACATATTTTCCTAGAGCAATATTTCAGGTGCTACCTTCCATTTCAACTTTCCTATCTACCAGATGATCCCCTCAAATTGTCTGCAATGGCTAAGAAAAGAATGATAGAATAGCACCAATACATTTTTTACTTTTTACAGAAAAGTCATGAAAATTCAAGTGGCTGACTCCGGGCACTAATAATGGAGAGCTTGATCTCCTAAAAGACTTTCATTCCACTGCTCTCCAAGTCTCTATTTTCTCCTATGGGGACTAGGAGGGGAGCACTGCGGTGGAGAAAGGGAGGAGGAAAAGAGGCATTAGAGGGAGAAGGCCTGGAGAGGAAATCACATTTCAACTCCTAGTCTCATCACAAAGCAGAGTTTACATCAGTTGTGCTACACAATAGGCCTCAAGAAAAGGCAAGTCGTTGTATATTTTGGTGATGGCATCCTTTTAAAAACAGACCCCAAAAAACTGGAACTGAGCTATCTTAAGAAGCCAAGGCTGCTTCTCTACACTTGAGAATGAAAAAAATGAGATGGGTTTGTCCTCACTTTCAAGTCATATAAATTCCACTCATCCTTTGGGAATCTCTTCTCCCATCTCCAATCCCCCCCCCACTTTCTGTTCAAGTCCCAACCTTTTCTGAGAAACCTGTCTCTGTCCACTCTGATCTTTTATTTTCCACACAATTCATTTGGGCCAAATCATAAGATACCACTTTACACAAGGTGGTACAGCTGCTTTGGAAAACAATTTTAACTGTTCTTCAAAATGTTAAATAAAGTCACCACATGATCCAGCGATTTCACTCCTAGGTATACACCCAAGAGAAACTAAAATATATGTACACACAACATGATCATAGCAACATTTATAAAAGCAAAAAAGTAGAAACAACCCAAATACCTAACAAACAATAAATGGATGGGTAAAATGTTGTATATCCATACAATGGAACATTATTCAGCAATAAGAAGTAATGAAATACTCATATAAGCTCCAACATGAATATTTAAAATCATTATGCTAAGCGAAAGAAGTTAGACACAAAAGGTTATATATTATATGACTCCATTTATAGGAAATGCCCAAACTGAAATGACTACTAACAGGCATGGGGTTTCTTCCTGGGGTGATGAAAACATTCTGGAATTAGATAGCAGTGATCAATCACACTTTTGTGAATATGCTAAAAACCATGTAATTGTATACTTTAAAAGAGTATATTTTACAGTATATGAATCATATTTTAATAAAGTAGTCTTCAAATTACCACAACCTAAAAGCCCCTGCTAAAGCTCAGTTTCTTTCTGAACTCATCTCAAGCCTCTCTGCCATCAATCATTACTCAAATCCACTGGCTAGCTGTCAGTTACTGAAATATGTCCAGGTTTGCGTGCCCCAAGGTCTTTGTGTATGCTCTAGCCTTTGCCTAAAATAAAAAGTCTTGCCTAGTGTCTTTACATGACTAATACCTCCTCATCCTTTAAGTATCAGCTTACATGTCATCTCCACAATGAGGCTTTCTCTCACTATCTAGAACAAGACAGTCACTCCCGTCATTCTCTCAGCATCTTGTTTGCTTCCTTTATAGCACATCCACATAGATTTATGTGAATTTTCTTGGTCTTCTATCTAGTAGGTCCACCAGACTATAAGTACCATGAGAGTAGAAATAACTCTATATTGATCTACTTTATAATTCCCAATGTCTAATAATACCTGGTGTGTAGGTGCCTAATAAACAGTAATATTTTTATTTTCCTAATATGCCTTGTCCTTATGCAAACTGTTCCCTCTGTTGATACTACCACTGCCTCTACTCCCTTTGCCACCATCCCTGTCCCTTTCACACTGTCACTCATCTCTCAGCTAAAACATTATCTCCTTGGTGAAGGCTTCCTTTCTTGACTGCTCCATTCCCAAGACAATCTCTCCTTCACCTACTCACCTGTTCATCGCTGGCTTTATCTCCACCGTAGCAATTATCTTACTGTTAAACTTGGATTTTTTGGTGAGGAGAGCGCCTGGAGATGGTTGTTTTTGTCTTACATTTATGTCTACTACTAGCCTTAAAGCAAAGAAAAACCTTTTCATCTTTGTGTACCTAGTACTTAGCACACTGCCAGGCACAATACTACTAATTAAGATCATAATAGGCCAGGCTCAGTGGCTCAGCCTGTAATCCCAGCACTTTGGGAGGCCAAGGCGAATGGATTGCCTAAGTCTGCGAGTTCGAGACCTGCCCGGGGCAACTTGGCGAGACCTCATCTCTACAATAAATCAAAAACTAGCCAGGCGTGGTAGTGCGCACCTGTAGTTCCAGCTACTTGGAAGGCCGAGGTGGAAGGATCACCAGAGCCCAGCAGGTTGAGGTTGCGGTGGCCGGGAGCATGCCACTGCACTCCAGTCTGGGTGACAGAGTGAGATTCCAACTCCAAAAAAAAAAATCATAATAATGACTAATATTTATTGTTTAATATGAACTTGACATTCTTCTTAGTACTACAGTAAGTGAGCGAATGACATATGGATAAATTCCTAGTCACCAACCTCAAGGAGGTCAGAGTCTGACAAGGACAGAAGACAGGTATACAGGCTAATATGACCACAAGGCCAAATAAGTTGCCCTGCCTTGTCTTTATACCTTAAATCTTAGAGTATGTTTTTCTTAGAGTCTATAAATGTCAGGTTTCTTCAAACTCACTTAGAATACTTCCTTCGATTACTTACAGCCCACTTCCTGCACTTGGTGCCTGGCAGCAATTTCTAGGATGTCACCACAAGCAATATTAAACTGCCACACAGTTTCCCGCTATGTGTCTGCATTATCAGTTAAATTACCTCATATTAACCACATTCCAGTCCACTGGGATCACTCAAACACTAAATAAGATTTAAACATACCAGTGGAAGATTGTCAGTTACCACTGCCCTTTTATCTAGATTAACATCTATTTAGGCTTAAGGATTAGGTTTCTAGGGTGCTTGCTACTTGCATACTGGTAACTTTTTCTTTCTTTGTTTTGTTGATTAAATACTTGGTTTGAGGTAAGACAATGTTCCTTTATTAAAATGAACATGAACTAAACATTCTTTCGTAAAAGTAGAAAAAGGTCTTCCAAGACCAGTGCAATTTGGATTAAAAACATGAAACATAACTCTTACTCTCCTACTTGGAAGGCTGAGGTAGAAGGATCGCCTAAGTCCAGCAGGTCAAGGCTGTGGTGACCGTGAGCGTGTCACTGCACTCCAGCCTGGGCGACAAGAGTGAGACTCCAACTCAAAAATAATTAATTAATAATAATAATAATAATAAAACTCTTCCTCTCCAAGGGTTCAAACAGCACAATTGTTTTTTTAACTATGTACAGTGAAGTCAGAGAACTCAGAGACTTAGGATCTTAATTGAGATATTAATATATTTCTTAAATGCATTCCATTACTCTTCCTAACATCCATGTGCCAGGCATTGAGTTTGACACAGGGAACTCAAAGACAAATAAGACAGTCCCTGCTCTCAAGAAATTTATGTCCTGCTTAGGATGGGAGACAGACCAAGAACTAGATTTAGTACTACAACAGTGATAAAAACAAGGAGTCACAGAAACATGAATGAGGGGCGCCTGGCCTACATAATAGGTAGGGAGAGAGGGTGGCAATAGGGAACTGGCATCAAGGCAGGCTTCCTGGGGATGACATCTGATCTTAGGTCTATAAATTCCCATACTCATGCCAGGCTCAGTGGCTTAGCCTGTAATCCCGCGCTTTAGGAGGATGAGGTGAGTGGGTTGCCTGAGCCCGCAGGTTCTAGACCCGCCTGGACATCTTGGCGAGACCTCATCTCTACAATAAACCAAAAATTAGCTGGGCGTGGAAGCGCGCGCCTGTAGTTCCAGCTGCTTGGAAGGCTGAGGTGGAAGGATCTCCGGAGCCCAGCAGGTCGAGGCTGCGGTGGCCGGGAACAGCCACTGCACTCCAGTCTGGGCGATGGAGTGAGACTCCAACTCAAAAAAAAAAAAAAAAAATTCCCATGCTCACATTTGAAAAATGGGGTTAATTGGCCGGGCACAGTGGCTCATGCCTGTAATCCCAGCACTTTGGGAGTCTGAGGCAGGAGGATTGCCTGAGCTCAGGGATTCAAGGCCAGCCTGGGCAACTTGGTGAAACCTCGTCTCTACAATAAATCCAAAAAAAAAAAAAATTAGCCAGGCATGGTAGTGCGAGCCTATAGTTCCAGCTACTTGGAAGGCTGAGGTGGGAGGATCACTGGAGCTCAGCAGGTTGACACTGGGGTGGTCATGGGTGTGCCACTGCACTCCAGCCTGGGTGACGGAATGAAACTCCAACTCAAAAAAAAAAAAAAAAAGAAAAGAAAAGAAAAATGTGGTTAATAAATAGCATCTCCAGGCCAAGCGCGGTGGCTCATGCCTATAATTCCAGCACTTTGGGAGACTAAGGTGAGAGGACTGCCTGAGCTCACAGGTTCAAGACCAGCCTGGGTAGCTTAGTAAGATCTCATTTCTACAATAAATCAAAAAAGTAGCCAGGCATGGTGGCACATGCCTGTAGTTCTAGCTACTTGGAAGGATGAGGTGGAAGGATCACCTGAGCCCAGCAGGTCACGGTTGCGGTGACCATGAGCATGCCACTGCACTCCAGCCTGGGTGACAGAGTGCTACTCTGACGCAAAAAATAAATAAATAGCATCTCCACCACTGAAAAGTTGAGAGAGTTTGATAGAATGGTTCACATTAGGCATTACCATGGTACCTGACTAAATCTCAACACCTGTGCCCAGCAACTCACATGCTTTATCACTGATCATACAACAGATACCAGCTTCACAATTCCACAGTCATTTTTAATCAACTTTTATTTTTTAATGAGACAATGCTAAGTTCCATCCTGCATGTTAACAGTCTAATTCCTTGATCATTAAAGTTTTCTTCTCCATTACCTAAAACACACTTCTCTCTGACATTTCTAGTATAAAATATACTAGATGTTCTTAGTCTTTTGATGAGAAGGTGTGGGAAAGCCTAACTGCTAAGTTTTAAATATGAGCCTGGCATTCATTTGGATGCTGTCTTTATTGCTCATAACCTTGCAATCTGGACATAGCCCACCCCATTTTACCCTCAGGGAAACTGAAGTTGAAAAAGGTAGTCTTGGCCAGGCCCAGCGGTTCAATCCTGTAATCCCAGGACTTTGGGAGGCCAAGGCAAAAGGACTGCCTCAGCTCAGGAGTTTGAAACCAGCCTGGGCAACTTGGTGAGACCTCGTCTCTACAATCAATCAAAAAATAAACCGGACATGGTAGCGTGTGCCTATAGTTCCAGTTACTTGGAAGGCTGAGATGGAAGATTCACCTGAACATAGCAGGTCGAGGCTGCGGTGTCCATGAGCATGACACTGCACTCCAGCCTGGGCAACAGAGTGAGACACAGACTCAAAAGAAAAAAGAAAAAGGTAGTCTGTGCAAAGTTTCATTATTAGCATGAAAAAGAGCTGGAATGTGAACCTAGATCTGATTCCACATTGTTATTCTGACTCATCACTCTGGCCACATCAAAGACAAACAAGAGAAAACACCGAGAGCCCCCTCCCCCAAGATCGTCCTATACAATGGAGCCTGTACACTTAGATTTCACCTCAGTCAGAACACCCTGAACTAAAAGTCTGTTCTGTCCTGCCAGAATGGAATGACCAGCAGCAACCAAAGCTGTTTTCTTCAACAACTAGGGCAGCACATAAGTGGATGATTTCCTCACCACCTGTAACCACCCCCCCCCACCACCCCACCCCACCCCCACCCCCCCATCCCCCCACCCCCCCACCCCCCCACCCCACCGCCAGCTACAGGCAGAAGTTGCATAAACAGCAGTCACTATAAATCACAACTACTTTCATAACTTCTCTCTTCATATTCTCTTTCAGTTCCACAAGTAAAGCTAACATATTTCCCAAGTCTCAGTTTTATCACAGAGCAGTCTAGTTTCAAAATCAATAAGGCTATTCTTCATACTAATTTCACGCTTAATACAATTTCATGCCTTAGTAAATTTCCTTGCCCGAGTGCTCAGAATTACAGTTATGGGCTCCACAAAACACACTTGAGAAATGTATCTGTCAACCTGCTACCTTTAAGAGCAGGAGAGAAACCTGAGGGCTAATCATTCCAACTTCTACTTGTTGGATTTTAATGCTAGTTCTGACACTTGATGCCTCATGTCAGGCACGCTTTTGAACTTTTCTGTAACAAGAATGGTAGGTGCCCTCACGTACACACTGCGACTCTAAGATGGCTTTTGGAAAGTGTTTTTCTAAGTGCTATTGAAATCCAAGTTACAACTCTTACTGGGAAGAAGGAGCTAAACTTGGAGTGCCACTTTAATCCCAATGCTTCACAAACTACATCTTTTTACCTCTCAAGCCTCTCAAGGTCTTATTTGGAACATGCGTCTAACTTTTTTTTTCCTTTCCACAAAAATAATCAACAGAGTGCTCATCCAACTCCTCCATTTTCATTATCATAAGTAAACTTTTCTAGTTTCATTTAGCAGATGTCTCAGGACTGCTGCAGCACATATCAGACACATTTTGTAAATAGGAAGCCTAACAACTCAGGGGACTGCAAGGTTGACCAAGGGTCACGCTGCATGGCCATCACCTGAACATGAGATACAGTGTTTGAATAATCATTAGATTTCACCCTTAAGGCCCTTCTCTTTTCGAACTTACCTAGCACAATTCTCAAAATGCTGAAATAAACACATTCCACAGACTTTCCTGTAAGAGGGTTTAAAGTGTCCTATGAAAGCTGTTTTATGGAAAAGCCTATGCTGTCAAATTTGTTTTTAATGCCCTTAAACAATTCTATTAATCATAGAGGAAAAAGTGAACATTTGTTAGTGATTAGAGATAAAACATCTCATGTTCTGGGGCTGAGGAAGGGAGAGGCTAGAAGAGGACCTGGGAGGGGAGATAGAGCCTAAAGCAACACACCCAAATTGGACTACATAAAAGTTGCACTTTCCAAAGTCAACTTCTGTGTCTGGAAGGAGGACGACAATGTTTCAACGGGTTTTGAAGTTAGATGTATCAACAGTTTCCCCGGAAAACTAACACCCCACCGGAGACTTCAGGTGAATGAACGAGGGAATTCGCCAGATTGGTTTACAAAGCCTTTCCAACGATTATCAATTGCAGGTGCTCAGTTACTACACAGAGGTATCTTCCGCCACAGCCTTTGGCCCTAGTTGTGTGGAGACGTTCACAGATAAGAGGGGGAAACAGAAAGAGATGGGCCTTCCTTCCCAGGCCATCCAGACCTTAAGTCTATGAGTGGCCATTCCCTCTACGAACATCACGCCACTTCTGTAGGGGCAGCAGGCCTCAAGCGGCCAGGCTGCAATTTTCTCGGGTCCTGCCAACTCTCAGGGGCGCCCCAAACACACCCATTTGGCAAGTTGCTTCCGGAGAGTTCCCTCTCCCCCTCCCAAAAGCTGTGTGACCACTCTCAGGGGCTCTGAAAGTGGTCCCCGGAAAGGGGACCACCTTGCAATCTCAGCTGTTCCCGCCCTCGTGAGAAGAGGGGACACCTGACCGCCAGCGCCCTTCCACCTCGCGCGCAGCCCGCCCCCGCGCCTCCCTGGATCGCCATGGCAACGGGCCCCCTCCCCGCGTGACGCCGGCACGCGCGGCGCCCCTCCGGTCCCGGCAACAAGTCCGCCGCGCGGCCCGCGGCCTGCAGCCCTTGCCCCGCCTCGCGGCCCCACGCCCGGCCCGGCTCCGCCCGGCCCGGCTGCACTCACTTGATCCTGGAGCCCATGGTCCCCGGGCCTCCTCATGGGCCCGCGGGCCCCGCTCGGCGCTGCGCTGCCCGCCCGCCCGCGGCCGACCGGCCTCCCTCTGGCGCTCTCCCCGCCCCTTCCTCCCTTCCTCAGGCTGGGGCCCGCCCGCCTGAGGCTCGCTCCCTCGCCGCCGCCGCCGCCTCCTCCAGGGGTTAATGTACTCGCTCCAGTCCGGCGAACGCCATGGTCGCCGGCGCGCGTGCCCGGCGCGCGCCGCCCCCTCCGCCTCTCACACCGCCGCCCCCTCCCGCCCGCGCCGCCGCCGCTATCCGCGAGGCCTGCAGGGAAGTGTAGTCCGCTCGCGGGAGGCGGGGCCACCCGGGAGAAGCGGGAACCGAGAGTTCACTCGCACGCCCCCCGGAGCGAGTGTCCCGAGGACTCTGGTCCTTATAGACTTCCACCCCACTGTTCTTCCCTAGAAGCCTCCACCTACAACACCTTGAAGAGACCCTAATTCTATCATGGAGACCCCCGAGCCCTCCCTCTCGAAGAAACCTTCACCCATTCCTCCCCTTCGGAGTCCTCCCATCCAGTAGCTCTCACGTTCGGATGATCATCTCCCCCTCAGGTCTCCGTGAAAACGCGTTCCCCTTTGAAAATCCCGCGTCTTCCAGTAAGTACCTTACAGAACATCTCTACCACACCAACCACATTCCCACATGATCCTTGACCAAGGCCCCTTTGTTTCCACTTAGACCTTTAAGGAGACCCTACATACCCACAGGAAAGCCACCCGGGGATTCATAGGACTCATACGGTGGCTCAGCTCTGCCCTACACTTGAGGACCTCTGCCTCCCTTTATCAGCCATTTTGAGTATTCCAATCCTGAAACCTCATTTTACCACAACAGCCTCTGATAGAGATTAATTCAATGCAAATGAAAGTATTTAAGAACCAGCATCACCAACTGGCTACCTACCCCTGCTCCTCTTGGGGTTACTTTCCTCAACAACCCCATTTCATTCCCTCTAGCCCTAGAGGCATCACAAAGGAAGCAAAATAATGACAGCTACCCTTTCATGAGTGGCTAGGCAGTGCCCTCTCTGAATCAGACAGTTTTTCCCATACCTGGTTACCAATCCTCACAATAACCCTGTGAGTTTATCCCCCGTTTTATGAAGAAGTTACTGAGGCACATTCCCAAAATCACATAACTAGCAACTGATGAAGCCAAGATTAGAATCCAGGCCAAATAATTCCAGACACATGTGATAGTCATGCTTTAGGGTGGCACCTTTGGCCACAAATCCAAAGACACTGGTAAACTCATGGGTCACTTTAATATCCAACTTTTCTTTCTTCTTTCTTTCCTTGTTTATTTCTTCAATTTTATGTTTTGTTTTGTTTTGTTTTTAGAGTTGGGGTCTCATTCTGTCGCCCAGGCTGGAGTGCAGTGGCACACTCACAGCCACTGCAGCTTTGACCTAATGGGCTCAGGAGATCCTTCTGCCTCAACCTTCCAAGTAGCTGGAACTACAGTCATGCGCCACCATCCCTGACTAATTTTTTAATGTATAGTAGAGACAAGGTCTCACCAAGTGGTCCAGGCTAGTCTCAAGCCCCCGCGCTCAGGCAATCCTCTCAACCCTCGCCTCGGCCTCCCAAATCTCTAGGATTACAAGTTTGAGCCACCACACCTAGCCAATTTTCTATTCTTAAATGTCATTCATCCATTCTGCCATTTTAACTCACAAATTCTTGGAGTTTCCTCCTACCCTCATCCCATAGTCACTACAGTAACTTGTCCTAGGTCCTAGGTGTTCCCCCCCCCCCGCAGGCAGGGAGCAAAGAAAACAAAAAGATAAGTAGTAGTAGTAGAAAAGACTCCTTCTTTGGATAAAGACAGTTTCTCTCTTTTGCCTTGCCCTGAGGTTATTTAAAGCAAAGGATAAACTGTTTTGAATTTTTTTTAAAAAGTGAAAATGTGCAAACTTCCATTTTAAATTCAAAGTCTTTTGCACCCAGACACCAATAGCGATTTATAAACACCCCCAGGAGCTAGACAAACTGGGTCTCTGTGGTGTTTATTCACCTTGTTTCCTATGAACCCTCTCCAAGGAACAGTTGTTATCAAGATCTTCCCTGGAATGAGCAGCCAGTTCAAAAGCTCTAAGCAGGAGACTATAAATAAAACAAAGTTATTTGGTGGAGGGCAAAGCTGGCTTCTTCTCAAAGGAGATTGTAGCCATCTTGGCCACAAAAATGTCTGGGTGCCTGCTGGGTGGTTGTGTGTGTGTGTGTGTGTGTGTGTGTGTGTGTGTGTGTGTGTGTGTGTTAGAGGAAGAGGAAGAAGGTGGGGATTATGTGTCTGCGCGGGTGGCCTCAGAGACAGCAGGGTGGTCTGGGAAGAAAGCACTGGACTGGGAGTTAGGAGTCTGCCTTCTCATGCTTGCTGCAGCACTGACTAGCAAAGAAATTCTACGCAAATGATCAGACAATTGTCTGCTTCAGTTTCCTCCTCTGTAAAATGGGTGTATGGGGTGATGAGGAACTCATATCATAAGAGAGAATGTAATGTAGGCACTAAGAGTATAGGTTTTGAAACCAGACTGCCTGGGCTCAAATCTCAGCTCTACCTTTTACTAAATATGTGACCCTGAGCAAGTTATTCACTCTCTCTGTGCCTCCGGCTCTTTGTAAAATAGAAATGATGATAATAATAGACCTATTCTTAGCTGGCATTGTGGCGTGCGCTTGTAGTTCCAGCTATTCAGAAGACTGAGGTGGAAGGATCGCCTAAACCCATCAGGTCGAGGCTGCAGTGGCAGTGAGCGTGCCACTGCACTCCAGTCTGGGCAACAGAGTGAGACTCCAACTCAAAAACAAAACAAACCAAAAAAAAATAGACCTATTCTAGTGAATTGAATAGGACTAAATGAGTTAATGACACAAAGTGTTTAAATGGTAACTAGCATATAGTAAGCACTCAAGTATGATCAATTACTATATACAAAACACTTAGAAGCACAGTTTGGCTTTTATTATTAAAAGTAATAAACAGACTGGGCACAATGGTACACTTCTATAGTCCCAGCTACTTGGGAAACCGAGCCCAGAAGTTCAATGCTACAATGCACTATGAGCACACCATTGAACTGCTTAGCTTGGGCAACATACTGAGACCCCCAATCTCTAAAATAAATCAATTAATTTTTTAAAGTAATAAGCATAATAAATAGTCCTGTTCTTGTATTCAATAAACCTGAGTTCCCAGCCCAACTCTTTTGTCTATATTCTGTATCCATTAGAATTCAATTCAGCTATAAATGATAAAAGATTGAAATAACAGTGGTTGAAAAAAATAGATGTATATATGTCTCACATAAGATCTGGAGATGAACATTCCAGAACTGCTATGACAATTCCATAATTATGAGAGACCCAGAATTCTATCTTATTGCTTTCCTATTCTCCAAGTAGAACTTGCACCTCATGGTCCAGAATGGCTGTTTGAATTCTAGCAATTTAATCTGCAACCCAGCCAGCAGGAAAAAAGGAAGATATGCCCCATCCCAATCCCTGAACTTTAAGTGTACTGCCCAGGAATTGTAAGTTGCTTCCATTTTCATCCTACAGGTCAGAACTTAGGCATGCAACCATATCTCAGTAGGAAAGATAGCCTTTATTCTAGTCGTGTCCACAGCTGATAGGTGGAGTGTGGGGGGTGGTGGCATTTCCAGGAAAGAAGAGGAGAATGTTACTGCAAAACAGTCAGCAGTCTCAGCAATGCTTGGCTATGTGATTTGGGGCAAGCCACTGCATTTTTCTGGGCCTTAATTTCCCTATAACTAACGTAAGAGAATTAGGTCAGGTGATCTCTCCCCAGAGTCCTTTTTGATTCTAAAATTCTATAATTCAGTGGCTTATAGTTTTCTGTTTTTGTTTCCGTTTCTGTTTTGTTTGTGTTTTAGAGATGAGTTCTCGTCAAGTTGCCCGGGCTGGTCTCAAACTCATGGGCTCAGGCAATTCTCTCACCTCGGCCTCCCAAAGTGCTGGGATTATTTATAGGTGTGAGCCACCATGCCTGGCCTGGCTTATTGTTTTTATAGTTCCTTTAAACCTAGGTCAATCTGATGTCATTCAAATAAAATGAGATCTCTCTGCCAGGTACACAGCATAATCAATTGTTGGAATTGAAACCTGATAAAGAGAAGGGGTTTAAGAACATTGCCTTCTAGACTGTTGTCAAAATAGGTTAAGCAGATCTAGCAGATAAAAGTCCAATGATGGGTGTAATGCCACCTGCACTGACACTTTGATGCCTCTCAGTCTCCAAGCTTTCCTTTGCTCTTCTGTTCCTGTTTAGTTTTTCTGCTTAGGGTTTGGAGAGCTCTGTTTATTGAGGGTAGGATAGCAACTCCAAGGATCTCTAATGCCCCTCTCATCATACAGTACAAAAATGGCAGAATAAATGGTCTGTGGGCCAGGATTCAGTTGTCTGTTCTTAGTACATGAAGTTGTGATTGTATTCTTTTGTAATTGAGATATAGTTTACCTACCACAAAATTTGCCACTTTAACATGTACATTTCAGTGGTTTTTAGTATAGTCATAAAATTGTGCAACCGTTACCACTATCTAACTTCAGAACACTTCTATTATCCCAAAAAGAAACCCCATATCCATGAGCAGTTATTCATGTTTCCTCCCCTCCCCTAGCTCCTGGCAACCATGAATGTACTTTCTATCACTATAGATTTGCCTATTCCAAATATTTCACATAAGTGGAATCATACAATCATACATTGCTTAATGACAGGAATATGCTCTGAGACATGTGTCTTTAGGTGATTTCATCCTGTGAACATCACAGAGTTTACTTACACAAATCATGATAGTATAGTCTCCTGCACTCCTAAGCTATCTGATATGGTCCATTGTTGCTGGGCTACAAACCCATACAGGATGTTATTTCCCTGAATGCTGTAGGCAATTGTAACACAATGGTCAGTATGTATGCATCAAAGCATATTTGAATATAGAAAAGGTACAGCAAAAATATGGTATTATAATCTTATGGGACCACCATTCTGTATGCCGTCATGTTGACCTAAACTGTTATGAGGTGCATGCTTGTAATACTGATACAAAGACCCACTGATGTCCGTTCATAATGTCACAGCCCCTAGAGAAGGGCATAGCAAGGGTTCAAGCGCTCCGGCACATTCCTGAGCACATCACTGAGAGTCCCCTTATCTCCTATGCATTCCCAGTAAGTAGCTTCAGGGGATCCTTGACTTCCCTGTAGACTATGCCCAATCAACTGAAAGATGCAAATCCCTATTTATTCCCTTTTTCTGAGTGGTTATAAGTTTTAATAATATAGGATCAATGTAATCATAAGTCTTGTGATATGTATGTAACTTTTGTATCAATGTAATCATAAGTTTTGTGATTTGTATAACTTTTACATAATGTATGATGTCTTAGGCCTTGTAAACTCCCTTTATTCTATGGCAAGCATGATTAATGCTTCTGCCCGACCCTACTGATAAAAGCTATGAGATACCTCTGGAAGTCTAGAATGAAAAATGTCACTATCGATAAATGTGGCTGAAACTCAAGTTCTATACAATGCTCTGCTGGTCATGTGGCTAATGTATAGGTACTAACAACTCTGGGGTTATAAAAGTGAACTGTGATAACCTGGAGGGTGAGCAGAACCATTTTAAAAAGACCTCGAGTCTGGCTCTGCTCCCTGGATTTGAACTCAGAAATAAACTTCTTTCTACCATTTCCCTGCCCCTTGATTTATCGGTATCACAGGTGAGCAGCCTAGTGTTACTCAGACCATTGCAATAAGTAGCCTTTGTGTCTGACTCCTTTTACTTAGAATAATGTTTTCAAGGTCCATCCATGTTGTAGCATGTATCAGTATTCATTTTTGTTGTTGAAGATGTTGTTGTTGTAGAGACAGGGTTTCACTATTTTGCCTCAAGCAGTCCTCCAGTTTTTGTCTCCCAAATTGCTGGGATTGCAGGCATGAGCCACCATCCCCAGCCTCACTCTTTTTTTTAATTGCCAAATAGTATTTATGTGCCAGATAATATCCATTACACAGATATGCCACATTTTGTTGATTAACGTGTTATTGATGGACATTTGAGTTGTTTTCTTTTTTGCCTATGAATACTGCTATAAACATTTGTGTACATGTTTTCATGTGAATACATATTTACAATTCTCTTGGGTGTTATGGTTATATTCTGAAGACAGAATCTACAGCTCATTAATAGGGGTGCTACTCCCCCCCCCACAAAGGAAGTTATGGGGGTTATATAATTAAACAAGTTTGGGTTATGCAAAATCACACCGAGTTAAATAGGTTTCTTTACTGTAGAATTTCTCACAGCCTTTAATTTAGCAAACTGCTTTGTGGATCTCCTAGGTGGAGAATGCAAACAGGATATACCAGTAGCTAAGAGAGTGGGCTTTGGAACCAGACAGACCCAGGCTGCTAGTTAAATGAACAGGGAGGCAGTCACTTAAACTTTCTGAGCCTTAGTTTCTGCTTCTTTAATAAGGAGATGATAATACCCACATCATGAAGACAAAATGAAATGAAGAATGTAAGGTTCATGCCATGTGTTTGGTAGTCAATAAATGGGAATATTATTCTGCTAAATTTTTTTTTTTTTTTTTTTTGAGTTGGAGTCTCACTCTGTCGCCCAGGCTGGAGTGCAGAGGCATGCTCAAGGCCACTGTAACCTCGACCTGGCTGGGCTTAGGCTATCCTTTCGCCTCAGCCCTCCAAGTAGCTGAAACTACAGATGCATGCCACCATGCCTGGCTAATTTTTGTGATTTATTGTAGAAAAGAGATCTCACCAAGTTGTCCAGGCTGGTCTCGAACCCCCGGGCTCAGGCAATCCTCTTGCACCTGCCTCCAAAAGCACTGGGATTACAGGCTGAGCCACTGTGCCCAGCCTGCTAAATTGTTAAATTGATACAGATAGAAATCCACTGGGCACGGTGACTCACACCTGTAATTCCAGTGTTTGAGAGGCTCAGGCAGGAGGATTGCTTGAGCCCAGGAGGTCAAGGTTGCAGGGAGCCATAATCATACCACTATACCCCTCAGGTTTCTCTAAAAATAAGTCTCAAAAAAAAAAAAAAAAAGGGCCAGGCTCGGTGGCTCAGCCTGTAATCCGCGCTTTGGGAGACCAAGGTGAGTGAATTGCCTGAGCCCGCAGGTTTGAGACCCGCCTGGGAAACTTGGCAAGACCTCATCTCTACAATAAATCAAAAATTAGCCGAGCATGGTAGCGCACGCCTGTAGTTCCAGCTACTTGAAAGCCTGAGGCGAAAGGATCGCCGGAGCCCAGCAGGTCGAGGCTGCGGTGGCCGGGAGCTGCCACTGCACTGCAATCTGGGCAACACAGTGAGACTCCAACTCAAAAAAAAAAGATAAGGTGCCGCATCAAGTTTGTCCATACCTAGTTCTCAACATCAGTACAGAGCCTGGCATACAGTCAGTAACCAATAAATATTTATTAAAAGAATAAAAATAAATAATGACCACAAAACTTTTTTTTTTTTTTGAGTCAAGAGTCTCACTCTGTCGACCAGGCTGAAGTGCAGTGGCATGCTCTTTGGCCACCGCAACCTCGACCTGCTGGGCTCAGGCGATCCTTCCACCTCAGCCTTACAAGTAGCTGGAAGTACAGATGCATGCCACCACACCTGGCTAGGCTTTTTTTGGTGATTGATTGTAAAGACGAGGTCTCACCAAATTGCCCAGGCTGTTCTTGAACCCCCTGGGTTCAGGCAATCCTCTTGCCTTGGCCTCCCAAAGTGCAGGGATTACAGGTCGAGCCACCGCACCTGGCCCACAAAACCCTTTTCAAAGGCATATTCCTAAGAATAAAAAGCCACAGAACAAGATTTGGTAGGTTCTTTTTTTTTTTTTTTTTTTGAGTTGGAGTCTTACTCCGTCGCCCAGATTGGAGTACAGTGGCCGTTCCCAGCCACCACAGCCTCGACCTGCTGGGCTCCAGCAATCCTTCCGCCTCAGCCTTCCAAGTAGCTGGAACTATAGGCACACCCTACCACACCCTGCTAATTTTTTGATTTATTGTAGAGATGAGGTCTCGCCAAGTTGCCCAAGCAGGTCTCGAACCCGCGGGCTCAGGCAATCCACTCTCACCTTAGCCTCCCCAAGGCACGGGATTATAGGCTGAGCCACCGAAGCTGGTTGGAGGTTAGTTTTTTATTTTTTTATTTTTATTTATTTTATTTATTTATTTATTTTTGAGTTGGAATCTCACTCCGTCGCCCAGACTGGAGTGCAGTGGCCACTCCCAGGCACCACAGCCTTGACCTGCTGGGCTCCGGCAATCCTTCCGCCTCGGCCTTCCAAGTAGCTGGAACTACAGGTGCACACTACCACGCCCGGCTAATTTTTTGATTTATTGTAGAGATGAGGTCTCGCCAAGTTACCCAGGCGGGTCTCGAACCCGTGGGCTCAGGCAATCCACTCACCTCAGCCTCCCAAAGGCGCAGGATTACAGGCTGAGCCACCGAGCCCAGCGTTCTTTTTTTAAATTAAAACTTAGTATATTAGCTTAATGCATTTGTTGACATATCTATACCTATATATTTTTTTGAGTTGGAGTCTCACTCTGTCACCCAGGCTGGAGTGCAGTGGCACACTCATAGCCACCGCAGCCTTGACCTGCTAGACTCAGGTGATCCTTCTGCCTCAGCCTTCCAAGTGCTGGAACTACAGGCATGCACCACCACGCCTGGCTAATTTTTTTTATTTATTGTAGAGATGAGATCTCACCAAGTTGCCCAGGCTGGTCTCGAACCTGTGGGCTCAGGCAATTCTCTCATCTCAGTCTCTCAAAGTGCTGGTATTATAGGTGTGAGCCACTGCGCCCAGCCTATATATATATATATATATATATATTTTTTTTTTTTTTTAACTTGCAGTAAAATGTGCATAACATAAAATTTACAACCTTAACCATTTTAAAGTGTACAGTTCAGTGGCATTAAGATTTTAGCATTGTTTTGCACACATCATCACTATCACCTCCAGAACTTTGTCTTCCTAAACTGAAACTTGGTACCCATTAAACAATACAGCAACCATCCCTTCCCTTCCATCTAGCTCTGGCAACCACAAAATTGAGTCTCTATTAATTTGACTATCCTCACACAACCTCATATAAGTGGAAACATACAGTGTTTGCTATTTTGTGACTGACTTATTTGACCTAGCACAATGTTTTCAATGTTCATTCATGCTGAAGCATATATCAAAATTTCCTTCCTTTTAGTGAATATTTCATTGTGTATATATGAGGGGAAACCCGTCAGATATATAATAATATATTATAATGTATATTAATATATACTATATATTAGATATTGTGTATATGAATATATAAACAAATATTTTGTTTATGCACCTAGGTTGCTTTCAAATCTTGTGAATAATGCTGCTGTGAACATGGGTGTACCAATATCTTCTCTAGACCTAGAATTTGTTTATAAAAAATTATGTATCCTTACTTGTTTAAACTTCAGTCACCTTCAAAGTATTCTCCATTTGATGTAATACACCTATCAAGATGCTTTTTCCACTGCTCAAAATAGTTTTTGAACTCGTTAATTTTGATGCCTTTTAGTGCTTCTGCCGTTTTTTTGTTTCTCCTCTTCCACATCAGCAACATTTCCCTTTGAAGACTTTTTTCATCCAGGGAAACAAACAAACGAACAAAAGTTGCTCAGGGTGGGAAACAGGGGTCATGCTGTTTTTGGTAAAAAATCGCTGAACACTCAGCATGGTGTGGGCAGGTGTGCTTGTAAATCACCCATCATGAAAGGGGCAAATGCACTGAAAGAATTTCCAAAAATAAAAATTCCCTGAAGCCAAATACAGCCTCTTAAAACAACAGTAGCTGATACATGAGCTGATGAGTTCCTAGAATACTTACCTAGCAGGGGAAGTCTGTACTACAAGGGGCCCACCCTCCAAAAGAAAATTCCAGTTTTTAGGGTCCTCCCTCATGTATATATATTAAGATATGTATGAATATATAAACATTTTGTTTTATACATTCATTTGTTGAGGGACACTTAGGTTGCTTTCACCTTTCAAATCCTGTGAATAATGCTGCTGTGAATACAGGTGACCAATATCTCTTCAAGATCCTGCTTTCAGTTCTTTTGGTTATATACCCACAAGTGAAATTGCTGGGTCATATGGTAATTCTGTTTTCAATTTTTTTTTTTTTTTTTTTTTGAGTTGGAGTCTTACTCTGTCGCTCAGACTGGAGTGCAGTGGCCGCTCCCGGCCACCGCAGCCTCGACCTGCTGGGCTCTGGCGATCCTTCAGCCTCAGTCTTCCGAGTAGCTGGAACTACAGGCGCGCGCTACCATGCCCAGCTGATTTTTTGATTTATTGTAGAAATGAGGTCTCGCTGCCCAGGCGGGTCTCGAACCCGCGGGCTCAGGCAATCCACTCACCTCAGCCTCCCAAAGGCGCGGGATTACAGGCTGAGCCACAGAACCCGGCATGTTTTCAATATTTTAAGGGCCTATCATACTGTTTTTTAAAGCCGCTACATCGTTTTACATTCCTACCAATGGTGCACCAGAGTTCCAATTTCTCCACATCTTCTTCAATACTTATTATTTTCTGGATTTTTTTTTAATAGCCATTCTAATGAGTATGAAGTGGTATATCACTGAGGTTTTGATTTGTATTTCCCTAATGATTAGTGATATTGAGCATCTTTTCATATATTGTTGACCATTTATATACAGTATCTTCTTTAGAGAAATGTCTATTCAAGTCCTTCATTCACTTTCAAATCAGGTTTTTTTGGGTTTTTTGTTGTTGTTGATTTATGGGGTTATTTATATGTTCTGAATGTTAATCTTTTACGGGATATATGATTTGCAAATATTTTCTCGCATTCAGTGAATTGCTTTTTCACTCTGTTGATAGGGTCCTTTTATGCAAAAAAGTTTTAAATTTTGATGTACTCCAATTTATTTTTACTTTTGATGCCTGTGCCTTTGGTGTCATATCCAAGAAATCATTGCCAAGTTCATGAAGTTTCATATCATAAAACTTCTCTTTCTTCTAAGAGTGTTATAGTTTTAGCTCTTCTATTTAGGTCTTTCATCCATTTTGAGTAAATTTTTGTATATGGTGTAAGAATCTTTACCTTCTTTTGAGGACTAAGTTTAAGTGCTTGAGCTCTTCCTAGTATGTGATTAGTAATCCCAGACAGGGCGTGCACCTATTCTCTGGTTCATTAGTTGACTATTGTTAATAAAACTACCTTGCAAATACTTGATAGCTTATATTCTACCAACTGTTCAATAATCAGAGAGAGTTATTGTCCTTGCTTTGAAAGTGAATACGTTAATACACAGAAGACTTGAGTGACACCTAGGATCAAATGGCCAGCAAGTGACCAAAACTCACCCTAGATGCCCTAACTCCTAGCTGTGGGCTAATCTGTTAATTCCCCAAGACGCAATGTTTTCTGTTTTATCTTGCTGTGATTTTCCTTCACATATTTATTTATTAATTTATCAAACATTATTTTTCTTAGTAAAAAGAATAACTATGTTGTTTTTAAAAATGGTCTGGACTCTGTGGCTCAGCCTATAATCCCAGCGCTTTGGGAGGCCAAAGCTTGTGGATTGCCTGAGTCTGTGGGTTCGAGACCCACCCAGGCAACTTGGCGAGCGCTCGTCTCTACAATAAATAAAAAATTAGCTGGATGTGGTAGCGTGTACCTGTAGTTCCAGCTACTTGGAAGACTGAGGTGGAAGGATCGCTGGAGGCCAGCAGGTCGACACTGGGGTGACCGTGAGTGTGCCACTGCACTCCAGTCTGGGCAACAGAGTGAGACTCCAACTCAAAACAAGACAAAACAAAAATAAAATTAAAAAAACAAGAATAAAATTACATATGTAGTTTTTTATTATGTGTGTATGTATTTATGCAATTCTCTCCTCTTCTGGCTATACATGGATTTGAAGTAACTTCGGTCTCTTCTTGTAGAAGCTAAGAGAATGGGCTCTGGAGCCAGACTGCCTGGTTGTGTGTGTGACCTTGGGAAAATTATTAACCTCTCTCAGACTCAGATTTCTCCTTTATAAAATGAGAGTAGTCCCTTCCTCATATAGTCATTGGGAAAATTTAATGTGTTAATACATGGGAAGTACATTGGTTAACCTTGCATTTTGTAATGGCTCAATGTTAACTGTTAAATCTTTGTATTCTTTTTTTTTTTTTTTGAGTTGGATGGAGTCTCACTCTGTCACCCAGTCTGGAGTACAGTGACACACTCATAGCCACGACAGCCTCCACCTGCTGGTCTCAGGTGATCCTTCTGCCTCAGCCTTCCAAGTAGCTGGAACTATAGGCATGCGCCACCATATCTGACTAATTTTTTGATTTATTGTAGAGATGAGGGCTCACCAAGTTGCCCAGGCTGGTCTCGAACCTGTGGGCTCAGGCCATCCTCTCCCCTCAGTCTCCCAGAGTGCTGGGATTATAGGCGTGCGCCACCACGCCTGCACCATTCTTTGAATTCTTAATAACCAACCAATAAAAACAACTTCTGGCCAGGCATGGTGGCTTATACCTGTAATCCCAGTACTTTGGGAGACCAAGGCAGGAGGATTGCTTGAGCCCTGGAGCTCGAGACCAACCTGGGCAATATAGCAAGACTGTCTCCACACACAAAAAAATAATAATAATTTGATTTTTAAAATAGCTTCTAAGAAAGGCCAGAGAAAATTGGTGATTAAAAGTCTTGGTTCCCATATTTAGCTACACATACCAGTATCACCTGTGATACTTGTTTGTAACATGGAGTTCAGAGTCTTGATCCTGGAAATTCTGATTCAGAAGGGAGATCAGAGGTTCTGTGTTTTAACAAGTTTCACAAGTGATACAAATCCACAGACAGGTGCAGAACCACTGATTTAAGCCTTGCCCAGATGCCATTATGAACTGAATTCCCATTAGTACCCCCAGGGCCTCAGCAGCCTGCCTGCTTCTCCCCCATGTGTCACCAGCCTCCACCCCTGGAGCCTACATCACACCTGCTATCTTCCTAAAGCACAATCAGTGCATTCAGTTGGCTGAACATTGTTAGTCTAGACCCCCATTAGGTGTCATCAGCAATCCATTTACTCATTTCCAAATCTCTCCCTTGTGCCAGGTCCTATGCTTAGAACTCTTTCTTGCTTCCAGAGGAGGTCCATTCCTCACCCTAGCCTTGCAGTGGAACATTCAGTAAACATTTCCAGTGGGCTTACTGTGTGCTCGGTGCCTCCTGCTTGGTGTTGGGGATGTAGATATAAATAGAGGGAGTAGCCGGGCTCGGTGACTCAGCCTGTAATCCTGTACTTTGGGAGGCTGAGTTGAGTGGATTGCCTGAGCCCACGGGTTCGAGACCCGCATGGGCAACTTGGCGAGACCTCATCTCTATAATAAATCAAAAACTAGCCAGGCGTGGTAGCGCACGCCTGTAATTCTGGCTACTTGGAAGGCTGAGGCGGAAGGATCGCCGGAGCCCAGCAGGTCAAGCCTGCGGTGGCAGGGAACAGCCACTGCACTCCAGTCTGGGTGACAGAGTGAGACTCCAACTCAAAAAAAAATTAATTAAATAAATAAATAAATAGAGGATGTGTGGATTGGACACAGTGTAGAATCTGTCCTGATGTGACCACTATAGTCACCTCACTTACCTCTAATGGCTCATGCAGGACACCCCGTAAAAGAGCCTCTATGTTCTTGAACTTGTTTCCAAGCCTACCTTGTCCCTGGTCCTAGTTCTGGGCTCTCCCACTGACTACTGCCATTCCTTCTTTCACATTTTTTCTCTCCTCATCTCTAGGATTTGATACATGCATTGTCTTCCCAGCTCTGACTTTGACACTTCTCAACCCACTTTGGGTGTTAATTCTAATTTGTCAGGACTTCTAGAACCCCCTGCCCTGGGGCTACTCCCTTTTCTAGCCGATTGTCCTTTAAGCAAGACTAAGGCCTAAACTCCAGAGCCCCTGTCAAATTTTTTCTTATTTATTTCAACTACTACTTCTCCTAGGCAGATACCTCACATAACCATTTTCGTGTTTTAGTTGTAAGCAAAAAATTTAGTTGTTTGAATTCCAAAGTCTTTATCCTAGTATTTCTCCCACTTCACAAATCAAGGTACACAGAATGAGTTATAGTGGTGGACTTACCTTAGCATTTGAGTGGAAATTAAGATCCCAGCTCTCTGACCTCTTGTCCAGGGAAGAGTTTTTGCTGCTCAACCAGATTGGCCATGACATTGGGAGAGAAGATCCTGACCTGTTTCAATGATGGAGTTGTTTTTAATTTGTAAGCAATTTACTGAGGTTCCTAAAGGAGATCCTTCCTCCTAAAAATAATGACCCAACCCTCTGTGAGCTCCACCTTCTAGTGGTGAAAGTCAACCCTCTCTAGTAACAGTAGAGGCAGCATTGCCTGGTGGTTAGGGACACAGTCTGCCTGGGGTTGAATCCTGGCCCTGCTAAAGCAAATTAATTAGCCTTAATTTAATTTCGCCATCTGAAAGATGGAGATACTGCTAGTACTATTTCATGGGTTGGTGATAGGGCTAAAATGATTATATCTGTAAACACTGAGGACCCAGTGATAATAAATATTTGATAAATGAATAATTATCATAGGTATAATTGGTGACCATTGTGTATTTTACTCACATTATCTGCAATCTTAATAGCAATGCTGAAAGGTTGGTACCATGATACACACTTCCAGAGAGAGGAGGTGATTCCTGCCACCATATCACCCAGTGAAAAGCGGTAGGAACTGAGATTTGTGTTAAGGACTGTCTGATTAATGAGCTGCCTCTTCTTCCAGAACAATGTCTACCAAGATCCCCATTCTCCTCTCTCTCTCTCTCTCTCTCTCTCTCTCTCTCTCTCTCGTTCTCTCTCAGCTAGGCTAAAAATATCCTGAACAGCATCCTCATTAGCTAATATGCATAAATTATTTTTTGCTTTTTGGACATAATTGGTTCATTCAGAGGAAAGGCTTCCAGCTACATGAAGGAAGGAGCTAAGCTGCTCTGTGAAGACTCTTCTGAATTCAGCAAAGTCAGCTGCCTGTGGAAGTTCCTTGGTCTGGACCTATGTTGCCAGCTGGATGGCAGCATAGCAGAGTGGACACAAATTCCCCTCATTCATACATACCTGCCACATTTAAGCTGGAGGACTTTGGGCAAGTCCCTTCCAGTTTCCCAAGTGTCAGTCTCCTCAGCTATTAAATCAAGATTGTAGGAGCACTTACCTTCTAGGGTTGCAGTGAAGACTAAGTGAGATAATCCATGGGGCCGACATACAATATGTGGTCCCTCAAAAGCTGGGAGCTCCCATTATATAGACCATGTGCAGGGAGTAAACCACCAACATTTACAGAAGGGGAAGGATATGTAGCCTGGTGGTTAAAAACACAGTGTTTGGAGCCAGGAGGATCATGGTTCAAACCCAGCATGTACCATGCTCTGGTACTGTGACAGTCTCTCTCTCTCCAAGCCTCAGTTTTCCTGTAGTAAAAAAAGATATTTATAAAGCACTCCATAATGAACAGTGGCTGCATTCACAGCAAGCGTCTTCAACCAGATCATCTCTCTAATAGCTGCTGGAGTAATTGATTTCTGCTTCCAGAGCAAAATGCACATGGACAACATTGGGTGCTCATCTTGGAGCAGAGTACATTGTGCTCCGGGTAGCTAAAGCCAAACTGTTTGCCTTAACTTCTCCTGCCGATCGTGTGGCCAATGATAGCTCAATGAACTCTGTACCCTTGAATGCTAAGGGGAAAATAATTCATAACATATAAAGTGGCATTTTTTTATTGAGGAATGTAAAGAAAGAGCCAGAAACATGTAGTCTTGAATCTCCTTTTCTTGGCCTTGTCTGTATGGGAGACAGATTTAGCCACTGTAATTACCCATAATCATTCATGTTTGTAAACTATATTTGTGTGTGCATGTGTGTGTGTTTTCCTAAATGACCCAAGGCTAATAAAACAGAGTATGTAGTCTGAGAGGACTGTGAGAGGACTGTGAATGGCCCTAAATTATTGGTTTTCCAGGGACAAAACTGTTCCTCTTTGAATGAATGGATGGATGTATACACTCATGCACGCACATACAACACATATACACATACTTTGTTGTCATGAGGAAGCTGGTCAAAGATCTACCTGGACAACTTTTAGAAAACTGCACCATCCTAACCAGACATGCAGGGAATCCCCTCTATGAGAAGTTAAAACTTTCCTCAGCTGCATGGTCTGAAGGAAGAGACATTGAGTGGCAGCCCCAGAGGACTGACTGAGAGAGGCTGGGGAGGCAAGGATAAGGCCAAAGGGAACAGAGTGGGATAGTAGTAAGAGCATAAATTTGAAAAGTCAGGCAGACCTGGGTTCAAATTCAACATTCTGACTTTGGGCAAATCTTTTCCTCATCTCGAAGCCTCAGTTTCCCCAGCTGTAATATCTGCTTTGCATGATGTTGTGAGGACTGATGATAAAGCAAGTAACCACCAAGCAAGACGTGAGGCACAATGCTAGGCTCAGAGCAGTGCTGGGTACAAAGTGGCTCTTCTCTCTTGGGAGGAAATCCAGGCCAGACAGAAGATGTGCCAGGTCCCAGGTCCTATGCAGCTCAGGTAACGTCTGCTCCAGCCACCCAGAGCCTTACTGAGGAGGAAGTATGTAGAAGCGTGCGGCTCTCCATCTGGTTAATGTTCGCTGGTGTTTCCTACTGGAGAGCATCACTTTTTTCACCTCACCTGGTTTGTTTACCCAAACAAGCTGCTCATTAACAACACGAATTGCATTTTCTGCAATTCTGTTGACAGCACAAATGTCTGCAATCAGCTTGGGAGTTTGGTGGGTACTGTCGCTGGATCCCGCCTTGCCCAACCAGCACAGATTCTGAGGAAAGAAATCAAGGCCATGCTGTAGTCTGGAGGGGATGGAGTTGGGTGTGGAGGCCTGGCTGGATCTTGCTGGCAAGTCCAGCCTAAAGGTCTCCAGCTCCTGAATGGAAACAGAGCCCAGGGCCCTCCCAGGAGAGAGGAGGCTCTTTGCAGAAAACAAAAGTCTACAGAAGGATATATTTAAATAAGGGAGAAGGGTGGGAGGAACGAGGATTGATGGGGTAGGGGATGGATCCAGACGTGACAGAGTGGGTGGAAACCCAGAGAGAGGTACAGACGTGGAGAGACCCAATCTCCAGCAGAGAAACCCTGAGGGGCTTTCCTCATGGGTCCAGCAAAGCCCATGTTCAGGTGCTCCCAGCAACAAGAAGTGGAGAAAAATAAGTATCCCTCTTCTTGGTTTGGCTCCAAAAAACTGAGCTCAAACTGATTTGCCAAAGCTCTGTTCTCTCATCTCAAAAAAGACACGGGCAACCCCTTCGGGTCCCCTCCCACTATGGGGGCTTTTCTGTCCTCTCAATAAATCCTGCTTTAAAAAAAAAAAAGACATGTTTTTGAATGCATGTGTTTGCCCTCAGAATGCTTTCTCTTTACCTATTTCCTTATTCAGTAAATTTCTGTTGCAGGCTTTCTCATGGTAAAGCAGTTGAAGCTGAGGGATATGGAAGTGAAAAATCATAGCCCTTGCCCTTGTGGAATTTAGTGGAGGAAATGACATTAAGTAACAGGACAAATAATCACAATAAGTGTAAATCCTAATGAATTACAGGAGGTAGGAGTTCAGGATACTAAGGAAACTCACAACAGGGGAAACTGACTTCTGGCAGGGGCCGTCAACAGTATTGGAGGGAAAAGAAATATCTTTCCTTCCTATTGCTGAGTTCATTGCTGAAGCATCTACAACGAAAGACAGACTAACTAGAGAAAAACATACAAATTTTCTTTCTCTCTCTTTTTTTTTTTTTTTTTTTGAGTTGGAGTCTCACTCTGTCGCCCAGACTGGAGTGCAGTGGCCGCTCCTGGCCACCACAGCCTCGACCTGCTGGGCTCCGGCAATCCTTCCGCCTCAGCCTTCTGAATAGCCGGAATTACAGGTATGCGCTACCACACCCGACTTTTTTTTTTTTTATTTATTGTAGAGATGAGGTCTCGCTGCCCAAGCGGGTCTCGAACCCGTGGGCTCAGGCAATCCACTCACCTCCCAAAGGCGCGGGATTACAGGCTGAGCCACCGAGCCCGGCTTTTTTTTTTTTTTTTTTTTTGAGTTGGAGTCTCATTCTGTCACCCAGGCTAGAGTGCAGTGGGCACACTCACAACCTGCTGGGCTCAGGTGATACTTCTGCCTTAGCCTTCCAAGTAGCTGGAACTACAGGCATGTGCCACCACGCCCAGCTAATTTTTCTTGATTTATTGTAGAGGTGTGGTCTCGCCAAGTTGCTCAGGCTGGTCTCAAACCCGTGGGCTCAGACAATCCTCTCACCTCAGCCTCCCAAAGTGCTGGGATTATAGACCACTGCACCCAGCCTATTTCTTATTTTTTGAGTCAGATTCTCACTCTTGTCATCCAGGCTGAAGTGCAGTGGCACAGTCATGGGTTACCACAACCTCGACATTCTGGGCTCAGATAATCCTTCCACCTCAGCCTCCAGAGTACCTGGGACTATAGGCGTGTGCCACCAGGCCCAGTTAGGTTTTTTTTTTTGTACTTAGGAGGTCTCACTATATGGCTCAGGCTGGTCTCAAACTCCTGGCCTCAAGCCATCTTCCCATCTTAGCCTCCCAAAGTGCTGAGCCACTATGCCTGGTCACACATTTACTTAATATAAGTTTTATGTGACATAAGAGCCTTCCTAATGAAATGAAGGCCTCCCCAAAATAGGTTAACATATATTTTTATGCTTAGATTTGTGAAGAGTGGACAGTCATAGAGAAGTATGTTTGGAGGACAAAAGAGTATGAACTTATGGTAATAAACGGGAAAATTTAGCCAGCCTGTTCAGATTCTTCTTGGCATCTCTGTCTTTAGAGACAGAAAAAAGAGTTTTACTACCTGCTTCAGGGGAGAAGGGCAAAGAGAACTTGAGAGTGATCATCTTGCTTCTGCTGTTTTCCCATATACCAAGGTACTATATTTGGGGGTAACATGTCCTGAACCCTATCGATGCCTTCTGGAAAATGTAACATTTAAGCTGACACCCTGATGAAAAGAAATTATCTAACTGAAAAGGGGCAAAGGACAAAGGGCCCGTGTGTTTGGTTTCAGGTTTCATTGAGACATTAGAGAAAGTCTATGTCCCTCTTCTGTCCAAGGGACAGCTTGTTTGGAACCTGGGAAATAGATAGTACCTTCTGCCTTGTTCAATATAAGCTCCAAGAAGCAGGGACCCAGCAAACACCACAGTGTCTGGCATACAGTAAATGCTCAATGTGTGTGTGTGTGTGTGTGTGTGTGTGTGTGTGTGTGTGTGTGTTTATTTAAAAAAAAGAAAGAGCAGGGTTGAAGGTGGAGATTCCATGCAGGGAACAGCATATGCAGAGACAAAATATGCCCCCACTCCTTCCCTTCTCTGGGCCTAATTGTTAACAATAAATTAACAAATACTACTATTTAACATGTACCTACAATAGCTATTTATGCATAAACTTTTTTTGTTTTAGTTCAAACTTACAGCAAGGAAGAACCAAATTTAGAATCCTTTTGTACTTCTACCACGTTAACTTACAGTGTGCTCATGCCCCATCCCCCACCCTGGCAGACCAGGTTCTTAACATAGCTCTAATCTCTAAAATGGGTGATGCCTGCCATCAGACTGTGTTTCCAGAGCCCCTATGTACCCAGAGCTCAGAGATAGGAAAGAAAACACTGGGGGCCCAAGAACCAGGGCATCATTTCTCTCCTTGCTAGGGTATCCAACATTCCTCCTTGTGACCTTTACTTGGCCCACTACTCTAGCACATGACTGATTCATTCCAGAGGGCCTCCTAATCCAACCTAAAAGCAAGCAAGATAAGAACAATAGCAGAGAGCTTAAACTGTACCAGACACTGTTCTAAGCATGTTACTCGTATTAATTCATTTAATCTTCACACTCATACCATGAGGAAGCCACTTGATCGTCTCCCTTTTACAGATGAAGAAACTGAGGTGCCAAGATATTAAGTAACATGCTGTGGCGTGATGACTCACGCCTGTAATCCTAGCACTTTGGGAGGCTGAGATGGGAGGATCACTTGAAGCCAGGAGTTTGAGACCAACAGGCAACATAGCAAGACTCCATCTCTTCAAAAAAAATAAAGAAAGAAAATTAATTTGCTGGATATGGTGGCACCCATCTATGGTCCTAGCTGGTCAGGAGACTTAGGCAGGAGGATCACTTGAGCCTAGGAGTTTGAGGCTGTAGTGAGCTATGATTGCACCACTGCGCTCCAGCCTGGCAATAGAGTGAGACTCTGTCCCCCAAAAAATGGGTGACTGGTGGATAATAGCACCATGGTTCCTCCCCCACCTTCTTGTCTCTCCTCAATTCTTTCTGGTGGTGGATCAACATTCTCACCTTCTATGTACTAGACATTGTATGCATTGTATGCACATTTTTCTCATTTAATTCTCTCAAAGGCCACCAAGTGGGAAGTGGTTCTTATCCCTATTTTACAGAGGAGAAAACTGAGACTTAGAGAGAAAGAGTTGAGTCATCCCAGGCCTCTGGGTTAGAGAAGATTGTAAACCCAGGTCTGCTTGATTCCAAAGCCCATGTACTCACCCCAACTCCCAAGTCAAACAAGATTCTAGTGCAAAGAGCATAATCCATTTTTTAAAGTTCCAGCTCCTTTCTTTTTCTTTCTTTCTTTCTTTCTTTCTTTCTTTCTTTCTTTCTTTCTTTCTTTCCTTCCTTCCTTCCTTCCTTCCTTCCTTCCTTCTTTCTTTCTTTCTTTCTTTCCTTCTTTCCTTCTTTCTTTCTTTCTTTTTTTGAGTAGGTGTCTCACTCTGTTGCCCAGGCTGGAATGCAGTGGCACGCTCATGGCCACTGTAGACTTGACCTGCTGGGCTCAGGTGACCCTTCCACCTCAGCCTCCCAAGTAACTGGAACTACAAGCATAAGACACAATGCCCAGCTAGTTTTTTGGTTTATTTTATTTTATTTTATTGTTTGAGTTGGAGTCTCACTCTTTCGCCCAGGCTGGAGTGCAATGGCACACTCATGGTCAACCTGCTGGGCTCTGCCGATCCTTCTGCCTCAGTCTTCCAAGTAGCTGGAACTACAGGTACATGCTACCGTACCCAGTTAATTTATTATTATTATTATTATTTATTGTAGAGACGAGGTCTCACCAGTTGCCTGGGCTGGTCTTGAACCTGCGGGCTCAGGCAATTCACTCTCTTTGGCCTCCCAAAGTACTGGGATTCCAGGCTGAGTCACCGAGCCTGGCAAATTTTTTGGTGTATTGTAGAGATGAGGTCTCGCCAACTTCCCCAGGCTGATCTCAAACCCCTGAGCTCAGGCAATCCTCTCATCTCAGCCTCCCAGAGTGCTAGGATTACAGACGTAGCCACCATTCCTGGCCTCCAGCTCCTTTCTAATCTCTCATTTACCTGTTCTGCTGTCTCCTGCACTCCTCACCCAGGTAATACTATATCCATACATATTATATCCAAAGTGGCATTATCACCCTCCACACAGCAAGGAAATGCTAGAAAAATTGGGAGAAAGAAGTCAAGCACAGTGGCTCATGCCTATAATCCCAGGACTTTGGGAGGCCAAGGCAGGAGGAGGATTGCTTAAGCCCAGGAGTTTGAGATCAGCCTGCACAACACAGCGAGACTCATCTCTACAAAAAACCAAAAAATTACCTCGGCATGGTGGCATGAGTCTGTAGTCCCAGCTACTCTGGAGGCTGAGGCAGAAGGATCAACTGAGTCCAGGATGTTGAGGCTGTGGTGAGCCATAATTGTGCCACTAAACGTCAACCTGGGTGACAGTGAGACCCTGACTTAAAAAAAAATTGGGAGAAAGAGCATCCAGGCTAGACTTCAGTCCTCTCACTGAAAAATTGAGATAAAAATCCCTAAATCCTAGAAGTATTTAGCAGATTAAATGAGATCATGTCTGGGTGATGCTGGGTATCACACTTTGAAAATCCTCTTCTCTCCTCATTCTTCCCAGCCAGTCAGACTTTCTTGGTTTATGCAAGTCTGTCTGGTTTTGACGAGCTCCCATTCCCCGTTGCAGATAGGGCAGGGTGTCCCTTGAGGGCAGAAATGTTGCCTTCTCTTCCAGCTTCTCTCAGGCACTGTAAGGTGCTATGTACACTTATGGCCCTGTACAAGTAATCACTAATAGCAGTAATAAACCCACCCAGGCTTCATTTGTCACCAAGCACGATGCATTCTGACATGTCTCCCTAGGAAGGCAAGCCTGTGGCTGCACAGACATGGGAAGTCATTTACAAGTGGGCATTTTCTTTGAAAGAATTAATTTAGCCTCATTTCTAGCAGGCTGCATTCCTGAGGCCTACAAGTACAGAGTTGTCAACTGGTTGGGATGTATTCTGGGTTCAAGTGAGGGCCAGCGCCCAAGAGAAAGAAGACCCTCAATTCCAAGAAGCACGTATTAGCTGGAATGCATTATACAGGTGGGGAAACTGAGTCTCAGAGATGGGAAAAACAAAGCAACAATACTTATTCTAGTTACCTAGCTAGAGACAACAGCAGAGATGTTTTCAGAAGAAAGTCTCCTCAAAACAGGAAGCAATCAGCCATCAGCTAGAACAATCTAAATTAGTCCAAACAGTCTTATGATTGATGATGAAAAATTTGCAGCCTTTTCAAAAAGCAATATGGTATATGTGCCAAAAGTCTTTAAAAGTATGTGCTCTTTGACATAGTCATTTCCCCTCCAGAATCTATCTGACATTAACAATCGACAATGTAGACAAAATAAATGCACAAAGATGCACACTGCAGCATTACTTCTATATGGCTCATTTTAAAAAAATTGAACACCTATTATGTGCCAGTCAGTGCATGGCACTGTTGGAGGCTGATTAGACCTTAGGGTACCCAGGGCTGTTCCTCAGGGAGGTGATGTGGCAGAATAGAGGAAGTCTGGGAATTGGAAAAACCTAGAGTTTTAAATTCATTTATTTTTTTCTTTCTTTCACTCACTCTCTTGTTCATTTCACAAATATTTATCAAAAGCCTTTATATTAGGCCAGGTGCAGTGGCTCATGCCTATAATCCCAGCACTTTGGGAGGCTGAGGTGAGAGGATTGCCTGATTCATGGGTTTGAGACCAGCCCGGGCAGCTTGATGAGACCTCATCTCTACAATAAATCAAATAATTAGCCCAGTGTGGTGGTACATGCCCATAGTTCCAGCTACTTTGAAGGCTGAGGTGGAAAGATCACCCGAGCCCAGCAGGATGAGGGTATGGTGGCCGTGAGCAGGCCACTGCAACTACACTCCAACCTGGGTGACAGAGAGTGAGACTCCAACTAAAAAAAAAAAAAAAAAAAAAAAAAAGCCTCTAAATTGGTTAAGTGTGGTGGCTCAAGCCTATAATTCTAGCACTTTGGGAGGCAGAGACAGGAGGATCACTTGAGCCTAGGAGTTCAAGAGCAGCCTAAGCAACATAGTCTCTAAAAATATATTTTTAAAAAATTAGCCAAGCATAATGGTTTGCACCTATAATCCCAGCTACTCTGGAGGCTGAGGCAGGAGGATCACATGAGCCCAGGAGTTCAAGCTATGATCACAACACTGCACTCCAGCCTGAGCGTCAGAGTGGGACCCTGTCTCTAAACAAACAAACAAAAAATACATAAATAAATAAATAAAATTAAAGCCCCTATATGTAAACAGAATTATCATATGACCTAGCAATTCTATTCCTAGATATATACAGAAAATAACGTAAAACATATTCAAACAGATATGTGTTAGGGTTTTGTTCTAAGAGTGAGTCAAAATCTCTGCCTCCACGGAGCCTGGGCAATCAGTCAATAAGTAAGTAAATAAACAAGAAATAAGATATTTTCAGCTTGTGACAAAGATAATGCAGGGTAAGGAACTAGAAAAGGCTGGGCAGGAGGAGAGGTATTTTAGGCCAGGTGCTCAGGGGAGGGGTCTCTGAAGAGGTGGCATTTAATAAAGATCTAAATGAGGAGAGGGAGAGAATGATGTGGATACCTTGGGGCGGGGGATGGGGTGGAGAAATTTGCAGGCAGAGGCAGGAGCAGGCACAAAGCTGCTAGCACAAGGAAATTTGGCAAGTCCTGGTCAAGCAAGGAGGCTGGTGTAGCTGTGGCAAAAGCAGAAAGTATAAGGGAGGGCCTGGAAGAAGAAGAGTTTGTAGCCCACCTGGGGTGCCTCCTCTGAATGTGGGATCAGAATCTCTCCCATTTGTAAAATGGGACCAGAATTCCTATCTCAAAGTTCAACTGTAGGGATGAGAAAATGTGCCAGGCTTCCCTTGCCTGAGAGAACAGTGCATTGGTAAACAATACATGGTGGCTTTGAGACTTCTCTCTCTTAATTCAAGTAGTCCACACTTCCACAGTCCCAAGCAGTTCTGGCATTTTCAGAGGGTGTTTGCATGTGTCCATATCACCACCTGAACATTGCTGACTGTCTCACCTGGATAGGCTAGGACTCAGCAAAACCTCACGCCTGTACAGAGAGGCACTTCATATGGGCCTCTGGGCCTACAGCTCAAGCCATTTAGAGGCCAGGGAAGCTGGAACATTGGAAACACCGCACCACCCCCGTCACCACAGCAAGACTGTTTGAACCCTGAATGTCAAAGAATTCAGTGGTGTACTTAGGTTCTTTCAATTCAAGGGCATTGCCTTTGCTCCCTGGGGCACATGAACCTTGCCAGGGTGCTGGGGGTCCCAGAATGAGTTTCATTTGTGCCTGTACTGGGGGATCCAAAATCATGAATTCCCCCATACCCATCCTCTACCGCTAGCCTCACCCTCTTTGTAAAGTGCCCCTAATTATGCCAGACAACTTGGTAATAAATTCTTTCAGGACCCTCAACTGTAGCTTTTGCAGGTGTGCCCAGACCCCTATGGTGACCAGACTTCAGTGTGTGCTGGGTGGTCTCAGTTCACTCCCCAGGTCTACTCTCCTCTCTGTGTTCTGAGCCCCCAGGAGGCTGAGCATATAGATCCTTGGGCTTCTAGCTGAGTTCAGCCAATGGGGAGTGCCAGCAAAAGACTGGAAGCCTAAGTGAGGGTCTGGGGCATTACTCCCTGCTCATGGAGGCTTGGCAGAGGCTGCCTTCTCTCTGTGGCCACAGCTTCTATCAGTGGCCCCTTTCCTCAGTTACAACTCTCATCAAATTCCAGTAGCCTCTCCCTCTCCTTGTCTTTTCCCATTTAAGGATGTTAACGCCTCCCTGCTGCTCTGGGGCACTTCACTATCTCCTAACCTTGCTCAGTCTTGGAAATAGTCCTTCATTACACTCTCTTTGAGAGAGCTCTTTGGAATGTGTCTCTTCTCTTCTCCCTGGACCCTGAGTGACACAAAGTCTTTTTGCTGGGAGCCCCTCAGTTCCTGAGCAATTGGTGCATGTAAGCAAATAATGTCACCAACTCAGGCCCCATTTTCAGTCCAGACAAGCAGCCTTGTTACCTGTAGAGATGAAGAGTGAGCTCCTTTAGAACCAGGTTAGAGATGAAGGAAGGTTAATAATAAGCACTTGGAAAGACATCTGAAGATGAGCTCCTTTCAAAGTAAGCAGAGCTTTGGAATGGTAGAGAGTTTTGTGATGACTGGGGAAAGTGGACTGGACCACAGCTAACAGGCATCTCAACCTGCTTTCTCAATCCTATAGTTCCAACTTACAAAGACATTCTGTGCAAGAGGAGGGGCTAGAATGACTACAGCTAAAATCCCGAATCTGACTTGGGGGAAAGATGACAGGCTACTAGCTTGTTGGAAAGGCCCAAATGAAATAGTTTGATTTCTCTCAGCTTTTCAAAGAAAAAAAAGAAGCAAAGGTGAGATGTTTATTTTCAAAGCAAGCAACATATTTCTTATGACAATATCTCTGCTTAATGGCCCTGTCATGTCTAATAACTTAGGAGATAAAATGCGTTTGTTTGATCTAAGCTAGTCAAGAAGAATGACAGCTGGCAGTCTGCACAAAAATGTAGTGCCTTGTCTAATTGTGTTGACTCCTCATTATTGGAAAGTCTCACAACCAGTGAAGGATTTTTAAAAACTTTATCAAAGTGTTAACCATTTACTAGTTCCCAACCCCATACCCACTTGGAACTGATACCCTTTCAAGGGTAGAGTCTAAGAGGAGTCTAATTGGCTCTGCGCTATAACTTATACCAGGGCTCCAGGGAGCCTTGCTGACTAAGGAATCAGTCCTCCACATCCCTGTGTGCATTTCCAATTCCAGCTCGGAGTGATGATGTCCGTTTGAACCTGATAAGAGCCTTCATCTGGGCTGATTTTTAATTGATGTTTGTGATTTTTATTTAGTCAGCAGAGGTCACAGAGCATTTGCATATCGAGCTGCATACTAAAGTCTGGGCGATAGAAATGGGTCAATCTTGGTCCTTGCTGAGAAAGACTCCACTATCTAGTAGGAAGGATGAGCACAAAAGCAATTGCACTGCTGGGTGGTTACAGCATTTGAATTCTGACTCGGTGGCTTCCTCCCTGGGTGATCTGTTGTTGTCAGTTCCTTTCCTGAGCTTCAGTTTCCCCAAAGGTAAAACAGTTTCCTCCCATGGCTGAGTTTGTAAGCTTTAGATTACATTAGAATTACCTGGAGGTCTTTGTGAAATATAGGTTGCTTAGCCTCAGAGTTTCCAATAGGTCTGGATGGGGCCTGAGAATCTGCATTTCAAACATGCTCCCAAGAAACGCTGATGCTGGCAGGGGACCACACTTGGAGAACCACTGCCATATTCTGATGGGGAGGATTTTGTGTGATAAGGTTTGTAGAAGGCCCAGGGCAATGACTGCCTGGATTGTGCTGTAGAAGTTCTCTGCACAAACCATAGACCAACAGGGCACTGCAGGAGTCCACTGGACTGGGGCAGAAGAAGGACCTCTTCCTAGAGGAGAGGATTCAGTGACAGGCCTGATGGAAGAGGTGAACAGCCCAGATCCTTTGGGGTATAGCCAGCCCTCTCTTCTGCTGAGGAAGACTGTATAGCATTTCCCTCTGGAGCCAGTGGCTTTCAAACTTATTACTACGATGTCCTAGAAGAAATATGTTTTACATCATGACCCTGAACACACACATAAATATGTGTTATAATAGAAACACAAAACAGAAATTTTTGGTCTATGTGATGTACTCTAAGACTTTCTGTGTTGTTTAGCTTTAAAAATACTGATTGCATAACTTGATATTAGCTAATTTAATTAGACTGTAATAGATTACACAGGGCACATCTAAGTCAGATTTAGAGGTGCATTTAAATCAGAATGGGGGCTGAGGAGAGAGGAAGCAAGAAAGGTAACTTATAATAGCTAACTCTATAAGATGCTTACTACGGATCAGGCTCAGTTATAAAATAGAGGCAAATTCCAGATGATTAGATACAAACACACACACACACACACACACACACACACACACACACACACACACACACATACACACACACACGTATCTGTGCATTTGACTCATTTAAACCTTATACCAACCCTCTGAAATAGATATTATCATCATCTTCATCCCATTTTACAGGTGAAGTTAGGTTACTACCCAAAGTCAGATAGTCAAAGTTCAGTAGGTGGCAGAGCTGGGACTCAAACCTAAGAACTCCAGCCCCAGGTTCTGTGATCTCAGTCACAATGGTGCACTACCTCTCTGTGCTAACAGATTACAGCCCACAGACTAGAAACCTCTCCACAGAGAACCTACTCATGGCCCATTGCTTGGGTCAGCAAACATTTAGAGAGTTCCCAAATGCCAGAGCCCTACATGTTGACCCAGAACTAAATAAATTGATCAATTTCTTACTGGAGTACATGCATATTAGTTAATTCACTTACTCACATACTCAACATATGGTCACCAGCACCTGCTCTGTGCCTGATCCTGTGCTGCATCAGCCACACCTGGGCTCAACACCCAGGTTTGGGGTCCAGGCAGGATCAGGGGTCCTCCCTTGGTTTTACATGCACTGGACTGGCTGAACCATCTAGATCCCTTCTTTTCCTCTGAAGTTCAAAACAGAACACCAGGATTCTCTCTACTTCTTGTTTCTTTCTTTTTTCTTTTTTGAGTTGGAGTCTCACTCTGTCACCCAGACTAGAGTGCGTGGCACACTCACAGCCACCCCAGCGTCGATCTGCTGGGCTCTGGCGATCCTTCCACTTCAACCTTCCAAATAGCCAGAACTACAGGCATGCGCCACCACACCCAGATAATATTTTGATTTATTGTAGAGATGAGGTCTCGCCAAGTTGCCCAGGCTGGTCTCAAACCTGCGGGCTCAGGCAATCCACTCACTTCAGCCTCCCAAAGTGCTGGGATTAAGGTTGAGTCACCGAGCCCAGCCTACTTGTTTCTTTTCCCCTGAACTTGAACATCAAAAATGCCAGGCAAGCAGAGATAATTTATGGTGGGTATTAATAAGGCCAAATTTTTGGTTGCTGGTTTGGTTGCAGCTACTGCACTATGTTTTCTGGGCTGAGGGAGCCTCTGAGGCTCCTATTAAGTGAATCCTGTGATCCTATCTTTGGTCCCTATCCTGTAGACTCCCTGCTTCTCTCAGGATGCTCTACCATGGGCTTTGCTGCCAGGGGGTGGACACTCTAGGCAGACCATTTAGAGAATCCCCTCTGCCAGTGTCTAAGCCAGAGCTTAGTTTGATTCCTTTATATCACTCCCAAGGTGCATACTCACCAACCTGAGTCTCTTCCTCACAGAACAGATTACCCGAGCTTTGGCTGTGGTTTGAGTAGATCATGCTGAGTTAGTATTATAAAACTGCAAAGTCAGTTCTCCATGCTTTAGTCTTTTTCCCACTTGAGCTTCTTATTCTCTATGTGAGAATCTGATTTGGAACACTGAATTTCTTTCTGGTGATTTCTTTATGAACGGTAAAGACTTGTCTTTAAGTCAGGCAGACCTGGGGTTGATTTCTAACTTCACCACCTACTGGCTATGTGATCTGAATCACCTGAGCCTCAGTTTCCTCAACAGAAAATGGAGATGAAAGAGTCCATGTAGGTCAGGAGTGGTGGCTCAAGCCTGTAATCCCAGCACTTTGGGAGGCCGGGGTGAGAGGACTGCTTGAGCTCACAGACTTGAGAACAGGTTGCAAAACTTGACAAGACCTCATCTCTATAATAAATCAAAAATTAGCTGGATGTGGTAGTGCATGCCTGTAGTTCCGGCTACTTAGAAGACTGAGGTGGAAGGATCACCTGAGCCCAGCAAGTTGACACTGGGGTGGCCGTGGGCATGCCACTACACTCCAGCCTAGGAGACGGAGTGACTCCAACTCAAAAAAGAAGAAAAGAAAGATTGCATGCTGTGAAGAACAGCAGAGGCTAAGGAGACATGGTGACTAAATGCAGTGTTGGCTCCTGGACTGAATCATGGGACAGAAAAAGGACACTAGCAGGAACATGGATGAAATACAAATAAAGGCTATAGTTTAGTTATTGTATCATACCATGTCTTAGTTTTGAAAAATGGACCTTGGCCGTGTCAGATGTTAGAATTAGAGAAGCTGGGTGAGGCTATATAGGAGGTCTCTGTGTTATCTCTGCAACTTTTCTACAACCTAAAATTATAAAGAGAGAGAGAGAGAGAGAGAGAGAGAGAGAGAGAGAGAGAGAAAGAAAGAAAGAAAGAAAAAGAATGATGGGAGCCAGGCTCGGTGGCTCAGCCTGTAATCCCGTGCCTTTGGGAGGCTGAGGTGAGTGGATTGCCTGAGCCTGTGGGTTCGAGACCCGCCTGGGCAGGTGAGACCTCATCTCTACAATAAATCAAAAAATTATTAGCCGGGCATGGTAGCACGCACCTGTAGCTCCAGCTACTTAGAAGGCTGAGGCGGAAGGATCGCCAGAGCCTAGTAGGTTGAGGCTGTGGTGGCCGGGAGTGGCCGCTGCACTCCAGTCTGGGCAACAGAGTGAGACTCCAACTCAAAAAAAAAAAAAAAGAATGATGGGAAGAAGGAAAGGAAAACAAAGAAGTCCTGAGCTCAGCTCAGTATCTAGACCCAGTAAATTCTTGAAAAATATTAGCTAATGATCTCATTTTTTCTTCACAACAACCCTATGAAGTGGGTTCAATTATCAGCCCTATGGTGCAGATTTGGAAACTGAGACACAGAGATGAAACACCCAATATTACATAATTAGGAAGTGACGGAGCCCAGAGCCCAGAGCACAGCTACAGTCTAGCTTTAACAGTCATGCTCTTACCCCTCTGCTTCCCACTCCACGGTGTTACTGATATTACTATAACAAATTACAATAAATCATAAGGAGGATAGGACAGAAGGGTGAGAAATAAACACAGAGTTTAGACCCAGAAACACTTGGGTCCAAGAGCTACCTCTGCTGTGGACCCTGGGTAAGCTATTTAACCTCAATCAACTTCAGATCATTAACAAGGAATTTAACTTTTAGGCATAACCAAGATGGTAGAAAAGGGACTCATGCATAGGAGGAGCTCAGTTACTACTAGTTCTTGTTCCAGCAGTGTATTTGATCACCCCATCTGATCAACTACCTTCCTGTAGGAGGACCACTCAGGGGAACAAGGAGGAGTCCTTACCTGTACATCAACTCTGACTCTATATCTTACTCATTGGAGAGCTTTAGACAAGTTGTTTCACATCTCTGAGTGTCAGGTTGCTCAAGTATAAACTGAAGATAAAAGTCTCTGCTTCAGAGGATTATTGAGGGCATTAAGGAATATATCTGAAAAACCCTCAGTACAATGCCTGGCACGTGATAAGCACTTCATGAATGTTAGATAGCATTCAACAAGTATTTCGTATTCTCTCCTCTCATAGGCACACAGTAGGGTTGTACTTTTGGCCTCTGGCAGTTGGGAAGGGTCATGTGATATATTCTGGCCTGTAAATTGTGTGCAAAAGTGGCATGTGTCACTTCCAGGCCAGAACACTTAATTATCACTTGGAGTTCATTCAAATTCCTCTTTCCCATTGGACACAATGACAATAAGCAAGATGGTGGCTGCTCCATCAACCTGAGTCCCTGTGTGATCACAGTGAACAGCGTCCCTTGTTAACCCATAATGGACATGGAACAGGAGTGAGAAGTAAACGTTTTTGTGTTAAGCCACTGTAGTTATAGTTTGCTCATTATTATAGCAAAACCTAGCTTATTCTGATCTATATAACAGTTATATTTAATGATGATTGTAATTTTTACTTCCTATAATTCTAAAAGTGCAGTGAAAAAAAGTACCATGGTCATCATCCCAACAAGCCTATAATTTATCTCCATTTTACAAATGTAGACAGTGAGCCCAGAGACACTTGTCTAAGGTCACACAGCTGGAAAGGAACTGAGTCTGGACTTGAAACTGGCTTCAAATCTTCAAAACTGCTTATTTATAGCAGAGTTCCCAGCCACAAGCTGTACCATTCAAGATGAAGTTGGGTTGGAAGCTTGGACCCTTAAGAGATTTCTGGAAAGAGAACTGCGGTCAAGAGAGGTGGTAATAAGGTTGAACTTTACTTTGTTCTCTTTCCATCTCTGCCTCTCACATCTTGCTTTGCTCTTTCATAATTTTAATATCTGAAACCTCACACCAACCATGGAAGTGATGTGAATGTTTTCAGCAAACATGTGCTGGGCATATGATTTCAGCTTAAACTCTAGTGCTTTTTAACATCCATTTTTTTTCCCCAACCAAGCAGACACTTCTCTGCCCTGCAGCTCCATTGAGTGTTGTGTCTTCACTGTGAGTTTATTTTAGAGTCTTATTCAAGCTCCAGCCGCTTACTCTTCCCATGGCCCCAAATAAGTCATCTGCCTCTGCAAACTTCATCTGTGAAGTGGGATCGTAAAAAGTACCTCCTGAGTCTAACATGGAAGATGGGCATTGGTGAAAAGAATTGTGCAAACTCTGTGGAGTACTGTGTGTATGTTGGCGATTATCTAGCACTATACTTATTTACTCAACAGCAAATATTTATTGAGTACCTACCATATAATGTGCTAGTGGGGATGGAGATAAGAAAAGAATGAAGCCGGGCTCGGTGGCTCAGCCTGTAATCCCGTGCCTTTGGGAGACTGAGGTGAGTGGAATGCCGGAGCCCGCGGGTTCGAGACCCGCCTGGGCAGGCGAGACCTCATCTCTACAATAAATCAAAAAATCAGCGTGGTAGCGCGTGCCTGTAATTCCGGCTACTCGGAAGGCTGAGGCGGAAGGATCGCCGGAGCCCAGCAGGCCGAGGCTGCGGTGGCCGGGAGCGGCCACTGCACTCCAGTCTGGGCGACGGAGTGAGACTCTAACTCAAAAAAAAAAAAAGAAAGAAAAGAAAAGAATGAGATTCTGTGCATGCCCTCCAGGAGGCAGCATGTTGGCATGGTAAGGGCACAGAGATTGGAGATAAAAATCTGGGTTCCAATCCTTATTCTGGTACCTGTTTGTGCCCTAAGTCACTTTTCTTCAATTGTAAAAGGCTAATGATATTAATATTTACCTCAAAGCACTGTTGTAAGGTTCAGATGAGATACTGCCTGGAAAGTAGTTTCTGATGGGTTGTAAACGCTGACTAGGACTATCATGATTAACCCATGTTTGGGGACATGGTAGGAACTCTACAAATGTTTGTGGAAGGAAAAGGTGGAGAGATGCAAATGAATGAGCAAAGGTCTGGCTTCCAGAAGGGATCTGGCCAAACTGACTTTGATATGAGCCAAGGTGAGGCTCCTGGGTCTACACATGGGAAATGCTTCCTCATTTCCTGGAGACCCTCCAACTGTTGAAGTGCCCCTCAGGTATCAGGAGCCCTTGAAGCCATCAGGACATTTTTGTCCCCACCATAGTGTATAGGAAACACTTCTATCCAGCATTCCCCACTTGGATAAGCAACTGTTATCACCAGGCTATGAGAAGTGCACATATGGAATGCCAATATAATGCAGAAACATGGGATTAAACAATTCCATGGCACTGGAACTCCACCTTCTAGCTCCAACTCTCCACGGGGCTCCCTCTTTCTCTTTCTTCTTGGGTTGTACTTTACTGCAAATTCTGACTTTAGAAAACAAGCTTCCATCCACTGGTGAGGCCACATGTGGATGACCAGGGCTTTGAGGTTAGGCAGATCAAATTGAATCCTGGCATACCACTTTCCCTCTGAAAGACCATGGCAAGACATATAACTCCTTTGAGCTTGAATTCCTTATTTGTGAATCGACAATGATACTACTTTTCTCACTGGGTTTGGGTATATTATTATTAATGACTAACAGTTACTGAGTACTTTTTGTTTGCATTTCCTGCATCCACTAAATCCTGACAATAACCCTTACAGGGGCTATTATTATCCCTGGTTGACAGATTGGGAAACTGAGGCTCAAAGGAGTTACATAACTTACCCATAGCCAGAGAGGGCCTGAGCTGGCATCTGAATCAGGTCTGTCTGACACTAACACCTGTGTTTTCTCCACTTCACCATTGAAGATATTTGGCTTATATTTCCTCCACTTCAAATATCCCCAAATCTGGGAAGACTTAGAGGGAAAGAAACCCATTTTTTTTTTTTTTTTGCCAATTTGAATAATTAAATTTGGCACCAAAAAGCTCAGCACCGGAAATGCATTCCACCACCCCATTGCTGAATCTGTTTAATGTATTTTGAACTAGGTTAGCTCAGCTAGTTAAGAAATGGAGAAGTTTAAATTTTAAAACTAGCAGAAAGGAGTCACATTTCTATGCTATTCAAGGAAGTCTGCACTAAACTTTGCTTCCCACAAGAGTTGTGGTGAGGTCACCCTCACCTCTGAACTCATCTGAGGCCCTTGGAAGACAAGAACAGCCAGAGAGAAGGCCCACAAAGACAGAGAAAATTTGAAGAAGGCTTTGTGTCTCAAGTCATTTATTTCCATAACAAGCATGTTTCATCTTCAAAGCACTTTACAAGCCATAATTAATCTTCACAACACCTTAGTGAGCCGGGTGCACAGCATTACCCAGGTTTTATAGGCCAAGGTGGCCCAGGGGAGCCTTTTGGATGATGCGTGACTCCTAGATGCCAGCCTCAAGAGAGATGATTAGGTGCCACCCCACCCTAGCCTGGCAGGCCAGTCTCGTATTTCCCAATCCCACTGGACTAATCTTCTTAAAATGTTTCCTGATATGAAGGAAGGTGACAAGGAAGTGGAAGAGGCAGAAGAACTGGGGACACATGCAGAATGTAAATCCTGGTGTTAGTGCCATTTATAGACATTTGATTTTATTGAAATTATGGATTGTTAATTTTATTTAAATAGCTATTAATAACAACTCATTTTGTATATGCATATTTAACATTTCCAAGACCCTTTTATATGCAGTATCTCAGGTGATCCTTTGCAACAGTCATTTTGTTCAATATATATTTATTGAGCACCTACTTTGTGCCAGGCCATGTGCACAGGCTGAGAACAGATCAATGAAGAAGACAGACAAGGACCTGCTCTCGTTGGATGCACTGTCTAATGGAGAAATCTCTACCTGTAAGACAGAGTCCTTATTATTCTCTGTCCCTCATCCTTTCTTTTAACAGATGATGGAACAAAGGCTTAAGGTCACACAGTGAACAGGTGGTGGAAGCAGAACTCAGTTTCAAGTTCAGTTGATTGTGAAGTTTGTGTTCTAGTCAAGTACGAAGATATTCATTGCAGCATTGTTTAAAATTACTAAGTACATCCATTAGTAGGCAAATGGATAAACAAAACATGGGAAATGCATGAGTTGAAATTTTGTGCCAGTCAAAGGTAATTGGTAATAGAGAATTGACATTCTCTATTCTAGAGAATGTCAAAAGTAAAAAGCAGAATTAGATGTTTAACATAATATCACTTCCATAAATTTTTAAATGTACACTTAAAGTGATGCTAGACATTTACATATATATAAATAAAGATATAAAAGATTGAAAGACCCACATTAGATACATAAAAGTGAATGCCTTGAGAGCAGGAACAGGGTTATGAATTAAGGGCAGGGGACCAATAAACTGGGGGTGGTGATCATGCTAGATGAAGATGGGTTGCCACAAATGAAGGACCTGGCCAACAGACTCAGGGCTCCTCTAAAACTAATAGCTCAAAACACATGCATCTTCTGCTCTTGTACAGGCTATATTCTCTCTCCCTTCAATTTCAGTGTCAAAATTGCCTGTTGAACTTGAACCAGCCACAAAATATAAATGAAAAACAGGGGGAAAAAAAGAGCAAAATTTGGAATCAACTTGAGAAGTGAACAGTGTCTGTTTGGGCTGCACATTGATGCTGTTGTGTATGTGTGACAGCCATCATGGAGCAGAGACTGGGAGCAGCTGGACTGTGAGCCCTTCCATGGCCCAGCCTGTCTCAGCATAAGCAAGATCAGCCATGGTGCCATAGAAGCCATGGAACTGTGGTAGAAATTGTGGTTGGAGGTTGCCCACAAAACCTTGCTTACTGACTTCCCAAAGCCACACTTGCCTATTTCCTCGTTGGTCTCCTGCCATGACACGATAGATTCTTACAGATACATTTTTCTAAATGTTGACTTGTGCCAACCAAGCCATGCCAAAGCGGCCTCATTTCCATGTGTGGTCTGGGTGGATTGGGGGAGGCTGTAGGCAGAGCAATTCTGGATTTCAGCAAGGCACTCAAAGGAGTACCTCAGCCCCCTGGATCTCCCTAAAACACAAATCTGACCTGGTCCCTCCCCTGCTAAAACCAGCAGCTCCACATTGCCTGCCAGACAGACTTGGAATTCCTCAGCTGTGCATGCAAGAGCCTCAGTAACCTGGTCTCTGCCAAACCTCCCAGCCCCCCATCCAGGGAAGTACTCTCCCATCGGACTTCCCTGCCAGCTATACTGAACAATTGCAGATTCACAATATAGTCCTCATTTTTATTTCTCTGAGTTCTGCAGAGGCTGCCAATGCCAACCAGAATGGCCTTCCCTGCCATGTTCTTACAGTTAATCTTTACTCAGTTTCAAGACTCAGGGGAATTTTCACCTCCCCACAAAACTTCTCAGATCTTTCCCCTTCTCTTGCCTCACCCAGCCAGGAAGAATTGCTGCATGGACTGAATGAGTTACTACATGCAAAGTGTTTAGGACCAAAACTCCAGACTGGCTGTGCCTTAAAATTCAGAATTTTTCAGATTTCATGAAAGATATAAAGTTAATATACCATATTTTATAAAAGAGCTTGAGCAGAATATGGGGCAGGTCTCCTTAGTAAAACTCATTAATGTTTCTGCAGGAAGCACATGAACAGTCACACATTAAATGAAGACTGTAGAGAGTTTTGTATCAGGTCAAGTCAGGTTTTGTCATTGAACTTCTGAAAGAAAATGTTGGTTTTTTCAGGACATTTAGGATTTTGGAATTGTGGACCTATATGATGATGATGATGAAGAAGAAGAAGAGGAGGAGGAGGAGGAGGAAGAATTCCTTGTTCTACCAATGTAATAACAGGAATGCTTAGGACTAATGCAAGCACTTAACATTCATTAAGCATTATGGAAAGTAATTGACACAAATTAGTTCATTCTTATGCCACCATGAGGTACAAAGCAGCTCAGCAACTTGCCCGAGTAAGTGGGAGAGTTGGGTCTTGAACTCACAGCTTTTCTGATGCTGAAGTTCACACTGGTAGCTGCAACTCTATACTGCAGTTCCTCACTGCTCCTTATACAGCATGGCACTTATCCCTTTTGACTACAATTAATTCTTTATGAGTTTGTCTCCCCAACTTGGCTGTGATCTCCTCAGCTGTGGGGACCGGAGCTGATTCATTTTTACCTGTGAAGGAATGAATAAAATTCATGTGCAAGAGGTGGTGAGATGTTGTATGCTTGAGAAGAGCATCATGGTTGGCTGTGTCACATGTTACCAAGTGGGCTGATACCACCATGTGCTCATGCATCAACACCGATTGTATACCAGCCTAGCACCCTAGAAGCAGGTACCCTAGAAGCAGGCAGAGCAGTCAAGACAGATTCCCTGCCCCCAAAGTGTTCACAGTCTAGGAGGAGAGATAGAATACATCACTGTGCCACCATAATGAGAGTAAGGTGAGTAAGAGAAATGTCTGTCATGCCTGGGAACCTGAGGGCAGAGAGCTGATCCTGCAGGGGATCATAGAGGGCTTCATGGATATTCTCACTAGTTCTCTTCCTTCAAGAGTCTTGAAATAACAATTTCTTTAACTTATAAGTATGGGTCAGCTGGGTGGTTCTGCTTATCCAGGCCAGGCTTGGATGACCTTTGCTGGGCTCATCATGCATCTGTGATCAGCTCGTGGATAGGCTAGGGCTGGCTGGTCTAGCATGGCCTTGGCTGGACAACTCAGCAGTCCTCCACAGGCTTCTCCTTTAGCAGGCTAATCCAAGCTATTCAGATGGCAGAAGTAGGGGAGGAGGAGGCAACAGAGACTGAAGAGGTGTGAAGGGCACCTTCCTACTGCATGGTACTTGGGAAGAGCAACTGAACTGAGGCAGGGAAGGTGTCAGGCACTGAATAGATCCATACCGGGCATAAGAGTTATTGTAACCCCTGACAGTGAGGTTAATTTTTTTTTTTTGGAGAAAAATAAGTTTTTGGATTGGGAGATTCAGTATTATACATATATCAATTTCCTGCAAATCTATTGATTCAATGTAATCACAATACAAATATAACAGTTTAAGTTGTTGTTGAACTTGACGAACTGATTCTAAAGTGTATATGAAACTAGAAAGGGTCAAGAAAGTTGAGATTCCCTTTTTTAAAAATTGTGATTGTATATACATAATATAAAATTTACAACTTTGACCTTTTTTTTTTTGAGTCAGGGTCTTACTCTGTTGCCTAGGCTTGAGTATAGTGGCATACTCATGACTCACCACAGCCTCCATCTCCTGGGCTCAAGCACTCCTCCTGCATCAGCCTCCTGAGTAACTAGGACTACAGGCACAGGCACCACACCCAGCTAATTTTTTAATTTTTTGTGGAGATGAGGTCTCACTATGTTGCTTAAGCTGGTCTTGAACTCCTGGGCTCAAGTAGTCCACTCACTTCCACCACCCAAAGTGCTGGAATTACAGGCATGAGCCATGGTTTTTGGTCCACTTTAACCATTTTTAAGTATAGAGTTCAGTGGCACTAAGTACATTCACATTGTTGTATAATCAATCTCCAGAACTTCTTTCGTCTTGCAAAACTGAAACTCTATATTCATTAAACAATCATCCCCCATTTTCCTCTCCCCCAGTCCCTGGCAACCACCACTCTTTCTTTCTTTCTTTCTTTCTTTCTTTCTTTCTTTCTTTCTTTCTTTCTTTCTTTCTTTCTTTCTTTCTTTCTTTCTTTCTCTCTCTCTCTCTCTCTCTCTCTCTCTCTCTCTCTCTCTCTCTCTCTTTCTTTCTTTCTTTCTTTCTTTTTCTTTCTGAGTCGAAGTCTCACTCTGTCGTCCAGGCTGGAGTTCAGTGGCATGCTCACAACCACTGCAGCCTCAACCTGTTGGACTCAGAAGGTCCTTCTGCCTCAACCTTCCAAGTAGCTGGAACTACAGGCACGTGCCACCACATCTGGCTAATTTTTTTTATTTATTGTAGAGACAAGGTCTTGCCAAGTTGCCCAGGCTGGTCTCGAATCCCTAGACTCAGACAATTCTCTCACCTCCACCTACCAAAGTGCTGGGATTATCATAGGTGTGAGCCACTGCGTGCCCAGCCTTTACTTCCTTTTTTTTCTTTTTCTTTTTTTTTTTGAATTGGAGTCTTACTCTATTATTGCCCAGGCTGAAGTGCAGTGGCACACTCATGGTCACCCCAGCGTTAACCTGCTGGGCTCCAGAGATCCTTCCACCTCAGCCTTCCAAAGTAGCCGGAACTACAGGTACATGCTATCACTCCTGGCTAATTTTTTTATTTTTTGTAGAGAGGCAGTCTCGCTATGCTGCCTAGACTGGTCTCAAACACCCAGGCTCAAGCAATCCTCTCACCTCAGCTTCCCAAAGTGCTGGGATTACAAGTGTGAGCTACCATACCTGGTTTAAATATCTTTTTTGGGATCCTACTTTCAATTATTTTGGATATACAGTATGCAATATCCCCAAAAGTAGAATTTCTGTCATATGGTAACTCTATTATCAATTTTTTGAGGAACTACCATACTGCTTTCCATGGTGTCTGCATCATTTTACAGTCCTACGAGTAGGGTACAGGGTTCCTACTTCTCCACTTGTCGACACTTGTTATTTTCTATTTTTCTGAAAGTAGCCATCCTAATGAGTGTGAGGTGGTAAATCACCATGGGTTTCTAATGATTAGTGATGTTGAGCATCTTTTCACATGTTGTTGGCCATTTGTATATCTTCTCTGGGGAAATGCCTATTTAAGTCCTTTCTTTTTTTTTTTTTTCAGTTGGAGTCTCACTCTGTTGCCCAGACTGTAGTACAGTGGCTGCTCCTGGCCACCGCAGCCTCGACCTGCTGGGCTCTGGTGATTCTTCCGCCTCAGCCTTCCAAGTAGCTGGAACTACAGGCACGCGCTACCACGCCCAGTTAATTTTTTGATTTATTGTAGAGATGAGGTCTCACTGCCCAGGCGGGTCTCAAACCCGCAGGCTCAGGCAATCCACTCACTTCAGCCTCCCAAAGGCGCGGGATTACAGGCTGAGCCACCGAGCCCGGCTTCAAGTCCTTTCAAATCAGGATGGTTTTCTCTTTTCTGATTAAACTTTTTGTTGCAGTGCAACATAGTGACATAAAAATGCACAAGTCACAAATCCTAAACCCAGTGAACTTTTTGAGTGAACATAACTTGTATAACCATGATCCACATTAGGATTGCCAGCACTCCAGGGAGCACCTCACTTCTCCCTACCTCTTCCTCCTAGACAATCAAGTTTCTGGCCTCTAGCACTTTATATAAATGAAATCCAATAGCATTACATCTGGTTTTTTCCACCCTACATTATATTTGTAAGATTGATTCATGTTTTTGCTTGTAGCAATGATTTATTCTCTCTCATTGCAATATGATACTGCATTATATGAATTTATCATAGTTTAGTTACCCACTTTACTCATTATGAATATTTGGATCATTTCCAATTGGGTAAATATAAAAAAGTTGTTGTAGATATTATTTTATTTTTTTATTTTTTATTTTTTGAGTTGGAGTCTCACTCTGTCACCCAGACTGGAGTGCAGTGGCCGCTCCCGGCCACCGCAGCCTCGACCTGCTGGGCTCCAGCGATCCTTCCGCCTCAGCCTTCCGAGTAGCCGGAATTACAGGCATGCGCTACCACGCCCGGCTGATTTTTTGATTTATTGTAGAGATGAGGTCTCGCTGCCCAGGCGGGTCTCGAACCCGCGGGCTCAGGCAATCCACTCACCTCAGCCTCCCAAAGGCGCGGGATTACAGGCTGAGCCACCGAGCCCGGCTGATATTATTTTTTTATTGTGACAAAACATACATAAGATACAATTTATGTATATGCCACTTTAATCATTTTAGTGTACAGTTCCATTGCAAGAAGTGCATTCACATTGTGCTGCTATCACCATGATCCATCCCTAGAACTTATCATCATTCCAAACTGAAACTCTTCATCCATTAAATAATAACTCTCCATTCTCATCTACTCCAATCCCTGGTAACCACTACTCTACTTTCTGTCTCTTTGAGACTTTGAATATTCTTATCTTAAGGTACATGTGTATTTATATTTCTGTTGGGCAAATACTAAGGAATGAAATGACTAAGTCAGGTATGCATATAATCAGCTTCAGAAGATAATGCCAAACAGTTCTCTAAAATGATTGTACTAATTTACTCTCCCACCAGCACAATATAAGAGCTCCATTGCTTCACATCCTGACCAAGACTTGGTATTGCCAGATTTTAAAATCTTAGCCATTCAGATGGGAATGAGATGGGATCTTACTGTGGGTGTGATTTTCATCTTCTTTCTTCCTTCCCTTCTTCCTTCCCTTTTTTTCTTTCTTCCTTCTTTTTTTTCCCTTGCTTCCTTTCTTCCTTCATTTTTTTGAGATACAGTTTTGTTCTGTTGCCCAGACTGGAGTATGGTGACATGATCATAACTCACTGTAACCTCAAATGCCTGGGTCCAAGGGATCATCCCACTTCCTTTTCTCAAGTAACTAGGACTATAGGTGTGCCACAGCCATGTCAGTTAATTAAAAAAAAATTTCTTTTTTGTAGAGATGATATCTTGCTATGTTGTCCAGGCTGGTCTTGAACCCCTGGCCTCAAGTGATTCTCCTGCCTTGGCCTCCCTAACTGCTGAGATTAAATGGGTGAGTTACAACTCCTGGTCTCCATCTCTATGGTTTCTTTTTTTTTTTTTGAGTTGGAGTCTCACTCGGTCGCCCGAACTGGAGTGCAGTGGCCGCTTCCGGCCACTGCAGCCTCGATCTGCTGGGCTCCGGCGATCCTTCCGCCTCAGCCTTCCGAGTAGCCGGAATTACAGGCGCGCGCTACCACGCCCGGCTGATTTTTTGATTTATTGTAGAGATGAGGTCTCGCTGCCCAGGCGGGTCTCGAATCCGCAGGCTCAGGCAATCCACTCACCTCAGCCTCCCAAAGGCGGGGGGATTACAGGCTGAGCCACCGAGCTCGGCTTCTATGGTTTCTAATAATGTTGAATAAGTTTTTATATATTTACTGGTCGTTTGGATTTTTGTTTTTGTCAAGTGCCCATCCAAGATTTTGGCCCAGTTTTCTTTTTTTTTTTTTTTTGAGTTGGAGTCTCACTCTGTCACCCAGACTGGAGTGCAGTGGCCGCTCCCGGCCACCGCAGCCTCGACCTGCTGGGCTCCGGAGATCCTTTCGCCTCAGCCTTCCAAGTAGCTGAAACTACAGGTGCACGCTACCACGCCTGGCTAGTTTTTGTTTTTTATTTATTGTAGAGATGAGGTCTTGCCAAGTTGCCCAGGCGGGTCTCGAACCCACGGGCTCAGGCAATCCACTCACCTCAGCCCCCCAAAGTGCTGGGATTACAGGCTGAGCCACCGAGCCCGGCTTGGCCCAGTTTTCTGTTGAGTTGTCTGTCTTTTTCTTATTGATTTGAAGAGTTCTTTGTATATACTGGTTATGAATTCCTTGTTGGATAAATGCATTGCAAACACTCTCGCAGTTTGTGACTTAATTTTTTACTCTTTGTAATGTGTTTTGTTTATTTGTTTTGCTTTGTTTTTCGAATCTGAGTCTCACTCTGTTGCCCAAGCTGGAGTGTAGTGGCACACTCATGGCTACTGCAGCCTCGACCTGCTGGGCTCAGGCGATCCCTCTGCCTTAGCCTTCCAAGTAGCTGGAACTATGGGCATGTGCCACTACGCCCAGATGAATTTTTGAATTATTGTATAGATGAGGCCTTGTCCCAGGCTGTCTCAAACCCCTGGGTTCAGGCAATCCTCTCATCTCTACCTCCTAAAGTGCTGAGATTGCAGGCATGAGACACCATGCCTGGCTGTAATGCTTTTTGATGAACAAAAATCATTAATTTTAATGAAGTTCCAATTATCAATCATTTTATTTATAGTTAAAGTTTTTTTGTTTTGTTTAAGAAACCTTTGTTGCTGGGCTCAGTGGCTCAGCCTGTAATCCCGCGCCTTTGGGAGGCTGAGGTGAGTGGATTGTCTGAGCCCGTGGGTTCGAGACCCGCCTGGGCAACTTGGCGAGACCTCATCTCTACAGTAAATCAAAAAATTATTAGCCGGGCATGATAGCGCACGCCTGTGGCTCCAGCTACTTGGAAGACTGAGGCGGAAGGATCGCCGGAGCCCAGCAGGTCAAGGTTGCAGTGACCGGGAGCGACCACTGCACTCCAGTCTGGGCGACAGAGTGAGACTCCAACTCAAAAAAAAAAAAGAAACCTTTGTTTACTCCCCATAATCTTGTTTTCTTCTAGAAGTTCCCATGTTTTATCTTTTATATTTAAATCTGAGCAAATTCCCTTCCCCTGTGAATTTTCTGACACTCCTGAGCCCAGCTCCCTTCTTTTTTTCCCAGATATAAAGTGCTGTGATGCTCCATCATTTTTCCTCCAAACCCTGTCCAGCTGATGGAGGCAAGGCCCATCTTCCTCTCAGAACTCGCGCTCGTGGGCAAAGTGAGGAGGGAGATGCTGGCTGGACTGGCAGCCATTGTGGCTGTATGTGCAGCCCATTTGGGGATAGGAACCTCTAGGAGAAGAGGCCAAGCTGTTATTCCTCAAAGAGATACCTCAACTCCACTCCAAACTGACTTATCTGAGGGTGTGGGCAGGGCTCCTCCTAGGATGTGCAAATTTTTTTTACAGGTTCCCTGTTTGTATAAGCCATTTGAAATCAGCACTCAAAATCAGTAAGTCAGCACTATTCTGTGCCCAATCTCATAAGATTCTGCAAAAGAAATACCACACTGGTCAGTGGCAATATCTGGTAGCTAGGCTGCCTTCCTTGAATTCCATCTGGCATAGACACACGTCTTCAGGCTCCGGAAGGCATTTGGTTAAGAGAAGAAATGGATCTTAGGGTTCAGGCAGGCCAAGACCAAGCTCAGAGTGCCCCACCAAGGCAGCATAGGCAGCCTAGCCAGTTCCAGCCACTGGAGGGGGCTTGGGAAATTTCCAGATAGTCCAAAGCATGAGGAGATGCAGAGTCTATGGACAGTTCTGGGAACAGTCACATCAGAGTATGATTAGGGTGCCCTGAGAAGCCTTTCCTGATGAAGCCTCATATTTCAGTTTTCTGTCTCATTTCCTTCTCCTGCCTTCCTTCCTTTGGATTCTGAGTTGCCCAAAAGTTGCACTGTCTGGTTGAAATTTTGGTCTACTGTCTTTCTAGCTCACCTGTGCTGGGTAAAGTCACAGCCTCATTTCCATTTCTCTTCTGGGGGAATGGTACTTTCTGCTTCTCTCCCTTTCCCTCCTCTTCCTTCCCTTACTCCCTTTCTCCTCCTTACTTCTCTTTCTTCCATTCTCCACCACGCTCTCCTTCCTTCTTTCCCTCCTTATTTATCTCTCTTGCTATCCCTCTGTTCTCTTCCCTCTCCACTCCAGCAAACACACACATGCATGTATATTCACACACTCATACACACTCTTTGAGTCCTGCAGCCCCTAGAACCCTCTCAGCTCAGCCCCTTTCCCGGGCAGGCAGGCAGGCATGCAGACCATATGTGGTGCCAGCAACAAGCAGGAGCCTGGCGGATGTGGCGTGGCAGCCTGGTAACCATTTTTTTTTTTTTTTGAGTTGGAGTCTCACTCTGTCACCCAGACTGGAGTGCAGTGGCTGCTCCCGGCCACCGCAGCCTCGATCTGCTGGGCTCCGGCGATCCTTCTACCTCAGCCTTCCACGTAGCTGGAACTACAGGCGCGAGCTACCACATCCGGCTAATTTTTGCTTTATTGTAGAGATGAGGTCTTGCCAAGTTGCCCAGGCGGGTCTCGAACCCGTGGGCTCAGGCAATCCACTCACCTCAGCCTCCCAAAGGTGTGGGATTACAGGCTGAGCCACCGAGCCTGGCTACCATTTGTTTTTACTTGGTCCTCATGTCGTTAACATGTTGGAGCAACTCCATGCTTTAACCCTCTTGCTGCCAGTTGCATAGTCTCAAAGGAAGAGACAGAAGGGAGAAGAGGATGGGAGAAACTTTGGGGTTTCCTTGTTTGTTGTCCAGTCACTTAGCCACTATTTTTTGTTGTTGTTGTTTTGAGTTGGAGTCTCACTCTGTAGCCCAGATTGGAGTGCAGTGGCATGCTCCCGGCTACCACAGCCTCTACCTGCTGGGCTCCGGCAATCCTCCCGCCTCAGTCTTCCAAGTAGCTGGAACTACAGGTGCGTGCTACCACACCCGGCTAGTTTTTTATCTGTTGTAGAGATGAGGTCTTGCCAAGTTGCCCGGGTGGGTCTTGAACCCGTAGGCTCAGGCAATCCACTCGCCTCAGTCTCCTAAAGTGCTGGGATTACAGGTTGAGCCACCAAGACCAGCCACTCAGCCACTATTGACTAAGCACTAACCTTCCTCTGCAGGCCTGACTGGACTCAGGGGAGGCAGAGGTGAGGCAGGTTTAATCAGCCTGAGAGAAGAAGCTCATAGTCCAATGAGGGAAACACATGGTAAAACAATTCCAATCCAGCCTAACACACGTAGTAGTGGAAGGAGGAGGTGGAGTTAGAACACCAAGTAGAGCACCTAACCCATCTTCACATTAGGTAAGCCTTGACCAGCAAGTGTTGCCAGAGATGAGTTGTAAAAGTAAGCATGAAGGTAGGAGCTGGCAAAGAAGGGGGACAGAACATTCTAGTCAAAAAGAACATCAGGCAGAAAGACATAGAAGCTTAAGAGGGCCTGGTGTATCTGGCAAACTGTGTTCCAAATGGCTGTGGCAATTGTGCGCGTGCGCACGTGTGTGTGTGTGTGTGTGTGTGTGTGTGTGTGTGTGTGTGTAGTATAGTGTGTGTGTTTGGAGTGGAGGTGGAGGATATAGTAGAAATTTAAGCTAGAGAGGAAGACTAGGGTCAGGTAACACTCAGGACCTTGAATGCCAGCTAAATAGTCAGAACTTTATCCTGAAGACTATTAAGCAGAGAGTAATAGAGTCAGATTTATGTTTAGAAAGATCCCCATGACTTCAAGGTAGCAAAGAAATGAGGAGAGGAGTGAGTGGCAGGAATAGCAAAAAAGAGTCTCTGCCTCTCTCTAATGCCCCTGCCCCCTCCAGTGGGGGCTGTGGGAACCAATTCCATCAGCCTTTGCCTGCACTCAGGCTTGATGTGCCAGGGGCCAGGTAATTATTTGGTACATACTTTCCTTTCTCCATGAAGGCCGGCTGGGAGGGGCAGCTCCAAGCTAAGCACTCCTGGTTCCTAACTGCAGTCTCTGCCTGCAGGTTTCTGGGCCTGTCCTGACCAGGATGGGATAGTTCATAAGGTGAGCAGCACTCCCACCCCTCTGGCAGGTAGGGGCCAAGAATCCAGACCCCTTGAATAGTGCCCTGAGAACCAGCTTAGGTCCAAGAAGCTCCCTGGCTCCATATAATATAACATTTTAAATCATGAAAATGCTAGCAACTATTGACTGAAGACTTACTATGTGCCAAATCCTTCCCATCACCCATCTGGTACCCATGTGTCTGGGAGAATCTCTGAGGTTCCAGGACCCCAGCTTTTTTCGCTCAGCTTTTGAACTGCAGACTGAGAGTGAGGTTAGTAGGAGAGGCTTGGCATCTGGATTCAGATTGACAGCAGGACTTGGCTTCTGTCCTGTACTGTCACCTTCTGGCTGTGTGTGCTTGACCAAGCCACTGCACCTTTGGGCCAATATCTTAATGAGATTCTGGTATTTACTGTGGAGATTTGAGAGGTCCACACAAGATGATTTAAGCATTTTGCACAAAGTCAGACACTTGTGGGCACTAGGTGAACGGAGCTGTGATTGCTATCCTCGTATTCTAATGGCCCTCAGTTAGAGTCTTTATTTATTGTGTGGCCTTAGGCAAGTAACCCTCAGTGAGACTCAGTTTCTTCACCTGTAAAATGGAAATATCAACATGTTTTGTGGAGAATTGCGAGTCAATTCAGGTAAAGGGTTTTCAATAGTGCCTGGTATATAATAAACATAGTGTTTTCTTACCTGTGTTTCTCACAATAATTCTATTGATACTCTGATTTAGAGTTCACCAAAGAAGTCAGACTCCTTAAATAGTGCCCTGAGAACCAGTTTAGGTCCAAGAAGCTCCCAGGCTCCATATAATACATCATGAAAAATAACTAGCAACTATTGGTTGAAGACGTACTATGTGCCAGACCCTGAGCTTTATAAATTAGCTGGGGGTTTTACTAGGGATAAACTGGCCACTTCACATGGCTGACCAACTTTAATTAATGCTGCCTTTCTCCCCCCACAACTGATGCCAGCTAGAACCAAGCTGAAGCTTAGCACATAGCTTTGGGAACTGGGCATGGGGTCTCAGGACGCCCACTTGGGTATTCCCAGTCTTGTTGCCTTCCCACTACTCTGATCCTGAGGTTCCAGCATGGCTTGACCCAAGCCCCCAATGTGTCTTGAAAGTGTCTGAAAGTTTACACTTTCTGATGCTCCCTTAGTGGTCCCCTCTCTGTACCTCAAGGGCAGGGCTTTCTCCAGCTTTTACTTTCTGCCCTTTGCTTCAAGCCAGAGCCTTGAACATCATCTCAACCATTTTAACTGGCCCATGGCTTCAGCTATGCTTACTGCCTTTTCCCCTACTGCAAGGTATTAGAGGTACAGGTGTGCCCGGTGAATTTCATGGTTAAGTCTACCAAGACAATTTGGGAAGTGAGACATGGGTTTTGTTCAGTGAATTGTTTAGCTGAGTTTCACACCTGGTGACAGCCATAAGTCACTTCTAGGTTAGAGTAGGCCATTTATGTATTCATTCAACAAACTCCGATGCCTTCTTTGAGCCAGAAGGGGATGCTGAGGGAAGCTCACTGAAATCACTGCTTCTTATCAACAAGCAGACATGTTACTGGATTTTCTTAGGTAGATGATATAAGCAAACTTCACTTCTCTGCGAGAAGAGCCAAGAGCAAAATGATTTCTCCTCTTCCAACAATTCCATATGATGCTTCCAGGTCTGGCAAAAGCATTCCCTCTGTTTAGAACCACCGAGTAGTAGCTTTCCAAGAGAATTCTAATGTAGCATTTCATTTAATCTGCAAACAACACTATCAAGAAGTAAGTAATATATCCTTCCTACAGGCAAAGAAACTGAGGCCCAGTGACCCACCCAGATCACCAACTGAAGTGCAGCAGAGCTGGGATTAGGCCCGGCTCTAGCAATGTTGAAGTTCACATTCTGTTTGCTGCACCATGCTTACCTCTAAGAACCCCTCTACTCCCTAATTGCTGTGATTATTTCCCTTTTGTAATTCTAGCCCCTGGTGGAAGAAAATTTGTCTTCAAAAAGGAATATCCCTCACTCTGAACAGCCTTCATTCCAGATGGCTGGATAGTCTATAAAATGATCAGTATCAGTTTTTTTACCCAAAATCTTTATTTTTTATTTTCTACCAAGGTACTACATATCTATTTTTAATAGTTCAAACATTATTGGAACACATAAAAAATGAAAGACACAGGTATTCCCTTCCCCCAAAATAACAGCTGTTAGCAATATGGGACATATTCTTCCAGTCTTTTCCCATGCAAATATTAATGCCACATACAAATACCATAATAATTGTTAGAATTACAGAAATCAAACATGCTGTACACCTTTTAAAAATGTAACACTAGCTCAGCCTGTAATCGCAGCGCTTTGGGAGGCTGAGGTGAGTGGATTGTCTGAGCCCATGGGTTCGAGACCCACCTGGGCAACTTGGCAAGACCTCATCTCTACAATAAATAAAAAATTAGCCGGACGTGGCAGTGCACGCCTGTAATTCCAGCTACCTGGAAGGCTGAGGTGGAAGGATTGCCAAAGCCCAGCAGGTCGAGGCTGTGGTGGCCGGGAGCATGCCACTGCACTCCAGTCTGGGTGACAGAGTGAGACTCCAACTAAAAATAAATAAATAAATAAATAATAAAAATGTAACACTATGTTGAGGACATATTTCACTGTCAATTCATAAAATCTGCCTTATTCTTTTTCAAAAGTATATTATTGTCTTAATGCGGTGGTTCATGTCTATAAATCCAGTACCTTGAGAGGGCCAGGTGGGAGAATATCTTGAGTCAGGAGTTTAAGACCAGCTTGGGTAACATAGTAAGACCCCCATCTCTACAGAAAAAAAAGAAGAAGCCAGGCATGGTGGCACGCACCTGTAGTCTTAGCTACTTGGGAGGCTGAGGTGGGAGGATCTCTTAAGCCCAGGAGTTTGAGGTTACAGTAAGCTATAACTCTACCACTGCATTCCAGCCTGGGTGACAGAGCAAGAACCTGTCTCATTAGTACATACATACATACAAGGTAACCCAAGTATGGATGCAACATATTTTTCCTTTCCGCTCTCTTGTGGACGGATATTTGGGCTGCTGCCTTTTTTTCACTTGCAAAAAGCAGTGCTAGAAGGATTTGTGACCCTTGTCCCACTACACTTTGTGCTCCTCACTTGAAGTACTTTATATAATTTCAACGAAGGATTTCCATGAATGGCTGTTCAACATCTCTCTCCCCTATTAAGCTCTGTGACTTCTAAGGAACCCAAGGGATCTTGTCTATGTTCATGAGAATATCCTGGGGTCTAGATCCATGCCTGGAACCCAGTAAGTCTCAGTACATCATTCTTCATGAACAACTGACGGAACAAATTACTGAATGGATCTGTTCATACTCATGCTCGTGCCTGCAGGGCACATGCCTGAAAGGAGAAACGCCAGGTCAAAGGGTATGTATATTGGAAGTGTTTCTTCTACCCTGCAAAAGTTGCCATCTGGAAAATGTGAACCAATGAGAGGAGATGAGGGGGTTTCTTTCCCCACACTACATGGAAGACACTTTTGGGAAACATGAGCTCACAGAGTCATATTCCACTTAGGCCCATAAGGGGTGTCAGGGGCCCAGTGATGAATCTTCCCCAGAGAGAAAAAAGAGAGATGAACCAGCTTCACTCAACAGAGGATACGGACCCTCCCCAAGCCCTGCTCCCAGCTGGGCCCCACACTGCCTCCAGTCCCTCGACCTCCCAGCTGCCTGGCAACCAACAGTCAAAGATGAGGTATGTCAAGTCTATGTCTGCCCTGCCAGTCTTGGGATGGCCGCCACATGTCCTCTCCTCAAAGGTAGAACGCAACACCTCGTTCAACTTTTAAAACTGGTGCTCTCTCCACAGCTGCACAGGGCTGGAAACTCCAGCAGTGGCAGAGCAAGGGGCCTGAAGCAGGAGTCAAGTGAACAAGGAGATGGCCTTGCAGGCCCTCTCTCCTGTACCACGTGCTGACTTCTGACCTGAAGGAAGCTCTGAGGGTTTCATGTATATGTGTGCATTGAGAACAGCATGCTCTGCAGACATCCACCCCCAACTTTTTTTTTATTTTTTGACTTGGAGTCTCACTCTGTCATCCAGGCTGGAGTGCAGTGGCATGAGTACAACTTACCACAGCCTCAACTTTCTGGACTCAGGCAATCTTTCTACCTCAGCCTCCCAAGTAGCTGGGAATACAGGCACACACCATCACATCTGACTAATTTTTGTTATCTTTTGTAGAAACGAGGTATCATAATGTTGCCTAGGCTGGTCTCAAACTCCGGGAGCGGCCACTGCACTCCAGTCTGGGCGACAGAGTGAGACTCCATCTCAAAAATAAAATAAAATAAAATAAAATATATGCTTTAAAAAAACCCCAAGTGACAAGCAAGGGACGTTCAAGGTGCCAGGAACTAGAGCAGGGAGCATTTGTTTCTAAGTGGGAGGATCAGGGAAGGCCTCCAAGAATACATGATATTTGAGCTGGATCTTGAAACACCAAACACAGAGCTGGCACCTCATGGTGCTTAGTATAGATTTGTTAAATGATAGAAGAAAGGGAGGAAGGAAAAGAAGGAGGAGGAAGGATGGGAATTTGCCAAGCACTGGAGACAGAAAGGGCATTTGAAGCAAAGGAATAATACATATAGAGTTTGGGCAGAGAAGGGGTAACTATGCCTGCTGGGAGTCACAGGAAGCTTCCTGGGGGTGCCAGGTGAGCAGAACATGTCCCACCTCCTGTTCTGGAACTCCTATGATGCGAGGCACATAGTGGTACACAGTAAATGTTGGTGGGAATGGCAGTAGTTAATATGATGTGCTCAATATTTGGCTCTCTCTGCTTTCCAGGCACATGTAAGACTGCACTTCTCTGCCACCTGTAAAGTTAGGTGTGGCATGTGACTCACCTTGGCCAGTGGCACATGAGCAGAAGTGGTATGAGTCACCTCTGAACAGAAGATTTAAGAGCTAGTGAGCAGTTGACCATGTCCCCTTTTCTCTGCCTCAGCAATCATAAAACACAGAGAAGAAGACTCCCTCAGTTTGTGTCTCTGAAGGAGGATGACTTCAATGGACCTACAGAAGATGCTGAGATTCTGGGGTGGTTGTTATTGCAGCAGAAACTGTCCTATCCTGACTTATAGAATGAGGGAGTTAATGGAGCCCAAGGAAGATTTCTTAGTTAAGGCAGGGGCATGAGGCCCCCGTGGAAGTCACAGGTGTAGTGAGACTGTCAAGGAATGAGTCATCCTGAAGTCCACTAAAAATAATTCTTGAGAAAGGAATCTTGGGGCCCTGCTCTTTACTCAGTCAGTCAAAGGGAGCCAGCGTGTCCCAGCATGCTGACCTCTTACACTGGCTCTTGCTGCTCTTCTTTCCCAGGAACAGCAATTTGACCTCCTGTTCTCACATCTGTAGTCTTTGTTCATTCCACTAGGTCATTTGTTCATTCCCAAACATTTCTTATGATCTCCTCTGTGCTGGACCTTGTGCTTAGGGCTGGGGAGACCAAAGTGAATGAAACTCAGCACCAGGTCTCAAGAAGCTCAGAGCCTAGGGAACAATGCAGACATGGTAAACTAATGAACTAGATTCAGGGAGAGAGAAAAGGAAGGCGGTAGGGAGAGAAGGTGGCCCAAAGAGGAGAGCTTGAGTTGGCTTCTTTGATGCTTGAGCTAGGGGCTAGAGAATGGGCTGATGCTCATCAAGTGGGAAAGACTGGAAGGATGTTCCAGGCAGCAGAATCGTAGTGTGCCATTGTGTAGGGTTATGAAAGAGATGTCACTCTTTCAGTCAGCTGAGTAGCAGGAGTGGAGCTAGGGGATCAGGAATGGAGAGCTCTGAAGGGCCTGGAGCATCAGGTTGAGGGATTTGCACTTTGTCATTATGTAAATAAGGAGCCAGCAAAAGTCTCTAGGTACAGGAGAGTTGGGTTTTGGCTGTGGGAAGCACCAGGCCACCAGTCTCCAGCTGAATGACTTGGCACATGATGTAACCTCTGTGTGCCTCAGTTTCTTCATCCGTAAAGTGGGACTGACAATTGCATATATTTTGTAATGTTTTAAAGAGAAATATGCCAAGGAAAGCACTTAGTAGGTGCCGGGCACAGAATAAGGCTCAGCAAATGATAGATGTGATTATTATTAACAGAGTATGAAATCTTGGGGGACAAGAGTGACATTCAAAGTGTATACAGCACTGGGAGGGAGAGTGCTACATTTCCCCAGCTACACTGTGAAGTCTGCGAACCCTTACAGCTTGCAGCCAGTGTACCTTGAATCTTCTCCAAGGCCCTCATCTTCTTGTGTCCTGGGGGGTGTCGTAGGTGGACGGAAGGTTTGCAGCAGGGATGTCTTCCTGAGCACAAGATCTTGGGTTTGTGTTACTCTGGTGATAAACTCTGGGACCAGGAATGGGCAGCTTTGATGTGCAGCTGCATAGTCCCAGCTGTCCCTGCCAAAAATACCAGGTCAGCACAGGTGACGACACCCCACTCATTTTAGAGGATGTCTTTAATAAGGGTGTTGGAGATGCTGAGTTATGCTCTGGAAAGTCCCAAAAGCTGCTTCTGGAATAAAGCTGGTTAATGTGGGCACAGGGCAGACTTGGAGCATTAGTCACACCCAAGTCCTTCAGATACTTGGGGTAAATTTTCTCTTAAGCCCAAAGAAGAAAGGTGCTAACCTTGGTTGTGTGGCTACTATGTGAGGGTACTTGCACATCCAGAATGACATGAAATCCTCTGACTGAATCACCCTTGCAAGTTAGTCTTACTGTCCCTGACTTACAAAGGAACACTTGAGCCTTAAGGGGCCAGCCACCTGTCACACAGCTCTACGGAGAGGAGCCAGGTAGGAAGCAAGGTCTACCTGACCCAGAAACCCAGTGACTCTTGTTTCCACAGACCTGAGGGAAAATGTTTTGACTGTCTCCTCAGAGGTGTCTGCTGCCAGCCTAAGCCATGTGCACACTCTCTTTCCAGAGAGTATATCTGACCATGTCACCCTCCAGTACTCACTCTCAATCTGCTTGAAACCTGGCCATTTCCCTGCCTTGGCATACAAGATGCTTCCTTAGGATGGTACCCCCCTTGCTCTCCACTAGCTGGTTCCTCCCCCCAGCCTCCTCCAGAGCCCACCAGGTACCTGCTCCTTCTGATCCATGTCCCATTCTCCAATAGTACCTCCATGCCTTTGCTGGCAGGACTTTGCCCACCCCAAAATCTCTGCTTGGGAAATGCTTCACACTTCCTTTTCCTGGTCTGCAAAGTTCAAGCACTACCTGTCTGGGAAGTGGCCCTTGGGACTCCCACCACAGCTCCCTCCACCAGACCTCTAGCTACTCTCTGTGGTTGTCCATTTGGTATCTTTCTCCCCCATGGTCCCATTGAACCAGAAAGTCCTTGAAGGCCAAGGTGATCGTATGCCTCAAACTTCTAGTTCAAGAGACTCAGAGACTTCTCATGCAGATATTAATCTCTACACATGTTGTCCTCCTCAATAGGGAATGATTGAGGGGTAAGGTCAGGGCCCACACTTTCAGGCAGTAATAGTACCTGACATTCACTAAGACCCCGCCATGACACAGCCGTGGTGCTTGATGTAGAACCTTTCATTGACTCCAAACATCTTGTGAGGAAGAGTCTTTGTTATGCCCATTTTACCCATGAGAAAACTGAGTCCTGGGGAGCCCAAGGTCTGTCCAGCTTTTTAGTGGCAAATCTCAGATTGTTGGCTGAATCTGAATGCATTTTTATGGACTCAGTCCATCAATCAAAATTACTTAGGACCTGCTCTGTGCCAGGTACTGTTTTAGGCACTGGGACCATGGCCATGAGCACTGGGTAAGTTCTGTGTGAGTGTGTGTGTGTAGGTGTGTGTGAGTGTGGTAGAGGGCTGGTAGTGATGAAACTGAGGATCGGTGAAGGCTTCCCAGGAGAAGTTTCAGTTGAGACCTGAGGAATGAGTAGTATTTAGGTCTGCAAAGGTGGAGGTTGGGGAGGCTCAGGGAGGGGATCAAAGGCCTGAGTGGGAAAGAGCACAGGGGCTGGGGGAGGTTGGAGGAGGAGAAAGGGCAGAAGACAGTGAGAGATGAGGAGGGAGAGGAGGCAGGGTGGGATGGTGGAGAACCTTCCTAGGAAGAATCATACTCAAATGTTTAATGACCCAGTGATCCAGTGTCTTTCAGGGCAGGGAAAATAATTTCTGCAGATTTGATGCCATGGAGATTTCCTGTGCCCACAGCCCTGCTGAGTGTTCCTCCATTCGAAAATCAGAGAGGCCCCTCCTCCCTCAGGCTGGGAGGGAGGCAACCTCAACTCTCAGAAAGCTCAGGAGGGGAGTGTCTGCTAGATCCTGTGCCAGAAGCCAGGTACCCTGGAACTGGACCTTGGGTCCCAACGTGCTGTGTGGACCTGGGTAAGGTGCCTCTCTGAGCCAAAGGTTATTCTGCGTGAAATGAAGAGACAAACCCTGTGTAAGAGCCCTAGAAATGCTTGCCCCTTCATTTCCTCCTGGAGAAAGAGCTTATTTTGCCCAAGAGGGCCAGCTCAGGGTGGAATAAAACATTTATTGGATATGCTCAGATTCCTTGCAACTCCCAGCAGGCAGTTAAATGAAGGGCGGAGAAGCTGTCCCAGGGACTTTCTCAGATGAAAGAATGTCCTCTGGAAGGGCGGCTCCCCACTGGCCTCGTACGGGCCCTCTTTGCCAGCCTCCAGGCTGCCTCTTTACTCTGCCCAAAGGTCAAGCATGCCAAAGACTTCATTTTTTCCCACTTTTTTCACACTGCCTCTGTGCCAAGGAGAGTCTGACAAGCCTGGTGCTGTCCACCCTGCTCCAGTTGCATGCTTCTGAGCAAGTTTCTTCCCCATCTAAGCATACTGGTTAAAGACATGGGTTCAAGCTACTTCCTAACTGTAAGACCTGGGAGAAGGCTCTGTGAGACTCAGTTTCCTCATCTGGAAAATGGGAGAAATAATCACTTCTGCGATTGTTGCAAAGAACTAAATAGATGATAAATGGAACATACTCAACAAGTTGCCTGACACATGCTGAACACACAATAAAGATTATATAGCATGTTTTTGTTTTTAAGTCTAGGATGAATTTTTATTAGAAATAGGAAAAAATGTCATGTTACTTTATTGTGCTAAAAATACTCGTACCATAAATTTACCAGCTTAACCATTTAAAAATGTACAGTTCAGTGGGATTTAAGTACATTCACATTGTGCAACCATCTTCAACATCCATCTCTAGAACTTTCTCATCTTCCCAAACTGAAACTCTGTACCCAATAAGCAATAATTTCCCATTCCTCCCTGCTCCCCTAGTCCCTGTCAACCACCTTCAACTTTCTGTCTCTATGAATTTGACTACTCTGGTACCTCATAGAAGTGGAATCATACAATCTTGGTCCTTTTTTGACTGGCTTATTTCACTTAGCATAATGTCCTCAAAGTTCCTGCAAGTTGTAGCGTGTGTCAGAATTTTTTTCCTTTTTAAGGCTGAATAGTATTCCATTGTATGTATAGACCACATCTTTTTTATCCATTCTCCAGCAAGGGACACTTGGGTTGTTTCCACATTTTGGTTGCTATGAGTAATGGAGTGTGTGAGTATCTGAGTCTCTGCTTTCAATTTTTTTGGCTGTATACCTAAGAGTGGAATTGCTGGGTCATATGGTAGTTTTGTGTTATTTTTATATGACTTGTGTAGAAAGTGTGAAAGTCTCCACTTCTTTAGCTCACACAGGTACATGGAAGATACTCCTCTATGCCTCCTTTCTTGCCAGTGTGGAGTCCACATAGGCTCTGCCCGCTTCCCAACTCTGGTGCTCAAAGCAAGGCTCCTTTGAGCTATGCTGGCCTCTATGGTGGTGGGTGTAGTCGGTGTGTTCCTGGCCCTTGCTGACACACAGCCTCCTGCCAGCAGGGCAGCTTCTGCCTCTGGCTCCCACTTCAAAGAGGAACGTGGAGCTACCTCCTGTTTCCTGGAAATCTCCAGATGAACACCACCTCCTGGGAGCACCACCGCCTTGGAGCAGCACCATATGGGAGGATTAACTCTGCCTGCTTCCAGCCTGGGGGACCCCAGCCCCAGGCATCATTGTCTGCCCAGCCCCACTGGCCTTTTGGAGTCTGTACCCAGGCAGGTTAGTGTTCTGGTTCAAAGGACTTTGGGATAAACGGATCCAAGCTTGAGTTCTGGCAGTTGCCAGCTACGTGGTCGAAGAAGGTCACTTCTCTCTAAGCCTGGTTCCCCGTCTTCAAAAGGGGAATTGAATGAGTGCATGGAAATCCCTGAGCCCTCTGTCTGGCACAGAGAAAATAGTGAATGGAGTTGTCTTGACCACCTTCTCATCTGGTTAGACCTTAGACCTAAGACTGAAAGAGGAGGGGTTCCAGAGCCAAGGGTGGAGGGGAGTTTGAGGGAGTGAAGCACAGCTGAGTAGGATCCCTGCTGAGGATACTTAGAAAGAGATTCCAGGTCAGTCAAGCCAAACCCTTCCCCTCCCCACCATCTATCTTCATTTACATCTCCCTTCCTTAGTATGAGTTGAAGGTGGGAAGGAAGCACACATTTATGAAGTGCTGGTGTGCCTTATTGTGACTCGGAGAAAAGCATCCATCATTACAGATTAGGCTGTCCTTTTCTAACTGAATAGAAGAACGTTTATGAGAAAATTGGGCCTATCTTTTGTCACTAAAATATTACTAAAGGGCGTGTACAGGAAACAGCAATATGGAGCTGCTTCCATGTCTTCCTTTAAATCCCTGTACTTGAACAGGGCTTTAGTGTTCACACAATTTTTTCACATGGTACATTGATCATCTTGACCCACTTTACAGATGGAGAAACCAAGGCTCTAAGAAATGAAAAGGGTGCTGTCGAGAACTGGAGTTGAAAATAGTTGTTTTTACGTAGTCCTCACCGAGCACCTGTTGTGTGCCAGGCAGTGAACTAGAGACAGGGACTGGGACATGGTGATGATGTGGTGCACCCTCTTCCCCCTTCCCTTGTTTGAAGGGTTTCTTCCGTCTTTGACTTGGGAGTAGGCCAATTTCCCAGTAGGGTCAACTGCTTTGCATCCCAGACTCTCTCTTCCACATGCCACTCTGGAGTGATTCCTGTGGCTCCCAAGCCATAGTCTCAGCTGCAACTTGGCCTGTGGGGGTTAGGGGTGTTGTACTGCCTCCCCCAAAGACAACCCCACTCCAACACCTGGCTTTCTGGTTCTCACCAAGTAAAACAGAATGATTCCAACACTTTCTATTCTTACCCCTAACTGCAGCATCTTCACCACCTCCTACCCCCACTTCCAAATCCTCCCCTCTGCTGTTTTGTATAGCTGAAAGGCTACATGCAAAATTTGAGTTTGGTCTGGCCCTTAAGCTTGGCAGGGCCACATGGCCCCTCCTGCATTGTCTCCCTCTCCACTTCACTACAGGTGATGCTGACCAAAGGACCAAAGTCTCCTTTCCCCTGAACTGACACTATTGGGTTTTTGGAACCCAGGTCAGGTGTTTATATTTTTCCCTGTCTCCTCTCATCTTGTAAACCCATCCTGTCAAGATCATGTGGGATGTTTATCACACTGGATGTGCTTGTCTGATTTCCCTATAGAACAGTAAGCTCCATGAGGCAGTTGCCCCTCTCTCTCTCTGCCTTATTCACCATTGTTCTGCCAGAGTCTAGTTGAGTGTCTTGCAGAATAGGCAGGCATTATTTTTAAAAGAACTCTATTATCTGACATAATCTCTGGTTTTTCCTCCTGCAAACCATCTGCCAAGTGGACAAGTGGGCCTTCACTGTTTACTATGCTCTCACATGGCTTGAATGGGCAGAACAAGGTCTGGTGGAGGATCTCAGGTACCTTGTTAAAGGTCTTATCCCAGGAGGCAGAGATCAATCAATTCCCTTCTAGTATAGACAGTCAACTTCCTACTTATCTTTGAATCCATCCCACATGTTCTTTGTCGACAAGAAGTCCATAAAATCTCGGCTCACTCTGTCACTCGTCACATTCTTCCTAAATCTACCCACCCAGGGACTCTGGCAAAGAAAGAAATGGGGCTGATCTAGCATGGATTTTTCTCAGGGAATTGGTGTGAGGTCCTGAGAATTACTACTTTCCCTCCTAGGGGCTCTCCAAGCTCCACGTTTTCTGGAACCTTGCCCAGAGTGATGTTAAGCTCACCACCCCATGCCTTTGCAGAATCTCTTGGCTTCCAGATTTTGAAAATACAAAGCACACTTGTCCATTCCTTAGGCTATGGGCTTTCCTCTGGTTCTTCTAGTTTCTCTAGAGAATTTTGCGTGCAAATTCTCTTGGTGCCCTAAAATGGACTCCTCCCAGTCAGAAATTTTAAACTTCTATGCCTCCTGGTGCCCTCTCACCATTGCCTCATCTCCCCTATCCTGCTGTTCCCTTTTGCAATATTTCCTCTGTCTTTCTGGTCCAGTGATCATTTTTCTTGTTTGTTGTGGTAGGTTGAATGGTAACCCTCAAAAGGTTTGTCTATGTCCCAGAACCTGTGAACATAATCTTATTTGGAAAGAGGGTCTTTGTAAAAGTAATTAAGTTAAAGATCTTGGGATGAGAGCATTCTGGATTACACAGGTGTGCCCTAAATTAAATAACAAATGTCCTTATAAGAGACAGAAGAGGAGATGACACCGATACAGAGGGGGTGAAAGCCGTGTGAAGATGGAGGCGGAGATTGGAGTTGTGTATCTACAAGCCAGGGAAAGAAGGATTCAATTATTTCATGGTCACGTGAGGTGGCTTATGGCTGAAATCTTAGCACTTTGGGAGACCAAGGTAGGAGGATCACTTGAGCCCAGGAGTCTGAGACCACCCTGGGTAACAGAGTGAGACCTTGTCTCTATCACAAAAAATAAAAAAATAAATCTTCCTTAAAGCCATCAGAGGAAATGTGGCCCTGACTACACCTTGATTTTGGACTCCTGGCCCCAAGAATTGTGAGAAAATACATGTCTGTTGTCTTAAGCCACTCAATTTGTAGTGATTTGTTATAGCAGCCCTAGGAAACAAAGACATTGGTGGAGACTGAATCCCCTATCTCTGCCTGCTGTTTGTCATAAGCCTTCTTTGGGATGACCATATAAGCCTTCCCACTGGGCTTGCTACCTCCAAGCTCACTCCTTCCAATCCTTCTGCTACACCATGGCTGCCAGAATGACATTACCAAAACACAATGTTGGTGTTGCATTCCTGTTTGAAGCCCGTATCAGCTAGAACTCTCTGTTCCAAGCAACAGAAAACCCAACTCAAACTGGCTTAAACAAAAAGGAATTTGTGTGCTCATAAAACCAAAAAGGCCCAGGACTAGGGCTGGCATCATCTCGGCTGGATTAGGGGCTCAAATGATGCCACTGGAACTCATTTTGCTCCACTGAGCTGCCTTCTGCTGTGTTGGCTGTGGTCTCAGAATCCCCATGGTAGTGAGATGGTTACAGCAGCCCCAGTTCCTACATCCTGTCAGATTAGAGACCAGCGGAAGGAATCAAAGACCTCTCCCAGGTCCTCAAGCCAAAGCCTTGGATTGGCTCCCATTGGACAGGATTGCCCATTCCTCAGTCAATCACTGTGGCCTGAGGAGTGGAATGCGCTGATTAGCAAAGGCCTTGGCCACATGCTCCTTTCCCTGGAGTTCTGAAGGAATTTCCTCCACTGGAACACCTGGACTGGGTGGGATGAAGGGGAAGAATGGAGTAAGACACTATCCCAAAAGAAAAGGTCCACCCCAAATACAGCAAATGCATGCAGAACAGCCAAACAACAACAACAACAACAACAAAACTCTTGTCCACCCAGATGCTCTTCAATGGTTCATGCTAATGTTCACAAGATCTAAGTCCCTGGTGTCCAACCTCACCTCCAATTTGTTTGCCAAAATGGCAGGCATATCCTGCCATTTCTTGCCTTTGCTCATGTAATCTCCTCTGCCTGAAACACTCTTTCCCCCTTGTCTTCACCCTTGTCTGACTAATTTTGACTCCGTCCTTCAAGACTTTGCTTGGTTGGAAACTATGTCTTACAGCATCCAGAGTCCATCTGTCATGGCTCTTAACCCCTTCCACTGAACTTGATTCCTCATGAGTCTGTCTCCTTTACTGAACTCTGCACACCATGAGGGAAGAGATTTATTTTATTTTTATTTTCAAACCAAAAATAAAGCTCTTTTCAGGAGCCAACCACCATTCTAGGTTCTTTACAAATATTAACTCATTTAATCCTCATAAAAAACACATAAAGTCGGCTCTACTAGTTTAAAGATGGGGAAACGGGGGTACAGAGAGGTCACATCTGATTCATCTGTGTGTTTCCCAGGCCCAGCCCAAGGCTAAGCACATGGTAGGTATTCCAAACATATGAGTCTCTCCAATTGTCTCTCCTGATCTCTGTTTCCAATCTTACCAAAGTTACCATACCCTCAGATTTTCCCATTTCCCAAAGTTGCCCACATTCTGGATTTTCCCAAGACTGGAAAGGGGATGCTGCAAAGGCAGTCAACGAGGGGCTCAAACAATGTTACTGGAACTCATTTTGCTCCACTGTGCTGCCTGGGCAGCTCTGGCTCAGCAATGGTGTCCTGGCCAAGGGCTGGCACAGAGGCCTGTGACATGAAGAAGGGGTTTTCATCTGAACACTTCAGGCCTATGAATTGCTTGCAGTTGAATAATGAGCTCAGGAGAGCCTCCCCCACCCCCCCACTAAGGCCCCTCTGTCTCCTCCACCTCAGTATTCCTTGTCATCCCTACCGTGTTCCCAGAGCTCAGTTCAGGAATCCCATCCTGATAGTCATGTACCTGCACAGAATCCTAAGGACCATTTTGTCCCCAGAATCCTAACCTGAAACCTTCTGAGTTTTAACTGGCTCAAAATTAATACCTACATGTCTTGTCCTCACAGGAGACAGTATTTAATTAAGACCAATAGCCTCTACCTCTGTGGATCTACCTGGTGCTCTCTCTTCTGCTTTCCTCTCCCAACTAGCTTGTTCCCCATTCCTCCTCCTCCACACTGTCAGGGCTGCCTCATTTTCCCCCCACAGAGGCTCTTTACTCTGCGTCTGTCTGAGCGTTCAGCTCTGGCCTTGGCTGGCCCTGTTCCCTTTGACTCTCTTCTTGGTCTCTTTCCAACTGTCTGTCTCTTTCTCTTTGTCTTTTGTTGCTTGACTCTTCTCTATCATGTCCCCTGGGGCTGTGTCTGCCTATTTGTGTCCCCTGGATATCTGTCTGTCTGTCTTCCAGTCTCTTTCACCCCATCCTTGGTTACTTGGAATCCCAGAAATAAGCCTGGGACCTCTTGCTGTCTCAAGGGAGTGAGAGAAACCCTCTGTAGCAGGGCAGCCTCAGGGAGCCCACTCAAGACTCTTTCCCATTCTTTGAGCATCCTCCTGGCTCCCCTTGCTCCTCAGGGCCCTTCAGCCCAGCCCAGGGGGCAGGCACCTTCAGGGCCAATGGGCAGGGTGGCTGTCTGCTGCCCCGAGGACCAGGTCCTGGCAGCTTCTCTTAATGAGCGCGCCTTCAGTGACACATTCATTATTCCTGTTCGGTCGCTTCGAGTCAAAACTGATTAGTTACACTTACCGCTGCAAAGATGTAATGATTTTATTGTTTATCTTCAATTTATTTTGATTAACATCTCCGTTCTTTTCATTGCAAGTGCAATTAGGTGCAATCTAACAGCGACTACTTTAATTTTGTTGAAATTAAGATGAATAAGTGATGGCTTATGGTGCTTTGTTTAACAAATAAATCATAGTTAAGAGGAGTATATTAGTAATAAATGAAAAAAGACAGCTTAATTAAAATGCATGGAGCCAGCCTCTTGATGTACATCCAAAATCCAAATCTGAATTCCAAAAATCAGAGAGAGCTGAGGGTTAGGAAGACCCTCGCTGCCTCTTGAAATGATGATCAGAGGATGACAGACGGAGTGGTTTGGTTTTGAGACTGCCGCGCAGAGAAGAGCAAGGAGCAATTGTGATCCCTGTGAGGTGACTGCACGTTGTCAACAAATGCCACAGGAACCCAGGTAGAAACAGACTTAGGAGAACACAGGAAGAGAGAGCTTAAGAGGGATTGACTGCCACTCACACACCCTGAATTCTCCTTGAGAACCCGTTACAGGCAGGGGACAGGTCCTTCTATCCCTGCATCTGGGGACCAGCTCGGTTGCCCGGTTGGGGAGGGTGCCAAGCCTGAAACCCCAGGGCAAGTCTCTCAGTGAGATCTCCTCCCCGCTGGGCTGAAAGGGACTTCCCCATCTCTTGATTTGGAAACAAAGTGCAAAAAGTCAGCCCTGGAAAGTTTCCCGTGTGAAGTTTAAAAGCGCCTGTGCTGAAGAGGCCGACTTTGAAGCAGCTCGCTGGGGCCCCTCGGCAGGCTCCTGCGAGTCAGAGGGCCGGCCTCGCCTCAGATCCACCGTGCCTGCCTCCGCAGGGCTGGGAAATGGGAATTGTTTTTAAGTTGAAAAATTACTCGTGGAGCTCACTCTTGCCACTGTTTCTCTTTTGTTCTCAGTCGTCGCCTTCCTCTGCCTTCTCCTCCTCTTTTGCTTTCTCCTTTTAGTGAAGAGGAGCAGGCAGATCTGGGTTCCAATCCATGTGCAGGCTCTACCTGGCCATGCTTAACCCCTCCAGACTCCAGCACTTTATCAAAAGAGGGAGTGCAAAGGTACCCATGCAGCCAGGGTGCTGTGGAGGCTGGCTGAGATAACTGCACAAAAGTGCCCGGCACCTGCCTAGCCTGGAGGGGGAGCTCCACAAGCGGTAACTCCCTCCCTGTCTAACAGCCACCCTCCCCCACCCACTCCTCCACCCCCACACCGTGGGCCAACGCATCCTTTACTTTGGCTCACTTAACTCCCGCATAACCTTCATCCTTCTGCATTTAAACTTCACTTGTCATTCTCTCAACACATATATCTGAGTGACTGCCTTGTGCCAGGTATGGTGTCACAAATCCTTGCAGACTGTACTAGGCGAGCAAATGCAGGATGGACCTTCCCTCAAACAGCTTCCAAGTCCATGCCTCAAGTCCCCTGTGAGACTCCATCATGGGTATCATGGGCCTATATGTTCAAAGGTTCTTTCCTAGTGCTTTGTGAGGGCAGGGGCATTGCCCAGCACAGAGCCTGGCACACAGTCAGTGCTCACTGTGAGGTTACTGCTTTTTCAGACAAACAACAAATGCTGGCTGAAGAGGCCTCCTGTGACTCAACTTTAAGGGCACAGAAAGGAACCAAGCCTGGGAGTGTGTTCTCAGGGAGACCATACTCAGGTAGGGGCATGGATGCCAAGGTAGGCAATGACACTTCTGGGTGGGCAGCACTGGAACAGAGCAGAAGAGAAAACAAGAGATGTCAGTCCCCAAGGAGGACCAAAGGCAAAAGACATATCTGGGAACTGGGCCTGGCTTCTTCCTTCCAGTTCAAAAAAGAGGAAATCAGGACTCACGTGGTTGGGGGTTAATAAGAGCAGTTTCCATGTACTGCGGCCCAGACTCTTCTGCACAGTCTACAAGACACTGCCATGCCCCACCCTGTGCCTGGTCTCGCCTACGTTTGCAGCCTCATCCCACTCCCCTCTCCAGCCACCCTGGCCTTTCTTCTGGCCATGCTCTCTCCGGTCTCTGCCAGGAACACTCTCCCTCCATCACCTATTTTAGCAGCCCCTTCCCTCTTCCTGCCAAATGGAGACCTGGACCTGAGAATTCAGGTATCAACTTTGCTGTCACCATTCCTTGAGAAAGTCCTTCCTGAGCCCCCAGCCAAGGTCAGTTTCCCTGGATGTTTGGTCTCATCTTACTCTCTATTCCTTCATGGTACTTTTACGACTGTCATGAAATTATTATGTAATTGATGTGTGCATGTGTGATGTCTGTCCCCCAACTAGAATGCAAGTTGCATGAAGGCAGAGACCATACCTGCCTTCTGAATTGCTGTCTTCTCAGCGCCAAGCAAAAAGCCTGAATAAAAACTGGACAGAATGAATAAACTTCTATAGGCTGGACACTTTATGTATACCACAAATGATCCTAACCACAATCCTAAAAGGGAGGTGATTATTGTTCCCATTTCACAGATGAGGAAACTGAAGCATAGAGCAATGTGACTTGCCCAAGTGGTCTCAAACCCGCATCTGTCTGACTCTGAAGCCACAGACCCTCCGGGAAGCGTCTTTGGAGCCTAAAAGCCAATGTGGTGTGTATGGGGTGGTGGTGGCAGGGAGGAGGGCAGAAGAGAAGGGGGAGGAATAGGATTTTGCCCACTTGGGTCTAAGGATGGGCAAAAGCATTGCTTGGTGTCCACGAGGGAGGAACCAGCAGATGACAGGGCCTAAGATGTCAGAACTAGTTTCAGGCGGGGGGGGGCACTGTCACCTTTTGGGAGAAGCCATCTTCACTTTTCCCGCTGACCTGGCCTCTGCTACTTGTCCAGGAGGGTGAAGACAGGTGTTTTGTGGGGTACGCATCGCAGCCAATGAGCCCCGGTCACCAGGCAGCTCCCGCAGTGGCTCCTGAATTGGAATGTGCATGAACTTCAGGAGGGGGAACCAGAGGCACTGGGTAACTCCTGCGTGCCACCTCCAACAGCCCCACCAAGAGCTGTTCATGGACTCCTTTTAGAGATAAGGAAACTGCAGCCAGGAGGGGGACGCGACTTGTCCCAAGTCTCAGGGCAGGGCAATGGCTTCAGCGGAATGCTGGGGCCGCTGTTCCAAGGAGGGACAGAGAGAGACAGTGAGTCTTCCTGAGCAAAGGGAGAAAGGGGTGGAGAGTGAGGAGAGGCAGAAAGAATGCTAGAGGGGCAAGAGAGAAAAAGACGCTGAGAGGAGGAGAGCTGGGGACCGGAGCGACCGGGAGAGGAGTGGAGGCAGAGAGACAGAGACCAGCCAGGGGATGGAGAGAGACGGCGGGAGGCGGGCAGGAGGGACGGAGGACTGGCCCCCGGAGCCAGTGACAGCGGCAGAGCGGGGGGGGGGGGGCGGGGGCGGAGGCCGAGCGCAAGCGGGCGCGGGACGGAGGCGGGCGGGGCGGGGGGGAGGCCGGGGACGCCGCGCCGCGCGGCCGCCTCCTCCCGGCTCTCCGCCGCCCCCGCCCCGCCCAGCCCCGGCCGCACGCGCCCGCAGCCTAATGACCGCAGCCCAGCCCGCGCCGCGCGGCCCGCGCCGAGCCAGGCGCCCGTCGGCTGGCAGCGCGGGGCGAGCGGGGGCCGCGCGCCGCAGCCCGGGTGGCAGCTCCTCCGGCTCGCCGGCCCTGATTGATTTGTCAGCCGAGGCGAGGACGCAGCCCCTCTGATCGCGCGCCCCGTCCTCGGCTTCCTGGGCGCCGGCCTCCCTCCCTCGCGCTCCCCCGGCTCCCGGGCCGGCCTCGCAGGCTGGAGCGCCCCGCGGGCCCCGGGAGGGAGCCCTCCGCCCCCCGGCCCGGGGCCCGGCGCCCCTACACGGCCCCCCACGCCTCGCACCTCCTCCGGCTCGGCCCGGCCCGCCCGCGGGCCCTGGGGCTGCCGACTGCCCCCTCTCCCCCGCTGGGCACCGTGCCAGCGCCCCCAGCCCTCACCCTGCCGCTCCCCCCCAGCCCGGCGCCCCCGCCCCCCGTCCCCCGGCCCTGGCCCGGGGCCGCCCGCAGGGCCGGCCACACCCGCTGCGGAGGACTCGGAAAGGTAAGAAGGCGCCTGGGCGCGCCCCGAGGGCCTGAGGGGCAGCGCGGGAGGCGCGGGCAGGACCACGGCGGGCCCCCGCAGACGCGGACCCGGAACTGCCGCTGCCACCGAGCTGGGAACGCAGGAGGGCCCCGCCGGGGCCGGGGCTTTGGGCGAGCTGGCATTGTGCGGGGAGAACCTGGTGGGAATTGGGCGATCGTTATCCGTCCCTCTGTCCCGGGAGCAGAGATCTCGCTCTCAGGTACAGAGATCGTCTGCCGTGCCTTTTCTCGTTTAAGGGATTCTCTGCCTCGCTCACCATCCTCCCTGAGTCCCCCAAAATTTGTAGACATCATTTTCCCAGGTCTCTTTTGAAGAATCACCTCTTTGCCTCTCTTTTTCTCAAGCAGTAGTCTTTTCCCATTCCGCTCCCCAGTGAAGCACATTCTCTCCTCCCCCAATTTAGAAGGATATTTCTTCCTTTCTCACTCCCCGGTTTAGAAGGAAATTCTCTCTCCACACAATTTGCAACCACCTTCTTCTCGCTCACCTCCCATTTTGAAGGCTAGCCCCACTTTCCTGTTGCTCTTTTACCCCGCTTAATTATGGTGTGCAGCTTCAGTTGGAGTCTTCAGCTGGGTGTACCTTGTGTTTTTCTGGTGCAGAAGCCAGCTGTGGGGACTTCTCATCCCAAGCAGGGTACCAGCTATCCACGTCAGCCTCCAGGAAGAGGGCAGCTGCCCAGCCTCAGCCCAGGTGTATGGGGCATTTGTTTCCATGGGGCAAGGAGGGAGACCTTACCCGGAAACAAAGAATTGAGGCCAACTGAGACTGTCCCAGCCTCTCTGAAAGCTGAAGAATCCCAGCTTCTGGATCTAGGGGCCACGTGTAACCCCCATCCCCCACCCTTTAACTTTAAAATAGTTTAATGAACACACAGAGAGGAATCTTTTTTTTTTCTGCGTGGTGAGCTGTCTACAAAGAGAAATGGGAAAGGAGGGAGAGAGCTTTAACTCTGATCCCCGCAATTAGTTCCCTGGGATTGGGGGGGGGGGTTTGCAACCCGGGAGCCTCAGTTCTTCAGATACAAAAGCATTTAGATCGCTTTAGACCGGTTAATCCTGAGTCTGGCTCGGGTCTCTTTTGTTTCCCAACTCCATTGTGGGTTTTGTGCAGTTTCTCTCTGTTCGCGTGATTGACTAGCCAATGGATGGTAATTATACAAATGTCCCCTCTGTCCTTTGACTGACTTCTCTGTATTATGGGCAACTGTCATGCATTCTGTCATTCCATATCATATTACATGTATTATCATATGAAGTCTCTCCCCCCCCACCCCTCTACCCTTTAAAGGAGGGAGACTCAGTCCAGATGCTGCTGTTTTTAGAAGGAAGGGCCCTGAATAATTTGTGCTGGGCACGGTTCGGAATACAGAGCAGGGAGACCCCCGAGATGGGAGGTTCTGCAGGTAATTTGTTTTGCTGGCTGGGGTGGGGGTGGTTTTTGGTGTTGGGATTATAAGGACTGTGCTGGGGGCTTAGAGCAGGCTGGCCAGTTTGTATTCTTCTGGACAGACTCTTGGAGTGGTTTGGATAGATTTGGGATACCTTATGGAGAAACTTGTAATCAGCTTTTGACCCCAGAATATCAGGAAAATCTACAATATCGGGTTCATTTGGGGGCACTAGATTTTAGTGGCACTTGCTCAGGACACCAACTTTTGGGATCCCGGAATCTCTTCTACCTGTGACCCTTCACAGGACAAGTCCTTTGGACTCTCGCTCCAGTTTGCTGCCAAGCAGACAGTGGATGGAGGAACCAACTATGTCTGTTTCAACCCCCCACAGACTGATGCTAGAGCTCTGAGAAGGAACAAGCTTTTCCAATGATGCTTTCGCACAGATAAACTTAGTACCCTTTGGTGCAATTGTGCATGCCATCACCTAAGAGGGAGGCAGAATTTATAACAAGGAGGCTTCGCAGATGGAGACTCTAGGGTCCTCTGAATTTGTGGGCAGGACTAACCTTTCTTCTGCTAAAATGTGAAAAAAGTGTTTTATTATTGTAATGGATATGAAGTGCTGCCCAGATGTACAGCCTTGCAGTTAATTACCTTGTTCTTCATCAAATATATGAGCAATAAATTCTCCAGAAAGGGAGGGGTATGTGTGTGTGTGTGTGTGTGTGTGTGTGTGTGTGTGTGTAGATAAATAGATGGATAGATAAATGAATGCAGGGGAGAGAAAAACTCACACTCTTTTAAAGACCACAGAAAGAGACAGACTATTTTATGGGAAGCTTGATACACTGCTGCAAGATACTTTGGATTTCTCAATGATCAAATATACATGATCAAGCTGTGCATGTTAGGGTGTGAGGTGCACTGACGGTCAATGGCTATTGATCAGGCTGTTAAGTATTTCTGCTCAGTATTATAAATATAGATAGATCCCAGATGATTTAAAGAATTGGATAGTTAAGAGACTAGCATTCTAAATTTCCTTGGAGAAGGGGGAATGGCTGACCAGTTACAAAAATAAAATAAAATAATCAAACCATTGTTTAACCCCATACTTCCTCACACCAACCTCCCCCCCCAAAAAAAAACTTGAAAAAATGTGAAGTTTATTTGCAAAAGTATTCTAGAGTAAAAATATTCCAAGTGTTTTGTTTGGGGTCTGACAATAACAGTCACTATACCTGAGCCTAGCCTTGTTCACAGGCTGAGAGTTTACTTCCTCTCCCTCTCCCTCTCCGTATCCCTCTCCCTCTCCCTCTCCCTCTCTCACTCTCACTCTCACTCACTCTCCTCACTCTCTCTCGCTCTCTCTCTTACACACACACACATCATAATTTTGCAACCACAGTTTTGACCCAGACTGCCTGCTGCTGTAGAGATGGGGGAGGGTGCCGTTTCTGAGAGTGGGGTCTAAGATCCCTGAAACCTTTCTGGTTAGGAACAGGGTTAACCGACCACATGGCCTTTCCCAATTAACTAATTTCTCACGAATCGAAAGATCTATTTAGGAAGTTGTGGAGGGAGTGAAGAATGAAGATTTAGAGATAACCTCTAATTGGTCCAGAAAAATTCAGCCATGACACCTTGAAAATCTCTCTTTTTCTTTTTCATTCCCTCTGTCCTCCTCCCTTCCTCATTTTTCTGTCTTTCTCTCATTTTACCTTCTAGAAATTAAAAGTGAACTTGAAAGGAAGGGGCAATGAGAAATAGTGCGAAGCGGGAGGAGAGAAAGCGAACTTTTAATTTTTTCATTGTGTTGCATGGCAATCTTATTTGTAACTATCCAATTGGCTATTTTGTAAGAGGATCATATCCAAGAAGCATCCTTCTCCAAGTCTGGTAAAACTTAAGCATACAGACAATTGATAGTTATGTTTTGTTTCCATATCTTAAAAAGACAGTGTAGGTTTAGATTTTTCTATCTGCAGAGCAATCTTTTCCAGCTAAGTGCCCCTCTACAGAGGAGCTCAGGCATCCCTACTGATAAATCCCTCAGGAAATGGAATCAAAATTGGCATCCCTCAAAAAAGTTGATCCACCTAGAAATGGATGAATCAGTCCTGATTGGGTGGATATGCCCTTTCACCTCATTGTGTCTGACCTATCACTTAATTAATCTCTCCCAGAGCAGAGCTGTGGACAATGCCAAAGATAAGCAGTATTTTGAACAAAGCAGGAGGCTTTTAAATGAACAAGCCACAGTGAGGCTTGAGGCTCTTAAAAATGTGTAAACCATCAACATTACAATGTAGAGTTTCCTACAACAGAGATGCTCCCATCTTTCTGGAAACTTTGTACCTTCTTTAGCCACTGATGTCTATGTGTGTTCATTTTCTGCTTTTCTCCTCTCTGCTTCTTGTTTCTCTTTCTTCTGCCTCTTCCTCTCTCTGGATTCAGACTGTCCATGGCTAGTTTCCTGGAAATTGTCCTCTGCTTTCCAGCCTTGCCTTTTGCTCTTCAGATCCTTTGTATAGTGTTGGGGCTATCGAGATGGCCAGCTTCGAAGGCTCTGGGTGACAAAATATTGACTGTATCTGCTAGTACCTATGAAGAAGGACATTTGTGCTGGAGGCACCTTGGTGACACACAGGGAATAGTTCATTAATTAAAAGACTTGCTAATTGCTGCTTGAATTGCTGTACAGAGAGAAGGAAATGAGTTTGTAAAAAATGACAATTTGGGGAATAACATTTTTTTCTTAAAACATTTTTATAAACAGGTCCTAGAAAATGTGTTGCTTTTGCTCAGGCCTCTATCGTCAATGAGTCAATTGAGCTTCAATTAATGATAATATATGGCCTGGATCCTTAGCTGGGCCCGACTGATGGAGGAGCTTTGTTGAATTTGGTGCAGGTGGCACTGTTTAATAAGCACAGGAAAGAGTGAATAATGTAGTGCTTGCAAAGAGAAGTAAATGCAAAATAGATCGCTCTAATTATGGCAGCCCCCAGAAATGGAGATGCAAGCTGAAATGGCCAACTAGCTGGGAAATTCCAAATAGTGTTGATTGTCCCCTGCCTTTTTTACTTTCAAGGGCTGACATAGTAGCCTAAAAGTAAATTTGGATGAGCTCATCTGACTCATCACAAGCACAAATTCAGAGCCTGTCTGGTGACCTATCAGTATTTGCCTTAACCATCTAGAATCCTTTAGTAAAATCCACCCCTAAAGAAGGACCATCTGAACATTTCTTCCTACAAGAGATTGGCACAAACTCATTACAACTGGTCTTCATGTTTTATTGTAAAGTGTCAGGAGATTTTGTTTTTGTTTTGTTTTGTTTGAATTTATTTATGCCTGAGAAAATGAGTCTATAGGAAATCAAAGTGTGAATACTTAGGCAAACAGAATTTCCCATATACCTGCAAGGGCTTGTAATGATTTTCATTCATGCAAAGATAATCGATGAGACGTTAGTTGTTTTAATTAATGGAAGAATAAAAATGTTGGGGAGGGGTGCCAGGGGACTGGGCTTCAGCTGGAGCATTTGTGGGAAATGACTCATTCCTCACCTAAAGCGACAATGCCAACTTCCCAAATAGCAGTAGAGATTTGTTAATCAGACCAGTGAAAAGTTGGACTATAGTAGGGGAAGGGTCTTGCTGAAAGCTCAGAGAGAGAGATGGTGGCCCCGATGGGCATTTTTCTTCCCCTGCAACCTCACTGTTCCCCTCAAAAAAGTACCACATTCTATGTCACCTCCTAGGAGAGGGACTGTCTTACTTCCTCTGAAGGTGCAATTTGTGCTGTGAGTCTAGTATGCTTTGTGATGGTAAAATAGCGCCAGCGGCAGGGAAGCCAAAATCAACATTCTTTAGCCTGGATTAGGGAAAGGCTGGGACTGAAAGACTATGCCAGATATGGGGTGATCTGTAAGTCAATGGCTCCAGCGAGTGGATAGAGACCCTAGTTCTCTGACTGGGAACCAGGGGGAGCAAAGTCTAGCATCTTTAGCCAAAAACCCCTTTTTGTTCTGTGGAAGTGTTAACCAAATCCACCTCCTGTCTACTCAGTGCTGGCTGGGCACTCAAGTCGATTAATGTTAGTGTATGTGAAGCTCATAAAAGGTTTATGAGGAAAACTGTGCTTAGAAATGTAATTTAGGGGTGCCCTGCTGTCAGAAAGGGATGGCGGAGATGCTTTTGAATGAAGAAGGGCTGTGATAGGGAAAATTTCCAGTCTCAAGTGCTTGGAGATATAAGAGTTGTCAGCTAGTCAAGAGTTCATCAACTTCCTCCCTAACCCTTGTCCCCACTTTTTTTCATACAAAATCTTTCTGATTCTCCTTTAAGAAAAATGTGTTTCTCTGTGTGAGAAAGTGTACTGCTGTTTTTTGGTGCTTCAACCTGAAAGGTTTGCAGAGCAGCCAAGTTAGCAAAATGGCCCTTCCAGGGCTGGATATTATTCTGGGCTAGATTAAAAAGAAATTACTCTCAAGAAATGGCTGTGGTTTTATACCAGTTGGGGGGGAAATAACATCTTTTTTTTCTTCCAGGGCAGTTTACATCTTAGCATGGAAATTAGCTGTGGGTGGCGGGGGGGGGGTGTGCAATTAGCTATTGTGTATTTTGTTACAATTGTTCTTTAAGAATAATCTGATCTGACAGATTTATATTGTTGACAATGTGATTTAAGCAGGGCCCAGAGAAAAACTTTCCCCACCCTAATCAATAATGGTAAATCCTTTTGCTGAGGTGAACACTCTCTGACCTAGTATTCATATTTCTTTTACCAATTCCCTGTAATAAAATTGAACATTTTGTCACCACTTTGAGAAACACTGCCAAACACCTTAAAACACATGTCACACGCCAGCAGCCCCTCATTTCCCTCCTCCGGGAGTATCTACATCTGGAATCATAATCACAGATAAAAACCTTGACAAAATTGCATCTGAGCACATTCCTCTGCGCAGCCCTTACTTTCTCATAACATTTAATACAATATTAATACCTGCTACCGAAAAGCAGGAGGGAGGAATGGGGCTGCCAACCTCCACATTTCCTGATGCATCACGTTCAAACCTGAAATTCACACTTCGTGTTTCATTTTAAGTTCAGTACATTTAACAGGGCCCTAGAGAGAGAGCCCTGGTTAGTTCCCCAACCTGCTCAGCTGACGCCCGGGGAGGCAGTTTCGGAATTGTTCAGATCACTGCAGGGAGAAGAGGAGGAGGAATTGGTCTCCTCTCTGCCTGCCATGGGCCAAGCCATTTATCTATTCTAGTGTCACAGACATGGGGTTCCTCTTCGAAACAACTAAGGCCCCACTAATTTTTATTGTCGATAGTGGTGATCAGTAGATTTTCTGTATGGTGTGACCAAGGCAAAGAGCTGATTTCATAAAGGAAGAGACAGCTATGCCTAAGCTTATTTGCTACTGAGTGATAGCCTTTCACATCCATATAAAACACCTCTCCTTTTGCTGAATAAGGCCCACCAGCCTGGGAACGGGGGAGTCCCCATTGAAGATATAGAGCTTTTTCTGCTATCCCTGTGACTCAGCCTCACCCCTCTCTTTTCTTGGAGATGACCATAACCCCAGATTCCTGTGCAGTGGCAAGGAATCACCACTTCAGTGCTATACAGACAGGAAATAGGTTAGAGAGATGGGACATGTGCAGGAAGCATATCCCACTTGGGGGTGTTGTGGGGGCATGCATGATACCCTGAAAATGGACTTTCAAATGCTGGTGGCTTTATTCAGCCCCTGCCACACTCTCTAACCATTTCAGAGCCAAGACAGATGAGGGGTGTCTCCTCCCCTAAAAAATTTAAAACCTCCAGATTTCTGAAAGGAGTAACCAGCATCTCACTGCAGTCCTAGTATTGAGGAAGCACGCGCACATGCGCGTGCACGCGCGCGCGCACACACACACACACACACACACACACACACACACACACACTTCCCTGAGCAAGACCCACTTTGGTGAGCAAGGAGTATAATTTGCTGAATGGTGCAAGCACGCTAGGAGGATAGAAGATGTTGCACTTTCTCCGGGAATAGAGGCAGGCAACTGACCCTGTGACGGCAGCCAACAGCTCTAAGAACACAGTCCTTTTTGCTTGGGGATGGGGGGGTCGTTGTTTTGCCTCTTTCTTCTTCGCAGTTATCATTCAGGAAGCTTCCCCCAACCCCAGTCCAGCTCCATCCTCAGAGTTTCAGGTCATCCTCTGGCAGTGCCCGAAGGGGGGCCCCCAGGCAGATGGGTCTGGGGCCAAGGAGGGCGACTCCTCTGTGCGGAATTCTTCCCGGGTGGCTCCCCAATCCGGCGTTTTCTCGGCGCGCCTTTCCCTCGGGGTAGACTCGGAAAGCCTGCAAAAATCTGGGCGCCCGCTCGCTCGCTTGTCAAGAAGCAAACTGTCTTCACATTCTCCAAGAGCAACATCCCTGCCTAGGAAGAGGAAGGAAGAGGCAAAATAAATAAAACCAGTTAATGTTGTAGTTAACTTGCAAATCAAGTAAATCTGTTGGTGCCGTATTTGAGAAATAAACCATCAGAGCGTCACAGCAAACACACACTTCTGAACGTCTTCATTTTGATTTAATGGTATATCAGCGTCAACTATCGCTTCCTCTGCTGGTACACACGGCCTGATGCCGCGGGAGGAGGGTGCCCATGTTTATCACCGAGTGAGATGACTAATTACACCTTGTCAATCACCGGCTATGAAGACATAAAACCAGCGCGCACAATGAAGTAGTTGCCTGCAGCGTCAATTAGTTGGCGATTCTGAGGTTATTGCGTGGCCCTGCTTTGGCCGCCTCTAATAACGGGACAGAGTGCCGGGAACGGCGCACTGATCAATCACCCTCCTTCCGCGGATCCCCCGCTCCCTCCTCTCTCTCCCCCGCCCGGCCCGGCCTCACTTTCTCCGGGCGGCGAGCGCTTCCTCCCTCCGCGGGCCCGGCTCGGCGGCGCCGGCAGCCCCGGGAGCCCCGGGAAGTTTGCGCGCGGCGGCCCCGCAGCCGGCAGCCGGGAGCCCCGCAGCCTTCGGGGAGCGCCGGGGCTGGTGGCCCCTTTGTTGGAGGAAGCGTGGAGGGAGCGCTTTTGTTCTGAGTTAGTCACGGTGGCCGGCTGGAGGCTGCTGCCTCATTATGCGCCGGGTCTGCTTGTCTGCGAGGAAGCAGATGGTGGGGAGGTGGGCAGCGGCGCGAGTGGCCAGACCCGAATTCCGTTCACCTGTCACCTCCCACAAAAGGCAGGTTCAGGGGGACTCGGGGATTCTTTTCCCTTGGGGGGGGGCGCGAAGGGCCGTCGTTTCCGGCACCTGCGAATGCTCCCTTTACCTGTTGGTGCCTTCTCCCCCCACCCTCTGCCTTTCCCTCGGTCGCGGCTTCTCGCGCCGTGTAAATGTCACTCACGTGTCAGGATGTGTGTTTACAGCCCATTCCTCTCCTTGTTTAGTCTCCGCGGACAGGGCTCAGCGGTTGCACGGGGCGGCCCCCGCCGCTGGGGGAGATTAGCAAAGTTACCGGCCTCTGAACCCCGGTGCCCGCGCGCGGATCCCGCCCCGCGGCGGGAGATGCGCTTGAGTCTTTTACAGACCCGTGCGCGCCCCAGCCCGGCGCAGAAGGATCAACAGACTAGCGCACCGGGCGGGAATCCTGGCTGCCGGGGAGTTTGGGGTCGGTCCAGCGGCGGGTGTGGGCTGCTGGGTAGAGAGGTGGCGATGAATCGCGTGCTTTTTTGTATGGGGGAGTGAAGAGCCGCAGGGTGTGTTTCCACGTTTCCCGAGAAGCCCGCGGCAAGAGTCACGGCGTGCCTCTTCCCATCCCACGGCAGCCCCTCGAGCTTTCAAAACGTATTGTACCCGGCCAGCCCGGGAGCGGAGCTACACCAAGGACAAACACTCCCACGTCGTTACAATTTTTTTTCTACCCCTTGGGCGACCTCCAGATGAACCCTGGTGACTCTCAGATTAGATTTTCATTCCCTACTTTCTTTGAAAGAAAGTGCCCCAGATGCGTCAGTACAACATGCCTGTGTATTCGTGTAGGCATCCGCGTGCCTGGGCGCCGGCCGTGTGCAGGCGCCAGAGCACACGTCTGTGTGAACACACGCGCACGCGCGGCTTTGGGTTTATGGTCTTTTCCTCGCGTTGGGGCATCTGTGCACGTGCAGCGTGTACACACATGCTCATAACTTCGAGTGTGTTTTTTTTTTAAATATGCAAAACATGGTTTCGTAGAAGCGGACGCAGTGATTTAAGCAGAATTGCCTGAGACGCAAGTGTAGGTATAACAGTGCAACTTACTGCTTTATAGAGGCATCCTCTTTCTCTGCACAGGACACTTATACCTGATGCCCACGTATAGATCCTGGCTCTATATTGGCGCTGACCGTGGTTATGCCAACAGAGATAAATTCGTGCTGATTGTGTTTTTGCCAGTGGAGATGAACATGTGCTTTTGCACACATGAACACGTGTGCATGTGCTAGGGCAGTCCAGGCATACATATATTTATGTGTGAAAGTTATGTATGCACGTGGAATGTGTGATTTTGTGCTGCCTCCACTCTGCGCCCTGTAAAACAAATGGCGGAGATCCTGGCTATCTCCCTGCTGTGTCCTGGCAAGCAGGTCACTTCAAACGGACACCCCCTCACTCTATTAAATGGAGTTAAACCTGCCTCCCAAGGGAACCCAGGAGGTGGGACTCTGCAGCTGACTTTCTCATTCAATTTTTCTCTACAATCACTTTTTATTTCCTAAATCCTTCTCCACCAGACACCTGGGTGTTGCCCTCTGGTCCCCAAGAGACTCTAGATAGAGCCTGGAGTCTGGAGGCTGAGGGTGGTAGTTGTGATCTACGTGGCAGGCTGGGTTGTTGGTCCTTGGGGGATGGTGAGTGCAGCAGGTGGGCAGGGTGGACTCAGGACAACATCCAGGTCTGTGGCATGGCGCGCCCTGTGGGCAGAGAATGGGACCTGTGGTTTTTTTAGAACCTCACTGATGCCAGATGTATCTCGGAGTGAGAAAGTTTTTAATGGAAGAGGGGAAATGGGGGGTGATTAGAGAATTTGCCTAGTGCCTACTATGCTCCAGGCGTTTTACATTCATGATCTCTTTCGTACACCACACCCATGCGGACGGGACCTTCCTGTTTTCCATCGAAAAGACCAGAAACAGGTTAAGGGAGGTTAAGTCCCTTTCTAAGGTTACACTGCATGTCGATGGCAGAGCTAGGATTCGAACCCTGGCCTTTCCGAGGTCCTAAAGCCAAGCTTGACCCCACTCTTCCAGGTTGGAGGGAGACCGGAAAGAGTGAGAAGGAGTTACCAGCTGCCGTGGAGTGGGCCCTAGCTCTCTCGGAGCGAGGATGTGCTGGCTGGCCTCCCTCCCCGGGAGTCACAGCTCTCGCCAGTCTCGCCTCTCAGGCTCAGCCGCGTCCCCAGGAGGCCTGCGCGGCCGCCCGCTGCCCGCGGTGCAGAGCCCGGGCCCAAGGCGGAGCTCGACGGCAAGCGGCCCACGGCTCTAGGAACTCTGCCCCGGGCCTGCCTTCCCGCGCCTCCCCAGCGGGTGCCGGAGGCCGCGGCTCCGGGCCGAGGGGAGACCGCGGTGAAACCTCCGCAAGCATCCTCTGGCTGTCTTCTTGGGAGAGAGAGGGTTCGGTTTTCCTTTCCGAAGATACTGCGTGAAATTGTTCGTAGCTTAAAAACTCCAAACCCCGCGCTCTCTCTCCTCCCTCCCTCCCGCCGCCTCCCTCCAGCCTCGCCCACCAGCTCCCACCATCTCGGCTCTCCTCTCCTCCTCTACCCTCTCCCCTCCCTCTCGGGTCTCCCGCCTTCCCAGAGCACGCACTGCCAGGGCCTGGGGCGCCGGGCGGCCAATGGCGCGGCGGCAGGACGTGATGTCAGGCGCGGCTGTAGAAAAGGCGCGGAGGCTTGCGCTGGCGCGGACTGCAGAGTCGGGGCTGGGCTAGGCGCGCTCTTGGAGAGTATTGCGCGCGGCTGGGCCCGCGGCCGGCGGCTCCTCCTCCCACTCTGCTCCTCCTCCTTTTTCTCCTCCTCCACCTCCTCCTCCGCCTCCTCCTCCTCTTCCTCCTCCTCCTCTTCAATTCTCCCGGTGGCTCGGCTCGGCTCGCTGGCTTCGGAGAAACCCTTACTCCGGTCGCCGACTCAGCACCCAAGAGGGTCGTCTTGGACTGGGGGTGCACCCCAGGGAGGGGAGGGGTCCTGGCAGCTGGGCCGCCGCGGGCACCTAGTCGCTCCTGGGTGAACCCTGACCGCAGCCGTCGCCGCCTCGGGCAGAGTTTGCGCCCCTGCTTTGCGCCCCGGGCGCCGAAGCGGGGCGGGCGATGCCCGCGGCGTGAAAACGCCCGCGGCGGGCGCCGACCTCTGCCCTCGCCTCCCGTTTCCCCCCCTACCCCGTGCCCTTGTGACCCTGGCTTTGGCGCCGCCGCCCAGGCGCCCCGCGATGTAGCTGCCCCCGCGCCTCGGCGGGAGGCGTCCTGGCCGGCGGGCGCCCGGGGCCCGGAGCCGGGCCTGGGGGCGCAGCCGAGCTCGGGCGGGGCCGGGGCTGCGGTGGCGATGCCCCGGGCCCGTTAGCGCCGGGAGCGCCAGGCAGCTGAGGCGGGGGGCAAGCCCTCCCTCGGAGGAGCCGAGCCCCCGGCCCCGCCGGTCCCGCCGCGATGCTGTTCCACAGTCTGTCGGGCCCCGAGGTGCACGGGGTCATCGACGAGATGGACCGCAGGGCAAAGAGCGAGGCTCCTGCCATCAGCTCCGCCATCGACCGCGGCGACACGGAAACGGTAGGCGTGCGGCTGTGGGGTCGGGACTGAGAGCTGGGGCAGGGCCGGGCCCGTCAGCGCCTCCGCTCCCCGAAGTTTGGGGAGCGTCCTTCGTGCCGCACGGGACTGGGCGCTAGGAATCCTCGGACAGGATGCAAGGCTGGTAGCGCCCGGCTCGGGGGAAACCCTGCTGCTGGGGCGAAGGGAAATAAGGTTGCAGCCGAAATTTCGGACCCCGGGGGTGAAGGAGAGCGTTTCTCACAAAGTGGAAGCGAAGTCCCATCCGCGGCCCGGAGCGGCTCCCTTTCCACCTCGCCGGGCGCTCGGGTCGACGGCCTTGCGCTCTCCTCCGCCGCTAGGCTCCGGCTGCTGGTGGCGCCGGGGAAAGGCGAACTAGCCGGGAGCACTAGGGCTCCAGCCGGCTTGGGCCGCTCCCAGCCTCCCGGCAATCGTGGATCCCCTTCCTGCGCGGTTTCGGGGGCCAAAGTCTTCCAGGCCAGCACTTTTCGTTGATCGCGTCCGCAGCCTCTTGGCCGGCCCGACTTGGCCAGGCCAGAGCTCGGAGTTCAGGCTCTGGCCTGGCTCTCGCGGAAGGAGACTCTATTCGGTTCTCTACACCTGGCTCCGCGGGCCCAGCCCCAAATAGCCAGTTCCGCGCCTCGGGCCTCCCCGGGGGCCAGACGAGCAGACGCTGCCCAAGCAGCGGGCCCAGAAGTGACCTTTAGAGGCCGAGGAGATGAGCACACGCGAAGCTTCTCTGCTCCGAGGGCACGAGCTGCAATCTCAGTAGCTTCCCGGTCTCCGAGCCCTTCGTTAAACCTTCCGGATTTGTCAGTTTGGTTAGGGAAGGATTTGGGCCGGACTTGCTCTGCACCCAGAGGCTTTGAGGGTGCCACTACACCCCATTCACCGTCTCCCAGGCCCCAAGAGGGCTCCAGCCAGCGAGGCAGAGGAGCCAGAAGTTGCCTGACCTGTCTCGGCCTAGAGACAGGGAACTGGGGCCAGGAACTCTGCGGTGTCTCCGAAGAGGAGTCTGTATGGAGGGTGACTTTTAATGGTCACCTTACCCCTTTTCCAGGGCCCAGCTGAGTGGCTCCTTTAAGAAAGAGTTTGGAGAATGCTCTTGGAGGGCTTGACTGGGTTAGCTGTCCCAGTACCTAAACACAACCGAACATTTTGGAGGAAAGGACAGAGGGGACAGGCAGGGGGAGGAGTAAGGCGGGAGAACCATCCAGGCCAGCAGCACGGCCTGGGCCAGTGGCCGGCCAGGCTGCGCAGGCGGGCCTGGGTTCTGAGGCCCCCGGAAATGGAAGTGGGCCTTTGGGGGGGGAGCGTGCTGCACGCCCTGGCAGCCCCCTCGTCGTTCGGGGCTCGCTGGGCCACGGAGGGAGCTGCGGGGCCGGGTTCTCGGCGGCGGTGGGGCCTCAGGTTGACGCAGGCGCTGCCGTCTTCCGCCTCCCTCCCTTCGCAGACCATGCCGTCCATCAGCAGTGACCGCGCCGCGCTGTGCGCCGGCTGCGGGGGCAAGATCTCGGACCGCTACTACCTGCTGGCGGTGGACAAGCAGTGGCACATGCGCTGCCTCAAGTGCTGTGAGTGCAAACTCAACCTGGAGTCAGAGCTCACCTGTTTCAGCAAGGACGGCAGCATCTACTGCAAGGAAGACTACTACAGGTAGCCCCCTCAACCCGCTGACCCCAGGCCGCCCCCCAATCTCAGGCGCAACCTTGCCCCTCTGCTTTCCCTCCGGTCCCAGGAGAGGTTTCACTTCTCAGGACTCTCCTTCTCCAAGCCAGCACGAATTGGGTGACAGCCTTTTAAAGCAGCAATTTGGGGAGCCCTTGGAAAGGGCTGCCAAGTGTGGTGACTGGAGAAAAGCAGAGCTGCCCTTCCCTCCCCACTTAGCCCATACACAAACTTCGGTTGGGATCCTTCGCCCCTCTCTCGGAAGTTCCCTGGGTTAATCAGAGGGAGTAGAAATAGGCACTCTCAAACCCAGGGTATCCCAGGGTACCAGCTAGGTTGGAGTGGAAGAAAGCTGGGGGGAGTACTGGGGGAGTGGACGCATCTCTGGACCTTCTGGGGAGGAGTGAAAGCAGGCCAGGGAGGATTCTGAAGAACCAGAATCCCTATCCGGCTCCAAGGCCCTGTTTCTTCTTTCGCTCCAGCTTTAGGGTTAGGGTCTATTTATATTATCTGGGTCTCTATCTCTCCCGCTGTGTCTCTCTCTCTCTCTTTCTCTCTCTTTCCTTGTCTTTGTATTTCTTTAAAATTACAAAAGTCTGTGGGATTCCCAGGTGCTGGTTTGGAGGAGGGGTAAAGATTGAGGAAGGGGTAAGTGAGAAGTGTCCTCCCCCCAATACTCCCTCCCAAATAAAGGTGTTTCTAGGGCTTACTCAGATTCTGGGTAAAGTAGAAGCCTTTGAAGGCATGAAAGTGTTTCAGGGAAACTATATTTCAGGATAGAACCAGGCCTGGGTCAAAATCGTGCTCCCTCTCCCACCACCCTCCAAACGAAGGCTAGGTTGTCTGTCTTGAGTAGGGGATTGCCCCCAGCAGCAGGAGCGGCGCCTGGAAGAGGAATATGGGGGGTATACCAATCGTGTGTCCCCACCACCCCACCCTCCATGGTCCCTACAGGCGGTTCTCTGTGCAGCGCTGCGCCCGCTGCCACCTGGGCATCTCGGCCTCGGAGATGGTGATGCGCGCTCGGGACTTGGTTTATCACCTCAACTGCTTCACGTGCACCACGTGTAACAAGATGCTGACCACGGGCGACCACTTCGGCATGAAGGACAGCCTGGTCTACTGCCGCTTGCACTTCGAGGCGCTGCTACAGGGCGAGTACCCCGCGCACTTCAACCACGCCGACGTGGCGGCTGCGGCGGCTGCGGCCGCCGCGGCCAAGAGCGCGGGGCTGGGCGCAGCGGGGGCCAACCCGCTGGGTCTTCCCTACTATAATGGCGTGGGCACCGTGCAGAAGGGGCGGCCGAGGAAGCGCAAGAGCCCGGGCCCCGGGGCGGATCTGGCGGCCTACAACGCTGGTGAGTGCGAGGCGCACCGAGCGCCCCCGTCGGGTTGAGGGTAGTGCGCGGCGTCGGCGGCCGGGGGGCTGGAGTGAATCTCAGTGTGAGGGGCATAAGGCAGGCGCTCTGGCCCTGAGCTTTCCAGGCCTTAAGCACCGGACGGCCTGGCAGAAAGGACATTAACCCTTGGGCTCCAGCCCGTGCGCCCTTGGCAGGAGCGGGAGGAGAGGGTGCCTTCCTCTCTTGCTGCCTCGTCACCGAGAAATCGTTTTTGGAGACGGTTTTTGGTTGCCCCCCCTCCCCCCGCTTTGCTGGGCAGAAAGTGCAGGGTTGGAGAAAGCAAAGCGGCGCCGACGCCAAACAGGCTCTGGACTGGCGCGGCTGAGGGCGGGGAGCAGGGGCCGCCGAGGGTCCCAAGAGAAAGAGCTGGCGGTGGCCGGGAGCGCCGAACTCGGCCTGGCATGCGGCCCGACGGTGTGAAAATTCTCCAGGGCGGCCTGGGGAAACGGGTCTCCAGAGTCTTTTCTGAGCAACGGCTGTAGGTCCCTGTGCCCGGCCCGATCCTCCTTCAAGGCCAGGTCTCGATTTTCCCGGGCTCCTTCCTCCGAACCCCCGGCGCCTGGAAGCCGGCATCCAGGGATGAGACCCGAGCAGCCTGGCCTTGCGCCGGGGTGGGGTGGGTACGGTGGGGTGGGGGCTCGGTTCGGTTTCTGGCATCTTTGAGCCCCCGGCCGTTCTGGGCGCCCCTCCCCGCTCAGGACAGCTGCGGAGGTTCTAAGGCCCGGCACGCTGAACCGTCAACATCTGCCCGAAGTCTGCACGGCCCGGAAAGGTTTATGACTCTCCGGGCTTCCGAACTGAAGTTTATTTGCCATTATTTTCTTTCTTTCGTTTGCGACGGAATCGGATTCGAAGATTTTGTTTTCTGCCTCCCTTTCCTTTTAGTCTATGGTACCAGCGGGGGAAATAAACAAAACCCAAATAAACCCAAGGCTGTGCTGAGGGGCTGCGGTGGGGAAGTCACGGTTATTTTGATCTTAGAGTCTGAGCTGGCTAGGGAGGAAAACGAGGAGCAAGCTGGGGGGGGGGGGGTTGGCTGTCCTTGTTTGCCCCAAAGAAATTGCCTGTTAAAGGATTGTGGGCTGTCTCTGTGTGAGCCGGGAGGAAATTGCAGCCCCCAGTTTGGTAAATGTTGAAGTCGTGGTCTGCCGATCCGTGGCGGCGGGTTTAAGATTTGTTAAAAGCACCGCCACAGATGTGGCTCTTCAGAACTTCGCCCCTCATCTCCTACCACCCCGAAAATAAAGACTAAACCGAGTCCAGGCCGGCTCCCCCAAACCAAGCCCCACATATTTATCGAGTGGGGTCAGCTTCCAGTAGGGAGCAGATTGCAGGGCTCGGCTCCAGGGCACCTGGTGGTTGGGGAGCGGCATTATGTTTTTCTGGGTTCGCAGGTTCCGCGCCAGGTTTGGAATTGTGCAAAAAGAGGGTTAAAGATGCAGAGATTTATTTGTGCTCTTTGCTGCTCAGCCGCTGCCTTCCCCAGCGATGCGCCTGGAGGCTGACCTTCCGGGGAGCTGGAACCCCTATAAGACCCCCCCACCCCGCGCGCACTCAGCCATCTCGTGTTTTTTTTGGCCCCTCTCTCTTCTCTTTTTTTCCCTTTCTGTTCTCTCCGTCCCCCTCTTGCTGTCTCTGTCTTTGCGTGTGTGTCCCTGTTTGTTCCCGTGAGCGCGTCTCCGGCCTTGGCCCGGGCTCCCAGTCCGAGAGAAGCGGCGTTCGGTGCGCCGGCCGTGGCTGCGTTGCTTGCTCATTCGGGGCTCCCGGGACGAGGCTGGGAAAAGAAGGCAACTCCCCGGCCTCGCGGGGACCAGCCGAGCCTCTCTAGGTCTAATCGCCGCCCTTCCCTCTCCTCCGGCACGGGCAGGAGAGCAGTGGCCGCAGTGTGGGCCGTGGGGCAGCTGGGACTGGAAAGGGGACCTTGGCGGGTGCAAACGCGCGGGGTGTGCCAGCCGGCGTCTGCGCGCATGTGTCCGGCTGCGAGGACGCGAGCTTGTTTGTGGAAGTGTCCCACATCCTGGGGCCCAGCCACCCCGACCCCTTGCAAAGCCCCTCGCTCTGGGGGACCGTCCTGCCCAAGCGCGGTGGCACCTTATTAAGAGGATGAGCCGGGGGCGGGGTGCGGCGGGGGCGCCGTCGGTGCCCCGGGCCTGGGCTTAGGGAAAAGGCGGCCAGGCCCAGGCCGCGGGGTCGGAAAGTCCTTCCGGGGCGGGGGCCGCGGCGGTCCTCCTCCCGCAGCCCCTCAGGTCCGAGCGCGGGCCCGGAGGCGGAGCGGAACCTCCCCCCACCGAGCGGGGAGGCCGCGGGCCGGGGGCGCAGGAGCGGCGGGGGCCCGAGCCGCGCACATTGCGCCGGGGTTTGCGCGCAGCGGCCGCGGGAGCCCCGCGCGGACCGGCCGGACGCCCAGGCCTCCCCCAGCCCCGCTTTTTGTGTGTGTGTGCCTGGCGGCGTAATTACTGATTTGATTCCAATCCATTATTTAGACAATTGAACCTACAATCTCGTCTTTAGTAAAATGAGGCGAAGTCAGATTTGATTACAGGTTCAGTCCCAGCGACAAGAGCTCGAAACCCGATGGGTTAATAACAGATCACGAGTAAATTATTCATGATTTTACGAGCTCTTTAGCTCCATTGAATCGGCCTAATTGAGAGGAAAAAAAAAAAAAAAGAGGGGAGAGAAAGCCCGGGTCCTCCCCCTCCCCTCGGCCCCTCGCTCCTCCCCGGATCCGATTCTGGGGAATCGCGACCCGGCCCCGGGCACTGGGGGCGGGAGTGACGGGGTCTGGGGCGCCGGCCAAACCCGGGCCCCGCGGCCACCTCCCCTGCCGCCTCCCTCCCCCAGCGCAGCCCCTGCCCTCGACCCGGCCAGCCTCGCCACCTCCGGCCGGCCCTTCCCTTTTCTCCACACCCCCGCCAGTAACGGCTTCGGAAAAGGGCTCCCCTGCAGGGACCCTTCTCCCAGAGCCCCGGGACTCCGTTCCATCGCCCGCGCCCTCCGCCCCGCATTCCCCCCTGCTTCCGGGACTCGCTCTGCCCTCGGCTTTCCCCGTGTCTCTCCTAATTTCTCCCTTGCCTTTGTAGCTGTCTCTCTGGTTCTCCCCGGCTCCATAGCTTTATTTTCCCCTGTCTCTCCTCTTCTTTTTCCTGGCTATGTCCATGTTCCCTTCCTAGCCCCTCTCCTTTTTTCTCTCTCCTTTCCGTCTTTCTGCCTCTGTCTCTTTCCTTTCTCTGCCCTTTCTGTTTCCCTCCCCCGCACCCCCCCCCACCTAAGCGACACTCAGGGCAAGTCTCTTGGGCCCACGGGGGCGCCGGGGTCCCCACGGAGCTCATTAACAGCAGCCAGGCCCAGACGGAGGCTGGGTGGAGGGATGGGCCCAGAGATCCCCCGTGGGGAGGCCTGCCCCACCCCCGGTGGAGCTGGGCACTGGGGGAGAGAAGAGGGGTTGCTCACCTCAGCGGGTTCAGTGCGGTTCCGCGGATAGAGCTGGAGTCATCCTCTGATCCTCTTCTAATGGCTGGGCCTCCCTCCTTCCCTCTGGGCGCTCTCTGTGGGAATGCAGCCCGACGGGGAGTAGGGGGCCTGGGTTTCTCTGGAAAGGGAACCTTAGGAGATGTGGCCCCCAGCTAAGGGCACCAAGGTGAGGGGTGAGACCTATATCTTGCAAATCCTTTCTGGGCAGGAGGAGGAGTAGGTCATCAGGAGAGCAAGAGGACTTCCGAGGTTGTTTTGCTGGATAAAATGCAGGACACCCAGTTAAACTGTCAATTTTGGGTGAATAGTGAATGCAATTTTAGGATAAATGTATCCCATGCAATATTCAAATTTTAATAAACAAAGAATGATTTTAATGTTAATGTGTCTCATGTAATATTTGAATTCTAGATAAACAACAAATTTTTAACATAGATATGTCCTATGTAGTACTTGCATTTTAGGTAAATTACAAATAAATTTTTAGTATAGGTATGTCCCATGCAATATGTGGGACATATGCTAAAAAATTATTTTCTGCTTATCTGAGATTCCTATTTAATTGGGCAACCTGTATTTTTATTTGCTAAATTTGGCAACTCTATTGTAGGCATGTGGCAAGGCACAAGATATTTTCCCAGATCCCCACTTTAGGGGGGCTAATGTTGTACCTTCTATGATGCTCTCCCCAAGGCAAGATCTTCCATGTGGGGTGGCTTCTGATGTGATGGGGGGGTCTTAGGAGGGGTCCTGTATGTCCTCAGCAGCTGCCAGGCTGCTGAGCAACTTTCGGAGCTCAACCCAAGATTTTCACCCAGACTCCCCAGCCCCAATGCCATCCAGGCACTGGCAGCTTACCCACCCCCCCAGTGAGGTCCTTTGTGGAAGGGACAGGCTCCCTCCTTCCTTTGTGGTATAGTGGAAGGAAACAGGGAGGGCTGCAGTGTTGAATCTAGGCTCAGCCGGTACCAGTGGTGTGACCATGTGCAAGTGGCTTCATTTCCCTTAGGGTTCTATGGATTCCGCATCTCTAAAATGGGCATTGTTGCTGCCATCTCTCAGAGCAATGATGTACAATGATGTATAAAGCCAAAGGCCTACGATAGGTGTCTATTTCTTCCTCCAGCTTCTTCCTCTTCCAGTTAGAACTCTGGCACTGTCTGTGAGACTGCTGCAGATGGCTTAACTTCTCTGAGCCTCATTTGCCCCATTTGTAAAGCCGGGGAAACAATCACCTCAGAGGGTAATGGTGAGGATTAAACTGTGAAATGTAATTTAGACCTTCTGCTCAGTGTCAGAGGTACAGGGACTGTTCAGGACTTTAGGGTGTGAGAACCAATGAGGGCAAAATGAAAGTGAGTCTGTCAATCAGCAAATTCTAGGTGCTAGCCCCAGACACCACAAGGGGAGACGGGGGCAGCATTCATCCTTAGAGCTCCTTGGGAAACAGGAAATGTGCAGGCCCAGAGACTTTGTGCTGCTGTGTCCAAAGTCAAGCGACTTCCTCTTCTGAACCTGTTTCAACAAATGTAAGAGAAGGGAAAATAATACCTGCTGCTCATGGGGTGTAAAGTCCTTTAGCACATCATCTGGAGTCCAGTCACCCGTCAACAAGTTGTAGCTGCTGCTGCTGTTATTAGTATTATTATAACACGATGGCTCAGAATGGTTTTTGGATGCTCCCAGAGCTGGAATTGAATCCTGCAGCTCCTAGTTGAGTGATCCTGGGCACATCCCTCTCTCCAGGCCTCAGTTTCTTCATCTATAAAATGGTGATAATGCCCCCAACTCAGGGTGGTGTAAACATGCTGCCTGTTTGAGGGTAGAGATATTTGGGAGCTGGTGGGGGGGTGTGGATTTAGCAAGGGGGTCAGGCGGGAGGTTCACCTACCACTTCTGCATCCCCTTCCCAGCACTGAGCTGCAATGAGAACGACGCAGAGCACCTGGACCGTGACCAGCCGTACCCAAGCAGCCAGAAGACCAAGCGCATGCGCACTTCCTTCAAGCACCACCAGCTTCGGACCATGAAGTCTTACTTTGCCATTAACCACAACCCTGACGCCAAGGACTTGAAGCAGCTCGCGCAAAAGACGGGCCTCACCAAGCGGGTCCTCCAGGTCAGCTGGGGTTGGGGGTGGGACTGCTGCCGCTGCTGCCACCAGGGCCTGGGTTGGAACCCTACACCCACCGTGGTCCTTGGAGAGACATCCCACCCTATGTCTGCTTTTCTGTGTTTCTTTCTCATTCTCTTCCTTCATCTCTGCAGTATCTCTCTGTATTTCAGGTTTTTTTCTATCTTTACATCTTCTCTCTTTAGTTTTTGCCTGTGTGTGTGTTCCTCTATCCTCGTTGCCTCCGTACTCAGTCCCTTTCTTGTAAACAATTCTTAGTTACTATTTCTTGTACAAGTGACACCAAAATATGTTGACATTGTAAAAGGTCCAAACATTTCAGATAAATCCCGAGGCTCCCACTTGGCCCCTCATTCCAGGACATCCGCCCTGGGATGGGCCTGCTGTTAGCTCCTCCTTCTTCTCACTCACTCTAGTTTCTTCAATTTTTCTCTCTGCCTCTGTCTCACTCCTCTCTTCTCTCTCTTTCTTTCTTCTGGCATGTCTCTAGATTTACCTTCTATCTCCCAGACTCTCCTGGAAGCAAGATCTGGTGGTGGTGGTGGTGGTGGTGGTGGTGGTGGTGGGATGTGTGCGCAGAGTCCCTGGGAGGTCAAGGGTGGGGGGCTCAGCTGGTTGGCTCTGCCGTAGGGCATTGGGGGAAGTGGCTGGGTGCCTGTGATACTGAGTGGGTTGTACTTGTATGTGATGGTGCTTTTTTGATAGAGGATCCAGGACTTTTGTGAGATGTCTATGACCCCAGAGATGTTAAGAACGGTTGTCTGGATAGGAGGGGATCCCAGGTTCCTGCATGATTCAAACTTGTGGCAGAGCCTTGGGCCAACAGTTCTTAACTCTCCAGCTCTTCCTCTTCCTCATTTCACAGTGTCAGGGAAGTCACTTAGCTCTTTGATCTTCAGCTTCCTCATACATGAAATGGACACAAGAAATTATGCCACAGGATTATCAAAGGAACCGTTGAAATGATGTGTCTATGACCGTGCCTGGCACTTAACTGCTCAGTGGATAGTAGCTAAGAATAACCATAAGTAGATTAAATAGCTGGCGTTCATTAACTAGTATGGACAATTATTCTGGTTGCTGGACTCAGTTTCTCCATCCATACAAAGATAAAGCAGGAGAATACCTCCCTTTGTAGCAAGTTTAACCAGTTTACTCTTCAGGAAGCATGGTTATAGTGACAGCGATGCACATTTTTAGGTAAGAAAACCTAGGGATGAAGTGACCCGACACGACCTCACAACAGAACGGGGGCGGGGGGGGGGGTGAGACTCGTTTAGGTCAGTCTGACCCACCCTCCAGCTCCATGTCTCAGGAGCTGAGGGCTGGGAGGTGACTTCCAGCGGGCGGCGTGCCTCCCTAAGAAAGTTCCTGTGAACCGTGAGAAAGGAAAAAGAAAGGAAAAACTGTCCTGGGGCGAGTTGCAACAGTGACGCGGGCGCTGATGCCCAGGGAGCCGGGAATCCGGGCCCGCGGCAGCCAGAGCCCCGCCGTGCAGCCCGGCCGACTGGGGCAGCGCGGGTGGCTCCCGTCCGCCTGGACCCGGTGACGTAACAAGGCGGCGAGGCCCGGCCAATTGTGCGCCCGTGCGCCTCCGCGGGCACCCCTCCCGCCTGGGGCCGAGGCTGCTCTCCCCACTTGCCTGGGCTCTCGAGGAGTCGCCGACGTTCCTGCGCCTGGAGGGTCTCGGGTCCTCTGGTCTGTTTCCTTCAGACTTCGTCTTCTTGGGGTTAGGTCGGGGACTGTCCTTGGCGCCTCCTCCCTTCAGCCCTGTTCGGACGACTCGGGGTGCCGCCCCTTCTTTGGTTAGTAGAACACTCTGTTCCTCCACCTACAAGAGGCCCTGTGGAGTGGGGTGATGGAGCTGGGGGGGGCAGCGAGGGAGGGTGGTGGTTCTGAGGCGAGGAGCGGGCAGAGGCTTGACAGAGCTGGGTTCAGGAAGACCTGGGCTGGGTTCATTGGCTGTGTGTCTTGGACAAACTAGTTAACCTCTCTGAGCCATAGATGTCTCATCTGTAAAAAGGGCATCAGCTATCCAGGTTAACTGAAATAAATTAAATAAGATAAGAAGTAAATACCTGTAGTTGAGTTTGAACATTTAGTGAGGTGCCAGCCTCTGCCAGCCTTGGTGAGGCGGGAAGTTTGGTTACCTGACTTAGGAGCAAAGCGGATTTCCAGGATAGTGATCTCTTGTTCCTTCATCTGACTAAATATCTATTGGCATCAGGCCCTGGGGACACAGAGGTCCTGGCCCTGAAGAAATTCACCTGCTAAGGTACAGAGACAGACTCACCAGCTGGGGAGGTACTGTGGGAGGTTAGAGGAGGAACCAGGCATCACAACCTCCCTCCCCTAACTGTCCAGATGAGAACACTGAGGCCCAGATGACTTCCGCTGCCCAGAGTCACACTTTGCTAGCAAGTTGCAGAGCTGGATCCAAATTCTGGCTTGTCTGATCGTTGGATGTCATTCCTTCTCCTATGAGCCAACCCAACACTGGCTGTCTCTGAGTGTGAATATCAATTAGGGTCTGTGTATGGGGTCTGGGGCACTGTTCTTTCTTCTTCCCAGTCCTTCAGATCTCCTGCACAAATCCTTAATATTCCCTAAGTGCTCATGATTATGCAGCAGTTTATAAAGTGTTATCTTTCCAGCCACTTAACTATCCCTTAATATTTTTCTGCCCATTTTACAGACGAGAAGCTTAACTCTAGTGAGATGAAGTGATTTGCTCCTGGTTACAGGAGCCAGGCATTGGCAGGGTGGGGCTTTCTCCTAAGTGCCCTGCTTGCTGACGGGACATCTGGAGGATGTGGAATGGGAGCGGTTTTGGGGAGTATGGCTTTGGAAAGTAACAGGCTGGTTCCATCCTCTCTGGCTTACTAGCAGTGTAATTTGGATGCTTTAATTTCTCCTTTCTGAGCTTGATTTCTCATCTGTGAAGTGGGGATGATAATAGATCCTACCTTGAGGATTTCTGAAGATTGAGACATGAATGAGAAGACTCTAGCATGGTGCCTGCTGGTACACAGTGGGTGTCCATTAAACAGTCCCTAATCACTTGTCTACACCAGCAGGATGGTACTAGGCCTCAGGTGCCTCCTGTAGGTTCTCCCTGCAGAGTCACGGCCCATCTCAATCCCTCAGAGAGGCTGCATGGCAGGCCCAGGATTTTGGAGGTGGGTGATGTAGAGTATGTGTATGTGTGTATGCATGGAGATGGAGGTGTTCTAGGCTGTTACTGAACTAGCATGATAGGCCTGGGATGTAGTGTCCCTGCTGGAATTTGGAGTCAGCAGATATGAGGCCCATACTCAGCTCTCCTACCTATTTACTGAATGATCCTGGAGTCAGTGACTTCATCTCTGTGAGCCTTAGTGGCAATAATACAGATCTTACTGAGTGGTTGCAAGGAGGTGAGATGGCACAAAGCGTGATTTACAGCGTGTATGTTTGGGGCTGAGTGCTTGCTGATCTCACACACACACTCATGCAGCACAATTCAGTCTGCCAACCTCTTTTGCACACATTTTAAAAATGTGATGACCTTCATTTTGCAGATGAGGAAGCTGAGGTTCCACGAGTCTAGGATCCTGGCCCTGAGTCTCACGGCTAGCAAGCGATGAAGCCAGGAGTCAAACCCAGATTGGTCTGATTCCAAAGCTCTTTGCAGTGTCACATGTAGGAATTGTGGCTTTCTCCCTTGGATCTAGCCGCAGATTCCAAAGGGAGAGAAGGGAAGGTGTAGGTCATAGACACCATGTCTTGCTAGAAAAGCAGAAACCTGTCTTAGAGCTCTCTTGCATAAAAGGGGCTCGAAGGTTGTCAACAACAGTGTGAAAACTCACTCTCCTTCAGTGGGCAAGGTGACTGAAAGACAGAAAGGCCTCTTGGACAGAGGTCCCTTAAGACTTTAAACCTTGCAAATCATGAAGCTGATTCCTCAGCACATAAAAACTTCTCTGAGTGGCCTCTCTTCCTTCTTGTGGAAGGGCCAGGAAGGCAGAATTCTAGGATGCTCTAGGCTTGGGGTAGGGGGTGGAGCTGAGTTGGTTGATTTGGGTAGTTGAAGGTCTTCTTAGGGGCTCCTGGTGTGACTTTGGAAGAAAATACCTTTTACCTACCACCAAGAGTTTAAAAAACATTCTTCAGTTAACCAGTTAGTTGTGATTAAGCTGTGTGAGCATCCGGGAGCCAAGAACTCTAGCTTTCCTCCGTTCACTCACTTATTCAACGAATACACTGACCTGCTGTATGCTGGGAGGGGTGTGGGGCACTGAGGACTCAGTGGTGAACAAGACAGGGAACAAGGCCTCACTGGAACATGCAGTCCAGAGGGCTTATGAAACAAGGTGTGGAATAAATACTTAGCATGCTTGGGAAATACTAAAGCTTGCCCATGTCTTTCTTTTGGAGATCAGAACATATTAGCATTAATATAGGCATTGACAAAATCTTGAACAGACTCAACTTTGTCTAATCTAACATTTCCCAAATTTCATTTGGCCCTAGAAGTCTCATTTAACTCATGAAAAAAAAAAATTAGAGAAGTGTTAGGAAGGAAGAATACAGGGTTCAATAAGAATATGTAACACAAGGACTTGACCTGCTGAAGGAGGTAGTCCTGGAAGGCTTCCCTGAGGAGGAGGTGAGGTTTTTTTTTGTTTGTTTGTTTGTTTTTTTTTAGTTGGAGTCTCACTCTATCACCCAGACTGGAATGCAGTGGCCGCTCCCAGCCACCGCAGCCTCAACCTGCTGGGCTCTGGCGATCCTTCCGCCTCAGCCTTCCAAGTGGCCAGAATTACAGGCAAGCGCTACCACGTCTGGCTGATTTTTTGATTTATTGTAGAGATGAGGTCTTGCTGCCCAGGCGGGTCTCGAACCCGCGGGCTCAGGCAATCCACTCACCTCAGCCTCCCAAAGGCACAGGATTACAGGCTGAGCCACCGAACCCGGCTGGAGGTGAGGTTTTAACTAGGGCAAGCCACTTCATTTCTTTGAGCCTCAGTTCCCCACCTATAAAATGGTCATTGTGCTGTGGTATCTATCTAGCCATGGATGGAGTTTCCCAGATGATTTGGCTTGAACCTTTCATTTCATAGGAGAGAAACTGAGGTCTGGAGAGGTGGAGTGACTCTTGCAAAGCCCCACAGCAAAGTAGTTATAGGCCTGGGGCTGGTACCAAGGATTTCTGATTTCCGATTCAGTGCTTATTATTTTGGGTTCTTTTGCTTTAAAATTTTGTGAAATTATAGAACCACCACATAGACAGCTTAGAAAAATAGGGGGAAAACCCATATAAGAACACAGGACCCTGATAATTCCAGTGTGTAGTTTAAGTAGCGCATCTCATTCCTCCTCTTACTGGCTGTGCCTCAATCTCTGCACCTGTAGACTGGTAATAACATTAGTGTCTACCTCACATGGTTGTTAGGACTAAATGAGTTAACATGCCAAACGCGTAGAACTTTGCTTTAAAAATGCCAGGCACTTAGTGAGTGAATAGCATTCATCATTATTATTTTCTTTATGAAGCTGGAATACTAGAGAACATAATTCTTGTCCTTTTTTTTTACACAGCAGTCATCACAGGACATTTTCCCTGTGGCTTTGTGGAGTGGCTGTGTCATGACTTCCATTTGCCTCATCTGGGTGGACACTTTGTATGCAGCCATTAGTTTGATGTTATAAAAAAAATGCCTTGATGGACATCTTTGGGCATGAAGCTTTCATCTTTTGGCTGGTTTCCTTAGTGTCCCGGAAGGGGATTTGCTGGGACAAAGTGGGTTTTCCACTGGCCCTCCTAGCCTTTTAATGAAAGAATTCTGGGGGAAGAGGTTTGGGAGGCAAAACACAGCTTGCAGGGCCAATTGGTGCCTAAGGAGGGGGAAGAAGCCATGTGCGCCTCTTTATCCACCCGGGACCAATTGGGGATCAACTGTGTGCTAGATGAGGCACTCCTCGACTGGCATTAGTTGTATTCTGATGATTGTATGCCTGAACTTGTCCTTGTTTTCCCAGATATACAGCTCCATAGCACTTGAGACAAAAGAGAGAGGGCTGTCAGTTTAAGGACTATGGGTGGGTGGGGCAGATCGTGTGGTATGGTCTAATACTCTGGTTGTACGAGTGGGGAAACTAAGGCAGGCCCAGAGGTAAGGGACGAACCCAAAGTCACTTGGCTAGTTGTTGGGAGAACCAGGACTGGAATCTATATCCAGTGCTCTTTACACTGTGCCATTCTTGCTTCTCTGTTTATTCACTGATTCATTTTTTCATTTATTCTCTCATTCATTTGCTTGCTACCTCATTCAGGATCGTGTGGTAGGAACAGCACGGACCTTTTATGGCAAACAGTCCTGGGTTCCAATCTTAGTTTGTCCTGTGTAATCTTCGACAAGAGACTTTACCTCTCTGGCTTTTTAATCTATCCATTGGGGATAATAACCTGCCTACTTGGCTTATCATGGGAATAATCTTTGATGGTGTGTGTTGGAGGGTGGTATGGTGCCTGGCACAGAGTAAGAGGTACATACATGTCAGCTGTTACTAGTAACACACATTACTAATTCTTCATCTTTGCCAGTCTCTGTAATATCCCTGGGGACATGAAGATTGTGTCCCTGTCAAACTCACAGGAGGGGACTTTCTGAAATAACTGGGAGAGAACTCTGGCGAAGCCCTGCCTTGAGGTGAAAAATAAGCCCAACACACAACCCCAGGGTGGCCTGGCTTTTAGTTAAGTGATTGAATTTTCATCTACCAGATTTCCAGTGCCTCAGTAAAGCTGAGAAGGCAGTTGTGGAAGATGGTGTCATTGTTTACTAACCCACTGTTAGGGGCAACGCCTGAGAAATAGCAAACAGCCGGCAGCTAACCGGTTCCAGCCCTGCCTGAGGTCTCAGAGCCCTGGATGGATGAGTAAATGAGCAAGAGTAAAGCTCCACCCCTGGGACTCCAGCTACTGCTTGGAGAGTCAGGCCGGTGGCTCACGGGTCACACACATGCAAGCCAGGATAGTGGCGTGGGGGTGACACCAAGGCTCTGCCTTCTCATCCCTGACCTGCGTGCGACTTTGGGGAAGTCACTTCCTCTCTGAGGGCCTCTGGGGGCTTTCTCCATGCATTTTCTCCATCAGCCATTCCCTAGGCCACAGGGACATAGTCACCCCAGCAGATTTCTGCTTGTGGGGCAGGGAAGGACATTTCAACCCCAAGAAGAATGTGTTGAGGGTGGTCTTAGGAATACTGCACTTACTATTTGCAAGCCCCCAAAAGAGGTGATGGGCTTCCTTTGGGCAGAGAGCCAGGGAAAATGTGCTTTCTTCCTGGGCAGATCCAGCATACTGAGGAGAGAGCTTTGTTTCCCCACTTCACAGAGTCTGTATCTCCCTCCTTACTCCAGGACTCTCTCGGATGTGCTTTTAATTGAGCTCAAATTGTGTCAGTCCACCAGAAAGGGGGGTTTGAGGCCATAGGCCCCTGCAGCTGGGGTGGTCCTGAGGGGAGGGTGAGGCTGGGAGTTGGCCCTTCCCAACCCTGCCTGAGACACTGGGAAGACAGGCAGATGTAGGCACATCTGGAAATACACAACTGGACACCCCAGAATCTGTAGAATTCCCCAAGGCCCTTTGTTTTATGGGGAGGCTTCTGGTGGGTAGTTTCCTCATGCAAAGGGAAGTAAAGGGGCCCTGCTTTCAAGCTCTTTTCTTTGGGAGGTACAACCCCCCCCCACACACACAGTGGCCTGGATTTTCTGGGCCTCTCCCAAATTACGATGTGGACTTCTGGGTACAACAGTTAGATGTGCAGGCGTACTTGGGCCAGCTGTGTAGATGGGTTTCTATGTGTGTTTTCCTGAATGTGTGCAGGGTGTGCTTGAAGTTATGGGCATGGATGTGTGCCCCTGTCTGTGCCCAAGGAAAAATGAAAGTAAACCTATATTCTCTTGCTTTGACATTCTTTTTACAACAAGCTCAGTTCCAACTCTGCACCCCTTCTCTACCCACCATAAACGGATGTGAAGATGTGTCAGATTGAGAGAGGGAATCTGCACGTTGCAACCTTCCTAGCTCACTTTCATCTGGCAACTGTTCCTACTCTGCCCACCTCTGCCCTGAGATCTGAGACCCAGTGGCCTGGAATACCTGCTGGTGTCTCCTGTTGATGGTGGGGCGTAGCATCAGTGTCGTTGTTCCTTTTAGTAATTCACTGTTATTGTCTGATTCCCATGTGTTCTTTATACCATTCTAGTATTTCCCAGACTTACGACCATGAAGCACTTAAGAAATTATACCAACAAGAACTTGTGGGATCTATTGTCTGCTGAAAGGCAACTGCCAAAATAGTATCTCAAACAGCCATTATGAAAAATGATCAAGATTTGAATGGTGTGTGTTTGGTGTGCCTGCTAGAAATGCAGCATGAGCCATACAAATTTTACATTTTAAATTTTGGCCAGGTGCGGTGGCTTATGCTTATAATTCCAGCACTTCAGGAGTCTGAGGTGGGAGGATTGCTTGAGCCCTGGAGTTTGAGAACAACCTGGGCAATATAGTGAGACCTCATCTCTACAAAAAAATTTTAAAAATTAGCCAGGCATGGTGGCATGTGCCTGTAGTCCCAGCTACTCGGGAGGCTGAGGCAGAAGGATCACCTGAGCCCAGGATGTCGAGGATGTGGTAAGCCATGATCATGCCACTGCATTCCAGCCTGGGTGACAGTAAGACCCTGACTCAAAAAAAATTGTTTTCTAATAGCCACATTGAAGAAGTAAAAATAAACTGGTAGAATTAATTTGAATAATGTATTTTGTTTAACCCAAAATGGCCAAACTATTATCATTTCAGCATGTAGTCAGGATAAAAATGATTACTGAAACATTCCACCTACTTTTTTCCTTCCTACTCCCTCAGATGTGTCCTGTGTTTTCACCTGTGGACTTGTGCCATTTCATGTGCTCAGAAGCCATATGTGGCCAGTGACTGTGATATTGCAGAGTACAGCTCGTTTCTGGAAACTTTTATCAGAAAGAGAAGCCTATTCATTGCCCATTAGAGCGAGTGACATTTTTCTTTTCTTTCTTTTTTTAATTTATTTTTTGAGTTGAAGTCTCACTCTGTCACCCAGGCTGGAGTGCAGTGGCATGCTGATGGCCACCCCAACTTCGACCTGCTGGGCTCATGTGATTCTTCCATCTCAGCCTTCCAAATAGCTGGAACCACAGGCACGCGCCACCACGCCCAGCTCATTTTTTACATTCATCATTGAGCCAAGGTCTAGCCAAGTTGCCCAGGCTGACCTCAAACTCCTGGGCTCAGGCAATCCTCTTGCCTCCACCTCCCAAAGTGCTGGGTTTCCAGGTGTGAGTCACCGCTCCTGACTCTTTTATTAAGAGCAAAATATTGCCAGCCTGACTTTTGGACCCTTTTGGCAAAACGCGGATTAGCACCTCCCCAAAACAGCCGAGGCCCCAAATTAAGCAGTCGGCTAAATGCTCTGCATGCCTTCCCTTAACCAGCCCTTCCCTGTCATCCCCCGCAGGTCTGGTTCCAGAATGCCCGAGCCAAGTTCAGGCGCAACCTCTTACGGCAGGAAAACACGGGCGTGGACAAGTCGACAGACGCGGCACTGCAGACAGGGACGCCGTCGGGCCCGGCCTCGGAGCTCTCCAACGCCTCGCTCAGTCCCTCTAGCACGCCCACCACCCTCACAGACTTGACTAGCCCCACCCTGCCAACTGTGACGTCCGTCTTAACTTCTGTGCCTGGCAACCTGGAGGGCCACGAGCCTCACAGCCCCTCACAAACGACTCTTACCAACCTTTTCTAATGACTCGTGTCCCCTTCCCCAGCCCCACGATTTCTTTAAAAAAGAAATTATCTTTAGTTGAATTCCAAGTGTATTTTAAAATAGAGGCTTTGAGCAACTAACTAACCACATTTTAGGATCTCGCCTGGAAACAGAGAAAAAAAGAATTGTGCACCCGGCTAACGCAGTGGTGTGGACTGAGGAATTACTTGGAAGATCTATCTGCAACACAACATTTGTGTCACTGTACAGTTTTGTGGACTGAGCGAGGAAAAACAACAAATAATTTAAGTTGGCTAGAGCTTCTGTATTTTCAAAGACTGCCACGTGCCTTAGGAATACTGTTTTATCTCCATACTTTGGATGACTTGTTCATTTTTCTCTCCCTCTTTTTCTCTCTGTATATTTATGACCAGAGCAAAAATGTAAAAAACAAAAAACAACAAAAAAAGTTTGTTACTTTGAATAGTCCTAAAAAGAAAAAGGAAAAAAAAAAAAGGAAAAATCAAACCCCCTCCAACGGTCGCTTTGTTGTTTTAGAATTTTAAGGTGGAAGTCTGTTCGAATATCAGAATTTGTAAAATCTAACCAGTAATAAAACCACTTATCGAAACTACTTGGTGCTGCTGCCATTAAGCTGGGTGTGAAAACCACAGGACTTGAGAATTTTACTGAAGTCCAGAGATAAATTTCAGAGTCTTCACTTATTTATCAGATGTTCTTGGGACCCACTCTTTTTATTTATTTATTTATTTATTTTTATTTTTTATTTTTTGAGTTGGAGTCTCACTCCGTCGCCCAGACTAGAGTGCAATGGCCCATTCCCGACCACCGCAGCTTCAACCTGCTGGGCTCCGGCGATCCTTCCACCTCAGCCTTCCAAGTAGCTGGAACTACAGGCACACGCTACCACACCCGGCTAAGTTTTTTGATTTATTGTAGAGATGAAGTCTCGCCAAGTTGCCCGGGCAGGTCTCGAACCTGCGGGCTCAGGCAATCCACTCACCTCAGCCTCCCAAAGTGCTGGGATTACAGTCTGAGCCACTGAGCCCAGCTCTTTCATGTGGGACTTTGGACTGGTTGTTGAGACCCAGAGATAGAAATATAGTCCTGCCCTCAAGGAGTTCAGTGTGGTGACAGACCAACTAGCTCATCTTAACAGGGTGTGATATGTCTTAAGTGGAAGACATATTAACAAAGTACCATTCATTCTTTTTTTTTTTTTTTTTGAGAAAGCAGGACTTATTAAGAGGACAGAAAAGCTCCCATGGTGGGAGGGTACCTGAGGGGGTTGCCCCATTCATTCTTTCAAGCATTTAATGATCATACCCTGCTATATACGTGTGGTACAGAGGTCAAAGGCCCTCACACCCAGCTTGTCTGCTCCTGGCTGGGCTGGAAGGCATGCCAGGTGACGAGGGAAGCCTCCTAAAAACCTGCAGCTTTTCCCTAAGAGAAGTGAATGCTGGATCCAAAGGGCAGCTTAAGCTTCAGCTTTCCTAATGACACAAAATTTAAAAATCTCCCATGAGGGCCAAAGCAAATGAATGTGATTCCTTTACTAAAGCTTCAGGGAATCTCAGAAACCCAGAGAGGATAGAGGTTTAGAGCCAGGCAGAATGAGGTGGGAGTTCTTACTGTTGAATAGCGTGAGCTGAGGGGAGTCATTTCACTCCTCTGGGCCTCAATTTCCTCAGGTGTAAGATGAAGATAATGACCTTCACAAGGAAGTTGTTGTGGGGCAATGTGAGATGTGTTACAGGGCCCAAGAGAAGGCCTGGAATATAGGAGGGACTCCATGCATCTTGTTGAATGACAGACAGGTGACATGTGAGGACCTTGCAGGTGGCGAGCAGGAATGTGTGTATCCAGGCATCTGGCATTGCTGAATGGACCAAGCAGGTGTGGTGTCTATCCACTGGACATTGTGCACTCCTCGTTTCTTGCTCTGAGTCCTGCTTCAGAGTACTCTATTAGAGGCTTCATTGTATGCCTGTGGTTACCAAAATGCTCCCCAGTGGCCCACCAATCTGAAATCCATAGGGAAGATCATGGTCACCTTGAAGAGAAAACAACCAGGTAAGATTGAGTAGAGGAACAATCCAGTCCAGGACTAGGGTCTCTCTTTCCTCCTCTCTCTGCCATCATGGTTGGGACAGGGTGGAAGGAGGGAGTGGACAGAAGTGTGCTGAGGGAGCTTCAAGCCTTGACTGATTCACTTTCTGAAATCCCAAAGCACATGTGCCTGCACTTACACACACACTTACACACACACACTGTAATCATTGCTATTTAAGCCCAATACTTTTTTGGCAAACTTTTATATTGACCTATCATGTGCACACATCCAAAACGAACAGCTTGGTTAATGTTTTTCAAATGAACACACCCATGTAACTACAGCCCAAATCAAGGTATAGAACATTTTCAGCACCCAGAAATCTCCCTTGGGCCCCTCCCTGCCAATCTCTCTCAAGATTGCTTCTATTTTTAATCTGTTTTTGATCAGTACATTTTTGCTGAATGAATTCAGGAACTTGGCAAGAGTAGCCAACCTGCAGCTAGTGGCGGGGAGCCAGGATTTGAACCAGGTCTGTCTGCCACCAGACACCATGCTCCCATTCTCAAGTGGACACATACATCTATCGTCACATTTTTAAGCAAGGGGTTAAGAACTTCAACTTCCCTAACTATCAAGTGGGGTCATGGAATCTGTTTCTCACTGAATCTGTTTCTCACATGAGAGAATGCAAGCAGAGGGCCTGGCTGTGAACAGACTCACAGACACACCATGATGCCAGTTACCCTAGCGACTCTTACATGTGCTCACAGACCCTCATGGATGGATAGACCCACAGGCTAAGGTCCTCACGCCCAGACAGCACCACACAAAGACACACACACACACACACACACACAAACACACACTCACTGACAGACAGAAACAGGCCCAGAGGCTCACAGATCTACCTAGACAGACACGCAGACCACCCCGCATGGGGAGACCCGCACACAAACCCAGACGTGCACACATGCAAATGTTTGCTGGCACCTAGACGCCCCCACGTAGCCTGGCTATGCCCCTTGCTCAGGCCCGGACAGAGCCAAGACTGATCCCTATCTCGTCTATCAGCACTGCCACCCAGATGGAGAGGGCCCTGGAATGACGCCCAGGGGTCCCCACCCCCTGAGCATGTTTAGAAGCCAGGGTTGCTGCTGGGCCAGGGATAGGGATGCTAAGGAGGAGGCACTGTTTTCCTCAGGCTCAGACTGAGCGCACCCCCCCCACAGACTCAGAAACTCAGAGTGGGGGAAAGGCAGGGAAAGATACAGGGACAGAGACTAGGAGACAGACAGAAAGAGACAGTGACAAAGTTACACAAAGAGACAGAGAGAGAGACAAAGACACAGGGATAGAGAGACAAACAGAAAGACAGTAGAGGGCAATCCCTTCAGGTCCCCTCCTATTTGTGGGAGCTTTTCAGTCCTCAATAAATCCTGCTTTAAAAAAAGAAAGAAAGACAGTAGACACAGAGATGGGGAGAGAATAAATAGAGACAGAGAGGTAGTGACAAGGCAGAGACACAGACACATGGAGAAAGAGATACATGAGAGAGAGAGAGAGAGAGAGAGAGAGAGAGAGAGAGAGAGAGAGACTGAGAAGGGAAGACTCAGAGATAAAGGAAGACCCTGGGACAGACTTAGAGGCTGTGAGACACCAAGACCCAGAGTCAGTGGAGAAGCAGAGCTAGTCCCTCGAGGCTGGTGCAGAAGACACTGCAGGAGGGAAAATCCAGGGACAGACTTAATGCTAGATGGGCAAAGGAGGCAGGCATGGTGGGGCAGGGCCTGAGGAGGGGCTGAGGTCCACACTGTGAGCTCTGCCCACCATGGGGGCAACAAGGGAGAAGGTGCTGTCACCACTGCCACCTGAAGCTCTGGGGATCTCTCCAAACCTCCCTGCAGGCTGACTACAGTGGGCCTCAAGGGGCCATCCAGCCCTCTGTCGCCATGGGGAGTTTCCTTGTTCTTGAGACCCACACCCAGGCCTGGCACTAGGCAGTCTTCAGGGACAATTCTTTTTCTCCAGAGACAGAAGGTTCTGTGGCGGATGGAACAGATCTTCCATAGTCTCTGCCCTGAAAGCATTTTGACAAGGTACTTAGCCACCCTGAACCTCAGTAAAGAGACAGTGATAAAGGTACACAAAGATCTGTAAAATGGGGCCAATGGTATCCACGTGCAGGGGCTTTGTTAGGATTCAACGAGAGAATAGGTACCTGCTTTATTCGTGGTTTGACTAAATCCTACTGGGAGCCATGGTAGAGATGTGAAGAATTGTCTTGAGAAGTTAGGGGGAAACTCACAGGAGCAGGTGACAATTGGGTTTGCTCTTGACTGGATGGAGAAGGGAAGCCAGGAAGCAGGCCCTTTATGCCTTCCTTTCTACTTTCTGCCCCCTCGGGCCCTTGCTTTCTCCTTGGCCTAGTGCTGGGCACCGAGGACTGGGGACATGGAGGTGACTTAGCAGCAGCTCTTCTCTCTGGCTCCTAGGCTTTCTGGGAGACAGATGTATCAGAAGCCAGCACAGCACTGTCCAGCAGGAGGGAAGCCTGAGGGCTACAGACCCCAGAGACGGAGAGCGTGGCTCTGCATGGGGTAAAAGTCCTACACAGCACTCTGCACCTTGTGATGTTGTCTTACAGGCCCTGTCAAATCTGTCCCACGGCCCTGCGAAGGCAGGACTTGTCACTTCCTTTCACAGAGAAAGAAGCCAAGGAGAAGCCACTTGCCCAGGATTACAGTTTGGGGGCCGCAGAGACATGTTCATGGCAATTCAATTCAATTCAGCCAGCATGAGTCAATGAGTCCATGGCGCCAGGAGGCTGGGGGTACCCAGGCAATTCAGGTCTACACTGTGGGCTTGTGAAAGCGGACCAGGTGCCATTGCAATTGGGACTGGGCACTGGGGAAGTCAGGAGGTCCAGAGGAGGCAGCTAACGTAGACTGGGACTTAGGGGACTTTTTGTGCTAGAAGATCAGGCAGTTGACCTAGAAGTGTTTGAGGCAGAGGAGGGACTGAGGGAGAGGGCAGAGCGCATGCTCAGGGTGTGGTATTTTTCCACCAATGAACAGCATCCACGTGGACGAGAACGAGTGTCTGACACTTCTGCAGAGCTGGAAGAGGCCTGGGAGAGGCTCTAGCCAGAGCTGCTCATCAGAGCCACTCCGTGGCGTTTCCACGTTATCCTGCTGACCCGCCACCAACTCTGGGGAGGAGTCCAGGCTGTAGTGTCGCATACAAAACTTTTTATGATGGAAAATCTCAAACATATACAAAGTAAACAGAAGAGTACAATGAACCCCTGTACCCACTGTTCAGCTTCCATTGTTGTCAACATTCCCTCACTCTTGTAACATCTATACCTCACCCTCTCGCCACCCCCAACTCAATGATGATGATGATGATCCGTGCATTTTTCAAAAGTCCCTCAGGGCCCGGACGATGGCTCATGCCTGTAATCCCAGCACTTTGGGAGAGCGAGGCAGGAGGATTGCTTTAACCTAGCAGGTCAAGACTAGCCTGCGCAACATAGTGAGACCTCGTCTCTTAAAAAAAAATTAGCCAGGCATGGTGGCATGCACCTGTAGTCCTAACTACTCAGGAGGCGGAGGCAGAATTGCCTGAGCCCAGGAGGTAGAGGTTGTGGTGAGCTGTGATCATGCTACTGCACTCTAGCCTGGGCCACAGAGTGAGACTCCAACTCAAAAAAAAAAGTTCCTCAGGGATTTTGATAGGCAGCCATTTTGGGGACTGCTCACCTCATATTTCGATTGAGCAGGGTAAGCGCAAAGAGAGGAAGGGCTCTTTGGGATGACCCATCCTCTCTTAGGGTCATCTCGCTGAAGGACACTTAGTGAGTGCCAGGCCCTATTCTGAGAGGGAGCCAGGGGTATCAGTGAATAAGACAGCTCCTGCCCTTATGGAACTCAGTCACCCCTGGAGACAAAGGTTAACCTCAAAAGTAACTAATGATGTCTGTGATGAGACCTATGTGGGACCATAGAGCATATACACAGGTAAGGAAAAGGACAGCTTCTTGCAGAAAAACATCACTGAGATCAGATAAGTGAATGGGAATTAGCTCGCAAATGAGGGGGAAGGAAGGAAGTAGTTACAGCGTGAGCAAAGGCCCTGAGGCCTAGAAGGTCCAAGGCACTAAAAGGTGACCAGTGTGGCTGGAGCTTTCAGAGCAAGGGCCAATATGGTAGGAGGCTTGACTGGAGACATGGCCAAGGGCTCCTCAGGCAGCATGGCTGGGTCTTAATTCTTAATTCTGATTCCATGATGAGTCAGGGCGGGGGGTGGGTGTTCAGGAATGCATGTGAAGGGCTTCTTAAAGTCAGTCAGGTGAAGGAATCTCTGGGTAGAGGCAGAGGGAATGGATAAGCTGGAGGGAGAGCGAGTCACGAGGGGTCAGGGCGCTAATGGGTCAGGTAGCAGCACCCTTCGATGTCATGGGAAAAGTCATCAGGAAGAGGAGGGGGCAAGATGATCAGGGATATGGTCGTTAGATTTGCTGAGGTTTTGATGGCTTTGAAACATCCAAGTGTCAGCCAGGTCCTTCCCCTCAAGGTACTCCCAGTCAGATGGGGGAGGCCTGAAAGGGATGTAGGACACTTACTCAGTGCTTCTATTCTTTGAGTTTCCCAGCCCTCCTGAGCAAGTTGGTCCTCAAGCTGGTATTCGAGGCTTGGACACAAGTCGGTCCCTGCCTACCTCTCTGGTGCAGGACTTGCGACCCGCCCATCTTAAAGTCAGCCAGATGCACCAATTTCATCAGTGCTTTGCATCTGGGTGGGCTCTCTGCCTCGTGGACCTACCCATCTTCTTCCTCTCAAAATTTCCTGCTCAAATGCCCCCTCCCCTCTAGGGCCTTCCCTGCTTAGTCATCTCCCCTCCTGATTCCACCCTCATCACGACACAAGGCTGTGATTGTTTATCTTCCCCAACCCACCTGCAACAGGGCCACAAGGAGCTGACCAGTGCCTGCCTGGTTCAGTGTGGTCAGCACAGTGCTGGGCACAGAGGTCCTAGTAACATCTCTTTCATAAATGAGCAAATTGATGATGAATCTGGGCCAGGTGTGATGGCTCACACCTGTAATCCCAGCACTCTGGGAGACTGAGGCAGGAGGATTGCTTGAGCCCAGGAGTTCAAGACCACCCTAGGCAACATAGTGAGACCTCGACTTTACAAAAAATTTTTTTAAAAATTAGCCAGGCATGGTGTTGCATGCCTGTAGTCCCAGTTACTTAGGAGGCTGGAGCAGGAGGGTCACCTGAGACGAAGAGGTCAGGGCTGCGGTGATTCGTGATCATGCCACTGCACTCCAGCAACAGAGTGAGACCTTGACTCAAAATAAAATGAACAAGTAAAATAGAAAATAAGTCCATTTGGCCAAAATAAAATTAAAATAATAATGATGAAGATGATGACTTACAGAGGCATGTTTTGAAAGTGCTTTCCTCTACTCTTTCCTGGTGCTGAGCTCCCTGACTCAGCAACTCTCTTCAGTTTTCTATTACACACTCCACAGTGCCCAACATGTGCAGGGTCCTTAATCAACATTTCCCAAGTTCTGGAGAGAATGAACGCATGGGCACTCACTATGGTTAGAGTCTGGTCCTTGGAGCTCTGGTGCCACACTCTGCCCTGCCACTTTTTGCTGTGGGATCCTGGGCAAAGCACTTAACCTCTCTGAGTTTCCAGTGTTTGTGATCCGTAAAACGAGGGCAGTGATTACCTCCTTCAAAGAGTTTTGTGGACACCAACGGCATAACTCACGCGGAGCGCTATGTTCCTGGGAGCTGATGCTATTTATTCAATTCCTCTTTCAACTCAGCCACCTTTATGCTCCTGAAAAGAGACGAGGGAGGGGCTCCCCTCTGGGATGGCCTCAGTGGTCGTCAGGCAGAGCCTGGGGTGGAGGTGGGTTTGGGCGGTTCCGGGCAGAGGGGGTGGGTGACTGCGGGCCTGGAGCTGGCGGGGGCGGTCCCCGGGGACTGGGGGGAGGGCGGAAGCCGGAGCCGAGGTGGGGAAGGAGGGGGTGGGGAAGGAGCGGAGACATCCTGCGGGGGCGCCCGCCGGGACCTAGGCAATCTCCCCGGGGGGGCTGGCGTGGGCACCGCGGACACTGGAGGGGCACGCCTGGTCTGGGGCGCCGGAGCCCCAGCAGGGGCTGGGCGGAGGCCTCCCCCTGGTGGTGCACCGCGGCATTGCCCCGGGTCCAGCCCTCCCTCCTCATGGGTCTCGTTTCCGTGCGGATGAAATTTCCCGGGGATGTCAGGGAGCTGGGAGATCTACTTTGAGCTCTTTCCTCAACTTCAAAATGGGGAGTGATGACTTTGAGTCCCTAACGTGTGCCAGGTAATACGTTAGGCCGAGGTGAATAGCAGTGACAGTAGGTCCCCCAATGGTCCCTCTTTCCTTTAGCCTCATTCCTCGTGCTCTGCGCTGGGCTGTTGGGGTCAAGCCTGAGGGCTTCCTCAAGTATGGGAGGGATGAAGATCATACAGTCCATCCCGGGTGCCCAGAGAGGTTCACTCTGCCCCCCAGTGGCCTCCTGGAGGACTGGAGCTTGCATGTGGTGGGGGTGGTCACGGTGGTGAGTGGAGGTCTGTGGCTGTGTTCTGGTGAATTGAGTGTGCTCATGTTGGGGTGCGTGCTCCTGTGGGATTGTCTGTGTGTGTTGAGATGTGTGTGTGTGTGTGTGTGTGTGTGTGTGTGTGTGTGTGTGTGTGTGTGTGTAATCTATGACTAGGTATGTGTGTCTGTGATGAAGAGTGCGTGTGTGTCTGTGTTCAGGGGTTTGTGTAGGTCTGTGTGTCCACGCAGGGATGGGAGTTCAGGTGTGTACATATGTTCAAGGTAGCCTCTGCCTGTGTGATGCAGAAGGGGTGTGTGTGTGTGTGTTGGGGTTGAGGGGTGATTGAGGTTTGTCTGAGGAGAGAGTGAAAACCCTAATCACACTTTTAGCCAACCTCTGGGCCTGTCCTGTCCCCTCAGAAGCAATATTTTCTTTTCCTCTCCTTTCCCTGATCATTGCCCATACCTAAGACGAACTCTGTATGCATCATTTTAGAGATGAAGAAAACCAGGCCTGAATCCAGGAGGACTGGCCCAAGCACACTCGGCCAGAAAGCAGTGGAGCGTGTCCTGGCTGGACTCCCGACTCCAGTCGGAATTCTTTCCTCTCCCGGGAGGGCACTGCACACCCTTTGCCCAGCTTGGGGCGGGGGTGGGGACGGGTTTCTGGGTTGGGCTGCGTGGGGAGCAGGACACAAAAGGCCCAGTGTCTGCCCCTGCCTCCCCCTCTTGGCCCTGCCCTGCTCCAGGAGCCAGTGGGTATCCAGCACCACACAGGGCAAAGAGGGGCACGTGACACTCATGCTCACCCAGGGCCCAGCCCCAGCACCAGACCCACCTGCCCCTACCACCACCTGGGCTTTCACCGGGTGTGTCACTGGGTATGACAAAGCTCTGGCCACCTTTTGGGATCCTGGCGCCAGCTCTCAGCTGGCAGCCACTTGGGCCCAAAGTGCATCAGCTTGCCCTGCTCTGAGAAGGATTGATGAGTAATTAAGATCATGATGATATCAACACCACATATTAATAGAACTGTAACAATTGCTACTGTTTGCTGAGGCCTGACTATGTGTCTTCGCTGAGCTCTTGGTACAGATTCCGGGAGGCAGTGATGCAGTGTGGGTAGGACCTTGAGCTTCAATGCCAGCCATACTGCCAGGATTCTTTGCCAGCAATGCTTCCCAGCTGTTTGTGAACTTGGGCAAGTTACTTAGCATCTCTCTGCCTCGACTTCCCTACTGTAAAATGACAGCAGGTGAGTTCATATATAAAAATCATTTTAAAAACCCTCCCTGACATTGAATAAGTATGCAGCAAGTATTAGCTCTTATTTTTGCGATCTCCTTGGCTTGTCGCACCAACCTGAGGTAGATATTGCCATCCCCGCTTTACCGACGGGGAAACTGAGACTGAGCCATTTGCTATAGGTCACAAAATGAGGAGTGTCCAGGCTGGGTCCTGACCCCAGACCTGATAGCAAATCCTGTGTCCCAGGCTGTCTTCCCCCCAGTGATATTGATAGTTCATGGCTGATAGGATTAACCCTCTGATAGTCCAGAATGTGCTTGTTTAAATCTCACCAGAGCCTTAAGATAATATTAATTAGAATCTCCCTCGGATAAATGGGGAAATCGAGGCCCAGAAAGGGACAGTGCCTTGCCTAAGGTTGCACAGCAAGTAAGTGGCGGAGTCAGCATTTGATTCCAGGTCTTTCCACTAATAAATGGGATCATTTTATGTCATTGTGGCTTTGGGGTGTACCTACTGGGTGTCATGCTGCTTGCCAATGTCATGCCCACACGATCTTTTCTATACCATCCTCACAGTGATTCCAGATTCCACTGGTTTTCCTCATCGAACCTTTCTCTGTGTACACATGCATCTCCACTTCAGGCTTGGACCCCCTAGAGGACAGGACCAAAATGGGATTTACCTCTGGGTTCGCAGGGCTGGCATTGGACCCGGCACACAGTAGGTGCACAGTCTGGTGGGAAACGCGTAGTTCCCCAGGCACAGGGAGTTACCAAGAGAATGGGTTGAGGGGGACTACTGGTGAGGGAATGGAACTGAGGCACCTGACCCGGGACAGGAGGGTCAATGAGGCCACCTGAAAGGCAGTGTCTGGGCTGAGAGGGAAAGGGCAGGTGGGAATTCATTATTTACACCTACAGTGACATGTTCCTATGTGATATTTTTTGTCAGACATTACGCTAGGTATGATTTAAGGGTTTTGTATTTATCTCTTTTTAATCCTCAAAATGTCTCATTTAATTCTCAAAACTTGAGGTCGGTGCAAGTACTAGTTCCCTTTTACAGATAAGGAGACATGGGCAAACGGCGACGGGGTTATGCGGCTGGCAGAGCAGGATCTGAACCCTGGCCATCCCTACAGGCCAAGATGGGCTGGGGTGGGGGTAGGACACACCCTCGATCGCCTCCTCTCATTCCTCCAACAGCTCTCTGATGGTCAACCCCGACGCCCCTTTAGTTTTCCAGTCGGGAAAGCCGGCTCCATGTGCAGAGAGACAACCCCCTGCCCCACCTCTCGGCTCCCTCTCCCGCCTCCCCCCGCAACACCTCCATTTCCTCTTAGCACATGCCCGGTGCGTGGTTCTTCCCTGGTTCCCACACCTCATCACCGCCGCGCCTCTGAGCAGGGCCGGGCATGCAGCAGGCGCTCCTGGAGTGGTGTGGATGGAGGCCTGGATCGCGTCCTCCTGGGCTCCGGGCCCGGGGGTGGGGGGGGGGGGGGGGGGGGGGCCAGAGCTGGGGCCTCGTGGGGAGGGAAGGGGGCCCAGGCTGCTGCTGGGGCGGGCAGGAGCAGCCGTTTACAGCATGCATTCATTAACTGCCTCCTGCGTGCTGGGCCCGCGTGCAGGGTGGCCCAAGTTAGGGTGGGGGGGGGGCTCTGGCACCCCCCCGGCCTCCCCCCGAGAACTGATCTCCCAACACTTGGGACCCCCGGAGTTCAACCCGAGCCCCCGGGGAGCTGTCAGGACGGAGCCTCTGGGGTGAGCCAGCGTCTGGGGCCGCGGCTGGCTGCCGAGCAGGCCAGGAAACGCCTGTTGGTGCATTTGTTTTTCCATCAACAACGGCTTACGTAAACTCCTCGCCGGCTCCGAGGGCTGCCAGCGCGGGGGAGGCGGCCTTATCTGATGGGGGCTCTGCCAGGGCCGGGATTCCCTGCGTGTCCCGGCACAGGCCCCGCGGAGAGCCCCAGCGGTGGGTGGGGGGCGGGGCTCGGCACCCCCGCGGCTCCGCTCCTCGCCCTCAGTCCTGGAGGGCGAGAGCTGGGTCCTTTTCTCCCAAGACAGAGCCAAGGAGAACTGGTCCCTCAGACTCCGACCTCCGATTCCTAGTGCCCTGCCCTCCACGTGCCCACCTGGAAAAGGGTCCACTTTACCTGCCCAAGAAGCAGGGAAGGGGCCCTGCAGGCAGTTGCTGGGGTGGCCCAGTCATCAGGGTCACCTGGCTTCTAGACTCAGCTCTGCACTAGTCCAGGGGTGTTCGGAGTACACTGTGCTTAGAAAAAAGTTTGGTTTATCAGCCTCACCTGGGGTGGGGTCTGTGAATCAGCAAGAAAAAAAAAACCCCTAAATTCTTTATTTTGAAAATTTTTCAAAATTCCAGAAAAGGTGCAATAGTGCAATAAACTCCCAAGTGCCCTTCCTAGATTCACCTGTTGTTGACCTTTTGCCACTCTTTTTCTCTTTCCACACACATACATCCTTGAGGTGAACAATATCATTATTCCCACTTCACAGATGGGGAAACTAAGGTTTAGAGAGCTGATATAACTTGTCTGAGAAAGTAGTGGAGCTTACGTTTAAACTCTGTCTGATCTTAGGTGGAAGCTTGTGCTTATTTTGCTTTCTTGGAGATGTTTTTGAGTTACATATAGTTCCCTTTCTACCACATACAAATATTATATGTAAATGTAAAGTATGCAGTTTCCTCACCTAGCTTTCTACTTCCTTACTTAAAGGCAGTCCCTGCACCCATTTCTTGCCTATCCAGAGACATTCTCTGCCCGTGAAGACGTTTTTTACACCACGGCATTGTACTGGACAATTGTATTTATATGGGTATATGTGTATTGCTCTGCACTTGACTTCCCCTCTGCCCACCCCTTAACTGCATATCACAGAGATTTCTTCATATTGGAAATATGACATGGCTCCGTTCTTTTAAACCAGTGCATAGTATTCCACAGCGTGGATGTTCTGTAATTGGTTTCATTACTTCCCTACAGATGGAAAATTAGACTGTTTTCAATCTACTGTTATTATAAGCAAAACTGAAATAAATATCCACATTTATACATCAATTTGCATATGTGCAAGTATATTTGTATAGGCAATTCCTAGAAATGGAAATGCCGGGTTAAAGGGTATGTAGATTTTGAATTTACTCAGTTATTGCCAAATAGCTCTTCAGGGAGGTTGTACCAATTTGCCCTCCCACTTGCAATGAATGAGAATGCCTGTTTCCCACACCCTTGCCAACACAGCATGCTATCAAACTTTTTGATCTTTGTCAATCTGTTAGATATAAAATAATATCGCTTAACTGTAATCTCACTTCTCCTACTACAAGAGAGGTTGACCGTGTTTTCATATGACTAAGAATCATTTACATTTCCTTTCCTGGGAACTGTTTGTTTATATCCTTTGCCTATTTTTTAATTAGGTTGGGTTTTTTCTTTCTGATATGTAGGAGTGCTTTAAAATAACAAGAATATCAGTCCCTTGTTGATAACATATGATACGTCTATAATATATGTGTCTTTTGACTTTGTTTATATTATCTTTCAAGCAGAATTTAAGAATTTTATGTGGCCAAATTTATCAATCTTTTCATTGATGGATTCGGTTTTTTAAAATTTATACTTTAGAAGACCTTCTTTACTGTAAGAAGACTTTTGAAAGTACTCCCGGGTTCTCTTCATGCCAGCGTTTGTTTTCATGTAAGACGTGCTTTTTCTCTCTGGGTGACTAGTTGTCTCAACACCATTTAATAATCCATCTTTCTGTTATTGATTGGCAATGTCACTTTGATCATATTCTGAATTCCTGCAGGCATTTGGGTGTTCTGTTGGTTTCCCAGGGTTGTCCTAACAAATTATTACAAACAACCAATACGTCTCTCAAAGTTCAAGAGGCTAGAAGTCTGAGATCAAGGTATCAGCAGGACCAGGCTCCCTCTGGTGACTGTGGTGGGACAACCGTTCCACGCATCTCTCCTGGCTTCTGGCGATTGCCAGCAGTCCTTGGCATTCCTTAGGCTGGGGCAGCTTAACTCCAGTCTCTCTCTGCCTCTGTCTTCGCATGACTGTCTTCTTCTGTGTTTATGTCTGTGTCCAAATTTCACTTGTCTTATAAGAATACCAACCATTGGATTAAGGCCTAATCCAGTATTACTCTTATCCAGTATGAACTCATTTAATTTTTAAAAAATAAAAAAAAATTTTTTTGAGTTGGAGTCTCACTCCATCACCCAGACTGGAGTGCAGTGGCATGCTCACAGTTACCCAGTGTCGACCTGCTGGGCTCTGGTGATCCTTCCGCCTCAGCCTTCCAAGTAGCTGGAACTACAGGCGCAGGCTACCACACCCAGCTAATTTTTTGATATATTGTAGAGATGAGGTCTCACCAAGTTGCCTGGGCTGGTCTTGAACCCGCAGCCTCAGGCAATCCACTCACCTTGGCCTCCCAAAGTTCTGGGATTACAGGCTAAGCCACCGAGCCCAGCTGAACTCATTTAATTTAGGATCTGCAAAGATCCTATTTCCAAGTCAGGTCACCTTCACAGTCCTGGAGGTTAGAACTTAAACATCTTTTGGGGGTACACAATTCTACCCATAACAAGTATGTTTACAAATTTTCTGTTCTTTTCTATTGCTCCATCTGTGTAAAATACCCCAATACCATATTGTCTAAAATGTTGCAGATTTAACCCGTTATCTAATATGTGTGAAAACTAATTCCCATTCATCACTCTTTATTATTCAGAATGTCCTTGTTTATATTGCCATGTGGACTTCAGAATCAGCTTCTTAAAGGCTTGTTTATTTTAAAAAATCTTACTGGGGTTTATTTTAGACTTGAGGGTACATGTGTATGTTTGTTACATGGGTATATTGGGTACAGATGGGATTGGGCTTTAACTGGTTCTTTATATTGTATAAGACTGTTAATTTCAATATATTAATTTTGCATCTAGCAATACTACTGAGTTCTTGTATAATGGTTTTTCAGTTGATGCTGTAAATATAATCAATTTTTCTCCTCCTTTCTAATTTATATGCCTCTAGTTTCCTTTTTTTGCCTAACTATGTAGGCTGGTACTTCCAGAATAATGTTAAATAAAGTGTTAAAAACAGACACACTTGGCCAGGTGTGGTGGTTCACACCTGTAATCTCAGCACTTTGAAAGTCCAAAGGGGGAGGATTGCTTGAACCCAGTAGTTTAGACCAGCCTGGGCAGCATTGTGAGACCTCGTCTCTACCAAAATTCAAAAAATTAGCCAGATGTGGTGGGATGCACCTGTAGTCTCAGTTACTCTAGAGGCTGAGGTGGGAGGTTCACTTGAGCCCGGGAGGTCGAGGCTGCAGTGAGCCATAATCATGCTACTGCACTTCAACCTGGGCAAAAGAGTGAGACTCTGACCCAAAAACAAACAAAAAACAATCAGACACATTCTTATTCCTTATCATAATGGGGATGCAGTTGAAATAAATATATCTGATCATGTTTAAACATTTTCCTAATTTATTAAGAAAAACAAGCTCTTTCCAAATCCGCTCCTTCCCTGGCCTCCTCCACATCCAGCCCAGACTTTAAAGTTCTGAATTATCTGTTACTCCCTGCCTGGGTCGTGTTGTCTCATACTTCTAGCTATTGCCCTGCTGGTCCCTCTTCATGAAATATTCTTCCAGTTTCTCTCAGGCAAAGCCCGGAACAATGCCGTGTCCTCTGGGAGCCTTCCCAGGCATCTCTTTCCCCTATCTTGTCTTCTCACAACCTTTTCGTATGGAACTACAGTCGCCTGCCTTCCCCTCTGCTCTTCGTGCCAGGCTATGAGCGTTGTGGTGTGGGGGGGTGGTATGTCTGGGTAATATGACTAGGTTAGAGCCCAGATAGAGTCAGTACATGATAAATATGTTTTGGGGTGAATGAATACTAGAATAAAAGTTAACATTTATCCAGTACTCACTAGGTGCCAAGCACTATGCACTTTCCATTCATTATCTCATTTAATACTTATGATAGCCCTGTGAGGGAGAGGGTTATTATTGCCTCTTTGAAATTAGCAAATAGAATCTTAAGTAATATGTGGAAAGTCACAAAGCCAGGATGTGCAAGCCTCCAGGGCTCAAGCTTTAAGTCTCTAGGCCACTCTGAATGGCTATGAATACAGTCAGTAAATGGACGAATAAACAAATAACTGCAACAATTAGGCCTGAGGGAGGGTGCTAGGCTTGGACAAGGCATCTGCAAAGAGAGGCCCTGAGACGATTCCTCTTAAGGGACCCAGAGGATGGAGCTAGGAGTGGGGGCAGGGTTAGTCATTCGGGTTTGCTCAGGATTGCAGAGTTTTCCAAATACTGGACTTACAACGCTAAAGTTGGGGAAACCCCGGCCAAACCTAGATGAGTTGGTCACCCTACTGGTGGAGCCATAAGCCATAGATTTGTTTTCTTTCTGTGGGAGCAGGGATTCTCATAGTCAGGACCAACTAGGGAGAGAAGAGTCAGTGCTAGTAGTGAGTTCCTCACCATAGGATGTATAAAAGCAAAAGGTGGGGGCACTTTCACTTTCTTATGCGCCTTCCCCCGCTCTGGGATTGCTGGGTGATCTTAACTTGGGGTGTGGGCTCCTCATTTTTTTCCCCAGGCTATAGAGCCCCTGGAGAGGACAGAGTCAGGCTGAAGGCCCAGCTGCCAACCATTTGGTGGTTGAATGCTTCTCTGAATGACTTAGGAGGTACGTAAGTGGGCAGAGTCTAAGTGTCATGTGGCTGAGGGTCTCCTGCCAAGCCCAGTAGCCCCTCCTAACAGCCTTCTGGGGAGACGGCCAGGGAAAGGGGACAGTGTTATGAGAAAACTAGGCCTCGGTGGGGTGAAAGAGGAAGTGTGATGGGGTGAGGAGCTGGAGTTTGATGCCGTCCACCCCCAACAAGATGATATCTTGGGGCAGGAGTCACTCAGAGGTGGGAAAGCCCACGGGGCCCATCCCTGGGACCTGGAGTGGACTTTAAGGCTCAGAGTAGGCCCCAGAACTTCCCCTGTGGGAGTCACAGCAGTGGGATAGGCATGTCTTACAGGGAGGGCCGTGGAGAGGGAGGTGGGTCCCCAGCAGGTGTCTTCTCAGGGCGTACAATTTCTTCAGGTTGCAGCTGGGGATGGACACTTCAAGATAAGGGAGAGAAGTGGTGCTGGGGTGGGGAGGGCAGCAGTTACTTTAAGAACATCTGTGCTTGCCAACTAACAATGAACATGTACTTTTTTTGTTTTTTGGCTTTTATATACTTTAAAGAATTTTATTTTTGAATTTGGCACAACATACAGTTAAGTGTATTTATACGTGAATGGCTTGATGATTTTTAAAAATTTTGTTTTTTTTTAAATTAAATATTATGTTATTATAGAGATGTTGGGTACAGGTAAGGATTAACTACACAAGAAGGCTGCATGCAGGTGAAGTTTGGGCCTCTAACTGGCCCTCGCTCCCCCGGTATAGGACCAGGTACCCTTTGTGTTTTTGTTTTATTTTTTGAGTTGGAGTCTCACTCTGTCGCCCAGACTGGAGTGCAGTGGCCACTCCCGGCCACCACAGCCTTGACCTGCTGGGCTCCGGTGATCCTTCCGCTTCAGCTTTCCAAGTAGCTGGAACTACTGGTGCACGCTACCACGCCTGGCTAATTTTTTTGATTTATTGTAGAGATAAGGTCTCGCTGCCCAGGCGGGTCTCGAACCCGCGGGCTAAGGCAATCCACTCACCTCAGCCTCCCAAAGGCGCGGGATTACAGGCTGAGCCACCGAGCCCGGCTGCCTTTGTGTTGTTATGTACCCCCCTCCCTCCCTTCCTCTCCTGGCAGTGCCCAGTGACGCCTCCCTTGTGCTAACGTGATTAATGTTCAGGAACAACTTATGAGTGAGAGAACATGTGGTAGTCAGTCCTTTGCTTCTGTGTTAGATCACTTAGCATGATAATTTCCAACTCCATCTAATTTGCTGCGAAGTCCATGATTTTTATTATTTATTTATTTATTTGAATTAGAGTCTCACTCTGCTGCCCAGGTTGGAGTGCAGTGGCACGCTCATGGCCACCCCAGTGTCGACCTGCTGGGCTCAGTCAATCCTTCCACCTCAGCCTTCAAAGTAGCCAGAACTACAGGTGTGTACTACCATGCCCGGCTAATTTTTTGGTATATTGTAGAGACAAGGTCTCACCGAGTTGCCCAGACTGGTCTTGAACCCCTGGACTCAGGCAATCCTCTTGCTTCAGCCTCCCAAAGTGCTGGGATTACAGGCTTGAGCCACTGCGACCGGTTTAATTTTTATTTAAGGACTTTTTTTGTAGAGATGAGGGTTCACTCTGTTGCCCAGGCAGGTCTCGAACTCCTGGACTCATGAAATCTGCCCTCCTCAGTCTCCCAAAGTGCTGGGATTCAGGCGTGAGCCACCATACCCTACCCACTCTCTTTTTATTGCTGTATAAGTATTCCATGAACTATACATGAACTGTATCATGATTCATTTATCCAGTCTCCTGATGGTCATTTGGGTTGTTTCCAGTTGGGGACCATTAGGAGCACAATTGCTGTGAACGTGTGTGGCAGGCCTTTTGGTGGCACTCATGTCACCCAAGAGTAGAATCGCTGGATCATAGGCTAGGTGTATGTTTAGCAAACCAGGTACTCACTATTTTTGCTATAAGAGAAATTTGGAAATATCAAGTTGGTTTGTTATACCTTTATTTTTAATTTTTTTGATTTTTATTTTTTGAGTTGTAGTCTCTCTCTGTCACTCAAGGCTGGACTACAGTGGCACGCTTATGGCCACTGCAGCTTCGACCTGCTGGGCTCAGGTGATCTTTTTGCTTCAGCCTTCCAAGTAACTTGAACCACAGGCATGTGTCACCACTCTTGGCTGATTTTTTGATTTACTGTAGAGACGAGGTCTCACCAAGTTGCCCAGGCTGGTCTCAAACACGGCTCAGGCAATCCTCTCACCGCCGACACCCAAAATGCTGGGATTACAGGCATGAGCTGCGGCGCCCTGAGGTTTGTTATACCTTTAAAAGGAATTCATGGAAAAAGTTGTATGGGAGGTGACCCCCAGCTCTCTGGGGCCCCAGTTCTAGCTTCTGAAGTGTGTGGCTTGGATTCCAGAGGCGAAGGTCAAGCACAGGCATTGGGGGTGGGGCAGGAAGGGTACTGAGGAGCGTCTGGGTCCTCTTAGGCCCCCTTGCAGGAAAGGGCTAAGATCTGCTAAGCTGTTCTCCCCAAGGGCAGATCTGATAGGCACTCCTGTAAACAGTCTGACTGGGGGCCTCACTCTCCACACCTGTGCTATGGGCTGAGCACGGTGGACTCAATGGCTTTGGAGCCTCTGGTATCTTAGGGCATCTGCCTGGAAGCCTCCTCTTTCAGCCCCTCTCCTGTGCCCCCACAGTATTGTCTGTGGCAGTACTGACTCTGGCAGGTTTTAAGGAGTCAGGGAAGGTCCCTGAGTCCCAAAGCTTCAGGCAGGGTAAGTTCTGTCGTCAGGGCCCCAGAGATCTCCTCCTACCATCATCCTGGCCCCAGCTGTGCCTCAGGCTCTCTGGGAACTGGGGAGCAGAGGTATGCCAGCCTCAGCTATTTCCATGAAGTCAGTGCAGCTGCTGCTCAGAGTTTGGAAAGTTGTTGTTCTGCCAAGGGGGTACCCCAAGGGAAATGCCAGACACAGGGCCCTGTGTCAAATCACCCCCAGATGAGCTCAGGACGTGCCCCCATACCCAGCAGCCTAGCAGAAGCATATACCAGCCCAATCAAATATTTCCCAGTCTGGTGAAAATACTCAGCAGTGTGTTTGAATGACTCAGCAACCCAGTGGCAGTACTCACAGGGACAGCTGAAGGTACTCACTAAACCGGGAGTAATACTAGTCTACAATAGCATTCATTCATTTGCGGGAGGGGGAAGCCTAAACTAAACTAACAACCACAGAACAGTTCTGAGTTCATATCCTGGCCCTGGCCCTTCTTTGCTGTGGTTTCCTCCATAGGGATGTTCACTCCCTTTGTGGTTTGCTGGGAGGATTTGATGTGCTGATGTCTAGAAAGTACTTCTCAGAGTGACTGACACATGCTGGGCTTTCAACAACGTTGACCGGCTGTACACCAGATCCTGTTGCTGCAGTGACCACAGCCTAGGGGAAGCAGTCCTGGTACGTGGGGCTTTGGCTGGGGACAGCTTCTGTGAACAAATGGATGAAACTTATTCATGGCTTGAGCCTTTGAAATCATTTTAGAGTGCACCTTCCCGTCCTCCTTCATTGTATTTTTGGAAGCCCTGACTCACACCCAGATCCATTTCTCCTGTTTTCCCACTCTCTCTTTAGCAACCATATCCACAGCCAAGTTCTCTTTTGTACACTTCAGAGATGTTGGACTTGGCTCTGTGTAAATAGGTGAGTGACGGTATTGGAAGTTGTAGTGAAACTACTGGTAATATAAATACAGTTAAGTTTCTATTGCCCAGTTGTCTGTTTCCACATGATGAGTAAGTAGCCCCCATACCCAGCAGCCATAAATTTGTAAATTCAAGAAATATATTAATTTCTTGCAGGGTATATTTGGTATGCTGTGATTGTCACAGCATATAGTGTCCACCATATCACTAGGAGTGGCTCAGAATGTTGGGGCATAGGGCAGGGTAAAAGATGTAGACAGGTGTCCTCCAGGGTTTCTCAAATTGATGGTCAATGACAAGATATTTACTCGCTGACTGTGATGCCATGTGTGTTAAAATGGCATAGACAGAGAAAACAAGTGGGTTTTTAATGTGAGCTCCAAATCAACAGTCACTGGGGTAGACACTTCATATGGGTGTTAATTTGTGATCGAATTGCTGATTGCTTGTAACTCTGCATAGCTTCTTCATGATGAATGGAAGTAGGAACTGATTTCTTTTACTATGGATGATTATCTCCCTGGTTATGTAGAAGAAGCCTAATGGCAAGACCTAGCATCAACTAAACACTTTATCTATGCCATGCATCGTACTGGTTGCTGGTATGCATTTCATTTCCCTGTATTCCCACCAATGCCTGGAGGTGAGAGTGCTCATTACTTCAGACATTAAGGAATTTACCCACCTAGTAAGTAGCAGATCCACGACTCAAATCCAGATTTGCCTGTCAGAAGGCAGAGTCCATGCTCTAAATACCTAGTCTATACTGTATCCTGCCTTGGGACCCTGCACACTCACCTAGTTTAAAGCTCCCTCTCCTTCTAACTAAAATCACAAAGTGAGGACATTGGGGTTGCCGGATATAAAGTCAACCTAACAAATTCACAGGGTGCCTATCTACCAGCAATGGCCAATTATAAAATGTAAATGTAAAGATATAATTTGAAAACCATAAGGGCCTAGTAATCAACTAACAAGAGATATATAATAATAATGCTGTAGAGAAAATACAAAGTATTAGTGAAGAACACACACATACTCAAGAATAAATGAAGTACCATGTTCATGGAAAAGCTCAGTGTCATAAACATGTGCTTTCATTCTTCCCAAATTACTTCATAAAATCAATGTAATCCAAATTAAAATTCCAGTAAAATTTCTCATTAAGCTTATTAAACTAATTCTAAAATTCATGCAGAAGGGTAAAAGTACAAGAATATCTAAGACAAATCTGAGTTAGAAGAAGGTAAGAGTCTTGTACTAACAAATGTCCTCATTTATGATAAAGCTTTGATAATGAACACATCCTGATTATTAGCACAGGGATGGGCAAATAAATTAATGGAATAGAAAAGAGATTTCAGAAATAAACTCAAGTTATATGGGACCTTTGTGTATGATCAAAAGGCATTACTGATCTGTGGAGAGGAAGGATGAATTATTCAAAGAGAGAGTTTAGACAAGTAGTTTTTCTTATGGAAAAATAACCTTAGATTCTCTCACATCCTACACAAAAAAAACACTTCAGATAAATTAGTATGAAAAACAATCTTAAAAGTTTATAGAAGAAAATTAGGAGAATTCCCATATGGTTTGGGATAGGAAAGGAGTTCTTAATCAAGTCACAAAAGCTATAAATTGTAAAGAAAAATATAGTAAAGTTTAAGCTCTACCAAATCAGATACTTCTGTACAATAAAAAGTACTACCTGCAAAGTTAAAATTCCAGCAGTAGTGTATGGGAAGCCATTTGCAGCATATCTAACAGATATAGGATTAACATCCAAAATATATAAGGAGCTCCTGTAAATCCATAAGAAAAATACAAACAATCTAATAGAAAAATGGGCAGAGGATATGAACATTTCACAAAAACGAAAACAGGAATAGTGAATAAGCATAAGCAAAGATGCTTAACTTCATGATTTATCAAAGAAACACAGACTAAACAATAAAGAAATTCCACTTCATACCCATCAGATTCACAAAAACTGGAGGCTTGACATTATTAAGTGTTGATGAAGATGTTGGAAAACGTGAACTCTCTGATACTACAATTTGGTAATATCTAAAAAGTTGGAAATTTTCATACCATGTGACTAGCAATTCTGCTCCCAAGAATGAACCTTAGAGAAACCTTGGCACAATGGTCAAGGAAACATGCTAACTTTGGAAATAAGTCACACATCAGCAGAGTAATTAAATAAATCAGTGTTACCTATTTATAAAACAGAACACCAAACAGCAAACTAAATGGCTTTGGCTGGGCACAGCGGCTTGTGCCTGTAATCCTAGCAATTTGGGAGAATGAGATGGGAGGATTGCTTGAGTTTGAGGCCAGCTTAGGCAGCATAGAGAGACCCTGTCTCTGCGAAAAACAAAAAAATTAGCTAGATGTGGTGGCGGGAGCCTGTGGTCCCAGTTACTCAGGAGGCTAAGGTGGGAGGATCACTTGAGCCCAGGAGTTTGAGGCTGTGGTGAGCCGTGATCATGTTACCAAGACTGCTACGCTCCAGTCAAAAATAAATAAATAGATAAATATTCTTGAATTACATATATGAGTACTAGATAATTGTGAAAAAAGTATAATAACTTTTATTTTTAAAGTGTTATAGGTTGAATTGTGTCTCCCAAAAAGTTGAAGTCCTAACCCCAGGTACTTGTATGTAGCCTTATTTGGAAATAGGGTCTTTGAAGATGTAATCAAGTTAAGATGAGGTAATTAGTGTGGACCTTAATCCAATATGACTGTGTCCTTATAGGAAGAGGGATACTTGGACACAGACACACACAGAGGAGAACGTCATGTGACAACAAAGACAGAGACTGGAATGATGCAACTGCAAACAGAGGAATCCAAGGATTGACAACCAGCACCAGAGCTGGCAAGGAAGGATTCTACCAGAGTCTCAGAGGGCACATGGATCTTTAGACTTCTAGCTCTGGAAACTGTAAGGTAATTAATTTCTGTTGTTTGAAGCCACCTTGTTTGTAATACTTTGCTATACAGCCCTAGGAAAGTAATACAGAAGTAAGTTGAAATATTATAATATGATGCTATTTGTGTAAAATTTTAAAACAAGATGGGTGCTAGCACCTGTAATCTCAGCACTTTGGGAGACTGAGATGGGAGAATCATTTGAACCCAGGAGTTTGAGACCAGGCTGAGCAACATAGAAAGATTCCATCTCTATAAAAAAAAATTATCCGGGTGTGGTGGTGCACGCCTGTAGTTCCAGCTACTATGGAGGCTAGAGCGAAAGTGTCCTCTGAGCCCAGGAGGTCAAGGCTCTGGTGAGCTGTGATTATGCCACTGCACTCCAGTCTTGGGTGACTCAAAAAAATTTTTGTTTAAAAAATACAAACAAGCCGGGCTCGGTGGCTCAGCCTGTAATCCCGCGCCTTTGGGAGGCTGAGGTGAGTGGATTGCCTGAGCCCGGGGGTTCGAGATCCGCCTGTGCAGCAAAACCTCATCTCTACAATAAATTTAAAAAACCCAGCTGGGCGTGGTAGCGCATGCCTGTAATTCCGGCTACTTGGAAGGCTGAGGCGGAAGGATCGCCTGAGCCCAGCAGGTCGAGGCTGCGGTGGCCGGGAGTGGCCACTGCACTCCAGTCTGGGCTACAGAATGAGACTCCAACTCAAAAAAAAAAAAAAAAAAATACAAACAGCAATACTATATATTGTTTATGAATTTTAAAAATGAACTGGGAGGATAGATGCCAAATTCCTGATGATAGTTACTTCTGCATAAAGAAAGGATATAACATTTTCAGTTCATTTTTTATTTTAAAAAAGTCTAAAACAAAAAGAACAAATTGTCAACATGCATTACCTTGGGTGGTGGGTATATGGGCATTTGTTACATTATGTTCTCTGGTGTCTCTGGTGTGTATCTGTGATCATGTATAAATGTGAATTTTGAATATTTCCTCAATGGGTATGTGCATATGTGTGAATTTCCTATATCCCTGCTTGTTCTGGCTGCCTCGCTGGCATTGGAGTGGCCCCTAGTGAGGTGGGAGCAGCCTTGTTGGGTCTTCACCCAGTGACCACGTGTGACCAGTACAGATTGATGTTGTAACAGAGACCTGCTTACTTCTTGTTCCTCCCTGGGGCAGCTCTTGAGTATCCTGGATAACACAAACACCTCTGCAGTGGGAACCACAGGGGCAGGGGCAGAGACGGGGCAAAGGTTGCTTCCCACAGATGGATTCAGTCCACTCTGAATGACTTGTTTCTTAGAAGCCAGGACCACAGATGGCAGAGACAATGAGTCAATGTCTCCCCACGAAAATAGAAATGACCCAGGGCCAGGCAGAGGAAGAACTTGGCCAGCAAGGTCTGTCTCCACTGTGCACTGTCTCCTTTGAGACCTTGAGCAAGTGGCTCCCATCTCTAAGCCATATTCTAAGCGAGGGAGGTGGATAAGGACAGGTTGACCAATGCCACGGATCACCACATCACACTTCTGCATCTGTGGAAGACATCACTAATCAAGCACAGCACATTTTCTGTCTGAGTTCCCACATTGCCTGAAAATCCTTCTCCAGCAGATCTTAGGACTAGTCAGCCCCAGCCTCAAGGAAGATGAAACTACCCCTGTGAGCTCTTAGGGTCTTGAACTTGACTGTGCTTCAATTCCAACCTCCAAGTGGCAGTAAAACACCCTTGAAACTCAGTTATTTCATCTGGAAAATGGGGATGAGAACCCCTCTACCGCTTCCAAGGTGGGCTGTTAGAGAAGATGAGGCAGGAGAGGTAAAATGTGCTCATGAAGGATCGTGCTGAACCCATGGAAAGGACTTGTGTGCAGAGACTGGAAAAGCAACGAGAGGCTCCCAGGTCTATCCTTGTGTCTTCCCGATCTCCCCAAGCTGGGAAGGGCAGTCAAGAAGTCCTGGGCTCCCGCAGTCCTCTGTGCCTGGTACATTTCATTTCACGCTCACTCAAACCCGTAAGTTAAAAAAAAATGACAGTAAGGATAATAGCAATAACAAACACATAGTGCACTTATGCCTCTTGTGAACTATCTTCTAAGTGCTCTACATGTATTAACTTATTTAACCCACATAAGCACCTTATGAGAGAGGTGCTGTAAGTTCCCAATTTTGCGGATGAGAAAAACTAAAGCACAGAGTGGTTATTATTTGCCCAAGCTCACACAACTAGCAAGTGTGAGAATGAGGGTTTGGATCCAGGCAGTCCTGAGTGTGAGCCTTTCCTGCCTTTCATAAGGTGAGTGTCACCACTCCCACTTCACAGACGAGGAGACTGAGTCTTGGAGAGGACAAGTGCTGATTTCAGTCCAGCCTGCTTGCCTTTCCCCTGAACCATCCCTATTTGCCCTGGGTCCTTCATGTTCTAGGGAAGAATTACAGAGCTCAGGGATCCCAAATTGCAGGAATCCCAGACAGAATATAGACCCACTGCCCTCTGGGTCACCTGGAAGAGGAAGGCGTCTGGTAGGGTCCATGCGGGCAGACTTTTAGGGACTGAGGGGGGGCCAGGGTTTGAGATGTGGCTGGGCCCCTCCTTAGGCCAGGAGGACAGGAGAGGTGGGGCCGTTTCTGGGCTGTGTCCTGTCTATGTACAAACCTCCTGCTTAGGGCCTAGCTCCCTGCCGCTCCTCCCACAGGGTTATTTAGACCTGCCCCAGCACAGAGCAGATGCCACGGGGCCACGGGGGTGAAGGCCATGCGCTGGGGACCAGGACTGACTTCAGAACCTCATACTCATCCAAACATGTCCCCCACCAGACTCACACCCTCATGCTGTCACCCACAGACACTCTGAGTCACCACACAACCCACTCATTCTCACACCCACACCCTCATGCTCAGTCTTGGGCTCATGCTCATACTCCCATGTGCCAGAGGCCAGGAGCAGGGCAGGAAGATCCTGGCTCAGGAGCTACCCAGGTCCAGGTTCAATACCAGGACTTCTCAACTGTGTGACCTTGAACGAGACACCTGGTCTCTCTCAGCCTTACTCTCCTCATCTGTAAAATGAGCATAATGATCCAATAGAAAACCTCTCAGCTAGCCTGACTTCTTCCAAGTAGTGATCAGGTAATCAACAACAGGGAGAAAAACGGAACCATAAAAAATAGATTCACAAACCCCTTCAACCTTTGGTCTAACATGAAACAGTGTAGGCCAAAGCTGCTGCTTTGAGTTCAAGTACTCTGGCTGGAGTTCTGCTTTGTTTGCTTTGACTGCACCCATAGAGCACTGCCAACAATTTTCAGTCCTTTTTTTCTTTTAAGTGGGATTTGAGGACACTTGTGAAGCAATCTGAATTTGGAATTCTACATTGCTATTATCCCCTCCCACCCCAAATCTCTCCCAAAACTACATCAAGCTTTATTTTTAGCAATTCATCTTTATTGCATATTTCCAAAGCATTAGATTTAGTTTTTCTCAAAACATTACTTTCTTTTGCCATCAGATTACATTATGTTTTGTTTGTTTAGTTAAATATAATTTCAACAATAAATACAAATTGGCCAAGGATTTTTGGGTACAAACTTCCCTGATTCTGGGAGCTGATGGTTCAGTCACTAGCAAAGCTTGAATGGGGTGGAGAATGCTCTCGAAGCTTGAGTCAACAGCATTCCTCGGCAACATCTATATTTTGGCCAAGGGATAGAGGGCCAGCAAGCTAGTTAAGTACAGGGCAGTTAACACCTGCTGGACTCACGTCACAAGGCTATTGACAGGGTCAGAAACAACTTTGGTCTCTCGCCCAGCTTGTACAGGCCCTGATGAACTGCAGGCCACTGCACATCTTGTCATTACACTTGTTACTCTGGCCTATGAGGGTCAGCAAGAGACTCCTTGCCCTGTAGGGGCTTCCTGAGGGCAGAGGAAGGGTCCTTCTCAGGCCCAGTGTTGGGCTTTGCTGTGATGTCTGGCATTTTCCCACCATACCATACGCACCACACATACCAGCCCAGAGGCCAGAGAAGGATCTTGCCTTAATGGTCAATTTCCATTTCCCTTGCACATGCCTGCATGAAGGGTCCTGCAGCCCAGGGTGAACCCTGGCAGCAGTGGGCTGAGTGACCTCACCTCCAGAGCTATGCTCCTGCCCCTGATTGGAGGGAAGGAGGCAGGTGGGGCCAAACCCTCCTCCATCTGGGCATCCCCACAGTGGTCCCTGGGGTCCATATCCTTTCTGTGATCTTCCAAGATGGCATGCCCTAGGTTCCCACTGGGTGACCCTAGACAGGTGCCCAGCGGGAGGAGACAGTCAGGGGCAGAGGGTCCCATTATATTTTACAGCCTCAGCCTCCAGGGTCCCTTTGCTGGGGAACAGGTGCTGGCTTTGTCTGATCTGCCCTAGCCTCCTTCCCCAGACAGATGGAGGTGTTTGTCCGTGTTAGGGTGTGCAGGAAGTAGGGAGGCAGGCCAAGGGCAGGGAGAGCTTTCACTCATTAGGGAGGGATGACTTCTCATTTAACCTCTTTATACACACACACACACACACACACACACACACACACACACACACATACATACTCATTCCTCGTTCTAAAAATAAAATGCAGTTGATAAGTACATGAAAAGATGCTCAACATCATTAGTCATTAGATAAAGGCAAATTAAAACCACAGTGAGATACTGCACACCCACTAGAATGGCTATAATAAATAAGACAGACAATAACAAGTGTTAGGGAGGATGCAGAGGGCAGGAACCTTCATATGTTGCTGGAGGGAATATAAACTGACAGCCACTTTAGAATACAGTTTGGCATTTTTTCAAAAACTTAAGCATAAAACTACCATAAGACCCATTGGGTCCACTCTTGGGTGTCTTCTATTCAAGAGGAGTGAAGATATATGTCCACACAAAGACTGACACGTGAACATTCATAGCAGCATTGTTCATAATAGCCAAAAACTGGAAACAACCTAAATATCCATCAGCTGGCGAATGGGTGAACAAAACGCACTCCACCCATGTGACAGAACATCACTCAGCAATTAAAGGGATCACACCACTGACTCACGCCATGTCACAGATGACCTCTAAAACATTGTGCTAAGTAAAAGACACCAGATACAGGAGTCTACATATTGTATGATTCCATTTATGTGAAATGTCCAGAATAGACAGATTCACAGAGACAGGAAACAGATTTATGGCCACCTGGGACTGGAGGGGGTGGAATGGGGGTTAATAGTCAGTAGGCACGAGGAACCTTATGAGGGGATGGAAATGTTCTAAAACCGATTTATCATGATGGTGGCAGTGCTCGGTGAAGTTACCAAAAGCCACTGGATTGTATGCTTGAAATGTGCAAATGTTATGATATGTAAAATATATCTCAATAACTTACTGTATGAAAGGCACTACAATTAAAAAGTAGTTGTATTAATAGGTAGTTAAATTCATTCCTATTTTATGGTAATGTATTTGAAATACTGAGAGGTTAAGTGATTTGACTAAGGGTGTTGACGTGTGGGTCTGTCTGGTGTTCTAGTAGTGCCATGGACTCACAGGGTGATTTGGCAAGCCAGTTGTTGACTGTCTGCCTCCATTTCCTTCTCTGTAAGGTAGGAATAATGATACCTACCTTAGAAGGTGGTGAAGGTTAAATTAGATGGTAAAACAAGAGGTTGCCCCTCATGCCTGTTCCGCTGCCAGGCACGGCAAGATTGTCCTTTGCTGTCCCTTGCTGTCAGGAGCCCTCAAGGCATCCAAACTGCACTCTAATCTCTAGGTGGGAAATGGGGACCAGGGGTAGGGGAATAGGGTTCCCCCTTCCCTGTCTCTGGAACTCTGGACTACTCTTTGTTTGCTGGGCCCAGAAGAAGCACTACCTGGGCCCACAGCCTCATTGGATCTATCCCAAATCCAGTTCCTTCAGCATCTTGGACTGATTTCTCTCCCACAAGGGCCTGTTGAAGACAAGATTGTTGCTCCCAACTCTTAATTCTCTCTGTGGCCACAAATCTGCTTCCTGTTCTATGAATTGGTCTATTCTAGGATTACATAATCACACTCTTTGCCACACAACTCTCCCGTGTCTCCCAGAACAGACACTGTCCAGTCCCACTCGATTTGAGACTTGGCCCTGGGATCTGCTTCATTCATGATGCAAGCACAGCTTTAAAGTTTCTTGCATTGTTTTGCTTGGCCCTCTGGGCATCTGACATTCATCATGGACATCTTCTCATCATGAGAAGAGCATGCTCTGGGTAGCCAGCTCCTGCTCCCAGAATGATAACCATGTGGAACAGACTTGAGCCTGACCTAAAGCCAGAGTCAAACTCAGCCAGTCCCAAAAGAGCCTAGCAGAGACTAGCACAGCTACAGATTCATGAGTAAAAAGTAAATACTTGTTATTCGCCATTGAGTTTGGAATTTTGGTTACACAGCTTTATGGTAGCAATAACAGACTAGTCCATGGCTCAAAACTATCCCTTTCACCACAAGGTCCTTGCATCTCTACTCTCCCTTCTCCAGAATCCTCTGTATTCAAAATAATTTCTTCTGCTTATTCAATAGCCATAAATACAAACCACAACTTCCAGCATTTCCAACTCAGGCTAAGGATGTCCAATTCAAGAGTTCCACAACTAACCAGACTCTAATTTCTGTTTTGGGCTTAGCTGTTCTACGTAATGATAGCAATAGCTACTCTTCTTCAGAACTTTCTATAAAAGCCCTTTCCCAGCCATGGTCTTCACTGATGTTCACAAACAGACTCATCTCCATTTTGTAGATTAGGAAACTGAGATGACTTGGCCAAAGTTCCAGGGTGGTGTCAGCAGGGCTCTGAGAAGTGGTGGATGCCGTGTCCTCTCCATTAAGTCATGTATCCTGTGTGGGCATTCCCCTCAGTTCTGTCTGAGCTCTCTTTCTGTCACCCACCCGGGTCCTTGAGGAACCAGCGTCTTATCCAAGCCTCTTCTTCCTTTCTGCGCTAGAAGCAAATTGAGTCTCTCTCTCCTTGCCTTTAGGTTTTGTCTTGCTCACCTCTATGACTTTCTCAACATGTTCTCTCTGCCTGGAATGTCCTTCTCCCCCATTTCTGGGGTTTTTTTGTGTGTGTTTTTTTGTTTTTGAGTCAGAATCTCACTCTGTCACCTAGGCTGGAGTGTAGCCACCACAACTTCAACCTGCTTGGCTCAGGAAATCCTTCCGCCTTAGCCTTTCAAGTAGCTGAACCACAGGCACGTGCCATAGTGCCTGGCTAATTTTTAAAAATGTATTGTAGAGCCAAGGTCTCGCCAAATTGCCTAGGCTGATCTCAAACTCCTGGGCTCAGGAAGTCCTCTCACCTCTGCTTCCCAAAGTGCTGGGATTACAGGCATGAGCCATTGTGCCCAGTGTTTCTTCCTCATTTCTATATGTTGTCTTGCCCCTTTAAAAAAATGTTATTGCCGGGCTTGGTGGCTCAGCCTGTAATCCCACGCCTTTGGGAGGCTGAGGTGAGTGGATTGCCTGAGCCCGTGGGTTCGAGACCCGCCTGGGCAGCGAGACCTCATCTCTACAATAAATCAAAAAATCAGCTGGGCGTGGTAGCGCATGCCTGTAATTCTGGCTACTCGGAAGGCTGAGGGGGAAGGACCGCCGGAGCCCAGCAGGTCGAGGCTGAGGTGGCCGGGAGCGGCCACTGCACTCCAGTCTGGGCAACAGAGTGAGACTCCAACTCAAAAAAAAAAAAAAAAAAAAGACTACTGCAGCAGAAGAAGACAATAATAAATAAAAAAATTAGCCGGGTGTGGAAGCACGTGCCTGTAGTTCTGGCTACCTGGAAGGCTGAGGCAGAAGGATCGCCAGAGCCCAGCAGGTTGAGGCTGCGGTAGCCGGAAGCAGCCACTGCACTCCAGTCTGGGCGACAGAGTGAGACTCCAACTCAAAAAAAAAAAAATGTTATTGTGGTAAAATATACTTAATATAAAATTTGCCATGCTAACCATTTTTTTTTTTTAGTTGGAGTCTTACTCTCACCCAGGCTGGAGTACAGTGGCATGCTTACGATCACCGCAGCCTCGACCTGCTGGGCTCAGGTGATCCTTCTGCCTTAGCCTTCCAAGTAACTGGAACTACAGGCACGCACTACCATACCTGGCTAATTTTTTTATTTATTGTAGAGATGAGGTCTCACCAAGTTGCCCAGGTTGGTCTTGAACTCCTGGGCTCAGGCAATCCTCTCACCTCAGCCTCCCAAAGTGCTGGGATTACAGACTTGAGCCACCATGACCAGCCCATGCTAACCATTTTTAAGTGTATAGTTCAGTAGTGCCAAGTACATTCACATTGTTGTGTAACCAATCTTCAGAACTCTTCATCTAGCAAAACTGAAACTTTGTGCACATTAAACAACTCTCCGTTCTCCCCTCGCCTAACCCCTGGCAAGCACCATTTTACTTTCTGTCCCTATAAATTTGAGTACCTCATGTATGTAAAATCATACTTATCTTTTTGTGACTGGCTATTTAACTTAGCATAATGTCCTCCGGGTTCACCCATGTTATAGAATGTGTCAGAGTTTCTTTCCTTTTCAAGGCTGAATAATATTCCATTACATACATATATGCCACATTTTGTTTAGCCATTCATCCACTGATGGATGTTTGAGTTGCTTCCATGTTTTGATTACTGTGCACAGTACTGCTATGAACATGAGTATTCCTGCTCCTTCTTTTTGAGAACCTGCTTTTAATAATTTTAGGTATATACCCAGAAGTGAAATTGCTGGATTGTATGATATTCTACGGTTAATTTTTTAAGACCTGCTATACTGTCTTCCATAATAGCTATGCCATTTTACATTATACCAACAGTGCACAAATGTTCCACGTTCTTGTCAACACTTGTAATTTTCTGTTTTGTTTACCACTGGGTTTTGTTTTGATAGTAGCTATCCTAATGGGTGCGAGCCAGCCTAATGGATCATTGTGGTTTTGATTTGCATTTCCTAATAAATCCTACCCATTCTTCAGAGCCCAATACAGATGTTAGCTCCTCCCGTATAGACTTCCCATGTCTTCTTGCCCCCATACAATTCCTCTAAGACAGTGAAATCTTTCTCTCTTTTTCTCCTTCTTCTTCCTCCTTCTCTCTTCCTGCTCCTTCTCTCCCTCTCTCTCTCTCTCCTTTGATGCTAGTGTCTATGGTTTGCATCTCTTTGAAGGCCCCAATGACTTACCTTTCTGCTGGAGTCATTCTTGACTATGTCTGTCTCCCCCACCAGACTGTAATCCCTGGGAGAACAGGGACCTTAACTGAGTCACCTGTGTGTCCCCAGAATCCAACAGAGACTCTTGTACAGAGTGGGTTCAAGGGGTATTTTGTGACTGAATAAATGAGTGGATAAATAATAAATGAGCATGAATGGTTAATCGAAGAGGGAAGCACAGATGAGTGAGTGGGTGGATGGGTAGATGAATAAGAAGGATAGAAGGTAGAAGTGTGAATGATGAGAGATGTCTGGCTTCTCTCTGCCAAATTCTTCGACTAAAAATGCTCCCTTGTCACTTCCAGACACTGAGAGACTTCATGATTCTACTCCAAAGACGAACCCTCTCTGGAGCTCTCCTACTTCCTGTTGAACCTTCAAATCGTCCTTTTTTTCCCTCTTCTGATCACTTCCCTGCTCAGTGTCGCCAAGTTAGAGGGAAAAGAGTGCTTGAAACCCACCGTCATTCTGCTTGCCAAGCTGCACGCCCTGAGAAGAGCTTCATCCAAACCTTTTTCTTCACACCCACCATGTGGCTGCAGCCAAGCTTGGGGGGGGGTTGTGTGGGCTCAGTGGGGTGCTTTTCCTAGTTTGAATGAAGACACCCGTTAGGTAATAGGTGGTTCCCTTCCTGCAGATTCTCCCTTTCTGCCCTTTTCCCTCTCCTTTTCTTTGTCTTCCTTTTCTTCCCACTCCTGCCCATTTCTTCTCCCCCTTCTTCACTCTTCCCCTCCATATTGGGGCTTGGTAGAAAGAACCAGGACTTTGGATGTAGGTAGACTTGAATTTTAAGCCAGCTGTATCTTTGATCAAGTCACTGCACCTTTCCAAGCCTCAATTTTCTTATCTGTAAAATGGAGCTAACAGTTCCCAACATCAGGGTTGTAATGCAAATCAAACGACATATTGGTAGCTATCGCTTTTTTAAACACCATTGCCATCATCAGTTTCCCTTAAATTATAAAATATTGCAGTTCCTATGAGAGAGAGAGAGAACAGGCGGGCTGTTATTCAGATCATGACACACAAGAGTCTTTCTGTTTCTAAATGCTTGATGTCATGTCATTCAATCAATATCTGTTGCTATTGTGAGAACATTAATATATGTTCTGCCTCAGTGAGGTGCAGTCATGGGGGTCAGCCCATGAGGGAAGGCTTGGGTTGGTCATTTTTCTATGCAGTGTCAGTGCCCAGGACAGGGGTTGGTACAGAGGGCTTCCCTCCCATAAGGATTTGTTGAATATGAAGGATGTGGTCATGGGGCTGAAGCACATGCTGTGGATACCCTACCTGCCCCTCAGTAGCTGGGACTATAGGGGCTTACCACCACACCCTGTTCTCTCACCATGTGACTTGGGATCATCTTCCAAATAAACCGTTTGAACCCATATCATTGTCTTGAGGAATCCAGACTAAGACAGATAATGAGAAAAGTTTGTTTTTCAGCATATGAATCACTTAATATAGGAAAATTAATTTGGTTGAGTGGTTATGAACTAACCAGTTGTTAGTTGATTATCACTTGTTCTGGGGAACAAAAGTATTTATGGTGTTTTATCCTGGCATATATAATCTCCCCACACCCTCTATATGCACCAACATTTTCTGTATTTAAGACATCTAGGCCAGCCTGATTCCAAATTATAAAGCATATTTCAAGTAAATAACAGAGTGATATGAAACAATCAAATAATGTGTTTTCAACAAGCGATTGTATGAGGACCTATGTGGATGGATACCTATGTTGGGCCACCAGAGAATGACCTAGAGAAGGTAAGTTCTACTGTCAGATCAGCCTGGCTTGAATCTCAGCTCTGCACCTACCAAGTGGGGCCTTGGGTGGCACAGACATCATAGCTCTTGGAGCCTCAATATCTCTTGTATTCAGAGACATGCAAATAATCCCAATCTCACTAGGCTGTTGTGATAATCAGAGAAGATAATAAAGCTAAAGTTCTTAGAAGCTGTAAGGCAGAATTCCTGCATTTGTTGTGATGATTATTGAATGGCAAAGCAATAAAGCAGAGAACATTGGTGAAGAACATAGGCTTTGGAATCAAACAGGTGAGCTCAAATCTGGATTTGTCACCCATTAGTTGGGTGACTGATGAGAAGTCACTGTGCCTCCCTGGACCTCAATTTCCCTACCTAAATAATAGAGATAATTACTCTGAGTGGGTCTCTGGATCCTTCAATAGTACTCTAAAAATTGGTTGTAGATCAAAGAGTTTTTACTCATGTTCTTCTATTTATTGATACTTATTTTATATTTATATTACTATAAGTAAATATAGTAATCTTTACTATATTTAAAAATATTTATTAATTTATTGAAAAAGAACAATCTATTACCTGTTAATATAAGAAGCATAATTTTTTATGTTCTTAAAAAGTTTAAAGTCTTAAAAGTTTAGCAAGAAATGTGGAATTGTTTTTACATTTTTGCAACTCTCTCTAATGTTTGTCTTAATAGAAGAAAATTTGATTCTTATATTTGCTTTGGCATTCAGTCTGTTGTGAAATGTTGTTTTGATTTATGTAGATAAAAATATTTGGTCTCATGCAAATGTGTAGTTAGAAAGGGAGGAGCATTTTAAGTTGTTCTAGATGATTATGGATATTATTATTTAATACTACACCAAAACTTGACAAGTATTAGCCTTTTCAAAGTAGTTGCAATGTAGACTGTGAATCCTGTCAGTGGACTTTTCATATTTTTATAAATCCATTGGTCTATCTTGTACTTTGAATGGGTATTTTACCTAATATATGATTTTGTAATATCACGCATTGTCATTTGGAAAATATTAGTTGACTAGATTATGTAGATTTTCAGAATATGGACACATCTCAATAGAAAACATAAAAAAAATCATACTTGACAACATGTCATCAGTCTTTAAGTGTAAGGAAGCTATCAAATTTAGTTTTCACTTGAAAGCTCAAAATTTATTGTTGGTAACAAATACCAACAGTTGTTTTCCTTAAAGCGACAGACTGACTTCTCTCTTTTTTGAGAAAATGTCTGCCAAATACCCACTTCTGATAAACCCAATTTGTCTTTTAGCTGTTCTTTCAAGTACAGGTGGTGTTCTATGAAAGACGCTCAGCTACAACTCAAGTAGTCACACAGATGCTTTTCCTTGGGACAACTATTGTATTGACATTTGCAGCAGAAGGGCTTTATATGCCCTTCCCATTTTTTCGCACATCATATTAAAAGGATGTGTATTCTGGGCAGCGAGACCTCATCTCTACAATAAATTAAAAAATCAGCCGGGCATGGTAGCGCATGCCTGTAATTCCAGCTACTTGGAAGGCTGAGGTGGAAGGATCGCCAGAGCCCAGCTGGTCGAGGCTGCGGTGGCCGGCCGGAGCGGCCACTGCACTCCAGTCTGGGCAACAGAGTGAGACTCCAACTCAAAAAAAAAAAAACCACAACAAAACAAAACAAAACAAAAGATGTGTACTCAGGGTTGAGAATTAAGGAAATAGTATTGTTTATCGATTCATTAGAGACATTTTCTTAAACTGCAGTGTTAAAACTGTGTGGTGGTGAAGAATACAATGGTTGTACATGCAGTTCGGTGCCACTGCCTTGGGTGTTCAAACCACCTTTGTGCAACATCAGTGCAAATATCAAACCATGTAAAAAGAAAATGAATTTGAAGTATCTTTATGAAAATATTTGACCTATGAAGCACCTAAAATAGTCTTGGGGGGTGTCTGGGGACTGCAAATCACATCTTGAGAATTTCTGACCCTATTTAGTAAGATGTTGTGAGGACAGGCGCAGTGCTCAACCTGGGTTGTTTCCTTTTCTTTGTCAGCTACGCCCCAGTGACTCTTCCTTTAAGGGGGTGATTAATTAACCCCTCTCTTTATTCCAGTAGCTAGAAATAACAGGACTGGTCCGCCCCCTCATCTACTTGCCCACATTTGGAAAACCAAGAGACACTCAAGGAGACCTAACTCAGGCTATTTGACTTGTAGAACTTGGGGCGGTTTCATGAATCACATTGTGACCCACATTACTGGAGCTGGACAGTGTCTGAGACCTAATCTGATTCTGAGACAGATACTTGGACAAATACTAAGCCTCAATATATGATCTATTTTTCAATCTTCTCCCAGTTATATCCTCTTATTACCATAATAATCCACATGAAAAGAGACTGGAGGAGAGATTTCTATTGCTATCTTGTTCAAGGGCATTGCCTCTGCTATGCTTTCAATAAGTTAAAAGTTAAAAAAAAAATGTTTTTGAAAGTTAAACTTGAACATATGAACTTTACCTATCAGGGAGGCTGGTTTCTATCAGAGGTTTACCAATCGCAGTGATATTCCAAAGTGGTTAGATGGAATGACAGAGTAAAGAAACCATAGGGAATCTGTGATGCAAATTCCTGACCATGCAAAGCTTTTGTTAACATCAAGAAAGTTCTTCTTGTCTGTGTTCACTTCCAATTCTGTTTTATTGTTAAATCTCTTTATTGACAATATTTCTCAACTCCTTCCTTCCCTCCTTTTCTTTTTTGAGGACATGTCTAAGGAAGTTGGATGGCATACTAGTCCTTCACCTGTTATTTATGAATATGTTTAATCAGATTGTTTTCCCAATATCCAAGATAATCGTCTCACTAAGAGTAAAGAAATTTTTTCTGAAGGTTAAGGGAGAAATAAGAAGTTATGTTAGAGCAACCCTAGTGGATGCTTTAGGCATCAGAGAGGTAGCAGGACTGGGTGTAAGAGTTGAGTTAACTGGACTTGGTGGCTCAGCCTGTAATCCCGTGCCTTTGGGAGGCTGAGGTGAGTGGATTGCCTGAGCCCGCGGGTTCGTGACCCGCCTGGGCAAATTGACGAGACCTCATCTCTACAATAAATCAAAAAATTAGCCAGGCGTGGTAGCGCGCGGCTGTAATTCCAGCTACTTGGAAGGCTGAGGCGGAAGGATTGCCGGAGCCCAGCAGGTCGAGGCTGCGGTGGCCGGGAGTGGACACTGCACTCCAGTCTGGGTGACAGAGTGAGACTCCAACTCAAAAAAAAAAAAAAAAAAAAGAGTTGAGTTAGCTCAGAAGGGGTGGAATGACCCAGGCAGAGGACGAAGTAGCCCAGAAAGGGCAGAGGTAAGATGTCAAAGACATACTTGGCCAAATTCTATGAATTTCTAGAGGTTGGCTTCTTAATTATGCCGGAAACTCAATGCCATGCTGGTATCATTCTTTCCTTTTGCTTCTCAGGGAACAAGTTGGCCTTCTGGGTCAGGACCCACCAGTGAGGCACTGTACAAGGCATTTGTTCAATAAACAGTTCTTCAGAACCTTTTCTGTTTTAGACTCTGAGTTAGATGCTAGGGATACAGGCATTGCTCAGCCTCTGTTGCTATCCTTAGTGGCTCTTGATCTTGTTGGAAAATTAGATCATCAATTTTAACTCACTGGGGTAAGGTTTATGTCCAAGGAATGTCCAACAGGCTGTGAGCCCCAAATTAGTTACTCTGTTCCAGAGAGGGGCTTAAATTGGAGTGGGGTCTTGAAAGATGAATAGGAGTTTGGCAGGTAGGGAGTGGTCCTTCTAGGCAAAAGCACGTAAAAAGTGTATGGAGGTATGAAATAACATAGTTTACTCAAGGAGAATGAGAAATTATAAGATCACTGGCTAATGGAAAGAGATGGAGGATGAACAGGTATAAGGTATAAAGAGGTCAGATGGCTTAAAAAAAAGCTTTTAACATCACTGTAAGAAGTTTGGGCAGGATAGAGAGGTCAGCTAGACAGTAAGTGTCAAACTCAAGTGTGGGTTTGCTGAACATCCAGGCACCAACTTAAAAGAGTGAGAAGTTCCCTGCCCTGACCAAGAGCAACTTACATACTTCCTGCTGGAATAGAAGGCAATTCCAGGGTGAGGGAAATCCCCAGAGAAACTGGGAGTGGCAGGCCCTTCGTAATCCTGGCTGTGAAGAACAGAGTTGAGGACAGAACAATTCGATGCATTTTTAAGTTGTTCAAAGCTATGCAAGTCATCTAACAAATATTTGTTTAGCTCCTACTATATGTAAGATAGAGACTGTCAGTGTGTTCAAGGCCAAGGTCAAATACCCTTGCCTCAGACCTGCGCTCTAATCCCAACTCTGCCATTGATTTTCTGCAGATTTTTAAAGGCAGATTGCTCATCCTTTCTGGGCCTGTTTCCCCACTGGTACAATGTAGAAGTTAACTATGAAGATTTTGATTGTGACATCCGGCGTTCATTTTCTGTGACTCTGACTTGCTCTCTGATCTTGGGCAAGCCCCTGTCCCTTTCTTGGTCTCAGTTTCCTCATCTGTAAAATGGGAGATAGGGGTTGATTTAGCTCAAGATGCATGGAACCTGTGCACTGGTCACCCAAGTCTTCCCCGCCCCCAAGCCCAGGGTCCCAAGCTCCCCCCAGCACACTTTAGCTTCCTCTACATTTCTCATCAAGATGCAACATACTTTAAATAGCATCTGCATGACTGGCTGGTTTTTTCCTTCCCGGAGAAGCTCTCTACAAAGTGTGCCAAGTGGCAGCTGTCAGGGCCGAGGTGGCATTTCCCTCAGTGATGCTGACAGCAGCTGTCCCGGCGCAGGCTGAATGGAATGGAAATGACATCATGTTTATTCAGGAAAGATGTTCCCAGACCCAGATCAGTGTCAGCAAGATGCTGGGATGCTCGAGGAGGGAAAACATACCCGAGACCAGTCACTGGGTCTCCTCTCCTAGAATACACACCGTGCCATACATCATACACACACACACACACACACACACACACACACACACACACACACACACACACCGCACAGCCACCAACCCACACCACTAACACCAAACAGGCCTCCACATATACCACACCCTCTCACATACGCACACAAATGCAGACGAACAGGCGACACACAGTACACAGACTCCTCATACACACACACATGCACCACAAACATACATCAACACGTGCCACAATGACAGCATACACACACACACCACACGCTCACATACACAAATACCCAGAGACATAGACAGATGTACATGATCCCTCTCATTCTACACACATACAGCCACACATCAAATGTGCTTTCATGTAGGGACACCACAGCCGGGATGAGGGAGAGGCTTCAGGCCCTGAGGTATGTCATCTGATCCTTCTTATTCCTCTCTGGGTCTGTTTCTTCTCTGAAATGGGTGTTATGCCATCCTAGGTTATTCCAAGGACTGAACAGTAGAGGCAGTATTTTGAGCTGGGAAGATCCCAGGTTTTGAAGTTAGGCAGCCTTGAGTCGAATTCAGACCCCACAAATTCCAGTTATGACCCCGGGTGTGTTATTTAACTACTCTGAGCCTCAGTTTCCATATCATTGAAATGGGATGTTTTAGATACCTATTGCTACATAAGAACAAGCCCAAAACTTCGTGGCTTTAATTATTGATTATTTCTCATGATAGTATGGGTTGACCAGGCAATAATTCTGCTCCTTAAAGTGTAAGCTACATCTGAGAGGCATGGGTTGTCCAAAATTGCCCCCTTTACAGAATGGGCAGTGGATGTGGCTGGAATCTCTGCCAGAGTTGTAGGCTAGGGACCTTGGTTTTCTTCTACATGGACCTCCTAATATGGCTGCTCGGGCTTCCTCACAGTATGATGGCTAGGCTCCAAGGAGGAGCATTTCAAAAGTGAAGGTGGAAGCTGCTTAGCATAGGAGTCACACAATGTTACTTCTACTACATTCTGTTAGTCAAAGTAAGCCACAAGGTCAGTCACATGGCAAAGGCCTACATTATGGCAGCCATTATTCATAGTCATTATAGGTCCAATTCCAGGGCTTCAGTGGAGTCTGGAACACGGACATCCTGAGTTTCCGGCATTGGGACTTTATGGTCACTGAGACACTAGAGAGGGGATGAGATCTCTGGACTTCCAAAAAGACTTCACCTCAAGAAAACAGGGCTCCTTCCAGACAGGTCTGGCCCTCCCTCTTCTGTCCACCCCCTACACATCTCCAGAGCTTAGATTTGCCTGCAGTTTCTACTGGTTACCCAAAGTCAATTGGGTTTTAAAAAATTGAGGCCAGATGTGTTGGCTCATGCCTGTAATCCCAGCACTTTGGGAGGCTGAGGAACGAGGATCACTTGAGGCCAAGACTAGCCTGCACAACACAGTGAGACCTACGTCTACAAAAAAACTGAAAAAAAGTTAGCTGGAACTTGTTTGGGAGGCTGAGAAGGAAGGATTGTTTGAGCCCAGGAGACTGAGGCTGTAATGAGCTCTGCTTGCACCACTGCACTCCAACCTGGGCAACAGAGCAAGATACTGTCTCTAAAGAAAAAAAAGGATTAATGGCTACCACTTGCAGAGCACCTTTTTATTATTATCATTGTTGAAACCCAACAATGACTCTATGAGGTAGAGAGTCTTCCTCCCATTTGACACATCTGAGAAACCTGAGGTTAAGAGAGAGACAGCGACCTGCCCAAGGTTGCAGTCAGCTGTAGCAGAACTCCTGCTTCAGATTCTGCTGCTCCCATCCTTGTACAGGCAGCTCTTAGGTGTCCTGGTTCAACACTCATTCCAAGATGGATCACCTAGGCCCACCTCTGTTGATAGAGGATATGAAGAGGAACAGTGAGCGTTTGGATTGGAGATGACTGGTGGGGATATTTGCAGGCAGCTGAGGATAGTATAAAAACACAGGATCTGGAATCAAATAGTCCTGGGTTCAAATTCCAGCACTGCTACCTCCTTGGGCAAGTGACTTCACATCTTTAAGCCTCCGTTTTCTCATCTGAAAAATGGGGCTAGACAGAGGCCCTACCCCACAGGCTTGTTCTGGGGATTCAACAAGACAACATATGAAAGCACAGAATTGAGCACATGGTAGTGTGGGATGTATGAATGAAACAAGATTAGCAAAGCATCAACAGCTGTGGAAGCTGGGCAAGGGTATATGGGAGGTTCATTATACCATCCTGTCTATTTCGTGTATGTTTGAAATTTCCTATGATTAAAAAAAAATTAGAAGGTTTATCCCAGTGTCTGCCATGAATGTTAACTGCCATTATAAGTAGACCCTGTTCTTGGGAGGTAGAGGTGAGTGGGGTGGGGGAGGGTCAGGGAGCTTTTCCAGGTGAGGACAACATCCTGTCCTAGTCTAGGGCCAGTGGTCACAGTTCCCATAATGCTAGGATTACTGCTACTCTAAGCCACATGCAGTCACCCAAAGGATAGGTGTAACTGGTACAAGAATGCTCTAACTTACTCTCTTGGTCTTGTTTCCCCACCCTTGTGCTACCCACCTCCCAACTCCTGGTGAGGTTCCTTTTGTCCACACCTACCTCAGCTGGCCCTGGTCCTCCTCTCTCCATCCATCCTGTCACTGCACCACAATGAAACAATGAGATTCTGGTTTCATTCCTTCTTTTTGTTCCCATCTAGTTTTCCTTTTTTAAAATAACAACAACAAAACTCCAAAACGTTATTAAAATATACCACATACTGGCTATTGTATACCTTCTTTGAAGGAATTCCTATTCAGGTCATTCACCCAGTTTTTAATTGGGTTATTTGTCTTTTTATTATGTTGTAAGCATTGCTTATATATTTTGGATACAAACCTATAATCAGATATATGATTTGCAAATATTGTCTCACATTTGTGGGTTCATTTCCCCTTAAGTTGGAATTTGCTCTTCCAGATTCCACCCTGATCTCAGTCCTGCTAAATCCTGGAATCTTTCTGGGGAGATGCTACTTCCTGACTGTGTGTCCTTGAGCAAGTCATTCAACCTCTCTAAGCTTCAGTTCCCTCAGCTGCAAAGGATGGGCAATGACTCACCTGGTTTTCATGAAAAGTGATTGTGGTGAAGAATTTAAAGCCATCTTTTAAACGCAGCTCCTGGCAGCCTTTACAATTAGAACCTACTTTACATCTATTTAAGACTTGTAAAGGCGTTACCATTTGGTGGAAAGTCATTTGCTTAATATAAAGTGCATGATTTTAAATTACCTTATACAAAATTACCTTATTTATCATAAAATCATTACTATTTAAAATCTGTAAAGTGTGATGCTGCTGGTCACTACTGTTGGAATCCAGGCATTCAGCATCCCAGTTCAAGACAGACCAGTAGGCTCAGGCTTTGTCTCCTGTCGCTCCTGCTGCACCACCAAAATAAAAGTGGAGAAGTTAAAAAAAGAATAAGTCCACAGTAACAAATGTGGGGGATGGTGCTTTTACCATCTTTCTCTTGAAACAAGAGATTTCAGCAAATGTGTGAAAGGTAGAAAACAGATGGGAGTGGGTTGCCGATGGAATGGGCCCAGCCTAGAATACGCTCCGGGGGGTCGCAGGGGAGGCGGGAGTAGAGATTCTGTCCTGGAGCCAGCAGCTTTGGTGAAGTGCAAAAGAAGGGGCTGAGGACAGGACATCACCTGCAGGTCTATAGATGGGATTATGGCTGTGTCTCTCTAGCCCTGTCCCTAACCTTGGAAGCAGGCTGCTGCCTTTACTCCCAGGCCAAAAAGCAGAAAACTCTTCTCTAAAGAGAGTGAGCAGGTTGTCTGGGAAAGCTAGGGCTCCTGGTATACATATTCGTGACCCAGATTGAAGGTCCTCTCATTCTAGCATTTGAGGAGCTTTATATACACCTCACTCTTGGCATACATACTTTAAAACAAAGCCTACTGGTCATACTGCCCATTCCACCCCATACAGACCACATTGTCAAAATCTTCAATTGGTGAAAGGCCTAGTAGAAAACTAACCCTACTTATAAAACAGCAGAGGGCACTCAAACCAGATACCCAGTCCTTTTGTTAATATAAACAGACACCCAAGAGCTCCAGGTATATGCCAGGAATCCATATCATGCAAGAGAAAGATCAAGCTAAACAGAAAAATTGACCTGGGAGGAAATAGAACTAATTCGGAGACAGAAGATCAGATTAGAAAATATTATAGTGATAAAACAAAGACAAGTTTTCATGAAAAATGAACAATCAGGAGACAAGAGATGATTCTTAAGGGCTAGAACTATGGTTGTTAAAAAAAAAAAAAAAGCCTGAAACATAAGGTTGAAGATGTCTTCCAGAATACAAGGCAGAATGTCAGAGTTGGAAAACATTTAAAAAAAAATCTGAGTTCTGTATGGACTATCTCAAGCTCTAGAAAGAGTGAACAGAAAATGGAGAGGAGGAAATAGCTAAAAAAATAGCAAGAGAAATCCCCAGAGCTGAGGAAGAACAGTCTTTATACTTGAAAGGATTAACAAGTTCTCCAGAACAGCAGATGAGAAAACACTCACACCTAGACACATCTTTGTGAAATATCAAGGTAAAGAGGAAATCCAAACACTTCCAGAGAAGAAAAAGTAGTCCAACAACAAAGAAATGGAATCAGACGGGCACTAGACATTCCGTAGCAACACTGAGTTCTAAAAGACAAAGGATAAATACGTTTAACATTCTGAAGGAAAATGGTTTTCAACTTAGATTCTATACCCATCACCATCATTCAATTGTCAGGGAGAAAACATTTCCAAACATGCTATGAGTCACAAAATTTACTCTCCTGGTGCCTTTTTAAGGAGGTTATCTGAAGATGTATTCAAATGTAAATAAAATGCAATATAAGTAAACCAAGACAGAAGAACTCAGGAACAGTGGGTCCAGCCCAAGACTGCAATGATAGGAAATCCCAGGATAACAGTGAGGTTGCAGAGCTTGAAAGCAACTTGTCCAGAAGGGAATAAGAGAGTGGATGGAACAGAAGGGGAAGTGCCTGAGGAAATGGGCGATTTAATTGACTGGTGGAGTAATAGAAAATTTGAAAAACTTGAAGATATAATAAAGTGTAAGAGAAAATGAGGAAGGCAATTAGAAACTCCAGGAGAAGCAAAAATGCACAAGAAAGTCATGGCCCAAATACAAAAAGCAAAATAAAATGTGACAATATTTTGAGTGTTTGCTAGAACATAAGAAAAGAGAATCTGAGGCCAAGCATGATGGCTAATGCCTATAATTCCAGCACTTTGGGAGACTGAGGTGGGAGAATTGCTTGTTGCCAACAGTTCAAGACCAAGCCTGGGCAACATAGCAAGACTCCATCACTACAAAAAAATTTTTTTAAATTAGCCAGGCACGTGTATGTGTGTGTATATGTGTGTATGTATATGTGTATGTGCATCCCAGCAACTCGAAAGACTGAGGCTGGAGGATCACTTGAACATAGGAGTTCGAGGCTGCGGTGAGCTATGGTTACGCCACTATACTCCATCCAGCCTGGGTGACAGAGTGAAATCCTGTCCCTACCCTCCTCCCCCCCCAAAAAAGAAAAGAAATAAAATAAAAAATAACATATTTGGCCACAATGCAAGAAAGAGTTTCTTGCCAGTTACCCAGGGGTTCTGACACTGAATTTTAAAAGAAGATCTAGAACCCTAATATAATGACTCAGCAATGAATAATATTTACACAGTCATAATAACACAAAAGTTGTTTATTGACTTTAAACTTTTAGAATCAAAGTCACAAAGTGTAGTGGACAAAGCATAGATATATTTGTTGTGGCTAAAGATCAGACTATAAATACTAGTGACCTTCACAATGTGAAACTAAGTGCAGGGGAAGAAAGGACAAGCAAGGGTAGGGGTGCAAAAATCTTCACTTTTAAAATGAGGAGACAACAAATTTAAAAATACAAATGACTTAAGGAGTTGTGAAATGAAACAATGGTTTCAAGTAAATTGTTTTACTTTATTTTATTTTATTGAGCTGGAGTCTCACTCTGTCGCCCAGACTGGAGTGCAGTGGCCGCTCCCGGCCACTGCAGCCTCGACCTGCTGGGCTCCGGGGATCCTTCCGCCTCAGCCTTCCAAGTAGCTGGAACTATAGGTGCGCGCTACCACGCCCGGCTGATTTTTTGATTTATTGTGGAGATGAGGTCTTGCCAAGTTGCCTAGGCGGGTCTCGTACCCACGGGCTCAGGCAATCCACTCACCTCGACCTCCCAAAGCGTGAGATTACAGGCTGAGTCACCGAGCCCGGCCAGAATTTTTTTTTTTAAGTTGCTTTTTCCAGACTGGATGGACATGGGGAGGAGCAGGCTGAAATCACGTGCTTCTGATCACAACCTCTTGTGTACCGTTTGGGTTGTTACTATGTACATATAGTGCTGTGACTCAAAAGGAATTATTTAACAAGAAAAAGAAGGATTCCAGGTATTCCAAAATAAACAACTCAAGTGGATATCGAGATTTCCTGTCCGCCATATGGCTGCCATTTAAACAGTGTCCCCTTCTGCTGAAATTCCGTTTTTGCCTCCTGGCAGTTCTTTGATTTGAACATGTCACTTTTTTCAGTCTTAGTTTTATCCTCTGTGGAAAGGGGATGATATCCTTACCTGGTCAGTTGTGGTGCAGATTATATGATAATGTAGATAATGTATAAACTTCTCAGTACCTCTCTTCTTCCCTCCCTGCCTTTCTGTGCCTCTTCCTCCCTCCTTCCTCCAGGGTTGGGGGCTGGGGGGTGTTGAAACCTGAGGTGTAAGACTGGCTTAACAAATTCAATAGAAAAAAAAAAGGCCTCAGTCCCTGAGAAACGTTCTTTGCAGCACAGCGGTGAACGGATGTTTTGCCTCGGTGCTGCTCCTGCCTTCCAAGGAACAGTCTGGACCAGCTGGTGTGTGCCTGTGTGTGTGTGTGTGTGTGTGTGTGTGTGTGTGTGTGTGTGTGTGTGTGTGAGTGTGTGTGTGTGTGTGTGTGTGTGTGTGTGTATATCACAGCCTAGCGGTCCCTATTTAATACTTGGGAAGGGGGTGTCAGCTGGAGGCTGCTGTACCGCAAGCTTCTTGCTGAAAACGGAGGGCAAGAAGGTGACTGCTTAATGACTAGATGTTAAATGTTCCAAACAATTTATACATTTAGAATCCTAAGTTTTCAAAACTCAACCCGCCGCGCGGTTCTGCAGATCTTGTTTATAACACATTCGGCTAAAATTATCCCAGTGCACGCTGCACCTCCTATGGCACAGATGCTCCGGAACCTGCAGCTCTGTTTTGATTCCAGATATTCGTGCTAAAGCTATTTGTGTTCGCCGTAAATGAAACACGAAACCGAGGAATGGTGGCTCTGGTGATTTTTATAAATATATGCCTAATCTTCATGGCGGGCACTGGGATTCAAGTTTTATTTATGTGTGCTTTGCCTCCTGGTGCCCCAAGGGGCTTGTTTTCCCATGTGCCTACGGGGGCTTCTGCCTGTTCAGGAGGGAGGAGTCAGGATGGAGCCAAGTTTGATTCCTGATGACTCTGTCCTTGTCCAGGAAGACAGCCTGGAGCAGGACAAAGGACATAGGCTTTGGACTCTGCCGCCTGCTTTTGGCAGTTCTTTCCTCCTGCCTGAGGCTTACATTCCCCATCTGAGAAATGGGGACAATGCCTCACAGGGTTGTTGTGAAGATTATATGCAATGCTCAAGCCATATTGGCTCATTCACTCAAAGGGTGTTTACTGAGCACTAGACTAGGGATCTAAAAGTCCTGCGGTAAGACTGGGTTCCGTGGCTCATGTCTGTAATCTCAGCACTTGGGAGACTGAGGCGAGAGGATTGCCTGAGCCCAGGGGTTCGAGACCAGCCTGGGTGACCTGGTGAGACCTCATCTCTATAATAAATCAAAAAAATTAGCTGAGTGTAGCGGTATGCCTGTAGTTCCAGGTACTTGGAAGACTAAGGTGGAAGGATCGCCTAAGCTCAGCAGGTCAAGGCTGAAGTGGCAGTGAGTGTGCCACTGTACTCCAGCCTGGGCAACAGAGTGAGACTCCATTTCAAATAAATAAATAAAAAAAATAATAAAATCCTGCTGTACATTAGGAACACTCAAAGAGTTTCAAATAATTTAGACATGCAGGCCGTACCCCAGGTCAACTACATGAGAATTGGTGGTGAAGGGACCCAGGCATCAATAAATGTTAGAATTCCTCAGGTGCAACCAAGTATGAGAACTACTGACCTAGATAGATGCTTCTCAGACTCACATGCACACAAGTTCCCTGGGATGTGTTAAAATACAGATGATGGGTGGCTCACACCTGTAATCTCAGCACTTTGAGAGGTTGAGGCAGGAGGCTGGCTTGAGGCCAGGAGTTCAAGACCAACCTGGACAACATAGTGAGATTCTGTCTGGACACATTTGTTTTAGATTAGCTAGGCTCAGTGATGTGCACCTGCAGGCCCAGAAACTCAGGAGGCTGAGGTGGGAGGATCAATTGAGCTCAGGAGTTCAAGGCTGCAGTAAGCTATAACTAGGCCACTGAACTCCAGCCTGAGCAACAGAATGAGACCCTATCTCAAAATGAAATGAAATCAAATAAGATAAAATACAGATGATGGGAGAGGAGGGGAAGGGGTAGTAGGGTTGCTAAGAGCTGCATTTCTAGTAGGTACTGGGTGATACTGCTGCTGCTACTGCTGGTATCTGCAGGCTACACTTTCAATAGCAAGGTTTGCCCTCTGGTAGGTCCTGTGAGTACCAAGTTAGGCTGGTCAGAGGCAGTTGCTGCCTACATAGGTCTTATGAGGAGTACAGATAATTAAACATGTGCTGACAATGATAAATGTTACAACAAGACAAATACAGGGCCCTTTGGGGATGGGGGTAGGAGGGAGTCTGGACTGATTTCCTAAAGCAAGCTAAGTATTAGCCAGAAAAAAGGGAAGGTATGCTGGGGTAATTGATGCAGGCGGAGGGAACAGCATGTGCAAAGGCCAAGAGGCAAGGAAGGGGACCAAGAGCTAGCACTTCAGGGTCGTTGGAGTTTCCAGGTAAGACTGGAGCTGTAAGGTCAGGAGGCAGTTTATAGGTCCTTAAGGTGGATGGAGAAAGAAGTGAGAAGGACACAGATCTCTGGTCGCTACTATGTGCAGAACTCAAGGCTAGGTGCTGCTGGGAGACATGATCCACATCCCAGTCCTCTGAAAGCTCTCACTGTGTGTGTGGTTGGGGGAGGGAGGAGATAGACACACAGACCTATGGGGGATGCAGATTTGTGGGTATGAAGTGGATTCTGCTAGATTCTGGGAGAGCAGAATGGGGGGGACCAATAGAAATAAAAGCAGTAGAGGGAGAGTCCACACAGACTGGAGGGTCTGAGACGTTTTCTGAGAGGAGAAGGAGTCTTGGAGGCTTCTACTACTTGAACTGGTCAGAGAAGAAACAAAAGGGCATCTCAGAAGGAATGGCCTAATTTTGGGACATGTTGAGAGAATAGTGACCAGACCAGCGTAGCTGCTACATGAAGGAGTGGGAAGGCAGGACCAGTGTTGTCTTCAACACCATTGCTTCCCCAGCATGTTTGTTGAGTGAATATTGAAGGTTCATAGGTTGAAGTTCTAATCCCCAATGTGATGCTATTTGGAGTTGGAGCCTTTGAAATAGATGTGGGTTAGATGAGGTCATGAAGGTGGAGCCCTCATGATGGGATCAGTGCCCTTATAAGAAGAGACACCAGGGGCCAGGCATGGTGGCTCAGGCCTGTCATCCCAGCACTTTGGGAGGCTGAGGCGAGAGAATTGCCTGAGCCCGCAGGTTCATGACCAGCCTGGGCAACACGGTGAGACCTCATCTCTACAATAAATAAAGAAATTAGCTGGGCCTGGTAGCACATGCCTGTAGTTCTGGTTACTTGGAAGGTTGAGGCAGAAGGCTCACCTGAGCCCAGCAGGTCGAGGCTGCGGTGTCCTTGAGCACGACACTGCACTCCAGCCTTGGGCAACAGAGTGAGATGCTGACTTCAAAAAAAAAAAAAAGAAGTAGAGAGATCAGAGCTAGTTTCTTTCTCTCTCTCTCTCTCTCTCTCTCTCTCTTTCTTTCCACCATGTGATGACACAGCAACAAGATAGCCATCTGCAAGCCAGAAAAATCCCTCACCAGGAACCAGATTGACTGGCACCTTGATTTTGGACATCTCAGCCTTCAGAACTGTGAGAAAATAATATTATACTGTTAACCACCTGACCTATGGTAGTTTGCTATGGCAGCCCAAGCAGACTAATACTGGAGGAATCTGAGTGTGAAGGGTTGGGCTGTATAGGTCACTTCTGCTGGCAGTCAGGGCTCATTTCACCTAGCATCTTCTTAAGATACTATAACACATTTGTTTAGCTGGTACTTAGTTGCTAGCCTAACTTCCTAAAGAGCGCACCCCTGCCACTCTTAATATCAGGCTACCCTGGTCTTCCCTGGAAATGTTTGAACCTCTCTACTCTCTAGCAACTAAAGGGTTCATGTTCTGACACCAGGGGACCTTTGGGACCTCACTCCAGGGCCAATGACACTGATTGCTAGGGCTGCACGGGCCAACTGCTCAATATTAGAAATCTCGCTCCTGGTTGCTAACAGAAATAATAGAAGCTCTCTTAACAGCACCTCTTGGAAGCTCAGGTCCAAGTGAGGGTGAGTCGAAGGAACTGGCTGGCTCACTGGGGCCAAGAGTTGGGTGCTGGAGCTGGCAGACCAGGGCCTGATGCCCCAGTGGCAGCTCAGAAAACACCCTCTCTGTCCCATGTTCTGCATCTCTCCGTGTTTCTGGTCTATTGCTCTCCTTTTCTGATGACTAGCTTTTTCTTCTCCAGGGTTCATGTGGCAGGACATGGACAACAAGGCCTCTCAAGTTTACACATCCTAAGATCAAGCTATCCAAGAGTCTAACCTCTAATTTCAGCTACAGGTCCAAAACTCCAAGAAAGGCCTTTAATGGATCCGGCTTGAGCCCTTGCCCAACCCTGGACCAACTAGCTGTGGTTCAGGATGGAGTTAAGTTGAATAACAAGGTTGCTTATGCCATGACCCTGTGAATGGAATGATGAGTGTGAGTGTGAGTGTACGTGTGTGTGTGTGTGTGTTGTGTGTGTGTGTGTGTGTGTGTGTGCGCGCGCGCGCGCGCGTGTGTGTTAGGACTAGAGGATCAAGGAGGAGTTTCCAGGAGGCGTGTGGGCTTTATAAATAGGTCATGGGATACCATGGACAATTTTGGAGGCATAGCAAAGATTGTTCCAGTAATGTAGAAAAATTGAGTAAGCAGGGAGACCAGTAGAGGACACTGCAGTTGTCCAAGAGAGGAGTGATGAGCATCCGTATTAGGGCCTTGGAGCAGGAAGGAGAAGTGAGAGAACTGGGAGATGACAGGAATGGGCAGAGACCACGTCTGCCTTGTAAATATCCAGTACGGTAGTTTTATTTGAACACAATCCCGTTCATTCAATTATGGATTTTTTTGCCAGTAAAGCCTAAAATATTTACTGTCTGGCCCTTTACAGAAAAGTTTGTTGATCCCTATTCCATCTTGATTGACCCCAGCTCCACACCCGTTACCATTGTCTCCTGGCCCTGGAACCCAGGGACTGCAAGTCTCTTCTTCATAGAGTGGAACTTTGTCAGCTTTCATCTCCATTTTCAATTCAAATGTGTGCGTCCTGGTTTCCCAGGTGCAAATTAGGCCCACCAGCTAGCTCCCAAGCCCCTACTGGGTTACGTCCCAGGAGGCCCAAGGGAGTCCTCTCGCACATAAGTGTTTCCACACTCCCTGTCAGCACCTGGATCCGACTGCTTTCACTTCCCTTGGGAGATGTCAAAGAGTCCACAGGAAGACTGGAGATGAAGTCACAGAAGTCATGGGTCAGCAGACTCTCAGAGAAGGGATTCTGACAATGCAACTGTGAGGGATCCACGGCAAAGGGAGGACAACTGGAGATGCCAGTGGGAGCACCCAGGCCACCGCCACTGTAGCTCAGTCACGACAGAAGGAGGGATATAATTAGGAAGAGTTCCCAGGAAGCACGGAAGTGCTGGAACATAGGGTTGAGGGCTTAAAGGTGTGAGAAAGGGCAAAGCTTGTGACAAATGTTTAGAACAAAACCAAAGGTGTGTCTGGAGAGAGAGGCACAACCCAAAAACCCACTGCTTGGTGCAAGTCTCATGCCAACAGCAGACGATGCATTCTGGTTTCCTTTCTGTCTCTCATGAAGAGAACATTCTTTGGAAGGAGAAAAAGCTAGTCCCAACAGAGTGGCTACTATGTACCAGGTGCAAATCAGACACGAGGCACTCTTTCATTATTTTAGAGTTTTTATTGAAGTAAAGCACATGTACAGAAAGTGCACAGATCCTAGGTTCACAGCTCAGTGACTTTCCTCAAATCAAACACATTTTGTAACCTGCATCCCTGTGTCCCTTTCCCAGTTACCATCCCCCCACAAGAGTGGCCCCCACCTGACTTCTTACTTCATAGACTGGCTTTGCCTGTTTTTGAACATTCTCTAAATGGAATCTCAACATGCATTCACTCTTGAATGAGGCCTCTCATGCTTGACACCATGAGGGTCACCCACATCGATGCAGATGGTTCTGCTCCTTTTTATTGCTATGTTGTGTGAATATTCCACAATGTATATATCCATTCTGTTCTGATTGACATTTGTATGGTTTCCAGTTTGGGAGCTCTGCTATTGCATTTCTAGAATTGCACTTTGATGGATATGCGTGTGCATTTCTGTGGTTTAGACTTAGGAGTGAAGTTGCCAGACCCCAGGGTAGGTGTACATTTAGCTTTACTTGATGCTGATTAAGCATAATTCTTACTCATATCTTATAAACAAGGAGGATCAGAGAGGGGACGTGACCTGCCCAAAGATAACCAGATTCCCAGGGTTCCCAAACCTCTGCTGTTTCCTTTCATGGCATCAATCTTTGGACTGATGCATGCTACACGGCTAGTGGTGTGCTACACAGCTCTGCATTGTTGATCAGCATTTCAAACAACTGAATAAACTTGTCAAAGACACACACACAAAAGTCTGTAGTGACTTGCCATTGAGAGGGGTGGTGCAAGTGCTGGAAGTTTACAAAGTGTTGTGGATTTTACTTCGATGGGAACCACTAGTCCTACCAGGCATGGTCCAGGCTGTGATGAGACCAAGCAGGGACTATGTAAAGCCAGGGCTGGGGGAGTGGGATCCGGTCTAAGACCAGGGCTGAGTCGAGGGACAAAGCCCTTGTGGGTGCTGGGAGTGTGAGCAAATATGGGTCTGAGGGGGATCCCAGAGTGGGGAAACCAGAAAAAACTGCAAGAGGCAATAGCAGGGGCAGAGGATTCTGGGCAGTGGGGTCTGCTTCCAGTTTCTGAGTGTCTGGTTGCTGGGGTATTTGTTCTGCCAGGTACTCCACTGTCTGACCGGGCTCTGGGGAACCTTCAAGGGTGGCCTGGAGGCTGCTGGGTGTGTGGACCATGGCTAGTGAAAAGGTTGGCCAGTGGGTTTATGTGATACATGATCTTCAAGTGTGTGCATTTAAGGCGCCATCTGAGCACATGAGATAATGCTGCAGACAGTCCAAGGGTGGCCACACCTGTGTAATCTCCTTCCTTTTAGCATGGATGAGACCTCTTGCTTCCAACCAAGTGGATACGGCAAAGATGATGAGGTTACCACACACACACACACATACACACACATGCACACACACACGCAAAGGCCCACATATATACTTATATTCATACACATGCGCATACACATACATGCATATACACACACATGACTCTGTCTTGCTGGCACAAACTAGAGAAATTCTCCTTGCTGGCTCTGTGAAGTAAGTGGACACGTTGAGGGAACCCATAGGGCAAGGAAATTTGGGTGACCTTCAGCAACAGCCAGCAAGAAGCTGGGCCCTCAGTCTTACAGCCACAAAGAGAGGAATTCTGCCAACAACCTGAATGAGTTTGGAAGAAGCGTTTTCCCCAGAAGAGCCTCCAGATGAAAATGCACCCCAGCCAATACCTTGATTACAGCCCATGAGACCCTGAGCAGAGGACTTCACTTAGCTATGCCTGGACACACAAAAACTGTGAGATAATAAATATGTGTTGTTTTAAGCCACTAAGTTTGTGGTAATTGTTATGCAGCAATAGGAAGCCAATACAGTTGGGGCATATGTGGGCTTGTGCAAGGTGTGTGGTCGCCTGGGGGTTATGTATCAGTAGGTGTGGATTTGAATGCTGTGTGTTTAGTGTGTTCATGTGTTTGAGCACGTGTCTGGGCGTGTGGATGTTTGGGAGTGGGGGTGTATGTGTGTGTGGTATGTGTGTGTGTGAGAGAGACAGAGAGAGAAAGTGTTGGAATGGTGAAGAGGTATGCCTGGGTATGCCAGAGTGTTGGTACATGTGTGTCTATGCATGAGCAAGTGTGTGTGTGCACATGTGTGTGTGTCCCTCCTCCCCCATCCTTTTTTATGACTTCCTCTCTGGGTTTGATGTTGTAGGTGAATAAAATTTAAAGAGCTCTAAATTTTTTTTTAAAGAGCCCTAAAGGGAGTGGAGATTTTTGTGCATGAGTCATTACCAGGAACACCTGTGAACTGTTGATTTTAATTGGGCCACAGCTGTCAGGTTGCAGAGTGAGAGGGATTGGTCCCTTGGCTTGTCTGTCCCCAACCCCCACCTCCTGTCAGATCTTTGGGCAGAGGCAGGAGGCAGAATGGCCCATGGAACCCCGGTTCAGTCCAGGTCCTCAGGTCCCCTGGGAGGCAATGGGAAGGGACTCAGCACCACTGGGAGAGGAACTGGATCTAGGACTAGCCTTAGACCTTGGCTTCATGCCTCACTGCAGGCCTCAGGGCTCCCATGCATCTGCCTCTGACTTCCCTGTACCAGGAATCACTCCCTGAGACTGGGCACTCCCACTCCTACACAAGAGGGTGTGATGATACACATGCACGCACGCATACACACACACACACACAGTCACACACATGAATGCTTATATACGCAAGCTCACACTTTAGTAATGACAGTAGCAAATAGTAACAGAGCACTTACACGCACCAGGCACTGTTCTGCGTGTTCCACACACACGAAAACATCAAACCTTTGCACCAACCCAGAAGTGGGTTACTAAGATCTCCTTTCACCAATGAGGAAACTGAGGCACAGAGGGGTTAAGTAGCTTGCCTAAGCCCTCACAGTTAGTAATGCATAGTCAAAGTAATATGCACACACACACACACTGACTTGTATGCACCTCCACCCTCTGGTGTCACTCCACATACTCATACTTACAGACATTCACCCACATTTAACAAAAACAACCGAAGACTCACCCACCCTCACAACCAATGCTCACACACTCCACCAGACACTCCCATGCACACACACATGCAATTACACGTGCAAATGGGCACCCTCAAGACTCAGGTATAGCCACTGTCCATGTGTAAGCACACACCTGGCCCACTTGCCCTCACACACAAACACATCGTATCCCCCCATTGAGCAACCTTGATATACACCCAGCCACCCACTCACACTAACCACAAATGTGGTCATGCATGTGTGCCCACACACAACAGCAATCATAAAACCCCTCACAGGCTTACCTTCCTTAAGACAGACCATGTGTCCTCCTTACAGATCTGTACCTCCCATGTATCTATCTGCACCCCACAGATGTATCTGCACCCCCATAGATCTGCATATCCACCCCCAGATCTTCATACCCTCCAATTTGTCACACTAGACAGAATTGCCTAGTCAAAGTAAGAAGGGCCCTCTGGACCCTTCTGCTCCTTCAGAGCCCCTCCTTCTCAGTGGCCATGGGCAACTCTGAACTCCCTCTATGGGCAGAGCCATTTGACTCTTGGCTGTCTTTACTCCTTCCCCAGGTCCTGCCCAGAGATCTTGCCTGAACAAGCAGGCCCGTGATGGTGTTCTCCTTGGTAAAGAAGCAGCATCCCCAGGAAGGGCTTCTGTGCCCTTCCAGGCCACCTGGCCCCCTGTTATTGCCATTATTATTTTTTTTTTTTGGACTTGAAGTCTCACTCTGTCACCCAGACTGAAGTGCAGTTGCACACTCATGACTAACAACCTCGACCTGCTGGGCTCAGGTGAACTTTCTGCCTCAAACTTCCAAGTAGCTGGAACTACAAGCACATGCCATCTGCTTGGTTGATTTTTTAATTTATTGTAGAGAAGAAGGCTCGCCATGTTGCTCAGTCTGATCTTGAACCCCTGAGCTCAGTCAGTCCTCTTACCTTGGCCTCCCAAAGTGCTGGCATTACTGGCATGAGCCACCGCAGCCAGCCCATCTTTCATAAAAGCAGTTTCTCCTCTCTTATTTCATAGTATGGATGACTTGCCACATGCCACACAGTGAGCACAATGTAGTTCAGCAACGCTGACCTAAGTCACTTGCCCAGGTACATCCTGGATGTCTCTCCTCCTTCAGTGATGATCAACTCCATTCATTCATTCAATGAATGCTCAGAGACTCTGCCTCTGCACCAGGAAAAGGGGACAGAGAAGAATCAGAAGCATGGAGCAGTGAGAGCTGTGCAGTGGAGGAAAGAGAAGGGGCTGTGAGCACCTGGAGATACAGAGGAAAAAGCCACGAAGGCTTCCTAGAAGAGGCGCTCAGGCTGAGCAAGAAGCCTGGAAGATGTATGCAAATTGCCTAGCACCTGCCCTAGAGACTCACAGTCCTTGGCACAAATGTCTCAAGGTCTTTTTAAGTCCCAGACTGATGTGTCCAATGGCAAAGTGGGCCTCTCCTCCACCATTCCCCCAGCACTGCAGCCTCCCACTGCAGGCTTTGAACCCATCACCCTTCCCTAAACCTGCCTATCCTCTTGGTTTCCCCTGTCCATGAAACTGCTATGAGGGCCATGGCTCATGTTGCCCTTCTGGGGGAGGGGGAGGTAGCAAAGGAGGGGGAGTAGGAGGGAAGAGGCCTAGTGCAGCTCCCAGGCTTTCAGCCCTTCCCTTCTTCTGCCAGAGGAGACAGAGTGACTTTGCTGAGTGATAGCTCTCGGTGCTTTTCTTTTACTCCTAGGGGCAAGCCGCCTATAGGAGAGGCATTCTCTTTTGCCCCTGACACTATTGGAGTTTCCTGGGCAGGACCCCCAGTCAACACTCCTCAGGGGCAATCTGTACCTTCTCCTGGGGCTCAGCCACCGGCTCATTTGCCTCGCACCCAACACTTTGCTCTACCCTGGGTCTTTATCAGGAACTAAGGTGCTATGTAGCCTTCACCAGCCTTGGTTTTATTTCTTAAATTGATCAACACTCGGGTGGGGAAGAGAATGATTCTTCCTTGGACTTTGTCCAGGACTCCAGCAAAAGGTGCCATCACCCACTCTTCCCTTTAATAAGAAGCCCGCCTTGCCTCTTCCTCACCTCCATGCCCCACAACCAGCCAGTGCCTGTCAATTCAACCTCAACTCTTTCCTCAGCTATAACTGCTTCCCTCCTCATCACACCCCCTCCTGTGTCTTGGCTCCGCCACTCCCGAACAATCACAGCCTCCCCGCTGGCCTCCCTGCTTCCTGCCTCCCAGCGCCTTGTCCTCTACTCTCCCAGCAGGTGACAGGGCCTTGGAGAGGTCTGCCTCCTTCCATACACTCATTACTTGAAGAAGCAGCCACTTTCTTTTTAGAGGGGAATATTCCTCATATCTCCCCTCGCTTTTTGTTTTCCTCACTTTCTCTCTGGACAAGAAGTCTATTTTTATTTTGTTTCATGAAATTTGTCTTTTGAAATAATTAACTGCCTTCTTGCAGCAATTTTTCTTCACCCAGGAATGCAAAATCACATAACACATTGGAATATGTTTTAACACCACTTTAAATGATGCAATTGCTGTATTGTGATAAATATGTAGATCAGGGACATTGGGACAACGTGTCCTGGGCCTGGACCTGGGCTCCAGCCATCCCAGATCATAGAGGACTATGATCATTAGGGTGGACATAGACCACTAGGGTGGGGCTCAGCCAACTTCCCCAGTGGCCAAAGCGAGAGCCATTCCAGGCTTTTTCTTCCTCTGCAGATCCAAGACTTAGAACACAGCTGACTCACCAGCTCATCACCCCCTTCTCTGGTCAGTCTCTTTGGGTGTCTTACCTCATGCTCCCAAAAGCTTCGCAAAGTAGGAATTAGGACTCCAATTTCACAGATGAGCAAACTGAGGTTCAAAGTGGACAAGGAATTTGCGTAGGGTAACTTGGCTGGGACGTGGACTCTTACCAGGCAACTCAGAAAGCTTCCTGGTCAAGATGACTATTCGATGACTCCCAGATGATTTTGCATACCTTTAGCTTTCTTTTCAAATGTCTGACTCTCTATCCTCCTCCTCATGTTCAAGTGATGACCTCATCTTCTTTTTTTCACTGAGAACTTTATTTTATTTTTTTAGAGAACTTAAATGTTTAACAACTAACTCTCTGAATAAAGAGCCCCTGATTTGTAACATTTGCCAATATCCGTGGTGTAAATGTTCCCACCATAGCCTAACTCAAGCTGCTGATGCTTTCATAAGTAGCTCACATATGTCCTGAAAATCTAACCATTTGCTCTCTGAGCCAGCTCCAGCCCACTGCCAGGCTCTCAAACTTTCCTGCATCTGCATATCCACCTGTTCCCTACCCTTCCTGCTCACAAGGTGAATTGCCTGCTCCTTCATGAGGCAGGTGCCTGTGTGGAACACCTGAGCCCTCTCTCTCACCTGGCAAGGATCTGCCATCTGCAGTTATCTCTTCTCCTTCCTTAGCCATCACTTTGTCCCTCCATCCATCCCATCATCCACACTATCATCATACAAACTTGGAAGAAAACCTTCCATGACCCATGGCACCCTCTAGCTGCCACCTGCTTGTTTGATCTTCTTTTCAGTAAAAACACTTGGAAGAGCTGATGGAGTTGCTGTCTCCTCTCTTCCTCTCCCCTCCTCTCCTTAACCTTCCCAGGCCAGACTTTCCTCCCAACTACTCTGGTGGACACTCTGGACAAAGTCGCCAGGGGTGCCTGGGAACCGCGCCTTCTGGCTCTTTGGGCTCTGCCCTCTGGAAGGAGCTGGAAAACAGCTAGAACCTGTTCACAACATGTGGCCTGCAAGGCCCACTGGGACCTTGCCTGCCTCATCTGCTGTCACCCTTCCTCCCTTGCTCTCCACCTGGCTACTCTTCTTCTGCTCCCCAAGCAAGGGCAAACTCTTTCCTGCCTGCAAACCTTGGTCCTTGCTATTGCCATTGACTGGGACACTTTGCCGCAGACCAATCCGTCACTTCCTCCAGGTTTCTACTTCAATGTCACTTCCCTGACCACCTGATCTAAAAAGCACCTTTTCTTCCCCCTGTGTCCTTTCCCTTGCTTCATTTTCCTCCACAGCATCCAGCACTGCCCCACATGTTACATATTTATTCATGAATTCTTTCATTGGGTGTGGCAGAATGTCCGCTCTGGGGGAGCAAGGGTTGCACATTCGGTCACTGATGTATCCTCAGTGCCCTGAACAGAGCAAGGCACACAGGGGATGCTCAGTACATACTTGTTATTTGAGTGAATCAACGAATGCATGAAGAGAGTGGTGGAGCTGAAACCCACACCCAGGTCTGTTTGCCTGCACAACCTGTGCATCCCTCTCTGCCATGTGACCTTCTCTCGAGTTATTTCCATGTGCCAGAGGCCAGAGGAAGCCACTTCTAAGATTTGCTTGTGGTTTCATTAACTTTTCTTTTTTCGTTTCGGGTACCTGTACTTAGAGACTTGTTTCTCTCTGGCTTAAAATTTTTTATAGTACTTCATGCTTTTAGGAAAAAACTTGACTCTTCAGCCTGGCATGAGCAGCCCAACATCTTTGGACTGTTCCAGGCCTCCTTCTTTGCCATCTAGATGGTCATTTCCCCTGTGTCTTCATACCATCTTCTTTACGTACAAGTTGGTACCCAAATTTCTTCTTCCTTTTTTTTGAGTTGGAGTCTCACTCTCTCGCCCAGACTGGAGTGCAGTGGCCGCTCCTGGCCACCGCAGCCTCGACCTGCTGGGCTCCAGCGATCCTTCCGCCTCAGCCTTCCAAGTAGCCGGAATTACAGGCATGCGCTACCATGCCCGGCTGATTTTTTGATTTATTGTAGAGATGAGGTCTCGCTGCCCAGGCGGGTCTCGAACCCGCGGGCTCAGGCAATCCACTCACCTCAGCCTCCCAAAGGCGTGGGATTACAGGCTGAGCCACCGAGCCCGGCCCAAATTTCTTCTTATAAGGACACAAGTCATATTGGATAAGGGCCTACCCTAATGAGCTCATTTAACTTTTAATTACCTTTTAAAATTTTGTTTATTTTGAGACAGGGTCTTGCTATGTTGCCCAGGCTGGTCTCAAACTTTTGGGCTCAAGGACATTTCCACATCAGCATCCCAAGTAGCTGGGACTATAGGCATGTCCCACCACACTCAGATCTGTCATCAAGCGCAGTCACATTCTGAGGTGCTAGGTGTTAGGAATTAGCCATTAGAATTTGGTAGGAACACAATTCAGTCACACATCTGGCCCAGCCAACTCATCTCCATGTTATCCCTCTTCCTTGACTCCTCATCCCAAGAGCTACATCACCCACCCTTTTCTAGACTCTGACAGTCCCTTGCACTGCCCTCCCTGCATCACTGGTTGAGCTGGGTTGGCATCATTGCTTTTCATGTCTTCACCTCCCCTCAATAGACTGCAGGGTCTTTGAGTTCAGCCGACAGACCCACTCAGGGACTTGGAGCTCTCTGTGTACCTGGCACCAGGGCTGGCATACAGTAGGTGTTTAGGGTATGTCTGAGGAGAGGCAGAAAAACTAGAAGGAGGCAGGGAAGAAACGGTGTTGAGGAATTTCTTCCTGTTGCTTCTTACTATCTTTTGAAACAATACCCTGGGGTGAATAAAATGACAAACTGCCTAGAACTGTTACATCCTTCCTGCCTCCCATGGCCAAGAGTAAGAGTTCCTTCCAGGTTTTTCTGTGTTTTGAGAAATGAAGGCCACTGAGACATGTTGGACTTAACTCTGGCTGCCTTGGCCAACTGGCTCTGTGAACCTGGTTTGCAGCTCTCTTCACTACAAGCACCAGTTTCCCTCTGACTCACAGCTACCATAGCCCCTGCCTTTGTGGAACTGGATAAAACAAGGTATGCCTAAGTGCTTGGAAAAAATTCTACTCTGTTCAGTTGAAGGGATTATATGATGTTATGTTATTGTTATAGAATTCTAAGTGGTGACATCAAAATTATTTCCCTTGAGTATAGTATATATTGCTGTTAAAAAATAGAACTTTCCTGATTTGGAAAGGGCGAGTGTTCGTGAATTAGTGATAGGTCTAAATTACGGGACATTGCAAAAATTTTATTACTTTCAAATTTATGTGAATTAATGACTAACCCTGTATTATCAAGACATGGTCCCTCAGGAGAGTTGCTTTAATGAACAGACAAGAATCACTGGTAATTAAGCACTCACCATAAATAAAGGGGTTCCAATCAAGTGGTTTAAAAAGTACTGGAAATTTTTTCTTAAAAAAACTAATCATCTTCCCAGTACAATTGGTGTGCTTGGCTAACCTTTTCATAATTTCCTGCCTAAGTCAGGTTTGAAAAATTCTGCGCAAGCAGGATTTTGAATCATTGAAGCGTGGTTATTTCTAAAATGACAGGCTGGCAATGCTGCTCAGAGTGGCAGATGCCAGCAACCAGCAACCTCTTGAATTACCCAGGACCCCCCAAGCCTGCAGATGGTTAGAGAGCTGGCATCCTGTCCAACAGCTGCACCTTACCCCTTCCCCACGTTTCTCATGTGCACATGTCCTTACATACCCAATTACACTCACACTTCCATAAAAGTCATAGCCGCATGGCAAACCCACACGCACTAGTATATACACACACATGCAACATAATAAAGGCAATCATAAAGGTTGGACATTCTATTGAGGATCCCAGTCCAAGACACGAGATAAAAGCTCTCAGAGGAAGGACCTGATCCCTAGGGTGTGCTTCCCGTGTCTTCCTCCTATAAATGAGAGAACACTAGATGGGCTTCAAATGCAGCTGTTTGTTCTGCTTCTAAAGAGGGGACACTAGCTTGAGGTATGACCCTGTAATCTCCAACTTGTCAGAGAGAAGACAGCACTCTTAGAAAAGGAAAAGAGAAACAAAAGTTAGGAAGCCAGGAGAAACAATAATGGCTGACAGGTGATGGGCATTTGCCATCGCATGTGTGCAAAGATCTTTGGTGCATTTTTTCTTTTGCTTCTTGAAACAGTCTCGTGAGAAAAGGGGTATTATTATCACCATTTTGCAGATGAGAAAACTGAGGCTAGAGAGACTAAGTGACTGACTGAAAGTATCACAGGTAACAAGTGCTGGTAGTAAGAATTCAAACCTTGCTCAAGTATCTGCCCTCTAATCAAACTGTATTTGAGATTCATAAGCGGTGGATTCAAACCAAACCAGAATTGATGATGACTGGGAGTGGGAGGTAGGTGTTATGCTGAGTAGACAAAGAAAGAAGAGGAATCTGGTGCCCTGGGAGGTACAGCAGGGAGTGGGAGGGAAGCCAGGCTTCAGGGAAGAGCCCCTGACATTAAGGAGTCTCCAGCTGACTTTATAAGAAGGGACACAGAGTGGTTGGTGTCTCCCTTTTGAAAGACCCAGGTGCCTGAAATAGCAATAGCTACCATTTTATGGAGGATTTACTGATATACTGCTAAACACTTTAGGGACAACCTCTCTTTTGGTCCTTTTGACGTCCCTATGGAAGAGGTACAATTATTGACTTCACTTTATAGATAAGAAAACTGAGACTCAAAGAAGTAGCTAAAACCATACAACTAGCAAGCCAGAGATGGATTCAAACCAGATCTGACTGATTCCAAGATCCATGTTGTTTTTCTGCTATGTGTATACCTGAAAGCCCTGCTGGAAGATGTACTGAGAATCATCATGGCTTCAACAGCACCCCTTCCTAGAGTAATGGGTAGGAATTGGGAGATATGGGATCCTGGTGTTTCTTCCATCTCTTCTTCCTACAGATTATAAAGGAAAGAAGAGGAGGTAAGAATTTTTCAGGTGCTGTTGAAAATATTTAGATTTCTGGACAATGGTTTATGACAGGAGTCATCAACTCCCAAGTTGTGGGCTGGTACCAGTCCGTGGTCTGTTGGGAACCAGGCCACACAGCAGGAGGTGAGTGATGGGCAAGCGGAGCTCCATTTACTGTCAGATCAACGACAGAATTAAATATTCATAGAAGCACAAGCCCTATTGTGACTTGTGCATGCTGGGGATCTAGGTTGCGTGCCCTTTATGAGAATCTAATGCCTGATGATCCACCCCCCCCCAATTTTTGTGGAAAAATTGTCTTCCACAAAACCGGTCCCTGATGCCAAAAAGTTAGGGAAGGTTGGTTTATGAGATGGGAGTGATGGGAAAGCTTGGTTAATAATCAGTGGTCAATAAACATCACTGTGTTTTGCTCTTGCTTGTATTATAAATATACTTATTAAATTGGGGCCCTTGGACCCAATACAAAGAGCACTCAATGAAATATACAGAAGGAAAGAGAAACACATCTACCCACCAAGGGAACAATAGTCTTCATTCTACAACTGTATTTTAAGCCTGTTGACAGACATATAAAAGAATATTGTGAAAGCACTGTGTACACCCTCCTCCCCTTGATGCCTGAGACCTCTGAGAATGTCAGAGTGTGATGAACTTGCAGAGAGGGGCAGAAGGAAAGAGAGATGGTAATCTTTTATCAGCACCGCGGACAGCAGCCAGGCAGACGGGGTGGGGAGCTGTCCTGGGTGCTAGTGCTAACAGCTGCGAGACGCGGACATTCATCAAGCATGTTTGCTATATGCCAGGCACCATTCCAATACGGTACATATATCTTTTCATTTAACATACCCAACGGGCCTGCAGTGTAGGCATCACTTACAACATTTTATAAATGCAAAGTCTGAAGAACAGTGATAGAGAGCATCTTGTCCAAGTGCACTCAGCCATCAAGCTGGAATTTGAATCTAGAATTATCTGGCTAGTGACCTAATCCTTTTTCCTCATTGTCTCTATGTATCCCCAAAGATCTCCCAGTGAACATTCCAAATCTCTCCAGGACAATCATCAAACACAGATAGTATTGAGCCGAGTCCAAGAAGGGGCTGACTTATGAGCCTCTGTTAGCACTGGGAGCAGGGAACTAGAAATGAGTATCCCTTTCACTTCCGATCACACGCCTGCTTTCTGACCATGGCCAAGGCTTTGGTCAGGAAGAGGGTGGCAACCTTAGCTGATAAAGGCAAGGAGGTGTCATGCAGACCACTCAGATGGACCCAGAGAGATCTCCACCCACAGACCTGGGTCCCCCATCCTGGAGGCCTTCGGGGAAGCATGGGTCATGGGACGTTTCTGTCCCTCTCCCCCAGGGGGTGCTGCCCAATTGACATCTAGCATCACCTGTTCCCTGAGCTCCACTGCTGAGCCCACCACCTGCTGTAAGTAAGATGGGTCTGAAGGGTGGGACTGAGGCCTGATTTAGAAGACCTTGGATTCTAAGCTAAGGAATTTCGATTTCTTTCTCACAGAAAATATGGAGCTTGTATTGCTTGTATTATAAATATACTTATTCAATTGGGGCCCTTGGACCCAAAACAAAGAGCACTCAATGAAATATACAGAAGGAAAGAGAAACACATCTACCCACCAAGGGAACAATAGTGACCTCGGGGCAGGGAGTCAGTGTCCTGGGTCTGAGATGGCATCTGTGACTGTGCTCCATGGTCTAGAGGCCACAAAAGGGAGGACTGGATATAGTGGCTGCTCTGCCTGGGCCTTTGTGGTTCTGAGCTCACCCCTTACCCCCAGGAGGTGCAATCTCACAGGGCACAAAGCAGCTCCCAGCCAAGGTTTTTGTTTTGTTTTGTTTTTTTCTGAGTCAGAGACTCACTGTGTTGCCCAGGCTGGAGTGCTGTGGCACGATCACAGCTCATCGCAGTCTCGACATCCTGGGCTCAGGTGATCTTCCCTCTTCAGCCTCCTGAGTAGCTGGAAATACAGGTGTGCACCACCACACATGGCTAAACTTTTTATTTCTTATAGAGAAGGGGGTGTTGCTATGTTGCCCAGGCTAGTCTTGAACTCCTAGGCTCAAGTGAACCTCCCACCTTGGCCTCCCAAAGTGCTGGGATTATAGGCATGAGCCACTGCACCCAGCCTAACCAAGGTTTTGATCACTCTGCAAACCTTTTGTTTCCCTTCAATCACAGTGAATCAACTATAAATCCCTAAAGATGTTATTGCCTCTCATTTCTGGGACTTTGTACATGCTGCCCTCTGGCTACAACTCTCTTCCTCTCTGACTTGCCTGGCTAATTCCTGTTCAGCCTTCAGGCCAAGAGCTCAGTTGAGACACTTTTTCTTTCAGGAAGTCTTCCTTGGCCCCTGGGCTGGGTAGGTATGTATTGCTACTCAATGCTCCACATGCCCTGGGGTGCAGGAAATCTTGGGGGGATGAATGGAAGATGAGGCAGGAGAGGTGGGGGTTGTTGCATCCACAATCCCCACCTGTGGTTGGAGAGGGAGCTGGGAGCAGCAGGAGGTGTGGGCTCTGGCTGTGGTGACCACCTGGAGGCTCCCTGAGCTTAGCCTCTCTTGGGAGGGGCCCAGGTGTGGTGCTTTGTGATGCTGCCCCAAGGGTGGCTCTGCTTACCTGGTGGATAAGAGAGGGAGGCAGCAGCCTGTCCCCGGAGGTTCTGAGCCACCAGCTGGCAGGGTTCAATGCAACACTGCCCAATCCCCAAGTCCTTATCTGCCAAGAGGAGGCAGGGCAGGCAGGGAGGGGAGGGAATCTGTGCATGTTCATGTCAGTAAATCTGGTTTGTGCAACTGCTTGTAGCCTACACTACTCTGTGTGGCTGTGAGTCCGCTGGTATCAGACTATGTATTCATGTGTATATGTGTGTCTTCATGTCTCTGTGCCATCTGCATGTATGATCTGTGAGTATGTATGTATGTTTGTATGCATGCATGTATGATCTCTCTGTGTATATATATGTGTGTGTGTGTATTATGATACGTGTATATGTGTGATCTGTGTGTAAGTTTACATGCATGTGATGTATGCAACTTGTGTGTTAGCAAGGAGTCTAATGATTATGCCCTCTGGCTTGTCCTTTCACCCACTGGGGTTCAAATCCCAGCCCAGCCACTTCGTAGCTCTGTAACCTTGGGCAAATCACTTGACTTCTTTAGGTCTTATTTTCCTCCTCTGCGAAGTGGGTATGAAAATTATAATGCCCATCCTGATTCATTCTTGTAAAGGGATTACATAAAGCAATGTGTTTGAAGCATGTAGCACAGGGCCTGTTTCATAGGAAACACTGAATAAATATTAGCATTTGTGATTTGTGTGTGTTTACGGGTATGTGGTTGTCTATGGGTTTATATGTATATCTAAACATGTGTTTATGAGCCAGTTTGGGCTAAGTGTATAGTGTTGTGTGTTTATTCATAAGTGCATGTATATCAGCATGAGTACATACCTTTATCTCAGCTTTCTTTTTAAAATTTATTTTATTATAGAGATGTGGGGTACAAGTGAGGATTAATGCCATAAGCAGGCTGCATGCAGGTGAAGTGTGGGCTTCCAACTGACTCTCACTCCCCTTGGTAGTGGACCAGGTACCCTTTGCATTGTCTCATGCTCCCTACTCTCCCCCCCCTCCTTCCCCTAGCAGTGACCAGCGACTGCTGATTCCTCCCTTGTGCTCATGTGACTATTGTTCAGGGACCATTTATGGGTGGGAACATGCAGTACTCAGTTCTTTGTTGCTGTGATAGATGGCTTAGCATGACGGTCTCCAGCTGTAGCAAATTTGCTGTGAAGTCCATGATTTTGTTCTTCTTTATGTCTGAGTAATACTCCATCATGTATCCATACCACATTTTCTTTACCCAGTCCACTTTCTAATGAGCAGCAGGGTTGCTATTGTGAATGGTACAACAGTATATATATATATTTAAACTGTCCATGATCCCCTGGAAGCTCAGGGGCCAGGGCAGCCAATAGGAATGAGATTTAGGCTCCTGACACTCTTTAAAGCCTCCTTCCCTGACTCCTTGGTCTTTGAAAAGCGATAATTATTCTCTTTAAAATATCTAATTTTAGCCAGATTTAGTGGCTCAGCCTGTAATCCCATGCTTTGGAAGGCTGAGGTGAGTGGATTGCCTGAGCCCATGGTTTGAGACCTGCCTGGGCAACTTGGCGAGACCTCATCTGTACAATAAATCAAAAAATTAGCTGGGCATGGTAGTGCACACCTGTAGTTCCAGCTACTTGGAAGGCTGAGGCAGAAGGATTGCCGGAGTCCAGCAGGTCGAGGCTGCGGTAGCCGGGAGCGTGCCACTGCATTCCAATGTGGGTGACAGAGTGAAACTCCAACTCAAAAAAAAAAAAATCTAATTTTGAGTTATGGAATGCACACATACATACCAGCCTCCATACCCAGGTAACATATGCGATGCACACATGTACACATGTATGTGAATACCCATATTAGCATCTTTGATATTTCATGGCTCACTTGTGTATCCCTGATCCTCAGCCCAGGGACCAACACAAGGTGGGCAACAACTATTACCTCTTGATTGAGTGGTTCTATTTTGACCTTAGAAGGGAGTAGAAGTCTCTGCAAGAATCTTGAGCATGACAGCTTCCATCCTGTCTCTAACTCAGAAGTCACAGACAAGGGGCTATCGCTACCGCATGCACCTTACAGCAGACAGCAGGAATATGGAGTCGAATGGATGTGGGTTCCAGGTCCTCCTTCTCACTGGCCTGCCAAACAGGAGGATTACACTTGGCTGGGCCTTACACTGACCTCGGTGTTGTGGACAGAGGAGACTCAGAGCTAGTCTTACCCATGAGAACTCCAGATTCCAAACAGGCCATCCCATCAGAGTGTGATGCAGCCCAGGGAAGTGTGGAGTATGATCGGGAAGGAAGTAAGTTCAAACTGTTCTCTCAGGAAAGGTGGAGTCTGACCAACCCAGGTATGGGGTTATTTTACTCAAAAGTCAGGTCAGGGAGATGGACAGCAACATGGAGAGTACATGCTCAGCAAATTGACAAAGTAATTTGATGTTTGTTGAATCTAATAATTCTTAAAATATGTATACTAATGTTCATAGCAGCATGATTCATGGTAGCCAAAAGATGGAAACAATGTAAGTGTCCATTACAGATGAATGGATAAAACATATGTGGTATAAGCGTATAATGGAATATTATTCAGTCTTAAAAAAGAATGAAATACTGTCACATGTTACATCATGGATGAACCTTGAAAACACCATGCTAAACGAAAATAGCCAGTCACAACGACAAATACTGTATGGCTACATGTGTGTAAAACACCTAAAACAGTCAAATTCATAAAGACAGAAAGTAGAATAGTGGTTACCAGGGGCTGGGGAGGAGGAAACAGAGAGTTGTTGTTTTCATTAGTACAGGATATCAGTTTGGGATGATGAAAAATGCTTGGTGGTGATGGTTGCATAGCAATACTTAATGCCACTGAATTGTATACCTTAAAAGGGTTAAAATGGTAAATATTATGTTTGTATATCTAACCACAATTTTTAAATGGGGCTTGTATTTTTTCCTCTCCTTTTCTCCCTTCCAATGTATTTATATTTTTTGAAATCAGAGTTATTGGGGTATAATTAACATACAGTAAAATTCAACCTTTGGAATATATAGTTCTATAGATTTTGACAATCATGTCCACTTATGTAACTCTCAGCATAATCCAGACACAGAACACTTCCACCACCCTCAAAGTTCCCATGTACTCTCTTGCTGTCAATTCCTTCTTCACCCCAAACTAGACCCTGGCAACCACTGATTTGTTTTCTCCCCCTATAGTTTTGCTTTTTCCCAAATGTCATATAAATGGAATCATACCGAATGTAGCCTTTTGAGTCTGACTGCTTTCACTTAGTGTAATGCATCTGAGAGTCATCCATGGTGTATGTGTCAATAGTCCTTTCCTTTTTATTGCTGAGTAGTATTCCTTTGTATGGACATACCACAGCTAGTTTAACCAATTGCCACCAAAGGACATTTGAGTTGTCTCCAGGCTTTGGCAACTGTAAATAAAACCACTGAAAATATCCACATATAGGCTTTTGTGTGAACATATGTTTTCAGTTCTCCTGACTAAATATCTAGGAATGTGACTGCTGGGTCATATAGTGAGTGCTTATTTAACTTTATAAGACACTACTGTGGGGGATACAACATCAGTAAGTGTACCTGATCTCGAACCAAGCAAAGTGAGGACCAAAGGGAGGCCCAAACTTTACCTGTATGATGACCACTTGTATACCTAATCCTGAATTGTACCCACATCTTTAAAATTAAAATAAAAAAGAAAGAAAGACACTCAAGCATTCTCCCCAGCAGGCTAAGCCCCCTTTGGCCCTCCTCCTGTCCCATCCCACCTCACACCCTTCAGTGGAAACCATTTTCATTCTCTCACTTTTTGAAAACGTTTCCTAATTTGGTACATTCCTCTCCCAAAACATATTTAATTTTGCACATTTTGAAATTTACCTAAATGGAATTATACTATGTGTATTTCCCTGCTATTTGCATTTTGTGCTAAACATTATATTCATGTTGCATGCAGCTGTAGTTCATCTCTTTTTCTACTGTATAACATTCCACTGTGTGAATATGCTGCAATTAATATTTTATTAATGTTTAGTTCCATATGCATTCATATTTACATTATGATTTCTTTTTTACTCATGAGTCACATAATAAATGTGATTTTTAAAGCTCCAATAAAAAACTACTAAGTTTACCCAAGATAATTATACTGCCTTTGTTTTTTAATTTCATTTTTTCTAGTAGTTCTTTGTTTTGTTTTGTTTTTTGAGTTGGAGACTCGCTCTTTGTCACTCCGACTGGAGTGCAGTAGCATGCTCATGTCACTGCAACCTCGACCTGCTGGGCTCAGCGATCCTTCTGCCTCAGCCTTCCAAGTAGCTGGAACTACATATGCATGCCACCATATCCAGCTAGTTTTTGTGATTTATTGTAGAGACAAGATCTCACCAAGTTGCCCAGGCTGGTCTTGAATGCCCCAGGGGCTCAGGCAATCCTCTTGCCTCGACCTCCCAAAGTGCTGGGATTATAGGCTGAGCCACCATGCATGGCCTAGTAGTTCATTTTTATTGTATTTTACAAAAACACTGATCCACAATGGATTAGAAGAAAAAAACAACCTGGTCCTACCCCATGGTTTGTTTGAGAAGCTCTAGTTTGGGAAGAGTCAGTAGATGAAGCATGGAGGGAAACACTTCTCAGCAATGACAGCAGCACATGCAAAGGCCCATGAGCACTCAGAGGACTTGGATCATGGGATGGAGAGGATAACTGGTGAGCTGTGAGGCTGGGAATGGGGTCAGGGACCAGATGGTGCAAGATTCTGGGGGTTGAGTTGGGGCTTTATCTGCAGGGGGTTGTGAAAGCCATTGAAAAATTTGAAGCAGGAGAAGTAAATTATTTGATTTACTTGCAGAAATATCCCTCTGGCTGGTAGTGGCAGCTCCCTGTAGACAAGGAGCGCTTGCAGGCCTCCAGGCCAGAGAAGAGGAGACCTGGACAGGGGCATTGGCAGCAGCGGGCTTAGAAACACAGTGGGTAGGATTTGGGGGTGTACTAGATGTGAGTGGGGAGTAAGTCTTAGGGCAGTTGCTCGGCATGAGCTGGGTTCCCCCGCTGGGGGAGCCAGTGGGATGAGGAGTGGGTCTGTGCCAGGTGGATTCGGGCAGGGAGTAGAGATCTCCCAGCTCTGTGGCTGCAGGACCTCCTCCAGGAGTGCCTCCCCCTCCCAATCTGGACCCGATTCAGCTGTCACTCAGGCAGGCCAGGCCTTTAAAGCTCCCCCAAAAGCCGGTGATTTGTGCAAGCCTGGCCAGCCCATTGTCCCACTGGGATGTGGTATTTGCCAAGAGTAACAAAGAGCTCAGCGAAGAGCTGGCTCTGGGGATGGGGAGATATGGGAGGAGGTGGCGGGTGGGGGGAGGAGCTCATCTTAGGCCCAGGCTCCTGCGATGAGGTTGAGTTCGGCTTTCCCCTTCAACACACAGGGGGTGCCAGAAAAATGTTTACACGTTTTCAGAACTGTTCTCTATGTATTACTTTTAGTTCGCCGTAATTAGAAAGTATCTGGATGCGGATGGTAACCACATTGAGCACGTCTTGTAATTGCAGAAGTCAAACGTGACTTGTATTCATCTACAATTTTAACACGGTTGTTTTCTTTTCTTAAAATGTGTATACAGCCGGGCTCGGTGGCTCAGCCTGTAATCCCGCGCCTTTGGAAGGCTGAGGTGAGTGGATTGCCTGAGCCCGCGGGTTCGAGACCCGCCCGGGTAGCGAGACCTCATCTCTACAATAAATCAAAAAATCAGCCGGGCATGGTAGCACACACCTGTAGTTCCAGCTACTTGGAAGGCTGAGGCGGAAGGATCGCCGGAGCCCAGCAGGTCGAGGCTGCGGTGGCCAGGAGCAGCCACTGCACTCCAGTCTGGGCGACCGAGTGAGACTCCAACTCAAAAAAAAACAAAAAATGTGTATACATTTTTTTTGGCACCCTCTCTATGTGGGCATTTGAACTTGGGTACACACAGATCCAAGTTATGTGGAGGTTAGCATGTGTGCATTGTGCATCTCTCGGGGCCTGCGCCCGCAAAGCTGTTGACACTAATGGATACCTCCCCACGTCACGTGCGTTAGGTGTTCTCAGTCAGCCTCTCCAGATCTCCTCAGCCGTGCTCCATGCCCCCAGGGAGGCCGAGCCTGTGAAACGCACCAACCAGACTCCTCGCCGTCAGGGACTGGCCAATGGGAGGCCGGCCAGGAGACCAGAGGGCGGGGCCAGGAAGGGTCGGCTCAGCAGTGGCAGCGTTCCTCTCTCACCGCCACAATTTCCGCTGGGCGGTCCTCCCCAAAGCGACCGCTTTCACCAGCTCCCGCCATCGCCACCCCCTTGATCCCTCAGGCCTGGTTGGGAAGGGCTGTCTGCCACCACTGCCAGCCCCGAGGTTCTTCACGATTGCTTTTTGGTTTCCCTGAACCCTGCCTTCACCTTGGCAATGGAACTTGATAGCACTTTCCTCCCCTTGTTTGACGCTGATTGATTCCTGCTGGAGCCCTGACTGAGCAGGAGCTTGCATCTGGGTGTGTGCACACGTGCTACTTCAATTCTTGCTGACCCTGCGTGCCTGTGTGTGTAGTTGTGCACACACATACATGTGCTTTGTCCATGTGGGCACCTTATGTGTGCACGTGTGACCATTTGAGAATATGGGCGTGTGTGCACGCACGCATGCCCATGAGTGTGTGCATATGTGTGTTCTTGAGTGTTTCCACATATTGAGGGGCGTACAACCTAGCTGTGCTGGGTGTATCTATGTGTGCATGTTTTGAGTGGAAATGCCTGCGTGTGGCACTGAGTGGATGCTACCAACGCCAGAAAGAGGGCAGAGGCCTGAGGCTGCAGGCACTGGCAACTCCTCCTGCAAGCTCCCGGCTTCCAAGTATCACAGAGTAGCTCCTCCCAGGCTTTCCTTTGGGGCCTCTTCAGAAGCTTTGTTCCTCCAAAGGGATCTGCTCCCAGGAGTTCAGGTTGTTTTGTCCAAAAAACATCACTGGGGCGGGGGCGGGGGGGAGGGGGCTTGCTACCTCTATCATTACCTTCTGGGATGCTCCCTCTACCCTGTGTCAGGTGACCTCCTTTGGTTGCAGTCTCAGGACCTCAAATTACTTGTAGCATCATACGATGTTCAGAGAGCAAGACTCATTTTTACTCACAGGGTTAGTATCTTTGCTGCATAATAGGCTTGTGCAAGAAAGACATGGAACTCAGAAGTTATCGAGAAAACGATCAACAGATCCAACTCTATAGAAATAAAAGAAGTCTCTGCAGTGAAAGGAATCAAACAAATTTAAAAGACAAACAAATTGACTGGAATTAGTATTTTTATTGTAGACAAAAAGTAATACCTATAACATGCAAAGAGTTTCTGCAAACAAATAAGACTACAGCAACTCAATAATAAATAGGCTAGATATATGGTCAAGTACTTCAAAAAGAATACCACAAAAGGCCAGTAAATAGATGAAGCAGACTCAAACTCACTAGTAACAATGAAAATTAAAGTGTGTGAGAAAACCACTTTTTACCTAATAGATTTTCTAAACTAAAAAACATCATATACAGTGATGAAGGTGTGGAGAATTGATCACACACACATGCTGTTGAGGGGAATATAAACGGATATCACCTAAAGGGGACAATTTAGTAATATCTATCAAAATTAAAAGTATACACATTCTATAACCCCACAATTCTACTTGTAAAAATCTATTTTACAAAATCACTAGCACATACATGTGAAGATATGTCTGTAAGGTTATTTCCTAAAGCATTATTAGTAATGCAAAAATATTTAGAAACAACTGAAATGTTGCTCAGAAATATGGTTGAATAAATTTTGGTATATCTGTACTCCGGAATAGTATTGCAGTGTTAGAAAGAATGAAGCAAATTTGTATTACAGGCAGAAATCCATAGAACCCATGATATGTTTTCTTTTATTTTCTTTTTTGAGTCAGAGTCTCTCTGTCACCCAGGCTGGAGTGCAGTGACACACTCACGGCCACTGCTGCCTCCATCTGCTGGGCTCAGGCAATCCTTCTGCTTCAGCCTTCCAAGTAGCTGGAACTACAGGTGCATGCCACTACACCCAGCTAATTTTTATTTATGTATTTATTGCAGAGACGAGATCTCACCATGTTGTCCAGGCTGGTCTTGAACCCTTGGGCTCAGGCAATCCTCTCGCCTCAGCCTCCCAAAGTGCTGGGATTAAAGGTGTGAGCCACTGTGCCCAGCTCATGATATGTTTTCTTTCTTTCTTTTTTTTTTTTTTTTTGAGTTGGAGTCTCACTCTGTCGCCCAGACTGGAGTGCAGTGGCCGCTCCTGGCCACCGCAGCCTCAACCTGCTGGGCTCCAGCGATCCTTCCGCCTCAGCCTTCCGAGTAACTGGAATTACAGGCATGTGCTACCACCACCCGGCTGATTTTTTGATTTATTGTAGAGATGAGGTTTCGCTGCCTGGGTGGGTCTCAAACCCGCGGGCTCAGGCAATCCACTTACCTCAGCCTCCCAAAGGCGCGGGATTACAGGCTGAGCCACCGAGCCTGGCATGCTTTCTAATATAAAAAGCAAAACTGAAAAAAATGTGTTAGATGATTCCACATGTGTTTCTGAAAAAAATTCTCTGTGTAAATGGGGTTAAATTTTTGAAATTTATTAATATGCTTTTCTTTCAATTTCTGAGTACATGATCTTTGCAATAATGGCTCAGGGAACATCCATCTGCCGTGAGAGGATTAGAAATGTTATAGAAGAAACAAAAAGAGGGTCAGCACAGTGGCTCATGCCTGAATCCCACCACTTTGAGAGGGTGAGGCAGGAGGACTGCTTGAGTCCAGGAGTTTGAGATCAGCTTGGGCAACATAGCAAGACCCTGTTTCTATTTTAAAAAAACCAAAACTTTTTGGCCGGGCACTGTGGCTCAAGCCTGTAATCCCAGCACTTTGGGAGGCTGAGGCGAGAGGATTGTCTGAACCTAGGGGTTTGAGACCAGCCTGGGCAACTTGGTGAAACCTCGTCTCTGCAATAAATAAATAAATAAAAATTAGCCGGGTGTGGTGGTATGTGCCTGTAGTCCAGCTACTTGGAAGGCTGAGGAGGAAGGATCGCATGAGCTCAGCAGGTTGAGGCTGTGGTGGCCGTGAGCATGTCACTGCACTCCAGCCTGGGCAACAAAGTGAGATCTAACCCAGATAAATAAATAAAGTTTTAAAAAATTAACCAGGCATGGTGGTGCATGCCTAGAGTCCCAGCTACTTGGGAGATTGAGGTAGAAGGATCACCTGCAGTGAGCCATGATCATGCGGCTTATTCCAGCTTATGCGATCGAGTAAGACCCTGACTCAAATAAATAAATAACTACATAAAAAGAGAAAAGGAAATTCAGTTTCTGACATTCAAAAGTAGGATACAGCAGTCAGACAAAAGTCAACTTCTGTAGTTTTTATTTCTCAATTAAATACTTAGCTGTGATTAGAGTTGGGAAGAATGATGTGACCTTAGGAAAAGCCTACTCTGAAGATGGAGGGGAAGAGAGTCAGGAAAGTCAGGGCAGCACATGGGGGGACATGAGGGCCCCAGTTTCCCTTCGGAGACTGGCTTGGAGGAGGGATGTCAGTTACAGGGTGTCATCACTAGCAACAGAGAGGCTATGGCTCGCCCACCTTTTTGCCTCATATGCCACCACAAAACCTGGGCTGTGGTAGCCAGACTACGAGGTGACCCCTACTGGTCACCTTCTTGGGTAGTCCCTGTTGAAATGCTATTCTCCATGAGGCTGGCTGTAGACTGAATTATGTCCCCCCAAATTCAAATGTTGGAATCCTAGCCCCCAATGGGTAGGAGGTAGGGCTTGTAGAAGGAAATTAAGGTTAAGTCAGGTTATAAGAGTGGGGCCCTAATCCAACAGGATTGGGAGCCAAGAAGGAGGAGAAGGAGAAGGAGAGGTCTCTTTTTGCTCTCTCCACCACATGAGGACACAGCTAGAAGGTGGCTGTCTGTAAGTTAGAAAGAGAGCCCTCACCAGGAACCAAATTGGCTGACACCTTGATCTTGGACTCACAGCCTCCAGAATTGTGAGAAATAAATTCCTGTTGTTTATACCCAGTGTATGGTACTTTTAACACGGCAGCTTGAACAGATTAAGACAGAGCTCTCAACATTTTGGCATGACTTGTGAGCAAAGAGGGACTGCCCTTTGTTCTGGACTATCTTCTCAAGGTTATTTGTGCAGCAAACAACCTCGGAAGACAGACATAGTCTCCCTCTAAAATCAAGGGCAGGCATATTCACTGCCCATTAGAGGAGATTTGGGCTTCCTTAACTCGGCTTTCCTCTCCTGTAACACATTCTGCTGTGTGTGCAGGTGATTTCTAGACCACTTCATGTTGATCTGTGGGAATTTTGACTTGGGAATCAATAAAAAAAAATGCTGCTACTCTGGCCGATGCTATTGCTGTGATCACAAATTGCCCTTGTGTCAGACGCGGGAGCCTCATGTCTTCTACCAGCATCCACCAAGCTGTGGCAGGCTCACTTATTAGCTTACAAGGAGGGTCAAATCTCACAGCATACATGGTTCTTGAGATTTCTCTCCTATTTTGAATCAGGGCTGGCCCTTCTAGCAACAGAATATGGTGGAAGTGATGCCATGTGACTTCAAAACGAAGTCATAGGGACAACATAGCTTCTGCTGCCTAGTTCTCTTGGGATGCTCACTCTTGGCTTCCAGTCACCATGCTGTGAGGAAGCTCAAGTTGCCCTGTGAAGAGGCCCCCATAGAGAGGTGCTGACAGCCTGCACCAGTTTGCTAGAATGTGAGGGAGCCAAGTTAAAGGTGGATCCTCTAGTCCTGATCCAATCTTCAGATCACTGCAGCCTTACTGCAATCTCAGGAACAACTCAACCAGAAATGCTCAGTCAAGTTTCCCCAACCTCCAAATTCCTGACTATGAGGACTATTAAATAATTATAGCTGTTTTAAGCCATTATATTTGGGTTGATTTAATATGCATGTAGATCATTAATATGGGGACACAGGGCTCAACTCCTTAGTGGCAGTGGTTGCCAGCAGAGGGAGACCTGAGCATTCCTGCACTGCCATGTGGTGTGGAAGCTGGGTGGGGGCCCGCAGACCTGCCTTGGGGCCACCATGGCAGGAGAGAGTGACCTTGGAGCAGAGAGAGGCCGGGCAGGGACTGTTGTGCTATGACTTGGATGGAAGATGAGAGAGGCTCTGGGCAGAGTCTGGGAATTACAGCAGCCTCAGACTTCAGTCTGAACACCTGGAGGGCACACAGTTAGCTGGGGAGAGGGACATCATTCCAGAGGCCAAGAAGGCAGACAGTAGCACTAAGACCCTAACTACTTCCTCCTCAACAAAAAGCCACTTGAACCACACTTCCCTTCAAGTACAACCATTGGGAATGAAGCGGAACAAGGGACTGGTCCATTTGGGGAGGCCAGCTTTGAATCACGTAGGACGAAGAGTTCAATTTTTCCCACTGCCCAATGACTGTGGGACTCAAGAAGAATTTTAATAAAGAATCAGGCCGGGCTTGGTGGCTCAACCTGTAATCCCAGAACTTTGGGAGGCCGAGGAAAGTGGATTGCCTGAACCTGCGGGTTCGAAACCAGCCTGGGTAAATTGGCAAGACCTCGTCTCTACAATAAAATAAAAAATAGCCAGTCATGGTAGCGCGCGTCTATAGGTCTGGCTACTCAGAAGGCTAAGGCGGAAGGATCACTGGAGCCCAGCAGGTCAACACTAGGGTGGCCATGAGTGTGCCACTGCACTCCAGCCTGGGCAAAGGAATAAGATCCAACTCAAAAAAAAAAAAAAAAAAAGAAAAGAAAAGAAACAATGTTTACCTGCCTTTCTAAGTTGTAACATGAGTTAACATTTGTGTTCCTGGGAAACAACACACACACACACACAAATATATAGAAAATGTCTGAAAGGATCTATGCTCAACTGGAAATAGTGACTGTTCCTGGGGAGATTTATTTTTTACTCTATTGGTTTTATTTTTAAACTTTATTTATCTACCTTTTTTGCTTAAAGCATCGAGGAAGGAAAGAAGAACAAGCAGGGGATCATATAAGTCTATGAAAATTATCCTTGGGTAGGTAGATCTGGGTTAGAATCCTGGCTACCAATAGTGTGTGGTAGAAGACAATTTAATAAACCCCTCTGAGCCCCATCTATAAAATGGGGAATGTTAGTATTACCTTCTTCCTAGGTTGTGGTAAACAGTCAGTGAAATAATCCATGGAGAACATTCGGTACATAACCTGGCGTGGAGTCGGTGTTCATGTTTGTGCAAAACAAATTCTGTCGTGAGCATGTCTTGTTTTTAATTATTTCCAGAGATGAAAATTTCAGAAAAACCAAAAGAACAGTGTCATAATCACACAGAGTCCTACCACCTAGATGAACAGCAAGTAACTTTTTTAGTCACATTCGCTTCGATCCTTTTTGCAAAGGACACAAGGAAGGCATGCATATGTTCTCCCTTTTAAAAACAAGCCCAACCTAACAGATCAAGCTGAGGTTCTCCTGGGTACTTCCCAGGCTCCTCTTGTGCCTCCTTTCTCCTGGACAAGCCTTGGCAGGAGTGTGGCATGTTCGCTTCTGGTCCAAATCTCCCAAGTGCTATTCCCAGTGCTGGGTGTTAGATGGCCGTATCCAACAAACCCAATGGTGCAGGCAAGAGAGACACCAAGGGACAGAGGCAGCCACAGGTGAGAAGGTCAGAAGACCCCATCAGGAGGAGAATTCAGCTAGCTGCCCAGAGTGGGGGGCTCGAGGGGCTAGAAGCTGGAGCAGCCCCCCGATGGGCCCTGGGAGCAGCCGCCTGCCCTGACATTTGGTCAGTCATGATATCTGCACAGTTCCAGGGCCACTTGTGATGTCATCTGCACAGTTAGCCCCACCTCCCAGTGTCACCAATACAGTCATGAAGTCACACAGAGTATCACCTGCACTGTCAGCCTCCACCCCACGTCAGCTCGACAGACACAATGTCACCTGCCCATTAGTAAGTCTCACTATGAATAGCCAACCCTTACTCAAGTATCACCTGCAAGCCACACAGTTACTCAGGACCTCATCTGTTCACGTGCAGCCCCACTGCAGTGTCACAGGCACAACCATGCAATTTCCACAGTGGCCTCCGCACAATCACTGATAGTTTCGCCTGCACACAGTCACGCAGTACCCCTGGGCTCAGTCACTCACAATCCACAGAGTCTCCTGCCCATGGCCAGCCTCACAGGGTCATCTGCCGTCCCATGCTCCATCAGCCTCGCCACGTGGTATGACATCACACACAGTGTCACAGAACCCTCCCCACAGAGCCCTGTCCGCACACCACGTGCCCAGCAGTCAGCTGGAGCCTGGGCTGTCCTGCCCAGAGGCCCGGGCCTGCCTGTGCCAACAGGACCGCCCTTCGGGGGCGCCTTTGGCTCCATCTCAGGCGCTGGAAGCACAGTAAACGCAAAGAAAAGGCTTTGTTCTTTGTGGGCAGGTCATTAAGGGGAGCCAGCCCCTCCGCCGGCCCCTCCCCTCCAACAAAGGAACAAAACAGCAGCTATTTTTAGATTCGTGTCAAACTCTCCCCTAGACCCCGGGGTGGGGAGTCCCGTGAGAGAGGCGTCTGTGAGGCTCTTAATGAGCGGCAGCAGCCTTGCGGGCCCGGCTCTCCAGGCAGCTGGCCCTCATCTCCGCCGGGGGAGGAGCGAGCCCGGATGCTCCCGAGACAAAGGGAAGGCAGAGACAATGAGAACAATGCCCGGGATCCCAGGATGCCAGCTTCCCGGGGAGAACCCCCCACTCCTTGGAAGGAGGTCCCACTGGGTACAGGGCAAGGGCGTCGGGACACCCCCTGCCCTGTCTAATTCGCCAGGCACCTCCCTGGCTCCATTTCCCGGAGGAGGCCAGTGACTCGCCTGGAGCGGCAGGCGCTTTCTGAACTATGCAGAGCCAAGCCTGAGTCTCAACTCTGCCCCTTACGCTTGGGTGGCCTGAGTTTCCTCGCCTGGAAGATAGAGATGAGAATTCTCACCTCATGGTAGCTTTGAGGGTTCCAGAAGATGAGAACGGGGCACACAGTAGGTCCTCAGCCAGCCCTGGATTGTGTGAGCTCCCCAAGCGAGAGACTTGCCTTGGACACTGGATCTGAGGGCCCAACGCACAGCCTGGCACACAGTAGATGTTCAATAAATATTTGTCCAAGAGGTTAATGAAGAGTCTTTACCAGCCTTCAGCCCTATAGGCCGGCACCAACGCTTAAGTCACCTTTTTCCCAAGCTATGCGCCCCAGAAAGAAATTTGCCGGCTCGGGCTGAGTCATGGTCAGCAGGTGAGCTGCAACCTCCCCAGGCTGGAAGCCCCGCGCTGCAGTGACAGACTATTACCACCAGGGGGCGCAATCTCTTAAGGTTTCCACACAAGTCTGGGTCCTTTCCAACGCTCAGGGCCCGGCAGGTGAGGTACCTGTCCATTCCCCTTAGCAGAGATCTGTGGAGGCAGTCTCCTAAAACTCTGGAGCAGCCACATTACAACAAAGTCCAACATCTTCTCAAAGTTTAGAAAGAAGCTCTTCTTCGGGTTTGGGCTTTTAAGTCACTTTCCAGTGTACTCTCCTCACAGACTATGGTGACCTGTTGCTCCCCCAGTGCTTGCCCGGCCAGACTTCAAGATTCCTTGTTCTGTCACCCTACTCCTCTCCCAACCAGAGAAGCCCAGACCACAAAGCTGGAAGGGCCCGCCAAGTGGATCTGATCATCAACCACCCCATTGTACAGATGGGAAAGCTGAGGTCCACAGAACAGAATCACCTTCACAAGGATACATAGTGAGAGTAAAACAGGCCAAGACCAAAACCTAGGTCCCCTTTTTCAGCTTGCACCGTCTCACTCATGAATTGTTTCCCTGTTGTTTAGGGGAAAGGAATAAAGGGAAGAGAGATTTTGAGACCTTCTGCTCCAGACACTCGGTACTACCTTTTACCTGCACTATTCTATTGAATCCCCTACGGCCCCCTGAAGAGAATTCATTTTCTCCTTTTATGAATGTGGAAAGTGAGGTTTGGTGAGGTTGCCCCAAGTTCCACAGCTAACAAATGGCAGCCCCAGTACCTGTCCCTGGGACTGTCTGATTCCCAAACCCGCATTCTTTCTGTTGTGGCAAGTTGATCCATATAAAATTTCTATTCCCATAGGTTAAAAAATGTACAAGTATCTGGTATGCTTAAACTCAATACTATGCCAAGGAGACCTCCTTTTCCTGAAGGTAAGAGCCATTTACTGGAATAGTCTAGTGGCAATGGGGGAGGGGAGTACAGATTTCTTCAGGTGCAAATTGCCCTGGGAAGACCACTGTTGCTGGAGAGATTCCCCTCGCCCCAAGCTCAAAGCCCAGGCCAAGATCTTGGAGTGGCAAGAAGGCTCTTCTGGCCCAAGTTGAAGGACTTTTGACCACAGAAGGATCATGCATCTTGAGCAGGAAGAGTTTTAGGGCACTGGGGTCCTGGAGATATGGCTTCTCTAGCTATATCAGGGAGCCCCCTTGGAAGAGAGGCGAACTCACTTGGTATAAATTTAGAATGTCACAGAATGCCACAGAATATCGTGGCTGGAATGCCACAGAGTGCTGTTGAATGTCAAGGAATGTCGTAAAGTGTTCTGGAATGTCACAGGGTATCGTGAATTCTTGTAAATGTCAAAAGATGTCATAGAATGCTGTAGATTGTTGTAAATGTCATCAGATATCAAGGACCACCTTCCAATGTTATCATAGAGTACAATAGATGGCTGTAAATGTCATAGAATGACTTAGAACATCACCTTAGACGTGGCAGGCTGTTAAAGAATGTCAGCATCTCAGAATGTCATGGAAACTTCAAGCCAGCCAGAAAGGACTTTAGAAATCATCCAGGTTCACCTGCTCATTTTGCAGATGGGAAAACTGAGGCCCAAACAGGGGACCTTGGCTAATGAAGCTCACACAGATGCAGATTCAGAGTCTGGGTCTCCAGACTCCCAGTCCAAAGCAGCCTCCCTTGGCTTGAGGCTCTCAGGGACTAATTAACCCTGTGTTGGAAACAATGATGCCTGGTGGGTATTAAGTGAAACTCCCAGTTCTGGCTGGCACTAGCCTATGTCAGGGAATTAACTCCATATGTGGGGCTTTCTGGTCTGGAAAGTGAAATAATGAGTTATTTGCACTGAAGTCAACATTTCTACTTTGCAGCAGAAAGAGGGCGGCTGTGTTGGGGGAGTCCTCGGAGACTGCTCCCCAGGCCTGGGTCAGGAAAGGTGCCTCTGGCTCTCCCAGGGACACTCCTGGCTCAGACAAGGACTCTGAGGTGCCCGATCTTGTCAACAACACTTAGCAGAGGTCCAGGGGCATAGGAGGCTGGTTGTGGTCTGAGAGGCGAGGGGGCAGAAAAGGGACCCTGGAAGGGGAGCATCTGATGTCACACTAGGTCTGTCCAGCTAGATGCTGGCTGGTGGGAGGAACGTCTCTGTCAGACCCACTGCAGTGAGAGGTCACGGGGGGAATGAGATGGCCAGATGGACCTTCCTTTAGGAGGCAATTTTCCCTGGCCTTTGCTCTGACAGGGACTTGACCACCATAAGACATACTCTGCTTCTCCCCTTTTGTCTTTCTCTCTCTGTCTCTGTCTCGCCTTCTCTTTCTCTCTCTCTTTCTCTGGTTCTCTCTGTCTCTTTCTGTCTCTATCTCTATCTGTCTGTCTCTGTGTCTCTGTCTTTATTTGTCTGTCTTTTTGTCTCTCTCTCTCACACCCAAAGATCTCCAGGACCAGCCCCTCCCCTTATCCTCCTTGGTCCTGTGACCCACCCTGCAAGTCCTCTGATCCTCACAAATGAACAGAGCCCTGGAGCTACTTGCTTAACAGGGGAAGTAAAACAGGGAGAATTCCAGGATCTGCTTACATTCCCACTGGTGCAGAATCCCCTTCCCTGACTGCGGGTCAGGGTCTCTGGGTGCAGAGCCCAGAGTAAGCCCAGGGTGTTCCCAGTTCCAAGGGGAGAGTTGGCAGCACCATTGAGCCAGCTTGTCAGGGAAGGTCCCTTGGGTGGGCCCAGGGCCGGTCCTGGCTGACCAGAGCCACCATCTCAGCTGAACCAGAAACCTTGCCCCTCTGGGGCTGGACTGGCAGTGGCTCCAGGCATCAGGCTCCTGCCCTCTTAGCAAAACCATCCCTTTTCTGTGAGAGTTTGCTCCCTGCAGCTGTAAAAATAACAAGGTCCCAGCAGAGGACGGTGGCAGAGCTGAGTTCAGGAAGGGGCAAAAAGGAATAATGTGCAGGAGGAAGAGGGGGTGGAGGGGCTCAGGCAGGGCAGACCATGGTGCGGGGGGCGTGCTGGGGGGAGGCCAGGGGCCGTGGAGGACCACACAAGGAGCAGTGGGGTCTGCAGTGATGAAGCTTTTCTAACGGGGCACACGCCCATGTGTTGCCATTCTGTCCATGTGTGGACATGTGTGCCCAAGTATGTGTGCTTGTGTGCACCCACCTCTGGGTGTCTGTAGGTCATTTTGCATGTTGGAGTCTACACAGGTGACATAGAATGGCTGCAAGAACCGAGGATAAGTATGGTAATGATAAGCAAATAGTGTGTGAGACCGTGTCAGGAATGAGAGGGTGACGGAAGGGAGTGCCGGAGCTCATGGAGTGGGTCCCCTGTGTTCACGTGGGCACCATATTTATTCATGTGCCAATGCCATGTGCACTTCCTGCCCCTGCCCTGCCCTCCATCTACCCTTTGCCACCTGGTTTCCAGATTTGCTCTGTGATGATCGAGAGAGCAGAATAGAGGGGCAGGAGCTGAGGGGAGATGGGAAGGGGAGGCGGCAAGAGGCGAGAGGGAGGCTGGGAGGCCGAGAAGACAGAAGAAGGCAGAGAAAAGTAGCAACCAAAGGGGAAACATGAGGATTCAGTGTGGAAGATGGGGACAGTTGCTCTGTGAGGTGGGGAAGCAGAGGGGAGCAGGGAGAGGGGCTATTGTGAGTCCTAGCCTGCATCCATCCCTTCTAATGTTCTTTATGAAATTCAGGCAAAGACTGAGGTTCTTTTAAGATTACTATTTGATGGCCGGGCACAGTGGCTCACACCTATAATCCCAGCGCTTTGGGAGGCAGAGGTGGGAAGATTGCTTGAGCCCAGGAGTTTGAGACCAGCTGGGTGACATAGCAAGACCTCATCTTTATTTTAAAAAAATAGCCAGGCACGATGGCATGCGCCTTTAGACTTAGATACTCAGGAGGCTGAGGCAGGAGGATCACCTGAGCCCAGGGGGTCGAGGCTGCAGTGAGCTGTGAGCATGCCACTGCACTTCAGCCTGAGCAACAGAGTGAGACCCTGACTCAAAAAAAAAAAAAGTTTAGTATTTGATGGCCGGATATTGTGTCTTTGGATGTGATTCTGCTAAGACTAGACCATCTGGGCCACCACCTGCAGTCTCATCAGCTGTGTCCAGGGGAGACTGCTTGTCTCTGGGTGGGACAGCAGTTTTGGGAACAGGGAAGCCTTGTGAGCTGGGCAAATACCCACCAAAGGTGTCTTCAAATGAGAGGCACTCCTGACCTCAGTACCAGGGCTTCCTCCCTGGGCACCTGCTTCCTTGTCCATTCCCCTACCCCTAGAGAGACCAAAAGTTTCAAGATGATCTAGGGTCCCAGGACTAGGCCCACTTGGGACTTACCACCTCATTTGCATGTGGCCTCAGCCTCAAAAAGCTTAATTCTTTTAAAAATAAATCTCCAATATTATCTTTATTTTGTTTTAGAATCGTGGGGTACATGTGAGAATTTGTTGCATAAGCCTATTGTGTGAAGTCAAAGTTTGGGCTTCTGACAAACCCTCCTCCCACATCCCCCCTGAGTAGTGGACATGGTACCCAATGGGTGGTTTCATATCCCATATCCTCCCTCCCAAAGAGCTTATATTCTAACAGGGGAGACAGAAGTCATGGTTCCTTCTGACACAGAGAGCATGATAATAAAGGTGTCACAAGGCAGGAGTGGAGGGGGCAAGTGTTGGCCAATCCCCCCAAACAAAGAAGGGGACCACAAAAGGTGGGGACCTTCAACGTTAGACTTAAGGTATGAACTGGAGATTGCTTACTGGGCATGATGGTACCAGCCTGGGTTGGAGCTCTTGGAATTGCTTCCCAGGAGGTAGGAACAGCATGTGCAGAAGCAAGGGGGTTGAGGAGCCCGGTTCTTCAGGGCAAAGGCAAGTGCAGGAAGTGAATGGGAGGAGGGTAAGGTTGGGGAGTGCATGGACCCTGTTGGGAAGGCTGGAATCGCGGGTCATAAGCCAACCTTCAGCCAGAGAGCAACGAGAAGCTTTGGACAGGTGGTGGAAGGTTTCAATTAGGGAAGAATTCAAGGATCCAGTGGCCTTTTGGAAGATTTACTCAGCCTGTTGGGTGGTGCTTGAGAAAGGGTTGGAGGCAGGAGGGGCAGTCAGCAAGGAGATAGTGGCCCACGTTCACTGAGCACTGTCTTGTATGTGTCTCACCTTCTCCACCACCCTAGGCAAGGTCAGTATTCCCATTGTACAGATGAAGAAACAGAGACTCAGGAGAGTCTCTGAGGTGACTTTCCTAAGATCACGCCGCTCGCAGATAGCTCCTTGAGAGTCGAGCCCTCCTTGTCTGATTCCAGAACCCTCGTTTCCTCTCTCGCCAAGCCTGCGGTGGAGCACATGGGCCCTAGATCCAGGCTGCCTGGGTTTGAATCCGAGCTTCACCACTAATAGCATTTTGATGTAGGGCAACTGACAGAAGTACTGGGGCCAGTGTCCTCGTCTGAAAAGCAGGGTTCATGATAGCGTCTCCAACATGGGGTTGTGACAATTACGAGTGGAAATGTGCAAAGTGCTTAGCACAGTGCCTGGGTGCAGTAAGCACTCGCTGTGTTGGTATCTCTGGGGGAGCACATGTTGTCCAGCTTAGGTGGGAGATGCTGCGAGATGTAGAGGTGGCATGGGTGGGATGATGGGGAAAGGGAAAGGAGTCAACGATGTGTCCCGATTCTGGCCTGAGGGCCTGGGGTGGCAGTGCTAGTAACTCAGTTCAAGGCAGGATGATACATTCAGCTGGGGATGCTGAGGGCTCCTGGCCAGCGACCACTCCCCGGCACCTCTGCAGCCTGGGAGGAGACCTGCCCGCATTATTTCCATGCTCCCCCCTCCCCGCCATTCACTCAGAAAAGGCCTCCTCTGATCAGAGTATCAGGGAGACCTCTGTGTCTTTGACAGTCTAGGGACAGACTCACTAAGCCCAGCCAGAGGCTGCTGCCACAGCTGACCCCTGGATCCAGCCTCAGAGATACTCCCAGGCTTCGGTCCAATGGGCCTGGCACACTTACAAGACCATGGTTTTTTCTGTGCATGAGTTCATTGTTGTCCCCTGAATCAGCATTAATGTCAGTAACAAAATAGTAAGACCTTTTTAAAATGGGAGGTCTCCTCTTAACACATAATTTTGGGTGTACTTGGGATACCAAAACTTTGAGAGTTTTAGGAAAGAATGGATATATTCATGAAAAAGACTGGTTGTGCATATGGTTCTTCCTTCTGAGCACTCTGCTAAAAGTGGTCATTGTTTAAAGTTTACAAGAAAAATAAGGCAAAATGTTCCAAACATGAGTCCCTTTGGGTGAGGTTATGTAATTTAGGGATTAAGGACCCAGTTAAAGGCAATAACTTTAATCTCTCTGATCCTCAGTTTCTTCATCCTCTAACTAGGTATGGAAATATCTACTTCACAGTGTAGATAGGAGGAATAAAGAAACTGATGTCAGAGGGTGTGGCCTAGAGGGAGAGCTCAGTGTATGTGGCCACTATGAAAAGTTGGTCAGGAGGGCAGGACTGAGGGACTTGGGGTCAGGCGGCTTGGGGTTGGTGTGGTGACTCTGTGTGCCTTATTCTTTTCTTTCTCCTAAAATAAAATCAGCTTTAAACAAATAAAAGTAACATTCATTTAAATGATTTATCGGAAATAGATTCATTGTACAAGATCCACACAGCACAGAAAGGTGAAAGAAAACAAAAGTCAGAAAAAATCCACCTCTAGACATTAACTACCAATGACATCTTGGTATATCTTCCACCATAATTATTTATTTGACATCTATCTATCTATCTATCTATCTATCTATCTATCTATCTATCTATTCATCATCCATCCATTTGGCCATTCATCTATCTACCTACCTGTCTGTCTGTCTGTCTGTCCATCCATCCATCCATCCATTTGGCCATTTATCTGTCCATACATCCTTCCATCCAAGTGGACATACTTAGACACTATGGTTTAGTCTTGACCACTCAAAGAATTTTAATATTTTTAAAAATTCTTTTCATCTCAAGGCTCTCCCTCCATCCTATCATTTTCCTTAAAATTATCTGCTGGGAAACACAGCTCAACAGTTTTTGACCAAAACCAGCATGACCTCCGGGCCCCACCCTCCCTATTTACCCAATCTCACCCTGATTGACTTTTTTTTTTGTTTCCCTGCATGAAAAAAGTCCTCAAAGGGAAACTTTTTGCCAGTGTGGAAGAGGTGAAACAAAAAATGGCATAAGCACTAAAAGGTGTCAAAATTGATGAGTTCAAAAACTGTTTGAGCAGTGGAAAAAGCATCTTGATTGGTGGATTGCATCAAATGGTGAGTACTTTGAAGGTGACTGGAGTTTAAACATGTAAGAATAAATACACAACTTTTTGCAAATAAATTCCAGTTTGGGGGTCCCCTTCATATGTCCTCTGTCTTCTGTAGGTCCTAAAAATTGACTCCTACTTTAATGGTCATACTGTGATTAGTTACCAATGCCTTTGGACTTGGACTCCCCAACTTACCTTTTCAAAGGCTAGAATAATCACAAGACAAGCATCCTTTGTGTACTTGTGGATACCTTGTTCTTATGGAGCATGTCACCCCCTGCTTCCCCAACACCCCTGGGTTGGGAACACTGTGGTCTCCCCTTCAGGTCAGGCTGCCCAATTGTTGAAAGTGGTATCAGCATCCTCAGCCCCTGCTATCAGGGCTATGGCCAGTCAAGTTGCTCCGTTTTCTCACACCTTGTGTCCCCTTCCTCATATGACTTTGACACACTCTGCCACCTGGAGACTCCTTCCCATGTGATCCAGCTTCCAGCTCTTCCTTCCCCATGGCCCATATTTCTGAGTACCAGACAGCTTTGGGCATGAACCTACCCAAAGCACATGTATATTTTTCTTAGTACTGTATGTGGTTGAGGTATTTGCATACTGAAAAACATGCAGTGCCACCAATGCTATTTGTAGCACACAGCAGATCTACTTGAGCTACCTCTAATTTCAACTACACCTGGGGTGGACAATTAGGGTTTTTCCAAGGCAGCTGGAAAGTCCAGAGGAGTCAATAGTCCTTTGGTCAGCTTTCAGCCAATGGGGGTGATGGGTAGGAGAAGCCAGTAGATAAATATCTCTCTCTGTCTGCTGTCCTTTAGAGACAATATTGGCCAAGGGAAATTCTCTGAAGGTCACTAAAAAATCACCTCACAAAAGGCAGAGCAATTGAAGAAAAGGCATACAAATTTTATTAATGTGTACACAGGAGCCTTCAGAAAGAGGACCCAAAAATACAGGGGAAATTGCCCATTTTAAGCCGGGCTTGGTGGCTTAGCCTGTAATCCCATGCTTTGTGAGGCTGAGGTGAGTGGATTGCCTGAGCCCACGGGTTCGAGACCTGCCTGGGCAACTTGGCGAGACCTCATCTCTACAATAAATCAAAAAATTAGCTGGGCGTGGTAGCACGTGCCTGTACATTCCAGCTACTTGGAAGGCTGAGGTGGAAGGATCGCCGGAGCCCAGCAGGTCGAGGCTGTGGTGGCCAGGAGTGGCCACTGCACTCCAGTCTGGGTGACAGAGTGAGACTCCAACTCAAAAAAAAAAATTGTTCATTTTAATGCTTAGATTTAACAAAAGTATGGACAGCTGTGAAGAAATATGAGTAGACTTAAGTGGAGAAACCCAGCAAGAGCTGTCTGTCTAGATTCTCTTTGAGCAGCATTCCTGTCTTCTGGGTGTGGGGCAGGACCCCTTCTGGATCTACAGTCAAACAAGGTAGGCCAGATCATTTGTTTATGCCAGTTTTTACACAGAAAGGCAGAGGGAAAGTTGGAGTACTATTTTTAGGTTTTATGACTGAATTTGGGGAAAAGAGATTCTGGTTTCTATGGTCCCCCTTAGGAAAGAGGCTTTCTAGTTTCTATGGCCAGCCTTGAGGGAGAATGAGACTGAGAGACAGGAGGGAGGAGAAGGTCAGAGAAAAGCTTTTGCTTCTGAGGTCTTTGTGTTAGGGAACTGTTTTCTGAGTCCCAACAAGACACAATTCTCAGGTACATTCTCTACAGTTCCTTAGGGCGCTCCCTGCAAGGCTAACTGACATCTATCCCATACAATAACATGCCCTCTCCTGGTGCATCCTCCTCCTCTGGCTCATAGCTCCTTCTTCCTTGCTCCAGTCTCCTTGTATTACCTCCAGACCCTGTCTACAAGTCCTCGTCTCAGGCTCTGTTTTGGGAGAGACCCAAACTAAGACATGTAAGGTGATATATTGTGAAGCCTCAGCCTCTTGACTGGGCTAGCCAGAACTCTCCAGAAGCGGGCACCTGACAGAATTGCACCAAAAGGGCTGATATTCATTGGGCCTCTAGAGTCATGATAATCTCCTGTTCTCGGGAAACAGGTTGCAAATTAGGTGCCCATGTCCTGGCCCCTGACATAGGATTTGAACCTGAAAAGAGAGACTCGTCATTTATCTGATGACATCGCGTATGTTTCCTTCAGCTGCTCTCAGGTGATGGCATGCTAAATTGCCAGGAAGAGAACTGGAACTCACAGAAGGAGACTGAGGAGAGACAGCTCGAGTAAGCGCCAGGGAGAGCTGCCTGGCAACCCGAGGCTCTGTGAAGTGAGGCTTTTCAAAGACTTTTTAGACTGTGGTTTGTGTTTCATTTTTGAGCTAGGTTTTTTAAAAGTTGCTTTGACAGAGAAGAGTTATCTTTAAACCTAAAAGAGCTCATTTGATCAATAAAACACTCTAGAAAGTCAATGGAAAAAAGAACCCAAAACCTGAATCACAGTAAAATAAAGACAAACAGCCAATAAAAAAAAAATCAAAGATGGTAAGGCAAAAAATTGCAAAGTAAAAGATGGCCATCTTTTGCCTATCAAACCGGCAACAATTTAAAAATGCTAGTGCTTAGCACAGTGTGACAGACTGCTGTATCATTAGTATTGTTGTTGTTATTATTTTAAGAGACAGGGTCTAGCTATGTTGCCCAAGCTGAACTTGAGCTCCTGGGTTCAAGTGACCCTTCTGCCTCAGCCTCCCAAGTAGCTGGAGCTATAGATATGTGCCACAGCACCCAGCTCTGACTGCGATTTACTACCTCTAATACATCCTTTCTTTCTTCCACCATGACAGAGTTTTAGGGTGTACATTGATATTCAGACAAAGACTATATTTCCCAGACTACTTTGCAGTAGATATGTTCATACAACTAAGCTCTCATGAATGGAATGTGCCAGGAGTGATGTGTTTAATTTTAGTTTCATTTGTGTGAGCTGAGATCCCAACTGGAAAGAGATGGCACCGTCCAACTGGGTAAATTGATGAGAACTTAATAAAAGCACAATTTACAAAGATGTGGACAGTGTGTAATAAAGAATTTCATGGCCTTTGCACTTGGTTCTTGGGAGGTCACATTCAAATGCTTGGAATTTCCTGAGTGGAAGAAGTATCTTTGTTATTCATAGATGACCGCTTAGACCACATCTGATGGTTTAGGTGACTAATGGCCCCTAGGTAGTTTATGCTAATGAAAGACAAATTAGTGTCAGGATGGGGACTGGCCATGCCAGAAAGTCTGACTTTGTGATTAGAGGATTGAGGCTTTGAGTCACCTGATATCAGCCCTACCTTGGAGACAGATAAAAGGCTAAAGATTGAGTTCAACCTCATAGCCAATTATTCAATCAATCATGCCTTTGAAATGAAACCCCAGTTAAAGTTTAAGTGAGCTTCCCTGGTTGTTCATGCTGGGTATATTGTCACACATTGATATGCTGGAAGGGTAATGGGTCCCTGAGGATGATGGAAGCTTGGCGTTTGGGACACTTACCCAGACCTTGACCTATGCGAATCTTCCTTTGGCAGGTTCTGATTTGTGTCTTTTGGCTAATATGTGTATAGAGCTATCCTGAATTCTATGAGTTATTTTAGAATTATTGAACCTGAGGGAGTAGTGGGAATCCCCAGATTTGTAGCCAGCTAGTCAGAAGTGAGGGTAGTCTGCGAAACCCCAAATTTGCAGCTGGTGTCTGAGTGAAGGCAATCTTATGGAAGATTGTGCTCTCAACCTGTGACGTTTGACCAAAATCTGGGTAGTTGGTGTCAGAAGACACTGCAGGCAGGGTTTAGGAAAAGACACAAGATGATGCAGTACCCCTAGGGTAGCAACAGTAGGGAGCTACTACCCTCCCCAGGCCTTAGAGGCAGGAGAGGGAGCAGCTACAAACCCAGAGAGAACTACGCAGAGTGGACCATCCACAGGAGCTGTGGCCTTCAATAAAGGGACACGGACAGCCCCCAGCTAGCGGAGAGCCAGGGAACTCAATACCTTGGTCTCCTTCCCTATCCTCTGATTTCTTAGTAGTGTCTCCCATTGGCTGAACTAAACTGGAAGCCAGAGGGCAAGGAAATCTATAGAGTTCAGCCTCCAAGGCACAGAGCAGAACAGAGAGTGGTTCTGGAGGGGCCGATATCCAGTTCAATTGCCCAATACAAAATTGCCTTCTCTCTACTGCCTTTCAGTCTCCTTTCTTGCAGACTGAAATCAAATGAGGACCTGAATGGCCTTGGATCATAGAGTTAGAGACAATGCCTCAGGGATGGCAGAAGAAGATGTAAGGAACTACAATCCCTGGGTGTTTTCAGTGAGAGCTGCTCCTCAGCTTGGTGCTTCTTACCTTTAGATTGTTACAGGAAAAAGAAAGAAACGTCCAGCTTGTTGGAGTGACTGCATTTTCTGATTTATTTGCTACAGCAGTTTAGCCTGTACCCCAACTGATATTGTTGGCATAGGAGTGATAGTCCAGATCCTCTATTACATTGTTGGAGAGAGACAGGCTAGGTGGGTGAAATGTATCTCAAAGGCAAAAAATCCAAATAAACACCATCAAGAATACAAAAGATCAAATCACAACTGACCCTGAAGAAATACAAAAGCTTAACAGAGATTACTATGTACACCTATATGGAAACAAACTTGATAACCTAAATGAAATGGAGGACTTTCTAGCATTACACAACCTCCCCGGGTTGAAACGAGAAGATACTGAGACACTAAATAGACCAATAGCAACCCAGGAAATTGACTGTCATATGAAAACTACCTACAAAAAAAAAAAAGCCCTGGACCGGATGGCTTTCCTGCAGAATTCTGCAAAATGTACAAGGAGGAGCTGATACCAATCCTATTGAAAGTATTCCAAGCTGGGCTCAGTGGCTCAGCCTGTAATCCCGCGCTTTGGGAGGCTGAGGTGAGTGGATTGCCTGAACCCGCGGGTTCGAGACCCACCTGGGCAACTTGGTGAGACCTCATCTCTACAATAAATCAAAAAATTAGCCAGGTCTGGTAGCGTTTGCCGTAGTTCCAGCTACTTGGAAGGCTAAGGCGGAGGGATCGCCAGAGCCCAGCAGGTCGAGGCTGCGGTGGCCGGGAGTGGCCACTGCACTCCAGTCTGGGTGACTCTCCAACTCAGTCTGAGTGAGACTCCAACTCAAAAAAAAAAAAAAAGTATTCCAGGCAATTGAGAAAGATAGAATTCTCCCCAAAGTATTTTATGAAGTTAACATCACACCGATATCCAAACCAGGTAAAGATTCAACAAAAAAAGAGAACTGCAGGCCAATATCCATATGAACATAGATGCAAAAATCCTCAACAAGATTCTAGCAAATTGGATCCAAAAACATATCTCAATAATCACCCACTATGACCAAGTAGGCTTCATCCCCAGGATGCAGGACTGGTTTAACATTCGCAAGATCATAAATGTAATTAAATACATCAACAGATGTAAAAACAAGAACCACATGGTTATCTTATTAGATGCAGAAAAAACTTTTGATAAAATTCAGCATCCCTTCTTGATAAAAACCCTCAAACACCTAGGTATAGAAGGAATATACCTCAAAATAGTAAGTGCCATCTATGATAAACCCACAGCTAACATATTGCTAAATGGACAGAAACTGGAAACATTTCCCCTAAAAACTGGAATGAGACAAGGCTGCCCACTCTCATCCTGCTTGTTCAACATTGTGTTGGGAGTCCTAGCTCGGGCAATTAGACAAGAGAAGGAAATCTGGAGTATCCAAGTAGGAAAAGAGGAAGTCAAGTTATCCCTCTTTGCTGATGATATGATTCTATACCTTGAAACTCCAACAGAATCTGTCAAATACCTGCTTGCACTGATAAAGGACTTTGGCACAATCTCAGGGTACAAAATAAATGTGCAAAAGACAGTTGCATTCCTATCCACCAACAACAAGCAGGTAGAGACCCAAATAAAAAGCACAATCCTATTCACAATAGCCACACACAAAAAATAAAATACCTGAGCATCTTCCTAACCAGAGAAGTGAAAGACCTTTACAATGAGAACTACAAAACACTGCTCAAAGAAATCCAAGAAGACACAAACAAATGGAAAAATATTCCATGCTCATGGACAGGAAGAATCAACATTGTTAAAATGTCCATCCTACCCAAAGGCAATCTACAGATTCAATGCAATACCCCATTAAATTACCAACATCATTCTTCTCAGACCTGGAAATGACAGTACAGAAATTCATATGGAAACATAAATGACCACAAATAACCAAAACAATCCTTAGTAAAAGAAACAAAGCAGGAGGTTCACACTTCCAGACTTCAAACTTTACTATAAGCCTACAGTAATCAAAACAATCTAGTATTGGTACAAGAACAGGCATATAGACCAATGGAACAGGATAGACATTCTGGAAGCAAAGCCTCAATTTCTCAACCAACTCATCTTCGACAAAGCCTCCAACAACCACCATTGGGGAGAGGAGAACCTTTTCAGTAAATGGTGCTGGGAAAACTGGCTGATCACATGCAGAAGATTGAAACAGGACCCCTCCCTATCACCATACACAAATATTAACTTTAAGTGGATCAAAGACCTAAATGTAAAACCTCAAACTATAAGAATCTTAGAAAACGCAGGAGACACCCTTATGGAAATTGGAACTGGCAACCAATTCCTGATCAGAACCTTAAGTGCCCATACCATAAGAAATAAGATAGACAAGTGGGACCCCATCTAACTGACAAGATTCTGCAAAGCAAAAGAAACTGTCAACAGAGCAGGGAGACAGCCCACAGAATGGGAAGAAATATTTGCCAACTGTATATCTGACAAAGGCCTAACATCTAGGATCTGCAAGGAACTCAAATGTACCGAAAGGAAAAAACCAAACAGCCCCATTAAAAAGTGGGCAAAAGACATGAATAGACACTTCTCCAAAGAAGATAAATGGGCAGCCAACAGACACATGAAAAAGTGCTCAGCCTCACCAATCATCAGAAACACAAATCAAAACCACACTGAGATACCACCTAACCCCAGTAAGAATGGCCATCATTAATAAAACAAACAACAGATACTGGCAAGTATGCAGAGAAAAAGGAATGCTTCTACACTGCTGGTAGGAATGCAAACTAGGGCAACCTCTTTGGAAGACAGTGTGGCAATTTCTGAAAGAACTAGAAACTGACCTTCCATATGACCCAGCAATTCCCCTATTGGGAATATACCCGGAGGAACTCAAATCATTCTACAAAAAAGATACTTGCATACATATGTTTGTTGCAGCTCTATTCACAATAGCAAAAACATGGAACCAACCATGCTGCCCATCAAAGCTGGACTGGATAAAAAAAACTGTGGTACATGTACACAATGGAATATTATGCAGCCATAAAGAAGGACAAACATATGAACTTTGCAGCAACTTGGATGGATTTAGAGTCTATCATACTCAGTGATCTATCACAGAAACAAAGAACAGAGTCCCATACGTTCTCACTCATAAGCAGACCTTGAACAATTATACTATAAGAAAGGGATTGGCAGTAGTGGGAAACTGTCAAGGGAGAAGGAGTGGGATTGGCAGTTGAGGGAAACCACTAGGGGTGGGAGAGGCACACCTCATCAACAAGAGTAACTGTATAATCAATGTCTGTATACCTAACCCTGAATTGTACCCCACATCTTTAAAATAAATAATACAAATAAAAATTTTTTTTAATGTATCTCAAAGACAATTGAACACTGTGTGTCAGGAGCTTAAACATCATTCTACTTCTTGGAGTTTAAGAAAATAGACATGACTGAGCCTGGTGGAGGATAGACAATCTCAGCACTTCAGGAGGCCGAGGTGAGAGGATTGCTTGAACCCAGGAGTTTGAGATGAGATTGAGTAACATAGTGAGACCTCATCTTTATTTTAAAAATAAATAAATAAAAGAAAAAGAAAATAGTCCTAAATATTGACACACATGTATTTAAATATATACCATTGTTGTGATTTTCCTTAAAAAAAAAGTGAGAAGCAACCAAACAATATATGCAACAATAAGAGAATGATTAATAGATTGCAGTCCATCCATACACACTGCTATAATATGCAACCAGTAAAAATGATTTTTGTATAGAATTTTTAACAACATGAGAAAATGCTAATAATATAATGTTAAGTGAAAAAGATCATGACATAAAACTATCATCTCAATTGTGTCAATATTGGAGGAAAAAAGACTGAAAGGAATATGCCAAAATGGTAACAATGATTGTCTCTGGGTCATGGGCAATACCTTTCCCTTTATGTCTGCCTTTGTTTGGTTCCCAGTGATCCTCTAATGACTATATACTATATATTATTTTAAAAGTAAGACAAAATGTCCTGCTAAAAAGTATCCATGAAGAAAATAAGTATCCATGAACCAGCAAAAATCTCTCCATTAGAATTTAATCGATGTCCATATGTCTTACTCCTTTCAGGCTGCTATAACAGAATACCGTAGACTGGGTGACTTATAAACAACAGCCATTTACTTCTGGAGACTGGGAAGTTCAAGATCAAGACACCAGCAGATTCAGTAACTGGTAAGGGCTCACTCCTTTGTTCATAAACATCTTGTTGATGCTTCCTCACATGGTAGAAGGGATAAGGGGGCTTTCTAGAGTCTCTTTTCTGAAGGTACTAATCCACCCTCATAACTTAATCACCTTCCAAAGATGCCACTTCCTGGTAACATCATGTTGGGGGTTGGGATTCAACATATGAATTAGGGGAGGGAGTGACAAACATTTAGCCTATAGCACCATGTGAATCTTTCTCATCTGCCTTTCCTTGTGCCTGAATTTGGTTCCAATCACCTGTCTCTGAGGTCTGCCCTGTCTTCACTGTGTCCTAGCTGTGCTTCAGGTTGCTAGCCTCGGATTTCCTTCTCAATTTCATTCATGATTTGTAGGGTGCTCTAATGTGCACCCACAGCTTCTCTGATATGGACTCCCACAGTTATTGGGGTTCTGGTCTTGTTAGAGCCAACCTCATAATAACTCCTAACACATCCCTTTCAGAATTATTTTCTTCCAAACTGCTCTTTTTTATCTCTTAGAAGAGTCTGGGCTCTGTTTATTTACAATGTGCATCTCTGGCTACCAGGAGAACTTTGTTCCATGTGAACAAAGGCGGCAAAGTGGGAAGTGGCAGGATACTGGGATTTACAGGGAAACACGGAACAACTTTCAGCACCAAGGAGAGTTCTGAGGGAGCTGTGCTCTAGGGTGATCGGTTGACAGAAGCCTTTATCCTGGGAGGCTCATAAATACCCCTGTAGGTCACATTCACAGGGAAGAAGTGTGCATTATATCCCTAGGGTGTCAAATGACTTCATCCTTTATGACTAAGTATAATTGACTAGCAGAATCTTCCGAAAGTGTTCTATTGCAAAGAATTATAAAACACCATATAGGTTTAACAGGAAATTGTTCCAAGATTGAGTAATGGCTAACTAATTAATTGACTGACTCCCAAAGGTGGAAAATGAGTGAGCCATGTGATGTTTGCTATGCATTTGCCAATTCTAGTCTAGTCTTTAGGGTACCTTGATTCTTAGCTGGATAAAGCAAGTCTATCCCTTCAAAAATTCTCATTCTTTACATTTAAAGTGTCATCTGGCATGTATCTTGCTGGAAGCTTGAACTTTGCTTCATTTATTGATAGTTTTCTCCATTACCTTTTATTAGACGACTGAGTGTCTGCCTCACTTGTTTTGTTCAATACTCTGGCTCCCTGAACCCTAAACCACCAAGTTGAGAACTTGGACTTCTACACTGGCTTTGACATCCTCCCAAGTGTTTGTCTATGACTATCTACCTTCTAAGAGTGATCCTACTTCAATCTTGATAGACTTCTCCCAGTCACAAGAGCTGTGACATCTCTTCACATGCTTGTGTTTATGTCAATCAAGGGATAAGGCCCTAAGAATATCAATTTCATTGAATATCAATTCCATCCTAGGACTAAACACTCAGGTACCTTTGGTCTCTTTGATGCGGTTTCCCCTTTTCCTCCTGTTTTACTTTCCTAGTTGTCTTTCCAGCCCTGATCACATTGCATGCTAGCTTTCTCCTGCCTCCTCTTCTCCATTGTCCCTCAATATGAGGACCTCCAATTTGGGAAGGTTGCATTCAGAACATGCTTTAACCCTGTCGCCTGTCTCATCTGTCTCCCACCTGACTCCAGGCAGGATGCTCAGACCACAAACACAAATATAGGTCTCTGAGGGGGACCAGCCCCTGCAGATATTGGGGGTCCCTGGTAGGAAAGATGGCATCGGTGATTAAACTGGAGGGATAGATATTAAAAGAAAGAAAGATGGAGGGATAAATATAAAGAGAAAGAAAGAAAGGGGGGAGAAAGAAAGAGACTGGACTCTGTCTAGTGCAGAAGCTGTTTAATGGGACAAACTGTAAGTCTTTTATCCCAAATTTTCACAGGTTAAATCACAAGACTTTCACGTGAACACAAAGCCAGGTGGATGAGGGGCATCCCCACCCACCAGGTGTTTCCTCAAGCATGAGGAAGGACAATCCCAATTAAATCACAAGACTTTTACGTGAACACAAAGCCAGGTGGATGAGGGGCGTCCCCCACCCACCAGGCATTTTCCCAAGCATGAGGAAGGACAATCCCAAAATTATCTCACTATTCCTTAGGCTTGGTTAATGTTCCTCAAAAGCAATACAATTCTAACATCATAATATTCTAATAATCAATAACTTTTAAAGTTTATGCATACACAACACCTAATGACTAACTTAAATCCTAATACCTTTCTATTTTGTGCTAATTCTACCTACACTATAGAAACTCTTAATTATAGCTCAAACCAGTTCCTAAAGAATGTGACCCAGTCCATAGATCACGCTGGGCCATTTCTAGGAACAATTGATTACAATCTCTTAACAAAATGACTATTCTAAAATCCTATATATCTATCTTAATTTCTATAAAAGTTTCTAATTCCTAATCCTAATATATAAAGATGATCATCAGCGATAAATCTTCTAAAAATAAAACCCAAATATAAACTGTAAATTATACTAAGGCCAAAACCACAATAGTAGAAAATGGGAACAATAAAATTTCTAAAGTTAGCTGTATTTTTATTAAACCTCAAAATATCATGTTAGATCATACTTGAACTAACATAATTCCCTGACATTAGCATGACCCATTCTACAATACTTTCTATGAGTAAAATAAATTCAATTTCTATAATAAATAAAAAAAACCCTACACTAACTCTAGCTAAAACCAGTTTAAAAAAAATGCAGCCCAGTCCAAAGTATACTCTGGGCCCTTAGGAATGTGGCCCAGTCCAAAGTTCATGCTGGGCCATTTCTGGTAACTCTAGATAATCATCTACACCATCTAAAGCTAAAAACAGCTCTCCATATGTATATACTAATTCCACAAATATACTTTTAAATCTTATAAAGAAGTGTGTACCATATAGAAGGCTCCTAAATGTGTCCTGAGTTTGAATTATATCTAATACCTAAGCCGAAACCGCAATTCATGGGAAACAGAAACAATGAGTTTCTAGAGTTAGCCATGCCTGTCACAGTCACAGAGCCTTCAGCTTAGGTCAGCAGAGTTCCTTTTGGCTAAGTGTTCTAAATAGAAAAAGGGAGGAGGGAATGGGGTCAACAGCTCCCAAACGCATCCTAATGGTCTTGGGGTCCACAGCCCTCCCTGATCCCTAATGCACAGTGGGCCTCCATGGCCGGCTCCCAACAGGTCTCTGTGCCTGGCACCACTAGATATTGACCTCATAGGTCTCAGCACCATTTCTGGTTTCCTCTGAGTACCTATGCTCAGGACTCTCCCCACAGCCTCCTCAGTCCCACTCATTGGGAGACCCCCAGGGACTGTGAGAGTCAAAGACCAGGGATGCTCTCACTATAGAAGAAGGAAAGAGAGGCTGGGCAAGGTGGCTCACACCTGTAATCCCAGATCTTTGGGAGACTGAGGTAGGAGGATCACTTGCGCCCAGGAGTTCAAGACCAGCCTGGGCAACATAGTGAGACCTCATTGCTGCAAAAATAAAAAAAAAATTAACCAGGCATGGTGACATGTCCCTGTTGTCCCAGCTACTTGAGAGGCTGAGGAGGGTGAATCCCTTCAGCCCAGGAAGTCCAGGCTGTGGTGAACCATGATCATGCCACTGCATGCCAGCCTGGGTGACAGAGTGAGAGCCCCTGACTCAGAAAAAAGAAGAAGGAGAAGGAGAAAGAGAGGGAAGGGGAGGAAAAAGGGAGGGGGCGAAGAGAGCATGCTGATATGGGTCTCTGGGATCTCCAGCCCATGGTGGAACCATCTCCCTCCCCTTCAGTGACTTTGACATTATCTTGGCTTCACCATTATCATAGGCAGGATGGGCTGTTGGTCAGAATAGAGATTCCTGGGTTCTGTGGAAATCTGGGTACAATGTTGGATCAGCAGGATCTTAAGACAGCATCTGAGCACAAGGCTGGGCTGTCATCCCTAGGTTCGATCTCCATAATCTTTTGCTCTTCTCTTCTTCTTTCTGTCTTTTTCTCAGAACTCCAGGTTTCGTGTCTTCCTTCTCTTTTTTTCTTCTTGTCCTTTTCTTTTCCTTCCTTCCTTCCTTTTTTCTTTCTTTCTTTTTTGAGTTGGGGTCTCATTTTGTCACCCAGACTGGAGTGCAGTGGCATGATCACGGCCTTACCACAACCTTGACCTCCTGAGTTCAGGCGATCCTCCTGCCTCAGCCTCCGGAGTAGCTGGGATTGTGGATGCGTACCACTACACCTGGCTAATTAAAAAATTTTTTTTGTAGAGACAAGAGTTCACTATATTGCCCTGGTCTCAAACTCCTGGGCTCAAGCAATCCTCCCTCCTTGGCCTCAAAGTGCTGAGATTACAGGTGTGAGCCACCTCTCCCAGCCTCCCTCTCTTCATACTCCTCTGTTTCCTCCTGCTGCTCTTCTTTGAAATAACATTTGACAAATCTTATTCTTATTTTAAAGCCATCTATTTATTTAGAAAACTTAGAAAATAAGTATAATAAAACACAAATAACTGTTAATCCCATCATCTAGAGACATACACTATTACCATTTTAAAATACGATTCCAGCCTCTTTCCTTTGTTCTCTATTGTTTAACAAAATGACTTCAAATTTGTTTATCACACACAAAAATAAGTGGACTATCTTGGTTGTCAGCTGCTTAAATAGTAGAAATACTCCTCCAACCTCAATTTCTTCTCAGAGGTAACCACTGCAATCTTTTGGGTATACATGCTCTGGTATTTCAGTTTTACATGCTTATATATTAGTTGGAAATTGTGTTTAGCCACCTGTAAGAGAGACTGAAAATTAATTGTGGCATAAACAAAGGAGAAGCTTATTGTTTTGCCATGTAAAAGCAGTCTAAAGATAAGAACCATGGCAATTTTGTGGTTATTAGGGAGCTAGGCTCCTCTGATCCTTCTGCTCTGCCATTCGTGTGTTGACTTCTGTCACCTCACAGTCCAGGATGGCTGCTGGAGTTCCAGGCATTGTGTCCTTACTCAAGACTGAAGGAAGAAGGAAAATGGAATAGCAAAAAGAAAGTGACTTGGTTATTTCTCCTGTAATGAGCCTTTCCATCAGATTGTCCTAATAACTTCTGTTTATATATTATTGGAAAGAACTTGGTCATATAGCCATTCCCAGCTCAAGAGAAGCTGGAATCTGTGGTCTTTTAGCATTCTACTACTTTTTTTTTTTTTTTTTGAGTTGGAGTCTCACTCTTGTCACTCAGACTGGAGTGAGACACCCACCTCGACCTGCTGGGCTCCGGCGATCCTTCCACTTCAGCCTTCCAAGTAGCTGGAACTACAGGCGCGCACTACCATGCCCGGCTAATTTTTTGACTTATTGTAGAGATGAGGTCTCACCAAGTTGCCCAGGCTGGTCTCGAACCTGTGGGCTCAGGCAATCCACTCACCTCAGCCTCCCAAAGGTGCGGGATTACAGGCTGAGCCACTGAGCCCGGTTAGCATTCTACTTCTATTACTAAGAAAGAAAAGAAAAAGTACTGGCTAAGTAACTAGCCCTTTCTGTCACAATGTATATTTTTTTGTTTCTACATTAATGTAATCATGTCATATTTATACGTTTGCAACTTGTTCTTTTTCACATTCAACATACCTTGAAGATTTTCCCAATATCAGAATACACAGTTCTCACTCAGTCTTTTTAACTGATATTTAGCATTTCATGATATGCTTATATTATGATTTATTTAACTACTCTTCCATTGATAACAATTTAAGTGCACTTTGTGAAATGATTTTGCAGAATAGATTCCTGAAAAAGAAATTGCTCAGTCAAAGAGTATGCACATTTAAATTTTGGAAAGATAATGCTAAATTGTCATCCAAAAATGCTTTATAAATTCACAGATCTGCCAACCATATATGAAAGGACCTGGGTGTGTTTTTTTTTTTCCCAATCTCTCTTCATTACTAGATATCATTATTTTATGGTTTCATCAATATGGAGGTACAGTGACATAGAATATTGTTTTAATTTCTAATTCCTATAACTATCTGAAGTTAAGGTGAATTTTATTTTGGTCATCATTTGTGTTTTTTCTAAATTCACTGTTCAGATTTTTTTTTTTCCTTTGGCCCATTTTCAATTGGGTTGTTTCGAACAGATTTGTAGTAGTTCTTTTTGTATACTGAGTATTAATCTTTTACCTGTCATATGTTACAACTATCTCTCACATTCTATTGGTTTTCTTTAAATTTTATTTGTTATATTTTATTATAAAAATGTTATCTATGCTGTGCCAGATCTAGCTTGTTTAAGATTTATTGTTTTTTATGGAGGTTCTCCTGTCATGAGATTATTACATTTTTATTTTAATTTTTAATTATGGGTATATAGTAGTTACATATATTATCAAGTACATGTTATGTTTTGATACAGGCATACTATATGTAATTATCAAATCAGGGTAAATGGGGTATCTATCATCTCAAATTTTTCTCATTTCTTTGTGTTAGGGACATTCTAATTCCACTTTCATTTATTTTATTTTATTTATTTTTCTGAGTCGGTGTTTCACTCTGTCATCTAGGCTAGAGCGCAATGGCATGATCAGGATCACAACTCACCACAGCCTTGACCTTCTGCCTCAACCTCCCCAGTAGCTGGTACTACAGGCACGCTACCCCACCCAGCTAATTTTTGTTTTTTTTTTTTGAGTTGGAGTCTCACTCTATCGCCCAGACTGGAGTGCAGTGGCCGCTCCCGGCCACCGCAGCCTCGACCTGCTGGGCTCCGGCGATCCTTCCGCCTCAGCCTTCCGAGTAGCTGGAATTACAGGCATGCACTACCACGCCCGGCTGATTTTTTTTTTTGATTTATTGTAGAGATGAAGTCTCGCTGCCCAGGTGGGTCTCGAACCCGCGGGCTCAGGCAATCCAGTCACCTCAGCCTCCCAAAGGCGCGGGATTACAGGCTGAGCCACCGAGCCCGGCTCCAGCTAATTTTTTTATTTTTATTTTTGCAGAGATGAAGTCTCACTATGTTGCACAGGCTGGTCTTGAACTCCTGGGATCAAGCAATCCTCCCACCTCAACTTCACAAAATGCCGGGATTACAGGCATGAACCATCATGCCCAGTCAGTTATTTTTAAATATACAATAAATTATTGTTAACTATGGTCACTCTATTGTGCTACCAAATGCTAGATCTTACTCATTCTATTTAACTTTTGAAAACTTTTTTTTTTGACTGGAAAGGATTTTTAATATATTAAGCAATAATTTATTCACATTTATTACCTTATTATCACAATATGGAAAGATTTATAAAGAAGAGATTTTTGGTTGGTTTGTCTTAAGGGAACAATTGTGCTAAGGTTCCCCGTTAATGAAAACATTTTTTTTTTTTGAGTTGGAGGCTCACTCTGTTACCCAGACTGAAGTGCAGTGGCAAGCTCCTGACCACTGCAGCCTTACCTTGCTGGGTTCTGGCGATCCTTCCACCTCAGCCTTCCAAGTAGCTGGAACTACAGGCGTGTGCTACCATGCCCGGCTAGAAAACATTTTTTTAAAGGAAAGTTTCTTGACAGGAGATTCTAAAATAGTTGTCTACTTTTTCTTCTAAAAATGTTATATTTATTTTTAAAATTCCATGTGTTTCATCGGTGCATTTGTATCTTCCCTCATCAATGTCATAATGTTTTAATAACTGTAACTCTGTATGTTGATAGCTTATAGTGAAGTCTCCATTGTTGTTCTCTTTGACAAGTTTTTGGCTACTCTTATATAGTTTTCTCCTGCAATAAACTTTAGAATCAGTTTGATAAATTCCATTTTAGAATTTCAATTAGGGTTGCATTGAACTGATAAATTAATTTGGGAAAAAATAAATTTTTTAATAATATAAAATCTTCCTTTTCAGGACTATAGAGAGTTTTTCTTGAAGTCTTCCTTTACTAACATCATAAAGTTGTGTACTTTTCTCTATAGGCCTTACACATTTCTTGTCAATTTATATATGAGCACATCATCCTATTCAGTACTGGTATGAATGGAATTTTCCCTCACAAATAGTAAAATTGTTCAGTACTTATAGCTAGGAAAGATATTGGGTTTTGTATGTTGATCTCATATCAAGCCTCTTTTCTGAGTTTACTCATGAGTTTACTCTTGGATTTTCTACTCTTCTTGCTTTAAAGAATGGTCTTCCATCTTCAACATTAATGGCCAAACATCAATCTATCTTACGTTTTATGCTTTCTAAAGTAAATTTGAGGCATCAGCACACTTCATCTTTAAGCACTTCAGTTTGCATAACCTTAACTAGTGTTCAACATTTGTTTATGGTTCCTTTTTCTCCTTAAAAAAAAATAACATGATGAAATGTACAAATCTTAAGTGTGCCATTCCATGAATTTTGATCAATGCATATGGTTATGAAACCCAAACCCTTATCAAGATACAGAACATTGCTAGCATCCAAAAACGTTTTCTTATGCCCCTTCCTAGTTGATCCCTTGCTTCCACTCCCTTTCAGTGGCAGATTTCTGATGCTTTTCCAAGATAGATTAATTTTCATATAAAGAGAATCACATGGGATATACTCTTTGTATAATGGCTTCTTTCACTCAAGATAATGTTTTCTAAAAATTCACTTGTGTTTTTGTCTTAATAGTTTGTTTCTTTTTATTACTAAATAGTTCTTCATTGTCTGAATAAATCTTAATTTATATATTCTTTCATTGATGGACACCTGGGCAATTTTCAGTTTTGGCTATTAAGAATAAGTGTTCTATGAACATTCCTGTATGCTTACTTTTGTAAATTTACATTTTTATTTCTCAATAAAATAAAATTTTACTCAGGAGTAAAATTGCTGGATAATAAAGCAGGTGTACGTTAAGTTTGATAAGAAACTGCCAGAACTTTTTCCAAAGTGATTTTTTTCAAAGATTTTATATTTTTTTTTGAGCAGTTTTAAGTTCACAGCAAAATTGGGAGAATGGTACAGAGATTTCTCATAGATTCCTTGACCCCACATCTGCACAGTCCACTCCATTTTTAGCATACGCTACCAGAGTGGTACATGTGTCACAACTGAATCTATATTGACACATCATTACTCACAAAAGTATAATTCAGCTTAGAGTCCTTTGTGGTGTTGTACTTTCTGTGGGTTTGGACAAATTTATAATGACATGTATCCACCATTACAGAATCATACAGAGTATTTCCACTACCCTAAAAATCTTCTGTGTTCCACTTATTCATTCCTCCCCACCCCCAACCCCTGGTAGTTTTACTGCCTCGATAGTTCCAAAGTGATTTTGGCATTTTAGACTACCACCACCAGTTCATGAAAATTTCAGTTGCTCTGCACGTTTCCTCTGGAGGATTTATGGTTTATAACGTTTATGTTTAGGTTTTGCTCTATCTCAAATTAATTTTTGTGTGTGATGCAAAACAGGAGTCTGGGTTTACTTTTCTGTATTGATATCCACTTCTTCCAGCTCTATTTGTTGAAAAGACTTACCATTCCCTAATGGATTACTTTGGTGCTCTTGTTTAAAATTAAATATCTGGCCAGATGTAGTAGCTCACATCTGTAGTCCAGCACTTTGGGAGGCAGAAGCGAGGGGATTGTCTGAGCCCAAGGGTTTGAGATCAGCCTGGGCAACTTGGTGAGGCCTCGTCTCTACAAAAAATAAAAAATTAGCCAAGCATGATGACATGCACCTATAGTTTCAGCAACTTGGAAGGCTGAGGCGGAAGGATCATCGAAGTCCGGCAGGTTGAGGCTGTGGTGGCCATGATTGTGCCTAGGTGACAGAGTGAGATTCTGGATCAAAAATAAATAAATAAATATCTGAGCTCTTCATTTTGTTTTACTGAGAAATTGTTGGTTCTTATACACTTTATAGCTATACCATGCAATCTCAATTACCATTCAATCTCAATTGAAGTTAAGTAAGAAAAACCTCCAATTTTATCCTCTGGATTGCTTTGCATATTTTATTTGCATTTCCACATAACTTTAGAATCAGCTGATTTATTCCTACCAAATAATCCTGGTGTAATTATAACTGAGATTAAGTTGAATCTAGAGGTCAGTTGGAAGAAAACTAATATTTTAATACTTTTGGGTCTTTCAGTTCATGAACATCTTATATGTTTCCATTTATTTAGGCCTTCTTCAATTTCTCTCAGAAATGTGTGGTAGTTTTCAGTATAGACATCTTGCATGATTTTTGTTAAACTTATTGCTATGTATTGTCTAACTTTTTTTTTTTTAGTTGGAGTCTCACTCTGTTGCCCAGGCTGCAGTGCAGTGGCACACTCACAGTCACCCCAGCATCAACCTTCTGGACTCTGGTGATCCTTCCGCCTTGGCCTTCCAAGTAGCCAGAACTACAGGCGCATGCTACCACACCCGGCTAATTTTAATTTATCGTAGAGACAAGGTCTCGCCAAGTAGCCCGGGCTGGTCTCAAACCCGCAGGTTCAGACAATCCACTCGCCTCAGTCTCCCAAAGTGCTGGGATTACAGGCTGAGCCACTGAGCCCAGCCTGTATTATATATCTCAATTATCCTATAACTCAACTTGTTTTTTAAATTTCTTTATTTTTATGTTTATTTTTTTAGAGGCAGAGTCTTCCTCTTTAGCCCAGGCTAAACTATTGTATCCTTACAATACATAGTAAGGATGCAAGGACGCCATCATAGTTCACTGTAATCTCAAATTCCTATACTCAAGTGATCCTCCTTCTTTAGCCTCCACAGTAGCTAGTACTATAGGCATGTGCTACCATGTGCTACTAATTTAAATTTCATTTTTCAATTATTTTCTATCAATATATAAATATCGAATTAATTTTAATATTATCACTATGTATTATGACCTTGTCAAATTGATGTATTATTTCTAGTAGTTGTTTTGTAGCTTCCTAGAGATTTTCTACATAAATAATTATGTCATGCCATCTGCAAGGAGAAGAGTTTACTGCTTTTATGATCACAAAAATTGTTGATTAAAATTGGGTGAATGTTCACCTGTCTTAGTCCATTTGGAAAATTATAACAGATATAACATAGACTGGGTTACTCAAACAATAAAGATATATTTCTCACAGTTCTGAAGACTGATAAGCCCAAGATAAGGTGCCAGAAAAATCTATTGTCTGGTGAGGGACTGCTTCTTAGACAGCTGTCTTGTTACATCTTTACATAAAAGAGAGAGAAAGCAAGCTTTCTTGTGTTTCTTCTTATAAGGGCACTAATCCCATTCACAATGGTTCTACCCTCAGGACCTAGTCAACTCCCCAAGGCCCCACCTCTAAATAACATCACATTGGGGATTAGGCTTCAACATATGAACTTTAAGGAATCACAATCACTCAGTTCACAGAAGCATTCTTGTCTTGTTTCTGATGTTAGGGGGAGTGTGTTTAATTTTCATCACTAAATATTATGCTACCTTTATAAGATTAAGTAGTTCACTTCTTTTCCTAATTTGAAGAATGTTTTTTTTTTAAAATCTTGAATGGAAGCCAGGCTCAGTGGCTCAGCCTGTAATCCCGTGCTTTAGGAGGCTGAGGTGAGTGGATTGCCTGAGCCCGCCAGTTTAAGACCCGTCTGGGCAACTTGGCAAGACCTCATCTCTACAATAAATCAAAAATTAGCTGGGTGTGGTAGCTCGCGCCTGTAGTTTTAGCTACTTGGAAGGCTGAGTGGAAGGATCGCCGGAGCCCAGCAGATTGAGGCTGCAGTGGCCGGGATTGGCCACTGCACTCCAGTCTGGGCGACAGAGTAAGACTTCAACTCAAAAAAAAAAATATCTTGAATGGGTGCTGAATTTTGCCAAATGTTTTTTCTGCATTATTGAAGATAATAATATGTTTTTGTTTTTCTTTTTAGTCTGTTAATCAGTGAATTACATTGACTAATTTTCAAATGCTGAACCAACCTTGCATTCTTGAGATAAGCCTCAGCTGGTCATGATGCATCGTTCCTTTTTAATGTCTTATTGAATTTAATTTGTTAATGTTTTGTTGTTGATTTTTTTGGTCTATGTTCATGGTAGATGTGGCTCTGTAATTTTCTCATAATAGGCTTGTCAAGTTTTGGTAATAGGTTTGTGATGATCTCATAAAATGAATTGGGAAGTATTCCCATCTCCTTTGTTTTCTGAAAGAGTTGTGTTATGTTGGTATTCTTTCTTCCTTAAATGTTTGAACAGAACTCACTCATTAAATTATAGAGGGCTAGAGTTTTCCTTATGGAAAGGTTTTCAATAACAAATTCAATTTGTTTGATAGATATAAGAATATTTACATTTTTTGTTTCACTTTGGGTCACCTTTGATAATTCATCTTTTAAGGAATTTGTGCATTTTATTCAAAGTGCTTAGTTTATTGACTTAAAGTTATTTAGAATATTTTCTTTTGGTCAGGCACAGTGGTTCATGCCTGTAATCCCAGTACTTTGGGAGGTGGAAGCAAGAGGATTGCCTAAGTCCAGAGGTTTGAGACCAGCCTAGGTAACTTGGCGAGATCTTGTCTCTACAACAAATCAAAAATTTAGCCAGGTGTGGTGGCATGTGCCTGTGGTTCCAGTCACTTGGAAGGCTTAGGTGGAAGGATCACCTGAGCCCAGCAGGTCAAGGTTGCAATGGCCATGAGCATGCCACTGCACTCCAGCTGGGTGACAGAGTAAGACTACTATTCAAAAAAAAAGTTACTTTTTACTTGGTAATATTTGTAGCATAGTGCTAATTCCTCTTTTATTCTGATATCTAGTGATTGGTGGGGTTTTTTTTTTTTTTGAGTTGGAGTCTCACTCTATTGTCCAGACTGGAGTGCAGTGGCCGCTCCCAGCCACTGCAGCCTCGACCTGCTGGGCTCCGGCGATCCTTCCACCTCAGCCTTCCGAGTAGCCGGAATTACAGGCATGCGCTACCATGGCGGCTGATTTTTTGATTTATTATAGAGATGAGGTCTCACCAAATTGCCTAGGCGGGTCTCGAACCCGCGGGCTCAGGCAATCCACTCACCTCAGCCTCCCAAAGCACGGGATTACAGGCTCAGCCACCAAGCCTGGTAATGGGATTTTTTGCTCTCTTTTTCTCTTGATCATCTGACTAGAGATTTATACCAATTTTTAAAAATCTTTAAAAACAGTCAATTTTTCACTTTGTTAATTTTCTGTATTGTTCGTCTGTTTTCTATAGCACTGATTTCCACTATTTACTATTTTTTTCTACCTAATTCAGTTTACTTTGTTTTTCTTTTTCTAGCTTCTTGAGGTAAAACCATAAGTAATTGATGTTAAATCTTTCTTCTTTTCTAATATAAGTTTTCAGACTATAACTTTTTTTTTTTTTGAGTTGGAGTCTCTCTCTCGCCCAGACTGGAGTGCAGTAGCCGCTTCCGGCCACTGCAGCCTCAACCTGCTGGGCTCCGGCGATCCTTCCTCCTCAGCCTTCTGAGTAGCTGGAATTACAGGCATGCGCTACCACGCCTGGCTGATTTGTTTTTTGATTTATTGTAGAGATGAGGTCTCGCTACCCAGGCGGGTCTCGAACCCGCGGGCTCAGGCAATCCACTCACCTCAACCTCCCAAAGGCGCGGGATTACAGGCTGAGCCACCGAGCCCGGCTTAAACTATAACTTTTTCTGAGGATTGCTTTGACTGCATCTCACAGGTCCTTTTATATGTTTTTACTATCAGTTGACATAAAATATTATGTATTCCTTTTGGTTTTATTCATGAACTATTTAGAGGTATATTGTTATTAATTAATTATGTTAATAGTTAATTGTTGAATATCTTATTTTTTATTATTTCCAATTTAATTTATATTGTGGTCAGAAAACAAATTCTGTGCAATTTCAGTTTTTTTAAAATATGTTAGGCTGGGCACGGTGGTTCAAGCCTGTAATCCCAGCACTTTGGGAGATTGAGGCAAGAGGATTGCCTGAGCCCAGGGGTTCGAGACTAGCTGGGCAACTTGACGAGACCTCATCTCTACAACAAATTTTTTAAAAAATTAGCTGGGGTGGTGGCACGTGCCTGTAGTTCCAGTCACTTGGAAGACTGAGGCGGAAGGAATGCCTGAACCCAGCAGGTCGAGGCTGCGGTGGCTGTGAGCATGCCACTGCACTCTAGTCTGGACGACAGAGTAAGACTCCAATTCAAAAAGAAAGAAAAAATTGTTGAGACTTGTTTTATGGCCTAGCAATGATATGTCCTGGTGAATGTGCTATAAGTATTTGAAATGTACTATGTCTATTCTTCAATTGTTAGATGTGGTGCATATATACTACATATTTATTGATTTATTTTTGGTCTGATTGTTCTATGAAGTGCTGAAAGAGGGGTGTAAAAATCTTCAACTATGACTGTAGAATTGTCTACTTTTTCCTTTAATTCTATCAATTTTTGCTTGATGTATTTCAAAGATCTAGTCTTAGGAACATATATACATTTATGATTTTTGACCACTATATAATGATAAAATGTTCCTTTTAATCTCTTTGTCTTGAAGTCTACTTTATTTGATATTAATATAACCACTCCAGCTTTCTTATACTTAACTTTTTGCATGGCATAACTCTTTTTCTATTTACGAATGGGAACCAAAAAAACACAGATTTTTTTGGGAGGGGTGGACTTTTGTAGTACAGGCTTCCCCCACTAAGTAATTGTTCTTAGGAACCCATTGGCATCAGTGTACCAGTTGGCATTGTTTTGAGAGTCTGCATTTGGCTTCAGTTAATTTTTTTTTTTTTTTTAGATTCTTTCAATGCATTTACCCATTTCACGATGGGTGATTTACCAGTGCTCTATTTAAAGTGGGTCTCTTGTAGATAGCATATTATAGGTTTTGTTTCTTATCCATTGGAGCAACAGTCCCCAACTGGTCTGTGGTCATTCCCCATCGCTCACATTACCAGCTGAGCTCTGTCTCCTGTCAGATCAGCAGCAGCATTAAATTCTTATAGCCGCACAAACCCCATTGTGAACTGCGCATGCAAGGGATCCAGGTTGCACGCTCCTTATGAGAATCTAATGTCTGATGATCTGAGGTGGGACTGAGGTGGTGATGTTAGTGCTGGGGAGTGGCTGCAAATACAGATTAACATTAGCACTGAGGTTTGACTGCACAGAGACCATAATAAATCAATTGCTGGCAGACTCATATCAAAACCCCGTTAGTGATGGCAAATGAATTGATGTACTTCAATTGTACAGCTGCATCTGGTGGTAGACTTTAAGTTAGAATCCAACACTTATTTGAGTCTGTGTGTGGCCCACCTATTATTTTATTTGCCACTTCCATCTGTGGAAAATTTTTTTACAGTGAGTTGTATAATTATTTTATTTTACATTGCAATGTAGTAATAATAGAAGTAAAGTGCACAATAAATTTTATGTGCTTGAATTATCCTCAAACCATCCTCTTCCCTCATCTGTAGAAAAACTGTCTTCTCTGAAACTGGTTCCTGATGCCAAAAGTTGGGGACTGCTGCATTAGAGCAATATAATTTTTTTTTTAATTGGAGTCTCACTGTCTTGCACAGGCTGGAGTGCAGTAGCACAATCACAGTTACCACAGCCTCGACCTGCTGGGCTCAGGCAATTGTTCCACCTTAGCCTTCCAAGTAGCTGGAACTACAGACGCACACCACCATGTCTAGCTAATTTTTTTATTTTTTGTAGAGATGAGATCTTACTAACTTGCTCAGGTTGGACTTAAACCCCTAGGCTTAGGCAATTCTCTCGCCTATGCCTCCTAAATCATTGGGATTATAGGCCTGAGCCACCAGGCCCAGCCCAATATAACTTGTAATTGCAGTGTTTAGTACATTAACAGTAATGTGATTATTTATATGGTTAGATTTAGGTCTTGCATTTTATGACTTGATTTATATTTGTCTCCTCTGTTCTTTTTTTTTTCTTTTCTGCCATTTTTGGTTTGATTGAATTTGTTTTAGAATTCTATGTGAATGAATCTACTGTACTTTGGGCTATATTTCTTAGCCTTATTTTTAAGAATGAAGATAAAGATTAGAGTTTGATTTGTTAATTCAATTTCCTTGCAACCATATAAGACCATTTAGTATCTCTCATTCTTTATGCTAAAGGTGTTATATGTATTATATCTATATATATTATAATCTCGACAATGTAGCTGGGTACAGTGGCTCATGCCTATAATCCTAGCACTTTGGGAGGCAGAGAAGGGAAGATTACTTGAGTCCAGGAGTTCAAGACTAGACTGGGCAACATGGTGAGACCTTGTCTCTACAAAAATTTAAAAGTTTAACTGGGTGGCCAGACTTGGTATCTCAGTCTGTAATCCCAGCACTTTGGGAGGCTGAGGCAAGTGGATTGCCTGAGACTGTGGGTTCGAGACCAGCCCGGGCAACTTGGTGAGACCTCGCCTCTAGAATAAATAAAAAATTAGCCGGGTGTGGTAGCACATGCATGAAGGCTGAGGCAGAAGGATTGCCTGAGCCCAGCAGTTCAACACCGGGGTGGCCGTGAGCGTGAGTGCCACTACACTCCAGCGTGCCACTACACTCCAACCTGGGTGACAGAGTGAAACTTTAACTAAAAAAAAAAAAAAATTAGCTGGGTGCAGTGGTGAGTACCTGCAGTCCTGGATACTCAGAAGTTTGAGGTGGGAGGATTGCCTGAGCCCAGGAAGTTGAGACTGTGGTGATCCATGATCGTGCCACTGCATTTCAGCCTGGGCGACAGAATGAGACCTCTAACTCAAAAATAAAATAAAATAAAAACTCAGCACTGCAATGCTATAATTTTTGCTTTAGGCAGTCATATGTATTTTAGATACAGCAAGAGGGGAAAATAGCCTTTTATGTTTACCTACATATTTATCATTTATGATACTCTTAATTTCTTCCTAAAGATCCATATTTTAGCCGGGCTCGGTGGCTCAGTCTGTAATCCCTCGCCTTTGGGAGGCTGAGGTGAGTGGATTGCCTGAGCCCGTGGGTTCGAGACCCGCCTGGGCAGCGAAACCTCATCTCTACAATAAATCAAAAAATCAGCTGGGCGTGGTAGTGCATGCCTGTAATTCCAGCTACTTGGAAGGCTGAGGCGGAAGGATCGCCGGAGCCCAGCAGGTCGAGGTCGAGGCTGCGGTGGCCGGGAGCGGCCACTGCACTCCAGTCTGGGTGACAGAGTGAGACTCCAACTCAAAAAAAAAAAAAAGATCCATATTTTGCCGGGTGCAGTGGCTCACGCCTATAATCCCAGCACTCTGGGAGGCCAAGGTGATAGGATTGCCTGAGCCCACAGGTTCGAGACCAACCCAGACAACTTGGTGAGACCTCATCTCTACAATAAATCAAAAAATTAGCTGGGCATGGCAGTGCATGCCTGTAGTTTCAGCTAGATGGAAGGTTGAAGCAGAAAGATCACCTGAGCCCAGCAGGTCAAGGATGCGGTGGCCGTGAGCGTGCCACTGCACTCCAACCTGGCCAATAGAGGCTCCAACTAAAAAAAAAAATCCATATTTTGTCTGGTGTCATTTCTCTTCAGCCTGTGAAATTTCCTTTAACATTTCATGTATGCAAATGTATCTGTGATAAATTCTCTCTCCTTTTTAAAAAACTATAACCATGTCTTTATTTTACCTTCCTTTTTGTTGTTGTTTTTGAGTTGGAGTCTCACTCTGTCGCCCAGGCTGGAGTGCAGTGACACGCCCATGGCCACCGCAGCCTCAACCTGCTGGGCTCAGGTGATCCTTCTGTCTCAGCCCTCCAAGTAGCTGGACCCACAGGCATGTGCTACCACGTCCAGCTATTTTTTTGATTTATTGTAGAGATGGGTGTCTCACCAAGTTGCCTGGGCTGGTCTAGAACCTGTGGGCTCAGGCAATCCTCTCACCTTGGCTTCCCAAAGTGCTCGGATTATAGATGTGAGCCACTGTGCCCACCCTATTTTACCTTCATTTTTAAAGGGTATTTTCACTATGTATAATATTCTAGGCTAATATAATCTTTTTTGCTTTTTTTTTTTTAGCATATTTTCCCCACTATCTTTTGGCCTCTATGGTTTCTAGTAAGAATTCAGTGGTTATTAAAATTATTATTCCCCTATATGTAAAGTTTTTCCTGCTCCTTTGAAGATTTTTCTCTCTATTTTTGGTTTTCATCAGGCTGTGATGTGCTTGAGTGTAGTTTTTTTGTATTCATTCTTCTTGGTGCTTACTGGGATTCTTGAATCTGTAAATTTATGTTTTTCAAAAAATTGGAACACTTTAAATCATTATTTCTTCAAACATATTTTCTGCCCTCATCCTGTCCCTCTCCTTGTGGTATTTCATTTACATGGATGCTAATTGTTCTGATATGATCTCTCAGGCACATGAGGGTTCTTCAGGCTAGATAATTCCCATGGATTCATCTTCAAATTCACTGACTTCTCTCATCACCAATAAGTTAAGCCTCCAGGGTATTTTTTATTTCAGATATTGTATTTTCAGTTTTATAACTTCTATTCATTTTTCCCATAGTTCCTATTTTTCTGCTATTTCCTATATTCTATTCATTATAAGCATATCTTTCTTTGTTCTTGAGCATAGTTGTAACAATTGTTTAAAGATCCTTGTCTGCTAATTCCAATATGTGAGTATTCTTAAGGTCATTCTCCATTGATTATCTTCTCTCCTGCTTATGGAACATGTTTCCCTGTTTCTTATATATCAAATAGATTTGGATTGTATCCTGGACATTGTGAATGATAAGCTGTCAAAACTTTGGATTCTAGTATGTTCCTCTTAAAAGTGCTGTTTTTGTTTTTCTTGCTGTTGTTGTTTTCTAAGTAAAAATTGCCTTGACTAAACACAAACTGTAAATTCTCTCTCTTCTGTGGTGAGTGGTAGCTGAGACTTCAGTTCAGTTCTTTTAGTCTTGCATGAGTTGCGTGGAACCTGCCCAATGCATGCATGGGTCAGGGGTGGGTAGTCAGAGATTTGGACAGAATTTACACACAGAATTTGGGCCTCCCCTGTCAATTTCCAGCTACTGTGACAACTCCATCTTTTGATTCTTAAGTGTGTAAGACTAGGCAGACTAAGCTTCTCTTTCATGCAAAGAGCTGTTGAAATGTGCAAATCACCCAATGCCTTTCCCTTCTATCAAATGTCGATTTCCCTCCAGTTTCTGTCTGTTTTTGGTTGCTCTCCATTGCTTTCAGATAGTTGTTTATTATATTTTGTCAAGAGTCTATAGTCATCATCTGAGACAGGATTGGTTTGATAGGAGTTTAAATTACTTAGCTATTGGCAAAAGCCTAACCCATTTTGCCTGCCTTTTCATTCTCTTGGTTTTCAATCAAAGCTTGTCTTTTGTGAACCTGATTTTTATTGATTGAGTGCTGGGCATTGTGTATGAAAAATTATAGAGATAATTTGAAGCTCTGGATAATGTTATCTTTCTCCAGAGAGGATGTTCTTTTGCTTTTGGCAGGCAGATAGCTAGAGGCAGCTCATCTTACTCCAATCAGGGAGGGATTGAGATGATTCAAAGTTGGACTTCATCCTTGTGAGGGCTGATCTATTTCCAGGGCTCATTTTAAGAAAGCTGGGAATGTTTACCTGGTTACCCAGCCTTTACAGGGCCTCAAATTCAGTTTTTGTTCCTTAACCTCTGAGTCTGCTGAAATTTCTGCTCAGTTTCTTGGCCTCTAAACTGTTACTTCAAATTTTAAATTAGCAAATCCCTTGAGTGGAAATATGCTGCTAAATACTGGGCTCACCTATCTTATATTTCTTCCCACTCCAGATCTTGGCCCCAAACTTACACTATCTTGGTAGCTCTCCAATGCCTTCAAACATATTTTTTAATCCAGATTTTGTGGTTGTTTTTTCTCAGTGGGAGGGCTGATCCAAAACAAGCTACTCAGGCTTTGCTGTATAGGGAATGCTACCCTTAATTTCCAAATATGACTATTTTCTAAACAGTGTTTAAAAAAATTTTCCCAAACCTAAAGTCAATTTTGATGTTGTTTATTTCTATTTCATTAAACTCAGAGAAAGTGGCCTATATAATTTAATATGTGTTAAGATTATTTTGAAGGATAATACAGTCAATATTTTGTGTTTCATGGATACCTGAAAATAATATTTTCTGTTTCATGGGTAGAAAACTATATCTATCATCTACCTAATGCATTAAATTTATTTATTGTGGCATTCAACTCCATGCATCTTTATTTATTTGAAATTTATTTCCTTTAAGTTTATTTTTATGTCATTTCCTGAAAGGTGGATATTAAAATATGTCATCATCATTGTGGATTGATTTATTTGTCTTTGCAATTCAATCAGTATTTGCTTTATATATCTTAAGCCATGCTAAAACTGCATAAAACTCAGTTGTTTTATCTTTCTGGTGGTTTATTGTATTTTCTCATGTGATATACGTTTTATCTTAGATTAATTTTTCTGCATTTGTACAAATGCTACTTTATAATTGTTATAATTTCCGTGGTAGATAGTCTCCAAATATGGTTGCCAACAATTCCTCCTATCCCTCTAAGTACATCTGCCTGTAGAGGTGGAATCTAATTCCCATGACCTTAAATCCAGGCTAAACTTGTGACTTCCTTCGACTGATAGAATATGGCAGAAGTGATAACCATGCCAATTCCTTGCCTAGCCCTTAAGCAATTCCAGCAGGTTACTGCCACAAAGTACAGACATCTGCACAAGGCTGCTGAATGATAGAACACCATGTGGAAACAAAGTCCTCATACTGGAGCACGGAGGCACCCAAAGTGAGTAAAGCCTTTTTGGAACTCCCAGACTAGCCACTACGGTATACAACCAAGCGAATGTCACCAGATGGTACCACATGGAGCAGAAGGACTGCACAGGCCAGCCCTGACAGATTTCTGACTTATAGAACAGTGAGAAATAATAGTGCATGACGGTTTTGTGTTACTAAGTATTTGGAGTTATGTGGTACTTAGCAATTAAAAAGCTGAAACAACTTGGTATGCCCTTTCCTATTTATTCAGATCTTGAGACCATATTTTTATGAGGTTGTATGTTTTTTAATTACTTCTATATTCTGGATACAAATCCTTCATTAGATATGCGATTCAAAAATATTTTCTTCTAGTCTGTGGTTTGTCTTTCATTCTTTCAATAGTATCTTTAAAAGAGCAAGGGTTCTTAATTTTGGCAAAATCTAATTTATCATTTTTTTCTCTTATGGATCATGCTGTTGGTGTCATATCTGAGAAAAGTTAGCTTAACCCAAAGGGAATAAAGATTTTCACATATGTTTTCTTCTAGAGATTTTATATTATTAGGTTTTATACTTGAGTTTTGGTCCTCTTTGGGTATAATTTTGTATATGGTGAAAGGTATGGATTAAGGTTCTTTTTTTGCATAGAGATATGCAATTGTTTCAGAAATATTTGTTGAAGTGACTATTCTTTCTCTGCTTAATTACCTATGCACATTTGTTGAAAATCAATTGATCACACATGGGTGGGTGTATTTCAGAATTCTATTCTGTTCCATTGATCTTTATGTCTATCATTTCTCTAATACCGATATGTTTTGATTACTGGAGCTTTATAATAAGTTTTGATACCAGGTAATATGAGTCCTTCAACTTTACTCTTTTCTTCAAAATTACTTTGGACATTCAAATTATTTGCCTTTTCACTTAAAAACTTCAATCTGTTCATCCTACTAAGATTTTAATGAGAATTGTGTTGAATATATATAGATCAGTTTTAAAAGAAGTAACATCTTAACTGTGTTGAATCTTCCAAAATGCAAACACAGCATACCTCTCCATTTATGTAAGCTTTTATTGATTTCTTTCATCATTGTCTTATAGTTTTCAGAATACAAATCTTGCACATATCTTGTTAGATTTACACCAAAGCATTTTATGTTTGTTGGTGCTATTGTAATTGGTATATTTTATTTCAATTTACAGTTGCTCATTGCTGGTATATAGAAGCACAATTGGTTTTATTTACATTGTATCCCAAAAACTTGATAACCTCACTCACTTTGATTCTAGTTTATTTTGTTAGAGTCTTTGTGACTTTTCTACACAATCATGCCCTCTCCGAATAGAGAGTTTTATTTCTTACTTTCCAATCTGTATGTCTTTTATTTCATTTTCTTGCCTAATTTCACTGCCTAGAACCTCCAGAACAACACTGAATAGGTGTAGCAATAGTTGACATTTTTTACCTTGCTTCCCATCTTAGCAGGAAGGTATTCTCTCTTTCACCATTACATACAATGTTACTTGTAAGATCTTTGCTGATACCCTTGACTGGGCTGAGAAACTTCTAAGTTTGCTGAGAGATTTTATCATAAACAGACACAATTTTATTTCAGAAAATGTATGCATATACTGAGATAACCATTTGATTTTTCTTTTTTAATTTAATTAAATTTTATTTTCAAGATGTGGGGTACAATTCAGAATTAGATATACAAGTGGACATTGTACAGGTAAACTCTAGGCCTCCTTTGGTCCCCATTTTGTCTGGTTTGAGATCAGGTACCTTTATGGATGTTGTGTCCTCCACCCCCACCCAGACAGTATACCACTATTGCCAATCCCTCTTTTATAATATTATGGTAAATGTTCAGGGTCTGCTTATGAGTAAGAACATGTGGTACTCTGTTCTTTGTTTCTGTGATAGAACACTAAGTATTATAGACACTAAATCCATCCAAGTTGCTGTCCTTCTTTATTGCTGCATAATATTCCACCATGTATATGTACCACATTTTTTAATTATGTTTTTTCTTTCTTTGTCTTTTAATGTAGTGAATTGCATTGATTGTCTAATAAATATTAAACTGAGCTTGTATTTTGGGGAGAAATCCCACTAGGTCACAATTTTGCTTATATATTGTTGAATTTGATTCTCTACTATTTCATGAAAAATTTTTGCAGCTATGTTCATGAAGGATATTGGTTCGCAGGGTTTCTTATTTGTAAAGTTTTTTTCTGGTTTAATATCATAGTAATGCTATCTTCACAAAATGAGTTGGAAAGTTTTCCCTATTCTTATATATTATGGGAAAGTTTGTGTAGAATTGGTGTTAGTTCTTCCTTAAATATTGGGTGTAATTCTCCAATGAAGCCATCTGGATTTGAAGTTATCTTTGTTGTAAGTTTTAAAACTATGAATTCCATTTACTTGATAGACATAGGACTAATAGGTTATCTACTTCTTCTTGACTAGGCTTTGGTGTTGGTATCTTTCAAGGGACATTTAATCTAAGTGGTCAAACTTATGGAGATAGGATTATTCATCAAATTCTCATTATTCTTTTAATGTCTGTAGCATCTGAAGGATATACTATCCTTCATTTCTGATACTTATAACTTACAACTTCTCCCTTTTTTTTCTTAACCAATTTGGCTAGAGATCTAGGAACATCAGTAATCCTTTCAAGGATCAACTTACAGTTTCATTTGCTACTTTTCCATACTTAATTTCATTGAGTTCTGCTCATTTGTTTATCATTTATTTCCCTGCACTTGATTTGTGTTTCATTTTATCCTCTTTGTCTAGTTTATTGAGTTGGGAGCTTAGACAATTGATTTGAAATTTTCTTCTTTTCTGATATAAGTATTTGATGCTATAAGTTTTCTCTTAAGTATTGTTTTAGCTACATCTAACAAATTCTGATATGTTGTATTTTCATTTTTGTCACATCATATTTTTACTTTACTCAATTTAAAATATTATCTGATTTCCTTTGGGACTTCCTCTTTGACTCAAGGGTCATTTATAAATATATGGTTCATTTCCAGCCACTTAGGGGATTTTCCACTTATCTTTTTGTTATCAACCTTTTCTTTTTTGTATTTTCGTTTTTCTCAGCCTGGTATTGCTCTTTAGTTCAATTCCATTATAATCTGATAACATACTTTTTATAAATTCAAGTGTTCAAAATTTGTTAAGTTTTCTTTTTTGGCCCAGAATATGATCTATCTTGATTAAGGTTTCATGTGCACTTGAAAATAATATATTCTCCTGTCACTGGATAGAGTATTCTTTAAAATTCTTTAAAATTAGGTGAATTTTGTTGATATTTTGTCTATAATCTTTCTGGCTTTTTTGTCTACTTGTTATTCTTATTCTGAGAGAACAATGTTGAACTCTCCAAGTATAATTGTGGACTTGTCTATTTCTCTTTTCAATTTTACCAAATTTTGATTCATATATTTTGGAACCTCTGTTATTATGTGTTATTATGTCTTTTTGGAGAATTGACTCCTTTATTGTTGTATAATGTCCTTCTTTATCCATGGTATATACCTTGTTCTGATATCTATTTTGTCTGATATTAATTCAACCACTTTAATTTTCTTTTAATTAATGTTTGGAAAATATATTTTTTTCTCATCCTTTTTCTTTACCCTGTCTAGGCTTTTATGTTTAATGTGGGTTTGTCATAGAATATAATTAGACTTTGTCATTTTAAAAATCCAATCTGACCATATTTTCCTTTATTTGGTGTATTTAAACTATTTGCCTTTATGAAGTCATTGAAATGGTCAAATTAAAACATAGCATTTTGCTAGTTGCTTTTTTATTTACTCCATCTGTTCTTTGTTTCTTTTTTCTCCCTCCTTTTGGATTGAATATTTTCTGTGATGGCATTTTGTCTTCACTAGAAGTTTGTTATCTTCACTAGAAGCTTCACTAGAAGCTTTTCTTCACTAGAAGAAAAAATTATAGTTTGCAATATACATATTTAGTTGATATCAGTCTACTTTTAAATAAGATTATATTGCTTCATGTGTAGTGTGAAGATCATACAATAATATCCTTCTGATTCCTCTCTTCCATGCTGTGTGCTATTTTATCATACATTTTGCTTTTACATGTGCTGTAAAACTCACAATGCATTGAATTTTATATTTACTTTAATCTATTTCCATCACTCTTCATTTCTTAGTGCAGATACAAACTGTTGTCTGGCATCTTACTCCTTCTACCTAAAAAAACTTTTTTTTTTTTTTTTGAGTTGGAGTCTCACTCTGTCACCCAGGCTGGCGTGCAGTGGCACACCCACAGCCACCCCAGCACCGACCTGCTGGGCTCTGGGGATCCTTCTGCCTCAGTCTTCCAAGTAGCAGAACTACAGGCATGCGTTACCATGCCCAGTTAATTTTTTTTTAAATTGTAGAGACGAGGTCTTGCCAAGTTGTCTGGGCTAGTCTCGAGCCCATGGGCTTAGGCAATCCACTCGCTTTTCCTCCCAAAATGCTGGGATTATGAGCCACCGAGTCTGGCCAAAAAACTTCTTTTAACATGTCTTTATAATAGGTCTACTGGTAATAAATCTTCTCCGTTTTTGTTTGAAAAGTTTTAATTTTTTCTAAATTTTGGAAGATATTCTTACTTAATAGATAATTCTAAGTTGGCAGATATTTTATCTTTCATTACTTTAAAGATGTTACTCTAAGGGATTCTTATTTATGTAGTCTCTGCTGAGAAGTCTGCTGTAATCTTTGTATCTCTGTATGTAATGTCTTTTATCTTTTGCAGCCTATAAGATTCAAGATTTTATCTTCATCTCACATTTTCAGCAGTTTAAATATGATGCAATTCTCTCCTTTAAGAAAGTATCCTCTTTGGTGTTATCCAAGCTTTTTGGATCTGTGGTTTGTTATTTGTTGACTTTCATTAATTTTAGGAAATTCTCAGCCATTATCTCTTCAAATATTTCTTTTTACCTGTTTATCCTCTCTCTTCTACTTCTGGGAATCTAATTACACATCTATTAGACTATTTGCTATTTGTCTTACAGTTGTAGGTCTTAAGTTAGTCCTTTTACTATTTCCTGAAGTATGCCATTTCCTGAAGTAAGCAGTTTAACTCCATTTACCCCTTTGTGTTATTGTATATTTTACTTTTATAAAACTCCACAACACATTTGTATCATTATTATAAATACTTTAAAAATATTTACTCTTATATTTATCTATTTTCCTTATTATTTTCTGAAGTTTCATACATCCATCTGGACTCATTTTCTTCACCTGAAGAAGTCTTCTTTAGTCTGAATAAATTTTTCAAATTTTGTTTACTTGAAATGTTATTGGTTCACTTTCAGTTTTGAATATTATTTTGTTGTGTATAGCATTCTAACCTGCCAGATTTTTTTCTATGCTTTAAAGATTTCATTACACTGTCTTTTTTGGTTTCCATGATTTTCACTGAAAAGTAAGCTGTACATCTTTCTCTTTTAAGATAATCTCATCTTTTCTTTATTTCTTTTTTTTTTTTTTTTGAGTTGGAGTCTCACTCTGTCGCCCAGACTGGAGTGCAGTGGCACACTCCAAGCCACCGCAGCCTCACCCTGCTGGGCTCCGGCGATCCTTCCGCCTCAGCCTTCCAAGTAGCCGGAACTACAGGTGCGCGCTGCCAGGTCCGGCTAATTTTTTATTTATTTTAGAGACGCAGTCTCGCCAAGCTGCCCAGGCGGGTCTCGAACCAGTGGGCTCAGGCAATCCACTCACCTTGGCTTCCCAAAGTGCTGGGATTACAGGCTGAGCCATTGAGCCCGGCCTCATCTTTTGTTTTCAACAAGGTGTCTATAATGTCCTTAGATGTGGTTTTCCTCTTTTTTATCTTCCAGAAGTTTGTTGAACTTCTTGGTTTTTTTTGTTATTCCCTTTCCATTATTTTGAGAAATGATCAGTCATTACCTCTTCAAATTCTCTTTTTTCTTCCTTCCTTCCTTCCTTCTTTCCTTCTTTCCTTCCTTCTTTTCCTCCTCCCTCCCTCCCTCCCTTCCTTCCTTCTTACTGACAGGGCATTGCTCTATCACCCAGGTTACAGTATAGTCAGTGCAATCATAGCTCACTGTAGCCTCTATCCCCTTAGCTCAAGCAATCCTCCCACCTCAGCCTCCCAAGCAGCTTGGACTATAGGTATGCATTACTGCATTTGGCTAACTTTTTTTTTTGAGTTGGAGTCTCACTCTGTTGCCCAGACTGGAGTGCAGTGACCACTACCGGCCACTGCAGCCTCGACCTGCTGGGCTCCGGCGATCCTTCCGCCTCAGCCTTCCAAGTAGCTGGAACTACAGGTGCACGCTACCACGCCCGGCTAATTTTTTTATTTATTGTAGAGATGAGGTCTCGCCAAGTTGCCCAGGCAGGTCTCGAACCCTCAGGCTCAGGCAATCCACTCACCTCAGCCTCCCAAAGCGCAGGATTACAGGCTGAGCCACCGAGCCCGGCTTGGCTAACTTTTAAAAATTTGTTTAGAGATTGGGTCTTGCTATATTGCCTGGGCTGACCTCTTCAAATACTTTTCTACTCCATTTTCTTTCTTTACTGTTTCTGGAATTATAATTATATATATTTTGCAATAGAGGAAAGAAAGGAAGGCACTCTTTTTTCACTGTATTCCATATGTTTTTGCCTCTTTTCTGTATTTTCCATTACTTTGCCTTTTTCCATGTTTCTGACCTATCCGGATATTTTTTCTGATGTATTTTCTACCTCACCAGTTACCTCCTTAGCTGCATCTAAACTGCTGCTAAGCCCAGTTAATAAGTTTTTCATTTTAGTTTTCACATTTTTGTTTTAGAATGTTCACTTGATTATGTTTATAAATTTCAAATATCTGCTGAAATTCTCTACCTTTTCATTCATTTTGTCCATCTTTTCCAAGTATTTAACACATTAATCATAGCTAAAGTCCTTGCCTGATAACTCCAATAATCAGATTTATTTATGGGTTTGCTCCTATTATTTAATTTTTTCTATTGATTTTTGGTCACATTTCCCTGTCATTATACATGTCTAAAAACATAAAAAATAATGCCACACATTATGTATAGAAGAATAGTAGAGGTTTCAGATCAAGTTTTTCCTGTTACTCTATTCAGCAGATAGAGTGGGGTAGCTAATCACTTCAATACTGTCAGGGATTGAGCTGGTCCAGGGCTGAATCGCACTTTTAGTAAGTTTCAGCCTATCTCTGCTTCATTCCTGTTTTTTGGGTGTGGCTCTCTTGGGCTTTTGATTGAGAGACTGGAAGATCTCTTATCTCTTCAGCTCTAAATGACTGTGAGATATTCAGTTCTTCCCTTTGGAGATTTGGGCTTTGTGAGAGCATCAATGTCTGTGGCAGTCCCCTCCCTCTGGTGGAGCTAATCACACTGAAACCATAGGAGATTTCACTTCACCTTCCAGGAGTTTGTGGCTCAGCCACTCAGCCACCGACACAGCCCCGGAACTAAAAAATGTTTTGTGGGAAACACTGGCCACGCACTGGGAACTGCTTTAGTTTCCAATCATCATGTTGGCACTACAAGATCACCAAAAGCTTTACTGCCTTCTCTTTCCTTCAGTAGAGTCTCTCAGCCTGAGCCAGGTGAACTCCTTAGTCCAAGCAGAGATTTGGGAAATGCTCTTAGAGAGAAAAACAGTGATGATCGTCAACTCACCTAGGAAGGATTCTTCCCTCTCTGGATTTTAACTCATCGTGTCTTTGTGACCATAGCTCTGTAATGTCTTCAATGATTTTGCAAGTCATGTCTTTTTTACCTAGCTAATACAGTCAGAGGATTGGCCAGCCATAACCTATTATATCCCACCCAGAAACAGAAACCTCCTTCTCTTAAATGTTTAACACTTTATTTATTTGTTTGCTAGTTTATTTATTTATTTAAAGACTGTTTATTCTTGAGCCAAACTTGAGTATGGAAGCCCAGGGACACCCATCCTCAGGAGGTCCTGAGAATGCGTGCCCACTGGTTTAAAAATATTTAAACTTGCATTTTTCTATGTATGTCTACAGTTCCTCAGTATCTATATCCTTTCCTTGAAGAAGTTAGTGACACTTTCACTCCTTAGTCCTCAATAAATTCTTACTCCTGAATGTATTTCATACTGAGATCGTCTGGAGTTTCAGTTCCTGTGTTATTGTCATCATTATTGCTGCTGCCGCAGTTGTTACATCATTCATTAAAAATTAGACTTAACTAAAAAGTTTTACTGTTTTTAAAATCACATTTCCTATACCCCATATCTTTTTTGACCTTGTATTCATTTTCTTTTTCTTGGGGACATTCCTGAGTAGTGACTTTTGAGTCTATGAATAATAATTTTCTTCAGAGAGAGTCTGTCCAAAACATCTTCATTTTCCTCTAGATCTCAAAGACTAGTTAAGTATACGATCTTAGGATCAAAACAATTTCCTAGCCAGGAGTGGTAGCTCAAGCCTGTAATCCCAGCACTTTGGGAGACAGAAGCAAGAGGATTGCCTGAGCCTAGGGGTTCAAGACCAGCCTGGGCAACTTGGTGAGACCATGCCTCTATAAAAAAAAAAAATGAGTTAGGCATGTGGAGTGCACCTTAGTTCCAGCTACTTGGGAGGCTGAGGTGGAAGGACCATCTGAGCCTATCAGGTCGAGGCTATGGTAACTGTGAGCATTGTGAGCATGCCACTACACTCCAGCCTGGATGACAAAGTGAGACTCCAACTCAAAATAATAATAATAATGATAACAACAACAATTTCCTAGAGAAATTTGAAGCTCTTTTTCCATTGTTTTCTAATGTTGACAAAGAGAAATCATTTGCCATTTGCCAATCTAATTCTTATTTCTCTGAGAATAAGCAGTTCTCTCTCTCTTTCTCTCTCTCTCTCTCTCTCTCTCTCTCTCTCTCTCTCTCTCTCTCTCAGCTTTTCTCTCTGAAATTTTACCCCTAAGAGTGAATATCCACCACCCAAATATTATTCTTGCTCAGCACTTATTGAACCCCTCAACCTAAAGACACATTTTTTCAGTTCTGGGAAGATTTATCTTACTTATGGATTGATGATCTTCTTTCCTCCATTTTCTCTTTATGGTTTCATCTACTAAATACTAGATACATTTTGAAACTTTTATATCTAGTCTCAATGCCACTTAACTTTGTACCTTTGTAGGTTTTAATTTCTTCATTCTTTTTATCTTGGCCATTTTGCACTACAGTCTGAGAATCCCTCAGCTTATTTTTAACTCACCAATTCATTCTTTCAAAAATAGTTTTGAGACTCTGCCCGGCCGCCAGACTCAAAGCATTGCACTCTAACCAGATTTTACTCCTCTGGGTTGAAACCCGGGCAGAGCCAAGATGCCGGCTTACCACTCTTCTCTCACTGCCCCTGACCCCAAGCTCATCAGCTACATGGCACTGTTACCTATCAGAAGTCAGTTCAAAGTATCTGCTCCCAGAGAGACAAAAGATACAGGTATTGTGGATGAAGCCTTCTATTACTTCAAGGCCAATGTCTTCTTCAAAAACCATGAAATTAAGAATGAAGCTGGTAGAAGCTTGCTATAATAACTCTACATTTCTGAGTGTCTAAAGAAACTCCAGAAGTGTAATTCAAAAAGCCAAGGTGAGAAATAAATGTATACACTGGAAATCACTAATGTTCCCATTTCTGGAGAGCTTGGTTTCCCACTTAATGCAATTTATGCCAAAACTGTAAATAAACAGGAAGATGATGTGATGAGAACCTACTTACAGCAGCTAGGGCAAAAGACTGGACTGAGACTTTGTGAGAAAGTTTTTGGCCCACAGAATGATAAACCCAGTAAGTGGTGGACTTGCTTTGTGACGAGGCAGTTCATGAACAAGAGTCTTTCTGGACCTAGACAGTGAGGGGAACCTGGGGAGTCGCTGTCTCCAGAGCCCTGGGCAGCATTTTCCAGCAAGATGTATACAATCCTTTGTCTTTATTTCATGAAGTTTTATACAGAAGAGAGAAGAGTATGTCTTTACTTGAAAAGCTCTTGATGAAGAATTTGGGAGGGGGAGTGGAAAGTGGATTGTCAAGGGTGACCTGAAATTTTCTGCAGTATTAAACTGTTGCTTAATAAGAGTTAAGTAATAACAAATAAATTTCTAACATTCAAAAAAAAAGGTTTTGAAATATTTCAACAATTCAGAAAATTATAAAGAATAAGCAATATAACAAACACACAACTGCAAGTTGCCCAACTTTGTTAGATCTTAACGTTTTAAAATATTTGCTTCCTATCTTTATTTTTTTGAAACAAAACATTGCTAGTCCAGTTGCAGCTCTGTTTCCCTACCCATTCCACTCCCTCCTTCCCTCTCCAGAAGGTACGTTTCAACTATGTCAGATTTGGTCTTTATGATTTTAAAATTACCCTTTAACTAAGGTATTATTTGTATACAATAGGATTCACTTATTTTAAGTGAACCATATGACAGCTTTAGTAATTGTATGAAGTTGTGTAACCACCATCACAATCAAGATACAAAACAATTCCATCACTCAAAAAAATTTCCTGCCAGAAATGGCTCACCCCTGTAATCCCAGCACTTTGGGAGGCCAAGGCAGGCAGATGGCTTGAGCCCAGGAGTTCGAGACCAGCCTGGGAAACATAGTGACACTGTGTCTCTACAACAAATTAAAAAATTAGCCAGGCATTGTGGCGCATGCCTGTAGTCCCAGCTACTTAGGAGGCTGAGGTGGAAGCCTGAGCCCAGGAGGTCGAGGCTACAGTGAACTGTGATCATCACGATCATGCCACTGCACTCTAGCCTGGGCGACAGAGTGAGACCTCAATTTTAAAAAAATGGTTTCCTTATGCCCCTTTGCAGCTGATCCCCTGTCTCTAAACAACAACTGTTTCCATCACTATAGTTTTACCTTTTCTAGAATTTCCTGTAAATGGGATCATGCAGTACATAGTCTTATTTAGGTTCTTCCACTTAGCAAAATATTTTTGAGATTCAGCCATGCTTTTGCGTGTATTATGAATGTTTAATACTTTTTATTGCTGAGTAGTATCCCCAAGTACAGATAGACAACAATCTGCCAGACATGGTGGCTCACCCCTATAATCACAGCACTTTGGAAGGCCAAGGCTGACAGACAGCAATTCATTTATCCATTCACTAGTTGATGAACATTTGTGTAACCTCCAGTTTGGGGCTATTCTGAATAATACACCTATAACATTAGTAGACTAATCTTTGTGTGAGCATATTTTAATTTCTTTGGAGTAAAATATTTGGATGCAGAATTGCTATGTTATAGGGTAAGTGTATGTTTAACTTTATAAGATGAGAACATACTATTTTCCAAAGTGGCTGTGCCATTTTGCATTTCCACCAGGAATCTGTGAGATTTCCAATAGCTCTATGTCATTGCCAACCCTTGGTATTGCCAGCCTTTTTAACTTTAGTACATAGTGGTACTTCATTATTATTTCAATTTTACTTCTCTAGCCACTAGTGAAACCGACCATCTGATCATTGCCATTCATATATCTTCCTTCGTCAAATTTCACTTTGAATCTTTTGCCCTTCTTTGTCTTATCATATTGTGAGAATTCTTTATATATCATGGATATGCACTCTCCATATATTTTGGGGGGATTTTTTTTCTTTTGAAACTGGGTCTTGCTATGCTGCTCAGCTGGTCTCAGATTCCTGGGCTCAAGAAATTTCCCCCTCAAGTCTTGGTTCCCAAGCTGGGACTGCAAGGCATACTACCACTCATGGCTCCATATGTATTTTTTAATGTAAATTTTTATTGAGGTATAATCATCCATGTTATACTGAATGCATCATAAATGGTATAGAGTATTGTTTTATGTCTTTAACTCAATATAATAGATATTGTACAAATCTATCATTCTGCAATTGCTTTTTTTTTTCCCACTAGGCATTCTGGTTTTTTTAAATTTATCCCTGTGGATACATGCTGCTCTAGGTAATTCATTTTACCTGTTGTAAAGGATTCTGTAATGGGATCAAAACATGATTTATTTATCCATTCTCTGTTGGATTATAGGTTGTTTCCAATTTTTTGCTATTTCAAACAGTTCTGTAGTGAACACTTTCATACATATTTTCTTACACACATAAGAGCTTCTCTAAGCAAATTCCTAGAAGAGGCATAGGGACTGCATATCTTTAAATTTATTCCAATTTTCTCTTTAGCTATATTTATTCTACTATTCAGCCAACCTACCAAGCTTTAAATGTGAACAATTATTTTAAATTTCCCAGATCTCTTAGTGATTCATTTTAGTAACAGCCTGTTCTCAATTCATGGATATGCTATCTTCTCCAATCTCCCCAGTGATAGTAACTGCACACTTTAAGGTCTTCTTTTGTGTTTGCTCTCTTAAGTGTATTCCTTTGGGTTTTAGGTCTTTTGTTTGTTAAGCCTGATGCCTCTCTTTCACGATGTTGATTTTCCTCGAATACTTGGGCATCCTTGGTTTTCTGCTCACCTTTGCTTTGAGAATTCCTTTCTGTCTGTCTCTGAAGGATGGTTTTGCCCACAAGGTCTTGTCTCTGATAATCACTGTGGGTACTACTAGTGGTGTGTGATGAAGTTGGTCTTTTGATTTCCAAGTGTGCCACTAAATGCCCTAGGGCATGTCCCTGACTCTCAGACCCAAGTATTCTCACTCACTGCTCTGGCTTGTGGGCAGATTCTCCTGTTGTTGTCTCCTCAGCATGATCCATGGGCAGGAATGGGCCGACAAGCCTGGCTGCTCTGACTGCCCTCAACTGCTTACTCTCAAGACTGCCACAGGTATTCTTCTTAGTCTGAGTTCCCAGTGGTCCTGTCGACTCCGGGTTCATCGCTCTCCTGAAACAGTCCCACCCTGCACAGCGAGCCTCACCTCCCGGGGGGTTCTGGACAATGGACTCCTCTATCCATCCACGCCTGTCTACTTTTCATCTTTAGGAATTTCAGTTTCTGGCCCACTGAGGAATCCCTTTCTTGTTTTCTACAATGGTTATAGATAGTGTATATTTATATGAGTACTTATTTTCCTGATAACTGGAAATTTAGAAAGAAAAGACTGTATACCTAGGCTGTCTCTTTCATCCCCTCTTCTGTGCTTATTTCCTTTTTCTTTTTTTTTTTTTTTTTTGTTGAGTTAGAGTCTCACTCTGTCACCCAGGCTGGAGTGCAGTGGCACACTCACGGCCACCCCTGAGGCGATCCTTCCACCTCTGCCTTCCAAGTAGCTGGAACTACAGGCGCGTGCTACCATGCCTGGCTATTTTTTGTTTATTGTAGAGACAAGATCTCGCCAAGTTGCCCAACTGGTCTCGAACCCTCAGGCTCAGGCAATCCACTCGCCTGGGCCTCCCAAAGTGCTGGGATTACAGGCTGAGACACCGAGCCTGGCCTCTTATTTTCTTAAATTCTGTCATTGCTCTGTCTTTCCTGACTTTCTCTGACCTTGGGTCTCTGTGTCTTTCTCCATTTCTCTCTGGCTGTGTTTGTATGTCTCTCTGTCTCTGTCTCTGGCTGTCTTTCTGTTTCCGTGTCTCCCTGTGGTTCCATCTCAGTTCCAATGGTCTCTACTCATGTTTCTCTCTCTTCCTGTTCTCCAAGCCCTCTGCCTCGTCATCCCCCCAATCTCAGTGACTGCTCCCCATCAGCACAAGGCTCTAGCCCCATGGCTGGCTGGCTGTGGAGCAGTTTGCGGGTGGGGGAGCCCCAGATTGCTGCAACGTGGAGCAAGGATTTCCAACACATGCTCCCCCTGGCAGTCTGCCACCACAGCTCACTGCCTGCCAACATCACACTTCAACTTAAAGAGGGAAAACTGCCAGACCAATGTTTTAGCTACAGCCCCGTGTCAGGGTTGCATGGGGAATCTCGCAGCAGCCCCTGCCAGGAGCTGGAGCTGTGAGGGGATTAGGGAAGGGGCTCTGGGCTGCTGGGTGGTGATAGGGGGTCCTGGCTGCCAACCTCCCTGGCCTCACTGGTTCTGGGGACCAGAAAGTTTGCCTGAAATCCACTCACAGCTCTGGGCTGAGCAGAGTTCCTCTGGGCTTTCCCAAGGATAGACTCTTCCTTCAAGGTCCACTGCTGGGCAGGTAGATTACCAATGGTCCTGCTTCCTCTTCTCATTGTGTTTCCTGCCCCCATGCCACCCACAGTGTGGCTGTATCCTCCATCTGCAGGCCAGGTGGCTCTGTGCTCTGAGCCAAGAGACCTTAAGTTCAGGGAATGGTCTGGAACTTAGAAAAAGCCAGTGGCATCACTCTGGTTTTACTGGCCAAAAGTTAGAAAATGCCAGAGACCACAGGAGAAGCATACATCCTCATCAATGAAGAAATGCTCATCCTTCTCAGTGCAGAAGCTCCATTTTTCCCCCCCTGGGACTTAACCTCTGCCAGTATAGATGTGCCCAGCCATGCCAGTGTAGACATGCCCATCTATAGAAACACTCATTCTAGCAAATGTAGGGGTTTTTATTTATGTGAGTGTGGAAAAGTGCTCATCTCTTTTCCACACTCACATAAAGCGCCCTTCCCTGCCAGTATAGACTTGCCAGTTCCTTTACAATAATCACATCCATTCCTGTCCCTGTGGACATTCCCAGCTCAACCGCTGGAGATGCTTTTGTTCCCATCAATGTAGAAGCACCCACACCTGTATTAATACAGAAGCGCCCTCTTGAGAACTCCCACCAGAAATCAATCTGCATGCCCTTCTTCCATGCAGCCTTCCCATTCTTCCAGGAAGATACATCCTCCCTGCATATGCAGAGGCTTACTAAGGGTGAAGGAGAAGCTTGCCCATCTCTACAGTGTAGAAACACCTGGCACGGTTAGTGTGCTGTTTATTATTCCTCCAAGGGTGGATGTGCCCAGTATTCCAGCATGGATGGGCCCATTCCAAACCTGGGGCAAGCCTCTTTTTGGGAGTACAGTGGCTCCTAGAACAGCAAATATAAGCACATGCATATGTGTAAGCACAGAAGCAGCCATTCCAACTAGTGTAGAAATACTCATCTGTGAGAATATAGAAGCTCCCAATCTCACCAGTTTAGAAGTGCCCATCAATACAGAAGTTTCTATTGGTAGGAGTGTAGGAGCTCCCAGCTCTCCACTTAGGAATGCCAGTGCCCTGCTGCTCTCAGAGCCCAGAGTGCCAGTTGAGACACCTGGCAGACCCAGAAGGAGCATGTATCAGTGGGGGAGGGCAGCAGGGAGAGACAGGGCGGGGAGGAGTCACCTGATCAAACGCCCAGCCTGGTGGAAGTGCTGGCTGCCAATGTAAACAGATAAGCACTAATAATCACTCTTCCTTAAAAGCTCCGCTTGCTTGTCCCATTTTCCTGAGAACGCCACCTGCACAGCTGCTCCTAATCAAGGACCATTTAATTCGCTCCCAGATCATTGTCTGCACTAATTGTCTTAAACAAACCGAAGTTCATTTCACCTTATTCCCCAAGGGCCTGGAGGGCTTCTAATTACCTGTAGGTGGTTCTCCACGCAGCCCGGCTTCATTAAAGATCACAATATGTTCCTCTAATAGGTTTCCCATTAAAATCCAATGGGTTCCCATCAAAATGAGTTATGTCCCAGGAAAAAAGTCCACTAAAATATATTTTAATTAAAGTGAATTAAATATTGCATATGTCTGTTTCTGCCAACAGGTTGCACTGGAGACTGATGCTAGCAGAAAATGGAGCGGGGGAGGTGGGAAAGAGAGGGAAGGAGAAAAAACAAGCAGGCTCAGTTGTAGAGTGAAGCACTGAAATCAGACGTTGGCTCTGCAACTCCTGGCAGGTTGACTCTGGGCAAGCTCTCTTGAGCTTCAGTTTCCTCGCCTCCAGAAAGGCAATGATAACCCCTAGCTGGCAATGTATTTTTGCTATGATTACAGACTAGATATAGATGTAGATATAGATAGTGCTTCACACATGAAATGTACTCAAGAAATGTCACTATTGTTATGTCATATTTTAACTAGTGTATCAGTCAACTGTGTTGTGTAACAAACAGCCCTCCACCCGATCTCTATGGCTCACAACAACAAAACTTTGTCTTTCATAAGGACCATAGGTTAGTTCTGCCCAATGCATCTTCTTGTTCTAGAACCCAGGTTGAAGGCACAGCTCCTCTCTGGGACATGCCATTTTCATGGCAGAGAGCAGAAGATCAAGAGAGCAAGCTGAACCAGGTGACGTGTAGAGGTCTCATTACCCCCTTGCCAATGGTCAGAGCAACTCATACTGGTGCACCTAGTAATGGTACAGAGACCCAGATTCCTGGCTCCCAGGAGGGAGGGTAAGGGAGAGGCTGCATAATCCTCTTACAGGGAGAGGAATGAACAATTGTCAACAATAAAACCATACCCCACAATCCTATCATGAAGTATTATAGAAGTGTTTCTCAAGCTTACCTGATAAGGATCTCAGGGGGTCAGGGGTAAAATATAGAGACAGTCCCAGCTCAGCTACTATGTCAGATTTTCCAGGGGAGAGTCCTAGGAATCTGCATTTCCTTTTTTTTTTTTTTTCAGTTGGAGTCTCACTCTGTCCGCCCAGACTGGAGTGCAGTGGGGCTCCCGGCCACTGCAGCCTCAACCTGCTGGGCTCCGGCGATCCTTCTGCCTCAGCCTTCCAAGTAGCCAGAACTACAGGTGCGCGCTACCACGCCCGGCTAGTTTTGTGATTTATTGTAGAGATGAGGTCTTGCCAAGTTGCCCGGGCAGGTCTCAAACCCGTGGGCTCAGGCAATCTCAAAGTGCTGAGATTACAGGTGGAGCCACTGAGCCCAGCCGGAATCTGCATTTCTAACAAGCATCTCAGATCATCTTTGTCATTAGGAACAGTTGAGAAACACAGTTTTATAGAATAGTGGATAAGAACGTTGTCTTTGAAACAAATCTGAGATTGCAAACGGTCTTCACTACATAGCAGCTGTGCAATCATGGGACAGTTTTTTAATCTCTCTGAATCTCTGTTTCCTCATTTATGAGGTAAGATAATGCATGCAAAGCACATACCACGGTCTCTGACTCAGGGCAAGCCTTCAATCAACTTTAGCTCTTCCAATTATTTTTTTTGATTTTTTTTTAAAGAGCAGTTTTAGGGTCACAGCAAAATTGAGAGGAATGTACAGAGAGTTCCCATATACCCCAACCCCACACACTCAGCCTCCTTCACATCAACATCCCCACTGGAAGGCTACATTTGTTACAAGATGAATCGATACTAACACATCATTATCGTCAGAGTTCATAGTGGAACTTAGGGTTCATTCTTGGTGTTTACCATTCTATGGGTTTGGACAGAAGTAGAATGGCATATATCCACCACTGTAGTATCACACTGAGTTTTTCCACTACCCTAAAAAGCCTCTGTGCTCCACCTATTCATCCTCCCAATAGCTTTCTATTTTTAAAATAACAATACTAATAATGATCATGCATATTAAGTGTCCAGCTCAATGCATTGCAATAAATGATAAAGTCTAAGAATAGTATTGAATTGTAATAATGATAATAATCTACATAATAAAAATATGTAATAATATACATGAAAGGATGAAACAAGAAAAGCTATGTACAGCAAAAAACACACACTGATTTAAATTCTGAACTCCTTGGAAATAATATAGTCCTTGATCCTGACTACACATTAAAATCACTTGTGGAACTTAAAAAAAGTTCCCAGTGCCTTGGTCCCACCCCTGGAGATTCTGATTTAATTAGTCTGGAGTGTGGTCAGTGCTGATCCCTGTTCTCTAAGCGTTTCTACTGTGCAGCCACATTTGAAAACCACTGCCGTGGAGCCTTGCTACTTAAGGTGTGCTCCTCGGATCGGCAGCACCAGTGTCACCCAGCAGCTTGTTAGAAATGTGCAATTGCCAGGTGTAGTGACTCATGCCTGTAATCCCAGCACTTTGGGAGGTGGAGGTGAGAGAATTGCCCAAGCCCAGGGTCTCAAACCTGGGCAACCTGGGCAACTTGGTAAAACCTCATCTTACAATAAATTTTTTTAAAAAATTAGCAAGATGTGATGGTACAAGCCTGTGGTTCCAGCTACTTGGAAGGCTGAGGTGGAAGGATCACCTGAGCCCAGGTTGCAGTGACTGTGAGAGTTCCACTGTGCTCCAGCTTAAAACTCAAAAAAATAAAAATAAAAAGGAAAAGAAAAAATAATAAATGTGCAATCTCAGGCCTCAGTTTGGACCTAAGGAATCAAAATCTTCAGTGTCACAAGATTCCTAGGTGATTTGTGTACACTGGAATCTGAGAATCACTGCCCCAGGTACCTCATCACTTGCCCATCCCCGACCCTTGCTCAATGATTGCTCAGTGGTCGCACCCCTCAACTCTTCAGTGGCGTTCAACATTACTAAGCCGTTTTTCAGTCTCAAAGAAAATTCCTGCCTTAGCTTTCACGACACGACACACTTCTGACTTTATGCATTTCTGGCTTCTTCTCAATTTTTTCCTTGATTCTTCTCTATTGACTTCTAAATGCTTGCATGTCCAAGGCTCGGTATTGGACTCTCTCCTTTACTCTGTTGCCTTCTATCCTTGGGTGTTCTCACCTGTTTCCATGGTTTTAAATGCCATCTATTTAAATGTCATCCATATGGTTCCGAGCTGCAAGTGGTGTTGGAAAAATAAGTACCTGTGTCAGTACAGACTTCAGAGGCACTTGGCCTGTGCCTGGCAATTTATTCAGTGTTCTGCTGTCACCATGTTGAAATTTGTAATAATTTTTGCATTGAATTTACATTTTCAATTTGCATAATTTGCCCTGCAAATGATGTAGCTGGTCTCGACCTCTGCTCCCACCAAGACTCCCGAGAAGGGAGCTCCCTAAAGGACTTAAGAAGCTCAGAGTAAAAAAAAAAAAAAAAAATAGCAAAACATACCATTCCACAGTAAGCAGGTTTATGCAAACCCACCCTCAAAGTCCAAGAAAGCTGTGAGGCAAAAGAAAGAGGCTTACAAATTCAGTTTCTTAGAAAGAAACATTTAATAGGAACCTACCAACAGAAGGCATATCCATGTCTCTGCCTCCTGCGAGACAAGATGGTGGATCCCAGCACCATTAGCCCCCCAGAACCATAGCCTATATATCATAGGGAAAGGGTGATTCAGAAAGGATGTATAGAACAATTGAAGTACGGTAACATTAAGGTTGTTTTAACCTAAGGGCAGGATTTACAGTTAAGTATTGTTCCTTACACAAGGAATAATGGATAAACTGGAAGTCTTATAGGTCTTCTCTGAACACGAGTTAATCAGAAGTCAACATGGCGGATTAGCATCCTAGATGGAGTTGTTTTAGCCTCCACACATTCTCCACAATGTGCTTTCCCCACCCCAACTTATTCCTCTTCTAGATTCCCCCCTCTTGGCAAGTGGCACCCACATCACCTCATCTTTTAAGCCAACAATCCTTAATCACTCTGTTTGCTGACATTTATCCAACAGTCTCCATATTTATCCACCAACCCCCAAAATACATGTTGACTATGCCCCCTTCTCTCTAGTTCAAGCTCCCCTTGTCTCTTGCTGGGACATTTGTAATGGGTTCCCCTGCCTCCTCTGGCTTCCAGAGCAGCCAGAATGATCTTGGTGGGGAAGGGGAGGAGGAGGACGGATCACAGCATTCCTCAGTGAAAACCTCCGAAGGCTTCCTCCCCACCACTCCCTCTCCTTGTACCCCACCCTCCGGCCAGACTGAGTATCCTTCAGTCCTTCCACCTCTGGGGTCTTTGCACAGGCTATTCCCCTGCTTGAAGCACTCTCCCTTCTACCCCTGCACACTCCATTCTCCACAAGGCTGACTTCCCATCTTCCTGCAGCCTTCACCTTACAGAACCTTCCCCTGGGCAACCTTCCCTAATGCTGCTTCCTACTTGCAGTTAGGTTACTCTGAGCTCCCCTGGCCACTGTGCATCTCCATCCAGAACTTCTCACAGTGCATTTCAACTGCCTGGTTCCATGTCCATATTCCCTTCCAGGTGCTAATTTCCCTAAAGGAAAGGCAGTGTCTGTCTTGTTCTCTTGTATCCCTGGTCACTAGCACTGTGCCTGGAACACAGTCAGAGCTCATTAACTATTTCTGAATGATTGAATGAATGAATGAATGAATGAATCCTCTAGGAGGCTAGGGAGCAGCCCTCTAGCCCTGACCTCAGACCAGAGTCCTGAGAAATGGGTTTTTCCTTTATTTCTCAGGATGGGGCCTCCCTAGGTTGGTCACCTGCCTCACATCCACTGGAGGTGTGCTGGGGGCACAAACACGATCTCATGAGCAGCCGAGAAGCTTGCTGTCTCTTCTGGTCCCTTTGAAGGGAGCTGCTCACCCATACCAATCCTGCTACTGATCTTTTAAGGCTGTTGCCTCGCCCCTCGGAGCCCTCCAGGCCACCTGCCAGTATCGCCATTGTGATCAACTGCTCCCATCACCACTGCCCTGGCTGTCTGTGCCAGAGTTGGCTCTCTTCCAGCTCTGAGATCGGCAACATCCCATTAGTAACTTGAAATCAGCCAAGTGGGAATGCTTACACCCTGGAAACAGGCAAATACTGCAGGTTAGGGCTCTGTTGATTTCAAGAGAGTTGGTTTACCACTGGGTTCTGCTCTGACTGAGATTTCAACACTTGCTCAGACTCCTCAGGCTTTAACACCCATACTCTGGACCCAGCTTAACCAGCCTCTCTCCTTCAGGTAGAATCCAGTTATTGGCCCCTGGTCCCACACACTCAGATGGCAGCTAAGGGTAAGCAATCGCCAAACACATATTTTGTATGTTTCATGAGTTCTATACTTTATTCTTACAGTAAAACAAGCTAGAGAAAATAAAATGTTTTTAAGGAAACCATAAGAAAGAGAAAGCATATTTATGAGGGGGACCAAAAGAACCCTGGAATTTACTTATCAAAAATTGCCAGGCATGGTGGCTCACACCTGTAATCCCAGCACTTTGGGAGGTGGAAGCGAGAGGATTGCCTGAGCTCAGGGGTTCAAGACCATCCTGGGCAAATTGGTGAGACCTCGTCTCTATGATAAATCAAAAATAAATAAATAAATAAAGCAGCTGGGTATGGTGGCACATGCTACTTGGAAGGCTGAGGCGGAAGGATTACCTGAGTCCAGCAGGTCAAGGCTGAAGAGGCCATGAGCATGCTACTGCACTCCAGTCTAGGCCACAGAGTGAGACTCTGACTCAAAAAAATAAAATAAAAATTGTGTATTTAGTCTTACATGTTTAAATTTCAGTCACCTTCAAAGTACTTCAAATATGCATTGATGTAATACATCCGCTGAGATGCCTTTTCCAGCGCTCAAAACAGTTTTTGAACTTTTCAATTTTGATGGTTTTTAGTGCTTAAGCCATTTTCTGTTTCACCTCTTCCACACTGGCAAAACGTTTCTCTTTGAGGACTTTTTTCATCTGGGAAAACAAAAAAAAGTTGCTCAGGATGAGATCGGGTGAATAGGAAGGGTGAGGCATGTGGGCCGTGCCATTTTGGGGTAAAAAACCAAAACAAAACAAACCTATTGAACACTCAGTGTGGTATGGGCAGGTATGTTGTCATGGTGGAAGAACCAGTCACAATTCAGGGCGTTTCTTCTGCAAATCATGACACAACAGTCTCAAAACTTCCAGATAAAAACTTCGGTTCACCATTTGGCCCAGAAGAACAAATTTCGAATATACTACAAAGGGCCCACCCTCCAAAAGATAATTCCGGGATTTTTTGAGGTCCTCCCTCGTACCATTAATTGGAAGTGGATCATCATAACGGTCTTCGTCCTTGTAAACTTCATGTTGAGCAGGCTGAGGAGGAAGAAGAAGAGGAGGGCTTGGTCTTGCCACCTCAGGGGTGGTAGGGGTGGAGGAGGAGGAAGGGAAACAGGAGACACACTCCATGTAAATTTTACTAAAAAAAATCCACGTACAAGCAGACCCACTCGATTCCAACTCATGTTGTTCAAAAGTCACCTGTAGTTATATTAATAATTAAAAAGAATCAATACATAATAAGCAATGGCTACTTATTGGCTTTTTAAGTTACCCTCCCACTCCCATAACAAAAGCAGAGGCTATTCACATGCATGTACATGTAACCAATAGGTGCTCTGAGACCCGACCTCAATCATTTTAAAATTCTACCATCCTTTCCAAGCCGTCAACATTTCTCAGATTCATCCTGGGAAAGGGGGTGGTTACTTACTCTTTGGTTTTGGCAACACACACACTGATGGCCTTTTGCTCACACAAAGCTCTTGTGTTTTGGAATGAAGAGGCTGGACAAAGAGAAACTAAATGGACCTTCAGAACTCTGACAAAGGCTGTTGCCCTTGTAGGTAATGTCCTCACAAGAGGAGGTTTGTGCATGGCTCGCAAGCAGGCCTGAAGCTGGAGGTTTAAAGGATTGCTCTCAGTTCCATCCCATTCGTTAACTCATTCATTCATTAGGGCCACAGATCTTGTCTTGGGTATAGGCAATTCAGTGGTGAACAAGACAGTCAAGGCCCCTATATTCATGTCTGATGGTAGAGACAGACAAAAATCCAGTTGATAAACAAAAATAATTACAAAATATGATAAGGTACTTAAGGAAATTAAACAGGTGCCAAGATACCCACATTAAAGGCAGCCCACATTAGATTGGAGGAGGAATCAGAGCTGCTTCTCTCAGTTGGACCTTAGGATGAAAATAAGCCAGTCTCAGAAAAAGCAGAAAGTAGAGCCGTTAAGGCAGAGGACACAGCATGTGCAAATGGCCCAAGGCAATGGAAGGCAGCCAGTGAGTCTGAAGAGCAGGGATTCCAGGGAAGGTGAGTCTGGAAAGGGAGCAAGTCAGGCCAGGAAGAGTCTTGTGGGTCACAGTGAGGATGCCGGTTTCATTCTTAGTAACTTGAGCCATTGGTTTCCCAGTTGTCTGGGTTGTGAAAGCACGGAGTGGGCCTGGCATTGAGCAGGGGTACGTTTACATTTGCTGAACGAGTGGGTGAGACAGGCCCCTCTGCAGGAGCTAAGGCTAGGGATTGGATGGCAGAGAGGAGACTGTAGCAGGGGCCAGGAGGAGGCAGTGAGATCTTGGCTGGGGCAATGGCTACAAGGGCTGCAAAGGGGTCGGTAAGAGGTGGGTGAGGGCAGAATTTGCAGACTTGCTAAAGGAGGCATCGGAAAGTGGGAGTTGGAGCCAGGGTGACTCTGAGGTTTCTGGCAGGGATGCTCTGGTGACTCTGACTACAGGGGTCACCCCTGCTATGTCTCAGGTCAGAGTTGTTGGTTTTGTTGATCACGCCTGTAATCCAGCACTTTAGAAGGCAGAGGCAAGAGGATTGCCTGAGTCCAGGGGTTCAAGACCAGCCTGGGCAACTTGGGGAGCCCTCGTCTCTACAATTAATTTAAAAAAATTAGCGAGGTATGGTGGTGCATACCTATAGTTCCAGCTACTTGGAAGACTGAAGCAGAAGGATCACCTGACCCCAGAAGGTCGAGGCCATGGTGGTCGTGAATGTGCCACTGCACTCTAGCCTGAGCAACAGAGTAAGACTCCAACTCAATCAATCAGTCTGATTGTGTATATTTGAGGTTGACAACATGATGCTATGGGATATGTATAGACAGTACAGTAGTTACTATAGTGAAGAAGATTCACATCTGTTATCTCTCATCCTTACTTTTTTTGTATGTGTGACGAGAGCAGCTACAATCTACTTATTTAACAAAAATCTCTAATCTTCTCGTTGCACATTAGATCTCTAGTCTTGTTCATTGTATGCGTCTATTTTGAACCCTTTGACCTGTGTCTCCCCCATCTCCTCCCCCACCCTCACCCCTGGTACCCACTGTTTCATTCTCTATTTCTATGTACTTGGGCCCTTTTTATTATACCCCACATATAGGTGACATCATGTCATATCTTTATTTCTGTGCCTAGCTTATTTCACTTAGTATAATGTCCTCCAGTTCCATCCATGTGGTGGCAAATGACAGGATCTCCTTTTTTAAAGCTGAATAATATACCGATATATGTGGATATTATATACAAAAATTATATATGTAACATTTTCTTTATCCATTTGTCCATCAATGGGCATTTGGATTGTTTCCATATCTTAGTTACTGTGAATAATGCTGCAATGAACATGAGCATGCAGGCATCTTTACCAGGTGGTGGTTTCATTTCCTTTAGTGTATACCAGAGAGGGATTGCAGAGTCATGTTGTAATTTTATTTTTGATTTCTTTAGCAACCTCTATACTGTTTTCTCTAATGGCTGTACCAAGCCACACTCCCACCAGCAGTGTACTAGAGTCCCTTTTTCTCTATACCCTCAGCAACATTTTTTATCTCTTTTTTAGAACAGTCATCCTAGTGAGTGTGAGGTGGTATCTCATAGTGGTCTTACTTTGCATTTTCCCTTATGATTAGTAACGTTGAGCACCTTTTCATATATGTATTGGCCATTTTTATATCTTCTTTGGAGAAATGTCTGTTCGGATCCTTTGCCCATTTTTAAAATTGGGTTATTTGGGGTTTTTTGGTATTGAGTTGTAAGATTTCTTTGTAAATTTTGGCTATTAACCCCTTATCAAATATGTAGTTTGCAATTATTTTTCCCAGTTTGTATATTCCCTTTTCATTTTGTTGCTTGTTTCCTTTGCTGTACAGAAAATTTTTTAGTTTAATGTAGTGTTACTTATTTTTGTTTTTGTAGCCTAAGCTTTTGATGTGATATCCAAAAAAATCATTGCTGAAGTCAATGTCAAGGAGTGTTTTCACATCTGTTGTTTGGGAGTTTTATGGTTTCATGTTGTATGGGAGTTTTATGGTTTCATGTCTTAGGTTAAGGTCTTTTATTCATTTTGAGTTGATTTTTTTTTGGGTATGATGTAAGATAAGGACCCAGTTTCATTCTTTTGCATGTGTAAATTCATTTTCCCAGCACCATTTATTCAACAGACTATCTATTCCCCACTGTGTCCTCCGGGTGTGCTTGCCAACAATTGGTTGACCCTATAGATTTGGATTTATTTCTAGGTTCTTTATTCTGTTCTATTGGTCTGTGTTTCTGTTTTTATGCCAGTACCACACAATTCTGATTACCATAGCCTTATAATATAATTTTACATCAGGAAGTGTGACAATTTTACATCAGGAAGTATGATGCCTCCAACTTTGTTTTTCTTTCTCAGGATTGCTTTGGTTATTCAGGGTGTGTGTGTGTGTGTGTGTGTGTGTGTGTGTGTGTGTGTGTGTGCACTTCCATATGAATTTTAGGATGGCATCTTCCATTTCTGTGAAAATGTCATTGGAATTTTGATAGGGATTGTGTTAAATCTGTATATTGCTTTGGATATGGACACTGTGAATAACCTAGAGGAAATGGATAAATTCCTATAAAAAGATTTTGAATCAGGAAGAAATAGAAACCTTGAGCAGACCAATAACAAGTAAAGAAATTAAAGAAGTACTTAAGAATCTTCCAACAAAGAAAAACTCACAACCAGATGGCTTCATGACTGAATTTTACCAAACACCGAAAGAAGTATTACCAATACTTCTTAAACTCTTCCAAAAAACAAAACTAGAGGGAATACTTCCAAACATGTTTTACAAGGCCAGCATCACCTTAATACCTAAGCCAAAGACACTATAAGAACAGAAACAAAAACTACAGGCCAATATCTCTGATGAACATCAATGCAAAACCTCAATAAAATATTAGCAAGCTGATTTCAAAAACAAAAAAGATTATATACCATGGCCAAGTGGAATTTATCCCTGGCATGCAAGACTGGTTTAACATATACATGTCAATCAATATGATATATCACGTTAGCAGAAAGAAAGATAAAAACTACATGACCGTCTTGATTGAAACAGAAAAGGCATTTGACAAAGTTTAGTGTTCTTTCTTGATAAAAGCTCAACAGTTGGTTGGGCACAGTGGCTCACGCCTGTACTCCCAGCACTTTGGGAGGCCGAGACAAGAGGATTGCCTGAGCCCAGGAGTTCGAGACCAGCCTGGGCAAGTTGGTGAAACTTCATCTCTACAATAAATCAAGAAAAAGTAGCCAGACATAATGACACATGCCTGTAGTTCCAGCTACTTGGAAGGCTGAAGTGGAAGGATTGCCTGACTCCAGCAGGTCGAGGCTGAAGTGGCTATGAGCGTGCCACTGCACTCCTCGGCAACAGGGTGGGAATCCAACTAAAAAAATCAAAAAGGCAAAAAACTCAATAGTTTAGGTACAGAAGGAAAGTTTTTGAGCATAATAAATGCCATTTATGAAAAAACCATAGTTAACATCATGATCAATGGGGAGCAACTGAAGCCATTCCCACTAAGATCCAGAACAAGGCAAGAATGAACTCTCACCACTCCTCTTCAACAAAGTGCCAGAAGTACTAGCAAGTGCAATCAGATAAGAAAAAGAAATTTTAGAAAATCCAAATCAGAAAGAAGTAAAACTATCTTTACTTGCAGACGACATGATCCTATATGCAGAAAATCCCAAGGATTCCACAAAAAATCTGACAGAACTAATAAATTCAGTAAAATAATAGGATATAAAAATCAATATACAAAAATTAGTAGTATTTCTATATACAAATACCAACCTAGCTAAAAAAGAAATCAAGCAGGCTGAGGTGAGTGGATTGTCTGAGCCCGCGGGTTCAAGACCCGCCTGGGCAGGCGAGACCTCATCTCTACAATAAATAAAAAAAATTAGCCGGGTGTGGTAGCACACTCCTGTAGTTCCTGCTACTTGGAAGGCTGAGGCAGAAGGATTGCTGGAGCCCAGCATGTCGAGGCTGCAGTGACCGGGAGCGGCCACTGCACTCCAGTCTGGGTGACAGAGTGAGACTCCAACTGAAAAAAAAAAAAAAAAAAAGAAAAGAAATCAAGCAAACAATCTCATTTACTATTAGCATAAAAAAGGAAAACTAGGAATAAATTTAGCCAAGGAGGTGAAAATTTGTACACTGAAAACTATAAAAGATTGATAAGAGAAATGGAAGAAGACATAAATAAATGGAAATATACCTTATGTTCATTCATGATGGAAATAATTTTTTTCTTTTTGTGAGTTGAGGTCTCACTCTGTCACCCAGGCTGGAGTACAGTGGCACAACCACAGCTCACTGTAGCCTCAACCTCCTGCACTCAGGCTATCCTTCTGCCTCAGCCTCCTGAGTAGCTGAGACTAAAGGCATGCACCACTACACCAGCTATTTGAGTTTGTTTGTTTGTTTTGTTTTTTGAGACGATGTCTTACTATATTGCCCAGGCTGGTCTTGAACTCTTAGGCTCAAAAAATTCTCTCACCTCAGACTCCCAAAATGCTAGGATTATAGGCAAGAGCCTTCATGCCTGGCTACGAATTTATGTTGATAAACTGTCCATACTACTCAAAGCAATATATAGATTTAACGCGATGAGATCAGGTGGTTTTTAATTTCAAGTAAGAGAAACCTCCTCCAACCAGCTCAAGCAAAGAAGGGGGTTTATTGGAAGGAGGGTTCCAGGGATCCAAGAAAGAACATGCAGTAGCTTCAGGAAGGCAGGCGTCAGGGCCCAGAAAGTTGTCAGGAGACTTGAAGGTTGTGTCTTGGGCTCCTTGTGATTATTTGTTTCCCCTTTTCTATTTCCTTCCTTCTTATCTTCCTTCTCTCCTTCCCCCCTCCCTCTCCTCTCTCCCTTCCACCCCCACTCTCTATGTCTGTCTGGCTTCTTTCTATCTCACTCTTTTCTCTCTCCCATAAGCACATTTCAACCTCTCTATGATTGGCTCTTCTGTCTGTGAGTATTCACTCTTTGTACAGGCAGGTCTACTGGTTATGAATATGTAGCCAATTACAGCCAGCCTCACACAGCTTTACGTCTCATCTCAAATAACCAGCCTGGAAGGCAGCCCATTATCTCTGAGTCTCAATGCCAAAGTCACAAGAGAGAGAAGTTGATTGGCCCAGCTTGAATCACCGTCCATCCCTAGTCCATCCAGCTTTCATCAGGGGAGCAGAGAGGTAGGGTACAAATATGGCCCCTGAGGCTCCACCTGTGGGAGAGGCAGGTCTCAGGAAAGAGAGGTTGAGGACTAGTCAGGAGCACAAAAGATACCCACCATACTTGCCTGCCCAGGTGGACCCTCTCAGAGATCAGTTTTGACACGAATCAAGCTTCAGTCCCCTGTCCCTTTGGTCACAGTCATCTAGACTACGGACTGATCCTCATTCCTTTCAGCTTTGCACATGTCACTTCCCTTCTTTGAGTCTCTGCTTCCTTGGTTGTGAAATGATGACAACAGCCTTCCCAGCAGGGTGGCTGCAAGACTCCACATGAAGTCATGTGACCAGTGCCCTGGTGGTCACAATGACTGTGATGCATCTGAGCTCCCTAAAGTCTTCAGACTCCCTGGCCCTCCCCCACCTACCCCTCTCCTCCCTTCTCCCGCCGCCACCATCTCCCCCAACTACCAATGTGGCCCCAGGTTGCTTATAGTCACACCTGGTGAGATCCACCCCCTCCACTACCCACATATCACTAACTTGGGGTACCCCTGCCTGGGCTGAGCTGCTAAAACCACAAACTGACCATTCTTTCAGTACACTGAACCTCTGTGGTCTGCCTGGGGAGCAAGCTGAAATCAGGTGGGAATACCAGGCAGCAAAGGGAAGGAAGCAGGGAAAGACACTAGTCCCTGTAGAACAACAAATACCCCAGACACCTTTAGGGGTCTCTTAGAATGCCCCCCACACACGGTAGATAGAAGCAGCTATTGATGTCTTCTTGCTGTTGTTATTTTCTCATCCACTGAGCTCATGCTCCCCACTGCCTATTCCTTCTGACTGAGGACTCGGAGACACAGCAGATGCGGGTGCTGAACTTGGGAGTCTGAGCAATGACCTAGGGCTGAACAGGCCTCACCAGCCTCTGGATATAAAAAAATCATTTGGAGATGCACTCCCAGTACCCCAGCCCCACCTCCCTACCCCAGAATTCCAGTCCACTGCAAACTCTCCACTTTCCACCCCCACAAGAGAGTTCTAGTTGTCCCCACATAAGAGTGTTCCGTGGTCCATGAACCTGTCTGGGCTGCACCGGCCCCTCTGGTTGTGTCATGGGCCTCTCCAGGCCCCACCAGGCACATCGGCTGGCCTCCAAGCCTTTGTTGCACTAGCTTCTGCTCCACATAGAGCTTACCTTGGCCTTGACCCCACATTAGACCCTTAGTGATGCTCTAGCCCCTGAGGTCCAGGCAGCTCTTGGGTGTGTGACAAAAGATTTAATGCTCAGTCAGGAGGGTCCTACCTGGAGGTGCTTAAGTCCCAAAGTGAGCAGAAGTTGAAGAAATTGCTCTCTAAGTTCCAAAACTCACAACTTCTTTCTCCCTCAGATGTAGCATACACCTCACCAGGAGCGTGGAGTTAGGGGTCTTTGGGTCCAGCCACTGCCTGGCATCTGGTACTCTCCTTTTGCTCAGGCCATTGCTAACTCCAGAATTCATATTTTCTCATAGCAAATTCTACCTAAGAGACCCTGCAACTACTCACTCTACCCTACAACCTGGCTTCCGGCTCAGCCTAGAGTAACAGAAACTCTGATGCCATGGGTGGACTTTCCTGTGTCACAGATGAGAAAACTGAAGGTCAGCAGGGACGTTCCTAGGTCAGTGATGTCCATGACTCTGTGTTAGGTTGGAGTATTGGTTAGTAAATAGTGACTGGCCTTCCTCTGCCTGGGTGAGCATACATGCCGAACACTCTGTTGCACTTGTCCATGAGACTCTCATCGACCATTGGAACGTGAGTCAAGGTCTTAAACGTGCTTGTTCGAGATGGTCTTAAATGTGCTTCTTCAGGAGTGCTCTTGCACTCCTGAGATCTCCCATGAGAAGAATGCCTCCCGGTGGCTGTGGCCCCTTCTGCCAGGGCCCCAAAATAAACACACGTGGAACGGACTGAAACCCAGCCTGCAGCCTGGCACAGAGCTGCCCAGCCCAGTCCGGACTAGCTAAGCCCCATCCATCTGCTGATGTGTGACCTGTGAGCCTGAGATGTGCCTGTTTTTGGTCACTGAGTTTGGGGGAGGATTGTTTCACAGCATTATTGTAACAGTATCTGACTAGTACAAGTACTTTTGGCAGGTTCACTTTGTCCTCAGGCCTGTCCCCAAAAGTCGCAGATGGCTATTATGGGGCCAGGAACTATGTTCTCACACAGTCAACACAGAGAGGCAAGAGAAGGGGGCAGCTCTTCTTTATGTGTCTTTTTGTTTTTACTCAAAGGCGGCATTTCCATCTTCCCCATAGACGTTTCCTCCTGTCTAAGGAACAGATTCATGTCACAGGCCTGTCCACCACGCCCTCAATCAATCACTGACAAGAGGAATGGAATCATTGTGATTGGTTCACATTAGTGCACATTTTCTCCATCTCTGTAGCAGGGAAGAACCTGACTGAAAGATCTGACTAGTTTAGTGAAAGAAGTCTACCCAGAAGCTGGAAAGAAGAGCACACACTTCAATTTTGTCATCGTTTTCACCGATGTTAAAAGATCTGGCTACTGAGCTCAGGAGTTCGGCAGCACCATATCTGGCAGAAAGGGAACTGATGACCACACACAGTGGACAGAAGCAACTATTGATGTTTTCTTGTTGTTATTTTCTTATCCACTGAGCACATGTTTCCCACTGCCTATTCCTTCTGACTGAGGATTTGGAGACACAGTAGATGCGGGTGCTGAACTGGGAATCTGAGCTGTGCCCTAGAGTTGAACGGGCCTCACATCAGCCTCTGGATATAAAAAAATCATTTGGAGAGGCCACCCTAGCACCTTAGCCCCACCTCCTCACCCAGTGAATCACAGGGCACTCAATGGTCAACCAAAATCGGATTCCATTATCGAGGACAGAAGAGGACCAGAACAATTGAGTGGGAGCCCATAGGGTTGGCCACAGACTCCTGCTGCCCCAAGAGATAAGCAATCAAATGTAACATTTGTGAAGTGTATGTCAAATGCCTACATAGGAAAGCAGCACTGCAATCCTTGTTTTCCTGTGATTCTGGTAGGTCCTCTTTGCATTTAGATCCCTAAGGCAATGGTAGACTGCCGGATTTTTTGTAACAGGACCATTTTGAAAAATGAAATACAAAACTGATTAAGTCATGATAGTTCATAGGAAATGTGTGGGAGGGGGAGGCTTGAGGGGGTCCACATCCAATCTGCTCTGCCTCTCTTTTCATTCTCTCCTGCTTAGGACCCCCAAGACATTGTTAAAAACAACCCAGGAGTCTACCATAGTCATTTAGGAAATCATTGTACAGAGAAAAGGGAACTTACACTTATTGAGTGTCTACTATGTTCTAGGCAAGTGGGCATAGATTTGCTCTGACAATATCCTTTACGCCCTTTTTAAAGAGAAATGAAGTATTGCCTCACGCTGTACCATAAGTTGTAGAATCAGGACTAGAAATCAGATGTCTGCCTCAGAAACCCAGTTTTAGTTTCAGACACAGACCTGAGGTCTGGCCTCAGGGGAGTGCCCCTGGTTGGGTGTTTTGGAAAGAGTATCCATTCTGGAGCCGTGTGGTGATTTTTGGAGAGACCTGGGTTTAAGTTTCACCTATGAGCATAACTGCTGCGTGGCCTCAGGAGACAGTCACTTGACCTCTCTGGGTCTGAGTTTCCTCATCTGCAAAATGAGATGTTGGGACCTCACAGCTGTGACGTCCTAGGATCTAAACTTAGCCCCTCCCAGCTGACCTGGATTATACCTGCTGGGCAAGTCTTCCCCATTAGGGAGATAGAGCAGTGTGGAAGGGCCCGGGCTTCAGAGGGAGGAAGTGAGTCTGGAGGCCTCTGCCCTTCCCTGCCCGCCTCCACACACTGCCACCACCTGACCTGATTGAAACCCAGCCACAGGGGCCCCCACTGGTGACTCAACCCCTTGCCCTATCTGATCGTTAAAGTCAATTCCTAGAAGTTGAAGAGAAGTCATTTCTCCTCTTCTGCAGCCATCGCCACCACCGCCCACTGCAAGGCGAGCTCTAATTCTGTCCTTTAACCACAGAGTCAAGAGGAAGTAGTGATGGCACAAGGGGCTTTCAGGGGAAAGTCTGGGTTGGAAGTCTGGAGGCCGGGCAATGCCGCATGGGTGAGAGGCAGGGGACATTCCTTGTCATGAGTAGAAATGTGATGTGGAGTGGGTGGGGGGCAAGGTCTCATCCTGCCCCTTATCAGTTGTGTGACCTCGAGCACATTACATCATCTCTCTTTGCCTCAGTTGGATGTAACATAAACAGGAAAGTCCTCCTTCCCATTTTCACTTCTCAGATAGCAGAGCTCATAGGTCAGGGTTGCAGATGCAAACCCAGAGGAAAAAGGTAGAGATAAAGATGGAAATAGAGACAGGGAGTGGGTAGATTGGAACAGAGCTGATGATTCTAAATGCAGCAATGGTGATTTAGGACAGGGTGAGGAGTACAGGCCCTGGTCTGAAGAACTCAGCTTGAAGAGTTTTCTATCTCCTTCACTGACCTCCAAGAGAATACAAGTGCAATGCAAGCAGAAATTTGGCCTGTCTTGCCCAGCAAGAGACATCCCCAGTACCTGGACTTGTGCCTGGCACACAGGCACTTAGACAAAGGAGTGGCAGGAGTCAGAGAAGCCACAGAGCTGGCTGCTACCCTGTGACAAGGTGAGTCAGCAGATACGTGACAACACGCATGAACTGCAACTGCACCTCACCTCATGTGCCCACCTTCCAAGTGTAAGATGAACATATCTGCTGCTTTACTTCCGTCTTCCAAATCTTACTCAAAGTGTCTCGAGACTCACACCACCCCAGAGCTGTGCAGAGAAGGGGATCTGGGAAACATAGTTTCAATTTAGTTGTCATAATACAAAGCCACCTGGGCTCAGATGATCAAAATCCCTTCAGATTACATTGTGACAGAGAGCAGGAGAGTTAACATAATCTGGGGTTAAGACAGCGAATGTGTACTGCTGTCTACCCCACGTGAATACGTACTTCTTCTGACCCTCCTTTCTGATAGGAATAGAGAATAAAACATTCTATAGATCAATAGCCACATACTAAGTGCCAGAGGCTATGACAAACTGTTCTATTAAGATACCACATCTGGCACAGCAGCTGCGATTGGTCCTACCGCTCAGTTAATTTGTGGTAATTTGTTATCCTCTGCCATGATTCACCAGGTTTTTATAAAGACTCTCTTGGTGACCTAAACAGGGGTGTGACAGGAACCCTCACTTCTGCATCCTTTAAATCTTTGAGGGTGGCTCTAATCTCTGCTATTCCTTTTAATATGTGGTATCACTTCAGACTTACTCTCTTGGCTTGGGTGGGCCAGTTCATTCTGATGTATCCACCTCGCTGAGAGTTTCTTTCTCAAAACTCTGCCATGGCAGTTTTGCCATCATCACCCATTTACTGTTAGGCTAGCTTCCTGTCTAAGCCGCAAGCAGTCATCCCAGAAGCATCATAGAATAAGTCACAGGAGAGTACCCTGTATTCAACCTTATATTCTTTCTTCTCTAACAGAGGACCTTCAAGACCCACTCCCAAGGGTGTTTTCCTGCTTCCTGCTAGTACATATCAGCCAGTTCCTGCATAATTCATCTGCTCCTACTAAATAAACTCGAAATCTTGGTGAACCTTGACCCTGGTTATTGGTTTGAATAGCAGTTGAAGAAAATGGGTGATGTTGTGGAAGAATCCACATTTTCTTGCGAAGCATCCACCTCAGGTGAGGCCTTTGCATCATCTCCCTTGAAGGGGAGACATCTCTCCTCTAGCAAAAAGGAGGGGGCCACTTCTACAGTCCAGACTTCCAGGGAATCTGAGGTTCATTCACACAAATATTCCCCTCCCAGGTCTAAGGGTTGCCATCTTTTTCTCCTGGAACCACTTCTACAGTCTAGACTTCCAGGGAATCTGAAGTTCATTCACACAAATATTCCCCTCCCAGGTCTAAGGGCTGCCATCTTTTTCTCCTGGTTCTCTGATTTCAGAATAGAAGTCTTTCTAGGGTTGTAAATTTAGCCCCCTGTGTACTGCTACTATTCTTTCAAACAGATCTTAGGCCTGATTTTCAGCAGTCTGCCCTCCAGCTTCAGGAGTTAATGGTCTATCTAAGCACTATGCTGGCAGTCTTCACTTCCACACTGGGCAGTTAGTTGAGAGCTGGCTGACCTGAGCCTGTTGTTTTCTTTCTTTTGGGTTTTAATTGCAGTTAACTTCAGCCAAACAACTCTGCAATCCTTATCGTTCCCATTGTCCCACTATCTCTCTAATGCTAGAGCCACTGAATATGCCAGTGCATTTCCTCACATCAACAAATATTTCTAATCCAGTCAGCTGAGAATCCTGGCAAGGGTGAAGCTACAATATACCAGGGTTTACTTACCACCAGCGATGTGGTTATTATTGCCATCTTACCTTAAGTGATTCCATTCCAGGAGCCCATCCTGAGAATCTACTTCCCAGGACCATATACAATATCAAGAGTCTTTGGTTATGTTCCCCCCAAAGCAGATCCTGAGACAAGAATTGAGTGCAAGCAGTTTAATTTAAAGCTGATCCCAGGAAACAGCAATAGGGGGCTGAGGAAGCAACACAAAGAAGGCAAAGCAATAAAGCATATTGCTGCCCACCGAAAGCAATAAAGGCAGGGTTCTCAACTGTGCTGCCCATCGAAACTGGAATGGAATAAAAAATGTACATATACACGATGGTATATTATGCAGCCATGAAGAAGGACAAACATATGAACTTCACAGCAACTTGGATGGATTTAGAATCTACAATACTCAGTGATCTAACACAGAAATAAAGAACTGAGTACCACATGTTCTCATTCATAAGCAGACCCTGAACATTTACCATAATGCTATAAGAAAGGGATTGGCAGTAGCAGGGCACTATCAGGGGTGGGGGAGGGCACATAACATCAGTAAGTGTACCTGATCTCAAACCAGGGGAAGTGGGGACCAAAGGGAGGCCCAAACTTTACCTGTATGATGACCACTGGTATACCTGATCCTGAATTGTACCTCACATCTTTAAAATAAAATTTTAAAAAATAGGCAGGTTCCCACTGTGGCCATCTGAGGCTCATTCTCACTGGCGAACTGAAAGGGCTATCCCACCCAAAGGGCAAGGAAATTGGCATATTTATCCTCCCACTCCTCTGTACCCTTGACTGAGTGCTACTTCTGAGGGTGTTAACAACCCTGTGCTTTTGGCCTCAACCAACTTACTCTGCAACATGGTAAAGAGGAAGCACTTAGGCAAAAAATCACAGGTGCCTGTCTAGGACGCCATCAGCATATAGAAGAAAAGCGAGTGCCCAGGGCATCTGGGTGGGGCACTGACTGTTGCAACAAGTCTGTTGAGAGTACAAGATATACATGCATTGAAATTATTAAAGACCCAAAATAGCTGCATTATTGAGAGTTTACTATGTCTAAGCACCTTACATGCTATTAATTCATTGCATCTTCATAATGACCCTATAAAGTGATTACTGTTAGGATTCCCATTTTACAATGAGAAAACTGAGACACAGAGATACAAAGCCACTTTTCTGATATCCCACAGCTAGTGCATCACTATTCTTCAGCTTCATGAAGACTATTAACTGTGCCTGGTTTTGTTCATCAGTGTATATGTTTATATTTAACAGACATATTAAATGAATGATGAAGTAATCTCATGTATATGTGCAGCGAGTGCCTTGAGGACTGGAACTGATCTTTTGGTCGTAGTATTCAGAGCATCTAGCACTCAGTGGGAATGTATTAAAGAAATGAGTGAATGACTTAGGAAAAGACCAAGAAAAAGAAGTCTCTTCCTCTTCCACAAATAACCGTATGACCTTGGATAAATCATTTCCCTGGCTAACCTCAGTTCCCCACTCTAGAAACACTCCCACACCGACACTTGCCTCCTCCTTTGGCCCATTCATTACTGTAATTCTCAGACTCTCAGGGAGACTGTCAATCCCGTGACTCTGGCCCTTCTCATTATCCGTTGGTTCCCTTCTGACTCTGTTCCTCTCCTTGAATAGCTCAATTATCACTTCATCATCTTCTACTGGTGTATGAGTTTCCTAGGGCTGACATAAATTACCACCAAGTAGGTGGCTTAAAACAAAAGAGGTCTGTTCTCTCACTGCTTTGAAGGCCAGAAGTCTGAAATCAAGATGTCAGCAGGGCCCACTCTCGCCGAAGTCCCTAGGGGGAGAATTCTTTCTTGACTCTTCCAGTTTCTTCTGGCTCTGGGTGCTCTACTTCCCTTTTCTCCTCTGAGCCTTCTCCTCTGTATCTTTTCTTTCTGTTTCTTTTTCTTTCCTTCCTTCTTTCTTTTTTTGAGTTGGAGTCTCAGTCTGTCACCTGGGCTCTGGAGTGCAGTGGCACAATCATGGCTCATTGTTGCCATGACCGCCTGGAATCAAGTGATCTTTCCACCTCAGCCTCCCAAGTAGCGGGGACTACAGGCATATGCCTCCACGCTTGGTTAATTTTTTTTTTTTTTTGAGAGACGAGGTCTTGTTATGTTGCCCAGGCAGGTCAAGTGATCCTCCTACCTTAGCTTCACAAAGTGGTAGGATTGCAAATGTGAGCCACCATCCCTGACACGTCTCTGTCTTTTATAAACACACTTGTCATTGGATTTAGTGTCCATCAGGATAATCTTATCTAGAAATATTTAACTTAATCACTTCTGCAAATACCCTTTTTCCAAATAAGGTCACATTCACAGGTTCTGTGAGTTAAGATAAGGACATATCTTTGGGGGGAGACTATTCAACCCACTATATCTAGTGACTCCCTGACTCTGGGCACCCCTGTCATCTCACACAAGTGAGTATTGCTAGAGAAAAGTCACACAATCAAACTGCCAAGTTCCATTCTAAATTCATGACCACAGACTCAAATGGGCATGTCAAGCTGCCCACAGAGCCCTCTGTATTTCTCTCTTCTGGGGCGAGCCTTTCTTATCTTCCTGCTTTTCAAACTTGTCAGCCCATCTCTCTCAATAATCTTGCCTCAGACATCATGAACAGAACAGATGCCAAAAGACCTAACTGCCTTCTTAGTCCTGCCCTTTCCCTTTGACCCTATTCCATCTGCCCTGGTCTTTGCTTCCTCCTCCCATACCCTTCCCCTGACACCCAGAGGCAGCGTCCTCCTTGTCTCAGAGGCCAAGTTCTCTGCTTGTGCCCTGGATGCCACTCCTTCTTGACTTTCTGACAGCTTGGATCTTACTGTTGCTTTCATCATCACACCTCCGTTTCCACTACTGGCTTCCCATCAGCCCACAGACCTGCTCTGGGCTCCTGGATCTTGACAAACATCACCTTCTTCTCTTGAGCTCCATTCCCTCTTCCATCCTCCCATGGTGTTGGGAAAGTTGTCTCTGCTTCCTCACCTTCCTTTTCCTTTCCCTAGCCCAACTCAGACTGTCTCTATTCCTCTGAGCAGAGTCCTTGGGCTCCAGGAAGGCTCCACGGGGGTTCAAGGTGGGAGGAGGGACTCTGGGCTCTCCACTCCCTCTCCAGTCTCAGCAGCAAGGTGCTCAACCCAATTCACCCAGACTCCCTGCTTGATGGCTCCAAATGGAATCTCAGCTTGCCTCCCTTTTGGATCTGTTTTGGGACATATATTGTGATTCTTAGTTTGGACCTAATTTCAGCCAATTCAAAGTGGTTTGAGACGGATTATGACAAATACAACCAGCCAGTACCAGCTCCAAGTGGTTTTGGAAACAGCTGTATCGGTTTACCAGTTTACTTAGCTCAGATGAATTCCACTAATCAGTGGAGCTAAAACCAGGCCAGCCCAGAGGGTCAGGGACAGCATAGTCAGGTAGCCCCCATGATAGGACAGAGCTGGGGTCAGTGCAAAGCTGTTTGCTGGTCCCATCTGATTTGGTCTGGTCATAGCACACTTTTGACGTGTTTGCTGGGTTGAGGAGGGACCGGGGCACCGTAAATGTCTGCTTGGAAGAAAAATTCGAAGTGTTTGAAAACTATTTGGGGAACAGCTGTTAAGATATCTTCCAGTCCTGTTCTCTATGGCCTTAAATACTGAGGAAAAGGATTGACCCCCTTCCAATTTTTGTATGACTAATTTTTAGAGCTTTCATTTTCTTTTCTTTTTTTTTTTCTTTTTGAGTCAGAGTCTCACTCTGTCACCCAGGCTGGAGCGCAGTGGCACACTCACGGCTACCACACCCTCGACCTGCTGGGCTCAGGTGGTCCTTTTGCCTCAACCTTCCAAGTAGCTGGAACCACAGGCACACATCACCACACCCGGCTAATTTTTTGATGTATTGTAGAGAGGTCTCACCAAGTAGCCCAGGTTGGTCTTGAACTCCTGAAATCAGGCAATTCTCCCACCTCCACCTTCTAAAGTGCTGGGATTACAGGTGTGAGCCACCACAGCTGGCCAGATTTTATTTTTTTATTTGTATTTTTTATTTTTGGGGGAGAAAGCAGGATTTATTGAGAGGACAGGAAAGCTCCCACAGTGGGAGGGGGCCCAAAGGGGTTGCCTCCAGATTTTTATTTTTAAGACTTTACTTTTTAGCGTAGCTTTACAGAAAAAGGAGCAGAAAGTACAGAAAATTTCCATGTATCCTCACTCCCACTATTTCGCTTATTAACATATTGAATTACTGGTACATTGGTTACAATTGATGAGCCAATATTAACACATTAATATTAACTCAAGTCCATAGTGCACATTAGGATTCACTGTAGAGTGTGTGACACAAATGTATGATGACTAATGTATACAAATATAATGTACAATGACTAATGCATCGTGACACGCATCCACCATTACAGAATCATGCAAAACAGTCACTGCCCTAAAAATTCCTTGTGCTCCACCCATGGCCCACTCCTTCCCCCGCCAGCTTCTGGCAACTGATCTTTTTGACTGACTTTATAGCTTTGCCTTTCCCAGAATGTCCTACAGTTGCAGTCATACAGTATGCAGCCTTTTCAGACTGGTTTCTTTCACTCAGTAATATGCATTTAATGCGCCTCCATGTCTTTTCATGGCTTAATAGCTCCTGTCGTGTTAATATACATAACACAAAATTTTCCATTTTAGCCATTTTTAAGTGTACAGTTTAGTGGCATTAAATACATTCACATTATCGTGCAACCATCACCACCATACATCTCCCAAACTGCAATTCCATATCCATTCAACAATAGCTCCTCATTCCTACAGCTCACCTCTTTTTTGTCACTACATAACAGTTCATTGAATGTACCACAGTTTATCCAGTCACCCATTGAAGGACATCTTGGTTCCTTCCACATTTTGCCAATAGAGAATAAAACTGCTACAGACATTTGTGTGCAGGCTTTTGTGTGGACATAGGTCTTCAAGTCATGTGGGGAAATACCGGAGTATGATTGCTGGTTCTCTGACTTAATTTCATCAGCGTGATTGAGAACCTGGAGTGTGGCAAGAGCCGGGCCCAACACTCTATGTATGTTACCTTATTTAACTGCCACAGTAACCCTGAAAATGAGTTACGTTATCCCCAAATTTCAGATGAGCAGACTGAGGCTCAAGGAAGTGAGAAAGCTTGCTGTGGTCTCGTATCTCTGAATTGGCAGAATGAGGCTGTCATTCCAAACATTCCAATTTAGAGAAATATGGATGACTAAGAGTTGGGGGCAAAGAGATGATGTTCAGTTTTTAATTCAATTTTATGTTTGCTCCTTTTGTCAAAACAAACAAATTTGTTTTCCGATCTGATTGTTCTCTAAGGAGTGTCCTTCCCATGCTCTCTGTTTAATTGGAATAGCCCTCTGACTCAGGAATGACCTACTTTTGGCAAATAAAAGAATTTCCCCATCCCCACATCTCTTGTGAATCCCCTTCCTCGCCCAACCACACTTCTAGACCCGCTTGGAAACAATTCCTGGTTATGAAAACACAAGTATTTTCAGGTAGATGCATCCCTTTCTCTTACAGGACATTCTCCCCTGGGCATCTCATGATTGTGGTGTCCCTGGAGAGACCAGGAGAGGATGGGGGGTTCAGGCATGTAGGAAAACGTGGCAGGCAGCAACCTCTGTGGGTGGGTTTCATTATGGTCCATTGTGGGCAATAGAGCTGAAGTTCACGGGGTCACATCACCCTGGATCCCCAGGAAAACAGGACCAGAAAAAGGACTGGGCCCACCCACACCAGCAGCTCAGCCAGACCCAGTAAGTACCCCCAAATGTCCTCCCCTTCCTTTCCCACCCTAGCCCATTCCCTCCATCCCCAAGCCCCCTTAAGTACCAATAATGGAAGTGCTTACCAGGCCCCGCAACAATTCACCCTTATCTTTTATTTATAGCTGACAAAGCTCCAAGCAGGAAAAATATAATCACACTTTAAATAATGGAAGTTGTAGGTATTAGAGCTACACGGGCAGTTACTGGAGTTGCAGCGATGTCTCCCTGCAGACCAGACGAGGCGCATGCCGACTGCATTTTTAATTTTTAAAACATATTTCTTCCCAAATTATTCCATGTTACCGAGGAGCCACATTTATGGGAGTGATAAATTACTGTAATAAAGTGCCTCTTCCTCAAATATATAGGAGGAAGCCACGTTGAGCATAGCCCAGCACAGGCAGCCCCGAGAGAGAGGCAAGAAGTCCCACCGCCTCGCTCCTCACTTTAATTATTTGGCCAATGTGTCCTACATTTTTAATACAGTCACAAGTTTTCTTTAAGCAAAGAATTCGAACCAGCCACTAATGTGTATTTGTGTGTGCCAGTGTGCATGAGGCCTATGGACACGAGTGCCTGTGAGTGCGAGACATACGTGGTTGCAAACATGGGAGTTGCATGTCTGTGAACATGCACGCATGCTGATGCCTGTTCACATGCGCAAGCATGAGGGTGCATCTTGTGGATGCCCAGATATGATTCACATGTGTGGATATACAGGTGTATGAATAAACCCGAGCATGCTTGCATGTGCACATGTGTATGCATACATGTGCATTGGCTACACATACATTTTTATGTAAACCTTTCTAGGTGCCCAGTACATATGCTTATATGGATTTGTGCATGTTAGTACATGGGTGTGGAAGCGTATGTTCAGTCATGTTTCTCTATGCTGATCTACTGTCTCCCAGACCTTCATGTGTGTTTGAATCCTTTCCTCTGCATCAGACCAACTCCCCTTCTGCCTTCCTGAACAGGGAAGCACAGAAGTAAAACCATAGGCTCTGAGGTCAGACTGCTTGGGCTCAAGTCTCAACTCTGTCTCTTATTAGCTATGCAAGCTTGGGCAAGTCACTTGGTGCCTCAGTTGCCCCATCTCTAAAATGGAGTTAATATTATGAGTATTTACCCCCCAGGGATGCTGGGAAGATTAATGGGTTTAATACACAGGAAGTGCCTCACATGTAGTGAGTACAAGTGTTAACTGTTACTCTTCCTTCCTCCTTCCTGCTAGACATGGAGCACACTTCTGGAACCTTCCTTGGATAGTTACATGCCTGAGAGAGCTGAAGATGGGAAAACCATGACCTGGTGAGGTAGTGGCCTAGCTCAGCACCTACAATCCTCCTGGCCCAGCTCATCCCGTGAGGGGCGAGCACCCAGCTCTTAGGTGTCCCCAGGAACCATGTCCAGTCACACAGGTTTGTGAGTCTGGAGGGCAATGCTGTGCCCATGTCATCCTGCTCCCCTGGCCCCAGCGCTGGGTCTGGCAGAGTGGGCACCACAGGGATGTTGAGAGATGGAGTAGACAATGGTTGTGGGTGGCTTATTTAGGAGGTGATGATCCCGGGAAGTAGGAGAGAGGGAGTGGGGACAGTATAACAGGGAAAAGAGAAAAGCCAATAAGAAGTGTGCAAATGAGCAGGCTCCAGGGTGTGCACCTGGTCCAGGTCCCACCAAGCAGCTGTGTGGAGCGTGCCTAGGTTTGTCCCACCCAGTCATGGGCAAGCTGGCATGTGATTTCACTGACCACCATCCCCCAGTGGGTACAGGCTTCCCCTGGGGACGTTCACAGTTCTGAAAGTTCTGGGTTAACCTGTGTGGAGTAGAGCGAGCTCCTGTGGTACCAGAGCAAACCCAGGCAGGGGGTGGGAGTGGGAAGATGTTAGTGAGGACATCTTCCATGCAGTGCAGGGGGGTCTGAGATGGACAAGGGGATATGGGCAGCGTATCAACAGAGTCTGCTCCAGGTAAGTACTGAATGCGCAGACTCATGAACAGATGTGAGAATGGACAGACAGGTGAACAGACTCACAAATCCCTGGCACTTTTCCCTTCCCTGCAAACACCTCTCTCCTACCTCCTTGACCTGGCATGTACTGTGCCTCCTGCCTGGAGTGACCTTCACTATGATCAACCTGGGAAACGCCTTCAGGAATCCACTGACGCTCCCCTCAAATACCATCTTATGGGCCAGGCCTTCTAGTCCAGAGAATCCCTTTCTCCCCTCCACTCTCTGGTGATGTCCCTGGCACCCCAAACCTTCAGCTCAACAGCTGCCATCTTGTGCTATAACAATGTAGCTGTTAACGCCTGTCCCCCACCAGCCCTTGGCTCCTGGGCTGCATCCCTAGTGTCCGGCACAAAGCAGAGTGGGTGCCTCAGTTTCCTCATCTGAAACAGTAGAAGGTGACAGCACCGAGCTCATCCTGGCATTTTGAGGGTCCTATGAGTGAACGTTTTTCAACTGCTGTACTTGGAACAGTGCCTGGCACTAGGTAAGCATTAGACACAAGCTGGCTGTTATCAACAAGCTTCAGAATAGACTTAGAAGACCTAGGTGACAGATGAGGACACCAAGGCTCAGGAACAGGGGCAGAGTTGGAAGTTGCATTCAGATCACTTTGGCCATGGTGCTTGTATTCTATCCCGCACCACACTGCTGCTGGCCCTCTTGGTTTCTCTCTCTCTCCCTGTCTCTCTTTCCCTCCCCCTAATACTATCCCCACCCAGGCTACTAGAGGCTGTGGCAGGTCGTGGGTAAAACATGGGCATGAATTATTGACAAGCCTGGGTTCAAATCTTGGCCTGCCACTTGTTAATTGTGTGACAATCTTGGGCCTGTGGCATAAGCTCCTTGTGCCTCAGCTTCCCCTTCGTTTCCTGAGGACACTAGGAATACTTTCCAAAAGTAGATTTGCCATGCCACACCTAGCCTCAAGTATTGGGACCCCTCACTGCTCAGGCCCTTTCTAAACGAAAAATTCATTTCAATACTTACATTTGAACTTGTGATTCTTTTTTTCTAAAAGGTGGACCTCGAAAGTATAAGCCTCAGGATCCCCAAACCAGTCTGTCCCAAGACTCTCAGATCCCTTCAGCCAGGACCCCATGGAAGACCAGGCGACAGAGCACCCACATCCATGCCCACCCTCATACTCTGCCCAGAGGTCAGTGTCTGCCCAGTATCCAAGCCCATAGTACAGATAGGGACATAGGGGCCTGGCGGAGTGAAGGGACTTGTACGAGATCATATAGTAAGTCAGTGCCAGAGCTAGGCTTGAACCTGTGTCACCTAGCTCCAAGACCAAGGCTGCTCCCTGTTCTGCTGTGGGAGAGGGAATACAAAGGGCTGGCCTGGGGCCAGGGCCTGTTCCTCACTTTTGAACGCCATGGGCTGTAGCTCAGAAAACAGCTTGGTGCCTCTTAAGGGGACTGAGGACAGGGGCAGCTGTAGGTGGGGGTGTCCAGGGATCACTGCTAAAATTAGTAGTGGCTTCCTCTGAAACGCCTCTGTGGTCTGTGTAGGGGAAGGAAGTGGGGGCCCGGAAACAGGAGGGGGCAGAGGGTGAGAGGCCGAAGCTTCTGCCAGCCTTGAAGAGACCAAGCTGGGGCACTCCCCACCCACCCAGACACAACACTTGGTCTCAGTTAGGCTGCAGTCTTAAGCCTGTAGCCAGGGCCTAGGAAGCTCAGGCCCAGTCCTAATATGGACTCCAGAGGCCAGAGGCCCCCCACCTTGATGTAGCTGACTCTGCGGTACAATGGAGAGCCCCTCTTGGGTAGGCTTCTTCCCCCCCACAAAGCATTAACCATTTCTCTTTGCCTGGAATGCAAAGACTCTTTGAAGACTTTCTCTTTGAAGACTCAATGCCTTTGTCACCTCTTCTGGGAAGTCTTCCCTGACCACCCTCTAGACACACACGCATGCACATTCTCCCTCACACGCACGCATGCACAGCAGGCTCAGGTATCCGCAGACCCTCATCATAAATGGTAGCATTCACTGTGGCAGCCGGTATTCATCCGGCCCTCTGTGTTTACAGTGTGCTGGGGCTGCTCTGCATGGATGAGCTCATTGATGTCTTACAAAAAACACAAGGCCATGCTTCTATCAATAACTTCACTTTACAGATGAGTAAACCAAGGCTCCAAGAAGATGAGTAACTTCTCCAAGGTCATACAGTCAGAAAATGGCCATCTCCATCTCCTGGGTGTAATCCAGGTCTGACTCCACAGCTGGGTTATTTAACCTGATGACACCCTCAGAGACTGCCATGTGAACAGGGTCCCCAGAGCTGTGCAACACGCCAGGACACTAGGGAAGCTTAACTTTCAGCCTTGCCCTAGCCAGTGCCCTGGGAGTAGCTGGGAGCTGTAGACTACTCTAAGGGGAGAGGAAAAGCCACATTGTAATGAGGAAGCATTTCTGTGTAAACATTTCTGGTGAACTGTGTGAAGAGAACTCAGAAGTATCTCTAAGGCTTCTATATGTCTTGGGTATTCTTTTCTCCTTTTAAATAAATGCTTTCAAATCTCATTTTGTATTCTATTTCTAAAGATGGGGATCCTCAAATGGAAAAGCCTCAGATGACACAAACCCTAGATATCCCTGGTGGTGCCCTGTGACTTAACCTCTCCAAGGCCTGCTTTCACTGCACTAGGGTTTTCTGTTAGGACCATCCACCCCCAACACCCCCACCCCCCACCACCTCCATGGTCTGTGAGTTCCTCACCCGCAGAGTGAGCCCTGGTTTCTTGGGACTCTAGGGTCTGCTTGGTACCTTTAAGGCCAGGACAGATTTGTCAAATGAGGGAATAAAGAAATGAATGAGTGAGTGAATTAATGAGCATGGGTCCCTTCAATGCCATCAGGAAGTACAAGCATTACAATTCCAGCTTAATCTCCCTGTGTGCTGATCCTGCCTAGGTACTGTGGGCAACTGACCATCTGGACTAAGTTCAGCTCAGGCCACTGCCTGGTAGCGACCCGGAGCCCCTCCTGTCACCCGCCCTCTGCAGAGATACAGCCCCAGCCCCCAGGGCCTGGGTCCCACGTCCTGAGCAGGGCCCACTGTTGCCCCTCTTGGCTCTGAAAGCCCTCAAAAGAGAGGCCTCCTTTCTGCCACAGCAGTAGGTCAGAAGTCTCCTCCAGAGGAGAAGGAAGTGAAAGTGCTGCCGCGGGTGAGTCATCAGAGGGAACTGTTGCCACGGGCGGCATGTGGAAAAAGCTGTGAGGAAGAGATGTGGGGTGCGGAGCCTTCCCAGAGGGCTGCAGGAAGGCCCGATATCCCCTCCCAGCCCCTGCCAGACACTGGGGTTTTCAGCTTGGGGAAGAGAATGCCTGGGAGACGCCATCTCTGAGGGAGCGGAAATGAGGCATAGTCTGCAGCAGAGGGGGCAATGGAGCCAGATGGGGAGGTCCCAGAGGCTGACCATCCACCACGAGGCAGGGCTCTGATGCAGTGGCAGTGGCTGGGCAGTAATGATGGCCAATGGAGGGGAGACAGGACCACACAGCGGTCAGGGTGTGGACTCTGGATCTGAGCTTCCAGTTCTGGGATCCCAGTTCTTGCTTCTCACTAGTTCTTGTCCCAGGCCAGGGACTCCCCCTTCCCACTCCCTCTAATTTCTCTTCTGTAAAGTGGGATCAGGGCTCCTAAACCCCAGGACTAGCACCATTAACCCGTGTAAAGAGTGTGGAAGAGTAACTGGCTGAGGAAATCCCCAACAAGGGATGACTATGGCATCAGTCAGGGTCTCATCCCCAAAACCAAAATGCCCTAGGTTTTGAGCAGAGGGAATTGAATCCAGTGGAAGAACTGAGAAACAAAACAGAGAATGGCGCAACCTCCCCAGGATGAGGCTTTTCAGTCCTATTCTACTTCCCGCTAGCATCTTTTTCATTTAGTTGCTTTATCTTTTGGAGTCTCAATATTCTCACATGTACAATGGGAATACAAATAACATATATATATTTTTTGAGTTGGAGTCTCACTCTGTCACCCAGGATGGAGTGCAGAGGCACACTCATGGCCGACCTGCAGGTGATCCTTCCACCTCAGACTTCCAAGTAGTTGGAACTACAGGCATGCGTTACCATGCCCGGCTAACATATTTTGTTTTTAAGGATGAACTAGGATAAGGATGTAAAGTGTCTGGTAGATGCTGGCAAGAGCAGGGACTCAACAATAATAATCCTAGCATCTGGATACCATGGCTCATGCCTGTAATCTCAACACTTTGGGAGGCAAAGGCAGGAGGATAACTTGAGCCCATAAGTTTAAGACCAGTCTGGGCAATATAGCAAGACCTCGTCTCTATAAACAAACAAACAAACAAACAAACAAACAATCCTCACATCACTTACAACCCATCAGTTCTCACAACAGTTCTGTGAAACAAATACAGCTATTACTATTTCTCCCCTTTTACAGAAGGAGAGACTGAGGCAGAGAGATCAAGTCACACAATTAGCGAGTGGCAGAGCTGATTTGAACCAAGCTGTTGGGCTCCAAAGTTCTGCCTTTAACCACTAAATCATGGCTTCCCATTTCACCGTAAATAGCTCTCTCAGCGGCTGGTCTCATCCTAGATCAATGCCTTTCTCCTCAGAATTTTACCCAGGGCCTCCAATTCAGACTGATAACTAGCATCTGCTCCCAACAGAAACATCTGCACCAGCCGTATCACCCTTCTCCCAGGCCTGGGGGTCCCTAGAGTCACACCAGCCTGGGTTTGAGCCCTCACTCTGCCATCTTCCATTTAAAGAAGTCACTTCACTTCCCAAAGCCTCGGTTCCCTCAGCTGCAGCATGGGGAGGGCGCCTCATCCTAAATGTGCTGTGCTCTCTACAGCTATACCACTCTGAATGTGCCCAGAATCATCAAAATGTGCTGTGCTGCGGGCACACCTGTAATCCAGCCCTTTGGGAGGCTGGGGTGGGAGGATTGCTTGAGTCCAGGAGTTTGAGACCAGCCTGAGCAACATCGTGAGACCTTGTCTCTATTAAAATATAGATAAAAAATAAATAAGCCAGCAAGCGGTCGGGGGATGACATGAAGCCAACTTGGAGAGCACGTGGCACTGGAAGGGTGTGTGAATTCAGCTCATGACGTTCTTATTCACAGTTAATCACATCCACAGCATGCTGGGGATATTGCCAAGTATTTCTTTGCTTCTCCCACCACCACGTTCTCAGCCCTGCAGTGTGCATTATGTGAGAGTGTGCTGGGTATTCCTGTCTGCTTACTTATACGATTGCTGCAAACTACTTTTTCCAGGCTCCTTTACCAACAGCTTCCTGCTAGGTTGGGCCAAAAGGAAGTACCGGTGGATTGGAGGACGGGAGAAGGAGAGATGCCAGGGCATTCCTTCCTCTCTCTGCTTAGAGGGTGGGGGGGCATCGTTACCCCAGCACTGGCTGCTCTTCTCTGTGCCTTTGGCTTCTATAGAACCACCCATGCATCTGTGGTTCCAATTCCCCCAGGTGGATTCACCCATAGTTCAAACTCCTCCCTGGGTAGTATCGACACCTCCTCCTTTTACCTCTCCAACCTCAGAGTGGCAGCAGCTTCTGCCATGGCTAAATGATAAATTGATTTGCTTATCATTCATGATTTGCTGTTTGACTTTTCAGTTCTTCCCTCTTCCATGTAAACAATTCGCTATATTGAATTTCCTCTGTTTGAAACACCTGGAATGGTTTCTGTTTTTCTGACTAGTCCTTCTGCCCTAATATTTCCTCCCTCTTCTCCATCTCCAGTCTTTATGGAGGGGCAGCATCAGACCCCTGAGGTTGTGTCCCACGTGGGACTGAGTGGAGGAGGTTCTAGCTCCTTCTAGGTTCTTTGCAGCCAACCTGCTCCAGCTTTCTTGTGATAACTCTGTCTTGTGCATGGATGAGCGTCATGACACTGCTATGCAACTTCCTTACTTGGCCTTCTCCAAGACTCATCTGCATAAAAGATGGGCAGAGCCGTTGAGATTCAGTAAGGAGAAGGCAGTGAAGGGGCAAAGAACCCCCTCCTCCCACACTAGCCAAGAGCCTGGCTCAGAGTAGGCACTCAGTAGGGGGTCCATTCCTCTCCCTTCAGCATCTTCTTTTGTTTTGTTTTGTTTTGTTTTGTTTTGTTTTGTTTTGTTTTGAGTCGGAGTCTCACTCTGTCACCCAGACTGGAGTGCAGTGGCCGCTCCCGGCCACTGCAGCCTCGACCTGCTGGGCTCCAGCAATCCTTCCACCTCGGCCTTCTGAGTAGCCGGAATTACAGGCATGCGCTACCATGCCCGGCTGATTTTTTTTTTTTTTTTTTTTATTGTAGAGATGAGGTCTCGCTGTCCAGGCGGGTCTCGAACCCGCGGACTCAGGCAATCCACTCACCTCAGCCTCCCAAAGGCGCGGGATTACAGGCGCATCTTCTAAGACTCAGGTCAAAGATTTCAATTTTAAAAGCAGCCCTAAGAGGAATGAAGGCTTGACAGCTGCCCCAAGGGCCTGCTCCTTAAGGAGCAAAAGATCAGGGGCAGACTCTCAGTGAGTAGAGGGGAGGTATGGCCTCCCACCCTGTGTCACTGGAACTCCTTTTGGGGACTGATCATGGAGGACCTCCCTCCTTGGCTTTCCTACTCCATCTCCTCTTCCTGAGCAGAAGTCACACCAGCTAGTTAGTCCCCTGCCTCCAGACCACAGCAGGGCCTGGCCACTTGGAAGGCAGCAGGTCGCTCAGCCTCTTCTTGGGTCTGCCCCATCCCAGAATCTGGGTCCCTAGCTTCATCTGTCACTTCAAAGCTTCCTGTCCCACATCCAAGGAGCAAGGCAAACTTTAGGCTTTCTGGGTTCTCAGTATCCCCATATTTGCATGTTCTTTGGGGTGCTGCGTCCAAGCTACCACAAAGGTAGGAGGAGCCAGTCCAAACTCACCCTCTGTGGTTCAGATGGGGAAACTGAGGTTGAGAATAGAGGCTTGTTGGAAGCACGAGAGTCACTGGCAAGTTGGTGACGGTGTGAAGCATGTGACACGCTGGACCAAGGATCCAGGGACAAATGTCCTATACCAGCATGGACAGCCATGTGTTACCAACACTAGCAAGGACTAAAGAGGTCATACATATTTATCACAGAAACAAAGAACAGAGTTCCATATGTTCTCACTCATAAGTGGAGCTTGAACAATTATAATGCTATAAGAAAGCAATTGGCAGTAGGGGGAAACTGTCAGGGGAGAGGGGGTGGGATTGGCAGTTGAGGGAAACTGCTAGAGGAGGGAGGGGCATACCTCATCAACAAGGGTATCTGCATGATCAATGTTTGTATACCTAAACCTGAAATGTACCCCATATCTTTATAATAAAAATTAAAATTAAAAAAGAGGTCATACATGCTCACAAACCATTGCACTACCACAGACACCACAGGCCCGGCAACTGGGGCTCATGCATGCATAAACACACACATATGTGTATACCCCTATGGCAGACACGCTCACTACCACTGTGCACACATACATGGGTTTACACCACATGCCCACTCACCATATGCAATCATAGTCACACACCTACACTTTGCCCGGCAGAATCACACATGTGCACAATCTCTCCTGTGTGTGCTCTACTACGTGTTCCATAACATGTGTGCATATAAACAGTGAGCACACACACATGGCGGTTCACCAAGGTGCCCTCACACACAAGGATACATACCACACCCTTGCAGACTCATGTGTTTACCCCCATACAGGCACAGAGTTGCATCTGGACAACCCCACGGTTTCGCTCCCCTGTGAGTGACCATGGCTACGTGCACACTTCCTGCCTGTGCCCTACCACATAACTCATAAGCGCTACCTGTCCACATGGGGATGCACAACACACACCAGCACCCACACAGAGTGTTCCCCCTTGGCCACCTCCACCAATCCCTGCAACCATGTGCTCTGACCCTTGGCAGGACCCAACTCAGGGGAGTCAGAGTCACCTGGCTGTCCTTGGTACTAGGAGAACACCCTACCCACTCCCCGCCCCATCCCCTAAGCTGGGCAGCTTGGGTCTCAGGGGATGGGAGAGGGCTGCCTAGAGCTCAAAGTCCTGGGGCCAAAGTCTTGTTTGCAGGCTCTGGGCGGAAGTTGCACAACCCTCTGGTGTGACTCAGGTTTGTTGTCTCTGGCTTCCACTGGCTGCAGGCCCAGGTCCTGCCAGCAACCTGCTTCACTGGGAGAGGGTAAGGAATGTGCTTCCTCCCTCCCAGCCAGGGACCTGGTGGCCAAGACAGACTCCACTGCTCTCAGCCATGAGGGCTGTACACCCAGAGAACTTGGAACCCAACCTCTCTCCTTTCCCAGATGGATACCAAAGCTGGGTGAAGGCAGGGGCTTGCTCAGGACTCAAACTCAGTGTTCTTTCTAAACCCTTTGTCGAAAGAGAGATCACACCAAAGCTTGACTATTCTAATGCAAGTGAGCAGAGCTACTCTGAGAGCCTGTGACCACCTTTCCATCCACATCCACCATGGTTGTCAGCTAATCAAAGGATCACGTTGTCATATCACCAGTTCATCAAACTCACCAAATCTGTCCCAAAGTAACACACATTTTCTCTCTTTTATTTCCAGCAACGTACATGAGATGCATCAGCAAAGGCTATCAAGAGCTTGGCAGGATCTGGGACCTTTAGACCCTCCTCAACTCCAGGACCTGCAGCCCAGACTAGGCTAGGACTGACTCCCCCAGATCTTTATTTTATTTTTTTATATTTTTGAGTTGGAGTTTCACTCTGTCACCCAGACTGGAGTGCAGGGGCACACTCACAGCCACCGCAGCCTCGATCTGCTGGGCTTAGGCAATCCTTCTGCCTCAGCCTTCCAAATCGCTGGAACTACAGGTGCATGCTACCACGCCCAGTTGTTTATGATTCATTGCAGAGACAAGGTCTTGCCAAGTTGCCCAGACTGGTCTCGAACTCCTGGGCTCAGGCAATCCTCTTGCCTCGGCCTCCCAAAGTGCTAGAATTACAGGCTTGAGCCACGGCACCGGCTCCCCCGGATCTTTATTCCAGTTCCCTCCAGTGGCAGAACAGGGAGGTGCAGTAGAGACAAACGGAACACTCCTGAAAATACCAGAAATCTTCTAGAACCATTAAAAGTCATCTGTGCTTGCCAGGCCTGCCCCCTCTTCCTTCCTTCCTCCCTCCCTCCATCTCTCCCTTCTTTCCTTTCTTTGTGCCTCTTTTTCTCTGTTCATCCCATTGAAACCATCAGGTAGGCCTGAGTAGGGCAGTAATGGTGGCTTTTGCATGGTTGGGCCTGGGGCGGCAGCCTGGCGGGATCAGAGGTGAGTATCCACAGCAGATGGAGCAGAAGAATCATCTATCATGGACAAAATGAGAAAGGGAGGGACACATGAAGGAAACTAAAGAACCCTGTGGTGTTGGATGGGAATTGGACCCATTAGTGGGAACATGAGGTTCAAATGTCTCTGTGTGTGTGTGTGTGTGTGTGTGTGTGTGTGTGTGTGTGTGTGTGTGTGTGAAAGATAGAGAGAAAGAATACAGACAGAAAGGTGTATGTGCATATATATGTATATATGCACATGTATCCATACATGTATATGTATAGGACGTGTGCATTTATACATATATACATATTGGATATCTGCGTAGATTATGCGCATGTGTGTTCACCAAGGAGGTCTAGGAACAACACTCTGGTAGCAAGGAGCACAGCTAGTGTCCAGATCTTTGTTTCAAAATATCATTTGGAGGAGCGGTGATTCCTAAGCTAGGACAGAGGAGGCACAAGATGAGCCTGGAACATCCTGTTGTGGTAGAGAGTGCAGAAGTGCTCAAAGAATAATGGGGACCTGTCAAAGGGACACAGTAGCCAGCTGGCAGGGGCTTCAGGCCAAATCTGGTATTATTTAAAAATCAAAATATATAAGGATAACAATGGATTATAACCCATGAATCTACACTGTTCTAAGCAAACAAATGAGTAAATATCTGGGCAGAAGAAAAAAGAGTTTGCTTACAGTAGAATGCCAAATAATACATGAAGAAGAAAAGTCATCTTTTGGCAAGTTTGATAATTATTATTTCGGTTAAAAAAATTACATGAAACCAGGCTAGAGACAGGAGTGTAAACAGAGTGAGGAACAGGAATCTTCACGGGAGATACTTATCACCTAGGAAAGTAACAAAGTAACTTAGCAATGGAGAAACCTGATCAAGTGATCAGTTGATCAAAGTAACCACGACTAGAGTTAACAAATCAACATGGTGTGCCACCAGAAAGGCTGCACAAGGAGAAGGGCACAGCATCACTTCTGTGACAGTCCTGCCCAAGATGCACAATGTGGGCATGATTATGAGGGAACATTCTACAAAATGACTGCCCTGTTATCTTCCAAATATCAGGAGTTTGGAACTCAAGGCATAACAGAGGAATCGCTCTCGACTGAAGGAAACAAGAAAGGTATCACATCATGCTAGGTTGGTCCCTTTCTCTAAGTGATCTCTTGGGGCAACTGGTGAAGTTTGAGTGAAGCGTCTGGATAAAGAGCATATGGAATTATTTGTACTGTTCTTGCACATTTTCTATAATTTGAAATATTTGTCAATAACATCATTTTTAATCCCATGTAGCACACTTTCTAAAGAATTAAAGGAGACTTCCAGATAAATGTGTCCAAGAAAAAGAGTAAGCAAGCGGGGCTCAGTGGCTCAGCCTGTAATCCCGCGCTTTGGGGGGCTGAGGTGAGTGGATTGCCTGAGCCTGCGGGTTCGAGACCCGCCTGGGCAACTTGGCAAGATCTCATCTCTACAATAAATAAAAAAATCAGCCAGGCATGGTAGCACATGCCTGTAGTTCCGGCTACTTGGAAGGCTGAGGTGGAAGGATCGCTGGAGCCCAGCAGGTTGAGGCTGCAGTTGCCGGGAGCAGCCACTGCACTCCAATCTGGGTGACAGAGTGAGACTTCAAGTCAAAAAAAAAGAAAGAAAGAAAAGAAAAGAAAAAGAGTAAGCAGAAAGGTTACCTGATGAACTCATCTTCTGATAAGGGGCTGGGGTTAATCAGGATGGGCACCTAAAAGCCAAGAAAGCAAGAAAACCAGAAAACTGAGCCAGGCCTGGTGGTGCCTGCTGGTAATCTCAGCTATTCAAGAGGTTGAGGTAGGAAGATCACTTGAGCCCAGGAGCTCGAGACAAGCCTGAGCTACATAATCCACCCTGCATCTTAAAAATTTTTTAAATTAAAAAGCCAGAAAATTAGCCATTCTAGAGGAAACAAAAAGCTGCACAAGAAAATTATTGTAATAACAGTACTCTTCATAGCTGGGCTGTCAAGCAATGTTTACATGGCCACAAAATAAGCCCCAAATATTTATGAAACCAAAATTATAATATGATCATATCAGGAAGATGCTACTGGAGAAGCAAGGGCAGAATTGTATGGGAAGAAAATTCTAATCTTCCAAAGTTGGAAGACAGTAGATTATTTCTAAAACTAAAAAATCAAGAAATAGCAGTATAGGATGGGCACAGTGGTTCACACCTATAATGCCAGCACTTTGGGAGGTCAAGGCAAAAGGATTGCCTGAGCCCAGAAATTCAAGACCAACTTAGGCAACATAGTGAGAAAGCTTCTCTAAAGAATAAATAAATAAATTAGCCAGGCTTGGTGGTATGTGCCTGTAGTCTCAGCTTCTTGGAAGGCTGAGGTGGAAGGATCGCCTGAGCCAGGAGGTTGAGGTTACAGTGAGCCATGATTGTGCCACTGCATTCCAGTCTGGTGACAGAGTAAGACTCCAGTGGAAGGAGGAAGGAAGGAAGGAAGGAAGGAAGGAAGGAAGGAAGGAAGGAAGGAAGGAAGGAAGGAAGGGAAAGAAAAAGAAATAGCAGTATAAGCACGTGATGACAGTAGAAACATAAAGGTAAATAAGGAAACCACTGTTTCTTATTAAAAAACAGCTTCTTCTGATAGCTGAGAGTTGGGGACAAAGACAAATTAAACAGGAGTCGGCTGTTTTTCATTATAAGTCTTGCAGAACAAAGTGCATGCAAAACTTCCATAAAAGTAAAATCACAATATAAAAATATAATTAAAATGAATGCATTTTGAGCTAAGCAGTACGTTTGGACAACTTGTTGACTTGACTATTTAACAAAATCTGCAAAAGAATCCCCCAAATGCTAATGTGCTGATAAAAAAGAAAAAATTACTTTTTTCAGGGATTTTTAAAAAAAGTCAGTTTGGCTGGGCTCAGTGGCTCATGCCTCTAATCCCAGCATTTTGGGAGGTGGCGGTGAGAGGATTGCCTAAGCTCAGAGGTTTGAGACCAGCCTGGGCAAAATGGCAAGCCCTCACCTCTACAATAAATCAAAAAATTAGCTGGGCATGGTAGCACGCACCTGTAGTTCCAGCTACTTGGAAGGCTGAAAGATCACCTGAGTCCAGCAGATCGAGGCTGTGATGGCTGTGAGCATGTCACTCACTCCAGCTGGATGACAGAGTAAGACTCCAACTCGAAAAAGAAAAAAAAGTCAGTCTGAAAACAAAAAATTCCCATGTGATACTGAGAAAAACATATTATAAGATATGACTTAAGGAGAATAAATACACTATGTTATGACCCTTAGCTTTGCACAAATTGAATATGTGATGACCCTTAGCTTGGACAAATTGAATAGTCCCTGAAACACTGCCGGGAAGGGACTACATCCATTAGAAGAATGTACATTGAACATCATCAAACAAAATACTCCTTTTGGAAAATCAGCTAGTTTGGTAATATGTGACAGGGTCCTCCAATGAGCTTCTGGAGAACTACCTTTTGCCAACTGGCCTTTGGAGGTTTGGCAGCTTCCCCTGCACCTGCCTGAGGTCCCTCCCCAGGACCCTGGTCCTGGCCTGGAGCAGGTTTCACCTAGACCCACCCCAATCTCACTGGCAGCCTCCCTGGAGAAAAAGACTTAACACTCCTTACAACAATAGTTTTTTGTGGTGTAAATTCATAACCTCATTTTACAGGTGAGAATATGGAGGGGCTTTAAGAAGGGAACTAACATACCCAAAGTTTAATTATGTAAAATATACAAAAAGCAGCCAAATTGGACTTGGGGTACAGGTTGACAAACTCCAAGGCCAGGGTTCTCTCCTTGTGCTTTCACAGCTTGGATCTCCCACCTGCTGGCGCCAGACCTAATTAGAGCCCCGCTGGCCCCTGAGGTGAGCTGGGAGGCAAGTGTGTCATTAGAACCTGAGATTCTGAAAGCTCCTTCCATGTGTCATTATGTCTAATTACATGGGTCCAGGCTTCTGCGTGGGCTGGTGGAGCCAGAGTGTCTCAGTGCCCAGGTGGCCAGGGAATTTCTGCAGCCAAGAAGAGGTGCAGAGGCTGCTAAAGAGTCTCATAACATGTTCTCCGCATTTTCTGGAGAAAACTAAGCTCCCAGCTGCTCCCTGACTCTGCACGGAGGCACTGGTAGGGAGATACCTCTCTAGACATTCTTAACCAGATTCCCACCTGGGCAGGGAATGAAGTAGAAGATGGCTGCCCCCAATTTCCCTCATTCCTTGTCCAGACAGACACAGGTACTTACGCACATACACACGCATACACACAACACAGAAACATGGTTCTGAAACAAATATCTGGACCTTTGTGTAAAGAGCTACTTACACATTCATCAATTCCATTTGTGTTCACTTTGAGGGAAGGGAAGATGAGAAGGAACATGGAACAGGAAGAAAGCATGTCCACTGTCCTCCCTGGGCAGAAATGAGTGGTAGAAACAATCTCTTGCATGCTATTACTTCATAAACACATATTCAGTGGCTTCTGCATGCCAGGCACCATTCTAGACACTGGAGTTATCAAATAAAGTCTGAGTCTCAAGGAGTTTACTTTCTAGATGGTAGAGGGGACAATAACCATACAAGAAATATATAATGTACCAGATGATGACAAGTGACATGAAGAAGCAGGGTGAGAGGGTGAGAAGCATCTGCTCATAGATGTTGATCTGGCTGGAGAAACAATCAGCCTCTCTTCCTCACTTCCCAAACCTAAAGGATAAGTGGAGAAACAACTTGGGGATAGAAAAAAGGAGTTCATCACCCTAGTTGCCTCCTCCTCTTCTACACCTTCTCTTCCAATATTGTTTTTCTCCTTTAATATTATTTTAAATATACAGAAAGTATAGAAAGTTATATGACCTGATACCATGTTAGCAAAGTAATCTTTAGATTTGTAAAAATAAAAAAATTAAGACTCATAAATACAATCAAAGCTCCCTGTATAAGTCAGGAAAGGCTAGGCTATGAAGTCTCATGCACTGGCTCTTAGATGCTTCTTTGGAAATGTCATTTATGCTTACGTTTCATTGGCTAAAGCAAGTCATGTGTCCATGTCCAACTTCCAAGGGACAGTGAAGCATAATCCTGTTGTGTACTCAGAAGAAGAGAACTGAAATGGTGTTAAGCATTGTTAATATTTACCACTTTTCCCATTTCTATATACCCCTCACTCCCAGGAATAAACCTTATCTGGAAATTGCTGTGTAGCCTTTGCATTACGGATTTTTTTTAAAGTTTAATATATCTGTATGTAGCAATAAAGAATATATAGAAAGAAATTGCAAAGGATATTAGAAAATATTTTGAACTGAATAACAATGAAAATATAACATATCAAAGTCTGTGTGATGCAGCTAACACAGTGTAAATAGAGGGAAAGTTGCAGTATTAAGTGGCAATATTTAAAAAAGAAGAAAGTCCAGGGACCAGGCGCAGTGGCTCAAGCCTGTAATTGCAGCACTTTGGGAGGCTGAGGCAAGAGAATTGCCTGAGCTCAGGGGCTCAAGACCAGCTTGGGTAACTTGGTGAGACCTCGTCTCTACAATAAATAAATAAATAAATGGTGGTAATAATAATAATAAATAAAAACAAGAAAGTTCAAAATCAATTAGCTAAGTGTCCGCCTCAAGGAACTAGGCAAAGAAAAGCAAATTAAACCCAAAGCAGGTAGAAAGAAAGAAATAATAAAGATAATGTGGAAATCAGTGAATAGAAAACAGAAAAGCAATAGAGAAAATATATGAAAACCGCAAGCTGACTCTTTGAAAATGCCAACAAAATAGATAAACTTCTAGCCAGATTGAGCAGAAAAAAGAGATTACTAATATCAAAAATGAAAGAGAGAGTATTCCAATAGATTCTATGAACATTAAAAAGATAATAAGGGAATATTTTGCCCAACTTTATGACTATAAATTTGACAACTTAGATGAAATGAACAAATTATTTGAAAGGCACAAACTACCAAAGCTCACTCAGGAAAAAAACAGATAATCCAAATATACAAAGACATTATAAGAAAACCACACACCTATATCCCTCATGAATATAGGTGCAAAAGTCCTTAATTAAATATTAGCAAATCAAATCTAAAAAGGATATAAAAAGGATAATACATCAAGATCAAATGGGATTTATATCGGAGTACAAGATTAGTCCAACATTCAAAACTCAATCAATGTAACTTGACAGGTTAAAAAATATATATATATATGTTCATCTTAATAGATGCAGAAAAAGCTTTCATAAAAATCTATTCCTGATTCAAAAAGAAAAATAAATTCTCAGCAAACTAGGATTGAAGGGCACTTCCACAATCTGATAAAGAACATCTACAATAAGACTTACAGTTAACACCATGCTTAATAGTGAAATACTGAATACTTTCCTCCTAAGACTGGAAACAATGCATGTAAAAATGCACTGTTGTTACTTCTATTCAGCATTGTGCTGGATGTCCTAGATAGTACAATAAAGCACAAGCAAATAAATAAATAAACAACAGATTGGAGAGAAATAAGTAAAACTATATTTGTACAGAACATGGTATCTATGTAGAAAAACCCCCAAAATCTACCCATAGATTAATAGATAATAAAAATAATGAATGAGTTTAGTAAGTTTGCAGGACACAGAGCAAATATACAAAAATCAATTGCATTTCTATGTAATAGTAATAAAAAATGGGCTGGGCTTGGTGGCTCAGCTTGTAATCCCGCACTTTGGGAGGCAGAGGTGAGTGGATTGCCTGAGCCCATGGGTTCAAGATCCACCTGGGCAACTTGGCAAGACCTCATCTCTACAATAAAATGTAAAAAAAATTAGCCGGGTGTGGTAGCACGTGCCTGTAGTCCCAGCTACTTGGAAGGCTGAGGCAGAAGGATCGCCAGAGCCCAGCAGGTCGAGGCTGTGGTGGCCGGGAGCAGCCACTGCACTCCAGTCTGGGCAACAGAGTGAGAATCCAACTCAAAACAAACAAACAAAACTTGAAATTGAATTTTTAAAAAATACTCCTTACAATAGCATCAAAAAACATGAAAAGTTAAGGGATGAATCTCATGAAATAGGATTTGTACATTGAAAATATTCAGCAAGAGAAATCAAAGACCTAAATATGTGGAGAGATATACCATGTTCATGAATGAGAAGCCTCAATACTTTAACCAATATTAGCAGTTCCAGAATTTTTTTTTTTTTTTTGAGTTGGAGTCTCACTCTGTCACCCAGACTGGAGTGCAGTGGCTGCTCCTGGCCACTGCAGCCTCGACCTGCTGGGCTCCGGTGATCCTTCCACCTTGGCCTTCCAAGTAGCTGGAACTCCAGGTGTGCGCTACCACGCCCAGCTCATTTTTTGATTTATTGTAGAGATGAGGTCTCGCCAAGTTGCCCAGGTGGGTCTCGAACCCGCGGGCTCAGGCATTCCACTCACCTCAGCCTCCCAAATGTGTGGGATTACAGGTTGAGCCACCGAGCCTGGCTCAGAATTTTTTTTTTTGGTAGATAATGACAAGCTGATTCTAAATTATATGTGGACACACAAAGGACCTAGAATAGCCAAAACATTTTGAAAAAGAAGGATAAAGTTGAAGGACTCACACTATTTATTTTAAAACTTACTATAAAGCTACTGAAAGCAAGACAGTGTAGTGGTGACCTAAGATTAGATGTATGGATCAATGGAACAGAATAGAGTCCAGAAACAAACCAATATGCATTTGATCAGTTGATTTTCCACAAGGAGGGCAAGGCAATTCAATGGGAAAGAACAGTTTTTTCAACAAATAGTGCAGAAATAATCAGACATCCATATGTAAAGAAAGAACTTCAGTCTTTACCTCCCACAACATATCAAAATTAATTCATATGGATTATAGACAATGTAAAACATAAAACTACAAAACTTCTAAAAGATAATGTAGGAAAATATTTTATGACCTTGATAAAGATTTCTTAGACAGCATGCACACAGCATAAACTATAAAAGACAGAAATTGATAAATTGGGTTTCTGCTTTATGAAAGTCACTGTTAAGAAAAGGAAAGAGAAGCCAAAGGCTGGGAGAAAATGTCTGATAAATAACTGGTACCTAGAATTTTAAAATAACTTATAATTCAATAATAAGAAGACAAACTACAATAATAAAATGGAAAAGAGCTTGTAGAGACACATCTCCAAAGAAGACATAAGGATGGTAAATAGTTCAACATCATTATTAATCACGTAAATGCAAAACAAAGCCATGCTGACCTAGCAACAGATACCTATGGAATGGCTGAAATTTAAAAACCTGACAATACCAAGTGCAATGAGGATGTAGAACATCCGGAACATCTGTTACTGACTGGAATGCAAAACTGTATAACCATGCTGAAAAATAGTTTTTATTTAATTAATTAGATGAACCTTGAAAGCATTATGGTAAGTGAAAGCAGCCAGTCACAGAAGACCACATATTATCTTATTCCACTTGTATGAAATTTCCAGAATCCATAAGTCCAGAGATAAAAAAAGTAGACTGGTGGTTCCTTAGGGCTGGGTGAGAGAGAAATTATTTTTCTTTTGGTGATAGAAGTGTCCTAAAATTGAGTGTGGTGATAGTTGCATATATCTGTGACTAAACCTACCCCCCAAATCCGTTGAATTGGACATTTTATTTTTATTTAGAGATAGGTTTTCACTCTGTTGCCCAGGCTGGACTGCAGTGGCACAAACTTAACTCCTGGACTCAAGTGATCCTCCTACCTCGGCCTCCTGAGTCTGGGACTACAGGCATGTCATTACACCCAGCTGATTTTTATTTTTCTTTTGTGTAGAGATGGGGTCTCACTATGTTGCCCAGACTGGCCTCAAACTCCTGGCATCAAGAGATTCTCTAGCTTCTGAATCATACACCTTAAACAGGTGAAGTAGATAGTGTGCAGATTTTATCTCAATAAAGTTGATCTTTTAAAAATTGAGCTGATCCTTCTCATTCCTCTCACTCTTCATTTCCTATCTCAGTAGTTTTTCTTCTTTCCAACAAGTATTTCTGACTGTTCCCAAGCAATTCCTGATCCCATTTCTCTATCTCTGCCTTTTCCCCCCAAGTGTCCCTATTCTGCATCAGCCTACCACCTGAGCTGCCAAAGAAAGGGTTCTCCTGGGGAGGGATGGGTGCAGGAAAAGCTACAAGGCAAACACAGGATTCTCTTTGTCCACCGGGCAGCCTGTGGGTACCAGAACCAGGACTAGGCTGAGGCAAGCGAGGTCCCAGGGCACAAACTAAAAAGAGGCGGGCAGATGCAAGTCGGCTCCTGAGAATGAACACTTTCTGGTGTAGTCTTTCTGTAGTAAAATACACAGAACAGAAGCTTTGCCACTTCAACCATTTTAAAGTGTACAACACAGTGGTTTTCAAGACATTCATAGTGTCATGGAATCATCACAACGCTCTAGTTCCAAGACATTTTTATCACCCAAATAGAAAACCCTGTGCCCCTCAGCAGTCACTCCCCAGTTCCCATCCCCTCAGCCCTGGCAACTGTTGATCTACATTCTATCTCTATGCACCAGCCTCTACTGGGTAGTTTACAAAAGTGGAATCATGCAACATGTGTTCTCTTGTGACTGGTTTTTTTCATTCAGCATAACGTGTTCAAGGTTCATATCTGTTGCAGCATATGTCAGTACTTCACCCCTTTTTATGACCAAATAATAGTCCATTGGATGAGTAGACTAGTTTGTTGATCCATTCTGCTGTTGATGGACATTTTAGTTGCTTCCACCTTTTGGCTGTTGTGAATAATGCTGCTATGGACATTCATGTGCAAGTTTTCATCTGAACATCCTTTCTTTTCTTTTCTTTTCTTTTTTTTTTTTTGAGTTGGAATCTCACTCCGTGGCCCAGATGAGTGCAGTGGCATGCTCCCGGCCACCGCAGCCTCGACCTGCTGGGTTCCGGTGATCCTTCCGCCTCAGCCTTCCAAGTAGCTGGAACTACAGGCGCGCACTACCACGCCCGGCTACTTTTTGATTTATTGTAGAGATGAGGTCTCGCCAAGTTGCCCAGGCGGGTCTCGAACCCGCGGGCTCAGGCAATCCATTCACCTCAGCCTCCCAAGGTGCGGGATTATAGGCTGAGCCACTGAGCTCAGCTTGAACATCCATTTTTAATTCTTTGGGATGTGTACCTACGAGTGGAACTGCTGGGTCATATGGCATGACTCTATGCTTAATTTGAGGGATCATCTACTTATAGTTTGCACCGTGGGCTTCAGTCTTGCCTCATCCAACCTTGTGCACACTCTCCCATTTATAACTTTCATCCTTGCCCTACCACCGTGCCCAGGCTCTCTAGCAGCTTTGAGACAGATAGGTTGGCCTGGCAACTATTCAAAGTCACATTTGTGTGACTGGAAGGGTGTCCTGTGAAGCTGTGGCACCAGGGTCATGGCCCTAGGGATATGGGCAGAGGTCATCAAATGAGCAGCTTGAATGGCATTCTCAGGAGTTGGGACTTCATGCTGCTGGTTGCAGGGAGCCTAAACAAGAGAAACAGCAAAGGAAACTCCTTCTGACCTGGGGGAAAGGTTTCAAACTCTACCTTAAAATCTGAGGGAGAGCTGGGCATGGTGGCTCACGCCTGTAATCCCAGCACTTTGAGAGGCAGAGACAAGAAGATTGCCTGAGCTCAGGGGTTCAAAACCAGCCTGGGCAACTTGGCGAGACCTCATTTCTTCAATAAATCAGAAAATTAGCTGGGCATGGTGGCACATATCTGTAGTTCCGGCTACTTGGAAGGCTCAGGCAGAAGGATCACCAGAGCCCAGCAAGTCGAGACTGTGGTAGCTGGGAGCATGCCACTGTACTCCAGCCTGGGTGACAGAGTGAAAGTCCGACACACACACACACACACACACACACACACACACACACACACACACAGATCTGAGGAAGCACAGGGACACTGGAGTGCTCACTCCAGTCCTGTTCTGCCTGAGTCTGAGCAGGAGCTGAGGAGAGCCACTTCCGCCTGGTGGGCCTGTTTCTCAGGGTGGAAAACGAGGATAAGTGTCTCCTGTCAGTCATAACTGAGATTCTGGGTGTGACCTGGCTTCATGATCTATGGGCTCAGGGTAGAAGCCACCACTTGAAATGTCTGCTCAGGCAGTTTCTGGAACATGGGAGGGCTCCAGGGGGACTATACCTTTGTTGCCTCATGGAGGGATCTGAGTTGTGTGAGGTCTGAAATTCTATCAAGGGAGACCCTTTTATAATACACACTGGGGGAGCTGACTCATGGAAGGAAGCCAGCAGTGACTCCTCAGGTGTGGCTTTTGTGTTCAATAAATTGGAATTTTCATAACTCAACCAAGTCCTGAGAAGTGAGTCCAAACCACATGGAGGTGAAGGGTGGAAGAACTCAGGATTCCATAGTTTTAAGGGTACAGAGGCTTTCTCCTGGGCAATTATCTCATCTGGAAGAAGCCCAGGGCCTCCCATGTGGGCTTGGAGAAGGAAAATGCCAGACTATGGAGGAAAGGGGATACTGTGCTTTCCCCACCTATGGAGCCCAAAGGTCAACCCGGAGCAGCATCTCAAGGCAAGACAACATGGTGATTTTGCCCAGGGAATTTGTAAGTTGCCAAGACTGGCAGTGAAAGGAAGAGGGACTTTCTCTGGAAGGACAGGGATGTTCTAGACTCTGATTCAGTCCCTATTTGTAACAGGAATATGTTGTGCCAAGCACTTGGCACTTACCTTCTCTTTTCTTTTCTTTTTTTTTTTTTGAGTTGGAGTCTCACTCTGTCACCCAGACTGGAGTGCAATGGCTGCTCCCGGCCACCGCAGGCTCAACCTGCTGGACTCCGGTGATCCTTCCACCTCAGCCTTCCAAGTAGCTGGAACTACAGGCGTGCGCGACCACGCCCGGCTAATTTTTGATTTATTGTAGAGATGAGGTCTCGCCAAGTTGCCTAGGCAGGTCTCAAACCCGCAGGCTCAGGCAATCCACTCACCTCAGCCTCCCAAAGGTGCGGTATTACAGGCTGAGCCACCGAGCCCAGCAGCACTTACCTTCTCATTTAATTTTCCCAACAATCCCTTCATTTACGAGGAGGGACCCCAATAATCCTGAAACTTATTTATAAAAAATTGTGCATTTATTCTTACACTTTTAAATTTCAGTCACCTTGAAAGTACTCTCCATTTGATGCAATACACCTTTCGAGATGCTTTTTCCACTGCTCAAAACAGTGTTTGATCTCATCAATTTTGATGGCTTTTAGTGCTTCTGCTGTTTTTGTTTACTTCTTCCACATCGGCAAAATGTTTCCTTTTGAGGATGTTTTTTTATCCAGGGAAACAAACAAACAAAAAAAAGTCGCTCAGGGAGAGATCAGGTGAAAGGGAGGTTGAGGCATGGGGGCCATGCCATTTTTGGTCAAAAACTGCTGAACACACAGTGTGGTGTGAGCAGGTGTGCTCGTAAATCACCCATCATGAAATGGGCAAATACATTGAAAGAATCTCCCCTAAAAATTCACAGAAGCCGAACACAGCTTCTCACAATGCTAGATGGTACACTGATGCCAATGGGTTCCTAGAATACTTACCACAGTACTACCAGGGGCCCGCCCTCTAAAAGATAATTCTGTTTTGGGGGGGTCCTCTCTTGTACAGATGTAGCCCACAAGAGTCAGAAAGGTAAAGTGGCTTGCCAAGGTCACAGAGCAAGTTAAGCACCAAGGTTTGAACCCAGATGTCCCCTTGAAAGCAACCAAGAGTCGGGTATGTGGGTGGTGTCTGGGTCAGAGAGGACATTCCCAGTAGGCAGTGCTCATGCGGCCCTGATAGAGGAACATGAGTGTCTTCTGGTTTTGATTTGTCTTGGAAAGTCCCACATCTTTCGCAGAGCAGCTTCCTAGTATCCTTATCTGGAATTTACACCAAGGGCAGCCAAAGGCTGAGATTGACTTGGAGACCTGAGAAGGGGGATCAGGGCAAAGAGTCAGTCCATTCCATGTGACCCTCCTGGCCCAGGCCTCTGCAAGTAGATGGAGAAAATCTACATTAATTGCCCCCTTTCCCCAACCATCTGAGCAGGGGTCTGGCAGGTCTGGGAGAGTCCCAGAGATAAGACTGTCCCTGCTTGCCCAAACACAGTAGCCTGAGATTCACAGAGAGTGCATGGGAAGAGGAGAGGCTTCAGATTTAGACCTGGATTTAAATCCTGTTTCACTTACCTGCTGTGTGACGGCCCTCATTTTTCTGCACCTTGGTTTCTCCACCTATAAGGTGAGACTGATACTCGTCAGATGGAAGGGGTGAGCTGATATGAGAGCCACAGGGAACACCACTCATCAAGGTATGGGAGCTATTAGAGGCTTCCCAGCATCCCTCGGCTTCTAGAACTCCCCTTCCAAGGAGTAGATACTGTGTCCAAAGTGCTAGCACTCTTGCCCGGGCACTGGGCTCTGAGGAGGTACCATGATGAGCCAGTCGTGATCTCTGACCTTCGGGAGCTCACAGCCTGGGGAGGTCGGTAGAGCCAAACCAGGCAGTGTCAGCACATGGGACGGGGCAGCAGCAGAGGGATATATATATGTATCTGTATATATATATATATATATATATATATATATATATACATATATATACATATATTCTTCCCTCTCCATATATATATATATATACATATATATATATATATGGAGAGGGAAGAATATATATATCCTGGGAAAGGGAAAGAGGACACTGCTTGGGGTCAGGGAAGGTTTCACAGGAGGAGAGGCTGGGGAGGAGTCTAAATCTTTAATGACCTGTTTGTCAATGTCACTGACCAATCAGAAAGGACATCAGCTGTGAACAATCCATAGGACTCACTATGTCTACCAGCTGATCATTAATGCCCTAGGAAGGGGCATTGATTTGGATCCTAATGGATTAATAAGAGCTCTTCTGACAGGTGGGTGGAAAGGACACCCCAGACAGAGAGAAGGGCTTGTGCTCAAGCCTGATGATGAGAAACAGCATGGTGTTCTTGCAACAGCGCAGCTGGACCAAAGGAGATGAAAGCAGAAAGGGTCTTGAATGCAACTACGTTTGGGTGACACAGTTAGGGACATCTGATGTGGCATTCCACACTGGTGACCAGATAAGCGGGCACTGCACTGGGAGTTTGCAGGGTCTGGATGCTCCTCCTGTCCCAAGCCTGTGACATCTACGTGAGGCAGAGCTGTCACTAGAGGTCTAAGCCCAAGCTCCATTCTCTTGGGAGAGGGGCTGGCAAAGGTGGACCAGGAAGAAAGGCTCAGTCAGAGGGCTCTAGGGAGTCTGCTGGGCAAGGAAACTGAGGCAGATACTCAGATGTATGGGTGGGACCAAAACAGAGGAAGGTAGAGACACTGGGGACCCAGGCTTCCCTGCCTTTGACTCCTGCTCCTGGAGTGGCATGGAGGCTTCCTATCTGCCCAGGAAAAACTCAGGGACTTCTTAAGAATAAGCTTCTAGCACAAGTTCTGCAGCTGATGCACTGTGTGACCTTGAGTAAGGCCAGACCCTCTCTGGGCCTCAGGGTCTCCACATGCAGCACTGGGTGAGCCTGTGGCTCTTCCCCTCTGAAGTGTAGGGTGTAGCAAGCTGATCCTCTCCTGTCTCTTGCCCTGACCTGGCATTGTGGGAAATTGGAGGCTTTGGATTCAGGCAGAACTGAGTTTGAACTTCAGCTTTGAGAGGTCCTGGATGTCTGAATTTGAGCACATATGAAGCTCTGGGCCTTCACTTCCTCATCCAGAGAATGGGGAATTGATTGGTGAGGTCAGTATTGCACGAAATAAGTGAGAAAACTCTGGGTGGCTGGAGACAAAACAGTCAACGAGATAGTAGTGAGCCTGCTTCCTCCCTGGCCCTCTGATTGGTGTCCCCTCCTGCCAAGCCTATTTGGCTGCGTCCATGGTGCGTGAAGAGGGAGACCATTTACTGTTCTCCCAGGATACTTCTGACATGAAAGGGGGCAACATTAGTAATAAACAGTCATAAACCCAGGCTGTCCAAGGAAACTGGAGTTTATGATGCCCCTGGTGATAAGTGGAGATTCAGAAATCGATATAGAGAGACAGAGGTGGGTACACAGCTGAGGAGAGATGTGAGCTCACCAGATGTGGCAGCGGCACAGCTTTGGAGACAGGGCATGGTGTGTCAAGCAGGCTTTGGGAAGCTTTTCTGTGGGTTCCCCAAGATTAGCCCCCTCTCCAGTATCCCAAAAGGGCTTCAGTAGGAATCTGCTGTGCTCTGCGGCAGTGTGGGAGTTGGATTGGGGCTGGATAGGTTTTTGTTACCCTGTGCCTCTGCTTGCTGGCTGGTTGCTTCCTTTTTAATTGGTCATAACTTTCTGCAGAGATTGACCTTGGCTGGGAGCTGGAGCCCCCTCAGAGTTGGATTAGGAAGGTGAAGAGGCTTATAGGATGCCCAGAAGGTAGTAGCTGCTCAGTAAATACCCACCCTCGCCATCTTCACCAACAAGCACCCTAGCTCTGGGCCCCCACATGAACCACGGCCTCATAGGCCACAGGACCCAAGTCCTCTTGCCTCCGGCCCCTCCCCGTCTGTGAATTCTCAAACTAGGAGTGCAGGAAGTCCTCCCGAGAGTCTGCTGGATTGGTTTCCTTTCCACTTCCTTTCTCTTCCTCTCCAGTGGGGGCTGGGTTGGGACACAGCTGGCAGGGTGGAGGGGCTCTCCCCCAGACTGCTTCTCTGCACAGCCCCCTGAGCACGTCACACGCAGGGCCTGCATTCCTCCATCCTTAATGCCTCCTCTGGGAACACAGACTTTCAGAAACCTGAGCCGACGAACTAACCGGGGCAGGCCAGAGGGAGGTGGGCCCAGAAGGGTGGGAGGGGGTGGGGCCTGGCTTCTGTCTTTGCTGAAAACAGAAACCTAGCTCCCCCCAACCCCCCCAACCTTCAGCTGCTCAGGACATCTAGGCCAGCGAGCAAGGAGCCTTAGTTTTTGCTAAACCCACTTAGGGAGATGGGGCTGAAAGAGAAAACAAATCGATTGTTTGTAAAAGGAGAAGAACATTGGCCACATCTACCAGGTGCAAAGATTTTTCATGCTGAGGACACTTCACTGCCTCTTTGGGTTTCCAGGACAACTGGGCAGACTACGAGCAGGACCAAAATTAACCAGAGAGGTGAAGCTACTAGCTAAGAAGTAGAGGGCCCGAGGTTCAAATCCAGGTTGGTTCATCATTATGTCACCTCCAAGTACATACGACTCAGACCAGGTGGAAGTATCTGCCTCTTCTCTACCCAATCACACCTCTCCCTGGTTAACTTGTGAAATTCGAATGAAAGGATCATTGGAAATTAATTTGTCCAATTCGGTCTATAAATGGAGAAACTGAGGTTCAGAGAGGGGACATGACTTGCTTGTATAAGACCCAGATCTTCTAAGACTCAGTGTGCTTCAGTGTAAAGAGTCTTGTCAGGCAGAACTAGGTTTGCATTCTGACTCTGACTTTTACTTTCTAGGCTATCTCGGCTAGCAAAGCTTACTTTTTTTTTTTCTCTTAAGTCGGGGTCTCACTTTGTCTCCCAGGCTTGAGGCAGTGGCATGATCATGACATTCACAGTTTACAGCAGCCTCAGCCTCCTGGGTTTAGGTGATCCTTCCACCTCAGCCTCTTGAGTAGCTGGGATTAGAGGCACGCGCCACCATGTCTAGCTAATTTTTCGATCTTCTGTAGAAATGAGATCTCACTATGTTCTCCAGGCTGGTCCTGAACTCTTGGGCTCAAGCAGTCCTCTTGCTTTTGCTTTGGCCTCCCAAAGTGCTGGGATTACAGGCATGAGCCACTGCCTCCGACAGCATTACTTTTTGAGCCTTAGTTTCTCTATTTATTAAATGGAGATCATAATTACCTCCACAGACAGGTTGTTGTAAAGATTCAGGAGGTCCAAGGTTGGGAGTCAAGACAAGGGGTTGGGGAAGAAAGCTGCTTGTCTTCTTGCCTAGCAAATGAAAATTGAATCTTGACTCTTAAGGGTCTGAGACCAGGGTTATGCCTTTACAGAGTCTAGGAGGGGGCTAGATAGGACCAATGGTATGCTAGAATGGGTTCACATTGGCTGACACAAGCTGCCTGTCAAACAAGAGCTGCTTGTTAAATATTTAGGAATTGGCTGGGCTCGGTGGCTCAGCCTGTAATCCCAGCACTTTGGGAGGCTGGCTGGCACGAGAGGATTGCCTGAACCTGTGGGTTCAAGACCCACCCGGACAACTTGGCGAGACCTCCTCTCTACAATAAATCAAAAATTAGCTGGGCATGGTAGTGCGCGCCTGTAGTTCCAGCTATTTGGAAGGCTGAGGCGGAAGGATTGCTGGAGCCCAGCAGGTCGAGGCTGCGGTGGCTGGAAGTGTACCACTGCACTCCAGTCTGGGCGAGTTGGAGTGAGACTCCAACTTAAAAAAGTAAATAAATAAATATTTAGGAATTGCAAAGCAGTTGTTGGTAACTTTATGTCAGCCATGGTGGGAGTATTTTACACCACAGAAATCAGCAAGTGCTACAAATGAGGGTTATACATTTTAAATGAAGGCCTATCGTATGGGATTTGCCAGAAGTGGAAAGTGACTTATGCGATCATAACCCTTATTTTACATATCACTTCCTGGGACTAACTGTGCCAGCTGAATGTATCCACATACCTATGATGAGTTTCAGACTCCTTATGTCCCAACTGTGTCGCCTCGGGCAAGTCACTTTACCTCTCAGAGCCTTTTTTTTTTCTTTTGTCAAATAGAGAGAACTGAGGCAAATGCCCAATTATAGGGGTATCTATAGAGAGAGGTTGCCAGTGTTATCTATGCCACCTTATAGTCCTGTTGGGATAATTAAATGAGATGATGTATGGAAAATGTAAAGTGCTAGGCTCTGCGCTCCATCAACAGCTAGTATTAATATCATTTTCAGTCACATACTGGCTTGATATCTTCCTATACGAAACCATAACCTGATGAGGAAGATGCCAACACCTACAGTTTCCTGATGATGCACCGGAGGCTCTGAGAGGTGAAGTGACTTGCTCAAGGCCGTGCTGCTAGGAGGTGGCAGAGCCAAGTTTTGAACCCTGGTCTGATAGGCTGCAAGGCTGGGTTTCTGCCAAGACCCCTTGGCCCCAGTTCTGTTCTGGGAGGCTGGCTGCAGAGCAGGGGTTGTGGTATTTGGCAACAGGCTTCAGACAGAATGTGTGGGGTCAAATGGCTGCCTATCCCAGGGGTCTGCCTCAGCAACTCGGCACAGAGCCCAGTGCCTTCAGTTTTGAGCTCACGCGTGCCTCCTTCTTCAGAGGCTCCAGAACCCCCAGACTTGCCACCTTTCCTCCAGTGTGCCTCTCTATCCGTTCACCCTGCTTCACAGGAATCACCCCAGAACAGAACAGCCACTGCCAGCCAGGTCCTTCAGAATGCCATTTGAATGGGAGAAGAAATGAATTTTCTTTCTTGATGATGAATTAGGGCCTTGCCATTTCCATTCCTGGTATGGAGGGTGGGTTGGGGCTGTGGTAGGAAGTGGCAGTGTCTAGACCCCTGCAAGTCTCTTAAGGAAACCAAATCAAACCTTCTCTGGTTTCCTGTCCTGCTCTCTTCCTCCTCACTCCCATCCCTGTCTTGACAGCCTCTGCCTGGTTCTTCCTCCCACCGCATCCCTAAGACAAGCCTGGCATGTCTTGCTGCCCGGAAAAATTACACTCATTCCCAGCAAACCAGGGGCAGGGCTGAGAAATCCACAAGTAAATGCCTGTCTCTTCCTTCGGAGCACTGGTCTCCCATATGGGATTTGGCGTTGATGGACGGATGACGTCGTCAGCCCTACATCCAAGGGGCCCTTGCCACCATCTGCTCTGAGAGCAGCCAGCCGAATGGGCATGCAGAAGTGGCCTCCAGCTCAGAAGAGGAGACAAACCTTGGCCACGTGTGCTGGGAGCATCGGGAAGAGTGCTTGGGCTGCCCACTTGTCTCCCAAAACCAAGGGGCTACCTGGACCCCTAGGGGGGAAACATGGCCAGAGGGGGCCCGGCTGGCTCGGTTCATTGATTCCTACTCCCTCAGGCTTAGCAACACAGAGTGGCTACACAGAGCACATAGAAACACAGATTCTGAACCTGCAGATGCTTTGTTACCAAGTGTGCTTTAGACAAATCGGCTAGCCACTTCGAGCATCAACTTTCTCATCTGTAAGTTTCCTCATCGGGGACACTGATATACCCATGTTACAGAGCTGAAGCGTGTCCTACAGAAATGCAGAACTCGGTGCCTGCGGAGATAATCGGTGTGTTCATTTCATTATTCACCTGGCCAGTCATTGTTTCATTTGACACCGAGTTCAGAGTGGCCATATCGTTTATTGTCTAATCCAGTACACTTTTGAATATGACATAGGGCATTATTATTATTATTATTATTATTATTATTATTATTACTATTATGCTGGAACAGCAGGCATCACTCAGGACCATCCTGGGCACATAAGGACAGGTCCCATATGAATCTTGGGCCTTCCCTTTGCCAGTTTCTGGGCAGATGCAGGAAGTCAAGGTGTGTCCATCACCACCCCTTACTTCAGGAGAGGAAAGAGAAGAAGCCACAGAAACATAGTCTCATTCAGCTCAATATCAGGAGAGAATAGGTGTCCAGAAAGCAAGCAGGCTCCAGTCCCAGTGTTGAGTGAGTTTATAAAACTTTTCCGAAGGCCTAAATAACATCCCACATTTCCCCATCACCATATCTATTGCCTGTCAGGAGCCAGGAACGTTAGCTCTTTTACAGAGGAGCACAGTGGTTTTGAGTGTCTCTGTCAGGGACTGACAGTACCAACTTTTTTGTTATTTTAGTATTTGAGACGGTCTCTGAGTCTTAGTTTTCTTATCTGTAAAATGGGTGATGATCCCTACCTCAACATGTTAAGAAGAAGATCAGTTAAGGGCGTGTACATGAAAGACACAGTACTTGGTGCTCATGATGGGTCAGGAGAATTTGAATCCGTTAGTTGAAAGAGGAGTCGTGGGGAGGGTGGTGGAGGGCAGTTCCGGGAGGTGCAGGAATGCAGGAAATCACAGTGTGCATTTCTGCCTCTTATTGGCTGCATGGCCTCCAGCAAGTCCCATCTGTAAAGGGAGGGCTGGAATGATAATCCTCAAGACCCTCCCTACCTTCATGTAAGATGGCTGTCTTTTGTGGTATCCACATTCCAGGAGCCTCCTGGGTGTGGGGTCTGCCGTGTCAAGCAAGGACTCAGAGCTGGCAGCAGTCGCTGCCAAGGGCGGAGGAGATAACCGTGCAGCGGGCCCCATCACAGGATCAGCAAAGCATGAAGGGCTCACCACATGCTTCCCTCCAGCAGGAAGAGCCAGTGACACCCTGCGCTTCATATGTCATTCCTTAGAGCCTCGCCTCAGCCTCCCCAGATCTTCTAGCCTCAGAGCACAGTGTTTAACTCTTCGCTGAGCATTTTCAGGACTACAGTTTCATGCGACCACGCCTATAATCCCAACACTTTGGGAGGCAAAGGAGAAAGGATTGCCTGAATCAAGGGATGCGAGACCAGCCCAAGCAACTTGGCAAGACCTTGTCTCCACAATAAATCAAAAAATTAGCTGGGCGTGGTGGCACGTGCTTGTGGCTCCAGGTACTTGGAAGGCTGAGGCAGAAGGATTGCTTGAGCTCAGCAGGTCATGAGGCTGCAGTGGTCATGAGTGTGCCACTGCACTCCAACCCGGGTAACAGAGTGAGACTCCTACTAAAAAAAAGAAGAAAAAAGGAAGTTGCTCTTTATAGAGTTAATAAGAAATAATCTCTAAGAAGTGAAGAAAACATAAGGTGCACCATGGTGTGGATTGTATGCTATTATTTGTGCAAAAATAAGAAACAACATCACACATATACATGTCCCTATATACATACATATGTATAAGCCCATCCACACAAAACATACTGTTAGGGAACAAAGCATGCTTAGCAACATTGGTTCCTTCCAGAGATAAGAATGGGTGTCAGGGGTGGCTGGGGGTCAGGGATGGAAAGGACACTTCTCACTTTGTACCCTTCTGTATCTTTTGAATTTTGAACTGTAGGAAAGTATTAGTTATTCAAAAAGTACACATTTTTAAAGTTAAAATAGGCAAAAATGGGTTTGCTACTTTAGAATGTGAACCATATGATGGCATGATGCTTCCCACATCCCAATCCTTACAAAAATTTCCTAGAGTCACTAGTAACAGGAAATCCTAGAAAGTCAAGGTCTGCAGGGCTCTGGGAGACCCACTCCTCATTTTGCCAGTCGGGAACATGGCTCTGATAACTGAGCTGAGGAGGTGGTGGGGAGGGTCCTGACTCTTCCCCCCCCCAGAAGGGTTTGCAGCTTCTGAAAATGCGACTTAACAGCTTAAACTCTCATAGAAGTTCTTGGCCAACATGAAGACATCAGTATGTGCAGAGTGCTTAGCAGGAAAGAGGCCCCCACTTTGTACTTGCTATAGTGGAAAAAACGAACCCCCCAATATAGTAGACGTTGCAAACAACTAGGGTGACTAAAGTTGATTATCCAAAGTAGGACATCTTCAAAGGAAAAGAGAGTGCTATTAATGATGAGAGCCAACGAAACCTTCTGGGGAAACTGGAACTCTTTCCAAAAAAATCCCATCATCAGGAAGCTGGCAAGAAGACATTTTAGAACAAAGGAACTTCAAAGGAACATGGTCTGATTTTGGTTCTTCATGCCTCTCCTCTCTCTGCTGCTGCCCCTTCCTCAAATACTGACCATAATATAGTCCTTGATTAAACCTGAATTTGCTGGGTGTGGTGGCTCACGCCTATAATTCCAGCACTTTGGGAGGTGGAAGCAAGAGAATTGCCTGAGCCTAGAGGTTCAAGACCAGCCTGGACAACTTGGCAAGACCTCATCTCTACAATAAATCAAAAAATTAGCTGGGCGTGGTGGTGCACACCTGTGGTTCCAGCTACTTGGAAGGCTGAGGTGGAAGGATCCCTTGAACCCAGCAGGTGGAGGCTGTGGTAGATGTGAGCATGCCACTGCACTCTAGCCTGAGTGACAGAGTGAGACTCTGACTCAAAACAAAACAAAACAAAACAAAAAACCTGGATTCAACCCCTGGCTGTTTTCTGAGCCTCAGTTTCTTCATCTGTAAAACATAAATCATGACCCTTGTCTTCAGGGACACCCTGAGAATTAAATGTCTCACATAGAACTAGGTGCAGAGAAGGTGCCTGGCAAGCAGTAATTTCTTTTTCCCTGATGCAGAGAAATAATGAAATGACACCAGCTGAATCCTGAAACTCTTGGAGTGAACAGAGAGGCCAGATTAACAAATGCCACCGTGGGAGGAAGAGTGTCAGGCACTGTGCGCACAGAGATGTTGACTCTAATTTTGGGAGTTATTTTGTGAAGCACCTCTTCATAGTGACTCATTTGGGTACTCACTAAAAACTCCTTTGAGTTAAAAACAAAAGTGGAGTGGAGCTCGGGTTGAAATGTACTTTTTCTCTCCACTCCTGCTCTGGTGAGGGCAGTGGGGGAGCTGCAGGGAACTTGAGAGTCACTAGGCAGATTAAACCTGATTTTTCCCCAGCATGTCACCATAGGCTTGGAACCATCTGTGCAGGGCCCAGGCCAGAGGAGAGGAAGTAAGGGGTGAAAAGGAGGAAGGCCAGGAAGATGGGGTGGGGATGACTTCCCCCACCCTACCCCTGCAAATCCTGCAGCTGCACTCTGACTCTAGAAGCCTCTAGTAAATGCTCCCACGCCCTCCCTTTTCTGAATTATAGTCCAAGGAGGAGGGGGTGAGCAAGGTTTCTTTACTCCCTCACCACTCAGCCTGCCTGCAGCCAGACCTACCTCAGTTGATAACCACTGACTGTGTGACCTGGGACACATCACTTGACCTCTCTGAACCTGAATTTCCTAAATTGAGGATGTTACAAGTATCTATAGTAGGGGTTCTGTGAGGCTGGGGAAGGGCTTTGCAAACAGTAGAATCTTATGTAGATATGTGGCTGTCCTTCTCTTCCCAGTGGTCTGGTGCTACTCCCAAAGGTTCCTTCTATGGGGATCCTCAATTCTTGCTCTATAGCTTATCAGGATGGATCTGGGAGCATGGAACCTGTCCAACACACAGTGGGTATCCCCACAGTCGTTTCCCCTACTCCCTCATTCAGGCCTCTGCTCAAGTGTCACCTCATCAGAGACGCCTTCTCCCAGTACCCTCTATGAAAAAGCACCTCTGAGCCGGACTCGGTGGCTCAGCCTGTAATCCCACGCCTTGGGAGCCTGAGGTGAGTGAATTGCCTGAGCCCGCGGGTTCAAGACCCGCCTAGGCAACTTGGCAAGCCCTCATCTCCACAATAAATCAAAAAATTAGCCGGGCGTGGTAGTGCGCGCCTGTAGTTCCAGCTACTTGGAAGGCTGAGGTGGAAGGATTGCCGGAGCCCAGCAGGTGGAGGCTGCGGTGGCCAGGAGCGGCCACTGCACTCCAGTCTGGGCAACAGAGTGAGACTCCAACTCAAAAAAAAAAAAAAAGAAAAGAAAAAGCACCTCTGGCCGGGCACGGTGGCTCAATCCTGTAATCCCAGCACTTTGGGAGGCCGAGGTGAGGGGATTGCCTGAGCCCACGAGTTTGAGAATAGCCTGAGCAACTTGACAAGACTTCATCTCTACAATAAATCAAAAAATTAACCGGACGTGGTAGTGTGTGCCTGTAGTTCCAGCTACTTGGAAGGTTGAGGCGGAAGGATTGCTGGAGCCCAGCTGGTCAACACTGGGGTGTCCGTGAGCGTGCCACTGCACTCCAGCCTGGGTGACAGAGTGAGAATCCAACTCAAAAATAAAAGAAAAAAAAAAGAAAAAAACACCTGTGGGTCCTTCTTCCCTGCTTTATTTTCTCCACCAAACTTATTATCCTTGTGATGCCAGATGTTGACAGTGTCTTCTTACCATCCCACCTCAGCCCTTCCTCTGGACTTGAACCCCAAGAGAGGCAGGGCTATATTTTGTTCACTCCTGTGTCCCGGTGCCTAGAATAGTAACTGGCCTATGGAAGGTGCTCATAGATATGCATAGGGTAATTGAATGAATGACCTAATGTTTGCTGCATGAATATGGTCAGTCTCACTAATCTTCTAGTAACACTGCAATACACAATTCTGATGAACTTAATATTCATTTCTATTATTTTTGGCAATGTTTATTTCTTATATTTAACTTTTCAGTTTGACATTTAATGTGGTGTATATCACGTGAGTTGAGGTTGTAAGTGAATCCCCAACTTTATGTCTAAACAATTTGCAGAATGATCCGTCTCTTCCCTGTTGGTTCGTGATGTCTGTATTTTCAAGAGCTGGGACCAGGCTGGCTCCCCTGGGCCAGCTGCTGCCCTGCTGCCCCTTTTTGTAACAGCAGCCCAGAGCTATGTCACTCCTGAGGAGGCAGGGCTGCCTTGTGATTAGATGGCATGCAGGCACTGGAGTGACACAATCTGCAGTCCACCTTCCAGCTCAGTCACTCACCAGCTGGAAGACTTTGAACAAGATAATTCGCTTTTCTGAGGCTCATTAAACCCATCTGTAAAATGGACATAAGGGTAGCATAACGCCTCCTTCCTAGAGGAGTTGTGGGATTGAACGCCACCAAGCATCAGCAAATCTGGCACACACAGGTGGATGCTCAGTTGATGCCATTATTATTATAGATCACAACCAGTTGATGCACCTGCACTCACTGGCGAAAGAAGCCTAGCAGGCATTTGCCCTGTGCCCAATACAGCACTGTGACCATGATGGGTCGCTAGCAGGAGGCCATCTCCTGGGAATGCAGCACAGTTTTGAATGTGGAGGAGAGACAGAAAGGGTGGAAACAGGGACTGCCTGGGCCAGGAGCTGCCCCACTTGGTGTGGTGAGGGGGTCACTCCAGGAGGTGAAGCAGGGAACCGAGATGCCACCTTTGGGCCCCAGAGAGGGTGTTACATTCATTAGTGGACTCTTTTGCTACTTTCAGACATCTCCACATATTTGTTCTTGCGGGGTGGGAGGATGGGGAGGGGAGGGATGGAGGATACAAGAAGCAGGGAGCTCCAGATGAAGAGATCCTGGCATTTTGAGGGCAGGGAGCAGGGCCTTTGCTTCATTGGATACACTTGGAGCCTACTTCCGTTTTTGCATTCAGCTGGTGCATAATAAACACTTGTTGATGGGTCAATTTCAGTATGAACAGGGCTGTGACTGGAGCCAAGTCAGTTGATGGGGAACCCAAGAATGCATAAGAGGAGTCCAGGGGTTGGCTAACTGCAGACCCTCATCCTAGGTGTCTAGAGTCAGAGGAGAGGGGGAGATGCTGGCTCTGATTCGTTATGTGAGTCTGGGTCTCAGTCTCCCCACCTTTGAAATGGGGATCGGAGTCCTCGGCTGAGTGGATCACCCGCCGACGCAGGGGCTCGGTGGAGCCGAAGGGTCCAGGCGTGGGGAGGGCGCAGCCCGGGCGCCCCCCGGAGCCTGCGTGGCTGCAGCGCGCACGAGCGCAGGGGGCGGCGCGGCCCCGCGGCGGGGAGGGGCGGGAGCGCGCGCGCGGGCCCGCGCAGGCGGCGGCGGCGGCGGAACCGAGCGGACGAGCGTGCGGCCGCGGCGCCGCCAACTCGTGTGGGACCCAGCGCTTCCCCCGCGGCAGCCGAGCCCGCCGCGCGCCGGTGAGTGGACTGGGGCCGGGGCCGGGCCGGCCCGGGGCCCGCGCGGGTCGGCGAGGGGCGGGGACGGGCCGCGGGGCCGGCGCCCCACACCGGGCCCAGTGCGGACGCGCGCCCGGGGCTGCGCGGGGAGAGCGAGAGGCGTGCGCGCGGGAGGCCGGGGGCGCGCGTGGATCCTGTGCTGAGCGTGTCCGCGGCGGTGCGGCCGAGCGGGCGTGGGCGGCGTGTGTCTGCCTGTCCCCGGGGCTGTGTGCATGTGTACGGTCGTGGTGTTCGGCCTGTACGCTGCGGGGACACCGACACGCCTCCCACGTATCCATGTAGGAGAGTTTGCCATGGGCCAAGGAGTGTGCCAGGCGCCTGATGGAGTATGTGCGGGGTTCGAGGAATGTGCTCGCGCACGTGTGTGAGTTCCAGAGTGATGTGTGTGCATGCACATGCGTGAGCCTGTAAGGGCAAAAGTGTGCTTGTGTGTAATTTGTGTGCAGGAGTGTGCGACAGTGTTTACTATTGAGGCTGGAGGGTCCCCCTTCGCCCCCCAGGCCTATGCACGTGATGTGCCCGCCACTGGCCCCCGTGGAGGGAAGTGGCCTGGCTTGGGCCTGGGTCAGGGCTGGGCCTAATTTGGTGAACGAGTGGCCATAGGACAGACCCGAAGAGCCTGCTGGGCCTGGCAGGGGTAGAGGCCCCGGAGCCTGGCTGTGGCAGGGCTACTGCCAGGACCCTCCTTGGACACACAGGCTGGGTGGGGGCTATGGTGGACTCCTTTGCTGGACACCAGAAGTCTTGTGTTCAATTTTCCTAAGTCCCCTTCTGGGTTCCCTGGCTTTGTTCTTGGCCTTCTCCAGCCCACCACCAGGTTTTTTTCTCTTTTTGGAAGCCCAGGGAGCTGACCCTAGACTCTTCGGTGTATTGGGGTGAAGGAAGGGCTCTCTGCCTGCTCTTCTAGGTAGATAGATACTCTTCTGGGCTCCAGGTATGAATCCTCAAGACAGTAACAAATTGATCACAGCAGGCATGCGACGTCAGCTTCTGAGGTCTGTCCTTGCAGTTTTGATTGACAGGGTTTTTTTTGTGCTTTATAAAAGTTGAAAATCATTGCAGTCGAAAGTCTTAATTGCTTTAAGGCACACTTTAGAAACTCTGGAGATCTCTAGTTCCTCTGAATTTTCAAAACTCAGCTTGCCTTTGAGTTGGAAATGTCGTCTTAGGAGCTGGGGGTCTGGTATGTGCAGGCAAGTCTTGGAGGCACGTTGAAAAACTGTCGCTCATGGAAGAAGAATTTCATTGAAAGGGACGCAGAGCCGGCTGGACATGCCTGCTCCCAGCTCAGTGAGCTAGAGCTGGAGCTCACTGAGTGAACTTTGGACGTCTTCTTTTAGCAAACAAAACCTGGAAGGAAACAAAAAAGACCCACGTTCTTTTTCTTTTCTGTCCCGAAAAGTGAAAAAAACACCTGGGTTTGCTGGAAATGCTGCCTCCCCTTCCCCCATCAAGGCCGGGCCCTCCCTGCATCCCCCACCCCCAAATAAAATATGCCTGTGGGGAACCGTGGAATGAGTCACTCCCTGGCAGAGAGCCCCACGGGCAAACATTTGGGAAGGTTCTTGCCTAACTTCCCAGAAGAAAAAGGCTCAGGATTTAAAATGGTCCCTGTGGTTTGTCAGCCTCTGCCGTCCCGTCTGCTTCGGAAATGACTAAAAAGTAGTTTCTATCTCCACAAAATGAAGTCTCAGACTGAAGTGGCAACCCAGTTTGGTCTGGATTTAGAGCTGTTCAGGTTTCCAGAAATGGAGAGCCTGACCTTACCAGGTGGCATTTCTGGCGGGCTTGAGCAAGGAAGGAGGAGGGAAAGGGGAAGGAAACTCCCATTTGTGGAGCACCTACTGTGTTCTGGGGTCATTACAGGAGTCTTCTGCTTAGGAAATGGCTTTTGGTTTATACACGAGGAAACAGGCACAGAGAGTTCAAGCCCATGCCCTGGGACAGCTGAGAGGAGGTAGAGGCAGAGTCCTAAGTCACCTGCTTGACTGTAGTCCTTCCTCTTTCCATTGTACCTGGGACATGACATTTGTCTTCCTAAGGTACACAGACTGGGTGCTGAGTACACACATCTGTTCAATTAATTATCTCAGTGAGATACAAGTTATTATTTCCATTTTACAGATGAGAATACCGAGGCTCAGAGATGTGAAATGACTTGCATAGTTTTGTTGAAGTAGCACAACTAAGGGTCACCATTTACTGAGATTATACCATGTGCCAGCATGGTGCTAAAAGCTTGAAGTGCCCTCTTTGACTTAGTCCACTCACCAACACTGAGACAGGTACAAGCCTTAATGACAGACTTGGCCAAGAAGAGGTATGAATTTCAGAGCTTGAAGACCAATCCCTAGAGGCAACCCAGCCAGAAGATCATTTGTGAATATGCAGTATAGCCTGTATTTGAAGCCAGGCTTGTCTGAGCAGAACCCATGGTCTTCCCACTGTAAACTGGGAAAGTAGCGATTGCTGTGGACTGTGTGCCTGACTTGATGCTAAGATTCAGTATTGTTATCCTGATCTTACAGAGAAAAAGGTTAAGTAACTTGGGCAGGGTCATAAACTGGCAAATGACAAAGTCGGGATTTGAACCCATGTCTCTGATTCCAGAATTAAAATTCTTAATCTTCAACCACATGTGGCTGTCTTTCTTGTGTTTTGCTCCTTGCGCCTGCTGCGAAGCCACATGGGTTAAGACAGGCCAGGTTCCTGCGGGGCTGGGTAGCTCCAGACATGGGAGAGGTCTTCCTGAGGACCCTGCCGGCCTTCCTCATCAACCCATGCACTTGTCCATGAGAGAAAAGGCTGCAGTTCACATTTTTTCTTTTCTTTCTGTGTGCCACAGAAACTTTTCATAAGGGAAGTGTCAAAACAATTGTCAAAAAGAGGAAAATATTTCCTTCCTCTTCTCAGGCTAGACCAATGAAGGGAGTCAGAGGGTGGAGAGTGAGGGCCCTGGTGAATCATCCAGCGTTAAACACGGGTTGACACCTCCTGGCTTGTGTGGGGACAAAGCTGGGACTGCTTGCAGGAAGGGCCTAGCATTCTGACCCCTGATGATGGAGCATCACCTCCACAGGCCTGACTTAGTCCTGAATATCTGACAACATGATGGTTCTACGTAGGCTTCCTGTCACTTGTCATGTAAGTCCCATACCTGCCTCTCTCTCCCTCGTTCATTTCCATTTCAGTCACGGTTTCTACTGCACTGTACTCTAAAGGAATGTTGTGTGTGAGGAACTGTGTGCTTTGGGCCCTGTTGTGTCCCCCACAAGTGTCCTTTGGTGTTGAAAGGAAAAGGTATTTCTCTCCCTTCCATGTATGTTCTGCAAATTGACGAACATTTGCAAATTGCTTTGAGATGCGTTAATTTAAGGTGTGAAATAATAGATCTTGTGCAAAGGCTCAGCCGCCGCATTTCTGGCATTGATGGATTTTTCTCCCGTCTGGCCTGTGATTTGGGGAGGTAAAAATAGTCCTTGTTTCCACATTTTTATCTTTTTTTTTTTTTTTGCTGACATCATTCTTAGGAAGTGGTGTGCACAGGCCTTGGAACTTTCCTTGGATCACAGAACTCTGGGGTACTCTTGGAGTGAGGGGGTGATCTGGGGTGGGCTGGGCACCCCCTGGGTGTCTGTGAGATCGCTTTGAAATGAACAGGCAACGGATGGCCAGGCTTGGCCGCAGACCAGAAGCAGACTGTTGGGGGCCTCGGTAGCTTTTTGGTGTTTGCCTGTCTTCTCATTTTTGACTCTTGGGTAATAGCAAGATAGCTTTTTGGGGAAATGTTAGTTTACAAAGAAAAAAAATCAGACCGGCTACTTCACCCATTCCTGTCTGCATTGTTCCCTTCCTCTGGCCAAACCTGAACTGAGCCAGTGGCCTTCTCAGAGTTGACTTCCAGGCAGAGGAGCCATTTTGGGGGCAGATCAGTTTGTGGTGTAATTTCCTCTGATGTTAACTTTGGGAACATGAACTTGGAGTGTGATCTAGCATCTTGACATCTGACCTCTGACATGGCTTGCTTGTGTCTCCAGTTCTGGATTTTTTCACAGATAACTTCTTAGGTGGTCTGGTGGCAAAGGCATGGATGGGTCTTCTAGTCAGGCCTTCTGGCTTCCACTGAGGGCAGGACCACAGTACCTCACCTAACCCAACTGGCCACTGCCACTGTCGCTGGGCTCTGGCTGGGCAAGTGAGGGGGCCCATGGGAATTGAAAAGATGAGATGACTGGGTCTGAAATGCATTCAGTTGCAATGGCCTCAATCTGCATGGAGCTGTTCTTTCTTTCTTCTAGACATCTGTGTGATGGTGACCTCATAGAAAAGAGAAAAGGGGCTTTATGTAGGAATTCCATAGAGTGTGAAGGAATCCAGAGAGGGGAAAGGGGAGGGAAGTTGCCATTGGGAGACTACAGTGCCTGTGTTTCCCCCTGAATTGTTTAACCCTCACACTTCAGAATTAGGCTGGGGGTTGGTCCTGCGTGACCCGGGTGAACAGGGATCCCTTTAAGGAGAGCTTCTCTTACTGCATTCTTACTGCAGGTAAGAGAATGAGGGAGAGTTTGCCTGCAGCCTCTTTCTCTGATGCCTTTCCTCTCTTGTTCCTCGACCTCAACGTCTTTGAAACTTGGGATTGTTGGGGAAGGACACCTGTAAAGGGATAGAGTTACTTTACACATGGCCTCCAGCTCCAGAGAGCACACTGAGGTTGGAATGAGCATTGGGCTTGTTTATTGTGGACTTTTGGAGTTAGAAGGACTCTCGCCGATCACTCTTCGCAGAGCAGAAGCTGAACCTCAGAGAGGGGAAGGCACTGCCCCCTAAGCACATTAACTTGAGCCTGGGCGCCAAATGAAGTGAGTGAGGCTCAAATCCCAGACCTGCCTCTTTTGAGCACGTCGCTCACTCACTGCTCTTGAGCCTCAGTTTCCTTATCTGGAAGACAGGGTCAGTGTTATGACCTCCTAGATTTTGGAGCAAGAACTAACCGGAATAATGCATCTGTGGTAGCACCTCGTAAGTACTTGATGCTTAAGATTTCATGTAATTAATGCAGAATGTAATTACCAAGGACCAGCCCATGGACAGGAGGATTGGCCCTTTGCCTAGAGTGTTTTTAGTGCCCCTTTATTGAGGCCCTGAAAAAGACTGACAGGGAGTGCCAGGGACCCTACTCCCAGCTGCCATCAAAGCTCACTCCTTCCTTCCTTCCTTCCTTCCTTCCTTCCTTCCTTCCTTCCAAGTTGGTGTCTCACTCTGTCACCCGGGCTGGAGTACAGAAGCATGACTTTCTAGGCTCAGGCAATCCTGCCTCAGCTTCCTGAGTAGCTGGGGCTATACAGATGTGTGCCACCATGCCCAGCTACTTTTTTGATTTTTGTAGAGACAAGGTCTCCCTGTTGCCTAGGCTGGTCTCGAACTCCTGGGCTCAAATGATCCTCCCACCTCGGTCTCCCAAAGTTCTGGGATTACAGGCTTAAACCACCATGCCTAGCTCAAAGCACCTTTCTACAATCATGACTCCCCAAAATAGAGAGGAAGGTAACAGCAGCAGTTTGGAAAGAGGCAGGATATAAATGCCATGGTGGCCCTGTGGTGCCCCAGAAAAATGCTTAGAGGTTGGTATTTGCTGTCTTCCCCCTGCCCTCCTGCAGGCAAGGACATCGAGCCTTCTAAGTTCTTGGTGTGGTGTTGGAGGGCCTCTGAAGGCCTCGAGAGCTGTGTCAGCCGTGGTGTGTTATGAAGCAAGGCAGATGTTTAGTTAATTATTTACACAGCATGGGCCCCAGCAGAGAGGTCTGTGCTGACAGAAGCGGCTGTCACAGGCCTGGCCTGGGGCAGAAGTGAGCAGCCCTCTCTCCGTTGGAGTCTTCAAGGGAGGGTTTGTACAGCAAAGCCTGAGGGAGTCCGTGCACATTTTGCACACCCTCCTAAGCCATTTGAGATTCCCTCAGACTGGCTTGCTCTCCCTGAGTGGAAGGAGAGACCCACCCCTCCTGAGGAGGTTTCTATGCCAGCTCTTCACCCCTAAGACCCACTGTGGTTTGTGTGGAGAGGGGAGGCTGTCCCCAGGTTCTGGAGAACCACTCCGCCACAGTCATCTTTTGTGAGGAGGGCTTCCTGTAGACCCAGCCTCCATTCTCTCATCTGGGAGATAGGCCTCTAACACCAGGTTTTGATTTTCAGGTACCATTTAGGGTGATTTGCCTTAGAAATTTAACTTTAGCTTGGAATTCTGAAAAGCAAGGAACCTAGAGCCAGAGCCTTTCCCAAAAGGACCCTAAGGATGGGGAACTTGAGCCAGGGAGGGGGAAAGAGGAGAACTCACCCTGCCTTCCTGTGACCTGTTTTACATAAGGAAGTTTTGCATGAGAATCATTTTAAGAAAAATTTCTTATATGAAACATCCAGAATAGATATATTCATGCAGACAGAAAGCAGACTGCTGCCTTCCATGGCCTGGGGATGGGGAGAGAGGGAAGCAATTGCTTAACGGATACAGGATATCTTTTTGGGGTGATGAAAATGTTTTGGATCTCGAAGAAGGGGGTGGGTGCACAACATTGTGATTGCAATGAGTACCATTGGACTGCTTGCTTTAAAATGGTTAATGTTAAGTTACATGAAAAAAATGTTTCTAAACAGAAAAGCATGACAGCGTCTCCTTTTACAGATGGGGACACTAAGGCCCAGAGAGAGACTGTGACCAGCCTGAGGTCTCACATACAACCTGTGCTGCTCTGTAGCCCAAATCAGATCACTTTCCCAAATTGTAGGCCCCGGCTTTGGTCGTGATGCCTGGGACTGGGCTATGAGTGAAAAGCTTGATACAAAAGCACAGACCCCCCATCTGACCTGAGTAGACTCTGTTCTGTTAACCAGAGACACTTGTGCTGTCCTGTGTGTGGAATATCCATTCTCTCATTCACTTAAGACTTCTGCCCTGGAGTTCTGGGTCAGGCATTGTGCTGGGAGCTGGCCCAGAGACCCTCTATCAAGCCCAGCCCTTGACCTCTTGACGCCCAGTGGGGACAGAGGCTTTGTCATGACCCCTCATAGGAGCTTATGAACGATTTGTAGGAGGCATCCTTGGGAGCTCACTTTCTGTGGTGGTGGGAGAGCTTCCGAGAGTGAGGGGCGTCAAAACCCTCCTGGAGGGAGACCAGAGGTCTGAGAGGGTTGGGGTGAAGGGCAGCTAGACCCCAAGGTAAGGGATTTGGGGCTGGGGCTGGGGTCCTGGTTTGTGGGCAGAGCCAGGGCTGCATAAAGCCAAGAGTTTCCTCTTGCTTCCATGGTATTTGCTCCCTCAGTGTACTGTCCACGCCGTGCTGTGTACCACGTTCTAGTCTTTTTTACATGGGTGAGCTCATGTCATCCTCCCTGCGATTCTATGATGTGGGTACCGTTATGCCCATTTTATAGGTGAATAAACAAAGACCCAGAGACTCCAGGATGCATGGTGCTTATGACCACCAGCCTGAGTGCTGTTAGGATACTGCAGCATAGGGGTCCAGTCTGAAGAGTGGAGGATAGAGGCTGTCCTCTGGAAGTGCCCATGATGTGGGCTGTGAGCTGTCCAGGCCCAGGGCCCAGGTGAGGGCCTCCCAGGCAGCGGAAAGGGGCATCATGGTACCATGCTATGTCCACAGAGCATCTGTCCTGTTATCACATGTTTGTATTCTGCCTCCCACGGAATGCACGTATGCTCCAGGAGGGTAAAACCTGGACTACGGCCCTCTGTGCCCAGCGCTGTGCCTGGCACATAGTAGGAGCTCAATGATGACTTACTGAATGAATGGAAAGTTTTAAGTGGGTAAAGGCAGCATCCTTGGAGCATGTTTATGCTGAGCTAACGAATATGTTAACAGACTTTGCTGGCTGCCAGGGCCCCTCCTCACTCCCCAGTGGGCCACAAAGGGCTGAGGGGCACTGACTGACCCTTCCCTGGGGAGAAGAGATTTTTTAGAGAAAGGGCTCCTTCTGGAATTATTCCAAGTAGAAGAAACCCAAGTCCAGAAGGGCTATACCTCCCAGAGTTATGGAGTCTTCTTCTGGTGTCCTTGTCTGCAGAGGCAGCTCCTTAACACCTGTATAGGAGTACTTTGGTTCTGAATGGGTGGGTGTGCCATGTCTTGAAGCTCCTGTTCCTATCAAGCACACTTATTTTGTTTACAGGGCATATCTCTTGGGGTGCTTTGGGAAAGGGCTAAATGAGCCTCCTCTGAGCATTGCTGTTTGGCAAATGAGCTGGACCCCAGATTCCATCTCATCCCAGAAAGCAGGAATCCAACATAAGAAGAGGAAAGATTCCTTAGCTGGTGTGGTCTGGTGGGCCACCAGGGTGGTGTCCAGATGGCAGGATGACTGGGCACCACGTGGCAGGCAGACAGGGAGCAAGGGAGCCTCCAGGGCCTTGGCGGGTCCGGTCAAGTTCGGCTGGATTCAGTTACACTAGGGCCTCGAATGTGGATGGCAGGCCTGACTGAGTCAGCACACCTGCATTGCTTTTGTTCGTCTCTCCCAGGAGTTGTAGTGGCCTTTTGTGCTTTTAAAAAATGCCAGCCTCCTCAGCTAGCTAACCCAAGAGGAAATGAGGCCTGGAGTATTGTCTGCACAGAGACTGGGACGAATGTGGGAGCTGCCTGCGCCTGGAGCCAGCCTGGTGGTGACAGCATGCCATTTGGGAAACATTCTGTGGTTTTCTCTAAGGGGTGATGGGCACAGCGAGTGCTGTGCTGCCCTTGGGCTGGGCACCAAAATGGATGAGACTCGTACCCAGGTTTCACAGTGCTCAGGGGCTACAGAGCACCATAGCCCCATGCTAGTCCCAGTGGGGAGACACACTGGAATCAGACGAGATCCCTACCCCATCTTCCTGGGGACACATGCTGAGAAAATACTTACATTCCAAGCCAACAGTTTTCATGTGCACATACCTTTGTGGTGTCCCACATCTCTAGACATTCTCCTGAGTAGGTGAGACACATGATGGCTCTACTTTCTGAACTCCCAAAAGGCCAGTGATCTGTAAAGTATTTGAGTGCTGTTCAGGGACAAGAGAGGCAGTTTGGAAGCTGATGCTTGGTGTGTGAGAAGTCCCTGGATGCTCGAATGGCTTATGGGGCTGCATCTTTGAAACTGCACAGTCCTGACAATTTCAGGACATATGGTCACTGTGATGTGCTAATGTTAGCAATTGAGATATTTAATTACCCAGAAAAACCCCATGTCCTGCCCACTACACATTACTGGAGAGCCTCTGTTTCTCAGGAGGAGGGTCTTGCCTAGTGTAATTCGGACTAGCAGATAAGGAGGCATCACCCTTCATTAATTTATTAGCTAATGAGGTGGCTTATCCGGTCACACATTTCTTCTTTCAATTGCCACTCATCCAGCACTGTTCCTTTTGTACCACTCTGTACCTGGCCTGGTTCTAGGCACTGGAGACAGAATGAAACAGAACAAATATTACTGAGCCCCTACTGTGTACCAGCCCATCAGGTGGTGCTATGGGCTACAAGTGAACCCATTCATTTCCCAGTGGAAATTTACTGAGCACCTACTGTGCGCAGACCCATGGAAATGCAGAAGTGAAAACAATATAGCCCCTAGTGGCTTGAACTGTTGAGGCGTTTTTGTAGGATCTTTTGGTCCTGGCCCTCTGCTCATCGTGATAATCCTGGTCAGCCTCTGTTCACAGGCCACGTGATGGCATCCCCGGAACAAACCAGAAACAATCCAGATGCCCCAGGAACCAACGTGAGAACAAGGCATCCCCTTCACACGTCGTGTCTCAGTTCAGCGTCTTGCCACCACCCAGCATTTTGAGACAGAATGTGAGATCTCGTGGTTGGCTAAATACATAAATATTTTATGTCTCGATATTCGAAAACGAAGCCCAAACGCACAGAACTGCAGCACATCAGTGCTATAGATCATATGTTATAATAATCTGATGACATGCTGTTTAAATATTTATGGACTGATGCGACATGACAATGGGGGGAGACAGGAGTCTCAGAGCCGAGTTGTGGCAGACGCTAGAGAGGAGGGAGCAGATTCTTGCGAACCGAGGAGCGTTGTGCAGTGCCTGGGTTTCCCATGTGATGTTTTGGGGTTTCATGGACATTTATTGAGCACTTGCTGTGTGCCATAGCCTTCAAACATCGTTTCACTGAATCATTGCAGCACCCCTGAGAGGATGGACTCTTGTGAACCCCAAGTTACAGATGGGAAGCTGAGGTCCAGGGCAACTCAGAGATCTGCCCCAGATCCCACAGATGATGAGTGGCCAGGATCAAACCCAGATTGACCGACTCTGCAGTCTAGCTCTTAACCACTGTGTAGTTCTGCTCTATGGGTGACAGGTCATATCAGAAAAGTTCCCTATTCCTGCCTGCATGACCCCTTGCTCAGTACTGACTGGACTTTCTAAATCACGGGAAAGGAAGGTGATATCTGTAAGATGTCAGGCAGGATTGGAAGGCACAAGGAATGAAAAGCTAACCCAGGAGTGCAAGGAGCAATGTTCAAGAGCCACTGTGGCCCAGTGCCTGGCACATAGTAGGTGCTCAGGAAATGTCTATTCCTGCCCCTCTTTCTTTCATTATTGGTTTTGTAGTTCCCTGTAAACTGACCCTGTCCACGTGTCCTGTGCTTCTGGAACCTTTGCCTCTCTCTTTCCCTGCAGTGCCCTGGGAGGAATTGAGTGTTAGCCCCTTTTGTCAGGTGTCTTCACTTTAGAGAGAAGTTCCCCAGCTGACTCCAGCATCTCTTTGGGGAACCGCCCCGGTTGTACCAGCTGGAGCTGTCGCTCCTCCCATGCCCTCCCTGGTGCCATCTGTGGGATATGCCGCCAAGCATCCTGTCCCTCTGAGTCTGCTACCATCAGTCCTGTGTGTGGCATTACCACTTTGCATCCTGAGAGCCCCTCCAGAGTCGAGGCCTTGAAGGTTGAGGCACCCAGAATGGGGCCTGGCACATGAGACAGCAATAAACGGCCAACCATAGAAGTTTAACGAACCAGACTCACAGGGCAAGGGGCTGAGTGTCTGAGAAACCTCTCTGGCAGTGATGATCTCAGGCATAGTGGTGTCTTTGGATTCTCCAGAGGCCTTAAGGGTGTCCCCAGGTCCCCAGAGCAGGATGGGGGGGGCACATCAGAGGGTCATGGAAATGGGTGGCAGGGCCAACTACAAAATTTGTGGGGCCCAATGCAAAATGAAAACTCAGGTCCCCTTGTTGAAAAAGCAGGAATGAAGATTGTTCCTTTCCTTTGCAATCTCTCCATCTGTCACAGTGGTTTTATTTGCTAGTTAGTATCATGCTCACTTGGCACACAGATACTCTCAGGGTGAGTGCAGACCTGCACAGGTGTTGGGGGCTCACTTGTAACTCCATGTGCTGGGGTACCTAACCCCAGACTTCTCCATGTCATGTTAGTGGGTGACAGAGGTGGCCAGGTGGGCAACTGGCAGCTAGAGTACCCATCCAGGGGAGGCAGGACCACACGTGTGCTGAGGTTCCAGGACGCCTGCATTTGTGCCATTGTTTCACCAGAGTCACTTAAAAAACAGATTTCAGCCAGGCTCGGTGGCTCAGCCTGTAATCCCGTGCTTTGGGAGTCTGAGGTGAGTGGATTGCCTGAGCCCGCGGGTTCACGACCCGCCTGGGCAACTTGGCGAGACCTCATCTCTGCAATAAATCAAAAAAATTAGCCAGGTGTGGAAGCACGTGCCTGTGGTTCCAGCTACTTGGAAGGCTGAGGCAGAAGGATCGCCGGAGCCTAGCAGATGGAGGCGCAGTGGCCAGGAGCGACCACTGCACTCCAGTCTGGGCGACAGAGTGAGACTCCAACTCAAAAAAAAAAAACAGATTCAAAGTTAACATGAAGAATCTCAAGACAGTAACCACAGCCTGAAATCCCTCTGGGACTTCCTTCTGAGGGCAGGGACCAGGTCACTGATGGGAGGGTCCAAAGCCTCCTTCTGCCCTACACACACATTTCACAGAGTGAGGGTCCTTTATTGGCTCTACTTGGGGTTGGGACCAGTGTGATTTGGAGGGAAAGTTCTACATTAAGTGCTTTCTGCAGACCACAACCTAGGGGATTAGTCAGCCAGCCCAGAGGTCTTCCTTCTCATCCTGGGCCTCTGGTACTAAGGATACACAGTGGACATGGCTCTCCTTGATCTAATCTCTCACACTGTTGCTGGATGTTATTGCATTAACAAACCCATCCACTCTGACTTCCTATCTTTGAGTGACAAGGGTCAGAAATCAAATGATGAGGTTGCTGGTCTGCTTGCTTGGGGAGAGTGCCAAGCAGGTGAGGTACCCCGGAGATCAGAGAGGGCTGGAGCTTGGATTCCACCAGCCACCCATGCCGCTTCCAGCTCTGATATTTGGGGTTCCAGCAGCCATCAGGATTGGAAAACATGAACGAGGGAAGCTCAGGTGAGAAATACTTGCTTAGTACCTCCTGCGATTCAGAAACTAGTCAAGTGCTTTATATGTGTTGTCTTTGTTGATTGTCATGACGACTTCAGGCTGACCACTTTTTTCAGATGAGGATAACCGAGGCTAAGAATGAAGCTGCCAAGCCAAAGCCATAAGCCACACAATTTGGAAACTGAGATTTGAACCCATGTCTGGCTGACCCCTAAGCCAGGGCTTTTTGTCCAATTCTAGGCACACTAGATGACTGGAGTCCCTGCCGGGCTGTGCCTCCTGCCTCATTCGCTGCATGTGTATGGGGGTGGGATGGCAGCCAGACCTCAGCGCCGCTGTCTGTCGGCTCCTGCCTCCGAGCAGTCACCCTCATGCTTGGCAGGGCACGGATCCTGGGGCTGTGGCTCCAGCTGTTCTCCTGTAAGACCCAGCCAGCTCTGTGGCTGTTCCTGTGCCCATAGTGACAGGCAGCAGAGTTGGACAAACCCAGATGGAAGTCACACCTCTACCTTTTGCTCACCGTGTCTTCTGGGGCCTCACCTCTCACTGGGACCTCAGCTTCTCATCTTAAATCTAAGGGTTACGTTAGTTCCTGTCTCTAGGGGACTTTTCACTATCCAGTGAGGTAAGCGTATACAGCCCTCAGTTCCACAGAAGCCTACAACAGACATTCAGTGGGTGGTGACTACCATTATATTCATGATAAATGATACTGTGTGCCATGAGGATGGGGCTTGGTGGCAGCTGTGACGCTCAGGAGCACCTCTCCATCCTGGGACATGTTGGAGGACGCTCAGCCCAGAGCTACCCTCCCCAAGGAATTTACCTTCCTTCTTCTGTTTGATCATTCGTTTACCCGAGAACCAGGTGTTATGCTGAGATACAGTAATGAGCCAAGGGACAAAGTCCCTGTCCTCATGCAGCTGGCCTTCTGGTTCATCACCAACAAATGAGCACAGGGTTCCTGGCCAGGGAACGCTGAGGAGAGGTCACTGGGGTAGTGTCGTCTGTTTAGGCAGTGGAATCAGACGTGGGCTGCCTCCATCTCTTTCTTCCAGCAAAGGGCAACCCCTGAGGATTTCACATCCTGCTTTTTGTGTAGGGAGGCCTCTTTGGGCTTTGCTTTTCCTCAAGGTGCTTTGAGACATGGGTTTTTCCAGCTGGAATGTGGGAACTTTTCTCAGGCTCTCCCACGACTCACAACCGCTTTCCCTAACAGCGACTGGTCAGCGGGGCCTACCTGGGCCAGGCCCTGGCCATGTATGATCGCACCAACTCCTCTCAGTGACCTTGAGAGACACGCCTTGTTAGTTCCATTTTACAGATGAGGGAATGGAGGCTGAGCAGGTCTGAGTCATTTGCCCAGGAGTGCACAGTGGCTTCACAGCCAAGTCAGGATTGAATCTAGGCTTTCAGCCCCAAGAACACTCTCTCAGAACCACTCTACTCTGGTATGAGTGAATGCTTTTGTTATTCCAGGCAGGAAAAAAGCCACAGGCTCTGCTCATAGCAGCAGATGTTCAGTGAACACCTACTGTGTGTTAGGGTTCTGCCAAAGGGTTGCTGCCAAAGGGTTCTGCAGAGAATAGAGACAGATTGTTGGGACTCAGATTGGCCTGAAGAGTGACCAGTTTCACATGAGCCAGGATTACCTCGACTCCTTGCTCCAGGACTGTGAAGTGGGTGAGGTTGGCTTCATGCTAGGGATGAGAAAGCCATGGCCCAGAGAGGTTTCGCAGCTTGTGGAGGTCACACAGCCCCTGGAGGCCTGACACCACGTCCACTTACTCTGCCATCAACCACAGCTGCCTTTGGACCAGCGTGGGCCTCCACCTTTGGACAAACTGAGGCCTAAAGCATGGTTCAGGACTTGATCCCAAACTGGGGAGGGAGGTGAGCCCTTTGCACACTCGTGGAGATGAACACCCATTCCACAGCGAAATTGCTTTCAGAATACCAGGGTGGGAGGATACTGAGGAAATGACAGCCTGTGTTGTGGCCATGTGTGTTTGTGATTGAGGAGGGGCCGTGTTGACCCCTCCCAGGACTGACAGCCAGGGCAGTGGGGTTTCACGGCATCTGGAACATATGAGCCTTTTAAAAGAAAATGTTTCCAAAGCTGTCCCATCTCACTGTTGGCAAGCAGTCCTTAAACGGCAAAGACACAGCCATGCTCTGTGTTCGCAAAATGGCGCGCTGGCATTTAGGCCCATTTATTTAAAGTGGGAGTTGAGGAGGCTAAAGACTTCAGCTCTGAGTGGCGGCTCACCCCTTGGTGCAGCGGGGGAGCGTCACCTTCAGGGGTTTCTTCCCATTTACGGGTTTTTCTGTTGTTGTATATTTGTAAAATGAGGCTTCTGCTGGCAAAAGCAGGTTTTAGCGAGTGCAGCGGCTCTTTCAAGACCTAATAAGGCCCCAAAGGAGGGCGAATTCCAGCAACACTTTCCCTTTCCCCCTAGGGCCCTCCACTCTGTCTTGCCTCATATGCGGTGGGCACCAGGTACCATCCATCTTGCTTCCCATTAATGGAATTACCGCCATCACTTCTGCAGGACAAGATGGGCCCTTTGGAACTGCCTTGGGGACAGAGGCAGAACTGGCCGCCAAGCGGTTTTGCTTAGAGGGGAAGGAAAGGGGGGGGAGAACACTCTTACAGATGGATGATTCCTTGTGTGTCAAGGATCCTTGGCTGTGGAGGAAGAGGCTGCAGGGCCATCCAGTCTGCTTCCTGCTCACATCTCTTGTGAGCCTCACAGGGCAGGGCATGTGATGGTCCTGGTGATGAATATGAACGAGACTTGTCCCCTGTGCACTGCAGCCCCTTGGGTTCAGAGAAGGGGAAGGAGGGGACCCAGCATTTATGGAGCACCCACACATGCCCAGCACGGTGCTGACCACTTTGGGTATGTCTTAGGGAGGGTGTATCTTTGGTCCCGTTTTTGGATGAAACAGTAGAGCCCTGGAGAGTTCATAACTTGCTTTGAGTTACACATGCGTAAGCAGTAGCTCTGAGGTTTGAACTTCGATCTGCCCTTTTTCCTGGAGAACCGGAGGGAAGACTCACAGTCCAGATACCTGTCACCAGCCTGTCTCTGCCTCACCACCAATCCCATATGAAAAGGAACTGACATCCCAGGGGTCTTTGCTCTTATACAAGAATGCTAATTGAGGGCAATGCCAGGTATCAATCTGGATATCTGATGGAATTTCAGGAGTCTGGAGCCCTGAGAATGAAGGCTGTAAGGGGGGAGCTAACTTCCCTGAGTCCTTAGGCCTGCTGTCCTGTGTGGCTGTTTGCAGCAGGGCTGGCAATGATGATCATCTCCAGGGCCAGTTCTAAGGATTGATGATAGCTGCTTGAGATACCATCTAGAGAAGGCTTTGGAAACTGTGGGATTGATTAGCAATGTCTGCTGTGTGTGTGGGAATGAGGAGACAGGCATGGGAAAGACCAGACCTAAGTTAGTTCAATTCCTAACCTGAATGCAGACCATAGGGGACTGTATCATGCTTTGTTCTCATTGTTAGTTAACTGTGTGCCTCACCGCACTGAAAACTTCAGGAGGGTGAGACCATGGCCTGGCGCACATTAGGAATTCCAGATACCAGAAAGAAGGAGTGATGAAGACTATGCAGCCCCCCAAAGAGCCATCAATTGGAATTCTGCTACAGGGAATATTTCTAAAACATATTTTTAAACTTCTAGAGATGAGACCTCGATGTCCACATATTTAAATCAGGGTCTTCGCCTCCATGTCACTAATTTGCTGGACGTCTTTGAGTTAATAACTTTACCTCTCTGAACTTTGGTTTCCTCATCTTTGAAATAAAGCTCATTTAACCTAGTGCTCATCTTTAAGACTCCATTTATTTTATTTTATTTTATTTTATTTTATTTTATTTTATTTTTTGAGTTGGAGTCTCACTCTGTCGCCCAGACTGGAGTGCAGTGGCCGCTCCCGGGCTCCAGCGGGCTCCAGCGGGCTCCAGCGATCCTTCCGCCTCAGCCTTCCAAGTAACTGGAACTACAGGCGCGTGCTACCATGCCCGGCTAATTTTTTTAATTTATTGTAGAGATGAGGTCTCACCAAGTTACCCAGGCGGGTCTCGAACCTGCGGGCTCAGGCAATCCACTCACCTCAGCCTCCCAAAGCACGGGATTACAGGCTGACCCACCGAGCCCGGCTAAGACTACATTTTATAAATGAATGCATGACAGAGAGATAAGTGACTTACCCAAGGTCACACAGCAAGAATTCAAACTCAGATCTGTCTCCCCAGAAGCACTTGAGCTGACACCTTCAAGGAACAGTGGGAGTGTGCCCAGTGGAGAGGGCATGTGGACAGAGCACGAGGACACGGTGCAAGATTGTAGCAAGGGGTGATCGAGGTGACGATAGTCATGGCGCCTAGAATCCATAGGTCACAGGGTTGACATTCAGAAATGTCCGCCCCTGCTGCCCCACCCCTGATGCCTTCACCTGCTTCCCATTCTGTGCTAGCCTAAACTCCAGGTTCTTTGGGCCTGTAATGCCTTTCTTCTTGCTTCTCAAGCATCACCTCTGGAGAGTCTCCTCTGATCTCCGGACACTGCCTAGGGACCCTGTTTGGCATCCCCATACCCTCTGCATCTCTCCCTCGCACAGTCCCCATGTCCTGAGGCCTGGTAATGAGTCCGTGCCCTGTACTAGGAGCCTCTCCAGGGCTGAGACAGGCCAACTTTCCTCAGTGGTCCCAGCACCTAGCCTAGGACTGGGCTAGGCAAAGGCCTGGGTGACAGGAATGATGAGGAGGGAATAATGCATCACTCGTGTGTTCCTCAGGCCTTGTGTTCACAGGAACGCCTGAGACTTAGATGCCATGTCCAAAGCCCAGGCCTCTTTGGGGGCAAATAGGTCAGCTGGACAGACAGAACCTGCCTTGTGTGGCAGAAATACTGTGACTCCCACACCTATGGTGCCTATTACAGGTGATCCTTTAAAGAAAGGTTAGTATTTGGGTCTGATCCTCTGGGAGATGGGCGTTTGGAAGAGTTTTGAGCAAAGGAGTGCCCTCCAAGCAGGGTGTAGCCTGTAGAGGCTGGGTGGTGGGCAGTGGGAGGGTGCTACAGATGGAGGGATGAGGGGAAGAGTGGGCAGCCTGGGAGCAGGTCTGGGAGCCCAGTGTCATCTGAGCTCTTACCTGGAGAGGCTCAGGTTGCGGAGCAAAGAAGTCAGGGCTGTGGGTTAGAAAGAATGTTCCCTGGTTACTTAAACTGCTCCAGGGTCCCAGGAATGATTTTCTGATGGGTGACTGGGGTGGGGGGTGGAGTGGGGTGAGGCCCTGGTATCCGCATCACTCAAGGAGGGACAGTGTGCTCTTTGCCCTTTGACTCTCCTCAGTCCCTGGTCCTTAATACTTGGATTCAGAATGGGGGTGAAGTGAGGCCAAGGCCTCTAGAAGCCATCAGGTCAGCCTCAGAGTGAGAGGGAAAATGAGAAAAACCATGATGTAATAAGGAATTTCTGTGACATGTCGAAGGAGCTGTGAATCCTCAGTGGCTTAGCATTAACATGAGCAGTGGCCATCTACATGTCACTGGACTGTGTTCAGAGAGAACCATTCCTGAGCTGGGACCTCAAGTGCCAGTCATCTTCTCCTCACAGTATGTTATCATTACTATATAAATATTAGCTATCTTTCTAAAACAATGACTTCTCCTCTCATTGCTATTCCTACTCTTTCTTTTTTTTTTTTTTTTTTGGAGTTGGCGTCTCACTCTGTCGCCCAGGCTGGAGGGCAGTGGCACACTCCTGGCCACTGCAGCCTCGACCTGCTGGGCTCCGGCCATCCTTCCGCCTCAGCCTTCCAAGTAACTGGAACTACAGGCGCGCGCTACCACGCCTGGCTAGTTTTTGATTTATTGTAGAGATGAGGTCTCACCAAGTTGCCCAGGTGGGTCTCGAACCCGCGGGCTCAGGCAATCCACTCACCTCAGCCTCCCAAAGGCACGGGATTACAGGCTGAGCCACCGAGCCTGGCTTCTACTCTTTCAATAGAGCACCCAGCAGGGGTTTCTGTGAGCTGTCATCAGCTAGTCCTCACCTTAAACAGCTTCATTTTATAAATGAACCACCAGCTCAGAGAGGTAAAATGATGTACCTAAGATCACACAGCAAGAACTTAAACCCAGATCTGTCTCCCTGGGCAGCCTCTGAGCTGACACCCTCAAGGATCATTTGGAATTAGGTGGGTAGAGAGGACATGTGGGCAAAGCACGAGGACATGGCGTGAGCAGAAGCTTGGAGGTGCCAGACGGTGGTTTTGGGAAACTGTCAGACTCTGTGGAACTAACAGGATAGAGGACAGATGCCACCTGAGATTGGGCTCAGACAGACCGGAGGGCTTGAAGGTCAACAACAGAAGAAAGATGTGTCCAGGTAGGGCTTCTAGGACTGTGTTTCTGGGGCCAGGTGTGGAAGGTGGTGGTGGGGAGCCTGGGAGTTGAAACCCCTATGGACATTCCCAGAGCCTCTCAGCCATCTGGGCTGCAAATCTCCCCACAAAGCAGCTTTGGTTCTTCCCTACCCTCCCCTACCTCGGCACCTCCAGCTTATCTCACAGCTTTCTTGTGAAAATCCAGGCCCGTCACTCCTGACTTGTGGACCCGGTGCGAGAGCAAATGATGACACATTCAAAGCTTACAGCATTGCTGGGGAGAGAAGGATGTGGCAAGGATGTTATTTTTCCTCAATCTGAATCTCTTCGTGTCATTTTTTTTCTTCCCTGTCAGAGAGGCTGTTTCGGTCCCAGGGGTGAAAGAAGCTGGAGTTGGTACGAGTGTGCCCACTGGGCCCCGGGTGCGAGTTGTCCTTGCAGAGTGCATTTGCTCCCTGCCTTCCTGATTGCCTCACAGCTACAAGATCCTGACTTCTGGTGTGCTTCCAGAAATGAGTTGCGTGTCTCTCTCTCTGATCGAATCTGGTTTTCCCTTCATTCATTCATTCATATGTTCATTTGAGTCAGAGTCTGACTCTGTCACCCAGGCTGGAGTGCAGTGGCATGATCACAGCTACTGCAGCCTTGACCTCCTGGACTGAGGCAATCCTTTCACCTCGGAATCCCAAGTAGCTGGGACTACAGGCACACGCCACCATGCCCAGCTAATTTTTTTATCTTTTGTAGATACGATGTTTGGTGATGTTGCCCAGGAAGAATTTTGGGGCTTGAACAATTCACCCGCCTTGGCCTCCCAGAGTGCTGAGATTATAGTCATGAGCCACCTTGCCTAGCCCATTTATTTATTTTTGGTCTGTAGAAGTGAGCAATGAAGCTGTAAGCAGCTTCAAGTTTTAATACACAGCAACATTTTGGTTAGCAGTGAACCACATCCAACATTGGTTCTATCTGATTATAATGCTGTATTTTTATTGTATCTTATCTGTGTTTGGATACACAAATACTGATCATTGTGCTATAGTTGCCTGCAGTGTTCAGTACAGTATGTTGCTGTACAGATTTGTGGCATAGGGACAATGGGCTATCCTTGCATAGCCCAGGGGTGTAGGAGGCTAGATCATCTAGGTTTACATCAGTCCACTCTATAATGATCGCACAATGATGAAATTGCCTAAGATGCATCTCTCATGATGTATCCCTGTTGTTAAGCAATGTTTGACTGTATATGTCTGTGGTATGTGTGTTTTGGGGTGAGAGCTGGGGTGATAGGTTCTTCCAGCTGGCCGGAATGTCCCACGTAGTAAGGGGAGTCATTCCCACAATCTATCCAGGTGTCATTTTCCATGAAGGTGAGGTTGTCAGGAAGATGAGCCCAGGTTAGCCCACAAGCCCCTTCTCACTTCCTCCCAGAGCCAAGTAGCATCAGGATGATTCTAGAAGAGACTGGGCTCTGCCCACCAACGAGGGGCTCAGCCACATATCCCCACCACCCATCCCCTGCCTACCACAGGACCTAGCACCCACTTAGGATGAAGTCAGAATATTTTTAGGTTGAATAGATGAATAAGGGTAAAGAGTCTTATGTCAGATACTGACTAAATGACTTTCATGTATCTAGGGTCTCATCTTCACCAGACCCATTTTACAACTGGGAGACTGAGATTCAGAGAGGCTGAGGGCCTTGACTAAGACACTTAGCAAAGAAGCCTCCGGACCGATCTGACTCTCCACTCTCCTGAGAGTTCCCCTCATCTAGAGCACCCTCTCCCCTCAGTGCTGCGGAGGGATAGCAGAGACTTGGTCTGGGGGAGAGACCAAGTTCTTGGGCCTCCTGTGTGCCAGGCATGGGCTGGGCACTTTGCCCACACAATCTCATTTTAGGTAGGTGGTCTTCTTGTTTTTCTGATCACAAGAGTGAGGCTCAGAGAGGTGATAAAACTTGGGCAAGGTTTCCCAGCATGTAGGTGGAGGGTCCCAGATTTAAATTCTGGCCCGATCCAGGGAGGACACTTGCCTGCTGGGCAGCCTTGCGTGTGAGAGAATGGGTGACTTGGGCCCATTTGGGTGGGCTAGCCCGGGGTGTGATGTCAGAGACACCACTTTCCTGCCAAGAAAGTGCAGGGAGTCTTGTGGGGTCAGGCAGGACAGGGAGCTCCCCCTGGAACCCTGGGAAATGCGGGGCCAGCTTGGGCCCCAAACCAGCCCAGCCCCTGTGCAGCCTGCTGCAGCCTTTCTCTGCTGGACTTCTGTTCCCGCCTTTGCGGCAGGAGGACGGGAGAGCCCTGTATCTGTTGGGTGCCGATTACATGTTGAGTAGCTCGCCGTCTGATCGGATCTCGTTGCCCCAGCGACTGTGGCCCAGTCCCCTTATTTGTACCACTCCACCTGCTCCTCAGCTGCATTCCCTTCTGGCACTCGCTGCTGTCTGAAATGACCATGCCCATTTACTCCCATGTCTGTGTCTACCTCCCGACCTCTCAAAACCCCTGGGTGGGCAGGGCCTTCTCTGCCTAGTCCCTGTGTGTGTCCCCAGCCCATCGGATAGGCCTGGCTCCACATGAGCCTCAAGGAATGCTTAACAAATGATGGCAGAATAAATTAACCCTCGTTTCTCAAACAGGAAACTGAGACCCAGAGAGGACAGGTCTGTCCCTCAGTCACACTGCGAAGGCAGGATTGGAGGCCCTGCCTTTCTGGGGTCAGCTGGGGCCACTCTCACTGGCCAGCTTTGAGCCTGGAATTCCAGGTGTGCCTATCTGTGTTCCTGCAGGTTCATAATGCCCAAAGAAACATCCAGTCCCCACTTGCGGCTGTGGATCTGCTCAGAAAAAGTGTGTCCTGTGACTGCTCAAGGAATCTGGGCATTTAGCCCAGAAAAGAGTGTGTTTCCTGGCTTCCTGAGAACTGGGGCCCACCCTGGCCCTGGCCTGGGCGTGCAGAACGGGAGGGAGGGGATATGAAGCCTGGCCTGGAAGGCGATGGCGTCAGGCCTTATCATCCGAGTGAGGTTCGAGGCCCCCGCCAAGACTGTCCTGGGCCAAGCTCTCTGGGAAGGCATGTCCCCCATGTCTGGAGCATCCTTGGAAAGGGAAACGGCACCCTGAGTTACTAGAGAAGAAATGTTCCTCAGGCTCATGCAGATGTGTCCCAGGTTGCTCTCCTGGCACCGTTACCATGGGGCAGATGTGGGTACGCTGTTCTCCAAGCACAGGCTAGCCAGCATCTGTTGAATAATAGGCCACAGGGCCACATGTTTTGAAGCCTCTCCCAGAGCACCAGGCACCTGGCCTCTCACTCCATGACCAGACACGTATTTATGAGGTGACCCTGAGGGGGGACTGGAGTTGTGGGCCCGTGATGTCTGCACGCTGCGCATCATTTCATGATTTTCCTTTCTCTTCTATGCTTCTCACTCCTCTTCCTGCTTTTTTGTTTTGTTTTGTTTTGTTTTTTGTTTTTTTGTTTCTTTTGAGTTGGAGTCTCACTCTGTCGTCCAGACTGGAGTGCAGTGGCACGCTCCCGGCCACCGCAGCCTCAACCTGCTGGGCTCCGGTGATCCTTCCGCCACAGCCTTCCAAGTAGCCGGAACTCCAAGTGCACGCTACCACGCCTAGCTAATTTTTTATTTTATTGTAGAGATGAGGTCTTGTCAAGTTGCCCAGGCGGGTCTCGAACCCGTGGGCTCAGGCAATCCACTCACCCCAGCCTCCCAAGGCGTGGGATTACAATTACAGGCTGAGCCACCGAGCCCGGCTTGCTTTTTGTTTTTATTTTCTTTTCCTCTTCACCGGGGTGCTGCTTCATAGGCTAGCCTGGGAGGGTCTGTGTGCTCAGTCCTTGGAGAGTGTTAACTGGAATGACCCACAGGCTCACGGGAACATACTGGCCCCACTTCTGAGAGGGAGATGACCCCCTTTTTTTGTACTCATAGGAGAGTGGAGGACGCCAACTTCACTTTCTCTCAGCCTGGATTGAAAAAAGCCACCAAGTACTGTGGCTCTAGTTCCTGGTTCCTAAGTCACAGGCCCAGGCCAGGCTGGGGGCTGTGCAAAGTCTCCACTGACCCATGGGGATGTACGAAAACAAGAGGACTGGCCTGGCATTTGCCACTTTCTGTGTCAGCTGCCCTTTCTTGTATGAAAGATGGTGATAGTAGATGGATGTTTTATTTTAGATGCCAGAAAAAGTTGGCAGCCTTATATCTGTCTTCAAAATGCAGGAGAAGCGTTACAGGCCTGAGATGCCCTCAGGGCCTGGGAACCGCTGATGTGCTTCCTTTGCACACCAGAAACAGAATAGAGCCCGAGGGAGACTTTGACGCCTCGAGAACCAGTGAGCCACAGCCACATGTGACCCCCTGGCTCTGCCCTGGTGTGGGTGTAGGGTGTATTCATGTGTCAGAGCTGTTCTAATAAGTTACCGCAAACTGGATAGCTTAAAGCAACAGAAATTCATTCTCTCACAGTCCTAGAGGCCAGATGCCTGAACTCGAGTTGTCGGCAGGGCTGGTTCCTTCTGAAGACCCTAGGGAAGAAACTGTTCATGCTTCTAGGTTCTGGGGACCACCAGCCATCCTTGGTATTCCTTGGTGCTTATAGATGCACCACTGCAGTCTCAGCCTCTGTCATCAGGTGGGGTTCTGCCATGTGTTTGTCTGTGTTGTGTCCCTTTCTCCTCTTCTCACAAAGACCCTTCACTGAAGTAGGGCCCACCCTAATCCCAATGACCTCAACTTAACTTGAGTACATTGCAAAGACCCTGCTTCCAAATGAAGTCACATTCTCAGGTTCCAGTTGGACAAGAGTTTTGTGGGGACACCCTCCAACCTAGTACAGGAGGCATCAAGGATGAGGAGGACAGGTCGGTGGATCCAGAGAGCCTGCTGACATTCTGGGGGAGGAGACAGGTGCATGTTAGGAGCCAAGTCCATGGAGGGATGGCCATCACCACAGCGAGGCCCAGGCCGGATCTGTGAGGGGCAGGTTGTATCACTCCCCCACTGTAGAGACTCAGGGACTCTTGGGAGAGTCAGACCTTGACTCTACATCCCAGACTCAGTTTTACACTATAATACAGACCCCAAAGGCAAGTAGATTGGTTCTGTCCTTTGCCAAGAGCCTCTCAGTGCTCAGCATAAGCCTCCAGCTCTGGCTTTGGCCCTTTGGGCCGGAGAGCAGCCCCTCCCAGTGATGACAGGGCCCCCACCATTCCTGGCAGTGCCCACCGGCACAGCCTCCCCCTGTGTTGTGGATAAAAGGCAGCCTGTGGGGCAGGAAGGAGGGACTCCAGCCTCCCTGCTTCCCCAGGATCCCTTATCTATTCTGGCAAAGGCTCTGTGGTCAGACGTTTCCGCCCAACACCTCCTAGCTGAATGATCTTGGGCAAGGGAGTCCCAGAGTCTCCTGAACCGCTCTTCTCCCTTCCTGTAAAGTGGGGGTGATTCTAGCCCAGTCATCTCAGAAGGACTGGGGCCACCAAGGTGAGTAGATCCTAACAGCCTTGGGATCCCTTCCTGTGCCTAGAATGGATCCTGGCACACAGTAGGTGCTCTATAAATACTTGCTGAATAAGCGACTGTCTTGGAGCCCGGAACATAAACTTCGTGCCGATCCTGAGACAGGGCCACAGTGTGGCCTCTTGAACAGGAGATTCTGTAGGTGTTTCCTTCCCCCTGTCCCATGGATGTGGTTAACTGAGATGACCAGGGCAAGGGTGGGAAATCGAGGGTATGTCTGTAGCACTGGGCAGAGGGAAGGTGCTGCTAAGCTGCACCTGAGGTTTTGGTGGGTCACATGACTCACGGAATCAAATTGTGCCTAGGCTTGGTACTGTGGGAGGCAGGGAGCACTGGAGGGGAGCATTGGAGGGTTGAGTCCAGCCCAGGTTCTGCATTCCCTGCCTCCCTCCCCTCTGCAGACCTGATGTCACTTCTGTCATGCAGGCCTCTATCTCAGAACTCATTACTGGGCTTGCCTGGCCTCCAGGCCTCTGTGTGTGCCATGCTTCTGCCTGGAGTGCCCTCCCCCCACCCGCTCAGAGCTGCTTCCCATTCCCAGGAGACCCATGATCCCAGATAGACTGCATGTGCCTTTCCCTGTGTCTCCACACCCTGGTGCACAGGGTGGCAGTCACACTGGGTTGTAGCTCTTGGTTCATGCTACTGCTGTCTCTGAACACAAAGCCTCACTGATGATGGAGATCGGTCCCCTTGCCTGTACATGGTGGGTCCCCAGCTTGTGCTTGTCCACTGAGTGAGCAGATAACCAAATGTCCTGATAACCAAATGACACATCACACATCTCTGCTCCATGCCTTGGTTTCTTCATCTTTAAAGTACAGGACATGAACTGCTGGGTTTCTTGGGGGTCTTTCTGAAGTGACTGGTGATACATGAGGCCACAGATTAGCGGACTCTGTCTACTACTCCCAGGAGTGGAGTGGGAGCATGGCCACGGCTGCACGTGAGTTTGCTCCGTGATTATCCAATGTTGACGCAACAGTGTGAATGAAGCTTAGGAGATTTTCTGGGCGTTCAGCACAAAATTCCCAGTTCATGGATTTCAGCAGGAACTGAAGTCTGAGGCGGGACTGAGGCAGCCTCTTATTCTAACTGTAGTTGGGCGTCTGCATAGCTGTTCAGGCCGTATCCTTCCCCCACTTGCCCCCTGTAGGAATTCTTTTGACGCCTGTGGAGGGAAGACTGTGCATGTTCAGAGCCCAAGACTTGACATGCACCTCAGTAGAACTTTCTCGGCACTTCATGTCTGGTGAGAGCTTCTTTTAGTGACGCATACAGCAGTTTCATTCCTGCTTGGCTCTCAGCAAGGCCCAAAGAGCTGGGTTGGTGGTTGCCGTGACCCAGGGAGTCTCCCAAGGGTCTCCCGGGCTGTGGCTTACAAAGGCTGCTGTAATATTCCATTTTTTGCTCCAGGCTTTCTACTCCAGGCTGGTACCAGATTTCAAACCCCTGCCTCTACCCTCTCCCAGCTGTGCAAATTTGCACCTCTCTGAGCCTCAGTTTCCTCATCTGCAAGATAAAGGTAGTAATGCCTACCTCATGGGGTGAGGGGTGGTGTACCCAAATAAGTGGTGCAGTAGGTGCCACAGAATGGGAGTGCGTGATGTTATGGCTGTTCTTAGCATGAGTGTTCCTTCCTCTAGAGAGTAGAGCAAAACAGAGATCGGTGGGCTGTTGGTTTAAGCCAAAAAATGTCTGTTGTCTGAAGAATTTTGTTTTGGAAAAAGAGCCCAGGCTTTGGGTCAGAACCATATTCCCTGGGAACAAGCACGGTTGAGCATCCAGGCATTTTATGAAAACTTGGTGACCACCCAAGCCTTTGAGCCTTCCACACAGATGCTCCGAGGTCAGGCTTTTTGAGAATCCCTTGTGCAGCTGGGCAGCTTGTTGCATCGGTAGCATGGCTTCTACAGAGCGGGCTCTGTCTGGCTATGAATAGATGTTTTTTTCTCTCTTTCTTGGATGCCTGAATGGCAGTCTCCCTCCTGTGGTCCCAGTGGCCAACCTGAGTATAAAACTCTGAACGGACATCAGAGTGGGGTCGTCTGTTCCTGCTTGGACTCGAGGCTCTCAGCAAGGCTCAAAGAGCTGGGTCGATGGCCGCCATGACCCGGGGAGCTTCCCGAGGGTCTTCTGGGCTATGGCTTCTAAAGGCTGCTGAGCGAACTGAAGAAATCAGAGTTCACGGAAAAGGCAGCAGCTCGGAGCTGCAGCCGAGACTGAGGAGGATGGCTCCCTGTCTCCAAACACAGGCCTGCTGACTCCGTGGTGTCCATGCCGCCGATGCAAAGCCTGTTAGAACAGGAAGGACTCCAGACACCAGCCAGTGCCTGCTGCAGGCCAGAGTGCCATGCCACACAATGGATAGGAGTGTGGATTCTAGAACCACACGACTTGGTCTCTTCACCTATATCAGACAGTGCACCTTTATGCCTCAGTTTTCCTCTTCTGTCCTGTGGAGATGATAACATGCCTGTCTCACAAAGCTGTTATGAGGATTAAGCAAGTAATCATCACCTAAGTTTATAGAATGCTGCTAGGTGCATAGTAAATAAATAAGAGTAAACTAAGGCCCAGAGAGGGCAAAGAACTTGTCAGCGGTCACTCAGCAAGTCAATGGGGCAGCCAAGACTGAAACTCATGATTCCTAGTCTCGTGGACAGTTCCTTCCTCCCCTTCTCCCCCTCAGTCAGATTCTTTCAGTCCTGCCTTTTCAAAGGAAATCGCGTGACCCTTCAGCCCACAAGAATTCAGACTGCACAGAATGTCGGAAAACTCTCTGGGTTGGCTGGGGGCCTTGTTGCAGTTCTGTTCTACTGTAAGTTCTTTTTCCCCCCCTTTCTTTTAAAGCTCTCTAGATTCTCTGCTTTCCTGTTCCCACAAATCGAAAAATTAACCTCTTGACAAAGGAGTTTCAAGACTTACATCCCCACTGTTTGTCCTTGAACCAGTGTCCCCCCCATCTCTGGTCCCCCGTCTGGGAAAATGAGAGAAGGTATCTCCTGTTGACAGGGAGGCAGCCCTGCTACAGGAACAAGACAACTGTGAGGTGCCACCCTGAACGAAGGTCGTGGTGAATGCTGATTAAACAGTCTGGTGACGCATCCTTCTTAGAAGTGAGGTGATACCCACCAGAAATGTTGCCGGCTTCCGCTCCCCTCCTTGTGCCAAAGGTTATCTGAATCATTAGAGTTCCTTGCACTTTTCTCCTGTTCATTGAAATGCTCCCCAGTTACTCTGGGCTGCCGGCCCCAGGTGTTGGAACTGAGAGGTTTGGTTGCTTTCTGATTTCTGGGGGCACCCTAGCCATGAGCTCTGGAGGCTGTAGGCCTAGGGTGTGATTCTTGTCTCCTAGGCTGTTGACACAGAGGGAGGGACTTCCCCTCTCTGATGTTCAGGTTTTTTTTAATCTGTAAAATGGGTACATGAGCCCTGCCTGGCAAGATGAGATGGCAAACCCAGCATAGGGGCATAAAGGCCTTGTCCTATCTCACTCTCCTCTTCCTTCCTTCCTTCCTGAGAGACCCTAGCTCCCCTGGGATCCGGCTGGGACACAGAAGATGTTCTTCTCTGGTGACCAAAGGGACACCTGGCCAAGTCAGGAAGCCTAGAGCAGGAAGCCTAGAGGGGGCATCAGGATCAGGAGCATCCAGAGTGCAGCTCACTTGGGCTTTTGCTAGGATCCCATAGCTGCTGGGGAGCTGGAGCAGGGCTGTGGAGCCAGCCCTGGAACCCAGAATCCTAGGCCTGTAGTCTCCCCATCCCCCAGCCCTCCTGTCCTCTGTATGAGCTCGCTTTCAGGTCAACCTGGTACTATCAGGGTTCAGCCTGGCTGGCCTGAAAATTGAGAGATGGATGCCACAGTGGGTCTGGAGCAGGAGGTGGACAGACCTGTGGCTGAGTCCTGTCTTGCTACCCCTGGCGGGGGTCTTGGGCAAGTCATGTCTATCTCTGAGCCCCCACTTCCTCATCTCAGAAATGGGCATCATCCCCCCTCTGCCCACCTTTGCCATGAGACTCCATAATGGTGTGGGTAAAAATCCCTCTAAAGACCATCAGGAACTGGCGCCAAAGAATTTGCCATGTCACTCTCTGGGACACCTCTGTGCCTCTGCCACTCAGACCATGTCTGGTACAGAGTAGCTGCTTAGTCGGTGTTGAACAAAGGAGTGATCATAGTTAGCATTTATTATAATTGGTATTAATGATAATATTCACATTAATGATGAGCTACCTACTACATACCAAGCATCACCCAGGGAAATTCCCATAAGGTGCCTTAATCCTCGTAGTCACCCCAGGAATTTAGGTATGGCCATTTTCCAGATAAGGAAGCTAAGGCTCAAAAATTGAAATTATTGACCTCAGGTCACACGGCAAATGGTGGAAGAAGTCAGGATTCACACCTGACTCTTAAACCCATGTGTCTCCACATGCTCATGGTGGTCCACTGGGTCACCCCTCCCTAGGTTATGCTGGTGAGTGTTTAACAGTTCCAGGACAAGGGGGATTTGTACACACCTATGATTTGTCCCATTTACCGATCTCCGTAGTGTAAATGTTCCTGCTACACCTGATTTCAAGCAACCAGTGTGCTTCAGCTATCTTACAAAATTCCTGAAAATGTAACAAGCAGCTCCCACGAGCCAGTAGCAGCCGGCTCAGTACACCTCTGTCTCTTCCCCTTTTGCACAGCCCCCAGGACAGCCGTGGCTTTAGGAGTGTTCCAAGGGCTGAAACAGCAGCCTGGAACTAAACCAATGGCTAGGGTGAGGATAGCTGTGCCTCTCGACCCCTTGGCCCTGCCCGGCAGAGGCCCTAAGCCCCCTGGGGTCTCAGCATCACACGAAGACTTGGTCAGATGGCTGGGACCCGAGGACAGGCCTACAGCACTGCACGTGGAGTGTTAAGGTCTGCCAGCCCCGCTGTGTGTGATATTCCTGCCAGGCCTGGAGCTGAGCCCTGTAAATGCCGGGATATAATGGACAATAAAAGTCGCTGGAAAATAGTGACTCTCCTAGGACTACTGTCATCCCTGCCACATGCCGCCTGCCGGAACCACGAGCCCTGTGATCATGAGGCACAATCGTCATGTAAATATATAGGCTCTCTCGCCAGCCGCGGGCTAAGATTTATTTTATGGAGACAGAGGGGGGAAGGGAGCCAACTAAGGTTCGTTGTCCCTCCCGGTAACTTTATAAAATGCTTTGCCATCACTTCCCAGCTTTGGGGAGGATGCAGCAGGAGCCAGTGTGGCCTCTCCTGAAAGGGGTATCCCCAGAGGCCCTGGACACTTCCTGGCATGTCCACAGGCCATGAACCTGGTAGCCACAGGGTTGGGGTCCTCTGGAAAGTGGGTTGCCAGAAATGTTTGTTGCTATTGAATGAGTGCTGGTTGTACATGATAACAGTCATCAAAAGAGGAGCAGGAACCACATTTATTAAGCTCTAGTGATTACCTGGGCCCTGATAGTCCTGGGCTTATATTTACCTGCATGTAAAATACCTCATTCGGTCCTCACAACAACCTACAAGGTGAGTCCTCCCACAACCGCCGGTTTATAGAGGAGAGAACTGCAGAGAGATGACCGTGAGACTGGCCTAGGCAGCACAGGATTTGCACTCGAGGCTCCAGAGCCTGTGCTGGCTGCCTCTCCACCTCCTCGCGGCCTGACCCACTATTCCCAGATCAAGGGCACCACCTCCCTGGAGCCTTCTGTATTGTCCCGGGTTAGAATCAGTGGCCCCTTCTTTTGTAGTCCTGCAACACAGTTAAGCACTTTGATTGGTATCCCCGCCCCACCCCCACCCCATTTGCTTCTTTGCTAAGGGTAGGAGCTTCTGGACACCTGTATAGGGTGTTCGGGTGAGGTCTCAGGCCTGCATTCTCATCTAAGCCTGCCTCTTCCAGCAAGTCACAGGACTCCCTCTGAGCCTCAGTTCCCTCATCTGTCAAATGGATACACTGCCTTCCAGGCTTGCTTTGAGAGCACACAAGTTGCCATTATCCCTGAAGGATCTGGCCCAGCATTTAGCGGTGTTCTGTGTGTGACCTTCCATGCACACACCACCTCCAGAAGGCATCTGAGCCACGGCCTCTCGTGGCTGTGCCTGACCATGCATGGGGAGGGTCGTGTGCTGGAGGACTCAAAAGTGTCCCAGGGCCATAGGACGGATCCCCTTAAAATTTCAGATGCAGAAGTCTGGTTTTCTGGTGCCCAGAAATGAGCACATGATGAGATGCAGGATCCCCAAGCCTCATTTCAGAGCACCCCAGTGAGCCACAGGTCCTCCATAAGCCCACAAAAACAGCAGTAGGTGCAGGGCCTTTCCACACAAGCATGGGAGTCCGGCCCACCCATGTTGTAGGTAGGGAAACCGAGGTCCAGAGACAGGCTATGGCTTTCCTAAGACCATGCAACCCTGTAAGAGTTCAGGCCGTGTGAATCCTGGGCCACTATGCCCCATGTGCCATGGCTCAGAACAAAAGTCACACCGTGGAGTTAAAAATGCCCATGTACTTCCCAGGCCCACTCTGGGTTCCACGAGGATCCTGCTAGGAGAGCAACACAGGAAGGTGCAGAGTTGCCACAGTGTGGCCCTGGATGCTGTGTGGATGTGCCAGCCCCTGACTCTGGATGCTGGGACTCAGTGTAGATGCTGGTGCCCAGATGCACCAAGTTGTGCTCAGCTGCATGTGCTGGAGACTGCTGGGGGGTTGTGGAGACTCTCGTTAGACCCCAGCCCAGCCTGTTGGGGCCTTCTCTGTGAATTGCGGTGGGTGACGCCCACCAGTAGGACTGTGGGGGACATGGGTCCAGCCCAGAGGATCCGGGGCTGCCAAGGGGGCTGGTACCTGGCCTGTGCCCGGCAGTTGGGCCCAGTCAATGCGGAAGGTGGGTGGCAGGTGGCCGAACCCCAATGTCAGCATCTCACTCGGTGCATCCTCTGGGGCCTAGCTGCCACATGCCCTGTCAGTCTCTGTAGTGGTGGAGCTGCAGAATGGGGCCCGGAGGTGCTTTGCCCAGGGTAGAGGTGGCTCGTGTTCTAAGGTGAAGGCAGATACTGGCCACAGGGCGCTCTCCTCCCCAGACAGGGAGATCTGTCCAGCCCCCGTGCCCTCCATCCCACTGTGTCCTCTGCCAGGAATACCTTTCTTCTCTGGACCAAATCCTTCCCATCCTCTGAGCCGCCTTGGGCTCCACTTGTTGTGAGAAGCTGTTACAACCTGACCTTCTCCCAGAACTTCCATGCCCCTTTCTGACATGTGAATTCTGCTCAGGTGCTCTCTCCTGGGAACCCTGTGAGAGCAGGAGCTTCGTTTGAGTTATGGGATCCCCAGTCATCACCCAGGCTCTATATGGAGAAGGCAGCTAGAAGGAAGGGAAGGCAGGAATGCTTGGAGTCATCCATTCCTGATCCACATCCCTATTTTTGGAGTGCAAAGGACCTGACAAGGCTGTCATAATAATCAAACAATAACCCCTCTGATGGGGTGTCTGTTATGTGCCAGGCCTGGTGCTGAGCACTTTTAACTTGTGTGATGTCATGTTACCTGCCGGCAACCTGGATAGCAGATAGTACTCTTGTCCCTGCTATACCCTGAGAACACAGGCAACCCGAGTGGGGCAAAGCCAGGACTCTAACCCAAGACTGCTGCCTGCCAGCATCTCTCCTGGGTAACCAGTGTCTTTGGCCCAGCTTATAGCAGAGAGAATAGAAAGGGTTAAGCTTTTAAAGGAACAGCAAGACTTCTTATGCTTCTTAGCATTTGCTGGGCCCCAGCGGGCATGGGTGGGGAATGGCACATGAGGGTCAAGGGACCCTCCTGGTTTAAGGAGGACTGGTTTAATCCAGTGTCTGCTGTCTAGGCACCTGGTTCAGATGAGGGTGGGATCTGATAGAGTCTGGGGGCGAATGGCTTCCCTGAGCAGTATGGGTGTGGGGTCAGTTAAGGAGGTCTGACTCCCACCAAGTCTGCCACTGCATGCCCACAGCCCTGGGCTAGCTTTTGCCTTCCTGCCTCAGTTTCCTGGTGGCTGGGACTGGGTAGCTCTTACTGTGTTCCAAGCTGCACTGGCTCCAAGACCATTGGGCGGTCACTGCCATCAGATTCTAGTCCTTGGTGAGCTCTGTGGTGTCTGTGACAAGTTCCATTCTCCCTGGAGGTGGCGGCCGGAACTATTTTTGGAGCAGCACGCGGTGGGGGAGTTTCCTTTTGGCGGTGTCTGGGGACCAGAGTCTTGGGAAGGGGAAGTCCCGTACAGAGACAGAGCCCTCTGCCTTCAGCCACCCCGGTCCAGAGAGGCCACCCAGCTTGCCGGAGGCCCCAGCATCTCACGTCCACCCTTAGCCTGGAGCTTCTCAGGAGCCACTTGGAGAGGTATGGACCAGGCTTTCCCTGCCTCCTACTGAGGAATTGCTAGCTCCTTCCTGCCACCTGGTTCTGGCAACTTTGCCTTCAGGGGTGTGTCCAGCAAGTGACAGGGAGCCAGGACCGAGGGACCTCCAGGGTCTGGGCCCCAGAATCCCTGACCTAGCTGCACCTCACTCAACCACCTGCATGGGGGCTGCCATCAGCCTGGCAGGACCTTTGCCACCATCCTGGAGTGGGGTGGTCTTGACGGTAGGTTTCATGTTGAGTAATCCCCACACTTGGCCAGAATGCCTAAAGTTTCTAGAGAAGCAGAAAAAAACTGTTATCTCTCTGGGGTTGTTTTGGCTGCAGGAAGGAGAGAAAATTAGGGGAAGCCAGAGGCTCAACAGCTTGCCCTGTGTTGAGGCCACCAGGTGGGATTAGGATGCTCTCCTGGGACCCAGGGCAAATATTTTACAAACACAGAAGACCCCAGTCTGCCAGGAGCAGGTCCACTGGTTTCCTCCTTCCACAGTTGGTTAGTAGGTGGTAGCCGTGGTCTGAGACAGGATGTGGCAGGGGAGGAATTTCTGCTCTGAAATCCTTCCCTTCCTTAAACCACAGGCTTTCCCTAGTTGCCCTGGCAATGCGCTGGCCAGGGCAGGGAGGCTTCTACCTCCTGGCCTCATGTACTCCTGTCCTGGGACAGTAGCCATTCACCCCCCACCGCCGCCTGCTGGGCCATGGAGGTGAGTAGTTAGATGTCTGCCCTTGAAATCTCCACGTTGAGGGAGAGAAAGGCACATGATTAGACAGTAACAGCACAGAGGACCAAGTGGAGATAGGAGTGACTGTCGTGGGGTGTCCAGGAAGGCTGCCTGGAGGAGATACCCAGGTTGGGTCCTGAAGGAGGAGAGGCGCTTACTGGGAGGCACTTCATATCAGGCAGGGGGACAAGGCCTAAGAGACAGCGAGTTCATTTCCCGGGAGGGCAGAGGTCATTGAGATGGTGGCCCCGCCTGTGGCTCCCATGGAGTGAAATCCTCACAGAGTGGGATCCCAGCTTTCCTGGCTCCATGGTGATCTCTGAGGACCACCCCAGGCAGATGATATGAAAACCCAGTTGGAGAGTTGGATCTGGGTTCATACACAGGCCTGGACATTTAACTGCTGCGTGAGCTTGACCAGTCACTTAACTTCCCTGTGCTTCAGTTTCCTCATCTGTACGGGAGTGGGGGGGGTTGCAGGCACCACGCAGAGGTGTGCTGAGATGCTGCAGTAGCACTGGCACTGAGGAAGCACTCAGCAGATGTTAGCTTCATCTCCAAGAATGCTGAGACCAGCCCCCACCTTGAGCAGGTCCTGAAGCCAAGAACCTTCCGGGCAGAAGCCAAATGCCTCGTTGCTCCTTTAACTGAGAGAGATGTTTACAACTCACATATTTTTTTCTTCCAGACTTGGGTTTTATGGTAGGGAGAAGGAAGTGAAAGATGAGCAGGAGCCTCCTCGGCTTTCCCAAAGGCCCTGGGAAGCCCTGAAGTGCCTGGCTCTGCTTGTTTTGAATCACCTGGTGACGTTTATCTGTGACCACAGGGATTCCAGGCAGGAGGCAGAGGCTTCTTGGGATTTCAGGAGGGTGGGAGTGGCCGCCTCTACCTACCAGTCAGAAATTTATGCAGCCAGCTTCCACTGAGCGCCTACTTTTTGCCAGGTCGAGAGTTAGAGGTGACCGCTAGGATCAATTCCCACTCTTAAAGGCCAGCAGAGGAGGCAGACATCATGACAAAGGAAGCAGTTTGTGCCCCGAACTTTAGGGAGAAACCCATGTAGATGGGGAAGGGACCTTTGTACCCACCTGCTTGCCCACTCTGTGTCCTGAGATCCCCCAGCCACCCTAGGAGGCCAGGCTGTTCCTCCTTCTTGTGGATGAGGATCCCGAGGCTCAAGGAGGGGCCAGGACTTCCCCAAGATCCCACAAAAAGGGCTGAGCCTGAGTAGGGCCCAGAAACCTGGTCTTGATGAGTGAGTGGGACTTTGTGTGTTGGGAGCTCATAGGTGTGTCTTCCAGGCTGAGACTAGCGCATGGAAAGACCAGAAAGGTGCCATGTTGCTGGGGAGGAGAGGCTCTTCAGTGCAGCTACAGTGTGGGGGCCCAGGGGAAAGTTGGGACCAATGCAAGAGGGAGGGCTTGTACCAACTGGACAGAGCTTGGGATGCCCTGCTTAGGTGTGCGGACCTTTTGCTGTGGAGCTCTGGGTGGAGATTGGCAGGTTCAGACTTGCACATTAGGAAAACCTTTCCATGGTAGGTTGGAGCTCAGGTTGGAGGAGAGCATGGAGGCTGGGAAAGCAGGCAGGAGGTGGCTGCAGTGACTCCACTGAGTAGGGGCAGGGTCAGCACAGGGCAGGAGCCCTGAGGTGAGTAAAGACATACAAGGGACGGGGGGACGCAGAAACCTGGAATGATTTTTTGGAGGGTGTTCTCCTTGTAGCTCACTCGGAATTTGTTCCTCTGGATCAAAGAGTCAGTGTTTTTACCTGGAAGTTTTGAGAAGGTTGTGTCATGATCTGCAGAAGAAACATCCCAAGTTTTAGCAAGCTGGTGACTGGTTCTTCCACCATGACCATGCACCTGTCCACACCACACTGAGTGTTCAGCAGTTTTTGACCAAAAACAGCATGATCCCCCATGTCCCACCCTCCCTTTTCAACTGATCTCACCCCAAGTGACTTTTTTTGTTTCCTCATATGAAAAAAAGTCCTTAAAGGGAAGCATTTTACTGATGTGGAAGAAGTGAAACAAAAAAAATGGCAGAAGCACTAAAAGACATCAAAATTAATGAGTTCAGAAACTATTTTGAGCAGTGGAAAAAACATCTCCATAGATGTGTTGTGTCACTTTGAAGTACTTTGAAGGTGACTGAAATAAATATATGCCGGACTCAGTGGTTCAGCCTGTAATCCCAGCACTTTGGGAGACCAAGGCAAGTGGATTGCTTGAGCCCTCAGGTTTGAGATCAGCGCAGGTAACTTGGTGAGTCCTTGTATCTATGATAAATAAATTAAAAAATTAGCTGGGTGTGGTAGCACACACCTGTAATTTCAGCTACTCAAAAGGCTGAGGCCGAAGGATCACTGGAGGCCAGCAGATTGACACTGGGGTGGCGGTGAATGTGCCATTGCCCTCCAACCTGGGCAACAGCATGAGACTCCAACTCAAAAAAAAAAAAAAAAAGAATAAATATACAATTTTTTAATGAATACTGGTTGGGAGGGGTACCCCATTGTATTTGGAGGAAGAACCGAGGCACTAGATAAAGACCAGGTGTTGGTCCTCAGGGTGGGCAAGGCTTCAGGGTGAACCTAGGCTCCTCCTGGTCCCAGGCAGATAGAGGGCTGCCCCTCTTGGGGCGGTGGAGGTGGAGGTGGAGAACCAGGGAAGGGCAGGCGGACGTGCCAGTTTGGGTGAGTGGAGTTTGTAGTGCCCGTGGCTGTTGATGGTTGGGGTCAGGGAGAAAGATGGAGGTGGGGAGTGGGTGAGGACAGCCAAGCTAGGGGGAAAGATGGGGTAGCGGTGCCAGGATGGGAGTTGAGTGGGAAGAGAGACCCGGTGCCCTGTACAGCCATGGGCTATGTGGCCCCATTGGTAGGGTGGGCGCTACATGGCCCTCCAGGTCCTGCAGGCCCACCCTGGGGAGGACCCACCACCCTGAGGAAGGGGGGCAGTTAGGAACCTCTCTATTCCTCCTTCCAGGAGCGGCTCGTGGTCCCAAGTCTCTGCACCTCAGACAAGCCAGACTTCCGTTGGTCGTGGAGCCGCAGAATCTGGGCAGGATGTATGGCTTTGTGGGGCAGAGGAGTGTGGGGAGCGTGAGGGGACACAGGACCCATCCGGAAACCAGACACCATCTGTGGCTTGTCCCCTCCAGCTTGATAGGCCCCCATGACTCTGGCCTGAGATCTGGCTGCTTCCTGTCAAGTGATGAATGGGTAACGTCTGCTTATCCCACGACCAGACAAGAAGGGGGGCTGGGGCAGACCCAGCAACTGGAGCCACAGCTCTGGACCGGAATCTATTCATTCATTCATTCACTCATGCCCTCTTCCAAGGCTGTATGAACCAAGGCAGACTTGGTTTCAAGTGTCAGTTCTGCCTGTTGCCTGCTATGTGACTGTGGAACCGTTACTTACCCTGTCTGAACTTTACTTCCTCCTCTGTAAGGGTGAACAAGGCATCTATGTGCAGCCCCAGGCACATGCCTGGTGCATACATGGTGCATGCTCTGTGGATGGTGGCTGTCCGCATGGGTGGGACATTCCATCCTGCTCTAGCCATGCGCTGAGTTTCTTTCTCTAGTTACTCTGTCCTGCTGTTCTGAGAAACAGGTTTCAGTAGCAACTCTCTCCACTGTGTGGACTTACTTTGGCAGGCCATGTTTCTCCTTGGAGCCTCGGTTTCCTCATATGCAAAATGGAGGTGGTGGTACTACTCAGGTTTCTTGGGAGATGTCAAATCACCCATGGATATTGGCCAAAGCTGAGCTGTTCTGGTCTTGACCCTGGTGGCAGCTGGGTGTCACGAGCTGGCGTGTGTCCTTACCAAACCTGGGAGGGAGGTTACCATCTCTGGAGGGATGTGTTGGGCAGTCCCCCAGGCAGTGCCCCCTCTCCAGGTTGGCTGGAGGCCCCAGGTAGCAGCCATCCACCCTAGTCTTCTGCCACCAGGAGCCAAGACAAGCAGAAATTGCCCCTGGTGCTGGTCCTGGTGTTGCCAGTGCCATTCACCTGGGGAGGAAGGAAAACTGTGTGTGCAAGAGTGTCATGTGAGAAGCCACGGGAAGGGCCTCTTGCTTTAGTAGAAATAAACTTGAAGCTGTCCACTGGGCTGGAGGGACTGAGAGGGGGGCCCTGCTCGGAGGTCCTGGGATGGAGTATGCCACCCAGACCAGGCTGACCTCCAAGGCCGCGGTGTAGGCCTCCCGCATTTGCCAGCCCCTGGGGACCCTATAGACCTTTGCCACTTCCACCTCTACCCCCTGCCTCAGTGGACAAAATGAGACCGTACCTGCACTCAGAGCCTTGTGGACATTAGATGACCCCTGATGTGGGCACAGGCACACACAAGTGTGGAAAACAACTGGCAGGACACACACTGGTACCCCTCAGGGTCTGGAGCAAGGAGAGGTGTAAAATGTAAAATGTAGCCTGTGAACACAGCTGTGTAAGACCCAGCCCACACAGACAGACCCCCCTCTCACTCAGGTTCCCAGATCTGCCCCAAGCTGTGCCCTTGAGCCTTCCTGGTGCCTTGGGCCGTCTTCCACTGGCAGGTTCCAGTGGAAACTCCACCAGCCTCCACGAGGTGTGGCATTTGGCAGGAGGCAAAGAAGGACATCCCCCCAAGAGGAAGTTTCTAGAACTTGGGAGACAAGGGCCAGGTGACAGTCTTGATCTGAAAAATCACTTGGAACCTTAACACTCAGACCTGGGAGACAGCCAGTCCCTCCAGGGAGTGCCTGGACTAAACCCAAGCCCCCATGTCTCTCTGGGATCATGCCCCCTTAGTAAGAGCCCTGTCCAAGGCCAGGGCAGGGAGGAGCACATCGGGGCCTTGCAAAGGTAGCTGCAGCTCACACACATGACGGCAATGTTTGCTCCAAAGCAGTCTCAAAGTGACCACGTGCTGCAGGACATAGAGCAGTGGTCCATGGCAGCCCAGCTCCGTTACTACCAGCTATGTGACCCAGCCCTTCCCGTGCAACAGCCCGTTGGCTGTTGGCATCACTTGCACAGAGAGGGTTAGCCCAAGTGATGCCAACAGCCAAAGCCTCAGAGGCCCTTCCTGTGTGCCAGACTGTCCTCTAAGGGGTTGGTGCCTGTTACCTCAGTCAATCCTTAGTGACCCTAAGAGGAAGATCTTACTAACCCCCATTTTCCAGATGAGGAAACTGATATACTGTGTGGTGGTATGAAACGGGGCCATGATCTGAACTCAGGCAGTCCAGCTCCCAGCAGCCTCACTCCATCCCAGGCTCCTCCTGGCCCAGTCCCTGGGTGCCTGGGTGACACACACTACGTGGCAGCTATTGTTGTCACCAAAGCCGGGACCCAGGCTGGGAAGCCACGCAGTGCGTCCACACGGCCTTGGAAATGCAGGGCCCAAAGAAAGGCCCTCTTTGAGGTGGTGTTCAATGTGGCCTGCGGCTCTGGGTCTTGCATTCCATGGATTCTTGGCCCCTGACTAGGGCTTGGCAGCTACTGCCTCATTGTTCTGCAGCTTGGCAGGAGCTGGGGATCCCAGGACAGGCTGCTCCCGCGCTACCCGGAGGTGCCCGCACACATGTGCTGAGGGCCTGTTCCTGCTCCCTACGTGTCGTCCCTTCAGATCCCCTTTGTGTGCATTTGACCCTCCTGGGAAGCAGTTCCTGCCAGGAATTTCCAGAGTCAGGGGCCTGGGTTTCTTTCAGGGAGTGGGCAAACAGAATACAGATTCCCTGAAATCCAACACCCCTGGAGAGCCCCAACAGGCAGCAGATTCCTTAGGACAAAGGGAAGCTATGGAGTCATGAGGTCTGGGTTTGAGTCCCCCCATGCAGCTTATTAACTGAAAGGCATTGAACCTTCCCTCTCTGATCCTCAGTTTCCCCATCTGTAAAATGGGTCTACCAAAAGCCCTGAGGATGAATGGGAAAGACTGGCGCACAGAAAGTACTCAGAGAACCTTCATTCCCTTCCTCCTCTCCTCTCCTGCACCCTCCTGCACCCATCGCTGCTTGCTTCCCTTCCTGCCTGCTTCCTTCCCCTTTGTGGTGGCCTTCTCTGGCATTTGATGGGCAAGGACTTGCGGAGTACTCCTTGGCTGCCGCTTTCCCAGAACAAGAGCCCCTCCTGCTCCGGAAGCATGGTGAAGCAGGTTCCATTGGGTTCTGGATAGAGCAGCTCCCAGTGACAGTCATTTACCAAAGCCCTAAGTGGTTGGCAGCAAAGGTCAGGTAGACAAGGATGCTGTGTCAGCTTGGCACTGCCAGGAGGGCTGAGTCTCCGGGGGCTCCCGCCTGGTGGTACCTCTTGCTGGGCCTGAGATCACCCCTATGCATCAGCACAGTTCCTGTTTTGAGTGGAGAAAGGACTGGTTCTGTGTGGTGCCTGCTGGAAAGAAAGGTCACATGTGGCTGTGTAAGAACCTGTGAGCAGTTTTGGACAGATGTCCTTATAGGTTGGAGTCCTAGCTCCACTCCCTGTGATCCATGAGACCTGGACAAATCTCTTAACTTCCTTGGGCCTCAATTTCCTTATCTGTAAAATAGAACCATACCTTCTCTCAGGGGCTTGTTGATAAAATGAGATGGGCTGATAGAGATGCAGTGCCTTGGGCGAGCCCCCACGTCCTCAGGCCCAGCATCTGTTAGCTATTCTTGTCATTATTATTCTGTTCCTTCTGCTATGGCCTGAGCCCCCTGTACCTCTCCTGGAGCCCTGTGGGAGCTCTTGAGGGCATGTAGCCTGCTGCCTCTGGCCGCAGCTGTTGGCGGGCATTGCTGTTGCCACTTGGGAAGAGGCAGAATAACATTCCCAAACACCTGCTGGGCTCCTGCCCAATGGGATTGCCCAGCTTGTGATGGGCAGGGTCAAGACTTGATCCCAGGCTGCAGGCCCCCAATCCCTTGGGTCTGGAGCTCGCTTGAGGTGGGGCGAGGGGAAGGGGCATCCAGAGATGGACGCTGCCTCAGCTTCTAGTCTGTGGGAAACCGGGGCAGGTGTGCAGGTGGGAGGTGAGCCAGGGCATGTGTGGGCCACACGGGGTGGCCTGTGGGCTGAGCCTGGTGCCTTCTGAGATAGAGATGGAATCTTCTTGCTGAAGGCAGTTCTCCAACCTTTCCCTGGAGGTCTCCCTAAGGGAATAGGACGGTGTACATGTCACCCTGAGGGGTCTGGGGGTGCAGCCTGAAGCAGCTGCAGAGCCTGCAGGAGTCTCCGGTTTTATCTTCAAATTCATGCGCATTTTACATTCTGCTCCCTCTCATATTCTGCTGGAGAAACAGAGATGCCTGAGGATGGTGCTCCGTGTTTATCTGTTTATCCTGCAGCTTTTTGTACCGGACCCTCCACTGTGTCACCCTGGGGGGTGTGTGCTCCCGTGCAGGTGGTAGAGACATCGAGGGTGCCCTGTCCCATCTGCATTTCAGAGCTTGGCAAGGAGGGCACCAGGCGCTGGGAGACCCAGCGGGGTGGCTAGGGACAGGGCAGGGCGGGACATGGAGAGGGGGAGGGTGGACGCCCTGGTGGTGGCCCTCCACACAACACTGATTCAAGACAGTGCTCTGTGTGCATGGAGCAGAGCCAGTGTTTACCTGTGCCCTAGGATGAGCCACGTCAGGTGGGTCTGTGGGGAAGGTGGTTGAGTTGGCACTCCAAGGGCAGGAGCCTGCATGGGCCATGCTGGGCAGGACTCTCAGCAGCGAAGGCCCTGCTACCGAGTTGCATACTTCCAAGTCTCTACCTCTGTGGCCTGAATTTCTGCCCTGTGGCCTGAATTTCTGCCATCTCCTTTGTGTGCCAGAGAGCAGTTTTACCCCACAGTAGCCAGTGGGAGGATGGGGTGGGGAGGAGAGCAGGGGCTACCCTGAGGACTCAGGGGAAAAAGGGTGCTGGGAGCCAGCACACAAGTTCTAGGGAGGCAGGGAGGCCCAGAGTGCCTTCGGGGGCTCAACTGGGGAGGTCAGGCTCAGATTTAGGGGTTACTGGGCAATCTTTGACATGCCAGAGGTCATCCTAGACATCCCTGGAGCCTGGGAAGTCTGGTCTATAACCACTAATCGGGAGAAAGTGATTTGCAGTCTGAGACACTGTGGCCAAATCTCCAGGGCACTGGCTGTGATAGCCCCAGTGGGCGTAGATTCCTTTCCTGCTGCCCAGAACACCCCGGTGTTAATGGGGGCATGGGTCTGCCTGGGAGGGGCACGCAGCAGGACCCTCCATTTGGGATTTGGCTGGGGCCAGATGCCCAGGTGAAAGACAACAAGAGGCGGGGTCTGTTTAGGCAGTCATGATGTCTCAGGTTGGGTCCTACAGAAGCCCCATGAGGGGAGGATGCATGGGCCAGGTGTTTATTGAGGCAGTGTCCCTGGGGCATCTCTGAGAGAGTTGGGAGGCAGATCTGGGAATGGAGAAAGATAAGCTGAGGGTGTCATCTCAGAATCCACTGGTCTCACCGGGGACTCTGGAGTGTGAGAGACACCTCAGCGTGCCCCGACCTGAGGCAGAGGGCCAGCCAGCTTTCATGCTCACTCCTCAGATGTTGAGCAGGAGCCACTGGGGGGGGGCGCATCCATTCCCAGGAACTTCTGGCTCTCCAGGGGTGCAGTGAATCTTCTCTAGTAGCCTGGGCCAGTCCTCAAGGGTTCTGTCTAGGGTGTGGTCACACAAGAGGTGCCCTGGGGGTGTCCAGGGTGGGTCTGGTAGAAGAAGTAGCAGCTACGTTCAGGGGACCACACCCTCTGGCTTGATGCCAGCTCCTGTGTGTGCCCCATGGGAGAACAGGGCTGGCCCTGGTACCTGGGAGTCGCTGCAGAAATGCTTGCGGGTGAGTGAAGTGAAAGTCTTCCTCCCAAGGAGGAGAGCTTTCCCCTTGCATCAGGAAGGACCAGGGTGGTTAGGAGCTGGCTCTCCCCACGGGCCACACCCTACCCCGGGGGCGCTTGTCTGATGGGGGAGGCCAGAGGCTGTCTCTGACACCAGGAGCAAAAGCAATGCTGGGGGAGATACTCGGATGGCCTTTAGCTCAGGACTGGGCACATTGAGGGTGCTTTATCAGGGACAGCTGCTTTGGTTGCCTTGGCTACCGGTGACCAGCATTCTTGACTCTCCTGGGGCAGCCCAAGCCCCAGGAGTTGAGGACTGCTCCTTTGTGCAGAGGGCTCTGCTCCTGCCCAAAGGTCTGTGCGGGACAGTGAGCAGGACCCCAGTCCCCGGCAGCCCTGGCCATCCCCATGTCACACGTATGGTGCCCCAAGGCCCAGCAAAGACAGGGGTGTGGGGTCCTTCCTGCAGCAGCTGCCAGCAGCCTGACTTGGGTCTCTCTCTCCCGATCACCTGGGTGCCCAATCTGGGTATTATGGTGGGTGATGATGGAGAATGGGGTACAGATCTGTTCCCCAAGAGGCAGGCAGTACTGTGGAAAACACAAGGCTTTGGCCTTAGGCCTCTGGCACACATGAGGCTGAAAGTGGCACCTTCTTTCCTGGCCCAGGAGCTTCCAATAGAGTTTCCCTGTTGGGCGCCTCGGTTTCTCCCCCTTTCCTTTTCTAGTCAGGAAAGCATAATGGAGGGAACGTGTCATGTCAGGTGTCAGGTCCTAGCCCTGCCACTTCTGAGCTGGGTGGCCGTGGGCAAGTTACTGAACTCTGTGCCTCCGCTCACATGCCTGTAAAATGGGGTGCATGACAGCACCTCCTCCTTCCAAAGCCATCTCAAGGAGAGAGTGAACGGGCCCCCATTTTCTGTTGCAGCACGTGCCCTTGTGAGGCTGGCATGCAGGATGGCAGGACAATCCAGCCACATGCCCCATGGAGGGAGCCCGAACAACCTCTGCCATACCCCGGGGCCTGTGCACCCTTCTGACCCACAGGTAAGCCTTTTTCCTTTGTCTGCAATACACTGAGGGGTCTCCAAGCAATACAGGTCCCTGAGGCTCCTTCGTCAGAGCTCCTCCCACTAGAAGATGCCCCTCAACACCCCAAAAAGATCATCTTCAGAAGAGAATGCTTCCTGTAATGGGAAGCTCACTACCTAATCTACTGAGCTCTACATTTAATTCAACAATGCTCAGAGAAGTCTCCTCTGTGCCAGACTTGGCTGGGACCTGGTACACTCATCCTGCCATGGGAATTTTCCTGTGAATGGCACAGATTTATCTCAGAGGAATCAATGTGGAGCCCCTGAGGACAGTGAGGGGCTCAGGAAAGGGCCAGGTGTATTGGGAGTCAGAAATTTCTTCCTTATATTGAGCCAGTGCCTGCCTCCCTTTTTTTGGTCTTAACTGTGTCCTGGCCCCTTCAGCCACTTGTTCTAGAACCAGCCAAGCTTTGAAGAACACTGCTATCCTTACACCCTGTCCCACACTCTCTGTAGATGTCTTTGGGAGCTGGGCAGCCTTCCACAGGTGGCTCTGGGTTTCTGAGCTGCCTTGCGTACACCATGCTGGGCACATGCTACTCCAACCTGGAATGCCCTCCTCGACTCCTTCTAAGCCTCAGTCCAAATACTGCTGCTTCTGGGGAGATGTGCCTACTACCCCGCTCCCCATTCTGGGCTGTCTCATATCTTTGCACATGCACCTGAGTGGTGGCTATGATCACATCCGGTCAGAGGACCGGTCCCTTCCTAGACAGAATTCCTCTGGAGTTAGGACTATGGCGGTGGCACCATCCCCTGCCATGGGGGCCTCTGGATGCTTGCTGAGTTAATGAACTGCAGATGTGTGTGCCCACCCAGTGTGTGGCTGTGTGTGAGACAGATCCAGGCCTGCCCTCAGGGAGCATAGAGCCTCACAAGAGAGAAAGAAAAGAACCCAAGCAGAAGAAACTTGGGGACTAGGGAGCCCTTGAAGGTCTGGAGGGGACAGAGGGCTTGTCTGGGCAGACTGGCTGGGGCTAGATCTTTTTGGGCACACTGGAATGTTGAAAAGTTCTTGTCTAGGGTTGGCTTTTTCGTCCCAAGGCTGTGAGACTTAAATCGGGGAGACTCAGATAGCCACCTTCCTGAGGTGTAGATGACTTGTCACAGCATCTTACTGCCTAGTGCCTGTTGGAAGACTTCTGGTTGGCTGATGTTTGGCCTCACGGGCAGAGTTGCCATGTACAATTGTACAGGTTAAGCACTGCATAAAGGTGCCTGGCCAAGGAGGCAGGTGAGTCTGAAATCCTTCTCCTGCGCTTGTTCTCTGACAAAGCCATGCTCCCAGCTGCAGGACTGTCAGCCCAAGGGAAGGGGCGCCACTGCAGATTCACTGAGGCAACATATGAGCTAGAGGACAGTGCATGTGTGTCTGTGTGCATGTGGGCTTGGGTGCATGTGCACACACACTGGCATGCAGAGGGTCCATGGCATCTATGCTATTTGTACTCACGTGGGGGCCCATTTCCTGGGTAGAATTTTGGGAGGCAGATCCTAGAAAGCTGGGAAGGGAAGCCCCAGGTCACTGTGAGTCCGGAGCCCACCAGGACATGGCACTGGTGGCAGCAGGGCCTCCTCGGGTAATGTAGCAATTTGTCATATTAAGTCATTCACTAACAATTGAATCCCCCTTGATTAATCTCCCAGAATTAGCTAGTTGCATTTCGAGCAATTAGGGTTAATTACAGCCTCATTTGGCAGAGGAGAGGGCCCCGTAATTATTTCACGAACAAGGCGAGGAGGCGGTGGGCTGCAGCGGCAGTATTCGCTGTGTCTTGTCGCACATGGCGGAGAGGGTAATGACATAGTTAAGTGTAATTAGATACGATTACTAGGAGCCGAGCTGCTCTGGGCAGCGGCTGGCGGGCAAAGATGCCCCCAGTCCCACCAGCATCTGGCCGGGTTTGCAGAGCTGGTACACAGCTGAGGTGGGGCGGGAGTTGGGGACATGCTTGCTCCTTGTCTCAGGAAGCCATGGGATCTAAACACCTGTGGGAGACATTTCGGAATTCAGAAAACCTTGAGCTGCAGGCAGAGACCTTTTCCTTTATGGCAGGAGACACTGCTGCTTCCCCGAAACCATCCTTAGAAGAAGAAGCCAGACTTTGAAGTGGGCCAGGCTGGGTCTCATCCCCAGCTCCATCTCTCACTAGTCAGGTGACATCCCTGAGCCTCAGTTTCCTCATCTGTAAAATGGGCTAAAACAGTACTGCCCTCATGAGGTAGCAGTGAAGACTAAGTGAGGTAATATGCTTTAAACATCCAGTGTAGCATCTACTATCATGAGTCTTGAGGAAATGGGATGCCGTGGATCTTGGATTTTAAAAATCGTTTTTGTTTTCACAGCTAAAGCCCTCAGCACTGGATAGTCCCCCCAGTGTAGAAAGAAATAAACTACAAACACTTGAACTGGTTTTTGTTAACCCTCTCTGCCCAAGGCTAGGGTTTGTTCATTTCAGGAAGCTTTCTAGCTCTGAGTGCTGTCACACATGAAAATGTATTTGCTGAGCCCAGCAGTATCATACATTAGATCCACATATACTTAGGAAGACTGAGCATGGTTGTTTTTATTGAGATTTCTTATGAATGAATGAAGGGAGTTGAGAAAAGCAGCTTAAAATGCCCCATGCTTTATGGTTTTACCAACTTGCTACAGAGCCTTTTCATCGGAATGAAGTAAGGCTCACCTGACTCACAAAGAGATGAACATGCATTTCCAAGAAGGAGAAAGGTATTCTTGCCAGAGAAGGCCCCAGCGAACATATCTTCCATCTAGGAAGTCTTTGCAAACTTGCACGGACTGTGCTGAGTTCAGTGACATTTGGACACAGTCCTGAGAGAAGAGTGGGCATAACTCTGCAGTGGGGCAGCTGTGTCCAGGTGTGCACTGTAGAGGCCAGAGTCTTTATGAACATCTCCCCAAAGAAGGCAGGCTAACTGGATAAGGTTTAACAACCACATATTAATGACCATTAAAATTCAGAAAGTGTCTGTTTGCCTTCTGCCTTGGTAGTGCCTGGACTCGGGGTGGGGCTCACAGTCTGCTGGGGAGCCCTACATGTAAATAGATAAAAACAATGTAGAGGGGTAGAAGCCCCCGGAGAGATGGACAGAAGCCAAGAGAGCCCAGAGAATGGGGCAGCTGGTTCTGCCCAAAGGACAATCAGGAGTTGGGGCAGGACAGGGAGAGAAGGGGGTCCCAGGAGAGGGAAAAGCCCAGTGTAGGTTAGACCTGAAGGTGCATGGCCAGTTGGGTTGGTACATGTCTAAAGACCTGTGCTTAGGTAAGCAGAGAGTGGGTGGTGTTTAGGGAAGGTCTCAAATCTGTGTTGTATCATGTGAAATGGAATCTCTAGCAAATGAGGAGCCCATTGTGAGTTTTGAGGGGAAAATATAAGGTGAGGAGGCCCATGCCACATCAGATAAGATGGTGCCTTGGCATCCAAGGAGGGCTGCAGTTTTGGAGCTGGACACGTGGAGGGAGAGGTCCTGAGACTTCCAGGGGAACCAAGTACACTTGGTAGTTGAAGGGCCCGAAGGTATGAAGGAGACTGAAGGGATGAGGGAGAGACTGGAGGAATGAAGGAGAGAATGGATGCACGAGGGAGACTGGAGTGATGAGGGAGAGACTGAAAGGATGAGGGCAAGATTGAAGGGATGAAGGAGAGGCTGAAAGGACAAGGAAGAGAGTGAAGGGATGAGGGAGAGACTGGAGCTGTGAAGGGGAGACTGAAGGAATGGGGCAGACTGAAGGGCTGAGGGAGAGAAGGAAGGGATGAGAGAGAGACTGGAGGGACAAGGGGGAGACTGAAGGGCTGAGGGAGAGACTGGAGGGATGAGAGAGAGACTGAAGGGACAGAGGGGGGACTGAAGGAATAAGACGGAGACTGAAGACATGCGGGACAAAGGAGAGACGTAAAGCATGAGAGAGAATGACGGCGTGAAGGGAAGAATGAAGGGGGTGGCTGAAGACAGGAGGGAGAGACTAGAGGGATGAGAGAGACTGGAGGGAAAAGACAGAATGGAGGGATGAGGGTAAGACTGAAGGGCTGAGGAAGAGAGCGGAGGGATGAGGGAAAGACTGAAGGGATGGGGAGAATGAAGGGGTGAGGGAGAGCCTGGAGGCATGAGAGAGTGAGGTGATAAGGGAAAGAATGGAGGAGTGAGAAAGACTGCAGGGATGAGGGAGAGACTGGAGGGATGAGGGAGAGACTGGAGGGATGAGAATGAATATGGGGTGAGGAAAAGACCGAAGCTATAAGGGAGAGAATGGAGGGATGAGGGAGAGGCTGAAGGAAGGAGAGAGAATGGAGGGATGAGGGAGAACCTGAAGGCATGAGGAGAGGGGCGTTCAAGGTAAACGCAGACTTTGGCCTGGTGGGGGACTCTCTTTCTCCTTTTGCCCTTCATGCCTGTGCTGGCTAGTCGTTGAAGCTGGGAGAACCTCCATGACTGAGGTGATTTTAGGTTTTGTCACTAGGTGTCTTCCATGCACTGGGCGGATGCTTACTGATCCTGTGGGCCAATGGCCCACAGAGCTTGTAGACTCCCAGTTGAGCCCCTGATGGTGGTGGTTGGAGAGACAGTGTGATGGCTGGCACTCACCTCATTTAGTCCTCCTGCCATCTCAGAGAAATGGGTGTTTTCAGGGAAGTAAGCTGAGGTAAATAACCTGTCATTTTGCTGTCACAGGGCAGAGTCAGGATTCCTGGCAGGCCCTTGGGCCCCTTGGTTCCTCTTCGTGCTGCTAGGACTTTGAGAGGGAAAATTGGCTTTTGCTTTAAAGTTAGCCGGATTGTGAGGAGCTGAGGAGGGCTGGCCTCGTCAGGAGTCTGACAATGTGGACTCTTTGTAAATCGTGCCCTTTTGTGCCATGCGGATTCAGAACATATCGCTATATACACGTACACTGAATCGTGAGAAGTTCCTACACATGGTGTCAGATGTCTTTAAAGGTGAACTTCGTTTATAAGAAATGTCATCCTGATGAAGTGTGCTTTTTAAAATCATAGAAACAGTTGCCTTAAAATTAATGATGCATTGCAAATATCAGGGAAAAAGGACCCATCCAGTGTAAAGATGATTAAAATTCAGGTCAGAAGTCTGACTTAGTCAGGCTAAATTTTTTAATGAGATTTCAGAAAATTAATTGGGCGAATGCATTTTTATTCTTTTAACATGTAATTTTATGCTCCTGTTTTTTTTTAAAGGATTTGTGGATGACTGAGGCTTATTGTGGTTCAAACATTTTAAACTCGAATTAGCGTGGGGTGAGGGGGTGTTTGTGGCCTAATTTGATGTGACTTGGTGAAGAGAGCCTTGGTTTCTCAAGCTTTCTGGGTGGGGTGTCTCCTGGGTATACCCTGCCTGTTCCTGAGAAAGCTGGCGGTATCCCTTGGAAGGGTGGGACTGGGGACAGAGGCAACTCGGGGAGCTCAGCCGTCTCATCGGCTCCTGTTTGCCAGGTTCCTTCTGCTGCCCTGCGTCCTTGTTCCCAGAGGCTTCTTCAGCCTCCTCCTCCCTCAGATCAGTCTGTCCAGCCCAGGCAGCTCAGACTTCCTCCTTTGGGCCCACTGCAACTGGCAGCAGAGTGTGGAACCAGTGCCCCAAGGGTGGCATCCTATTCCCCTGGCCCCTTGACCTATCTCCTTTGCCCCTGGGGGAGAGCTGAGGGACTCCACACCCCAGGGAAGGGGCCTAGCATGATCACTTGGCAAACAGTCCTGGGCGACAAGGTCACAAGGCCACATCCCTTACCCACTGGCAGGTGCACACCAGCCCCACTGCCATCCTCAACATTACTGCCAATCCTTGGTCAGCAGACCCTCCATGGAGTGGGGATGGTGATGGTGATTGCCACAGTGCTGAGAAACCCCTGAACTTATTCACTGCTTGGGTCATCCCCAGGCCCCTGGGAAGCAGGTGCCATCATGAAACCTATGCGGCAGAGGAAACAATACAGCAGTACTGGTAATTAACACTTCACACCGGGTAGCCCGTGTGCCAGGCCCTAGTCTAAGGCTTCCATTTGTTACTTTCTTGCATCTCCCAGCAGCCATCCAAAGGGGGTACTGTTATGATCTCAGCTGTGCTGATGAGAAACCGAGGCCCAGAAGGGCTTGTCCCTGGCCACGGCCAGGAAAGAGCAGAGTTGAGATTTGAACCCAAGCCTCCAGGCCCCAGTGTTGTTATCTCAACAAACTGATCCAGAGAAGTGGATGCCCCTCTGCCAGCCTGTATGTGCCTCAGAGGGTATTTCTTTTCCTCAGGAGTCAGCATGGAGTCTTAGTCAGAGATAGGAAGCAATAGAGGAACCATTTTTTGAAAGGCCATCAGGCAGTGATTACTGTCAGGGCCACCATCGTGTGGGCTGATCTGGGGCTAGGACTAGCCCCGTGTCTGCCCCGTGATTGGGAGCCCCACAGGATACTCATCACCATCATCATCTCCTGGAATCCTCAGAGAATTCCTGAGGAAGGTGTTTTTGTCCTATGCATGGAGTCCCTTGGCTGCAGGGACAAGAGTAGAACTGGCCCAGAAGGAAGTGGAGGTGGTGATAGCAGCCTGGTCTTGGGGGCCAGGAAGGCAGTTCACCTTTTCCTCTCTGTCCGGAGCCTCCAGGTACATCAGGGTCAAGACTCTGCTGGCTCAGGCCGCTGCCCCCAGGAGCCCTGTGTCCCGATGTGCCCTACACCTGAGCAGAGGCCACCCCAGGGGCAGGGCCTTATCACAACCCTTTGAGGGCAGCGATGGCCCCAGAGCCTGCTGGGCTGTGCCCTCCCACATGGTGCTGCTGCCCATGGAGGTTGCCCTGCCGGAGGAGCTCATTCCTCTAATTAGGTCGAATGGGTTGTGACAGGAAATGCAAATCTGGGTTATCCATATGCAGATGAGCAGCTGGAGTCTCAGGGATGCTGGGATGTCACCCACATCCATCGGGAACTGGGCAGTGCAGCCTCCCAAGTTGAGCAGAGGGTGATGGGGACTCTGGCCAACCTTCCACTTCTCACTTCCAGGTGAGAAGAAGCCTGGTGCTTCCAGAGTAAAGATCCTTGAAGGTCACTTCCTCCAAACTCTTCACTGTACCAAAGAGGAAACTGAGGCCTGAGAATTGAGGGACTCCACTCTGTGTCACCTGGCAATGCAGCTGACTTTGTATCCCACAAGGAAGTCAAGCCTCAATTTCCTGGTCTATAAAATGGGAAAATAACTCTTGCTTGACAAGGCTCTTAGAATATTTAAGTCGCAAAATCTATCTAAGCAACTAGTAACTGATCTACAGTAGATGCCTAATACACATGCGTGGTTATTTTTAAGAGCATATGTGATTCTTCCAAATGCTGAGAAAGCTACCTTACCTCTTTCCGAGGTCTTGATTCATTTCCATTCCTAGAAGTGACAACTGCTGAGTCACAGAGTCCCACTGTGTGTGAGGCTGTGTTGAGTGCTTTCCATTGTGTCATTCTACAAGCATGCTCCAAGCACTGGCTTGGGCAAGTCAGAGCCTTGCACCAGGGACTGAGACAGGCCCCCTTTTGCCTGTAGTTGGAGCGTGGGGCAGGGCTCACATGGATGACAGAATCGCAACTGGAGCAGGAAGTAGTGGGCTGGTTGGCCATGGGGTCTCAGAGAAGCAGAGGAGGAATCTGAACTGAGAGGCCATTCGGTATGGACACCATCATCCCTAGTCGCAGGGTCAGGTCTCAGCTCTGTCATCCCTGCAGGTTTTTCTCTTAGCCTCAGGCTCCTGAGATGAGAAGGGCGGCAAGGCCTGCTCACAGGGTCATCCTGAGGCCCCAGCAGGCAGCATGTTGGAAACTCTGCACAGGGCCTGGGACACCATGAGCTCTCGGTCCTGCCTTTGCATCTTACATGGGTGCTCAGTGTACAGGTAGGCTGATCACTGCTAGAAGGTACTTATCCAACAGACAGACATTGGTCCATGGTGGCCAAAATCATCACTTTCCTCCGCCAGCCAATCCGGGGCCCAGGCAGGACCACCATGGGAGGAAATCAGACCCCCAAGTCAAGGTTGGCCCAATGCTTGCCTTGCTGAGGGCTGCTGAGCTTGGAATTTCTTCCCTGGCTCCTGGCTGTAGGGGGTTCCATAGAGTTTCCTTGCAATGGAACTAGGGTGCAGCAGCTTAGCAGGAAGCTGGTAAGACATAGAAAGTGTGGGAACTGGGACAGAGAATGGCCACTTGGAACCTCTGAGGCCCTAGTCACTTATTCTGCCCAGGCCTGTCAGTAACAAGATGATGGGCCCTGAAACCCCGTGTGCTGCACCTGGCAAGAAATAATGTACATAGCCACCTTAGGAGATCAGTGCACTTCTGTCAGCTCTGTTTACAGATGAGGAAACTGAGGCACAGAGCAGCTTGTATAACTGCCCAAGGTCACCAAGCCAGTGAGCAGCTGAACTGGGACTGGAACCCAGCCCGCCTGGCCCAGAATGACACTCTGAGCCTGCATTTGACCGCTGGTCACATGGCAGTTCCCAAAGCTCCTTCCAGGGCTGGCTGATTGGTCTAAACATTTGCATTCCAGGGAAAGTTCCAGTGCAGCCCAGTGCCTGGATCTTCTGCCCTCTTGGACAGTCTGGCCCAAATCTGGAAGAGGCATTTTCACTTCATTTTCTCCCCACTTTTCCAATGAGTTTTTATTTTTCATGAAGTCATGATTCAGGGTCCCAGGCTGGGGATCATCACATAACCAGCTTCCCCTTTGCCACCCCAGAAGAAGGAGGAGGGCAGAGGACAGGTGGGTGGAGCCAGCTCAGGTCTTCCTGGAAAACATGCCTCGGCTGGGCCATCATCCCAGGCTGAAATACAGCAAATTCTGCCCACAGGTGCTGGTCTGGTTTTGGCTGGGGAAGCAGCTGTCCACAGGGACCGGCCTGCAGTTCTTGACTGTGATCTTGACACCTTCTGCCATGGCAGGGGTTCCTAAAGATGCCTGATGTAGCACACAGCTCAGCAGGACCCTCCGCAAAGACCCACTTCACATTAGAAAGTTCAGCTGCCTGTTCCTGGCTCAGTGGGACCCTGGGCATTTCTAGCCCCACCCTCCCCCCACAGCTGAACTCAGAAGCATCCCTGTGCGCTACCTATACAAAGCATCTAGAGACAACCAGACCTAGTCCTGCCTCATGTCACCATCCAGCCAGGGAGATAGTCCCCGTGTCAGTGACACCCCAACCCACAGTGGCAAGTGGTGATTGTAGAGGGAGGGTGGGCAGGGCTCTGTCCAAAACTATCAAGAGCTGCATGGAGCCAGGTGAGGTGGCAGGGCTGGCCCCTCTGGGCCTCAGTTTCTTCACCAGGCAAAAGGAGATATAAAGGGCCCATTTCACTAGGCCACTGTGGGGCAGATCTTCTCTCCTTCCAGGGCCTGGCATTGATGTCCTCCTGCCTCTTGTCTATGTGTGATGGGCTACTGTCTGCTGCCACCTCACCTCACTGCTCCTTCCCTGGGCAGATCCTGCTGCTCAGTCGCAGTCTTCAACGCCGGCTGTGCAAAGACCTGAGGCTGTCCCTTCATGTCACCATGAGGAGGACAGCTTATCTAGAGAGTGAACTCAGGACATAAGGCTGTACATTTAGCTTGACTTTCCCATCTCTGAGTCGGGGAACAGTTACTTCAGGATGGGAGCTTGCCACTTTGCAGAGGCATCATGCTTGGTGGCTGTGGCTAGTGAGACCTGAGCTGCAGGCTAATGCAGCCTCCCAGAGCAGGCTACCTGGCAACATGGCTACCTTATAAGTCACTTCATATCTCCAGTGGAGATGTTTGTTTTGCACGCTCTGCCTGCTGCCCTGACCTGGCATAAAGGTTTCAGACATGAACAGGGCTGCAGGCTCCAGCCCCATGGAGCCAGTCTCCCAGGACAGGACTCAGATGGAGACAGGCAGACAGACGCGTCGTCAGCTCACGAAGGTGGTGATGAGGGCAGTGCACACCTCAGTTTCTCACCTGAGCAAGGGTCAGTGTGGGGAGCACATGGGATGCAGTGCAGAACGTGAGGGTGCATGGGAGACTCTGATGGTGGGGTTGGAAGCAGGTCCCTCCACTTTAGAGGGTGCTGTTGGGGTTGCTGGGGTTCTAGGGCTCCCCCAGCCACCGAGGGCCAGGCTTCCACTCCAGCCTCCAGTCCAGGTCACCAATACCCTCTGTCCCCCACCCTCTAGAGGCACCTCAGCACCCTGTCATTTCGCTGCTCACTGGCGGACTTCCAGATCGAGAAGAAGATAGGCCGAGGACAGTTCAGCGAGGTGTACAAGGCCACCTGCCTGCTGGACAGGAAGACGGTGGCTCTGAAGAAGGTGCAGGTGAGCCAGCGAGCCTGGGGAGCTGCCTCTGCATCTGGGTGTGGTGGCCCAGGCCAGTCCTTCCTTGCCTCCTCTGTGAACAAGGGAAATTAGCATTCAACTCTCTGGACTGTGGTGAGAATCAGGTAGACTCCTGTGATACTGTGAGCCGTGGAGGAAAAGAAAAACAAGCATGCGTTAAGCACTTGCTATATACTAGGTCGTGCTAGGAGCACACAGAGCCTTGGAAACAGCCCTATGGGTTGGGGATTGTCATCCCATCTTTCAGATGAGGAAGACAGTCAGAGACCTACTATCTCTCGAGCCCAGGGTGAGTTAAAGGGGAGCTGAGGCTTAGGCTGTCCACTTACCTGGTGCCTTTGCTCACTCCATGGTTCTGGCTCAAGGTGTCCTTCCTGTCTTCTGTGTCTTTCCTAAGTGGGGAAAGGGTGTCAGGCGGCAAGATCAGGCCAGGACACTCATCCATGACAGCCCTGGGCTGTCTGCATGCTGCTTTGCTGGAGGAAATGGCTCTAAATCCTCTGGCAAAGCTTCCCAAGCCCTCAATTTTGCTCACTTATCTCATGAGCCTGAGAGCCTGGGCAGAGGAGGGGGTGGGGGGAGAGCAGGGCTGGGAGCCGGGGATGGGGAGAACCGGACGTGTGGCTTCAGCGCACTGGAGGAAAGGTGGGCTCCTTGGCCTGGAAAAGGCCCTCTGCTCTTGATCTTCCAGCGAGGGCTCTTTGTCTTGGTTCCTTCGAGCCATGCTGGGTATGCGGTGGGGCCTCCGCATGTCAGCCTTTTGTCTGTACCTGTAGCCTCAGTGCTGGGGGGATCCACCCTGAGCAAGCACTGAAGGGGCTAGGGTGTGAGGGGCTCAGTGCTGGGTGCTGGACCCACATCTTAACCCCCATGGTGATGCTGTGGCGTCAGGCTACTGGCCCCATTGACAGAGGTGAGGACTTGGGCTCTAGGCACGTGTCCTGGCCTGCTGCTTACCAGCGTGTGGCCTCAGCAAGTCTCTGTGTTTCTCTGGGCCTCAGTCTCCTCCTTAAGTCAAATACAGTAACTCCTACCTCATGGGAATGGCCTGAGGATTTGGGTGAAGCCTTGACAGCGCTTGGCTCCTGGTGGGTACTCAGTAGAGATCCCTCGGCAAGGAGGTGGACAGCCAAGACTTGATCCCAGGCCCTCGTGGCTCCCCATAGGGGTACTGGGTACTGAATTTTTTTTTTTTTTGAGTCAGGGTCTCACTCTGTAGCCCAGGCTAGAGTGCAGTGGTACAATCACAGCTACAGCCTCAACCTCCTGGGCTCAAGTAATCCTCCCACCTCAGCCTCCCAAAGTGCGGGGATTACAGGCATGAGCCACTCTGCCCACGCCTGGCCACTAGATGCTTAATTTTAATGTTCTTCCTCTCTTTTTCCTCCTACCCAAGATCTTTGAGATGATGGATGCCAAGGCAAGGCAGGACTGCGTCAAGGAGATCGGCCTCCTTAAGGTGAGCACCCTGGGTCGAGAGCAAGCCTTGCCTCCTCGGTGGCCCAGGACCCAGCTGGGCCACGCCATGTCCATTGTAGCCCGTGGGTGCCAGGGACCCACAGCCCTTGCTAAGTTAAAGAACAATGCCTTTTAGGGGCTGTGGCTCATTTGTTTTCTCATGGTTGGACAGGAGTGTCCCTGCCTCAGCTCTCAGCCCAGCCACTGGGGTTTTCACCCACGCTGTCATCCTTGCCCTGGGTCACTCCTGCTGTGAATGGCAGTACCTGCCACAGAAATCCTTCTCTCGTGGGTACCCCATCCATGGCACCCAGTAGCCTGCAGACCGCTTGGCGGGGAGAAGTCAAGTACAGGTGTCATGCAGACTACAGCCTGCCTGACTTCGTCTCTGGCTCTGGCTCCCTCTGTCTCTCTCCTCCTCATCCTTCCTTCCTCTCTACCTTCTTTTCCTTGACTTTCCATTGTACAGCACACATACATCTGACTATTCAACCACAGGTCTGGTTTTTCTTTCTTCTCCCCCACTCCTCTTCTCCCACCAGGAGAGGCCCCTGGTGGGGGCTCAGCATGGCCTGCTTGGGGCACTGGGAGAACAGACAGTGGAGCCTGGACCCAGCTTGCCTGGGTGCTGCAGGGCCTCGTGTTGTCATCCCATCGGGCTCTGTCCAGGCCTCGCAAAAGGAGAAGGCAGGAACACGACTACAGGTGGTTCCCTGGGTGGCCTACATGCTACCCCTCTGTGGGTGCTGCCTGAGCTGGACTGGCTGCCCAGGAATGGACCTCCTCTCTGCTGGCTTCTGTATCGGGCTCCCAGAATCAGGGATAACAGGTCTTTCTGGACTAGACTTTGGCTCTGGGCAGGCTGCTGTCTCTTGAGGGTCCCTCCCCACTCTTCCAGACTTAGAAGTCTGCCTGGGATCTCAGCAGTTATGGAGGAGGCGGGAGCGGAGAAAAGGTTCCGACTTTGGAGGCCTGGGAGCCTGGGTTTAAATCTTGATGTCTTCCTTTACATGCTGTGTGACCTTAAGCAAGTGATTTAACCTCCCTGAGTCTCAGTTTGCCCATCTGCTCAGTGGCAATAATACCTGCTTCATGGGATACGGGAGGACTGAGAGAACTAAGCAAAGTAATTCCTGAAAAGGGCTTGGCGACAGTGGGGCACACAGTAGGCACTCCCTTGGCACTGACCCAAGAAACAGAGCCTGCTTGGCAGTCTCCAGCAAAGTGAAATGCCAAAACAAGACTTGACATGTGGGCTGTGGGAGCCGGGGGAACGTGATGCTGGGGATGTTGGCAGAGTAGATACATACTCGGGAACAAGAGGGAAGTACTGAGACCAGGGGATGTAGCCAGGTGATAGGGTCAAGGCTGGAGGCAAGAGGTGTCCTTACCTCTGTTATAAGTCAAGAAATGCCCTTCAGTAATCTTTTTTAAACGTTTAAGTAGTGGTCAGCTTGGGGTGCAGCTAAGATCTCCGGGACTCTGACCACTTTCCCAGCCCTGGAGCACCCCCTGCCCTCTCTCCCCACCTCATGTGTCCTTCTCCCTGAAAGAAGGAGTTCTACCAGTGCGCATATGCAGCCTGTTCCAGATTCCTGGTCACACAGATGTGCCACTGCGGGCCCTGCCTTGATGCAGCCCGAGCCTGACATAAAATGGGCCTGGCTGGGGAGGGGATTCTGTTCTTTCCCAGTACTGCAATGTAGCCAGCACCTCCGAGCATGAACTTCAAAGGGACACACCCCTTGCTCACCAGCTGTGTGGCTGTGCACCAGCTGTTGACCTCTCAGGACCTGTTTCCTCATCTGTAAAAGGGGCATGTTGACAAGAGTGCTATTCAGGGTGTTGGAGAAGTCAGTAAGAAAGTGCATTCAGGGCTGCGTCTGGGGTACGGTACATGCTCAGCCCAAGGCAGAGCACCTTGTTGTGGTTATCACCTCTGCCTGCCAATGCTATCCCCCTACCAGAACACTAGTCTTGCCCTTGGGCAGCCCTGGGAAGTCAACAAGAGGTACCAGGGCACTAGGTGCTTCCTACAAAAGGAGGCACAGTTCTCAGAGGGGCAGCTAGGCAATTTCATTCACATCATTCACACCAAGACTCCAGACCCAAACTGCCCAGTTCAGGGGCTGGTGGGGTCGGTACCTGCACATGTAGGACGAGAAGATGGGTTGTGCTGGAATGTGCAGGTGTGTGTTTATATATTCAGCACAATTATTGATCACTGAATGCTAGATGAGGATGCGGCCCCGTCGGGGAGATGGGTCATAGACAGAAAGCCTCTTCGGTGCTATGTCTGGAGGGCCCCAAGCTTGAGGGAGCAGAACCCCGATGGCCGAGATACAAAGAAGAGGGGCCTTTTATTCTCAGCTCTCCCTTCCTTCCCTGGGCCACCATTGCATCCCTCAGTGGCTACCTCCACACCCAGACATGCCCAGGCACATCACGTCTTTAGAGTACTTTTTAGGTGCCCTGCCCAAGTGTGGCCCCTTCCAGACCCACCTGGGCTCACAAGAGGCTGCAGGCTGAGACATAGACTCCGTGTGGACCAGGTTCTGGGCTCAACTTGGCCCCACCTTGCTGTGGACCCATGCCTACTCCCTTCCTCTCTTTGGGCCTTGGGCACAGCCCAGTTGGTGTTTGATCCCCTTTGTGCCTGTGGTTCGCCTGTGCTTCTGTAACCTGACAGGCCATGTGAAGGAATCTTCCTTAGCCTCCTGGCCTCAGCCTTCCTTAGCCTCATGGCCTCAGACTCAGGAAACAGGAGGGGAGCCTCCCTTCTCTGCTTCTCAGGCACCAGCGCCTCTGTGACGGAAACTGTGTTTCACCCAAGTCCCCTCTCATTTCTCCACACCATTGGAGAACCTGTTGCCTGGATTGCTGCTGACTTGGACTGACCACAGGGAGCCCTCCCTGAGAGGGGCTGGGATTTCTCAGTGAAGTAATGAGGATTCAAGAGGAGGGTGAAGGAGCAGGGGGTCTCTCAACAGCAGCAACGTGCCTACGCTGCATGATGAACCTTTGAGGTTTTAAAGCACCCCAACTTGTCAATCACTTACTTGGAGCCTTTTTTATAACTGAAAAAGGCTCCAAGTAAGTGATCGACAAGTGGGGGTGGCTGTGGAGCATGGTGTGTACTGGGGCTGATGTGATGGCCAGTGTTCACTTTAGGATGACCTCGAAACAAATCCAGGTGGGGGAGCTTTCAGCGAAGGCACCCAAACAATTTACAGGCAAAGGAAAGGCCTTCAGCGCAGGATGCCCTGGCTCAGCCCGGGGCCTGACACGCAGCAGGCAGTCCAGGAGTTGGGGTATGCAGGCGGGCTCCCCAGAGGCTGCCCACAGCTCCAGGTAGACTTGCAGTGCCAGTATGTGGGATGTGGTGACACCAAGCACCAGCGAAGGGCAGGCATGGGTGGGAAGAGGGCAGGGGGGAGGCACACGAGAATGCCCATGTGCAAGCCATGGCATGGGGAGAGGGAGAGGGGACCACAGCCTGGACAGGCAGCGCTGCCTTCTTCCCAGGGAGATGACGCAGTAAGGGAAGTGGTGAGGGGCTGGGCGAGAGTGCAGCAAGAGCAGTGCTGTCTTCTGAAGCCTGGTCATGGAGCCAAGGGCGAGGGCAGAAGTGGGTACACCCACTCAGGGCCAGACCTTGGTCCAGAGTGGCGACCTGGGGACTCAGAAAGGTGGCAGGTGCCAGGGCCAAGAGGGGTCAGTCTCCAGGGACCCGCTGAGGGACAGATGCTTGAGGGGGAGCTGGGCCAGTGACTGAGGCCTACTCTGGCCCCCAGGGTCTGGTTGAGTGTGCCCAGTCGTTGGGGGCCGGCTTGGGGAATAGTTGAATGGTGGCATGTGCCCAGCTCCCCCCATCCTGGAATCTGAGGACAGGCTCAGGGCATGCCGCATGGATTCTCACCCTCCTCCTAATACCTTCCAGGCCACTTGTAAAACATGCTCCAAAGTGGCCTCTGGGGGCTGATGTGTAGACGCATGACCACACCGTGGCGGGATATTTGAGCCCCTCTACCTTCCCTGGATCTCCAGAGTCACTTTGGTGTAAACAGTCAGTTCCATTATAAATGGCTGCCAGGGGTATCTCTGCCCACAGGGGCCTGACTGTCAGCCAGCAGGCTCCTGTCCGGTCCACGCTTTCCTCAGCAAACACACAGGCCGCTGTGCAGGGGCCAGTGGTGGCTCTCAGCACCAGGAAACCAGCAGGGGTGGCTCTCACACCACAGGTGTTGAGTTTCAAGATTTCACAAGGGATGGTCAGAAATTGACAAGAGTGGGAAGGAAGAAGGGAGAAGGTGGATGCCTGTGAGCACCACCTGCAGGCCTGCCACATGCTGTGACCGGGACAGAGCAGAGGGGGCTGATCCTGCCCTCAAGGGTCCTGGGTGGTGAGGGGGAGGAGGAGGATCATTTCCACGGTGTCTGCCGAGGCTTACGCAGCTCTCTGCAGGTGCTGTGTTAACCTTTTAAGGGTATCGGCCCAGTTCATCTCCACAACTCCACTTCAAGACATTGTGCCCATCTTAAAGAGGCACCTGAGACTCAGGGAGGTAAAGTAGCTTGACCAGCATCACCCGGGCCTGCTTGACTCCCAAGTGCAGGCCCTCCTCTGGGCACCCACCTCTCCAGCAAACGCCAGGGCTGCCATGACCAGGCACAGGTGGGGTGCAAGCATGGGCAGACGCTGAAGCCATACCATCATTCGCTGGTGTCCCTCTGTCTCACCTTCCCTCTTCTCCCAGCAACTGAACCATCCGAACATCATCAAGTACTTGGACTCCTTTATTGAAGACAACGAGCTGAACATTGTGCTGGAGCTGGCCGATGCTGGTGACCTCTCGCAGATGATCAAGGTGAGGGGCCTAGTGGGAGGGGCTGGAGGGCCTGACACAAACCTAGGGCCGGTGGCCTCCCCTCAGCCAGAGGCAGCTGCCCTCCTCGCCAGTGCTCACAGGCCGTGGTCTGTGGGGACCTGTCAGCTCCACCCCCAGCTGCCCTTGCTGGGTGCCTCATTCTTAACACCAGCCTCAGGGAGCTCACCTCAAAGGAGAGCCACTGCCAGGCACCATGGCTCATGCCTGTAATCCCAGCACTTTGGGAAGCTGAGGCGGGAGGATTGTTCAAGAACAGCCTGGGCAACATAGCAAGACCTTGTCTCTGCAAAAAAATTCCCGCGCCTTGGGAGGCTGAGGTGAGTGGATTGCCTGAGCCCGCGGGTTTGAGACCCTCCTGGGCAACTTGGTGAGACCTCATCTCTACAGTAAATAAAAAATTAGCCGGGCGTGATAGCACGCACCTGTAGTTCCAGGTACTTGGAAGGCTGAGGCGGAAGGATCGCCGGAGCCCAGCAGGTCGAGGCTGTGGTGGCCAGGAGCGGCCACTGCACTCCAGTCTGGGCGACGGAGTGAGACTCCAACTCAAAAAAATAAAATAAAATAAAAATTAGCCAGTTGTGTGGTGGCATGTGTCTGTAGTCCCAGCTGAGACGGAAGGATTGCCTGAGCCCAAGGGATTGAGGCTGCGGTGAGCTGTGATCGTGCCACCGCACTCCAGCCTGGGCGACAGAGGGAGACCCCAACTCAATAAAAAAAGAGAGAGAGAGCCCAGTGTGCACAAAGCGAGATGACGGCGGCCTCAGACTGGTGACTGGGAGAGGGCCAGCTCTGGACAGAGGCGACTCCTCTGGTCATCCTGACCTATCCATAGGCACATGAGCCACTTCTCCTGCCTCACAGAAGGAGTAGCAGCAGCACCCTCTGTGAGGTCAGACCCCAGCTCTCAGGAAAGTGTCCTGTGGATCCAAACACCTCGTTTCACAGAGGGGAAAGCTGAGCCCAGAGACTTACCTGAGGACACCCAGCATCGGGGAACAGAGCTATTCCTGTGCCCCAGGGCTCTGTGTTCCTGACCTGAGACCCTTCAGTGGACATCGTCCCCAAGATGGTCTCCCTACCTAGAGGGGGGTCTTCACTTCCGCATAGTGACCAGCACTAGGGTCTTTAAGAGGCTGAGCGGCTAAACAAACCACACGGCAAGCTCCTGCTGTCCCCTTCCCCCTTCCCCCCCCCCCCCCCCCCGTCGGCTCTACCTGCCTCCTCCTATGTCCCAGGGCACAGGGCCACTGTGAGTCTGGCATAAGGAATCCTGCCTCCAGCCACGACCTGGTCAGGCACCCCAATGCTTCACTCACTGAGTTCCATGCTGGGCTATCTGGGTTCAGATAGCAAAGCTCAGGGAGGTCTAGTCTCCTGCCCAAGGCCACACAGCCTCTAAGTGAAGGAGCCCAGGTCGGTCTGATGCCCAGGCCTGAGCCCCTCGCTCCTTCCCCAAGGCCCTCACCTCCCTGCTGGCTTGACCTTCAGTCTCCCTCCCTGACCCATCGGTCTGCTAGTGAGTGAGACTGGGCCCTACCTCAGCACCCCTCCCCTCCCCCAGCCACACTTAGAAACAGCCAGGCAGGGATTGTGTCTTCCCACCAGGCACTGAGGATGGAGCAATTGCTCAACGCTTGTTCTGCTGATATTTGGCTCCTAGGAATACGAGTATCGTGGGGAAGTGGCATTACTTGAGCTGTTATCACCTGCTTTTATATTTTCGTTGGCATATTAATGCATTTGCAGGGATGTTCATCTCCACCAGATCCCTGGCGGGAACAGATGTGCTACATCATGTCTTGGTTCTTTCTCCCCCATCCCCACTGCACTTGTTTCTCCTTCGCATTCCTTGTTCTCTCGCTGAATGTGCATGCATTGTGTGCCCACTGTATGCGAACCCTCATGCTGAGATCTTGGGGTACCACTGATATGGGCACCACCCTCCGGGAGCCCAGATTTTAACAGGAAGGCAGACCTGTGAGTGAGCAGTTATGAGCCAGCGACAACAAGCCAATTCAGGGCCTATGAGAGTCAGGGCAGGCTTTCTGGAGGAGTTGACACTGGAGCCAAGACCTGAGGGGAGACAGTCTAGAAGCAGGAGCAGCTTGTGCAAGAGCCCAGATGAGAAGCACCGTGGTCCAGAGAGAGCATTCTGTGAGAGGAGGGGAAGGGAAGCCGAGGGGTGGACCATTGGATCATGCAGGACCTCACGTTCAGGCTCCGGATTCGGGGCCATGCCCAGAAGTCAGAGAAGTTTCTTAAGACTCGTGGCAGGTAGCAAACTAGGTCAGCTCTGTGTTCTAGAAGAAAGACTGAATGCTGAGCCAAGGGAGAGGCGAGGGCAGAGACGGAGGCGGGGGTGGATGAGGAGCAGGAGGTGGAGGAGAGGCTAAAATGCAGCCCACCCAGGATTCCTCTCCCTCCAGTGTGCCCAGATACCCTTGTGGCCCCTCAGTCCATGGAGTGGAGCTGGAGCCAGACAGATAGGTGGGAGTGTGGCTGGGCATGTGTCCCTCCTTTCCTGGCCTCAGTTCCCAGCCCTGTCCTAGGGAACGTGTGGGAAAGGGCACTGTGGGAATTGCAGGCCCGGGCACAGGCTCGTTCAGCTGAGGTGGGGGGACATATGGGTGTCCCAGCTGTCCCTTCACCTGTACCTTTTCCTTGGCTTTCCCAGGGCCAACACTGGCTCAAGGTTCAAATCTGTCACGAACCCAGCAGGATGGAGTCTGGGATGTAGTAGACTGGGTTTCTGAGCAACTCCTAGCTTCCCCTGGCTCCCTTCTGGCAGCCCCTGACCCCTCACGCCTTCCCAGACCCTGCCCTTCCCCTGTTCCCTCTGACCTGGCTCAGGAGTCTTCACCTGCAGAGCCTGGCACAGTGCAGCCCCCAGCAGGAGAGGCAAGGCAGTGGAGAGACCTGCCCTAGGCCAGACACGCCCACTGGATGACCCTGGGCAGGTCCCTGTGCCTCAGTTTCCTCTTCTGTGACATACCCAGCACAGTGCCTGGTCCTGGTGGGAGCTCGGTTTCCTTTGCCTGTCCCGCTCTCAGGCTGCCTCTGTGTTTCCAGAGGGACAGGGCCTTGCCAGGACCCCAGCCTGGGATATGCACTGTCCATGGTCCCACCCACATGCCATGGTCACTCCATTGGCCTCAGAGGCTGCTGACAACAGTGCCTGTGTCCCGAGGGCCCACAGCTCAAGGGCCGAGCAGCACCACCATAGCCACGGTGGCTGCGTTATTTACGAGGAACAGGAAGCCGGGAGTTGCTGCTGCCTGGAACCCACCAGAGACTCTGTGCCTTCCTGCTAAATGTCAGACGGCACTTATAGGACGTGACATTTAGAAAATCACCACCCTCGGCCGCACATCCCCACTTAAATGCTGTAATGAGGATTAACTAGCATCACGGTGTAAATAACATCCCAGCCTGGTCCGCCGCAGAGGCCTGGGGGTGACCCGGGGGTGGGATCTGTGCTGAGACTGGGGCGGCTCACCTGAGCCCCTTCTTGGCACCTCAGGAGGCCTTGAGGGGATTTACTGCGAGGCCAGGGCTCCCAGCCACAACTGGCCCCTGTGGGGGGTGCCCAGACCCAGATCTCAGCTGGGTGACCTTGGACGTTTCTGAACCTCTCTGAGCTCTGTCTTTCACCCCAGTGTTACTGATGCCATTAGACATGGTGAAGAGTTGGGCGTCCTAGGTAGGAGGCCTGGGGTTGAGCTGGGACTCTGTCCCTCACTGCGTGGCCCTCAGTTTCCTCGTCTGTAAGATGGGCTCTGCCCTCCTTCTTGTGGCCTGACACAGTGGCTGCAACAGCGCGTGTTAGCGCAGGCCCTCTCCTCCACCCATGCCCCCTTCCCCAGGCAGGGCCTGCACCAGAGCTGCCACCCTGACAGACTGGCCCAGCGGCACTCATGGCTGTTTCGGGGAACGGCTCCTACGCAGATGCCTGGGGCTTAGGCCACTGGTGTCCGAGTCGTGCCATCTTGATCTGGGCCGCGGCTGCAGGCGTGCTCCTAGCCTACCCTCCCAGGACTTTTGTCCCTACGGCCCACACAGTACAGCCTGAGCCTTTTTTTGTTTTGCTTTCATTCTGGAGCATTAATTATGTTTTTCTGGCAGTGAAGTAGACTGAGGCCTGTTGAAACTGGGGTCCATTTCCTTGAGGTTCTCATCGTGTTTGTTGATGGTCGCAGTGCTCTGGGATTGGCTGACTTCCAGGAAAGTGGGGCGGTTGTGATTAGGCCGGGGCAGGGGGCAAGGAGTGTCCATACCCAGGCTATTCCCACCAGGAGCTCCCTGTGGGGACTGTGTCCAGCAGGTTCCAGAAAAATGTGACCAAGGGCTGTCATCACCATCTTCGGTCCAACCCATGCGGAGACACCAGACCTTCCCTGCCCTCACAGAGCTCACAGGGCAGGGACAGGGCGGCCACCGTGCATGATCTGGGTCACAGCAGCAGCATGAATGCAGCACTCCTGGTTCTTGGTTGCCTGTTCAGCAGCCTGAGCACTCGCTGGTGCCAGGCACCAGTGTCCACCAGGAAAGGACGGGGCAGCGCCCATGGCCGTCCCTGTGGAAGCCCGCTCACTGGGGCCCGTCCATCTGTCTGTCCCCGCATGCAGTACTTCAAGAAGCAGAAGCGGCTCATCCCCGAGAGAACCGTGTGGAAGTACTTCGTGCAGCTCTGCAGCGCCGTGGAGCACATGCACTCGCGCCGGGTCATGCACCGAGGTATGTGCTCCCTCCAGAGTCCGCTTCCTGGTGGCTTCTCAGGGGCAGCCCCTTGGGGGGTTGGACCACTCTGCATGCCCCGCATCAGGGGCCTGTCCATGGTGCAGAGTGCTATGAGCCCCGGGGGCGGGGGCCACTCTTGGCACACCATCTCCAGCCCCCAGCACTAGCCCGGGACGTTGGGAACATCCCACAGCAGGGACCCTTCCTAGGGTCTCTGACATCTTGATGGGTATTGGCGGGACACAGGAGCGGAGACCCCTGCAGGAGGGTTTTCAGAAGCTGACAGCATCCGAGTTGTGAGGAAGGACCTGCCAGGTGTCAGGCAGGGCGCTGGGTCCTGAAGATGGGCTGCCTCATGACTCTTCTGTTCCTCCCTTTCCTATGCTTATCGGTGTCTGCACCAGCCATGGGAGTATAGCACGGGGGTTTGCTGAGGGTGTGGGTCGTTAGTCACACAGATTTTCACTGAGAGCCTGCTATGTGCTAGGCACTGTTCTAGGCACTGGAGGTGAAGCTGTAGAAAAGAAAATAGCAGCACAAAAGTCCCAGCTCCCCTAGATCTCATAGCAGCTCTGTTAGACCCATTTTACAGGTGAAAAAACTGAGACTCAGAGAGACAGTAAATATCCCAAGGCCCCACAACCAGAGCCATGGTGGAGCCTTGGCCTGAAGGAGCAGGATGGGGCTGGGCTGCCCATCACCTGGACTCCCCCTTCCTCCTGCCCCCCACCCACTGCAGGCCTCCTGTCCCCAAACTCACCCCCTTCTCCTTGCTCACAGACATCAAGCCTGCCAACGTGTTCATCACGGCCACGGGCGTCGTGAAGCTCGGTGACCTTGGTCTGGGTCGCTTCTTCAGCTCTGAGACCACCGCGGCCCACTCCCTAGGTAAGGGGGGCCTTGTCTGCACCTCGGCAGCCCCCAGTGGTCTTGGTGCCCATGTGGTGAGATGCAAATGTTCTCCCCACGTACCTTTGGTCAGTGAGTATGGGAAAATGCCTTTTTCGAGCCCCAGAGTTTACGCATCTCTTCAGAATAGCAAGGAGCCCAGCTGTCACCCTGACCCTTCCAGGGAGGCTGAGCCCGTCGTGTGGAGTGGAAGGGTTATCTATCGCACGTGGCAGTCGTCTCCCAGCACTGTGCATGTCCCACACTCGGCACCCCATGGGGTCCATTCCTCCTGGGGGTAGACATTGGAGCTGGTTCATTTTTGGCTTTTAAACAGGCAGTATTGAAGCTGTGGGGGCCAGGTGCTCATGGTCGGACCGCATGATGGATGGAAGGCACCTTTCTGGGCCTGTCCCTGCTCAGGGCCGTGTGCCCGGTATCCAGTAGGTGCCCATTGAGCTAAGGGCTGCACAGGAGCTCTGCAAGGCCCTGCTTACAGGACGGGCTCCTGGTACCAAGAGCCTCCACCCACCCAGGCGACAGGGACAGTGACATGTAGCTGGACCGTAAAGGACAACTAGGTGCTATTGGGGCAAGGAGAGAGGGAACGGCATCCCAGGAGAGGGAATGGGTGAACCTCGGAGTGAGGCTGAGCCGGTGGCTGGGTTTGACCAGAAAGCAGGGATTTTGGGAGGTCTGCAGGAGCAGCGGGAAAGGTGGGTGGGGCCTAGAATGCCAAGCTCAGGGTGAGGCCTGTGTCTCAGGGCACTTGAAGCAATGGTGATGTCTGAGTCCACATGCCGGATGTGGAGCTGAATGTGAACCTGAAATGGCAGGCGGTGGGAAACTGTTCATTGAGTGAGACTGTTCACTGAGTGAGCATATAGAAGCCAACAAAGCCCCAGTGGAACCCGAACATAAGGCCTTGTGTGTGTCTCGTGGCATCCCTCCCGCCACTCCACAACTCAAGCTGGATGTCCCTGTCCCCAGACCCCCGAGTGCCCGTGGCAAGCTTTGTGTGCACAGGCAAGTCTGGGGAGGGTGGAGGTGATTTCTGAAAGGCTCACTTTCCTGTGGAGACCTGCAAATGGCGTGTGATTAGGGGAAATGCCTCAGGGCTCAAGATCCCAGCTTCGAGCTGCTCATGGGTGGGGCAGAGGGGATGGGAAAGGGGCTGTGTGTGTTTTGAAACTCCTGTCCCCATCCCCCCTGGAAACACCTGGCCAGGCCCCAGGAGCTTTTCCCTTGGCTGCAAAGGAAAGAATGGACCAGGACCCAGCGGGGACAGCGTAGGATGGTCCATTCACACCCCCTTGGGGGCCAGAGGATCCTTCCTTTTTGCAGAGGAGGAATCCGGGGAGCATGAGAGACGTTCCCAAGGTCACGTGGCAGCAGAGCCGGGACCTGAACGCAGGCCTTGCTGCACAGAGCCCTTGCTGCTTCCAGAAGACCAGGACTGGGCCTTGGAGGGTCGTGTGAGGGCCTCCCTCTGGGGACCACACTGCTGACTCTCCATTGCCAGAAGGAAACCTTGCTTTTTTTGTCCCCTCAGACATTTATTTCCCTGGGAAAGACAAAGCATTCCGGTTGCATTAGGACTGTTTACCTATCTGGCTTCAGAGCTTCAAAAAGGCTGGAAAATTCAAGGGCAGTCGTCAAAGAGAAGAGTTAACCCACTGTCTCCTGCCCCCTGTCAGTCAGCTCCGAGCCTTCTCTGTCCCGCTGCAGAAGACTGCGGCGCCCCGTCAGAGTCGGTTAGGATCGCAGCTTCGGGAACGGGTAGAGATGCGGTCTCATCCGACAGTGTGATCTTATCGACTTGGACTGGTGCACTTATTATATTAATGAGAAGAAATTGGAACTCGGGAGCAGGCCACCCTCGCAAGCCGGGCTCTTCCCGAGGCTTCCAAGCTGCGGTCGGACCGCGTGATGGGTGGAAGGCGTCCTCCTGGGCCTGTCTCTGCTCAGGGCCGTGTGCCCGGTATCCAGGAGGTGCCCACTGAGCTGAGGCCTGTGCAGGAGCTCCGCAAGGCCCTGTTCACAGGACGGGCTCCTGGTACCAAGAGCCGCCACCCACCCAGGCAACAGGACAGAGACAATCAGTGCAGGGTCAAAGCCCAGGACCTGGAGGAGGCTCTGCAAACAGCTAAGTCTCGCACACACATTGGTCGGGCAAGAGACTGAACTAATTACCACGGCATCGTGACTCAGGAAGGACACGGGGGCAGGGGCCCCTTCACACCCCGTGCGTGGGTATGAATTATGCATCTGCCACGTCCAGTGCGCACCTACTACGTGGGAACGCTGGGGTGGCAGCTGTGTTGCCCCGGCAACCACCTCTCTCCTAAGGCTGCTGACCCGAGAACTGGGCTTATGCAAATCTGCTCTCTTCCCGCCTCCCCCGCCCTCAGCCCCCTCCCCGCCTCTGTATTTGCTAACACGAGGCTGGCATGAAAGGGCATTAGTCAGTGGCATGGTCGGGCTGACAGGTGCGGTACCCAGCGGTGGCAGAGCGGCTGCCTCGGTGTCAGGAATAGGAGCCGTAATTAGAGCGCAGAACAGAATGAGCGTCAGACGAATTACCAGGCAGCAGATCATATTTGTCAGGAAGGATTGCATACATAAAAATTAAGTGACAGTACACGCCGGCGTAATGAAAGAAAAATGAAAGATTTGCCTATACACAGCTCACAAGCTACAAGCAAGTGTCTCGCTCCAAGCAACGGCAGCAGCTGCAAGACAAATTGTGGGGCTGGGAGAGTAGGCGCACAGGCCTGGCTCGCAGCGGCAGTGACAGGGCGGCCACGGGCTGGGGGGGGAGAGAGACCAGCTTACGCCCAGGCCGGGCCGGGGCGACCCTGTTGGTACTCAACGGTTCAGGCACGTTGAGCCTCCTGCGCTTGGCCTGGCCACAGGGCCTATGTTCCTTTTTCTTTGAGTGGGCTGTCTGGCCCTGGGCTGGGTGCAGGGGACATGCCATTATGCAGTCTTCCCTGTTTTTGAGGGGACAGACACAGGCTCTGGTGGCAAGGCAAGGGGACGGGTGGGACTGCTTCCTGAGGGCCCACCGTGCGCAGGCAGGTGTCATGCTCTATGATTTAAATAACACCACAAGGAGCCAGGGTGACCTGGAGCCCATGACCAGCTCAGCCCCTTCCAGAGCTGCCCTGACTTTGGTTTTCTGTGGCCACCACACTTGCAGAAAAGGACAAAAACGAGGCTTAGCAAAACATTTGAAAAACATGTTGATTTTATGTAAATCACCACCACAAGACTTATTATCTCTGTCTTACAGGTGAGGAAACTGAGGCTCAGAGAGGTGAGACCACATCCCTGTGGCCACCCAGCAGGCGGGTACTAGAACCCCGCAGGAAGTCACCTCAGGTCCAGGTGCTTTTCTCGGGGCACCAGCCACAGCATGGCCTGGAGAAGGGTTGGGTTGCAGGTACCCAGGGAAGGGGTCCAGAGGATTCCCCCGGAGCCCTTAGGTGCGGGCACCTTGTAGGGCTCTGAGTGCCTGATTGTATGAGGACACGCCCATTCAGCATCATCAGCAGTGAATGTCCATGAGGGATCTGGGGGCTTGTCAGGGCCCACGGGGAAGGAGGGAGCCTCCTCTCCCTGTGGCAGTGCTGCCTAGCTGGGGACTACGCTGTGCCATGACATGCCTGTGACCGGACCTGGCACCAGGGGGCCTCGTGGGATGTTTGCTGAGTATATGGACATCCCCCGTGCCAGGCATCCCTGGGGATGCCTGTCGGCACAGGCACGGAGGACCGGAGGACTGTACAGATTTGTCTCCAGCCTCTTCCTGTGTGGGCTGCACCCCACGGGCCATCCCGACGGCGCAGGATGTCTGGGATCAGCCCTGCAGTCCCTTGGGCCCAGCAGTCCTGCTTTAATAGATAGCTCAGGCCTGAGTGTCAGCCAGGGTTCTGAGCACTGACCTCAGGGAGGCAGGTCATGGGCTGCCATGTTCCTGGCATTTTCAGGGGCACATGTTAGAAAGAGAAGAGCTGATGTCAGAGTTGAGGCGGGGGTCTTAAGAGGACAGCATGTAAAGAATTAACTCGGACCTCGTTTACAGACGACAGCTCATTGGCTCGTCCACTCATTCATTCATTCAACAAGCATCTGTGCCAGACCCTCGGCTCGGCCCCTGCGCTATGAGCCCACAGCCCAGGAAGAGAATCCATTTCGTGTTCACTAACTCAACACTGTTCTAACAATCACCTCCCATTTTCCAGAGAGGGAACCCGAGGCTGAGGGGGAGACTGAAGCTGAGAGAGAGTTTCTGTTCTCAGACAGTGAGCCAGCAGGTCGAGCCAGCCAGGTCCAGCACCAACGCCCCGAGGTCTCCACCTGCCCCTGCCTCCCCAATCAAGGATCTGACACACTGAAGTACAGCTGTCTAGCCCCTTGTCCCACCCAGTGGACGGATGTCGGCAATGAGACCACGTTTCTCCAGCTGTTTTCCGTTCCACCATTTGGGGGAAAGGGGCAGTGTGCAGGCACCAGCCTCTCCTTCCCATGAAGTCTGCCGTTTCCGTATCTAAGGAACGTGTTTCAAACACCACAAGCATTTCAAAGCATGGCAAAATTTGTTTGACAGGAGTGGCGCATCTCGGAAACAGGGCCCCTTTAATCAGCCTCCCCCTTTGAGGTCCCGCGCTCTCCTCTGATACCTGCTGGGTTTGAAATTGGGGAGTTCTAGGTACAGAAGGTCAGGGTTTGTGAGGCTCCTCTTGCATACACACAGCTCTATCCCCCACTGTGAGGAGGGCAGTGGGAGTTGCTGGGAGCGGGTTGAGACCCAGGCTGTGCACAGCTCTGCCTCGGCTCGAAACATGGCGGGTGATGGGCTGAGATAGGACCAGCCATGCTGCCCACGGAGCTCCCCCCCAGGCAGGGCCCCGTCCGTGGAGGCAGCACCTCCTGCCAGCTTCTCTCACTCTTCCCAGAATCCTCACTCCCCTGGGGTCTAGGGACACATCCTCCAGTGGCCCACTGCAAGCTGAGGTTTCTTTGAAGCCTTTCGTTTTATCTTTAAAACTCTTGCAAGTTGTGCATTGTACTCTGTAATATTTGAGTATTTGTTGTTGGCATAAAAATCAGGTTTTACGTGACTTATTCCCAGATAAAACTGGCATTATGGGAAGGGGTGCTGCGTTCACCCCCTGTAGCTCCGTGCACTCCTGGCACAAGTTGAGGACACCTGGTGAGGCAGTGCACCCCAACTTTGGGATGCACAGACCAAGGGGAAACCCCCTCTCCTGCGTCAGGGGACTGGAGCGTCTGCCAGGAGGTGGGGACGTGAGGACTCTGTGCCCAGCATGGGATAGGCCAAACCTCGCTCAGTTAATGCTACATAAAGTCACTTTATTTACTTTTTAGTTCCACAGATATTTACTGAGCATCTGAAAGAATGAACAGGTAGATGAGTGAGACTTTGTGGCAGCTCCTCTCAGACTTTACATATATCAGAAACTCCCAGGGGCCTGTGAGAGATGCAGGTATCCAAGTTTCACCCCTGAAGATAATGACCCCACAGGCCCGCAGTTGGGCTGGGGATCCAGATTTTTTTTTTTTTGAATCGGGGTCCCACTCTGTTGCCCAGACTGGAGGGCGGTGGCATGCTTCTGGCCACTGCAGCCTCGACCCACTCAGCCTTCCAAGTAGCAGGAATTACAGGCGCGTGCTATCACACCCAGCTAATTTTTGATTTATTGTAGAGACGAGGTCTCGCCAAGTTGCCTGGACGGGTCTCAAACCCACAGGCTCAGGCAATCCACTCGCCTCAGCCTCCCAAAGTGCTGGGATTACAGTGCTGTCACCACTGATTAGTCTGGACTTTCTGTGATAGATGTGGTCAGCTGGCTTCTTCTGGACACTTCCTGGGACAGACAATTCCTGATGGGCCCTAGCAGAGTCAGGACTCAGTTAACCTTTGGTGTAGATGGGTGGGTGGGTGGATGGATGGATGGATGGATGGATGGATGGATGGATGGATTGTTAGATGGATTGTTGGATGGATGGGTATGAATGGGTGGGTGATGGGTGGGTGAATGGATAGATAGATAATTATATGGGTGATGGGTGGGTAGATGGATGAATGGAAGGGTGATGTGTTGATGCATGGATGGGTGGGTGGGTGGATGGATGAATGATGGGTGGGTGGATGGGTAGGTGAGTGGATGGATGGTTGGATAGATGAGTGATGGGTGGGTGGGTGGGTGGACAGATGATTGGATGGTAGGTGGATGAATGATTGGATGGATGGATGGATGATGGGTGAGTGGATGGGTAAGTGGATGGATGGATAGATAGTAGGTGGGTGGATGGATGGATGATTGGATGGATGGGTGACAGGTGGATAGATGAGTGATGGGTGAGTGGGGCTGAATGGATGGATGGATGGATGGATGGATGGGTAATGGGTAGGTGGGTGGGTCGATAGATGGATGAGTGATGAGTGGATGAGTGGTGGATGATTGGATGGAGGAGTGATGGGTGGGTGGATAGATGGATGAGCAATGGATGGGTAGGTGATGGGTGGTTGGATGGATAGATGGCTGGACAGACATGCTGGATAGACAGACTGATGGACAAATGAATGAGTGAATGGGTGATGGATAACTGGATAGGTGGGTGGGTAGACAATAGATGGAGGGACAGACAGAAGGATCAAGGATGAATGGGTGGCATCTTAGAAGAAAGCTCCAAACTGCGTTTGGGTGTCTGCCTTTTGTCTTTACACCAGTGGAAACTGCGGTGAACAGAAGGAGCAGGGAGGAGTGGCGAGTGGAGGGGAAGGAGGGTCAGAACCCCTGAGCCTCTCTCTGCCTGTGTGCCCCAGGCTTTCTCCACAAGCCAGGCCAAGGCAGGGATCTGTCGGCAGAGGGAGAAAGCGGTGACTGAACAGAGAGAAACAAACCACATGGTCAGCCAGCTGAGCATCTGGCTCCCCCTGGCAGGGGAGGGGTGGTTTAAGGCGGATCTTAGAGGGGCATGCCAGGTGGCAAAGGGAGCAGCATGTGTAAAGGTGCAGAGGCGAGTGGAGAGTAGGCTGGGGCTGGGGCTGATGTGGAGGATCCAGGTTGGGGCCAGGCCTCAGAGCCCTTGCTTTCAGACAAGCCTGCCCAAAATGGCCCAGGCCATAGCCCTGGCCCTGGCCACTCTGCGGGTCGCCTCTCCCTGCAGAGACCCCCCTTAGAGACCCTGGCAGAGTCAAAATGGGTGGGAAGAGCTGTCAGGGTCAGCAGCAGTGGACGTTGCTGTCCCTCACTAAGGACAGAGGCCCTGACTGCCACCTGTTCCCCATTGCCTCCATGTGTACTCCATCATCCCTACGTTGTCATAAACCCTGGGTGCTAGAATCCACTTCCAGTTGTCCTTCGGTTCCCATGGTTAGCCGAGAACTGTTCAGTCCAACATGTGTCTTGACTGTGGCAAGTTGTATGTTTCCCACTTGGCTGTGCATTTAGCTTTGCTCCCTCATGACCAGCACGTACAAGGTGTTGCTACTGGAAGCCACAATTTGCTCTCCCAGAGAATCCCACGCAGATTCCTGTGTTGACTGACACTCTTCCTGCTGAAGAGCAATTAGCCCCCTGATGTCAGCCATAAAGGATGACACGTTTCTCAAAATCCTGTCTTTAAGTGATGTCTGCTGTCCTTGTGTCAGGATTCTTGCCATGAAAGGGAGCTTGGTCTCCTGATAAGGTAGTAATCATGTTTGGGACGCTTGAGCTCATGCAGATGGTCCTCTCAGGCCGCCATCAGTTCAATAAGCAGTGGGCTGCAAGAAAGAGCTGTTAGCACTGACACGCCCTGTCTGATGGACAGCATGCGGATGGACTGTGTGACTCAGTGGTGGATACTCACAGGGCACCCACCACAAGCTGTCCTGTACAGGGTGCTGGGACACCTGGCAGATAAGGGCCAGCCCTGGGAACTCGCAGCCCAGAGCAGAGGCTTCCAGCACTGTCCACAGCCTCTCTGCATGAGCAGGATGGAGTGTTTCATCCATCTTGGTACAATAAGAAAAACAAGAATGCCATCAAATTCAAAAAAATCAATTTTTCATTTGCAAAGAACTGTCCTTGACTTTGAAAGTATGAGTTTTCCAAATAGTGTTAAGCTGGCTTCCCCCGCCCCAAATAATACTGACACTAGGCGGTAGTTGGGGCTTTTGTGTTTTTTAGATGCCCATCCTTGGCAAAATGAAAAGTTACCCACCCTGTGTTTGCCCCGAAACCTCTTTTTTTTTTTTATTTAATCTATATTTTTTATTTTGATATTGTGGGGTACAGCTAAGGGTTAGGTATACAAATATGCTTCATTCAGGTCCCCTTGTTGATAACTGGTGTCTCCCCGTCTCTAGACAGATGTTTACTACCATTAGTCCTGCCCCCCCCATAGTTTCCCAACACTGTCAGTCATTTTCTTATAGTAGTGCATTGGATGATCAAGCTGAAACCTCTTTTGCTCACGAAACTCTGCAGCCTGGGCCTGCTGCTTTCAGAGTCTAGCTCACTGAGTGGTCTGTTCTGGGGACCAGGACCCTTCTTTCATCGTGTCTGTCTCAGCCCAGCATCTGCCACATTGGACTTCAGCATCCCTCATAAATGGTGGTTAGATCACCAGCAGCCTCTTTCTCACGATACGGTGTCTCTAGGCCACTGAGAATGTTCTGCTGTAGCAACCTTGCAAATCCACTCCTAAAGCCTCCAAACCGTCAGTCTCCAAATGGGTTGATACCAGAAACTCAGGTTACAAATCTAGATTCCTGGACCCCACTCCACACCTGTTGGAACACCCCTTCTGCTGCCATTTTCATGCCTCTAGTGATGGGGAGCTCACTCCTTCCCAGAATATCCTCCCATCTTTGCAGTTCCAGCTCTTCAAAAGTGTGTCCTGCAGGGACTGGGAGAATAGGGCACACCCCCTCAGTGTCCTTATGCTGGCCTTTCCTGGGGGAAGAATAGGGACCCTGAAGGCAGGCCCTGAAACCCTCTGGCCTTCTTCCTGGCAGCTGACCCCCATCCTCACCTTTGGCTTTGAACTTTGGCCTTTTGTCTTCAGCCACTCAGATAGTGTGTAGTTGTGCCTCATCGTGACTTAATTTGCACTTCCCTGATGAGTCATAAGAAAAGCAGTGCCATTGCGTGTGCGTTGGCCATTTGAATGTTCTCTTTTGTGAAGTGCAGGGTCTTGTGCTCATTTAAAGAAGGGGGTTGTTTGTCTTCTACTTAGTGATTTTAGAAACTTTAAACTGTATCCCACATATGAGCCTACTGTGTGGTAAATGGCATGAGATGATTTTCTCCCAGTACTGTATTTGCCCTTTTAGCTCTCTGCATGGTGTATTTTGACCAACTGACATGAAAGACTTACAGATCTTTTCTCTTGTGGCGGGTGCTTTTTCTATCCTGTTTAAGAAGCCACCCCCAGTGTGGATGTGCTGATCAGTGCTGTGTGTTCAGTTTCTGGAGCCTGAGAGTCTGGGTTTGAACCCATTCCCACCACTTTTATGCAAGTCTCTTCACCTGTCTGAGCCTCAGTTTCTCCATCTGAAAACTGGGATGCCTCCTCCTGAGACTGTTGGGACCAGGGATGAGGTAACACGTGAAATGCTTGCTCATCCTCAACATGGTGGTTTTCCTTTCACTGTTGAGAGCCTGATCCTGACTCTTGTGGGATTCAGTCACCTTAAAGGACATCTGGCCACAGCATCCCATTACCATTGGAAATTGGCAGAAACACCAAGCCCAGCTACCCAGCCCCAACCTGATTCTTAGGTCTTGGTGGGTCCAGGGAATCTATTTAAAGTCCCCAGTCCTCTAATGCCCAACTAGTGTGGGGTCCTCCAATTTGTCCCCAACATCTCATCTGATAGAGGGGACAGGCACAGAGAGGAAGAGGGGTTGCTCAGAGACTGGAGCCCGGTCTCTCCCCAGCTCCCATGTGCCCTCCCATCCCACACGGCCCTGGACTCCTCCCGCTGTCCCTGCATGGAGTGTAAGCACCCACCTTTGCTGTGTTTCAGTCGGGACACCATACTACATGTCGCCGGAGAGGATTCATGAGAATGGCTACAACTTCAAGTCCGACATCTGGTCCCTGGGTTGTTTGCTGTACGAGGTGAGCCCCTGGCCGCAGCTCAGCGGCATTAGGCAGGGCATGCATGGGGTGCCCAGTTAGGGCAGGGCTTATCCTCCCCAGCTCAGCAGGGGAGCCAGGTATATCACATCCGCCCAAGGCACCGGTGCCACCAGGGCCTGTCCTTCACCCTGGCAGCCGAGCATGGGCCCTGGTCTTGTCCTTGAGCTGCTTAGGACCAGGAAGGGGGGATGGACTGGAAGCAGACAGAGGGAATACAGGCAGGGATCTAGCTTCTCAGACAACTCGTCTGAGGCCCCAGACTTCCAGCTGCCACTGTTTTCCCTGGCAACCATGTTAACACGCTGATGATGTTGTTCATTGTTCATTATTTGCCATGGATCAGGCCCCACACAGGGCGCTGGGGACAGGAGACAGACCTGCTCATGGCTCTGCATCGCTCCCCACTGGAGAGTGGCCCCATTCCTCCAGGCCCAGCAACAGGGGTCTCACTGAAGACTACCACCCCTTCCCTGAGTCCTGAATGGAGCCATTGGATAGCCATTTCCAGATCTGGTGGCCAGCATGGACCAAGGGACAGGAGCATATCTGAGTCTTGGTGGGCCCAGACTTGAGACAGTATGAATAAATGGAAGCCCCACCTATTTTGGCCAGCCACACTGGGGCCCCAGGTAACTGGGGTCTAGGGAGCAGCAACCACTCTAAGAACTGAACCCATTGCAGCCACCAGCAGGAGGGCCCGAGGCCCCTGGGGTCTCAAATTGGCAGTCCCACCCTCCTACCACTTTGTCCCTGGTCCCCCTAATGCTGGGTGGCTCCAGGATTCCATCCATCTTGCTGAGTCCATCTCCCCATTTGTAAAATGGGAATATCAGTACCTGTCCTGCATTGTCACAGTCCTGATGAATGAAATGTCAGACAGGAAAGGGCCTTGGAGACCTGCAGGGGCTGTGAGACACCAGGCACAGCTTGGTTTTAAGATCACACCTTGAAAAGTTTTCCACTTTCCCTGGGACCCACTTGTGCATATGTGGGGTCTGCTTTGCAGCAGATATGCTGAAATTACCTTAATCAAGTCAATGTGGCCAGTGATGGTCAACAGCAGTGACACTCAGGACAGTGTGTCCAGCTGCTTTGAGTGTTTTGTTTCTTTGCCTCCTTGGGACTGTCAACTCCAAGGACTGACCTCACAGCCCTTGGGTATGAGCGCGAGGAATCCCCTGCCTGTTGCTGGGCCACGTGGGGACCATGGCTACTCTCGTGGCCAGGCTCTTTTGGCAGTAAGATGTTTCCTCCCCACACTGTAGTCTTAGACTATCTGATCAAAACTCTGGTCCCTTTGCAAGGTGTCAGCTTCACGACACCTTTATTTTTAAGCCAGTGGCCTGCTACTAATAAGTACAAGTATCTCACTTAAAAAGATCGGCTGGAGGAGTGAACCTTGTGGCATCGGTGCTTTGGACCCCCTCCTTCCAGAGGTCAGCAGACGTGGGTGACCAGCTGTGTTGTCTGGAGGGTCTGTGGTGAGTCGGGCCCTGGCAGTCGGAACTGGGAAGCAGGCTATGTTCTCGTTCCAGGGCTCCACAGGGCATGGTTTGGAGGAGTTTTTTTGTTTTGTTTTTTGTTTTTTTTTGAGTTGGAGTCTCACTCGGTCGCCCAGACTGGAGTGCAGTGGCCGCTCCCGGCCACCTCAGCCTCGCCTGCTGGGCTCCAGCGATCCTTCCGCCTCAGCCTTCCGAGTAGCCAGAATTACAGGCATGCACTACCACGCCTGGCTGATTTTTTGATTTATTGGAGAGATGAGGTCTCGCTGCCCAGGCGGGTCTCAAACCCGCGGGCTCAGGCAATCCACTCACCTCAACCTCCCAAAGGCGCGGGATTACAGGCTGAGCCACCGAACCCGGCTAGGAGTTCTTTTAATGAGCACCTAGCTGCAGCTGCGGAGGCTCAGGGAGTGCAGAGCAGTGAAGGGGGCCTCCACTGGTGAAAGGGGGCTGAGCTGTGTTTCCTCCCCCCGTCCCCATCTCTTTATAGCCCGGCTCCTGGGTGGGTTTGGAGTTAGGGGTGTTGAACAGGTGGGGAAGCCTGGGGAGGACGTGGCTGCAGAAGGAATTGGAGGGAAGTCAGTGTCTTTATCAAGAGAGAAAAGAGATGAAAATCAGAACTCTTCCCAGCAATAACAGAAAAGAAACCTGCTTGTATTGGGTGCCCTGCATGCCTGCACATTTATGAAGTCCCAGGAAGGGTGTTTGTTATTTTGCCGAGAAGTCATTGAAACCAGATGGACAGGGCCCCAGGATCAGGAGGAGTGCCGTGTTACACAGAGCTGCTGTGGTATTGATGTTTGTCACCCAAGATGAATCATGAACTCAGGGTCTCTCTGGCCATCCCTCAAGTCCAGACACTTCTGCAGGTGAACACTGTGACCACCAAGGCCAGTGACAAAGCCAAGCCCAGCTGTCACCCAGCTCAGTGCTCCAGGGTCAGCAGCCCCCCAGCCTAGGGTCTGATGAGGTGATTCAGACCTCCCTCTGAGTGGGTGTCATCTACCTGGTGCCAGATCCTGGGGGCAAGGACAGCTGTTTTGGGTCACCCAAGGCCCAAGCAGGCTGTAGGCATAGTAGGCAGTCAGGCGAGTGTGCGCAACTCAGAGCTGGGACTTTGGGTGAGAGACGCAGGGGCCTGCCAGGAGCCCAGACTGGTCAGAAGGATGCAAGCTCCAAGCCGCAGCTCCAGCCCTCTCCCACAGGAAGATCTGGGGCAAGGCAGCCCCCATGGGCTCCAGCCATACCGTGTATAGAGTGGGGTCCCAGTCTGCCTTGTGGGAAGCACCCGACTCAGAGGCGGCCCTCAGGCTTGTCCAAGCCACTGACGCAGTGCGAGCTGAGCTCTGACACCTCTGCCCACCTCGGGTGGGAGGCCCTGCAGCTTGCCACATTTCCCTTTCTGCTTTGGCCAGCAGGAAGCCAAAGTACAGCTCAGTGTCAGTCCCTGGGGAGCACTCTGCTTTGTCCTCCCATCCTCGTGTACGCAGCCCCTCGTCCAGATGGTTTTCTTCCTTTTTCTGTTCTGCGCTTTGCATTTTCGTAAACTGCTTCTTGCCCTTCGTGAACCACGAGGGGCTCCAAACATCCACAAACACACGCAGGCCGATGGGTGACAGAGCTGAGCGCATCTCCCCAGGGCTGGGCCGGGGAGGGCAGCAGCTGGTTCCCTCCGCGTGTGCCAAGCCTTCTGCCCAAGAGCGGCCCTGCGGTGGCCAGCCCTGTTCCCTGCCCAAGCCTTTGTCTCGGCTTCTCTGAGGAGGCAGACACAGCCCGGCCAGCTGTGCCAGGCCCACAGCAGCAGCCTCACCGGACTCCTGGTAGGCAGTCGCCCTTCTGGTCCTCCTCATGGGCACCTGAGCGCATGTCTAACGAGGCAGCATTCCACCTTGGTGGCTCCCCCGCTTCCAGGCTTGAGCTCTGCAGAGTTGATTTGTTTGTTGTGGGTGAGCGGGCAGTGGGGCATCAGCCAGAGAGGGACATGTCGGAAGTGGGAAGTCAATGAAACAAATCAATCCAGTCCTCCGGGACAGTAACACCAATCTCAACCTGATGGCCCTGACCCCCCACAAAAGAGGGTTTGCATGGCTGGCAGGACCACGCCAGCCCCTCCAAGGGGGACAGGGTAGGGGCTCTGCCCCAGGTGGTATCCCTCCCCACTCCTGCAGCCCAGTAGGGGAAGAGGGAGCGGGTGTGCCCTGGCAGACAGGGAGGGGCTGCCTCGAGCCCAGGGCTGTGGTAATTGGAAGGAGACATCCTGCAGTCACGACTGAGCCGCCTGTTCCACAGCCTGTTGTGTCCTCCAGGGGCACCAACTGGAGCGCTGTGACAGAGCCCCGCCCCCTCCAGATTCAGGAATCTTAGGGTTCCTTGGTGGAACACACCCCGGTCAGGATGGCCCAAAAAGACCTTCCCTTCCCCAAGCCCCAGTGTAGCCTGGGAAGTCCCAGAAGCCCCTTCGTCGTTTCCTGTGGCTGCAGTAACCTATTCCCAATGCTGATGGCTTCAAATGTCATACATGAATTCTTTTCCAGTTCTGCAGGCCAGAAACTCAAACTCCGTCTCTCCGGCCAAGGCGGCTTCCTCCTTGGCCTCTCCTGCCTGCGCTCCAGGGCTTCTCCTAGTGGGCTCCAGACTCCTGCCTCCATTGGCATGTCCCCTACTCCTCTTTTGCAGGCATGTCCCCCTGCATCCCTTTCAAAAGAGCCCTGTGGTTACATGGAGCCCATCTGGATGACCTAGAATAATCTCCCACCTCAGGACCCTAAATTTAATCATACCCGCAAAATCCTACTTGTCCTATGAGGTGACGTTTACATGGGTGTCTCTGGGGCCCATTATGGAGCCCATCACACCCCCTCTGGAACCTGGGCATCCGGCTGTCACTGAGGACTCCCTGAGGTCACCTGAAGTTGCCGAGGCTGACCCGTGGCCAGCGAGGAGCCGCCACCAAGCACCACAACCGGCCTGTGGCCCTCTGTGGTGCCCCATGGAGTGTCTTGGAAGGTCAGCATCAGGAGACGTGCCAGGTGGCTCTGCATTGCTGCCACGGACACCCGCTTGATTCAAGGCTCGCAGGCTGGGCTGCGAGGAGCACTCCGCAGGGGCTCCTCGGCCAGGAGCGCATCGGATGCCTGAGCATGACTGTCGGAAGGCCCAGTGCTTTATTTTCATTACCCAGCACGCCCATGGAGGCACCCAGCAGGCTGCCTGAGCTTTGCAGAATTTACTTATTTACATGGAGCTCAGCTCTGAGCATGGAGCTGAAGGGGCTTGTTTGGTGCCAGCCTTGGGATCCTCATGGAAGGGCCTCCCCATGCAGCCCCGAGGGCCTCTTGTGGGACTGAGACCCAGCAAGACAGAGGGGAAAGGTCAGCTGTGTCGAGCCCGGGGTCTGCTATGGAATTCTGCTGGGGTGTGCTCGGAGACAACCGGGTGACAAGATGGGAGACTGAGGCGCTGACAGGCGGGCATCAGATGCGATCGCTGTTCTCGCTGAAGTCTGTTCCCCTTCTCCTCTTGACATTCTCCGGTCACACACCCGTTTCTTAGAGTCCTCCCCGCAGGGGCCAGGGCCCACCCGCTCCCTTTTCCTTGGCTGTGTGTCACCCCGATGATACCCGAGAGAAGAAATGTTGCATTTGAGAAGCAGGGCTGAGAGCCATGGCTTCCGCAGTTCTAACGAGGTCCTAGATCAGCCCCGGATGGCAATTCCTCTTCTACTTCAACCAGTCAGGGGCCGGGTGGGCACCGGCATGAGAAGATCTCACCAGTGGGGAATCGTTCTCTTCCCAGCAGCCCAGAGGTTCCTTCACAGCCCATCATCCTGACCTGGGAGGAAGGCCCGTGGCCGGCAGCAGGAGGGGGAGTCGGTCAGGATGCTGCTCTGCTAGAGTCTGTGTCTACAACTGGAGGAGCCCCTGGGAGCAGGGAAGGCTGGGGTGGCCCACTGTCGACCCTGTTCCAAAAGCTGCTCTCAGATGATGTGGGGAAGGCACTGGGGAGGATGGAGAAGTGATTTGAATCTGGGGGCTCCCTGCCCCCTCCAGTTTCCTGGGGCATTTGGAGTCCTGAGCATCGAGGTTTGTAAAAGTCAGATCAGATTGGCTTGTTGGAGGTCGAGCGGTTCCTCTCCCAGGCCAGACACAGGAAAAACCAGGGCCCGCATGAACGGGGCCAACATGTAAATGTCCTTTCTACTCCAAACAGAAACCATTTCCAGGAAAATCCATCCTAATCCTCCAGCCATGACTGGGAGGACACCCAGATCGCCCCAAGTGACCGCCCTGGAGTCTCAGCTGCTCTCTACTATGGCAACAGATGTCTTTTAAAGCTGCCCAATTAACCCTTTGCACCTGAGGTTTTCATAATTACTGGCAATGCATCACCCTTGTGACGCCATTTTGCAGACTCAACGGTAAAGCTAGCTCCCGGTCAGGTCGGCGGACCCCTAAGTGAGCAGGGCCTCTGAATACTCATCCTTCCCCTGCCAAGGCCAGAGCCTCTCTCTCTGCAGCCTTCCTGCAGGGGTGCTTTCATGGCCCAGAAGGGTTCTCGACCCACAGAGGGGCCCGAGCTCCTGGTCAGTGAGAGAGAATGCTGTCCCTAAACAGCCACCTGAGAGCACTTGGCGTGGCCTAGGCACCTGGACCCACAGGTGCTGGATCTGGGTCTCAGGAAACTCCAAAATCTCCAGGCCACACTCTGCTGCCTCCCCAAAGGGCATCTGCAAACCCAAGGATGCTGCCAGGGCTCTGAAGCTCCCCTGGGTCAGGCAGACCCTGCTCTGGGGCTCACAGGTGAACAGAAGATGGGGAAGACCAGGAAACTCACAAACCCTGCTGCTGTGGGCTCCTTCTGCCTTGAGGTAGGGCCCTCTGGCCCACTCTGCAGGGCATAAGGACAAGGGAGGAGTCTGCCCAATGCCCCATTGCAGCCAGAGCCAGGGCCCTTGGTTAGGAAGCCACAGCAGAGTGGCCCCGGCAGCCTGGATCCTCAGAAGGGGACCAGGGCCGAGCGGACAGGCAGGCATGCTTACTCGACGGCACTTCATTAGCAGGCGGCACTGGGCCGTCACTCGGCAGTAGGCGACAGTGAGCGGGAGTGACAAGAAGCACTTGAATCCCATTATGGATTAATCAGCAGATGGGGCCAGCGGGTGCCACGCTGTGCTGCCACTCTGCTGCCCGACAGAGCCACTCGTGGCTCCTGCACAGTCCGCTGGAGAATCCCCCCACTGGGGTTCTGAATGGTGGGCTGGGGAATCTGGACACCCTCTGGAAGGGGAGGCCAGTAGCGCCTGACTCAGGAAGAGCCCACTGGGGGGCACCACCCTACAGTCCTGTCACTCCCCTGAGCCATGGCCTGCCTCGGTGGAGCAGGTGCCACCTGGCTAGCGATGGTGACGGCTCAGTGGGTGGAGCCTTCTCCATGTGCCCATCTAAGTGCACCACAGGCCTGGGGGTGGAGCCATTTCACAGATAAGGAAACCAAAGTTCAGCAGTCAGTGAGCCAGGCACTGCCCTTCCTCCCCAGAGCTGCCCTGGAGTAGAGCCCACATGCCCACAGCCCTGGAGAGCCCAGGCGGAAGTGAGGAGGGAGATAGACCCTAGGATTCAGCTGTCTCTTCATCACCTTTCGGCGTTGTCCTCAAGACCCTTGTCCCCACTTAATTCCTTTGCATCAGGAAACTTCTGTTGAACCCCAGCTGCTTGGGGTTTCAGGGAGTTCTGCTGGACAGTCTCTGCAGCAAGGGCCAGAGAAGGGCCACACCCCAATCTGGAGTGGCCCCCTCTGGCCTCTCAAGTCCTTCTGGCCCTCCTGCTGGAATTCATCTTTGTTGTCCCTCCCCTTGCAGATGGCCGCTCTCCAGAGCCCCTTCTATGGTGATAAAATGAATCTCTTCTCCCTCTGCCAGAAGATTGAGCAGTGTGACTACCCACCTCTCTCTGGAGAGCACTACTCGGAGAAGGTGAGTTTACTGACACCACAGGCCGAGGCTGGGGAGCCCAGGATGGTCAGCCATGGCTCAGGAGGGGAGTTCCAAAACACCACGGCTGTGGGGCAGAGCTCAGGTTCACTTTACAGGGCAGAGAAAGCCTTCTGGAAAAGGGACTCAAAGGGGGTAGGTGAATTTTACAGAAGGGGCTTCACTGACACCAGTGTGGCCCGTCAGAACCGGCGGAAGCTGGCCCATGTGGCCATTGGCACACTTCTGCCCGTCTGGCTCCCAGCTAGGAGTGAGGCTTGCCACCGCAGGTCCCAAGGATGGGCTTCGCGTGGCGCCAGACCAGATGCAGACGGAGGCAGCAGGCCCTGGCTCCCCAGGCTGACGGCTGTCACTCCATTCCCGTGACAGGAGACCACAGCAAGCGGCCTGGTTGGTCTCTCTCTTACGGTAACAGCCCTCAGGCTCACCGTGGATTTCTGTTTTCACACGGGGTACAGGGGCTGTGGACTCCAGCAGTCTGGCATCAGGCTGTGCCAGTTACTAGCATGTGTAAATGTCATCTTCCTCAGTTCCCTCATCGTGAAGATAGGGAATTGTGGGGATTAAATGACAGGTTTCATGGCATAGCAGTGGTAAAAGGTGTAGATAGACATGGGTTCACACACTCCCCTTGCTGTTCCTGGGTGGGTCACTTCCATTCCCTGAGTCTCAGTTTCTTCATCTGTAAATACTAATACTAGAATCTTCCACACAGAATCAGTGCAAGGGTTAAGGTAAGGCATGTGATGTGCTCAGTGTAGTTCCAAGCTAACGCTGCCATCATCATTAAAAAAGTAGTCGCTGGATGTAACATGTGACCTGGCTCAGTGTGAGTGTTCACTAAGCGTAATTTTCTGTCCAAGATGAATGTTAATATGAGTTTGAGGCCTTCCTGAGCCCACCCCACAGGACCACAGGCCATTGCCTCACAATAATAACAGCTCACATGTGAACTTCCTGTGCTGAATCCTCCCCATACCCCCTTTTACTAATAAACTGAGACACAGAAGGGTAAGGCAGCGTTCTCCAACCTTTTTGGCATCAGAGACCAGTTTCACAGAAGACAGTTTTTCCACGGTCAGACGATGGGGAAGATCAGTAGGCATTAAATTCTCATAAGGAGTTCACAACCTAGATCACTTGCATGAGCAGTTCAGGGTCTGCACTCCTATGAGAATTTAACACCCCAACTGATCTGACAAGAGGTGGAGCTCTGCCAGTACCTGTCCGTAGCCTAGGCTTTGGGGATCCCTGAGTTAAGGAAGTCACCTAAGGTGAAAAAACTTGTAAATGGTGAGGCAGGATTTGCACCCTATTCCCAGTCACTGGGCCATCCTGCTCGATGACCTGTCTCTTCGGTGGCCCACTGTCCAGCTGAGGTGAGGCTGTGGAAGGAGCATCCTTGCACGAACCACGCTGCACAGCTCAGGTCCCATGCTCTGACCATACATCTAGGCGGGATGCCCTCCTTGTGCCAAGTGTGCTGCTCGTGGCTTTGCAGATGCCCAGGGTGTGGAGATCGGCCATGGAGAGCCACACTGAACCCTCCTTTCCCTGGCCCCTACCTCAGGAGCTTGCTGAGTTCTCATCTGCACCTTTGGAGGAAGCACTGATGCTCTCCAGTGGAGGATGGCCAGAAAGGAAAAACTAGTCACGTTTCTTTAGAGTTCCCCTCTCTGCTTTTCCATTTTCCATCTTGTTTAAATTTGGACTTCTGTACTGTTCAAATGCAAGCAGCTTAGAGCCATGCAACCCGCAGCAGATCCTAACTCTGTGCTTCAGCTGCCTGTCCATAACTGAGAACTGTCATCTCTGCCTCAGTTATGAGGCTGAAATGAACACCCCAGGAAGCCACATCCCTCCCTAGGTAGCCATTCCCTTGCCACATGCTCCTACTCCCCTGAGCACCCGCTTTCACCACCTTCGTGCAGCATTTCTAGGCCTCATGTGCAGGAGTGAGAGGTGCTGCTGAGGAGCCCCTCAGAACACCCCAACTTTAAAATTATACCACCTCTTAGAATTTAAAATAAGACATTTTATTATTTTTGTTTTGTTTCTTTTGATTTCTGAACATTTCAAATATTGCCAGCCGGGCTTGGTGGCTCAGCCTGTAAACCCGCGCCTTGGGAGGCTGAGGTGAGTGGACTGCCTGAGCCCGCGGGTTCGAGACCCGCCTGGGCAACTTGGTGGGACCTCATCTCTACAATAAATCAAAAATTAGCCGGTCGTGGTAGCGCACGCCTGTAGTTCCAGCTACTCGGAAGGCTGAGGCGGAAGGATCATCGGAGCCCAGCAGGCAAGGCTGCAGTGGCCGGGAGCAGCCACTGCACTCCGGTGTGGGCGACAGAGTGAGACTCCAACTCAAAACAAAAAAAACAAAATATTGCCAAATGTGTGGTCTACTCAAATGAGTAGTTCAGGTCACACAGACATCACCTGAGTATAGTTTTCTTGGGTATTCGAACCTGTCAGAGGCCAAGCAGACACCTTCCCCTGATTATTGTGAAGTTCAGAAGAGACCTCAGAACTCAGAAGCGTCCAAGCCGGCTGCTATCTTGTGTTTATAAAGCAGTGGGAGCCCAGAAAGGCATGAGCACAGCTTGAAGGAGCTGCCCTGAGGCTTTACAGAGCAGTTAGAAGATGCTCTATCCAGGAGCCCCTTGATTGCAGGAAGCCCAGGCCCTGGTGCCCTCAGCCTGGGGGAATGGTGGGGAAGGTGTGCTGCAGTCACCCCTGAGCCTCTGGAAAGTCCTTCTGACCCTCCCCAGATTCCCTGAGTGTGCCCCTCCTCAGTCCACTGCAGCCCCTCACTCAGGACCTCCTGCTCCCTGCTGACACGGCCCCAGGCCAGCCAGCCCCTCCAGCAGCAGGTACTTAAATGAAAACCATTGCATGAGCCTGGGATGCAAGTTAAGATGTAGGCTATTTAAGGTCATTATTTTAATTACCATTAAAATAATTGGCACTCTGGCTATCAGAAGCGGAGGCGATCAGAGGCTCAAGGCGCCCCTCCCCCACCTCGAGGCGGGAGCAGCCTTCAGTGTCTGTGTAATTAAAAGCTCCATCTTTCATGAACACAATAAAGAGGCCAGGGGGTGGGCAGACTGCAGCCCTGCTGCATGTTAATGCATTTATTATGATCAATAAGCCCTTTCCTTGAGTTTTGTCCTCTGGTTTGGGCATCTGTGTGACTGACAGCAGACACACACAAACAGATTTGCCTGGTGGTGTGGACAAAGTTCAAAATTATTTGGAGGTGCCCATTCTCAGGGCCTCAAACCGTGGCCTTTGGGGTCAGGCAGACAGTCCTGTCTATCCCCTGGGAGCTGTGCGACAGCACACCCCTTACCCTCGCTAAGCACCATTCTTTATCTCTAGTGGGGACAATTGGGACCATCGAGTTGCTGTGAGGATTAAATGCCTTAGTGCAGGTGAACATGCTGAGTCCACATGGAGCTGCTTTCTTAAGAATAACACACCATTCCCTTCCTTGCAGTTACGAGAACTGGTCAGTATGTGCATCTATCCTGACCCGAACCAGAGACCCGACATCGGATACGTGCACCAGGTGGCCAAACAGATGCATGTCTGGACCTCAAGTACCTGAGCATAGATGCACCGTGCCTTATCAGAAGCCCGCACCACTTTGCCTTACTTGAGTCTTCTCTCCGAAGTGGCCCCTGGTAGCCTAGAACAGCTAAGACAACTGGGTTCAGCAAGTTCCCCAAAAGGGGACCCAGCTTTGCAGCAGATGCTGAATGCAGAGTGGCCAGGGGTAGGGGCGCTGGTCATATGTCACTGATGGTCAAATTCAAAGTTCTTTCTTGTACTGTCGTGGACAGTCTCAGCTGGGTTGTTGACAAGGGTAGCTGGTTCACCAAGCCACTGAAGCCCCCCTTGTATTTGGATTGCAATGTGAATCTTTAGGGTAATTCCTCCAGGCACCTGTCAAGGTTTAACCAACAGGAGACTGGTTTGCGTAGTGAGCCTTTGAAAATGGTTAGCACCAAGTTCAGTTTAGCTCTTAGTATCTTCTCAAACAATCAAGCTATATTGCTTAACTTAGTCTGTGTAAAGGGATAGAGCGGAGATAATTTTTTAAGTAGAGTGGAGACCTTGCTAATTTTCTAACGCACATTTTATAAGGCGATGCGTGACAGTGAGGAGTACCCAGCATCCGGCACGAGCTTCACAGGCAAACGGCACCAGAAAACCAGTTTTCCCTACGACCTGGCTTGGCCATCTTCTGGACACCTGCTGTGTGCCACACACTCTGTCACCTCCTTGAATGCTGGCGTCTCATTTCATGATCAGTGTTAGCATTATTCCTCCAGAGGAAGGAAGTATGGGGTATAAAAAACATAAGGGCTTTGCCCTCAGGCTGTCCTTTACAGAATTCTGGTTTTGCAGCTTCTAGTGTGACTTTGGCCGAGTTTCTTAGCCATTCTGAGCCTTAGTTTCCTCATCTGTAAAACGGGATTAATAGTATCTACCTTCAAGGTTGCTGACAAAATTTGAAACATCATATGCAAATTAGCTAGCACAATGTAAATAATCCAAAAATGGTAGCCACTCACCCCTTCATAAAGTCAATGGACCATGTAAGTCAAGAATTAAAGTATAACTATATTACTTGTAGGAAACCAGAAATGTGTTCATTTATTTCTTGTTCCCAAATAGGATTAACTGTGAAGACTAATTTATAAATGTGAACCTAAGAAAGCTCAAGCTCTGAAGGAAACAGTTTGAATTTTGTTTATACTCAAGTTAAGCTTCAAATGGTCCAAGTTGTCACTGTCTTGGTGACAGTTCAGCCCTCCAGATGAGAGCACTGTTGTGGTCTTGGACAGGTGACACTCACCTAGCTGCCTGTGGCAAACTTGCTGACCCGGGCTCCTAGGGATAAAACATCCAGGACTGGGCTGCTGCTGCATCCATGTGTGGACTTGGTTCTACTGTAACACTTTGGGGCTCAAGGAATTTTCTCCAGATGCACTCTTTCCTCTGTACTTGTTCTCCATGTTTGAAATAAATCGGGGTGAGAGGAGTTACTTCTGTCAAAGGGTACAATTGATGAATGATTTTAAAATGGCTTTGGAGAGTTTGCTCTTAAACCAGGAGATCCAAAACTCAGAACACTGTCAGCAGTACAATTTCTTGAGGAGCCTTTTAAAAATACAACTTCCCAGGCCCCAGACATTGAGTAATACTGGGATTTCTGTAAGTTCCCCCATAATTTTGACAGTCTCCAGCCAACTGTTCTTCCCAGCCCACTCCTGACAGTGGTAACAGGAAGCTAGGCTGAGAGTGGGTTCACCTTGGAATGTTCCCTCCATGAGAAAACCACATCCCAGTCTCATGCCTAGCACTTAAACCACTGAAAAGTTTTTCTGATTCCAGACAGACTTTTTTTTGCAACATTCTGCTTCTGGCTGTCAGAGCCCCTGCTGTGTTTCCCCTTGGCACAGTTCGCAGGTGACCTGGCTTTCTGCACACCACCCACTTGCCACACTGTGAGAACAACCCACCTAGCTGCACCCGCTGGAGATGCACAATCGCAACCATTCACCAGGTCTGAGTGTTTGTGCAACAACCTTGTCCTACTTATTACAACCCCAAAACATTCCTTTGATTTCCATGAAACTGGCCAAAGTGGAGTTCACCCAGTTTCACCTGCCTGCCTTTTCTTGGTACTTTGAACTAAATTAAACTGAGCTTGAAGAACTCGAACTTGGAGATTCATCTTGGACATTTCTTTCCCACTTGGCTGCTGAGGTGAAGGCTGTGTTGCACTTATCACCCTATTCAAAAACAAAACAAACCTGGAGCCATCCCGACGCAGGCAGTCAGCAAAAGGGGTGGGTATAAATATTCGTCTGAAGAATCAAAGCAACAGAGAAGGCCCAGTCTATTCTCAGAAGGGTTCTGTGGCTTACACTCACCTGAACCCAAACTGGTACTCAAGGAGGATTAACACCCCGGGTTGCTGGGCCTTAGTGGCCAAAAAGAAACCCACACAGTCCCCAGACCTTAGTCACTCAATTTGGTTTTCATCTTTTATTGAGTTTCAGCAAACACTAGCCAATGAATGTCTTACAGGGGGCTCCAACACCTGCCATCTTGTAGAGCAATAGCCAGTCATCCACGGACACCACTCAGGAAGTGTCCATTGTCTGGACTGTTTCTTCCAGCACCTCAATCTCCAGGGTGGTGACTTTTTCAGTGAGCACCGCAGTGGTCCCTTTCTCACACCTGTACCGGCCAAACCTAGTGAGGAAAAAAAAGCACAGGGTTAGGATTCCCCTTAAGGCACCAGAAAGAGGGCTGGAGAGGTGAAAAAACCCTTCAGGTGCTGCACTGAGTAGGCGGCACTGGGGCCTGGCTCTCCTTAGTCCAGACCTGTGACCTGGGGGTGCAGCTTCCCCAAGGCTCACTCTCCTCAGCTCTCATGTGCTGCAAAAGGGGGATTCTGGTAGGCATGTAGTGTACATTAAAGGATAACAGAAAGCCCCAGCATTTAGTGGGCACTCAGACCTCCTTTGAACTGCACCTTCCCCAGTCCACACAGGGAACTACTTGGTCATCTGACATCAGTCTTCAACCTCCCTTAAGTACCTTTTAGTAACCAGCAGGAAGCAAATCCTTTCATTATACGAGAGAAGGATGTGATCATCCTCTTGTGCAGCAACGAGGACGACTTAACTATTACCTAATACCCTTTTAAAAAATATCTGGAAGCATAAGCAGTAGAAAATGGTTCACAGCCAGGCTCTGAACTTATCACTTTAGACCACTCTCAAGACAAGAGACGTCACTCCCCTTCAGGGACACACCCAGCACCTTCTTCCTTGGAGTGAATCTTCCAAAGATTTCTTTGAGCACAAGGTAGTGTATAAGATACATATTTGGGCTGTTAATTCTCACACTGGGCCAGGCATTAAGATACTGTCAAATGGCAGCAGAAACCCAACTGTTCCTCTGGTCTGTCCCCAGCTGGGACACTATTTCTGTCAAACTGGCAGGGACTAACAGAAGGCTGCTGGCTATGCCATGACCATGTGCTCCAGGAAACCAACCTCCCCAATGGGTGTTTGGGCTCAAAGGGGGAGCAGGAAGCAGATAAAAAAGGGCAACCAACAGGGTCAGCAAGAGACAATCTGCTTTACTCTGCAAAGCATTCCCATCCCTACTGCACTCTTAAAGGATCTGAATACCAACACCTTCTTAAAATGTGTCCCATCCACTCCCACTGGTGTGAAGATGGCACCCCATGTGCACTCTTAGAGCCAGAGTCTCCTATAGCCGCTGTGTGCCTGACCCATCTGAACTGCACCACCCTGGCTGTCATGTCTGCTTTCGGCAGGGAAGGTTTCTGCCCTAAGCAACAACGGACTGTAGCAGGGCTATGGAGGGCTGAGAGCAGAGAGACCAATAGGAATTTGCAAGGTAAGGTCTACACTGGTGCTGGGCACAAAATGCTTGCCCAAGCTAAGGTCTGCCCTCACCCTGACAGTCCACTCTGGAAAAGGACTTTGCCTAACCCAGGCCGTGTCCCCATCAGCAGTCAGTGGCAGAGAAGGTGACAGAGTCCAGGGTGTATAGACACGATCACTGTAGTGTCCTCAGCCCCAGGGCACTGAGGGTTAGCAGCTCCAAGCAGAGAACAGGTTACCACACATTACCACACACCTTCCACATCACCTCACCAAGCCTTCATGACTAGGTACAGGTGCTTCTGCTTCTGTTCTCGTGTGTTTACAGTCTCCTTGCAGCTGACAAACCCATGTCCCCAGGAAGTAAGACATGCCACTGCAGCCTTCCCTTCTGGACGAGGACTCCTGTGCTGAGCACAGGTTCCCTGGGCACCACAAACAACTTCTCAATGGCTCAAGTATGGCTTTCAGAATCCTCATCCAGAACCCTGTTCAGTATGAAGGGGAGGGCCTCCCCTCCCTTCCCTTCACCTCTTTACCTGGACTTGCTAGAGTTATGCAGCACCTTGCAGGTATACCGTCAGGGAAGCAGGCCAAGCTCTCAACTAACAGAAGCTCGGCAAAGCCTGTTCCAACACAGCTCTGGGCCAGAAAGGTGACTTCCCTTCTTGCCAAAGGCCCAAGGGACTCTGGGGCTCATTAGAGGTTCCATAATCTAGCTCCATTTCAAAGACAGGGAGACTGACTTGCCACCAAGCCAGCTGACATCCCCCTAGCCCTTGTGCCAGAGACCTGCTGCCCATAAGACATACAGAGCTTCAAGAGCACACAGAGTTTCTGCAATGCTGAGTGCAGGCTGTAGTGAATACCTGCTGGGTTTGAATGTTCTATTCTTTCCTTATGAATTGTTCCTGATTTGGAGTGTGTGTAGTGGAGGATTAAAGCAAACATTCCAGAAGGTGAAGCTTACCATCCTCTGAGCTAGCCCATGGAGCTGAATAGGAGGTTAGAGTTTACACATACTGCCATGCTGCACTCATGACAGCAACCGGAGGCACAGCTCAGAAAGCCATATTCTACACTCCTGGGGCTCCCAGAAGAGGTCAGGAGCCACAGGATGGCCAAGTGGCTGGATGACCATGAGGTTATCCAGGTACTGCAAACGAGCTGCTCATCTGCACACACACTGGGTTGAAAACCTTCCAATTCTGTTCAACTCACCTAGAACCTCCTCCCACCACTCTGAGCCCGGGCTGCACCACTGAGATAAGGGGCCTGCTTGGCACATACCACCACAAGCTAAAAGCATGACTTCCTCTAGCATTGCAGACACCAGTTAGCTCCTGAGGCTCACTATGGGAGGCTGCTGGCACTGGTTATAACCTTCTAGGAGGCTCAGAGCACTCTGAGGGAAAGCTATGGGCTGGCTGCCCTGAAAAATGCACCTCCTCCCAGACTTCAGATCAATTTCAGGGTATTCTTTCAGACACTTGAGAAAGGACAGCAGATGACTCAAACTCTCCTCCCCACCTCCCAGCCTAGGGCTCTTTCCTGGCCCCTCCACCTCTCCCATCAAATCAAATCATGCCTACACCCAACAGCAGCCCACTGTCATAAAGAAGCAATGACTCCAAGGTCTGTGTGGCAGGCTGATTTGGGAACACTGGATGTACTTAATGTGGGAAAGAATTAAGAAGACTGTGTCCAGAGGCCCTGGGAACATCAAGGGTAACCACAAAGCCAGGGGACACAGGATAAACATCTCTTTCACTGACCTGGTCCCTTTCTTGTTGGGCACTGAGTATGGGCGAAGAAAATCCAGCTTGCTCTTGCTGATGACACAGAGATCGATGTTGCTTCCAGAACCCAAGTCGTTGAATATGCCAGCTGCAATGGCTTCACTCACCAGTTTCTTGGCTTCCTCTTCCTGAGTAAGAGAATGGTATCAATAATGTCAACAGCTGAACCGAGGGCCTGTTCTGACATCCACAAAGTGCCTTTACAAGCGGTGTGCACAATCGCCTGGGAGGTAGGCACTGCTTTTGATGCCCCTTTCACACAATAAAGTAAAGATCTCAAAGGATTTCAATAATTTGCCCAAAGCTGGTAAGTGGGGGACCCAGGCCTGTCAAGCTCTGCATGCACGCACCACCTCTTTACCACACTGCTTCACACCAGACATTCACCACACATAGGGTACTGTGGGCTGATAGCATGTATCATTGCCTAAATCGGGGGTTAGTCAGCTTTGCTTGTAAAGGGCCAGACGGTAAATATTTGGGGGTTTGGGGGCATTCAGTCTCTGTAAAAACTACTCAACTCTGTCACGGTAGCACCAAAGAACCACAGACCATACATAAACAAATAGGTACAACTATGTTCCAATAACATTTTATTAGCAAAAACAGGCAGTGGGCCACATCTGGCCCAGGAACTATAGCATACTTAACCCTGATCAAAAATGTCCAACAATGGCTGAAACTTATTTCCTGGTAACATAATGGAGAAAATCAGTATCATGAGGGTAAAAACTAACACCAAAACATAACAGCAGTTCTGGGAAAATGCTGGCAGAGCCAATGGTGGGACCTCTAGTCCAAAAGGATTCATCTTCTCCTATTAATGAGCCTGCAAGTTCACTCAAATAATTACTATCTTTGAATCACTCTCTCCTTTGATCTGCCTTTAAGAAACAAGTCCAAGTCCCCAACAATTACTGGTGAACAGGTGAACTAATTCCTTTCTTATGCAAGAAGGCCTGTCACATGCCAGGTCCGTATTAGGAGCTAGGGCTGCAGGAATGGATGCAACCCCCAAGTCCCTGTCCTCTAGGGGCTTGGAATCCAGTGAGGTTATCAGACCCACGTAAGTACAATACAGGGTGGGAAGGGCTAACAGGTAACTGAGAAGGAACTGTGAGAACGCTGGCCAGGTCAGCAGAGCTTCAAAGAGGAAGGAAGGGCAGGCTGCGCACAAGGCACCCAGAAAACAGCAGTCAAACAGAAGGAAGGCAGCAGAGGCCGTGGCACTGGACCTGGGGGACACCACGTTCAAGCTCTCCATGCAACAAGAACAAAAATGCTCCCAAAGCAGGGACTCTACCAGTGCTACGGCTCCTTCCCAATCCACAAGGGCATGAGTCCATCAACATGCAAGGTGAACTATGGAGCTTGCAACACTCTTGGAGAAATACGGCTCCCACCCAAAATCCAGCCTGAGAGCACTGAGAACAGATTAACTAACTCCAAGTTGTGAGAAGATCTGGACCCACTCAGGACTCCTGCTCCACTGCCTGCCCCAACTGGAATTCCAGTGACATAAGCGCCCTCTACAGACTCAGAGAAAGATAGACAAGGCTGTGCTGGAAGTGGGATCCTCAGCAAACCAGCAGCAGGGGATAAGAGTTACCACTGCTTTACTAAACTCTGGTGTGGTCATATGCTCTTTGAGTTATGGCCGCCACCATGTTTTCTAAGCTTTGGTCCCTAGCTGGGGGAGGTGAATCTCTCTCTAGCTACTCTCTCTTCTCTCTAATTTGCTTTCTAAATAAACTATATTTTTCCATCTAACAAAAAATTAATTTCAACATCCTGTAATTGGGAATTCTCCACAGTCTGTGAGGCCGAAAACCTTTCCAGAAACCAACGAAGGTGGCAGCAAAGAAGGCATTTTAGATGAGGAACAAAACCAACCACTCATTTACTAAATAATGGCACCTCATCCCAAACTGTCTCCCTCACTCCACGGCCACAGGTGTTGTGTGTTCATGCACTGGGTGCACCCTGCTTCCCCTGCTCCTAGCCTACCACCTCTTCTCCTCCGTTTCTTTGAACTATTTCTTCTGCTGTTTTTTCTCAACCCTGCTGCTGGTGTCTTGAGCCAGCCAACAGTACACCTAGTGGACACCACAAATCCTGCTGGCAGCACCTAGGATTTACACTTCCCAGATGACTCTATTTTAGGAAGTGGGAATACGGGAAGATTTAGGGAAAACTAAAATATACAAATGATATTAGACATGCATATCTAATGTCAATTCAACTGGGCACAGATACCAGAAGGCTGGCAGATTACAGGTGATTCTCCATCTATTGTGCAAACATTCTGTAACATAAGTAGGTAACTGGTAAGACTTTAAAATACACAAAATTTGAAATGTATTATGTATAGTTTATTTACTCAAAAATTATCATTTGTGCTGTTTTTAAGCGTAAATAACAGATTTTTTAAATTGGGAAAATACATCTTTGAAGTTCCTTTCCTCCTCGCCAATTCTAGGGAAGGCAATTCCTTAAGGAAGAAATCTCACAAGTCTCTGACCTCTCTCCACCCCCAGGTCCCACACTGGTCTCATATACATGAGACTGAAGACGTTATAGGATATGAGTGAAACTTACATTTATTGAGCACCTATACACTCACTAAATCAATCAACCAACACATACTTATTGGCACTATAATGTCACTTTGATAACTATTACCATTTTTACCCCTGCCCTCAACTATCTTTTTAAGTCGGTATTGTCAGAAACTATGGCTGAAAGAGACTGAATGACTTGCCCAAGTCCATACAGCTAGCAAATAGTAAAATAGGTCCATCAGATTCCAGAGCCAGGCTACAGTAGCATGCCAGCCCACAAGTAGTCTTCCTGGGCTGGGCACTCCTCAGCTATCCCTGATTCAAGGCTGTGTCACTCATTCCCCATCACCAACCTGGCCTAGGGTTAAACTGAGCAAGTTTAACAAATGAAGAACGGTAGTTGCCAGTTTCTCACTGAGCCAAGCAGCAGCTCCTCTGATGATCACCTCCACTGAGAAGCAGGTAGGCACTGTTTTTCTCAGAACGCCCACAGACTACCACCTGAAGGGCCTTCTGCACTCTCAACCAGGTTGGAGCAACATTTGTACAATGCAGTATCAGAGGACCAGTGTTAAGATCTAAAGCCTTATTTCACATATCTCCCCACCTTACCACCAAAAGCCCTCAAAACAGAGGGTGAAAATGACCAAAGGTTCTACTGTCTACCCATTACTTACATAGTTCATGTTTTCAGCAAAGATTTATGGGGCCCTACTATGTTCCAGAACTGCTTTGTATGTTGAACACTGTCTCTTCTGACTACAGTAGTTCCATACACAGAATTCTAGACACATATGCAAATATGCTACTGGGCATATTCAAACTGTGTTTTCTTTATAGTAGAATTTCACAATTAAACAACTTTTGTCTTTAACATGTGCTACCAAATATTTAAGAAAACTATCAAGTAAAACCACAAACTAAAGACAAGAGGTGGGGAAAACACCACATTGTTTATCTGTTTCTGGCCCACAATAAATGCAGGAAGCATTGTTTCTTCCTTTAGCTCCATTCTTCATAGGGAAATGCACCTTCTTTTTTGGAAGATGCAGAGTGACCTGAGTCCTGGGCAGCATCTGCCTGGGGACAGCTGCTACAGACCGGCCCTGACTAGGGCCCTACAGAGCCCGGGACCCCAGATGGTCAGGCCCAGGTACGATGCTCTTTCTCACTGCCAGGGAGGTGGCCATCTCCAGCCAGCTGCCCATGGACTTACACTGCTAGTCACAAGGGAACTGAGATTCAGTGTATAGACGAACCAGCAGGACTTATCCTAGCTACAAGAAAAATGGTCCTCCAGGCCAATGGCAGCTTCCTTTTACTTTGAGGTGCTCAGCCAAAAGATCACCATGACCCCAGTGACTGAACACCTATTGGGGACCCAGGTTCGAGATCATCTGGCAGATGTGGAGACAGATAGACTAGGTTTGAATCCCCAGTATCCTACTTAGTGCTGTGCAATCTTGGGCAAGTCACTACACCTCCCTGAGTTTACTCTCCTGTTCTGTAATGCAGTAATAAATCCTTCCTCACAGGACTGCTGCAAAAATTAGAAATAAAGCACAGAAAGCACCTACCACAGTGTCTGGCACATGGCTATCACTTTAATAAGTGGCAACTATTTAATAAAGCAAGCCAGAGGGTCCCTAAAATCACAGTTTATCTCTAAGCAGCAACTGCCTGTACCAAACCCTAGGCCAGGAGAAGGCGGTCCAAACAAATCTGCTGACAAATCTTCACACGGTGCCATGGAGAAGTTCCTATAATAATTAATCCAAGCAAAAAGCTCACTCCCTAAAAGTTCAGAGAATATAAAAGGAACACTTCCTGCTTTATGGCTACAAAGACCAAACTAACTGGGAATATCAGTCCCCGGGGTCACCCCTGCTTCTTAAATGAGATTACAATAAGAGTGATGTACTGTACTACAAGTCAGCTGTGACAAGCAGCACTTTATAGAGCTATCTGTTTGTCTCCATCACTGCATCATACAATGTGTCCCTGGACTCCAATGTGCAGCTCCATTTACCGCTACATGACAAATGGGCAGCACTTGTAAAAGGCACAAAGAGGTCCACGTCGGCCACGTAATGGTCACCACAGCTGTACCCGAGTGCTTGAGGGGACAAAACAGACCCCCAAGTTCATTAAACTGACCAGTAATGGATCTTTCAAAAAGTGCCTTAGGAATCGTACAGAAAAGGCTAAAATAAATAACTCAGCATGGAAGGCTAATCTGAAATGGTGTTTGATAAATTATTTATAACACAGGCGATTGTCTGCATTTAATATTGGAGCTACTAGTAGCATCTTTAAAAGATGATTTATGTGTTGTAATGCTATTAAACTTTATATTGGCCCACTGCTAGCTATAAAGTCTGCTGAGATTTAGAGAATGAGTTTTAAACTGTCACTGCAACATCATAGGAGATGGAGACTGTATTAAATCTTTACTTTAAACCTGTTATCTAGAGAGTTGCATTTTGTAGACACTCACAAACTGATAGATTACCTCGGCATCCGCTACAGTACAGGTCCAAAATAGTACTGCAAAGAAACTTTTTCTACATTATTCTTGTCTACAGCTACAATCGAATTTCTCTTCTCACTTAAGTGGTTTTTAGACTGGGAAGGTCACCAGAGGAAAATGTAGGTATGCCAGCCAATGGGCACCCTGGACAGTTCAACATCAAATTAATACTCTTTAAATAAACCCACTGCACTTGACTGTGAGTTACACATACCAAGCAGTGCTTTACTCACATTGGAGGCAGGCAAAATATTAAATATGCATTCAACTGAAAACCTAACAGACTCTTTTAGACACAGCTTTGAATGTGAAGATACATGTATGTGGCAAGTCATTTGAAACAATCGATTTGTAACTAAAATTTTGTGAAGAATTTTAAAAGAAATAAAATAGGTTATTTGTTGGAAAGTATATTCCACTTATGTAGCTGAGGAGCTGGGTGAAAAACCGAAAGGAATATTCAGCCTTTTTTCATGAAGAACAGGCTTCCACCGTTGTTTTTTTCAGGACATCAGAGAATTGTCCCTTTGCCTTCTGTCCAACCCCCATATCAGGAGTCAGGGGACAGAGACTCTCCTACCTTTGCTCGGGGAAACAGAAATGTGAGTGGCTTCATAGCTGACCTTTCACACAACTTTCATCAGTTTTCCTACATGCCACTGAGTCTACATTTAGTGCCACTTAGGTCACAACAGTTTGGTCCTTTATTAACTAAGGATTTAACTCAGTAAGGATTGAAGCATGGGAAGGTTAGGGACATGTGGCCAAAGGATTCAAAATTTTAGTTAGGAGGAATAAGTCCAAGAGATCTGCTGTTGTATCACGGTGTAACAACGTAATGTATACTTAAAAATCTGCTAAGAGAGATTTTAAATGTTCTCACCTCAAAAAATAAATATGTGAGGCAATGCACATGTAATTAGCTTGATTTGGCTATTTCACCGTGTACACATATTTCAAAACACCATGTTGTATATGACAAATATATGCAATTTTTATTTGTCAAGCAGAATGATTAATTTTTTAGAAGAACTGAAACAGCCCAAATTCATCTTGGAAAGGCTGTTATCTTTTGTCAATGTGATATGAAACAGCAAAAAAATCAGTTTCCTCTGATGATCCGCAGCAACGCAGCTAAAAGTCTGGATGTAATGAGAGTTTGAACCCTAAAGAGAGGGATCAACATTTTAGACTAGCCCAGTGCTTGGCATGTCATGTCAACAAATGAAAAAAACAAAACACTCCCTTCAAATGCATTCACGGCTCTGCCAAACTCCAAGATGCATCCCAAGAAATCCACACCACGCGGGGCAACTCCAAAATCACCTCAGTCCCAACTGGCGACCATCCAAAGGCACTTAAATGCCTGAGAGGAGAAGGTCTGAGCAGTATTTTGTAGTAGCCCACTGACATGCTGAGGTTCTGGCTGTGCCACTGCTGCGGCCTGAAGGAATCATCAACAGCTGATGGTTGAATAAAATTTAGAGCCCAAAAAAGTGTTTAAAACAGTCCCACCAGAAGCAGGATGCTTTCTGCACTGTGTAATAACAGACCTGATATATCCCGTGTGTAGCCACATGTTTTACAGTAGAAAAGGTTAATTTTTTTCAGACTAGGCTGTGTGACAAAAGCAAAGGTGTCCAAGTTTTGGGGGGCTGAGCTGTCTGGTAAGAACGGCCTGCCTGTGAACACCTGGGAGTCAAGCACAATTGACTGCAGCTGGTGCTGAGTGTGCCTGAAGAGCAAGAAGCGAGCCAGTAGCTGTCTTCAAGGTCTAGATGGTGCTCTGCAACTTCTTTCCTCAATAGTTTTGCTTTGTACCAGAATCTGGGTGATGCAAATAATGAAGGAAAAACTTGCTGTGGGTGCAGGAGTGATTTTAAGGATTTAAACAGGGATAGAAAGGGGTGTTCACATCCTCAGAACTGCCCACCAGGTCAGATCACTGACTAATACAAAGTCCTGGTCACAACTCACAGCCAGGAAAGATGTCAGAGACTGCACAGCCACAGTGGAGCAGAAAGGGCTAGCCCCAAATGAGGACAGCCCTGGAGAGCTGGGGCGCTCATGAGCACAGTACTCAACCATCTCTGAGCCAGAGTGGCCCTTAGAAGGATGAGGATACTCTGTCCAAGGACTGCGAGGGGGAATAAAAAGGATAGGAATGTCCCTGACACACAGACTTCACAAACAGGATTGTTAGCAAGTCCTAGAAGGACAAGGAAAGGGTGTGAGAGAACGACCACTGGGCGCCCACCACATCCCGGGACTGAGCCAAATACTTACGTTACTTATTGAATCCTTATTTACTTGTACAGATGGGGAAACTGAGGCTCTCAGAAAGGTTGGCTGATTTACTCAAAGGCACATGGCTGTGTATAAGCAGGAAAGTCAGGGATCCATGCCAAGTTAGTGCCTGGCATCACCAAAGCCTGTCTTCCTACCCCACCATTAGGAAATTCAGTGGCGGGCAAGTGGTTTTGCTGGAATCTGTGACAGTGAACGGAAGGAAAAATACCTAAGCTTCCAGAGGGAAAAGAACCAAAAGAGATGAGAACATATTGCTTTCCACAAGGAGAAGAAATCAGTGTTCACAGCATATGTGTATACAAATATATATTTCCAAGGCTGCATTGAATCAAATGTAATCAGAGAGAGAAAAAAAAGCCTGGATTTAAAGAAAGAGTGAGAAATATGCTCAACAATCCTCAAAATGAAAACCAGGCTGCCTCAGATACTAATAAGATCTTAGTAATATTTCTCTCTCTCTCTCTGTAAAAACAGTGCAGCCAGTGATAACCCCGGCAGTAAATTCCTAGAGACACTGAAGGGGCTATCACCTGCAAACAGAGCAGAAAGGGGGATAAAGTGAATCTGGCTGGAGATCACAACAAAGACAAAGCAGCAGCCAGCACTAGAACCGTCTCAGGATAAGAGAATAAGTGATAAGAGATTCGGTCCTGTCAGAAGGAGAGAGACACCAGGCAGAAGAGTCATGTTCCCATCAAGTCTATTCCCCTCCGAGATCTGGAGGACAAACACTGCTAGATGCGAGTTATTGTGGGCACTATGCTACATGGCATGGTCCTGCTTCCACATCCTCACACAATTAGGAAGGAGACCTGAGGAAGTACAGAGCACCTTTGTTCTAGGAAGTTGAAAGATGGTTTAAATGAAGCAAATTTCAAATGATGCAAACCCCTAACAGAAACGTCCGGGTCAGCTTAGCTCAGCAAACATGCACTAGTGCCCTGATACCAACACACTCTGCAGACACAGTGCTGACATGGGGTAGGTCTAAGCACAGACCTGCTCATGAGGCGTGTAGAGCCCAGAAGGGGAAACAAGGAGATAAGCTCACAACAATGAGGTAAGAGTCACCAAGTTACCAAGAGACAGGCCTGACAGAGGAACTCCAGATGGACAGAGGTTTCAGGGGTAGCGGTGACTAAGGCCGGCTGAGGTCTTGAAATGCCCTTGAAACACAAGTGAAAGGCAGCCAACCAAAGGGAAGCCATGTCGGCGGGAAGAGAACTATGAGAAGGGGAAGAAGAAAGGTGTGGTCAGGTAGGTAATTCAGCATGGTTCAATATCAGAGAATCTCACAGGCCGTATAGAGAGGCAGCCCTGCGGGCTAAGAGGTGGGAAGACATGAACATTTTCAGCTGGGGAATGACACCAGCATATGCTGCATAACGTTTTGGTCAGCAATGGACTGCATATATGACAGTGGTCCCGTAAGACCATGATGGAGGCGAGAAATTCCAGTGGGACAAGATGTGAAGGTGGAAGACAGTAATATTGATGATTCTGACCCTGTGTAGGCCTAGACTAATGTGATTGTGCCTTAGTTCTTAACAAAAAAGTTTAAAAAGTAAAAGTAATTTTAAATAGAAAAAAGGTTTACAGAATAAGGATATAGAGAAAGAAAATATTTGTGTGGAGCTGTACAGTGTGTGTTAAGCTAAGTGTTATTATAAGACAGGAGGTAACTCTTGGCAAAGGTAAGAATTTAAAAGAATAAAGATCCAGGCATGAATTGTCCTGTTACTTACTAGCAGTGTGACCTTGATGGTATAGTTACTCAACATTTTTAAGTCCTGATTTCTTCATCTGCTTCTGAAGACCTAAAGCCACCCAGCATCCATGGTGGTTGAGAGGATTACAGAAGTACTAAGCACAGGAGATACTATCAGCCCAGTGCCGGGGTGCGTGGGATCCATGATGAATGGTGGCCTGATATGACTCTACCCTTTTCTCTAACATTCACAGATACAAGCATCAAGGCCAAAGTCTAACTGCTCCAGAACTACTAATGTGATAGGCAACTGATATTAACTCGGTACTTTGTTTTTTCAACTCCCAGTTCAAAGCAAATCAATTATGTCAGTAGCCATTATATTGCAAATGAAATTCAATGATGCCACTAAATCTTTGTTCACATCTTCCATACAGAATTTAGTGCCATGTCAGTAAGAAGGGTACTAAGCAGCAGATTTCGACTTATTCTATTTCACTAGAAACCATGTTCTAAAAGGAGGCAGAGAGAAAGCATACATTTACTGTGTGTAGGCTCAGTGCCAAGTGAATTGTTCCACTTACTCTTCAAAACAACCCTGTACGATGGTTCTAGTCTTACTTCCATCTCACAAATCCAGGAAACTGAGACTCTGAGGAGGGGACATGATTAACTTAAAGGCATATGGCCCACAACTAACTACAAGGTCTGAGATTCAACACAGCTTTGTCTGACTCCAAAAATCCATGTTTTGTTTTTTTTCACATTAGAAAACAAAACCTCCTAACAATTAGTCTCAAGAGATACTAACGATGCCTGTCTAGTCTTTAATTACATGTAATTGATAAATCATTCACAGGTTTATCTTTTTAAAGTACTTCACCTCTGAAATTATTTCACAATTGCAAATATATTGCTTAAATTTTGCTACCCTAACATTCCATCATTCATCTAACTTTTTATATTTGGTAAAAGTAATAACATCTTGATGAATTTTTCTACTACAGAATCTATACTCATCAAAAGCCTATCAAATTAACTGGATCAGTACTACATCCAAATGTTTACATTTCCCTAAAATACATGTATAAAACTTCTCAGCAAATGGAATCAGATTGGTTTCTGACCACCCTGTACGTCAATTCAAAAAGACACCATTTTGCTTAGTTTTCCCATTAGGCCATTTGTTGACTGTAAATTTAACTAAAACTGATCAAGAAAGTAATGGCACTTTAGTTTTCTTTAACAGAGAAAAAGAGAGCCGGGCTCGGTGGCTCAGCCTGTAATCCCGCACCTTTGGGAGGCTGAGGTGAGTGGATTGCCTGAGCCCATGGGTTCAAGACCCACCTGGGCAGGTGAGACCTCATCTCTACAATAAAATCAAAAAATTAGCCGGGCACGGTAGCGCGCACCTGTAATTCCAGCTAGTCGGAAGGCTGAAGCGGAAGGATCGCCGGAGCCCAGCAGGTCGAGGCTGCGGTGGCCAGGAGCGGCCACTGCACTCCAGTCTGGGCAACAGAGTGAGACTCCAACTCAAAAAAAAAAAAAAAAAAACAGAAAAAGAGAGCAAACTTTTGTTAAGCCTGATAGCAATTTATAAACATGGTCCTCCTAACAATCCCTTAAGTACCAACTTCAGCTGGTCACAGTGACTCATATCTATAATACCAGCACTCTGGGAGGCCAAGGCAAGAGGATTGCTCAAGCCCTGGAATTTGACACCAGCCTGGGCAACATAGCAAGACCTCATCTCTGCAAAAATTTTTTTAAATAGCCAGGTGTGGTGGTGCACACCTGTTTCAGCTACTCAGAAGGTCAAGGCAGAAGGATCATCTGCACTCAGGAGGCTGAGGTTGTGGTGAGCCTTGACTGTGCTACTGCACTCCATCCAGCCTGAGGGACACAGTGAGATCCCTGACTCAAAAAAAAACAAGTGCTGACTTCATTTTACCAGAATGAGTTTCATATTTTACAAACTGAGGTTCAGGGGTTATAAAAGAGGCAGAAATCAATCTTTCACCCAGACTTCTTTAAGATCCATGTATGCACATTCCATCATGCCCATTTTTATCTCTATCACCCCAATTCCATTTAGCTGAATTAAAAGTTGACATATTTGTCCAGGAATCAAAGTTAACAAGTCCTTAAATCTTTTTAATATTGTTATCACCAAGGTTTTGATTTTACAAAAACTATATGCAAACATCATGACAGGATGACAACTAGGTAACCACATTCTAAGGATACAAGGTTCACTACAAATATTTTCAAAAGTCTATACTACTAGGTAGATTTTTAAGACAGCTATTTAGTGCAACTTCATATCATTTCTTGCACAATTTCAGGGTTAGGGGAGAGTAGATAAATTACCTCACAGAAACCCCCAAGTCATATTATCTGTTAAAGTTAAAACTTTAACTACCTTCCTGAGGTATGCTGCTGGGGTCTCATTACAGCAGGTAATCTCATATTCCACCATGCACAACACACTAAGTACCAGCATCTCCCAATTACATTGCAACGTAAATCTCAAAGGACATTTGAAAAGTCTACACAGCTCCTGCACCCACTGCCGAAAGACAACTACCTCTAATGGAACATGGCAGCTTTCTAAACTAAATATTCACACATAGGGACAGGGATGCTAAGCTCTAGCCTTATCTCACACTGAAGATCGGATGCTAATTAAAAGGCCACACTGACTGAGGAAATGACCGCCCAGACAACTTTAGACATTGTCTGCAGTTTTGTTTTTCGGCTGTCCAAACTTCCAGGATTGTACAACTGAAAAGCAGAGCAGGGGCCTATGTGCCTTTGAACCTGATGCTCCTAGTCTGGAATGGTCTCCTCTCCTCTTCTGTCTCCCTGTCCCACCCCTTTCTCAAACCCCAGACGAAAAAAAAAAAACTTCACTTGAGGAGTCACGTGCTTTTTGAAAGCAGCCATAAGGTCCCTCCAGATAGCATCCATCAAGTCCTCTTCTGCATTACCTCTACAGCCCCCTATACCTGCCGTTCTTGTACTTTTCATGCCACAGTCCTTATCTGTGAGCCTGTCCACTCCACAAGATTGTAGAACTGCTAAGAAAGGGACCATGTCTCAAATCAGGCACAAAGCCTGATTAGTAAAACTCAGGTGAATGGAATACAAGCCCACCCTTCCCATCTCTGCAGGACCATCACCTACCAATAGCTTACGGAGGCCTTAATGGTGATTCTAATAACAATACAGACACTCTTCTGCAGGGTAGATATCAAGAAACTTCCACTCACTGCTCTTCGGCCTTTGCCAATTTTGATGTGTCCTAAGTTTTTGAGAAAGAGCACATTTTAAAAAAAAAAATAAAGACGTCACATGAGGAGATATCTGGTGTATATTCATTCTTACCATAATCATTTGGTTATTTTTAGAACTGGTTTTACTTTGGCTAGCAAAACCTACACTTGATATAGGCTGTCATGCACACACACACAAAAAAAAAACTGTCATAATAGTAGTAATGGCTTTGAAATACCTCACCCACGCCAACTTTATTCTCATCCCTCTGAAGCGCTGCCAATCCCTTCAAATACTGGCAGTTCCATTTATTCAGATCTTCCGATATATAAAATTTGCTGACTTTTCCCCCCTTCAGTTGATACAGATATATAAAACTGTGAAGCTTTTTTGGGGGGGCCAGAAACAAAACTTCTCTGCCTGTGTAAAATACAGGGACATTTAAAAATTACCATATGTTTTAGATCAGAAGGTAAATGTAATACAACAGCAATTTAAAACTTTCTGGCCCACAAGAGCTGACAATTATCTCAGTGAAATATAGTTCAAGCCCCCCTATGCTTGTAGGCAGTGGTCCCATTTAACACTTAAATGCCCTGATTAGTAAATTTATCATTTTCTATTTTATGTTAATTCATATGTATAATGGAAACCTACACAGGTACTACACTTAAATATTTAGCTCCAAATATTATTTTAAACTTAATTTTTCTACAGAGCTATTTCATTTAAAAAAAAAAAACTTTCCTAAAATTCTTCTTCAGTGCATATGAGTGAATGTGTAGTGTTTGGCAGTTCTGCACACCCACAAGCCCACCACCTCCCCCTTTCTGATATCGTACACCTCACAAGTATAATAAACCATGTTAATATTTCATACCACTGTGAAATATGCTGGAGTATCAATTCAACATCTGCTGTCTTTAGGGTCCAGGAGTCCCGCAGAGACACTTTCAATTTGTAATTGAGTTCTATGCTGAATTAATCAGCAGTTTATCTTTTTTACTAAAATAATGTCTTCACCACTAACCCAGATTTACATTAACAATTTATGCCAAATTACCTGCCAAGGCAAAACTTATAAGATTCTAAGCTACAATCTAGTAACACTCAGTCCTATATTTCATTTTTTGTATCCCTTTAACCTATATATAAGAGAAGTGGAAATCCATTGTTCAATAGCTTGCAAAACTCTAACCACAGATGACCTCTGAGATTTGTAACACAGAGCCTCACTTCTGACCGTGAAATTCATAGGAGCTTTCTCCTCTTCCCCAGAAAGCCACTGTTCAATAAGTGATTGTGATTACAATTTTTTGCCAAATAGATTTCTAAAATGAAATTAAATCCGTGATTAAGAAAAGAGCATCTCTTATTTCTTTTCCTAAGGAACTATAGCATTCAAAATTTTGGCTTGGCCCAAGTAACAGAAAAAGACAACCTAAATAAGAGGAGCATTTTCAATGCTTCAAATTATGTACTTGAGACCCAAGTTAGCAAAGGCAATTCAATCTGATGAGAGGGATAAAGAAGTCCATTTTCTCTCTGATATCACGATGCAGAGTACTTTATTAGCAGTATCTTCTTTTAATTTGACCTGTACAGTTGAAAGTCTCCAAACATTTATTCTTTTCAACACCATCGCTGAATCTAGCTCTTGCCTCTCTCTGATTAAATATCTCTGGTCAAAAAACCAAATTTTTTTTCCCTCTTTTTGCCTGCTGGATTTTTGCCACAGGTGCAGCAGGCAACATACTTTGTGAAATATTTCTCCGATATGGTATATTTTCCTCCACACTTCACAGTTGTAGGAAATATGTAAAGCGAAAAACATTTCAAATGGAACACCTGCTCCAAAGAAATGCTTCATAAATAATTACCTATCTACTATAAAGTAATTCCTTCTTTTCAATCTACTTTGCCAACAGCTGTATAAGGAATTTCCACTATCACACAGAATAGCCTTTTTCAGTGCCACCCCTGGATTATTACAGCACCAAGCATTAACACCTTGCATTCAGTTGGTACCCAGTTAATATCTGTCAACTGATTACACACTGGTTATATAAGAACATGAAATTCAGTGTTTACATAGCAGAGAGGAAGACATCAAAAAATGTTAGCAAAGAAATATTTTTGGGAGAAAAATCAACAAAGTCAAGGCTATAGCAATATACCATTTGTTGATATCCTTTCATTACTCCTCAAAAAAATTGGAAACAGAGACCTTCAAAATCTACACAGGGTCACTTTCTTAAAATTTGCTGATTCTTGAATTCCAGAGGTCTAGTCCCCGAGAGGAATCCATTCCTACCTAATGGAGATTTTGGTAAACGATACCTTTCCTTTTGTGTCTTCTCCCATCTAATCCCATTTTATCTCTCAAGACTATAAATGAAAAGAAAGTCACACTTTCTAAATCTTCTTTATCCCTTCCCCGAAATAGTCTGCTTTCTTTTGGGGGGGATTGGAAAATATAGTTTATTTAGAAAGTAAATTAGAGAGAAAAAAGAGAGAGGAGATTCACCTCCCCAAGGTAGGGGAGGGGGCCAAAGCTAAGAAACATGGTGACCACAGCTCAAAAAGCCACATGGACACACCAGAGTATAACAAAGCAATGACCTGAAATAGCCCTCTTTCAACTTCAACTTTTACCAAAGGCAGAATGGCAAAGGTGGAAATGATCACCAGCTAACACCATTTACTGGGGCTCTGGTGATACAAAGACGAGAAAGATAGAGGAATGGACATTCAATTCAAGCGTACATTTCTCAGTCAAGGAAAACTAGCAAATCCTAAAGAATCAAATGGAGAGAAGCATTTACTTCTGAAATTCCAAACTCTGGATGGTAAGAAGTAAAGTCCTGCTCTTGAATCATCAGGCAAAGCACCAAAGAAAACTTCCATCTGTCCTATAAGATCCCACAAAAAGCAGACAAGAAGACTCAAAAGAAGTCCCTTTCAGCCTTTCCAAAGTTGGCCACCAGTGGGTTCCAACTCAGGAGAATAAACTCACTTCTTAAAAGGGGATAACTCAAAATATTTGATGCTGGTGGAAAGTTTTCACCTTCACTACCAGTTTCTTACTGTCATCTATTCTAAAGGCTTAATGGATAATTCTCCAAATTACCCACTGAACCATAAACGACAACTTTAGTATCTGTTCATTTCTAAAATTAACTGGTTAACCCATTGGAAATCACGACTAAGAATAATTCCATACAGGACACCAGGGAGTGTGTCTTAGGATTCTGGCATCTCTAAAACAGCGTTCTATTTTAAATTAAGCCAGTGGAAAAAATTATTGGGGAAAATTAAAACAGCTTTTAATCCAATAATAAAGATACAATTTACTGTGTCCAATGCTTCAGGTTTTAAGGAAAGTCAATAATCAGAAATTATGACCAAAAGCAAATGACTGAAACAGCTTCAGGGAGGACCTCTAAAAGGGACCTCTCAATATTTAAACAAACGTGCAACCAACCCAATTACTGCATAAATCCAGAGTACAAAGAGGCAAGTCAAATGTTTCAATTGTTCCATCTAAACATTGCACTAGTTCGTTACTTTCTTTTCTTTTCTTTGTTTTTTTAACAGAGATGTGGGATACAAGTCAAGATTAGTTACACAAGTAGTCTTCATGCAGGTAAAGTTTGGGCCTCTAACTGGTCCTCACTTACCCTGGTTTGGGGCCAGGTACCCTTTGTGTTGTTACATGCCCACCCCCTATCCCCCACAATGTCCAGTGACTACCGATCCCTCTCTTTTGCTAATGTGACTAATGTTCAAGTCCCACTTATGAGTGAGAAAATGTGGTATTCTTTGTTTGTAATAGATCACTAAGTATGAAGGTCTCCAACTCCATCCAATTTGCTGCAAAGTCCATGATTTTGTTCTTCTTTAAGGCTATGTAATATTTCATCTTGTATATGTACCACATTTTCTTTATCCAGTCCACTTTCAATGAGCAGCAGGGTTGGTTCCATGTTTTTGCTATTGTGAACAGTGCAGCTATAGTTAAACTAACACCTAATCAATAAGAGACCCAACAAAACCACAATGAGATCCCAATTCACACAAACCCACTCAGCTGACTATAAACAAAAAAGAGGTGGTAAGTGTAGGTGAGGATGTGTGGAAATGGTAAACTTCATACACTGTTAGTGGCACAGATACTTTGTAAAAGTCTGGCAGGTCCACAGAAGGTTAAACATAAAAAAAGGTTAAACATAAACTATACAACCCAGCAAACTTGCTTCTAGGATTTCACTTCCCAAGAGAAATCACAACATATGTTCACACAAAAACTTGTATGGGAACATTCATAGCAGTGTTATGAATATAGCCCAAAAAAGTGGAAACAATCCAAATGTCCACCAACTAATGAATAAATAAACAAAACATGGCACGTCCATACAATGGAATACTATTCAACAATAAAAAAGAAAGTACTGGATGAAATACTGCGTTAAATGAAAGCAGCCAGGCACAAAGGCCATACATTGTATGATTATAATTATGCAAAATGTCCAGAATAGGCAAGTCTATAGACAGAAAATAGATTATCTGTTGCCTCGCGCTGGAAGGGTTGAGGGGAAATAGGAAGTCACTGTTAATAGGCATGAAATTTTTCTTTCTTTTTTTTTGAAGGATTTTGAAATGTCCTAAAATTGACTGTGGTCACAGCTGTACAACTCTGTGAATATACTAAAAATTTTACCACTGAATTGCACACTTAAAATAGGTGAACTATATGAATATGGATATATTATCAATAAAGCTGTTATTAAATAATAAGGCATTATTATTTGATAATATGAACATTTTTAGAACAGTGGATAATCAAAACATCTAATGATATGTCACAAGTCAATTGATAAACTCATACTCTCAGTAATTTTTCTAAAAGGTAGGAATCACAATAAGCAATAATATCAGCATATATCCTTAAAAGCATTTAATAAGAAGATAATTTTGGCTCTAACTACACATTTCTCCCCCTAGACATACAAGATACCTAAACAGATATAGCAACCAGACAAACATAACCTTAAAATCTAAAATCTGGAAAAATGAGTCACGTTCAGCTCATTAAACTGACACCTATTAAAGTGCTACAAGAAAAAGTCTTAAACACCATCAACACAGAAGGAAAATCATTGTTTATAATAGTTAACGAAGGTCAGGGTTTTTTTGTTTAATTTTGCATTTACTTAAAACTCTATGTTTGATGCCAACAGGGTTCAAGTTGCACAGGAAGGAGTTTCAGCTAAACACTGATCGTCTTCCTTGATCTCCATTGTCTGCTGTGTGGGTTCCGCCAGCAAACCTCCCAGCGAGTGGTCACCTTCCTATGGAGTCATTAAACCTCTGAATGTCAGCTGGTGGGATTAGCCAGCAGCTTCCACACCTGAGCCCCCGTGGCAGGGACAGAGGCATTTGGATCAAGATCACTAATGAATACAGAATTCATATGCCGCTTGTCAGGGCTCCTGAGCTCAGAGTCGCACAGATGCAACCTAAATAAGACGGAGGACAGAACAATTGTTGACGAAGATTAAAAAGTTTTGGCAGTTGGGAAAAAAAGAGCACCTCATTATTCAAATATGATAGTCTTGCTTATTTTTTTTTTATTTTTTGTTCAAGTTATTCATGATTTGCCTAAAATGGACAAATGCCATTCACCAATATTTAAAGACTTCTTGCAAGAAGTATCATTACTAAATTTGAGGAGGGCTATGCCGTCTGCACATCAGCTATCTAGAGAAAGCCGCCCTCTTGTAAATAATACTTGAAAACTTTGGGGGAATAAAACAATCACAGGATATTTGGAGTAGAGAACAGTTAAAAGATGAAACAAAAATCAAGAATTCAAAGAGAAAAAAGTCAAATAGCTTATATTTAAATTATATATTAAAATAGCCAAATAGATTTTATTACTGATAATATATTGGTAAATAGCCAAGTTATTTATTTATATTTATATTTACCAACCTCTGTATCTCTGACTTCCTTGAGTCTTCTGTTCCCGGGTTCCCTCCATCACTGAGCTCACCAAAGAAGTTTACACACCTTCTCTGACAATTGCTTGTCTTTCTGCCGTCTTCACAAGACCTCCTCAGAGAAAAAGAACAGCCCAAGCAGCCCACACCTCTGTTCACCTAGAATAAGATGTCCTCCCCACTCTGTTGTCAAAGAATTACAGATTTAGCAAAGAGACATGATAGCATAGTGGCTGACTATTCAGAGGGCTCTAAAGTCAGACTGACCAGGCTTCAAATCTTAACTCCATCACTGACTAGCTAGCTATGTGACCTCAGGCAAGTTGACCTCTCCACATTACAATTTTCTTCTCTACAAAATGGAGATAACAAAATATCAACCTCACAGGACTGTTGAAAAGTAAATGAGATAATGTAGAAAGAACTGTTAGAACAGAGTCGAGCATAACACAAGCACTCAGCAAGCATCCGCTATCACGATCCCTGTGTTTTCAATACCTTCCCTCCATAGTAAAAAGGCAAATGCTTTCATGGTCTGTGTTATGTGTAAAATAGGCTTCGTCTACTGTCGTCATGACCACTACATAGGCCTGCCTCTAATATTAAGCTTTTGGATGGGAAAGAAAGATCCTATCTATCTATATTATGCTACAAATCACCAAGCCTGACGCCAGCATAAATAATCGCATTAGTCCTTGCTACATGAGGTTTGTATCTTACTGTTGAATAACTAAAAGAAGCTGCCATATTTTACTGCTAATTTTGCATAGGCTACCATATAAGGTGCCTTACAGACCACATCTAATTCTCACAGCAAGCTGCAGGGCGATCTCTGGATCCTCATCTAATCTCATAGACGAGGATCCCCATCTTGCCCAGAGTCATCCTTACAGACAGTGGAAACAGACTCGCAGTCCAATTCTCTGGCTCCTAAGCCCCCAAGTCCCTTTCCATCTGACCATATTGAACTCATGTTCTGTGTTTTCCTTTGGGACCATTCTATGTGCCAAACGAAACAGATTTTTTTAAAAATCAAAATAATGCAGATCTCTCACACTATTGTCCATCTGCAAAGCACAAATGAACCTGCAACTCAGTGTCTCTAATACTGGACACACACATACTTCTAAGATTTGCTGTCAAAACACCATATTAGTATCAACTCTTTCATTATTTAAAGTGGATCTATAGCTGCCTGCAATGACAGATTAATTCTGTTTCCTCAGTAGCTGGGTGTTTGGCATCACGTTTGTGAGGTAACCACAAGCCTTTAGGGCGATAGCTGCTCACATCTTTAGCAATCTATAAGGGCTTCTCTAGAGGCCAACACTTGCCGAGTGATGAAATATGACTCCATAAATCACACGGCTGAAGTGGCACTTGTATACGTCACCATCTATCTTCGCAGCCTCTCTCTGAAGGGTATAAGGTAAGAGCTCATCCCTCAGTATTGCAACCAGAGAAAGGACCATCACAGTTGGCATTGACTAAGCATGTGCTACTTAAAACTGAAGACACACTAAGACTAGGGGAAAAAAAAGATCCTGCTGGTGTTAGCACGCCTCAGGCAGTGGTAGAAGCTTCAGCAACTCATCTTCAAAAGGCAGAGAGCCAGAGCTCTAGAAACCTGCAAAAATTGGCTAAGCCTGCAGTCTTCATTTCTTTAAGTTGAGCATCTTCAAAGTCTAGAATTCTAACTGTAGGGCACAGCAGCTGCCACTGCAGATCTGATCCTCTCAGCTTTTGGCAGCTCTCAACTTGAGATTCTAGCAAAAGAATTTTTCAAGTTGCTATTATTGCCTGTCATGGATTTATAAATATTGTGCACTATCTGCTGTGGCATGGCTCTCATGGGACGCCAGAGCATGCCAAATGCATAACAGAATGAAAAACAGTTTCTATTCTTCAAATAAATGCTAATTTTTTTTAACTGTGCTCACACGATGTGTTTGGTGACCAACTTCAATAGTACAGAATATGTATCAGAGAGGGGGAAAAAAGCTGATTGTCTTTTCCAGCAGCATTCAGCTGCTACTTTCATTAAGCTTGTTTAATTAGATTCCAGATGCTAATTTGCAAGTCGATACCAGAGGGTGCAGGACAGTTTGCCTTTGAATCATCTCCCTGTGATGTGAGGGTCCTGCAGTACACCACTACCCTTCAGCGGCCCTTGCACGATATTCTGACAATTAATGCAAAGAGGGGACAGTATTGATCTTGACAGACTAAATATTAATCTTCTACCCATTTTAATGAATTGTAATCTCCAAGAGTTTAAATTTCTCACTGGGCCAAATGAAAATATTCCTTCTAACAAAGAAATAGAATAGAAAGAAAACTAACCTAAGTTATCTCAGTCATTTATTTAATACCCTCCCTACTCTAAAATTAAATCTGTATTTTATTTTAGTAATTTTCAAGAGACATGCCTGCCAAACTAACACCATATTTCTAGGTACTATAGCCAAACTCCTTACAATTAACTGGAAAGGGGGCTGAAAAGGGTCCAGAGTGGTCTTCACTAGTTTCCCTGTCCAGCCAGCCTGTGGGTAACAACTGGGACCAGAAGCTTAATTCTTATACCAGCCTTAACAATAGAGAAAAAAAAATCTGGGGAATACTCCATGCAATTCATCATCACCAAAAAAACTCTCACATAACTGACCCCTTGTCATTAGGTCAACATACACATTTCAAAACCCACTATTCCGCTAACACAATAGCACAATATCTAAATAAGCACCTTTGCTAATACAAATAAAGTCTGAGATTTATCTCCAGTAAGTAATACAATTTTTATGTATTTCATTTCCACCATAGCTGAGTACTATGAACACTAAAGATGAAGTTACCAAATTGTTTCAAAGGAGGGCTGCTATGAGAACTACTGTAAAATTGCTTTTGACGCCTTTTTATCTACCCATTCAACAAATACTGGCTGAATACCTACTACGCACAAGTTATCGGCTGGGTGTAAGGAAACAAATGGCTAAGCATAAGCACAGTCCCTGTCCTAGAATAACTTCCAGGCTAACAGCAAGAGAAAAATCAAGAAAATGAAAAGTACAAGACCACTCCAGGCAGCATTTGGGCCACAAATCGGAGAAATTATCCAAAGATTTTTAATGTACCTTAAACTCACATGGTTAGTTGGCAGTTTCTCTGAAACTCAGAATCGAGGGATTTTACCTAAGGCAAGTCATTGGCTCAGAGAACTTAAAACAGCAGAGGCGCATCTTGGACATTTATGAATCCCATTTGGGGTTTCACTGTACAGCTTTTTTGGCCTATATTTTCCCAATGACATTTGCCCTTTGCCACATCTTCATTTTCCCTGTATACTTAATGGGGCATTTGCTTTGTCAATTCTATTTGAGAAGTATACTAGTTATCTTCCTCAGTTGTCTTGAAAAGCTGTGCAGCCCTTTCCAGATAGGAAAAAAAGAAAGTCCCTTTCTATTTCCCAGGTGGTTTTTGTTGACTCAAGATTTTGCTTTAGCTCAAGGTTATCTCGTCTCAACTCAATAAACACATACTGAACTTGAGGAACTGAAGGACAGAGATGATTTCATGGCCCCTATCCTCAAGGAGTTCCTTCTCTCCTTGGCAAGTGGGCAAGATGCCTCTGAAAACAGTCATACAGCAATGGAACAGATGTGTGTAATGGAGCACAGGAACACAAGTAAGTGAGGAAGCAACCAAGGACCCTGTTGGCAGACACCAGCAGTAAAGAGTCCACAGCAAGCAAGTACACACTATATTCAAAGAACAGGGAACAGACAAGAATGGCTTCAGGGGACCTATGGTCCCCAAAGATTAATATTCATCCCCATGGGCTTACTCATGATGGTGAAATATGAACACATACAACATATTTCGATTAGTAGTATGTACCCATTTTCATATTTGCTGAAGAAAATATAACCAGGGCTGGACGCAGTGGCTCAGCCTATAATCCCAGTACTTTGGGAGGCTGAGGCGAGAGGACTGCCTGAGCCTCAGGGTTCAAGAGTAGCCTGGGCAACTTGGTGAGACCTTATCTCCACAATAAATAACAAAAAAACTTGCCAGGTGTGGTGGCGTGCATCTATAGTTCTCAGCTACTTGGAAGGCTGAGGTGGAAGGAGTGCCTAAGCCCAGCAGGTCGAGGCTGCAGTGGCTGTAAGCGTGCCACTGCACTCCAGCCTGGGCGACAAGAGTGAGACTCCAACTCAAAAAATATATATATATAACCAGCACACCAAGTTCAAGATTTCAGATATAAACTGTATCTTAAAAATAAGTTTAAGAAGGTGAATAGAAGTGTTGAGGGAAAGAAGAGGAATGGAATTGATTGGAAAGGAGCGCTGGAGGTACAGGGAAGGTTCTACATCTTGATTTGAGTGATGGTTACTTGAGTAATTAGAAATGCCAAAATCCATCAAACAGTACACTCAATACCTGTGTTTTGTTTTATGTAACTTATACCTCAATTTATTAAAAAGTGAGTTAACTTAAAGAAAATTTTCAAAAAAGTTAAAACAGCAAGAGGTACCTGAATATAGCAGAAACTCTAAATACAGTATGAAAATGGCAAGTTCAAAAAACAATGATAGATTAGTCCTGGCCAATAAATTTTCTAGTAGCTACATTTTTATTTTTATTATTATTATTTTTTTGAGTTGGAGTCTTACTCTGTCGCCCAGACTGGAGGGCAGTGGCTGCTCCCGGCCACCGCAGCCTCGACCTGCTGGGCTCCAGCGATCCTTCCGCCTCAGCCTTCCAAGTAGCCGGAATTACAGGCATGCGCTACCACGCCCGGCTGATTTTTTGATTTACTGTAGAGATGAGGTTTCGCTGCCCAGGCGGGTCTCGAACCCACGGGCTCAGGCAATCCACTCACCTCAGCCTCCCAAAGGCGCGGGATTACAGGCTGAGCCACCGAGCCCGGCTGCTATATTTTTAAAAGTAGAAATAGGTGAAATTAATTTTATTAATATTTCTATTTAATCAATATACTAAAACAGTCCCATTTAACATATCATCAATAAAAAATGATTGAAGTGTTTAAGAAACTTTCTGTACTGAGCCTCTGAAACCTGGTATGTGTTTTCCACATACAGACTCTCCCCTGACTCACCACATCTCAAGCTTCAAGAGCCACACAGGGAGAGTAGCTACCGTACTGAACAGCACAGCTAGAGACGATAGGAACACATTAAAGGTTTTTAAGCTGGGAAGGACTATAATCCAGGCCCCAGCACTAGCCAAGGCACAGGTTTGTAGATCAGAAGAAAAGACTCAGGGGTTCCTCTAATTTGTTATTTGTTCTATATAAAGTTAAGAGTTTATTTCATGGGTCTGGCCTACAAATCACTACTTGGCAAACAATTTGTAACCACAATAGTCTAAAACTGCCCTCTTTGCAAAGCAATTTTCTGTGAGTGAGCAGCAAGCCCTGAACTAGCAATCTGTACAGGATCAAAAGGCAGCAGTGCTGCTCTCCTGGGTTTCTGTCTAAGACACATCCAGAAGCCTTTCCCATACTGAAAGGAAATAAGCAGGGTTAGTCACTCAACCTACTGCCTCTAATTAGGCAAGAAAGAAAAATTATGGAGGGCGTCCTAACACAAACAGAAAGTCTCCCTGAAAGGAAGAAAAATGAAAAGTTTGAAAATTTTAAACCAACATGTCTTTGTTTTCCATGAGTTCTATGCAAGCGCAGAGCCAGAAACGTCACCTTGGCTAAATCTGAAATGGTGTCCTCTCAACTTTGCTAGGCAGTCTCAATATTCATTTAACATGTGCCAAAAGAAAACAAGGTGGCCAGCACAGTCAGTGACTTGGTTTTCATAATAAATTTTGTGGGGGTATTTATTAACATCCCTTTGGATTTTTAAAGTATTATATACTGACAGTTGGTATACTATTCTTTGCTTTCTGTTTACTTTCAAAAAACTCACTTAAATCACTAGAGAAGAAACTACTACCTTCCCCTTAATAAAGAGATTTCCAATGACTATCAGTGTGCCTCAAGTTTCAATAACCTAAGGGAATAAAAACCAGTTACCTAAAATTGTACATGTAAATTATCAATCTGAAATGGGAATTCAGTCAACCTGTTTCAAGGTCTCATAGCTAATGTTGAACACTAAGTACTCTGAGTTATAGATACAATAGATATAAGAAACACATTCTTCAGACTGGTAATATCAGAAGCTTTATTGAAGGGATGCTGTTATTTTCCTTTACTTACCAAAATCACCTCAATATTAAATTCATGGCCTTTGAATCTAAACTCTAAAAGTTACTTTGGCGGAGCGTTAAGTCACTTTAATATACTTCATACTTTCAATTTTTTGTGCAATTCTCATTTTTCTTTAACATATGGAGGTCCCAATCAATTGGAAATAGACAAAGCTTTCAAGAAAATTTGAAAAGATTAATGTGATTTAAAGGAGAATTTGGCATTACTGAAGCTATTTTCTAAATAAAAATCAGAATCCTTCTCCCTATACCTTTGTTAATTCCAATAGATTTGCAGAGCCTGAAAAACTCCCCTCCTATAGTTCAAAGACTAGGGAACTTCTTTTTCTTTGTAAGTGACCTAGTATATCTTATTTTTTCTCTACGTATTTAAGAACCCCAAACAGAAAATAATGCTGATATGGGAATAAATTTTCACATTGAGAAATGAGAGCAGAATTCTAATCTCATTTATAGCTTATACTTGGAACTGTTTACTATTCTTAATTGGAGCAAGATACTATAATTTTTAGTATAAAACACCTAAATTCTATACATTATGTTTTAATTCCCACAAATATCCAAGAAAGGAAGAGACCTAGTTTAGTAACCAAGTCACTTATTTGTGCTGCTATCCTTAAATACCAAGTGCATAGCAGTTTCCAGCAGAAAACCCCCGTCTTGGCTGATCTGTATGCACACCCTACATTCTCTGATTTTCATGGCACTTGGCCCAACCCTAAAAGGCAGAGAGCTTCAGAGCTCCAATGACACTTGCTGCTGTAACGATGAGATAATGAAAGAACAAAATATTTTAAATATGTGATCTTGTCCAAAGATGATTAGGAATAAAACATTGTCAAAAATTAATAGCCAGAGAGACGCCCTTTGGTACCTAAACAACACAATACTGCAAAGGCAGAAATGGCAGAAACATACATATCAAGAAATAGAGGTCAATCATTCATAAACTGCCTGCTAATTATTGAAAAGAAGATGACACTCCTCATCAAAAAATTAACATCCGTCAAACAAACAAGAACAGAAGAAGAAAGCTACCTTCAGGACGGATGTGCCTACATGCTGGTTTAGCTGTGAGAAGGAAGCACAGTAGAGGAATAATGTGGCACCATCAAGTATCCAAACAAATTCAACACTCCTTCGAAAGTGACAATGGAAGGTCTATGAATGTGTTTGGAGATCTAGGGAGACAGGCAGGCTGTTTAATGGGGAAAACATCTATCATTAAAGCAGACTGAGGTGGAATGCCATTCAGAAGATAGCACCTCCCTTACCACCAGAGAAAATACAGTGAAAGAACCTCTTGTAAATAAATATATTTGAGACTAGATCCATTACACTCTAAGATGATTCCACCACACACATGATCTTGTTCCTATCTTCTGCCAGACACAGAACAACCTATAGGGATTATTTTAAACCGCTTCCATTTTCAGGTCAGGTCTGTGTGACATACAAAGACATACACAGTTTCTCTAGTCTTAGTGAGAGAACAGAAAAATCTGTCACTTTAAGATATCGGGACACAGAAAGCTTAGTGTACCAGAAAATATTCCACATTGCTGCAGCATTTACAGCTAAGAAAATTTCTAGACAGCCCAAAGCCCAGAGCAAAAAGCTGAATAGTATTGGTTCCTTAAGCCCGAGGGAGGGCATGGCAGGGCCACTACAAAAGGAAGTGGTAACTAGTCTCCTCAGCAAACCTACTATCTGCACCAAAGAACATGACACTAACAACAGTGCTGCACAGGCTTTGGAAGAATAGGCAATCGATTTGTAAATGTGTGACATAAAACTGGAAAAATATCTGAAAGAGAATAAAACTGCAGGGACTTACATACCTCCATATCTGGCCTAAACTTATCTTCAAATACAGCCATTGCTGCCAAGGAACCAGAACCTGTAAGAAAAAGATGCACTTTTAGTATATTTTACCAACTCCCAGCTTCTCCATCTCAAGTTTACCTAGGGGCAAGCAAAATATGCCTTGTGTCACATTCAAGTACAGTGTAAATATTAATCCTACAGGGCCACATAAACCAGACAAAAACAGGGCTCTTCAAAAGCCTGGAGTCACACTCACCACTATCTCAGGTAAATCAGCCACTGGCCCTGCTTCTACTACTGACAAGTGTAATTGTAAATTATTCACAATAAAATGCTGAAGCATGAAAATGAGGTTATAGAGAATTTGTATTTTTTCAAAAAGTGAATGCCACATAATTTCGTGTGTTCTATGATGTGAGTCCTGTGCTCCATATTGTGCCTTGGCAGGCTGCTGGGTATGGCACTAAATACCAAGCCAGTTAGAAAAAATAGATTGTTTTAATGAGCTAGCCCTGGTAGAGTCACCTTGACACACAGGGAAGAAACTACCGCACCAGCAATGGTAATAGGATTGCGAGCCGCAGTCACTAGGTTATTCCAGCTACAACTGTAAAACACTTTATTATGTGGCATTTATTTGGAGCTATTATTTTTAGTTTGTACTTTGAAGAGTAACAGCTGAGTAGACAAAATGACAGACAAAGAAACAAAAATTTATTATCACAATAGCAAATGGCTGAAAGGTTATGCTGCATAGATATTAACAGATAGCAAATTTATCCCTACAAAAGTAGAACATAAAGGCATTACAAATAAGCATGGACTCTCTTTGAATGGATGCAAAAGGCAGCTCAGCACTATTTGAAAATTTAAACTTGCTTTGTTCAAAAACCAGAGAATCTTTAGAAAATCATCATCTTGTCTTTACAGGGTCCTGGCAATATTTCAGAATAGTCTACTTTTGGAGAGAGGACAGAGTTGCCCACAATTTTTTACTCCAATTAGAAGATTTTTTTGGCATTTATTACTTTTTAACTTGTTTTGCATAACACTATCTATTTAGCTAGGTCACAGAGAAAACCATATTTTCTATTTAAAATGATTTGTGTACATCGCTTGACCACCTCAATGGTTTAGCAAAGGAAAAAGGCAGCGATTAAACAGTTTCAAATGAGGTGTCCTGCTGATTTTATCAAGTCTGCTGAATGTATAATGAAAAAGGAGAAGCTGACAGCAATGCTGCATTGAGAAAATACAGACTACCTTATCTGAACCATTTAAGGAGGTCCAATTATAGATCAAATTTAAAGGGTAGAAACAGCAGATTTACAGACACAAATCAATGAACATGGTAATCCCGATGAATATGACAGATACTCCTGTTACGGAATATTGCTGCGGTTGAGGATCATTACCTTCACAGCACCGGATACATCACATCTAAAGCAGTAGGAAGCGTCAAGTGTAGACCAGCATTACAAGCAATGACTATTCATTTAGGCTTTGGGAGCAAAAGGCAACCCCATTTTCCCCTCTCACAATTTTTTTTATTCTTTAAAAAAAAAAACTAAAACTAAAATGGTGATCTAAAAGGACATTACAAGCCCTCTGGAAAGGAAATGGAAATTAAACAGATATAAAACAAGTGCACTCAAATAAAACTAGTTTCCACAAGAGCAAATTCCCCAAAACAAACCTCTGAATTTCAAAATAAACATGTCCTTGAAGATGTGGAAATAGGGTCAAATTCCACTAACTTTTTTGAGTCACACATTTACTCTTGAGATTCAGGAGTCAAGGGTTTGGAAAGGTAACCTAAATTGCTGTTTTAAGGCACAGGTGAGAACCAGTCTTGGACTTACTAGGAAAAGCAAGCTAGTTTGGTATGGAAAACAAAAGACAGTTGCCATGAAGAAACAAGAAAAATGAAAATGAGGAAACCTCAGGGAAAAAAATACTTCTAGATACAAAATACTCCTGCAGAACACCCAGCTGCAAGCTTGCCCTTTCCAACAAGTTCAAGAATATCTCTGCTAAGAGTCCAAGGGTAATCAGACCAGAGGCCCGAAATAAACATTTTAAAAGGACAGGGAGAGGGTGGGTATTTACCTAAGAGCTAACAACTCTGTGGAGTAATGAATTGTTAAAAGAGAAAACTAAGCTTACCTTAAGGGCATTTTTCCTTAAAAATTACTAGCCATAAAAAAAATTACTAGCCATTTTTTTCTGCTGGGTTATGTTTTCTATGGTAGTTTCACTGTAAACAATTTTTTGCTCTATTCTTTTTTGTAGGCACATATATCTCCTTCTGCTCAGGTTCATTCAATACTTTAAGAAATGAAAAATATTTCTCTCCCAATATAATAATTCTTATTTTTTTAAATTTCCTGCTTAAAAACAACAATGCAGATAAAATTTCTGTTAAGTGGAAATAACATACTCAAATCATAGACTATTAGAACAAAAAGGATCTATCCAGCGTGGAGAGCTCACCACATTACCAGAGAAAGGCAACTTGCTTTATTTTTTTAAAGAGCTGGAAGGTGTAAAACAGGTAAGCATAGAAAAAACATGGGGGCTCTTACTATACTGTATTTCTGGCTTCCCTCTTTCACACCTTGACCCCCAACATACACACACATACACATGCACACGGTGTTGAGAAATTTTCTGAAACGCAGGCACTTTCTAAGCTATCTGATTTTGCTTCCTGTGAAATCAAAGATAAGCAGACCCTAAAATAAACTTGAAAAAAAGGGAAATTCAACATTAAAAATAATTTTTAAATCACTTGCAAATTAGCTCCTGCTCCCAGCTTTTTAAGAAAGAAAGACTTTGGCGCCCCCTTTTCAGAACACACAGAAGTGCTAGGAGAACAGAGTACAACTGACTGTCAACAGGTTTCTAGGTACCTCTCAATGTGTGTCTGCTATGTGAAAAACTCAGGTGAGAATTGTAAATACTTAATATTGTTACTTAAAGTAACAAGAGAACAAGAACAAGAGAATCCTCACATAATTTCAAAGCAATGCAACAGGGGACATAAAGAACATGGAGGTGACTATAAAAGGTTTCATAGATACAGGTCCTCCATCCAAAACTACATACAATAAATCAGACAAATGCCATACAAGTACAATCACCATGAAACCCATAAAACGTTAAAATCTGATATCCCATTTTCCTTAGAAACCATTGCAAATGCAGAGACATTCCATTATTTCAACACCAACCTACCTAACCTGACACTCTCTTCAGACACAAAGCAAAGGCAAGAATCTTTTGAAGGATCATTTACCCTGATTTTCTATTCCAGAACCAGTGACACTTTAGAACTGTCTGGTTACCCATTAAAGGACAAATGTCCAGAAAAGCCAGGGGACAATGTGCCCAATGCCAGGCCTCTGCCGTACAAATAAAGTGGCCAGATAAAGAAAAGATGTCAGAGGACACTCCACCAATGCAGGCTGTCCTCCATGAGCAAGGAGTGTGAGGCCTGCCCTCAAAGAACTTACATTCTGCCGGGCATGGTGGCTCACACCTGTAATGCCAGCACTTTGGGAGGCAAAGGCAAGAGGAATGCCTGAGCCCAGGGGCTCAAGACCAGCCTGGGCAACTTAACAATACCTCATCTCTACAAAAAAATTAAAAATTTAGCCAGGCATACTGGCTGTAGATGCGCCTGTAGATCCAGCTACTTGGAAGGCTGAGGTGGAAAGATCACCTGAGCCAAAAGGTAGAGGCTGTGGTTGCGGTGACTGTAAGCATGCTACTGTACTCCAGCCTGGGCAAGAGCGAGACTCTGACTCAAAAACAAACAAACAAACAAAAAAACTTACAATCTAATAGGGAGGAAAAGGCAGCCTAGTTGGAAAAGAACAAGGGCATTTTATTGAGCACCCACATGTGCCATGCATCCTTAAGTCATTTAGTTATCCTCACAGCAACCATGAAATTAAGAAAGTTTACTGTCCAGATAACTTCAGGGAACAAGCACAGGGGCAGGATTCCTGTCTCAGGTGTGGCCTTGAGTCCCAATCTGTACAGTTAAAAGGAGATTAGTAGGACCTTCCATGACCAGGTATCTGCCTCCAACCCCTCCCCAATACACACACACACACACACACGCACGCACGCACGCACACTCTCACATTGGCACGCGGCTGTCCCTGTGCCCCTTGACAGCCCACAGAACTCCCAGTCACCCTTCAAACCCTAGCTGAGAGATCACTTCTTCCCAGAGGCCACACCCCCACAACGTTTATCACTCTCACCTTGCAACTTGTCCACCCTTTCATATCTGCATTTCCCATAACCAGCAGTGTTGGACAGACAGTGAGCACTATTTGTCGAATTAAGCTGTGCTGAAATGTGAGTACAACTGTCCAAAGGAAGGTGCCAGGAAAACTGAACTGGCATTGAAGAAGTAAAGCAGTAAATGCTTGATAAAGTACAAAAGATTATTTATTGCCTATTTTACCATACTAGGTTAAATACAAGACAAAGTCAAATGTTAAACAAGTGCAATTTTCAAAACGGAAAAAAGGCTTTAAAACCACAAAACCACGTTCTAGTTTATGTCCTAGCCTAGTCCAATCACTGTGCTATCACAGGAGTGAACTGGCCCTCTTGGACTTCTGCATTGTACTACTGCAGCTCTCTGTCTCATCGGTAGTTTCCATGTAGCTGCTCCTTAGCAACCTTCATCAAGTCTGTCTTTTCAGCCCACCCACAGTTACTTAGTAGCCAGTACTGCTTCCAGAACAAAGCTTTTTAAAAGCAGAAAAACAGGTGACCAGCATTTAGAGAGACACTTACGTGCAAGGACATTGTGATGGCTACCTAGAACTTACCTTCTATAGCCACTGTCCTCCCCAGGTTCCTCCACCCAGCTCAAGCCCTCCAACTCCTAACCCCTCCCCCGCCAGGAGTCAGGCTATGGAGAGACAGGGATGAAGGGAGGATACACAGATCAGCCTCCTTTCACCAGTGGAGCTGAAACTGTGCTCGGCACTCTCTGAGCCTCGGCGTGCAGCTAGATGCTCATTAAAAGAACTCCTCCTGCAAACCATGCCCTGTGGAGGCCTGGAAAGAGAACATGGCCTGCTTCCCAGATCCAACTGCTGGGGCCTGACTCACCACAGACCTTTCAGATGACACTGCGGGTCGCCCATGTCTGCTGACCTCCAGGAGGAGGGGGTCCCAAGCACCAATGCCACAAGGACCACACCTCCAGCTGAGCTTTTTATAAATAAGATACCTGTTCTTATTAGTAGCAGGCCACTGGCTTATAAAAAAAATTACTAGCTCCTGTAAGTAATGTAAAATAAAAGCCCTGAACCTCAGAAAAATATGTGCAACGTGGAGAACATTAATAACTAAAAAGAGCTCACAGATAAATAACATCAATACTCCAACAGAACACAGCAGTTTACAAAAAAGAGAAAAGGCAGAAGTCTACACACATTAAGAAATGCTGTTCAAGTTCACTAGAAATCAAAGAAATATGAATTGAAATAAAATAACCATCTTTTGCCTTTAAAATTAGCAAAGATTAAAAAGAATAACAGTGCTGACAAAGGTGTGATAAAATGAACACTCTTAACACACTTGAAGAAGCAAAAATGGATAGAATCTTTCTAACAGGCAATTTAGAAACATCAACTGGAACTCATAAACCCGTAATACCCACCAAACCAACAATTGGACTACCAGGGAGTTATTCTAAAGAAATAAGTGGACAAGTACCCAAGACATGTATATAAAAAGATTTAATTAGAGGGGGGGAAAAAACTGGAGATAAATGTAACAGCCAATCAGAAAATAGGAAAAATAAACAATAAAATACTACATACACAGTCATTAAACATGACAAAGTAGAAGGATGTTTTCTGGCAGTGTAAAGATATCCAGAATGTAATATTTAGTGAGTGAAAAACATGTTTCAAAACAATATTAACAGATATGCTGATATAATACATATTATACAAATCTAGAAGAACATAAATAAAAATATTATGCTTATTTCTGGGTGGTGCTACTTTCTTTTTGTTTACTTGTATTGTTTAGTGTTTCCTAAAGAGCAGACATTACTTGCAGTTTTTTAAGGTATAAACCTGGAGAAAATCCAACATTGTGAAGGGATCTTTAAAAAGCAAGCAGAAGAACAAGACCTTGCTAGCTGTCACAGTCCTCCTGTGTAACAGCAGCAGCAAGCAGTTTATTCCTTACATTTGTATATAGGGGCCTGAAGGTCAATCCAGGCATGAGTAAAGAGTCCTAAGAAATGACAGCAATCAATTATCATAAACTAAAAATGCCTCTCTTTACCACTAAATTTAAACTAAATGCCTCTCTTTGCCACCTTCCTTACAAGGGGGCTTCCTCAGGACTGTCTTAGAGGTGAAATCACCTTAATATTAAAGTCCTTTAAGCATATCAGTGTGGAACCAGACCCCATTTATCCAGAAGTATATCTGTGGCAAACTAAGTACTGAACGAGTGGGCTACAGCAAACCCAGCTGCAACAGATACACATGATATCTAAGAAATTCCAAAGCACAGCCACATCAGTTTTGTCTGGTCTTCAACCTGGGCAGGTAGCAGTAGTTCCATTTTACAAAAGAAGAAACTGAAGCTCAGAGATAAGGAACTTGCCCAGATCACAAAGCCAGTGATTAGCAAGTCTAGGATTTGGAAGCCAGATCTTTCTGAATTTAAAGTGTGCGATGTTCTTTCCATTCCACCACATTGCCTCTTAAATAGCAAAGCCAAATGCTTGAAATCAAGATTAGCAAGTAAGCCTGGAAGAAGCTGCTATCTTTTCTTAGCTCCCCACCCCAAAAAAGCATGCTTTCAAACTTCTCGCTTCTTCTTCAGATTTCAGCAGAACAATTACCACACATCTGGATAGAGTTAATTTGTGTTGTTTTGCTTGTAAATTCAAATGAGACTAGAATTTAGCTAATGTTTTAAATGATTAAACATATGCCTTTCACTCTTTAGCAATGCCACTCAAGTATCTGTTCTAAGAGCATTTATTTTAAAATAGCCTCATTCAAAAAGAAAAAAAAAAAACACCCTGAAATTAGCCTCCATTTCTAAAACCTCTGGAGCTGCTGATCTCAGCTTATCAGCATTGGTAGTTCACTTTGAGCCTAACTTTTTCTGACAGAACAAGTTAAAGACAAAATTTTACAATATGGACATTGCTTTTACTTGTTCTATATATTTTAAAATACTTGCATTAGTATGGCTTGGGGGACTGTAAGGTTTTTTTTGTTTTTTGCTTTTTTTTTGAGTTGGAGTCTCACTCTGTCACCCAGACTAGAGTGCAGTGGCTGCTCCCAGCCACTGCAGCCTCGACCTGCTGAGCTCCGGCGATCCTTCTGCCTCAGCCTTCCAAGTAGCTGGAACTACAGGCGCACACTACCACACCCGGCTAAGTTTTTGATTTATTGTAGAGATGAGGTCTCACCAAGTTGCCCAGGCGGGTCTCGAACCCACGGGCTCAGGCAATCCACTCACCTCAGCCTCCCAAAGCACTGGGATTACAGGCTGAGTCACCAAGCCCAGCTAGGTTTTTTTAACATGTTAATTTTATATGTCAGAGTTCACTAAAATACTAAAACAAACTTAGCAATTCTATAACCTATGTTATGAAGCATGCTAAAGAAACAATAAGACTGAAATAACTTTCTAGAGTCTGCTGCTTAAGTCAAACTCTAGGAAGGACCTGAAAGGTAGAAATTTGCCTTTTCTTACAAGATCTATGTTCACAAACTCTGAGTGGGAAAAGTGAAATATTTATTGAGGGTCTTTCAGGTTACAAACCCTGAACTCAAATATTGGGGTTTATCTCCCCATTTTATAAACAAGGAAATCAAGGCTCAGTCAGTTTCAAATAATTTGCCCAGGGCAAGACAGACAAAGAGAGGTGGAGCCAAGATTTAAAGCAAGGTCCTGCTCTGAAGCTCCAGTTCTTAAGCTCATGCTCCTTTCAAAAGGGCAGCTTCCCACTCTCTTCAAACCCACCATTCCCAGGTATCCCATTCAGCAGCGGCAGGCTCTGGGAACACAAAGACGCACAGAAAGTAGCCCTGTCCTGGTGCTGTTTTCCCAGACACATCACTCCAAGCTCTGCCAGGCTGCCAAGTGGCCCCAGGAGGCACCACCTCAAGCACAATGTGAACCCTGCCTCGGAAAGCATGCAGTGCAGCACCCAGCTTCCCTCCCCGCACAAAGGGCTGAGGACAGTCTGCAGCGTCCTCAAAGGCTGGCTCTGAGGGTTGAATGAGATGCCACGTGTAGAGCAAAATGCCGGGGACAGAGAATAGCTGTTGAAATCACCCCTACTCTCCAGCAGCTATTTGATACAATCATTCTCAGCAAGTCCCAAGGTTGACAGTCTCAATGGAAACACAGGTGTTCAAAATTTCTTCTCTCAAAATCATGAAGTTCTGAGAGGCAGCAGGAAATGGACTTCTGCCTTTCCCCAAACCAACGTAACCAGATCTTCTCAGGAAAAAAGCAGCTCCTTCTACTAAAGAGGGTCCATCTGAAGCACCCAAGGACCTGTTTGCCAGTGTGGCCTGCCAAGGTGTAAGATGTATGCAGTGATAAAAGAGTCACACACAGAACTTTCTCATCCATCAGTGTCAGCTCTCGCTGACAGAGTGCTTACTCACACTTGCTCATTGTTAGTCAACTGGTCACTCAACCTTGGTAAAATCTGGTGCTTTCCACAGACCCATGGATTGGGATCATTTTTCACTCCGTTCCTGCCTACAAGGCCGGGTCTCCTGGTACTGGTGCTTGCTCTGGAGGCCAACAATGCCAATGTGTGAAGAGCTGATTTATGAATATAAAACAATGTTGGTGCCGGGGGACCACATTCAGCCACTAGAGAGCAGTGGAGCACCTCTCACTGCTTAGTAAAACTGAGACAGACTTTAAATGGTTTAATTGTATGCATGCATTTCATTATAAGACTTGGCCAAAAGCTTCCTGGTGAGGCAAGCCAAGCAATCAGACAATCTTGCATCGCTTGCTGAAATCCAGATTTGTCCTTTGTCAGCATAAACAGTTTAATTTGATGTTTTCACTCCTGAGTAAGCACTGAGTATTACATTTAAACCCCTCGTGAGGGGGAAGAGCTTCCTTTTCATCAGCAAATGTACCTCAATGTCAAATTCTACCTTTTATTCCCAATGAATTTTTAAAATATTCTGTTTAATATTTTCACTCAAAAATTAATTCTTCAAAAAAAATGGAGTTCCTCTTTTCAATGTAATGTACTCTAAGAAGAGTTAAATTTTACTCTAAGTAAATAATTTAAAACACCACTTGAAGGGGACAGGGATTTTTCTTATAATTGCAACTGCAACGTCTCATTGACCTGATAGGTTATAAACAATTATTCTTAAGAAAAGATTAACAATCGGGGCATCCAGGCCTAAAATGTGAAAGGTTTTAATTTATTAATGCATTTTAATGAAATGCCACAAGGTATGGAAAGAGAAAATTGCTCTCCTTAAAATATAGGCATCACCCAACTCTGTTTACAGGATAAGATGGAGTATGAAAATTACCTTAAAATATGCCTGTCTCAGTCTCCCCCATCACCAGGCCCCGCCAGGAAATAGGAGCTCTCACTCAGTGCTCTGCTAAGTGCAGGGCACACATTTCACCCTCCTGCTGCAGAAGCTCAAGACAGGCTGACAGCCCTCTCAAAGGCATCCTTTACTCTGGTCCACATTTCAAAATAACTTCCCCAACTAAAGGGAATTCCACTTCACAGGTCTTTTCTAAGTTTTCACGTCCCTCAGAACCCCCAAGGACAAAATGACCATATGTTTTAATCATTTATAAAGCACACCTGGTTTAAAGGTTTCTCTTGTTCATAGAGCTTGTGAGCAAACAATAAGAAATCCTATTTATTGAAAAAAACGTGCAGTTACATATATCTCATTTTTAATCCACCTGTGGACTAGACAGTATTATCTCCATTTCATGGATGGAAAAATGCTAAGTCCAGAGAGGTGTGTGACCCAAAGTCACACAGCTAGCAGTGGCAGAGTGGGAATCTGACCCCAGATTTGGTTGATAACAAATCCTTCTATCTATGACCTATAACATGAAAAGTCTTCTGAAGCATAAAATGACTTTTCACTTAGTCTAACCAATAAGGAAGCAAAAACCATCAAGCACTAGGTCATGAGTATAAAAAGGCACTTTTCTTTAGCAAAGGCAACTCTGATACAATTTAGAAATAAGAACAGGTAACGATAAGCTAGTTAACTTCACTCTCTCTGAAGAGGGGTTTAAAGCAAAGAACTGAAAACCATGAGCATTCCCTTAACTGTTCTGAAAAGTACTCTGGCAAGGGCTTTTATTTGGTTGCAGACTAAGGACTGAATTCAAATCAGAAAACTTCTTGACAAAATGTCAGAGTAAGAAAACAAGGAGGGATAGCACCATATACATTCATTTAATACCTCACCATTATATCCACAAGAGGCATTTAGTATTTTTTTTAACACAGAATCAAGAACAAAGTCTAATCTAATTAGAACAGATTAAGAATTGGCAAGAGCTGACTATATTACATTCCCTGTAACAATATGATGAATTGTAGAACTAAATATTTTCTCATTTCCTGATATAATGGCACCATCTGTTGGTTTAGTACCACCTTTGCAGTAACCAAGAAGCAAGATGCATTAATTCAACTTTCACAGGCTTTTCGTTCCTGGTTGTTTTATTCCTGGCACCCTACAGCAGCATAAATTTTAAGAAATAAAACCCATGCGTTGTACATTTTTAATCATCTAAAATGCATCCTACTTATATTAATCAAAGTGGGAAAAAGTGCCAGAGAAATCTTAGTACACAGAACTGCACACAGAGACTGTATTGGCACTAAAATTATCAAAATACCATGCACCAAATATCTACTGTGTGCTACATATAAAGATTTTTTACGTATGGTATCTCACTTCATCCTCAAATATTTCCCACAGGACAGCTCCCATACCCACCATTTTACAGAAGTAATCGATACTCATAGTCAAACAACTAAATGAATGTTGGATTTAAACAATGTTGGACCAAAAACCAGCTCTTTTCACTAAGCCAAAAAATGGCCAAGAACAACACATACACATAAAAATAGTGGTTTACAGAGTACATTCACATACAACATGACGTTTCAGCATCCCGGTGACCTTCCCAACTCAAAACAAAACAAAACAAAAAAACGTAGCATCATTGTAGAAAGAGGGGCTGTGAGGTTCCAGAGTTTAGGTGACAAGACTCTGGTCAAGTAGAGCTACGGATGAAGCCCGGGCTTCCACCCCTACTTCACTCAAGTGGTTACAGAAAAGCACACTCTGTATGGACAAAGCTCCCACTGGAAAGGACTTTCCTGACCAGCAAAGCTTCTCCCTTCCACAGAGAGCAGGGGCACAGATGCAATCCAACTCCGACGGGAAGCCATGCTTTGGGAGTCTCCTACACAATCACACAGCCGACCCAAGCACAGGAAAAGGAACTCCAGCCACACTTCAGCTATGAAGTCCATAAACATGTCCTCTGAGACGGTTTTTACGAAGGTCTATGAACTAAATACAGCTGCTGCTAAATTCACACCTGATGTAAGAGCTGAAAATGAATATGGAAGAAACTTTGGCCATCTTGAGACGTACTAATTTGATCTAGTACAGGATAACTTTCAAAATCAAGTCATATGGATATCAAAATGTCTACACAAAAGTTGCACTTAGTGTAAAAATAAAGAGAAAATGGTAAGTCTGAATTGCCTATCGATGTTCCTATGTTTCAACTTAATTGTGGATTCCTTTGCCCACACAGTGAGACATACGGCATGTTTACTACTTTGTCCCACATCTTTCTAACTGCTCAGGGGCCCTGTAAACTGGGACTTAGTAGGTGCATTCCAGTAATTAGGAAACTGTATAACCAGTTTATCTGGAGATAGAATTTTACCTGGATGGCCCTCGCAATGACCCGAAGTCTTCCCTAACGGTGCATACCAATGTTTATTCCTTAAGTTAGTATTCCTAAATTGTCCAAGGACCTCATTTCCAAGAATGTCATGCTTGAAATTTTATTCATGTTAATTCTCTATGTGGATAAGCAGGCAAAAACAAAAATTTTATATACCTTGCCAATGCTGCTACAAGGAACACTGCCAAACTAATAGCAAAAGATGGTCCCCAAGCTTCTTCTGACACTACTTCAGCTTGCCTAATAAAGGAAAGCTGGCAAGCTCAAAAAATAAACTAATTAATCTGAGAATTAAAAGACCCCACATTTTGTCTATAAAAATATGACTAAAACCCTTTCCCTTTCTTAAAGAAAAGTCAAAGAATCTTGCCCAGCTTTCAATAATCACATTAATCAATCATCAGCAGTCTCTTCCAAATTATTCTCTTAAAAAAGAAATAAGTAAATGAACTCTAAAGGGTCCTTTTTCTTTTGGGGGAATAGACCACATGCCATATACCAAGGGGGGATGGTCAGAGCTGAGATTCCCATCCCAGCTCATGCATTTTCTTGCTGTGTGACCCTGACAAGTAACCTCTCCAAGACTTAGTTTCCTCATCTTTAAGACAGGGATGATAACACCCACCTCACAGTGTTGCAAAGATTCAATCAGTAAAGCATCTCCCAATAGCTGCTGCGGCTACAGCTAGATGAATGTTGCTTTCATTATGGTCAACATAATGTCCACAAAGAAGGTTTTAGGACAGAAGGTGTCCAAGGGCCACCACCCAAGGAATTTGGCAACATTAGTCTCCCAAATAAACCCTCAGGAAGAACAGTCCTCTGAGAGAAGGTTCCCGAACCCAGTGCTCAATGCAGATCGGGCTGTGAGGGCAAGTTAAAGATGAGCAAGACAGGACAGGTGTCTTCTATTCAATGCAAATTAAGAGTAGCCTTCAGGCACCTGGCTAGCGGCCAGTACAGGCCCATGGGTAGACAAAATTTAGACACCTTTGTCTTCCGGGTAATTTGTAGCTTCCAGCTCTTACTGTCAAATCACTCAGGGAAAAAAAAGATTAATTACAAAGTTTTGCTTTTATTTTTCATAATAAAAAACTCATAATTTAACTAAAACATGAGAATTCGGATGAAATATTCATTTTCTCACTTATGCTACACTTATGGAAAGCCTCAATTCCACAGTGAATGCTAATGTTCCATGGAAGAATTTCATTTAGGAGGACCTTGTATTTTATCTGGAGTGTGAGGTTTGGTTTGTAGCTCACCCAAAATAAACAGAATTAAAACAAAATCCACCAAATTTCAACATTCTGGGGTTCTCTCTCAATATCCAAGCTCCTCATTCCCTCAAAAAAAAGGGGGGAAAGAAAAAAAGAAGAAGAAAAGGGAAGGGAAAGAAAAAAGAAAAGAAAAACAACAATAAAAATCAAAGTCAGATTATAAAGAAAGGCAGTCCTACACAGCTACTACCACAGGGAACAATGGCTAAAAGCAGCTAACAACAACAGAGACAAAGCCCAGGGCGGTACAAAAGGACTATTTTACATTTTCTGTAAAGGACTCCTCTTCACAATGTACTTGGACTGGAAAAAAACAAAAATTTTATAAAAATCATGTTGTCTTGGAGTAGTAGAATTGTGAATAATTTTTTTAAGTGTCCTTTGATGTAATAAAGCTGTTTCAGTAAACATTATTTTCAATATGCAGAACAGAAAATCTACAGAGCAGTAGAAAATACAAAAAGCAAATAAGTGCCCTTTGGGAATCTATATAAATATTTTTCAGAGGCAAGGCTTATTCAGAGGCAAGGCTTAATAGCTTAATGAAATAACATCTGTAAGATGATAAAATCATAGCAGCTGTGTTGTACTGGGGCTTGCTTGAGATAGAACACAAGGATTCAAATCCCAGCTTTGTCATTTAGCAGCTGAGTGACACTAGGTAAGTTGCTAAACCTCTCTAAACTTCAGGTTTCTCATAAGTAAAATAGCAGTAACTATCCCTTACATAGAATTTTAACTGAAAACAATGTGACAGCACCCATCAGAATCACTGGCACAGAGACACTCCATAAATATGGTTGTTTTTTGTTTTTTTGAGTCAGAGGTCTTACTCTGTCATTCACACTGGAAAGCAGTGGCAAGATCATGGCTCCCCACAGCCTTGACCTCCTGGCCTCAGCATCCCAGGCAACTGGGACTACGGGCATGTACCACCATGCCTGGCTTATTTATTTTGTACAGACAAGGTCTCACTGTGTTGCCTAGTCTGGTCTCAAACTCCTGGGCTCAACTGATTCTCCCACCTCAGTCTCCCAAAGTGCTGGGATCACAGGCGTGAGCCACTCTTGCCAGCCAATAAATATGCTTTAAATTTAAAATAATCCTAAGCCTTAACCAAAAAACTTTTATTTATTTTTATTTTATTTTTATTTTTTTCAGTTGGAGTCTCACTCTAAAGCCCAGACTGGAGTACAGTGGCCGGCCGCTCCCAGCCACCGCAGCCTCGACCTGCTGGGTTCCAGCGATCCTTTCGCCTCAGCCTTCCAAGTAGCTGGAACTACAGGCGCTCGCTACCATGTTCGGCTAATTTTTTATTTATTGTAGAGATGAGGGCTCACCAAGTTGCCCAAGCAGGTCTTGAACCCACAGGCTCAGGCAATCCACTAGCCTCGGCCTCCCAAAGTGCTGGGATTATAGACTGAGCCACCGAGCCCGGTCTGAACCAAAAAACTTGTAAAAGGACCTGTCACATACATAAAATGCTTACAGCTAACCTGGGGCCATACAAAGGGAACACCATCTAAACCAACTCTATTCCAGGAGTATTGCAAACTATTAGTTCACAAACAATGAACAGCACCTAAGATTTCTAACACTGCTTCGTGCATTCTTTGGCACAAACAAGTTAGAAAATCAGAAACTTAATTCATTGCCAAATATTCACTGAGCTGCACAGGATCTGTGAGATTCAGAACAAGGCACGGATTCTACTCTAGAGATCTCAAAATTGTGCAGGGGCAGGAGGGACAAGGGCTTGGGGAAAGCAGTTTGGCCAAGGATGGAGTCCTGGAATCATGTTTCACATCTAGGAGGGATTTGCTAACCAGACCTAAAGCTTCAGGAGGGAAATGCTTCTGGGTTACACTTGCAGGTGAGGAGGAGGAGGAACACGTCAAGTAGAAGCTGATGTCACATAGGGCCATGGTAAAAGCGGAGGAAGAACAGGAAATGAGGGGGGTGGAAGAGCCCAGTTGGAAAAGGAGGTGACTCCAGGGAGAGGAGTTACTGCAACACTGAGGCCAAGAGCCAGCAAGGGCTAGTGCTGAGGAAGTCAGGAGAGAACAATGACAGAGACCCAGAATGTGACCAAAGGGTTAACAGGTTTGAGTGCTCTCTGTAATGACAGTGCCATCCCTGCTGCCACTGGATCCACTCACACCCTCAATGTTTCTGGCCAGGATGCAAGCCCCAGGCTCACTCATGCCAATGCTCCCTACAACTGTCAGCCTACACTCTCTAGCAAGCAACCTAATCTTCTCATTCCCTGGCTTGAAAACACTAGCTGGGAACCTCGGGACAAAAATCAAAAGAGCTGGGCCTACATCATCTGGTCCCTCACCACCCAAGCATTCAAGCCTTGCCTCTGCTCCACCCTCCGCAACACGCATTCCCCTTCCTTGCTTCTTCCACCCCCTTCTTTACTTCTGCTGCAACCCCTCCATGGGCCCCTTACCTCACCCGCACCTGCTGCTCCTGCCTCACCCATCCAGCAAACTGGTCTTTCAGTTCCTTGACTACACCAAGCCCTAATGTGCCACAGGGCCTTTCCCTGGGGGCAGGCAGTGAAACAGCTCATTCCTGCTCATCCTTCAGGTCCAGCCTAATTGTGACTTCTTCCCACTTTCACTTGTCAAACTGGCAAGAATACTCTATTGGTAAGGGTGGAAGAGAAAGGCACCCTCATATTCTCTGGTGGGAGTTTAAGCTTGTATAATCTTTTTGTAGGTAGTTTGGCAATCACTCTCAAAAGGTAAAATACACTGTATGGTTGGCAACCTGTCACTCTTGGGCTGCCCAACAGCTGTCCCTCCTGCCTGTATCTGGAAAACTCCACCAGTGTATGAGCAGGAGGCTGAGCTTCATGAACCAGAAGCACTCACCCTTCCCTATGAGGAACTCCGGCAGGGAAAGGGATGGCCAGAGGACTGTCACAAGGCAGCCAGGGCCCAGCACCAGCTGTACCAGCAGCACTGGACTGAGGCTCCTGTCTTGAAGCATGATTTCCGACACTGTTCCTGGCTCCAAACCTACCGCTTGCCCTTCCAGCTATGTTGTAAGCCACTTGCTATCCTTTTCTTAAAAAATCCCTATTTTCCTTAACTCATTCAGTAATTCTACTGCTAGCAACAAAGAATTCTGACCAGTACCTGCACACACCTTAATCACCAAGTTGTATTACCAGAAATTTATCTAAATAAAGTATGTTTTTATACAAGTAGACTAAGACATATTTGTTGCAAAGATTTGAAAAGCAAAACAGCCATCAACAGAAGAATGGGCCAATCACCGTACAGCCATATGATGCAATTCTGTACAGCTTGTTATCAAAGAAATTGCATAGATCTACAGAGGCTAATACAAAAACTCCCTCAAAACAAGTTAATAGTAAGGGAAGATTTTATGTATAGCATGACCTCACTTGTGTATTTTTAAACACATTCATGATAGGCAAATTTTTCACATTCCTAATACCGATTTATGGGTGAAAATTTAAAAACTCTGAAGGAAGTTGCCACAAACTTCTGTCATTAAGCACAAGTGAAATGGTCTTTTCTTTCTTTTTTTTTTTTTTTTTTTAGAAGTCTCACTCTGTTGCCCAGGCTGGAGTGCAGTGGCACACTCGTGGCCACTGCAGCCTCAACCTGCTGGGCTCAGACAATCCTTCCGCCTCAGCTTTCCACAGGCACATGCTAACATGCCCAGCTTATTTTCTGATTTATTGTAGAGATAAATCAGTTGCCCAGGCTGGTCTCAAAACACCTGAGCTCAAGCAATCCTCCCACTTCAGCCTCCCAAAGTGCTGGGATTACAGGCTTCGGCCACCACGCCCAGCCTTTGAAATGGTCTTTTCTAAACTGTCATCTTTTTCACAATACAGCTGAAAGTTACAGACATATCCAGCATTTGTCTCAGATACCACTCTGATTAGCAATCCATACTTTATATTTTTATTCGGATTATAAACTGAATATATATTATTCAGAAACAACTTGCAAAGACGTAAATTCATGTCAGTGACAACCAGGAACAGAATTTGGAATGATGGAAATTCACGACATCATTGACGAATGAGTTAAAAGGGAGGGAGGGAGGACGGCTACATTGACTGACAAACAGATGACAGAGAAGGAATTATAAGAGTGTATCATAAGACATTTTCTGGAAAAAAATATAAACTCTTGCAGTAATTACTTTGGAAGAATATGAAAAATACTTTTTTCACATACCTCTTTGTCCCACTTCAATGTTTTGTCAGGTTCATAAATTATTTTCATGAGAAAATGCTTTTATAATGTCACTTGCTCAGAAAAGACTTCCCAAACACCCATCAACCACACACTCCTTCCTATTATTTAATAACACCTGATATTTGTATAATTTTCCTCTAGGACACATAATACTTTTAGGTAAAGGTGTGTTTACCTGTTTAAAGCCTGTCTTCCCCTCCCCAATGCCCCAAGGCTATAACCTATGAGGCCATAAGTTGTGTTGATCACCATAATCCAGGCACCCAGCACAACACCTGGCACTGTGATGCTAAATAAACATCTGATAAATGAATGAAGGGGTTTCATTATCCTTTTAAGACTCAGCTTAGCAGTAGACAGCAGACATTCTCGCTGCTGTCCTGCCCGCTGTGTCCCTCACAATGTTTCTTTCCTTTAATAAATCTACCTTTCTCAGTTGAAAAAAAAAAAAAAGACTCAGCTCAAGTGCAGCCAGGCATGGTGGCGCCCACCTGTAGTCCCAGCTACTTAGGAGGCTGAGGAAGAAGAATAGCTTGAGCCAGAATGCTAAGACTGCAGTGAGGTGTGATTATTCCACTGCACTCCAGCCTGGATGACAGTGAGACCCCAACTCAAAAAAAAAAAAAAAAAAAAAAAAAATTCAGCTTAGCCAGGCGCGGTGGCTCAAGCCTATAATCCCAGCACTTTGGGTGACCAAGGCAAGAAGATTGCCTAAGCCCAGGGGTTCGAGAACAGCCTGGGTAACTTGGCAAGACCTCATCTCTACAATAAATCAAAAAATTAGCCAGGCATGGAGGCACGTGCCTATAGTTCCAGCTACTTCGAAGGCGGAAGCAGAAGGATCACCTGAGCCCAGCAGGTCGAGGTTGCGGTGTCCGTAAGGGTGCCACTGCACTCAGGGTTGAACAACAGAGTGAGACTCCAATTCAAAAAAAAAAGATAAGATTCAGCTCAAGTGAAATGAAGTTTCTGAATTCCCCCAGTTCAGAAGTGACCCTTGGGTCCTGTATTGCACTGGTCAGTGTATCTGTCTGTCTCCCCCATTTGACTGAGTACCTTGAGGGCAAAGACCTTCTATTCCTCTCTATCTGTGCTGCCTGCTCCAGGGCCTTTATACAGAAGGCACTCAATAAAGAGTTGATAAGTGAATCAATAGACAAGCAAACAAACCCTCAAAGTAATAATTTACTTGTGTATTAAAATCAGATGTCACGAGATGAGTGGATTGCCTGAGCCCGCGGGTTCGAGACCCACCTGGGCAGGCGAGACCTCATCTCTACAATAAATCAAAAAATCAGCCAGGCGTGGTAGCGCGCACCTGTAGTTCCGGCTACTCGGAAGGCTGAGGCGGAAGGATCGCCGGAGCCCAGCAGGTCGAGGCTGCGGTGGCCAGGAGCGGCCACCACACTCCAGTCTGGGTGACAGAGTGAGACTCCAATTCAAAAAAAAAATCAGATGTCACTAATATCTCATTCTTCTTGATCTGGTCTAGGATAGCAAAATCAGACTGTGTGATATAAGGGGTTTCTAAACAGAAGTGTTCTATAAACTCAAAGCTGTGGGGACCCACCACCCTGAACTCAAACTAGACTTGTAGAGACAGAGATCACTGTTGGCCAAGACAAAGCATAAATTAGGGTTGTAGAAATGAAGTGAGTAGACACAAATCTGCTCAACTACTCATTTTAAACAACTTTCTTAATTCAGTTTTATGATCGTAAGACAAATTACTACAATTCACAAGCAAAAGATACCAATTTAGTGTCCCCATTTTAAAAATGAAACTGCTTTGTGTCAATGTCAGATTTCCTAAACGTGATGATTTTATTAAGGAGACAGAAGAAAACATCTCGAAGAATTTAGGTGAAGGGTTATGGTGTCTATTTACTCTCAAAGGGTTCCATACACAAATAAAGCAGTAATAGTAGCAATAATAATGTGTACGTGTGAGATAGTTACCAAAATAATATGTACGTGTGAGACAAAGCTAATATGGTAAAATGTTAACAATTGACAGAGGGTATATGAGTGCTTTTTGAACATTACTGTTACTTTTCTGCAAGTTCAAAAACTTTAAGTTAAAAAAAGAAGAAAAGAAACAATAGAAAAGGTTATTCTAGTCTTCGCTACCATTTAAAGACATTAGGTGGAGAGAAATAAAAACAATACTTTGATGGAGATGACAACACATCTGAATAAAGCAATTCAGAACAATTCTAAAATTACTGTATCTTCATCCTAGAATAATTACAGTGATTCATCCATATGGTATCTGGGGGTAAATAATTCTCCCCAACAAACAGGGAATATCTGTTATATAAAAACCTTAAAAGAGGCTAGAAAACACAATGGAATTGCAAGTCTCAAACTGGTAGTTTCCAAACTACTCAAGGTAGCAGTTTTCCTAGCTGCAGAGCCAAGATTCTAAGACAGAAAAGTAAGAGAGGTAAACGACAGTTCGAAAATCATCGGCTACACACAACCTATTCAAATTTCTGGACCTATGCAATATGACCCAGAAATATTAACATAAGTGTTAGAAAATGAAAACTCCAATTCTTCTAACTATAATTTTATCACTTCTTAATTTTTTTTTCAGTCATTTAAAAAAAAACTGTCTTTGGGCCAGGCATGGTGGCTCATGCCTGTAATCCCAGCACTTTGCGAGAGGATTACTTTAGCTCAGGAGTTCAAGAACAGCCTGGGCAACATAGCGTGACCTTGTCACTACAAAAAAACAAACAAACAAAACCAAGAAATTAGCCATGGGGGCACATCTGTAGTAGTCCTAGCTACTCGGGAGGCTGAGACAGAAGGATCACGGAGCCCAGAAGGTCAAGACTTGCAGTGACCCACTGAACTCCAGTCTAGGTGACAGGGTGAGACTCCAACTAAAAAAATAAATAAATACTGTCTTTTCTAGTAGTTACAGCTAAAACACAAATGTGAAAAGCTGGTCTGAAAAGAGTAACTATTTACAGACCAAGCACCAGAGCAGGTGCTTTCTATACATCGTTTCCAATCATGACAACAATGACTGGTATGGTGGGCCTTGTTAATCCCATTTCACAGGCAATGAAACTGAGGTTCAGATAGAAATCAAACACCCATGATCTCTCAGACATTAATTAGTAAAGAAAGACTCCAGTTACTCAAACTCAAAAATGAAACAAAACTCTCTGCATGTCTAGGCATGTTCAGAGGTAAGGCCTCCACTCTAGCTGTCCATCTGCCTAGAAGGCTCTTCCACTCAGATCTCAACTTCTTCCAGAAACCTACCTCACCTTTCTAGTTAACACCAGTCTGCCTTCTACTCCACTCCACCATTCCCAAGTCCCTTTACCATGTATGCATTTTTTAAACTTTTTGTTTTGAGATAATTGCAAATTCATAAACAGAGATGTAAAAAATACAGTTTCTGTATAACCTTGACCCAGTTTCCCCCAAAGGTAGTATCTTGTATAACTACAGTTCAATATCACCTACATTACCTTTTTCTACTAGGATTACTTTCTAATACAGGTTGAGTATCCCTTATCCAAAATGCTTGGGACCATGATTGTTTTGGATTTCAGATTTTTCCAGATTTTGGATCTCTGCACTGTATTTACCCAGTTCAGCATCCCTCATCCAAAATCAGAAATACTCTAATGAGCATGATGTTGGCACTCAAAAAGTTTCAGATTTTGGAGCATTTCAGATTAGGGATACTCAGCACGCATATTGTAAATGTATTTTTTATAACTGTTGTTTATTATCTGTCTACTCTCACTAAAATAAACTCCTCAAAGGCAGGATTTTTAATCTAAATTTTGTTCACTGCTATATACCAAGCACCTAGAACAGGGCCTAGCTCATGGTAGGTTAATATTTGTTGAATGACTCAAAGCACTGTATTGCACCATCTCCCCTAACAGAAAACAGACCAGCTCTTCAAGAGACCATCTTGATAAAGAAGAGTATTCTGAAACATCAAGGAAATAATGCACTCACCCATGGTGACATAAGGCAACTTATCAGTTGATCCGTGAGGATAGATGCTGTAGAGGTGAGGTCCAGTAACATCTACTCCTCCTAAAACTAGGGCTGCACCAATGTAACCTTGATACCTGGTGATCAGGGTGTGCATAAGAAAAAAAAAATGAGTCTACATAGCATCACTGCAACTTAACCAAAAGCTACAGAAGACAACAAAAAGCTTTATTTATCCTGTTCCATTAAGAGGTTATTATTTTAATGGGAACCCAAGGGGAAAGGAAACTAACATTAAATGAACATTTTCTATCAGCCAGGATAAACTGTAAACTATATCATTTCCACATGCCTCACTTCAGCTCAGTCTCCCAGTCCCCTGTAAAGAGGGCATTATTACTCCCATGTTAAAGAAGAGAAAGCCAACCCAGGGCCAGTAAATACTTGCCCACTATGCCTCAGATCCAAGTTTGGCTTACAACAAAGATTATCAGCAGCCTTCCCATCACATCTCTCTGCGAACAGCAAATAAGCTACCTGCAAAGTTAACAATGAGGAGTTGCTAAGCTCAAACTGTTCAAATTATCAACCTCACCATAGCCTCAACAGGAAAATGGTTCATGTCAAAATATCTTTTCCAGTTGCACATGGTGGCTCACATCTGTAATCCCAGTGCTTTGGGAGGCCGAGGTGAGAGGATCACTTGAAGCTGGGAGTTCAAGACCAGCCTGGACAACATAGCAAGATCCTGTCTCTACAAAAAATTTAAAAATTAGCCAGGCATGGCGGTATGTACCTACAGTACCAGTTACTCAGAGACTGAGGCAGGAGAATTGCTTGTGCACAGGAGATGCAAGTTATAGTGAGCTGCGACCATGCCACTGCACTACATCCTGGGCAGAGACCCTGTCTCTAAAAAACAAAAACAAAAAAACCTTTTCCTTTGAATAAATCCACAAAATTATAATCAGAGGTATGCGCTCACACTGAATAAAAGAAAAAAATATTTCATCATTCAGGGAAGTGAATACTGAAACGACTTTATGTGGCCTACAAAAATCATTACTACTACCCACAGCCTAAAAAACACTCTTTAGTAACACTGCAGGAATACATTTTTCACCCTACTCCATCTCCGTTTAATTGTACACATACGTATTTCTTTGGCCCCTTTACCTGGTTGGTTTTTCATTTCTTTAAGACTTGTTTCTGTGTATTTGGTACAGTTTTCTGTCTTTAGAATTGCTATGTTAGGTAAACATGCTGGATTTAAAGTTCTCCACTGTGAGCTAAGGCTCACAGTTAAAACCAACACATGCTGAATTTGTCAAATGATTTAATCATTAAAACCAATACAAATAAATTAATACAAGAACCAACATCATTAATTTTAGCCTATCTGATACATAGCTGCACATCAGGAAGTACTCTAGGCAAACAAAATAGTCATCTAATAGTTCTCTTGTTCTTTGATTACCAAACTGTTATTTCAGAAAGATTCTTCCATTTATCTGTAAAAAATTTAAGAATAGAAAAGGATTTCAGAAGCAGCCTCAAAAGGGAACAGAGGCCCAGACAGGGAAAGAAAATGGCCCAAGGCCACATGAGCTAGTAGTATCAAGACAGAGAAGCCAGAATCACCAGTCCCTCCACCCCCATCAGTCCAGTGCCTGCCTCTTCCACTACCCACTGAACAGCATATTCAATAAAGTCAAAATAACCAGCTGGTTCCTTCCAAGTCAACATATAACCTGTTTGATACTTTTTTAAAAATCTGAGATGTCTCAGCAAACTACTGATATAGAAGTTATACTTCCAGGACTCTTCTACAGATATAATCAGACAAATACAAAGAAATGAATGCACAAGGATGTTTACTATAGCACTGTTTATGTTGCTAAAAAAATCAGAAACATCCAGAGAGATAAATGACTACATAAATTGATAAAGCTACAAAACAAAAGAACACCACACGATCATTAAAAACTCATGATATATTTTCTCCTGCACTACTGATGGTAGTACAAACTTTCTCAAGGGCAGTTTTGGCACCACCAACAAAGTGTTAAGTGGGCAAATTCTTGACCCAGCAATTCCATTTCTAGGATTTATTCTAGAATATTGCCCAAGGAACTCATCATACTAGTACCCAAAGGTTCTATGTTCCAAAGGGTTCAAAGACCTAATACTTTAAATACCTTAAAACAGGGAATACTATTAATGTTCAAAAACTGGTCAAATTATAACGCAGTCACAGAATGAAATACTATGACATCACCAAAAATGATACTGATCAATGGTTCTTAAAACTTTTATGGAGCCAGGCTCAGGGGCTCAGCCTGTAACCCTGCGCCTTTGGGAGGCTGAGGTGAGTGGATTGCCTGAGCCCGTGGGTTCGAGACCCGCCTGGGCAGCGAGACCTCATCTCCACAATAAATCAAAAAATCAGCCAGGCGTGGTAGCGCATGCCTGTAATTCCGGCTACTTGGAAGGCTAAGGCGGAAGGATTGCCGGAGCCCAGCAGGTCATGGCTGCGGTTGCACTCCAGTCTGGGTGACAGAGTGAGACTCCAACTCAAAAACAAAACAAAACAAAACAAAAAAACTTTTATGGGTCACAGACCCCTTTGAAAAACTGATTAAAATTGTGGAAACCTCCCCCCCAAAAGAAGAGTACACATGAAAGTTTTCTCCTGTTTCAGGAGGGTTATAAATGTTCAGAACTTCTCTTTGGGCTCAAGGGAAGAACTTCTCTACTCATGGAAACGATATTCATCATATACTATCAAGTGAATAGAGGAAATTACAAAATAACAGAAACAGTAACATTCCATTCTTGTAAATGCATAAGTATGAGGATACATGTAAAGAACAAAAGGTATGAAAAAGCATATCTCAACAACTTACAACCTATGTGTCTGTGGCAGAACATCAGGTAACATTTACTTTCATCTTTTCCCATTTCTACAGTGTCTGAATATTTTATGATGATTACATATTACTTTCATAGTAATTTTATAAAAGGTTATTTCCATTTTGAAATGTCCCAACATAGAGACTATTCAAGATGCACCGCTGGGTAAAAGATTAGGCTGTATTATAAAATAGTCTGTAAAATTATAATCCCATGTTTATAAAACAAAATATGTATTACAAAACATGTTTTAAAACCCTGATAGCTATATAATATTAGTACAAATTGCTTGTGGATAGGAGGATAAATTGTTTTTGTATTATTTTTGTTCCTATCTTCCAGTTTTTTCTGTGAACATCTACTAGTAACATAAAAAGAAAGATGTGAGGAACTTTAAAAAGACAAGGCCGGGAGTGGTGGCTCAAGCCTGTAATTCCAGCACTTTGGGAGGCCGAGGCAGGAAGACTGTCTGAGCACAGGGGTTTGAGACCAGCCTGGGCAACTTGGTAAGACCTTGTCTCTACAGTAAATCAAAAATTAGCTGGGCGTGGTAGCGCATACCTGTAGTTCCACCTACTTGGAAGGCTGAAGTGGAAGGATCGCCTGAGCCCAGCGAGCCCAGCAGGTCGAGGCTGCAGTGGCCTTGAGTATGCCACTGCACTCCAGCCAGGGCAACAGAGTAAGACTCCAATTCAAAAAAAAAAAGGACAAAAAGTACAGAATAATATGTACCAAACCAAACCAAAATAATTCTCCCTAAATGGCAAAAGTTTTATTTTGTTCCTTAGGCTTTTCGTTATCTTTCAAATTTTCTACAAAGAATATATATTACTTCTATAAGATAGTTACATTTAATGCAATAAAGAACCTTTACATATTAGTTTCCAGAATACAGACAAGTATTTTACTAATTTTTTTTTAACAACTATTTTATCTACTTTTTTTTTATAGACAGAGTCTTACTACGTTGCCCAAGCTGGTCTCAAACTCCTGGCCTCAAGCAATCCTCCACCTCAGCCTCCCAAAGTACTGAGATTACAGGAATGAGTCGATGTGCCTAGCTAAAATTTCCATTAAACTCAATAAGGAGGCTCCATGCTCAAAAGAACAAGTAGAACAAGTATTACTTACATCTTCTGTATCTAGCCATTATACATGTAAAATAAAGGCATTATTTAAATAGGGGGAAAGGGGTCCTCTTCTGTTTATCAAACCCTATTTTCTCACTTACAAGAAAATGGATCATTCGGGCGGGGAGAAAAGTACAGTAATAGCAAGAAGAGGACTTTGTACTTTTTTTCAGGCTCTAAATTTTATGAAGCTCTAACTATGCATCAGGCAATGTCTTTTTTTGGTTCTGTTTTTCTTTTTGAGTCAGAGTCTCACTCTGTTGCCCAGGCTGGAGTGAACTGGCACACTCACAGCAATCCCAGCATCGACCTGCTGGGCTCCGCAATCCTTCTGCCTCAGCCTTCCAAGTAGCTGGAACTACAGGCATGAGCTACCACGCCTGGCTAGTTTTTTATTTACTGTAGAGACGCAGTCTCGCCAAGTTGCCTGGGCTGGTCTGGAACCTGCGAGCTCAGGTAATCAGGCCTTTCAAAGTGCTAGGATTACAGGTTGAGCCACCGAGCTCGGCCCCAGGCAATGTCTTAATCGTTGCTTCTTTATTCCTCTCCTCCTCAAAGTCAGAGGGACAGAAACTATTCCTCTCATTTTATTGAGAAAGAAACTGGCTATGAAAGATGACTGCCCAAAGTCACATAGCTGTCAGTACTATAAACAGGACTTGAACCCAAGTTCTAAAGTCAAACTCTAAGCTTTTTTCTACTCTAATTTTATGTAACTCACCAAAAATGTCAGAGAACATAAAGGACTACAACTATCTTGTTTAAATTTTTTAATGTTTCTCTCAAAATTGTTTAACAAAATTTAACCTATAAAAGTTTAAAATGACAAAACCCTGAAAAGAGAATTCAGAACTCCTAAAACATTCTGAAGTGATTAACAGAAACATTTACTAGATTATTGTGATAAATGCTCTAAATGACACTGCAAAGAATCTTGAACTATTGTTTACAGCAAATTTACAATAAAAATTGCTTTATATGTAATGCACCACACAAACCACCAGAGGGAGCTTTGTATTTAAAATTAAAATCTGCAAATGTCTTCAGAAATCTCATGAACAGGTGCACTTTAACAAGTTCTACTCACACTGTAATGTAAGAATTTGGTTGGCAATAATTCTCATGGATGAGGATGATGATTATGTACACAAACACATAGAAATCACTGACAGCTGGGCTCGGTGGCTCAGCCTGTAATCCCGCGCCTTTGGGAGGCTGAGGTGAGTGGATTGCCTAAGCCCGCGGGTTCGAGACCCGCCTGGGCAGCGAGACCTCATCTCTACAATAAATCAAAAAATCAGCCGGGCGTGGTAGCGCATGCCTGTAATTCCGGCTACTTGGAAGGCTGAGGCGGAAGGATCGCCGGAGCCCAGCAGGCCGAGGCTGCGGTGGCCGGGAGCGGCCACTGCACTCCAGTCTGGGTGACAGAGTGAGACTCCAACTCAAAAAAAAAAAAAAAGAAAGAAATCACTGACATAAGGCCAGAGAAGAACTTGGGTAGACCAGTCTTCCCGCCACGAGTCTTAGTCCTGCTCTCTCATCTGTAAAACGGAAAATATATTACTGGCCTTGCTGCAGGGCTACACTAAATCTCATATACGCTTTTGAAAAGCCAACAGCCAGCCGGGTTCGGTGGCTCAGCCTGTAATCCCGCGCCTTGGAAGGTTGAGGTGAGTGAATTGCCTCAGCCCATGGGTTCGAGACCTACCTGGGCAACTTGGCGAGACCTCATCTCTACAATAAATCAAAAATTAGCCGGGTGTGGCAGCGCATGCCTGTAGTTCCAGCTACTGGAAGGCTGAGGCGGAAGGATCGCCGGAGCCCAGCAGGTCGAGGCTATGGTGGCCGAAAGCGGCCACTGCACTCCAGTCTGGGCAACAAAGTGAGACTCCAACTCACAAAAAAAAAGAAAGAAAGAAAAGAAAAGTCAACGGCCATGCTGGACATATACATGAGGACCTGTAAATTCTTAGGAAGGCAAGGGCTATATAGGAAACAGTAAAGTGAGCCAAGCAGAAAGTATGACAGATGGAGCACACTCCCTTCTAAGGTGACATCCACCACTCAGTTCAAGAAGATTACTGTCAAGTTATTCACCCTCTTTTTGAATTTTTTCAAAAGAGGGCAGAAATCCAGGATTTTAATTCAAATCTCCGCATTTATAATTATTGGTCACTATTTTCTAAAAAAAAAAAACACCATGTAACCCAATGCCCAGGCTATTTCTGCTATAATATACTGCCTCTCTTATAAGGAGTAAGAGACAATGAACTTAAAATTTGAAAATTGTCAAGACCCATACAAACATAAAGTAATGATACAATTATTAATTGAAAAAGGGAAAACTGCTAATATGAACTGTCTGTGGGAGTCAGCAAAAAATGAACGTTGGGTCAGGCAAGTTACCCCACTTCTTTAAGTCTCAATTTGTTCACTTACAAAAAGAAAATTATAAGAGCCTCTATCTCAGGTAAAAGGATGCATAAAGCACTTTAGCACACGGAATAAAAGATAAAGGTTGGTTAATATTAACCCTCTTTACCCGGAGATATCTCACAGATCACCTACCAGCAACTCGACCGGACTTTTTTTACAAAATAGTGAAAAACAATCACTTCATATTAAACAGTACAGTGTTGGAATCAATTATTTTACTGTAATGATATTTGGCTTATAATGGAATTTTGGACATTGAGGACCTTATTAATGACAAAAAATCAAAAATTTTTATCTTATATTTTTTGAGCATGTGGTAATACGTGAAACAATCACTGACATGCACTGCAAGCTGACTGATACATGTTATGCAATAGTAATTTGTTTGACATCTTCCGCCTGGTGTTTTGCTATTACAGCAGACAATGCAGTCTCATTTTCTCCCTCCCAGATTAATATGTAATTTATTATCCAGTCTGTTGTTCAAAGAGATATGGAAGGATATACTCGTGATTCCTAAAAACCACTTCTCAACTGACTGATCAGAAGCTTGACAAATTTCAAACGAGTCATAGGTTTTTCATTGTTTTTCACTGGAAAACTTCAAGGAAACATACACTTTTTAAAAAATTGTGCTTGTATAAGTGTGCCCTGTATAATCACCAGCAATCTTTATACATCTCCTCTCAGGGGACATCTGAGTGGTTTGCTGATTTACAATGTGCCCTCAGAGGGGACATCCAAGTGGGGTTAATACTAGTATACCCACTCGCAGCCAAATACAGATGCCACTTTTCATTTCATTATTTTGTCCCTAAAAGAGGGCAGGAAAAAAAATCATTTGGGGCTTGAGCACAGTGGCTTACACCTGTAACCCCAGCACTTTGGGAGGCAGAGACAGGAAGATCACTTGAGGCCAGGAGTTTAAGACCAGCCTATACACAGCCAGATCTCATCTCTACAATCAATCAATCAATAAAAAATTTAAAAAACAATCATTTGTGTTTGTGTTTATGGAGAGGGAAGGATAGCTTGCACAAGACAAACTCAAAGGTTTCTCTAGCTCTAATTTTCTTACTCTACACAAAAAAGCGTATACCTTATCCAGTGATATTCCTACACTTCAGGAAATAACTCAACTGGTCACATGTGATTTATTAATGAAAAATAAATTTAATAAATAACAATAGACCCAATAAATTCAAATGTTCTATTAAAAGCTTTAAGAAATTAAAATGACTTTTTTTTTTGAGTCGGAGTCTTGCTCTGTCACCCAGACTGGAGTGCAGTGGCCGCTCCCGGCCACCGCAGCCTCGACCTGCTGGGCTCTGGCGATCCTTCCGCCTCAGCCTTCCTAATAGCTGGAACTACAGGCGTGTGCTACCATACCTGGCTAATTTTTGATTTATTGTAGAGATGAGGTCTTGCCAAGTTGCCCAGGTGGGTCTCGAACCCGCAGGCTCAGGCAATTAACTCACCTCGGCCTCCCAAAGCGCTAAGCCACTGAGCCCGACTTAAAATGACTTTTTAATAACAATTGACTTCTGGAACAAAATGTATATTTCTGATTGCCTTTTCTATATCTTCCAAGCTTCCCTTGGCTGAAAAAAATCTAGGATGTGAAAAAAATATGCTAACAAAAATCCCCCTCCTGGAACCTTACCTGAAAAGCATCTGCTTCAGCATCCGATTGGCTGTCACAACTCTGGGAAGACGGCCAGTAGAGAGGGAGTGGAGCTCCAAGTTGGAAGAAATGAGCTGAGTTGTCATGTCTGTATCTGCAGCTGTCCCAGCACCACAACAACTGAAAAATACAGTTAGAAACTTAGCTCAATTCTAATTACCAACGGGCTCAATTAGAAGTAGAGCTTCCTGAATAATTTCCACAAAGTTCAGGTACACAGCGATGTTTTGAGTATATCTGCATTGTAACTGCTCTGTTTAACCAATCTTAAATGTACATAAAATTCAAACAATGCGTCTAATTATATACAAAAATATTGTCTGTGACCCAATGGAACATTTCAAATTATTGGTTTCTGTGTTCCAGAGTATGCATTTTACTAATCCTGCAAATATATCCAAGTTGTACAAAAAAGCAAGGTGTGTTAAAAGTCTTGCAAATCAATACCAAGAAGTATTTACTACCAGGTACCAGTCATGATACTAAACACTGGGAATGAAAAAAATATGCCACAGTCCTACTCCTTAATTTCAAAGCTGAATGGAAAACACACAGAGACCAAAATTCCAATATGTCATTTAACACAATATAGCAGCACAGGCACAAAATGCTATGGGACACTGGAGGAGAGAGCAGTTAATTCTGATCATTACGATAAGGTTTCATATGAGCCAGATTTGGAAAACAGAAATACTTTACAAGCAGAGAAGAGAGGCTGGCATAAGCAAAGGTGAAATAGTTTGGAAATGAAGGAAACAGGGACAGTCTAGGGATAACTGGAGCACAGAGAGATAGCAGCAGAAAAAGAGGCTGAAAGGTAAGCCTTCTGTATGATTGTGCAAAGCCTTAAATATCATGCTACAGAATTTTGATTTTATCCTAAAAGTAGCTTGGAAATGTGAAAAGTCTGTTGAAAAGTTTTTAAAGAGGAAATAGACATAATCAGATCCGTTTTACAAAATCTAATGCAGCAGAAGAGTGAACAGGATGGAGAAGAGAGGTAGGGAGGTCAATTAAATGACAACTGCAACAGTCCAGCTAAGGAAAAAGAACTGAACTAAGGCATCAGCAGAGGGAAGGACAGGAGGGAATGGATTCAAGAAGCACAGAGAAGGCAGAACTGGCTACCAATTGAATTGGAAACTGAAGCAAAGAGAGGACATGAGAATACCTTGCTTAGGTGATAGGTTCATGAAAATGCCATTTTAGGAAGATAGGAAATACAGGTTGACGCCAGGCGTGGTGGTGTACACCTACAGTCCCAGCTACTAGGGAGGCTGAGGTAGAAAGTTCACCTGAGTCCAGGAGTTCCAGGCTGCAGTGCACTATAATCATGCCACTGCACCCCAGCCTGGACGACAGAGGGAGACCCTGTCTCTAAAGAAATATAAAATGAAGCCGGGCTCGGTGGCTCAGCCTGTAATCTGCATCTTTGGGAGACTGAGGTGAGTGGATTGCCTGAGCCCGCGGGTTCACGACCCGCCCGGGCAACTTGGCGAGACCTCATCTCTACAATAAATAAAAAAATTAGCTGGGTATGGTAGTGCATGCCTGTAATTCTGGCTACTCAGAAGGCTGAGGCAGAAGGATCTCCAGAGCCCAGCAGGTCGAGACTGCGGTGGCCGGGAGCGTGCCACTGCCCTCTAGCCTGGGCGACAGAGTGAGACTCCAACGCAAAAAAAAAAAAAAAAAAATATATATATATATATATATATAAAAATTAAAATAAAGGTTGAAAAATAAGTTTAAGTGTCTGAAAACCTAAGAGCTATTAAAACTAACCAATACTTACTAAATATTAGGAGATATGAAGTGTATTTTTGAACAGTTCTTGTCAGCAACGACCATCCCTTCAGTTGCCCTTGTATCTGCTCCAAGAACTATGCCATCCTATTTAAATTTTTTAAAAAGAAAGACATTTTTAAACAACTTTACATAAGCAAAACAATGCTGGCCATACCCTGCTCCCCCAATTCCATACTCCCAGCCAAAACGTCTACCAAAAATATTGTGCTACACTTTTAGAATTCAAGAAAAGCCTTCTTAATAAATGTTACTGGTTGAATCCTGAGTAGGCAGTAAGAATTATCACTCCCATTTTCAAAAAAGGCTCAGCAATTCAGTGAATTCCTTACAAATCACAGAGCTTATCTGGGAAAAGCCTGAATTAAGACCCATAAATCTTTCCACTAAAATAGCCACCACCACTATAAATAAATAGATAGATAGATATAACCACCACCATCAATTTCCTTTTAAAACTTGTCGCTCTTCATCTGTAACAACAGGAGTCATCATCTCTTTTGACTCTTATAACAATTTAAGGCAGGAGTTATTACCTCCATTTGATGGACAGGTAAGGAGCTGTGAGAAGCAAAGTGAGTTGCTCAAAGTTGGAAGCAGCATTAAAAGTTTAAAAAATCAGAAACACCTGCCTGGACCCAAATCTTGTGCTGTCCCATTACATCATCCGGCTTCCTAAAGTAGCACTTAAGAAGCTAACTAACGCCGGGCTCAGTGGCTCAGCCTGTAATCCCGTGCCTTGGGAGGCTGAGGTGAATGGATTGCCTGAGCCTGCGGGTTCGAGACCCGCCTGGGCAACTTGGTGAGACCTCATCTCTACAATAAATAAAAAGATTAGCCGGGCGTGGCAGCGCGCACCTGTAGTTCCAGCTACTTGGAAGGCTGAGGCAGAAGGATCGCCGAAGCCCAGCAGGTCGAGGCTGCGGTGTCCGGGAGTGGCCACTGCCCTCCAATCTGGGCAACAGAGTGAGACTCCAACTCAAAAAAAAAAAGAAGCTAACTAACCTACTGTCAAAAACTCGGCAAAGTGAGGAAAGGGAAAGATCATAAACTACTGATAAACCTGACAAAAGCAGTCACTCCTGAAAGATCTTTTCCTGATAAACTCTACAGCATTTGCCTTTCCAGACCGAGTCAGGAGAGAGAGAGGAGGCCAAGTGTCCTGTACAGTCACTGTTGCTCTTAGCCTGTTCCGACTTACCTTATAGACCACCCCAGCGATGGTAGTGCCAGTTTTTCCGGGCCCTTGGAAGCTTGTACCCCTTCTTTGCAAAATCAGCTTCCAAGACGGCATTCCTAAGAGCAAACGAGAGAACAAAGTGTGGAAGGGCAGGACTACACTGCGCCGCACTGACATGAGAAGTGCTTAACAGAACTCAGGAAAACTGTTTTCACGCCCATCTGAATCCGCCCACCATCAGCACTACTGCTCCGTTTTCCGGCGAAGACAGTCTCAAAGAGGGGCCGCGACTCGCCTAAGGAGACGGAGATGGACGGCGGCCGGGTACGCTGGGGAGGTGAGAGGGCAGACCCGGCCTAAAGAGAAACCCACGCTCAGGCCCTGATTCCCCTGAGTCACACGGGCCTCAAGCCCCGCCATCCACTCCTCGCTCGGACTTCCCGAATCAGGCCGCGGCCCAGCTCCAACCCGGGCATCACACTCTTCTTCCCTCCCTGAACCCAGCCCCAGGCATGACCCCACCTGCGGCAGTTATCAAAAGAGAAACCTCCAAATGGAGCCTCACACACCGACACAGCCGCCATCTTTCCAAGAAAACACTTCCGGGCCGGGGGCGGGAGCAAACAAAAAGAGGGCAGCACTTCCGGCGCCGCCGGCAACTTGGGCTAAAGGGGTGGGACAAACTCATTGAAGCGATTGATCATAGAGCTCCTGATTCCTAGAGAGGTGCTGAGATGTTTGGGGTTATATCGCCCCACGTGGCACGGAGGAGAACTTGACGCCCGGGACTGGGAAAGGACATTCCCAAAGTGGACGCACCAGCGACCGCGTCTCCTGCTGCTCAGACCGAACCCGTATCTACTGTTAATTGGAGGATAACACTCAAGTCCCAGGCACCTCCTTGCACTGACCAAGCCCCTTCAACTCTCTGAATCTGTTTCCTCCTCTCTCAGAGATCACACCTACTTCAAAAGGCTGCTGTGAAATGGCCAATGAGCCCATGAAAAGGTGCTCAACATCATTAGTCATTAGGGAAGTGCAAATCAAGACCATAACGAAATACGACTCCGCACCCACTAGGATAGCTATCATCGAAAAGACGGGAACTCACTGGTGTTGTAAGGGTGTGGAGAAATTGGAACCTTGCACGTGGCTGGTGGGAACAGATAATGGTGCAACTGCTTCAGAAAACAATTTGGCAGCTCCCCAAAAGGTATTACCTTCTTAGATGTACATCCCTGATAGCCAAATAATGTAAACTACCCAAATGTCCGTCAATGGATGAATGGATAACAAAATGTGGTAAATCCATACAATGGAATATTATTCAGCCATAAAAAGGAATGAAGTATAGCCATATGCTGCAACAGGGATGAACCTTGGAAACATTATGTTAAGGGGGAAAAAAAGACATGAAAAGCCACATAGTGTACAATTCCATTTACAAGTGTCTCTAATAGACAAGTCCATAGAAACAGAGTATATTCCTGGTTGCTAGGGGATGGGGGAGGAGAGAATGGGAAGTGACTATTGGGTATAGAGTTTAGGGGAATGATGAAAATGTCCTGGAATTAAATAGCAATAATCTATGTTATGAGTATGCTAAAAACCACTCAATTGCACACTTTAAAGGGTTAAAATGGTGGATTTTGCATTATGTGAATCATAACTCAATCTTAAGAAGACTGTGAGTATTGAACATTGTGCATGGAAAGCATCTATCCTGGCACATAGCAGCTTCTCATAAATAGCTATTATTGTTGATACATTCATTTCATCCAGTCAGCAACCCTAAGAGGTCGCAATATCATTCAATTCATTATACTGATGGAATTTAAGGCTCACTGAGATGAAGTAACTTGCTCAAGTTTACTTATTAAGTAAATGGCAGGCTCAATGACTGTGAAATGAATTAATATATTCACTCAGTAAATATTTATTGAGCACCTACTATGTGTCAGACATGGTTCTAGGTGCAAAAGAATGAATGAATGGCATCCCAAGCACATAAAGCCAGTGTCTGTCACAACTATGTGTTCAATAACTATTTGTCAAAGGTTGAATTCCCTTTCATTATTTCTCTGGGTCTTTGTGTAAAATGAGGACGATAAATTTGTATCTGACCTCATTTGGAGATAGGATCTATTTTTTTTTTTTTGAGTTGGAGTCTCACTCTGTCACCCAGGCTGGAGTGCAATGGCACACTCACGGCCACCCCAGTGTTGACCCCCTGCCAGGCGATCCTTCTGCCTCAACCTTCCAAGTAGCCAGAACTACAGGCATGCGCTACCACACCCGGCTAATTTTTTGATTTATTGTAGAGTCTCACCATTTTGCCCAGGCTGGTCACGAACCTGCAGGCTCAGGCAATCCTCTCGCCTTGGCCTCCCAAAGTGCTGGGATTACAGGCTTGACCACTGCACCCAGTGGAGATAGGATCTTTACAGGGGAAATCAAGTTAAAAATGAGGTCATTAGGGTGAGTCCTAATCCAACATGACCGGTGTCCTTATAAAAGAGAGAAACTTGGAGACAGACATGCACATAGGGAAAACCCCATGTGAAAATGAAGGCAGAGGTCTATGAACCAAGGAACATCACAGGTTGCCATCAAACCACACAAAACTCGGTGAAAGATCTGGAACAGATCCTCCCTCACAGCCCTCAGAAGGAAGTAACTCTGCCAACATGTAGCCTCTAGAATTTTGAGATAATAAATTGCTGCTGTTTAAGCCACCCAAGCTGTGGCACTTTGTTACAGCAGCCTTAGGAAGCTTAGACATCTCATGAGTCATCGTCCAAAGGACAGAAAGTCCCCGGAAAGACTCACAGCCCAGCACACTAAGGGCCAGGCTGAAGGGGCACAAGACAGGGGTAGTCTAGAGCCTCAAAGCAGTGTGAGCACATGGAGGCGGGATGAAGGCTTGGAGTATGGAAAAACAAAACCAGACAGAAAACCCTGGTCATGGTCTTTGGGACACAGTGGTAAATTTCATGCATCTGCAGGGAAGGAAAACAGAGCCTGCAGCCTCCAGCGGGTGGTGGTAGGTGTCTGTGTTGCTGTTGAATGGGGGTGCTGGAAGAGCCAGTGAAGGGTGTGGAAATGATTTGTGGCCTTGGTTTGTTCACAGGGCGTGGCTCTTCCCTCTGCGGTTTCTTTGGTTACATTTTTTGCGCCCAGACAGAGCTGAGCAGGTGGTCTAGTTTCCTCTTATGGCCTCAGAGAAAGGGATCCAGAACCCAGCAGAGGGCGTCTGAGAGCCTCCAGGCGTCCTGAGCCTGGAAGGAGTCGCCCTGGCTGGGTGGACCACAGCCCATGGACTGCCAGCCAGCCAAGGCAGTCCTAGATCCCCAGCACTCAGAGATGCCTGCTCAGCCTCTCTGATCCTAGTGCCTGCTGCCCCGGACCTGCAGCCCAGCCAGAATGTCCTTCCCTAGGCCTGGACACAGTCCCACTCAAGTCCCTGGCATTGCTGCTACCAAACCTGACCAAGCTGTGCAGTCACCACTTCTCTAGATTTGGCTGTGTGACCTCAGGGAGCCATTAGGCTCTCGTACCTTGGTTTCCAAATAACACAGTAACAACCAACAACAGTCTTCTGGACTTGGACCTAACCACTCTATACAGGATCCTTGGTGCAAGTTTATGCTAGCTTTGTGCTAGATCACAGTCCTGGAGACATCAGTCTGGGGACTATATGTCCAGTTCACTGTGTTAAGTGTCCTAAGGGACCCGTGCCAAAGCAAAGCCAGGGAAAGAACTTTCAAGTCTGCCTCTGAGCTGGGCACCCAGAGGACAAGAGTTAGCACCGATACCAGGAGACAAGAGGGTGCACGCAGAGACCTCAGCCATGCATGTCCCCAGCATCACCTTGATTTTCCAAGGACCCACCAAGCAGTACCCTGTACCCCACCCAACCTGCAGGCTGCCCAGGAAACTGGCACTGGACAGGTGCTAGCAGACCCACATCCTAGGGTGCACCCCACAAGGAGACTTGGCCATCTTTCTACTGCAGGGAAAGCAGCCCATGATGCTCCTGGTTGCTATGGCAACGGAGCCCTTGTTTTTCCTTCTTCATAAATAAGCTATAAATAGACAGGGCAAACCTGGGCGCCTTCCTTTGCATGAATTAGAGCAGCTGCTCCAGGCTCCAGGGCCCCTGGCATGACACCCAGGTGCTGAGCCTCGCTGCACAGACCATAGAAACATAGCTCTGGTGGGAGGGGCACAGCCGAGCACAGGGCAGCGTCCCAAAGCATGGATTCCTTCCACCGGCTCCAGACTCCACTGAGGCACTTAGCAGATTCTGGGGCCCACTTGAGACCCCCCCCACAGAATTGCTATGAGCAGGGCCTGGGATGGGTGGGTCCTGAGTTTGTCAACCCCAGCAAATGGTGAGCAGGAGTGGGCATCCCCCCTTCTTCCCAGCCAGGGCCTGTGCAAATCACAATGAAATCACAAGAATACCCCCACTTGGCCATTGCTTTACTAGACTCTGGTGTGGCCATGTGCTCTTTGAGCTAAGGTCCCCACCACGTTTCCTAAGTTTTGGCCCCCTCTCCTACCTTGGGGAGATGAATCTCTCTCTCTCTCTCATTTACTTTCTACATAAACGATATATTCTAATCTTTAAAAAATAATGGATACCCCCACTTCCACAGCATTTCTGAATTCACTAAGTCTTTCCCCACCTGGTTTAGTCATCACAGTCGACATCTATTTACTGAAGCTTTCCTTTGTGCCAGATACTATCGTAAGCGCCTTACATGCCACAACCCCATTCATTCCCCCAAACACCCTCAAACTGCCAGCTTACGGGTCAGGAACTCTCTGCTTAGAGAGAAGGGGTGCCTGGTCCAAGGTTACACAGCTGGTTAGCCAGGGTACTGGAATTTGAACGCAAGCCTGTCTGGTTCAAAGCTCTTATTCTTAGCCGGGCTCGGTGGCTCAGCCTGTAATCCCGCATCTTTGGGAGGCTGAGGTGAGTGGATTGCCTGACCCCGCGGGTTCGAGACCCGCCTAGGCAGCGAGACCTCATCTCTACCATAAATCAAAACAAAAAAATCCTGAGGTGAGTGGATTGCCTGAGCCCACGGGTTCGAGACCCACCAGGGCAGCGAGACCTCATCTCTACAATAAATCAAAAAATCAGCCGGGCGTGGTAGCGCATGCCTGTAATTCCGGCTACTTGGAAGGCTGAGGCGGAAGGATCGCCGGAGCCCAGCAGGCGAGGCTGTGGTGGCCAGGAGTGGCCACTGCACTCCAGTCTGGGTGACCAACTGAGACTCCAACTGAAAAAAAAAAAAAAACAACAACCAAAAAAACAAAGCTCTTGTTCTTAACCCTCTCCTTTCAGCATAACTGAGTTTCAGCAGAGCTCATCATCCAAGGACAAGGGATAACTGATTCTCCTAGTAACTCATGAGGAAGGGAATAGCACGTAGGATCCCCTGAGTACAGAAGGAGCAGAAAAGGAGACTGAGACTCAGGAATCCCAGGGGCTCACAGTGAGGAAAAGTCAAAGCTGAGGCATGGGTCCCTGGAGGGCAGGCTACGGAAGGCAGTATTGTTTTCCCTGAAGAGGGAAAGAGGCAGGGACATACCATTACCTGGCAGATCAGGTCAGGCTTTCTGGAGAAGGTGAAGCTGAAATGCGGTCTGGGAGGATTAAAGTGGAAAGAAGAGGGAAGACATTCCAGACAGAGAGAACAGCACAAAGGTGTGGATGTATGCGATAGAGTGCACCAGTTCTGCAGGATAGCAGGCTGGTCAATGTGGCTGTGGGCCAGGGGCAAGGTGGGAGAGGGAAGGCTGGCAAGCTGGAAAGGCCCCAATGAAGAAAGGTCTTATAGGCTGGCTCAGAAGCCTGCGCCTGTCCCCAGGGCACTGGGGAGCCATGGAAGGCTGTTGAGCTGAGAATCAACATGAGGAAAACGTGACACCTGCTTGACAAAGAGTGTTTGAGCAGAGCTTGTCACCCAGGGACAAGGCAGCCTAAAGGTTGCTGAACCACGACCCATGGGAACTGTCTCCATCAAACCTTGCAGGACTCGCCTCTGAACGTGCCCCCTCCACCCCTGGAACATCCAGTTCCCGCCTCACCCAGGCAAATGCTGCCCCATTCATTCATTCATTCATTCAATCATTCATTCAGATGTTCCTTAAATAAACTTCAGTCCTGTGTCTGGCACTGTGCTGGGTGCAGGAACACAAAGACTCTGCCCTCGAGAGAAATGGATACAGCAATAAATAATAACGTAAAAGGATCCAAAGGTTCTGATAGGAACTGGACGGGGTACAATAGACTCAAAGGAGGAGATAGTCAACGCCCCCAGGGGAGGAAAATGCCTTAAGGAAAACGAGATTATAAGTAAAACTCAGATGAGCCAGGGCTGGGTTGCAGAGAGGAAGGAATGGGCATTCCAGGAGGAGGGGACCGTCTGAGTAGACCCAAGAAGGCAGAAAGCAGAAAACGAGAAGCGTGAGGGGCGTGGTCAGCTGGAAACATGGGCGGGGCCCAGGGCCTCAGACAAGGGAAGGAACTGGGAGCCCAGGCCCGCTAGTCGCTGTGAGTGAAAATTGGTGTGGCAGCTTCTGGGAGAGCGAGATGGACGGGGAGAGACTGGGAGTGGACGAGCAGGGAGGAAAGAGCTCCAGCCGTGGGCCAGGGAGGAGAGGAAGGTGGCCTTAGAACTAGGATGATGTCAGTGACGATGGCGAGAAAGGAACAGTCACTAGAGGGACATGGTGGAAATGTGGGTGTGAACAGCAGGGAAGAAGAGAAGTTGGCGTGGCTTTCCACGTATGACTTGGGTGGCAGGAAGGTCCACTTGAGTACCTTTGGGACACATTGCACTGGAGGTCGCCATGAGCCTGGAGCTTGAGAGGGATCGGGGCTGAGGACAGCAATGAGAAGGCTGTGCAGGTCTCAAATGTGAACACACCACGGGGCAGTGGGCAGAGGAAGAGAAGAGAGCCAGGGACAGAGAGATGGTCATACTTACCAGACAGGCAAAGATGGGTTGGGCAGAGTGGAAGAGAAGGGAGCTAGAGGGGAATGACGTCACAGCCGCCAAAACCGGAGGGCCTGCAGATGCAGGGAGAGTTGCCCAGTCCAGCGACACAGAAAGGCAAGCAGGACGAAGACGGAAGGGTATCCACTGCGCCCTTCCCGCCTCTCGCACTGTGTCCACCATCAAATCTAGTGAGGACTTTTTATTTAATGGCAATACCTAGTGTTAACGATGCTGTGACAAGGTGAGCACTTTCAGTTTGCCAGGGCGAATACAAAATGGTACGAGCTTTCTGGAAAGCAGTTTGCCAAAATAGTTCAAGATGCTTGACCCAAAAGTTCCCCTTCTAGGGATCTCTCCTCAGACAAAGACTGGCATATAAAGATGTTCATTGTAGCATTATTTGTAATGGATTATATTTATAGTGGATTATATTTTGGATATTGAATGGATTGTATATTACAATATAAAGCAATATTATAGTGAAAATCTAGAACCCAGTTTACTGTCAAATAATAGAAGAGTGGCTACATAATTTATGATGAAATATATAAGGCCATTAAAAGTTGCTTTCAATGCATGTTTAAGGACACAGAAGAAAGGATGAGAAAGAAGCACAATGTGCATAGGTGTACCTTTTTTTGTTGTGGTTTAGTCAAGATTTCATTCTGTTACCTACACTGCAGTATAATGACATAATCATGGCTCACCACAGTCTCCACCTCCTGGGCTCAAAAAATCGTCCTGCATCAGCCTCCTGAGTAGCTGGTGGTATGTGCCACCACACCTGGCTAATTCCTTGATATTGTGTAGAGACAAGGTCTCGCTATCTTGGGCTGGTCTTGAACTCCTGGACTAAAGAAATCTGCCCCCCCTTGGCCTCCCAAGTGCTGGGATTACAGGTGTGAGCCACCGTACCTGGCCTGGGTGTACATTCTATTTTTATTTTTATTGTTGAGTCAGGGTCTTACTGTAACCTAGGCTGGAGTGCAGATGCACCCTCATGGCTCACTGCAGCCTTAACCTCCTGGGCTCAGGCAATCCTTTTGCCTCAGCCTCCCAGGTAGCTGGGCCTACAGGCATGCACCACCATGCCCAACAAATTTTTAAAATTTTTTTGTAGAAACAAGATCTCACCGTGTTGCCTAGGCTGGTCTCAAACTCCTGGACTCAAGTGATCCACCTGCCTCAGCCTCCCAAAATGCTGGGATTACAGGCATGAGCCACCTCACCTACCAATTTATGTGTTTAAAAATCCCGTTATTAATAGTGGCGATTCCTCACTGGTGGGATCTCAGGTCATTCCTCTTTGTGCCTATCTGGATTTTTTTTTTCAAATTTTCTACATATTTATTACTTTCCCTCCAACTTTCTTTCTTTCTCTTTTTTTTTTTTTTTGAGTCAGAGTCTCACTGTCACCCAAGTTGGAGTGCAGTGGCATGCTTACAGCCACCGCAGCCTCAACCTGCTGGGCTCAGATGATCCTTCCACCTCAGCCTTCCAAGTAGTTGGAACTACAGGCATGCACTACCATGTCAGGCTAATTTTTTATTTATTTATTGTAGAGATGAGATCTCGCCAAGTTGCCTAGGCTGGTCTCGAACCCATGGGTTCAGGCAATCCTCTTACCTCAGCCTCCTAAAGTGCAGGGATTATAGGCTTGAGCCACCATGCCCAGCCCCAACTTTTTATCTTGAAGTTTTTCAGACCTTCTAGAAAGTTACAAAAATAGTTCAATAAACACAAAGAGATCCTTTACTCCAGATTAACCATTTTCTCTTCTCTCTCTCTCTCTCTCTCTAAAAGTTACACAACAAAGATTGACCACATCCTTGGCCATAAATCAAGTATAAACAAATTCCATAAGATTAAAATTCTGCCATGCACTTTCTAAGACCACAGTGGAATAAAAATAAATATCAACACCAACAAAGTTCCCCCAAAACCCACAAAGACATGGACACTAAACAGCATGTTGCTAAAAAACTTCTGGGTCAATACAGAAATCAAAACAGAGATTAAAAGATACCTGGAAGCAAATGAAGAAACATCTTACCAAAATCTTTTGGATGCCATGAAAGCAGTAATAAGAAGGGAATTCATATCTCTATGAACACACATGAAGAAAATGGAAAGATCACAAGTTAACAGCCTAACAAATCACCTAAGGAAGCTGGAAAGGCAAGACCACCAAAACCCTAACTTCAGCAGAAGAATCCAGATCACCAAAATAAAAGCTCAAATTCGGGACATAGATGAAAAAAATATAATTTAAAAAATCAATGAAACCAAAAGCTGGTTTTTTGAAAGAATAAACAAGATTGATGAACCCCTAGCTAGACTAACCAAGAAAAAAAAAAAGCCCTAATAAACACAGTCAGAAATGCAAAAGATGAAGTCACAACTGACCCCAAAGAAATACAAAAGATTATCAGAGAGTACTATGTACATCTGTATGGAAACAAACTTGAAAACTTAAATGAAATGGAGGACTTCCTGACATCACACAACCTCCCCAGGTTAAAACAAGAAGAAATTTAGACCCTAAATAGACCAATAACAACCCAGGAAATTGACTATGTCATAAGAAAACTACCTACAGAAAAAAAAGCCCTGGACCAGATGGCTTTCCAACAGAATACAAAACATACAAGAAGGAGCTAATACCAATCCTATTGAAAGTATTCCAGGCAATCAAGAAAGATGGCACTCTCCCCATATCATTGTATGAAGGTAACATCACACTGATACCCAAACCAGGTAAAGATCCAACAAAGAAAGAGAACTACAGGCCAATATCCTTGATGAACATAGATGCTAAAATTCTCAACAAGATTCTAGCAAACCAGATCCAACAACACATCTCAAAAATCATCCACCATGACCAAGTAGGCTTCATCCCTTACTTGAGATGCAGGACTGGTTTAACATTCCCAAGACTATAAATGTAATTAAATACATCAAAAGATGTAAAGACAAAAACCACATGATTATATAATTAGATGTGGAAAAAACTTTTGATAAAATCTAGCACCTCTTCTTGATAAAAACCCTCGAGCATCTAGGCATAGATGGAACATACCTCAAAATAGTAAGAGCCATCTATGAGAAACCCACAGCCAGCATACTGCTAAACAGACAGAAATTGGGGCCGTTTCCTCTGAAAACTTGAACAAGACAAGGATGCCCACTTTCACCCCTCCTGTTCAACATAGTATTGGAAGTCCTAGCTAAAGCAATCAGACAAGAGAAGGAAATCAGGGGTATCCAAAAAGGAAGTTAAGTTATCCCTCTTTGCAGACGATATGGCTCTATACCTCAAAACCCAAGAGAATCTGTCAAAAACCTCCTTGCACTGATAAAGGACTCTGGCAAAGTCTCAGGGTATAAAATAAATGTACAGAAGTCAGTCGCATTCCTATACACCAACAATAAACAAAGAGAAACCCAAATAAAAAGCACAATCCCATTCACAATAGCCACAAAAAAGTGAAATAACTTGGCATCTTCCTAACCAGATAATTTAAAGACTTTTACAACAAAAACTACAAAACACTACTCAAAGAAATCAAAAATAATATAAACAAATGGGAAAATATTCCGTGCTCATGGATTGGAAGAATCAACATTGTTAAAATGTCCATCCTACCCAAGGCAATCTACAGATTTAATGCACTATACCTTAAATTACCAGCAGCATTCTTCTCCGGCCTGGAAACGACAATACAGGAATACGTATGGAAACATAAACGACCACAAATAGCTAAAATAGTCCTCAGCAAAAAACAAAGGGGGAGGCATCACGGTCCCAGACTTTAAGCTTTATTATAAAGCTACGATAATCAAAACAACCTGGTATTGGTACAAGAACAGGCATATAGACCAGTGGAACAGGATAGAGATTCCAGAAGTAAAACCTCGATTTCTCAACTAACTCATCTTCGACAAAGTCTCCACCACCAACCACTGGGGAGAGGAGAACCTATTCAGTAAATGGTTTTGGGAAAACTGGTTGACCAATCGCAGAAGATTAAAAGAAGACCCCTACCTATCACCATACACAAAAGTCAACTCTAAATGGATCACAGACCTAAACATAAAACCTCAAACTATAAGAACCTTAGAAAACACAGGAGACACCCTTATGGAAATTGGAACTAGCAACCAATTCCTGATCAAAACCCCAAGTGCCCATGCCAGAAAAGATAAGATAGACAAGTGGGACCTCATCAAACTGACAAGCTTCTGCAAAGCCAAAGAAACTATTGAGAGAGTGGGGAGACAACCCACAGACTTGGAAAAAATGGTTGCCAACTGTATATCTGACAAAGGCCTAACATCTAGGATCTACAAGGCACTCAAACATGCCGAAAAGAAAAAAGACAAATAGCCCCATTACAAAGTGGGCAAAAGATATGAATACCCTCTTCTCAAAAGAAGATATATGAGCAGCCAACAGATACATGAAAAAATGCTCAACCTCACTAGTCATCAAAGAAATGCAAATTAAAACCACACCGAGATACCACCTAACTCCAGTCAGGATAGCCATCATCAATAACTCAAAAAACAAGATGCTGGAGAGACTGAGGTGGAAAAGGAACGCTTCTACATTGTAGGTGGGAGGGTAAACTAGTACAGCCTCTGTGGAAAACAGTTTGGCAATTCCTAAAAGATCTAAAAATTGAACCTCCCATACAACTCCACAATCCCCCTACTGGGAATATACCTGGAGGAACTCAAATCACTCTATGAGAAAGATACTTCCACACGTATGTTTATTGCAGCATCATTCACAACAGCAAAAACATGGAACCAACCGTGCTGCCTATCAAAAGAGGACTGGATTTTTTAAATGTGGTACATATACATGATGGAATATTATGCAGCCATAAAGAAGGACAACATTATGAACTTCACAGCAACTTGGAGGGACTTAGAGCCTATAATACTGAGTGATCTACAGAAACATAGAACCAAGTATCACATGTTCCCACTTATAAGCGGACCTTCAACAACTATCATAATACTGTAAGAAAGGGATTGGCAATAGTAGGAAACTGCCAGGGGAGGGCAGGAACAGGATTGGCAGTAGTGGGAAACTGCCAGGGGAGGGGGGTACACCTCATCAACAAGGGTACCTACATAATGAACATTTGTATACCTAACTCTGAATTGTACTCCACATATTTTCAATAATTTTTTTTTTGGTAGGAGTTTCACTCTGTCACCCAAGCTGGAGGGCAGTGGCATGCTCCCAGCCACCGCAGTCTCAACCTGTTGGGCTCAGGCGATCCTTCTGCCTCAGCCTTTCAAGTAGCTGAAACTACAGGCACATAGCACCATGCCTGGCTAATTTTTTGATTTATTATAGAGATGGGGTCTTACCTAGTTGCCCAGGTTGGTCTCGAACCCGTAGGCTTAGGCAATCCTCTCACTTCTGCCTCCTAAAGTGCTGGGATTATAGGCATGAGTCACTGAACCCGGCCTTAAAAAAAAAAATTTGTTTTAAGTTATATAACACCTCAAGCCTAAAAACTTGACCATGAATCTCTAAAAAAAACAAGGTAATTCTCCTACATAACCACAATACTGTTCGATAGATTCACTATTATTTAATTGTCAATCCACATTCAAGTTTCCCCAATTGTCCCAATAATACCATTTATGATTTTTGTGATCCAGGATTCAAAGATCACACATTCAATTAAGTAGTTGTTCCTCAATACATCATGATGAATCTTCTAAAAACAGGGCCGTTCTCCCACATAACAGTAATGCCATTACTACAGTCAGGAAATTTCCATTTCATGTGGACTTCATGTTATTGTCTGATTGACACTTCCACAGTGTCACCTGTATGGTTTTTATCTTTCATGAAGAGACCAGGCCAGTTGTTTCTAGAATATTACTCAGCAAGGACTTGTCTAGTGAATTTGGCCAGTTGACATTTTTGGCAGGAACAGTTGGTAATGATGTTCTGTCCTTCTCAGGGCTCCTTAGTGGGGGCATGTAATATTGGCTTGTCCCAATATTAGTGGTGCCAAGTTTCATCACTTGGTTAATATGGTATCTGTCAGGTTTCTCCATTGGCAAAAGCAACTTTTTCTCTTTATGATTAAAAAGTAACTTGTGAGCTGGGCTCGGTGGCTCAGCCTGTAATCCTGCACCTTAGGAGGCTGAGGTGAGTGGATTGCCTGAGCCTGCGGGTTCAAGACCCGCCTGGGCAACTTGGCGAGACCTCATCTCTACAGTAAATCAAAAAATTAGCCGGGCGTGGTAGTGCGCGCCTGTAGTTCCAGCTACTTGGAAGGTTGAGGCGGAAGGATCGCCGGAGCCCAGCAGGTCGAGGCTGCGGTGGCCGGGAGCGGCCACTGCGTTCCAGCCTGGGCCGACAGAGTGAGACTCCGACTCAAAAAAAAAAGTAACTTATGCTATAATGTTGATGAAGATAATTCAGTAAGAAAAAAAGAAAAAGAAAAAAAAAGTAATTTGTGGTGATTATTTGAGGCTGTGTGGATATTCCTGACGGTCTTCTGCCCAGGGATGACAGCAGCCAGTGATGATTCTTGCCTGAGTCAATAGTGGTGATGTTGGTTGCAAGAGGCCATGTCTGTTTCTGTCATTGATCGTTGGCTGGCACTCTCTATAAGGAAGAGTCTTCCCTCCCCCTGCTCCCTCTGTTTAATTCTTTTTTTTTTTTTTGAGTTGGAGTCTCACTCTCACCCAGACTGGAGTGCAGTGGCACGATCCCAGCCACCGTAGCCTCGACCTGCAGGGCTCCAGCAATCCTTCCGCCTCAGCCTTCCAAGTAACTGGAACTACAGATGTGCGCTACCACGCCTGGCTAATTTTTTTTTTTTTAATTTATTGTAGAGATGAGGTCTCGCCAACTTGCCCAGGCGGGTCTCGAACCCGCGGGCTCAGGCAATCCACTCACCTCAGCCTCAGCCTCCCAAAGCGCGGGATTACAGGCTAAGCCACCCAACCTGGCTAATTCTTTTTTTTTAATTCAAGGTTTCTTTTTTTTTCCCCGTGTGTTATAATCTATTCCCGTTTCTAATCATGTTTATCTTCAATGGTCCCAAATGTGGCCAGCAGGACAAACTGGCTCCTCACCTGCTTGAGATTTTCTTTGCTTTTCAGCACAATGAGACAGCCCAGTCGGTAGAGTGAAGCAGTTTCTGGGGTCAGCCAGTCACATGGGACACAGACATGACCCTTCAGCTCCGGACACATCGGAGTCTTGAAGGAGGTCAGCAGGTACTGAGTGAAGAGTAGGTGGTGCATGGGCATGGGAGTGCTTTCTCACGGAAGCTTTGGCAGTCAGGGTTTCAGTGAATGCCACCCTGAGGGCACAGGGCCAGCTCCCTGGGGCAGGCTGCATAGCCATAGACCACCAACCAACCTGCTGGGCAGCCGGGCTTTACATCTACCCATTTGCTTCCTTATAGTGCAGTGACAGAGAAAAATTCTATTCTTTTGTATCTTCACCAAGGAAAGAAAAAAGTAGGGAGTCATGCCCTGATTTTAGGAGGAAAAAGTCTGTGTGTGCCTGCAGGCATGTGAGGGTGTATGTGCGGCTAAGTTGTCTAGGCCTCTAATCCCCTTCCTTCTCCTCTGTCTTCCTTTTTTAACATTGAGGTACAGTGTACATGCAGCCAAATGCATAGATTTTAAGGATACAGTTAGAGGCGTGTTGACAAATGTGTAACTAGCAACCCAACCAAGATACGGAACATTTCCATCACTCCTAGAAAGTTCCCTCATGTTCTTTCTGGTCAATTCCCCATAAAGGCAAGCACTTTCAAAGGTCTAAAATTTCCAGAACTTCACACAAACAGAATCCTACAGTGGGTACATCTCCTTTCTTTTAACTTTCAAATAAAATGCCACTCCTCCAAAACATTTCTGAGGGCATCCTGGAGAGAGAGAAAGAGGCAAGGCACTGATGTCCTTCTGTGGCCTCTCACTCAAAATCCCTGTTCGCAGTCTGGTGGCTGACAACGGGACCCACACAAGACTCATTCTGCTACCCAGGAAAAATCACCTTCCATGGCCCAGAAACTATGGTCTCGAAACCTCACTGGACTTGGCAGTCTACCCAGAAGTGACGCTCGGCCATTCTGACGGCCCCTCTGAGCCCTTGACTCTGGGGACCCCCAGGGAACTGCGGTCCTGTCCGCCTGCCAGCAGGAGCAGCAAGCAGCACCAGCGGCCGGTCCGTCGTCCTGTGCTTCCCTGTCAATCTGCCCACTGCCCTGGGTTGTTTACTGGAAGCTGGACTCTCTGCAAGGGTTCAAAGCCCTGGCCCTGGGCACGTCTGCGGCAGGAAGCAAGTCGGGCAGTAATTGGCGGCGCGGCCGTGCTAAGTGGCCAGTGCCGACCCAGTATCCTTCTTCAGCAGTCGCCTTTGAGTGGCTCCACGCTGACCTTCCGGGCCTGCAGGGACTTCCTACCGAACGCCAAGCCAGCTCCGGGAACAAATTACTTGTTCCCCAAGAAATCTATTAAAAGGTGACAGCAGTTCGGGAGACAGGTGGCCAGGGGGCCCCCAGCACAGGAAGCCTAATGTCTTCCATTCCCAAGGGCCACCAGCCAACTCCCACTGAACTTGCTGGCTCAGAGGGAACTAAGCTGGAACTTTTGGGGCCCATGAAAAATGAATGGCACAGTGATGAGGAGAGGCTGCCATGCTCAAGGCCTGTCCGTGGCTCCATAAAGGGGAAGAGGCAGGATCTGTGGTCCTCCAGACTCAGCTCCATCTGCCATTTCTACTCTGTGACCCTGGGTGAGCCACTTTGCCTCTCTGAGCCTCCTAAGCCTACACAGGGGACAGGAAGCCACACTTCTTGGGCTGGCACATGCCCATGAGGGACCAGGCACTCAGCGGCAGTTTGGTGGGTGCTGTGGGTCAGAAGCAGGCTACATTTGTTTAATTTTCCAGCTGAGAAAGAAGTGAGCCTGGCGTGGCCTATGAGTGTGCCCACATCCGGAGGGAGGCAGGGGTCCAGCTGCAAGGTCTCCTAGGGCAGGGCTGACGCTGGAGCTAAGATGAGGCAGGACACAGCAGCCTCTGGCTTTCCCTGGTGAGGGGCTCTTAGCAACTCCTGCCAGACTCTAGCTGGCCAATGAACTGCTGAGTGAATGAATGAGCTAATTAATGAATAAACTAATTAACCAATGCCCACCTCATTGGTAGATGTGGTAAGCTGAATAATGACTTCCCAAAGATGTCAATGTCCTGATCTTCAGAACCTATAAAGATATCTCCTCACATGACAAAGGGGATTTTGCAGGTCTGATTAAATTAAGGCTCTTGAAAGGGGAGATTATTTTAGATTATCTAGGTGGGTCCAATGTCATCACAAAGGTCCCTACATAAGGGAGGCAGGAGGCTTAGAGTTGAGGGAGAGACATCTGCAATAGACACAAGTGACATTGAGGCCTGGGCCTCGTCATTGTGACTTATGTCCTCTGGACATGGTTAGGCCCCAACTCCAAGCTACTGTTTTTATCATACTATGGAGTGCTGCTGTGCCACCTGGCCTTGTAACTTGGAGAATTTTTTTTAAAAGTGCCAGGTTATGATGGACAATTCCAATCTCATAGTTACTTGATGTCTCACAAGCAGATGCTCCTCTACCAGGGTCTGGAAGGATGCCAAGAGCTGATTTTCTAGGAGTAAGTAGTTCTCTGCTTCAGAAGTTGTGAACTTGCTCTAAGCCCTAGGGGTCTGTGCTATGACTCTTCAGACACTCAACACAACAACCTTGTCTATCATGGATACTTCTTTCATGCCATTGGACATGCTGTTGGATAAGACCCAAGAGGCAAGGCAGCTTACAGCACAGCTTAGACTTCTCATGCTTTGATCTGCACTTAAAATTGGCAATCTTCCAAGTTACCCAATACATGAATTGCAGCAGGGTCCCCAAGTGCAGGATATGCTGTCTCCAAAATTGATAGGGCTCCAGTAGTAAGGGGTACAGGTGCAATCACACATCCTTTACTTTGGAGAAGTACTGGCTTATTCTTGACCATTGGATTCTCAAAATTGTCATCAAGGTGCAAGTCCTTGAATCTCTGTAGGATTTTTCTCCCACCCTCTGGCATGAATGTGTCTGGCTAGGGCACCCATAGAACTGCCCACTTTCTGCTCGCTGGGTCAAATGTACATGGTATCATCAATGGAGATGACACCTTCTCCATTGGACGTTGGGCAGAATGCCAAGTCCCTGTGGACTTTGTGACAGAGAATAGGAGAACTGACAGAGTCCTGGAGTGAGACAGGGACTGTATAATACCACCCCTCTCTCATAAATGCAAACCACTTTTGATCATTTTGACTGATAGGAACTCAAAAGAATGCATTTGTCAAACCAAGAGCCTCATGCCAAGTGACAGAGGCTGTGTTGATCTGTTCTATCTTGGGACTAAAACTTGGCTAAATTTATGGTAATTTACCATCATCTACCATGATCCATCTGGCTTTTGCAGGGGCCATAGAAGTAAATCAAACTGTCAGATGGTGAGCACTCACGTAGTAAATCCATTCTAACACACCCATCTCCCCACACCTTCAGACCCAGTCACCAGCACTCTGCTAAGGCATCTCCAGCACTGGCATCTCCAGCTCAATGACTATAGGTCCTTGTCATGTCCAAGCTTTAAGGAACCACTCCAACAATATATTAGGCTTCCTCAGGGTGTCACTACCAGTACATTAAAGGTAAGGATGGGTAAGGATGCCCATGGCAATAAACTCACCCCTCTCCTGTCTTATTTCAATCCCCAGCCCACTGACCTCAAGAGCCACTTCCATCTGTGTTCAAAAAGCTCCTATTGATACCTGTTAGCCAGGTTCTGCAAGTCTTTCAGGAAGTAAACTACTCCTAGAATGTATATCCTCACTCAGGCTGTGCTAAGACCTACTCTTAGTTATTATTAGTCTAGAGGCAATAACAGAAGTGTGCTGGGTGGAATAATGGCTCCCAAAAAAATTCAGGTCTGAATCTCTGGAACCAGTGAATGCTGCCTTAAGTGGCAAAAGGAATGTTACAGATGTGATAAAGTTAAGGATCTTGAGATGGAGAGATTACCATGTCCTTATCAGAGTGAAGTAGAAGACTTGACTACAGAGAAGAAGGAGGAGATGTGATGACAGACAGGGCCTTGAAGATGGAGGAAGGGGGCACAAGGAATCCAGGCCACTGCTAGAAGCTGGGAGAGACAAGAAAACAGATTCTCCACCCAAAGTCTCCAGGAAAAACCATCTGTGTCAACACCCTGGCTCAGTTCAGTGAAACCAGTTTTGAACTTGAAGGCACTGAGTTGAAATTTGTTACAGCAGCCACAGGAAACTAATACAGGAGGTAAGTTTGGATCTCGAGATGAATGAGTATTTTGCAAGACATCTGCCCCGGGTAAGGTCTTTGCAAGCTCTCCAGGTAAAAAGTGTAAAAACTCTGCTCTACTTAGCAAGAGGGAAAGGGCCACTTTAGCTGACCCAGAGGGCTCAAAGAAAAACACCTTGGAGCCGGGCTCGGTGGCTCAGCCTGTAGTCCCGCGCCTTTGGGAGGCTGAGGTGAGTGGATTGCCTGAGCCCGCGGGTTCGAGGCCCGCCTGGGCAGCGAGACCTCATCTCTACAATAAATCAAAAAATCAGCCGGGTGTGGTAGCGCATGCCTGTAATTCCGGCTACTTGGAAGGCTGAGGCGGAAGGATCACCAGAACCCAGCAGATCAAGGCTGCGGTGTCCGGTACCGGCCACTGCACTCCAGTCTGGGCGACAGAGTGAGACTCCAACTCAAAAAAAAAAAAAAAAACACCTTGGGATAAGGTTTTCAGGTGCGTCCACCCACACATCTGCATCTCACATGTTGAGGTCTCACTCCTCCACCATCAGAACCCTGGCTTTAGCACAGGACACCTACTGAGCCTGACCACTCAGCCTCCACTGAAGCTGTCGTTATAATCAAGTCCTGGACTGACTTCAACGCCTAAAGAAATTAGGTTGCCTTTAGACAGTGCTATTGTGGTTTTCTTATTTTCACAGAATGCCCTGGGTTGTCTGACCCAGACCAATCATTCTCTTTAAGTGTCTAAGGCAATTAACAAGGCCAGCCAACTCCATATATTTCACAATATTTGTGTAATTGTCAATGCCTCCGTATTGTTCTACCTTTCTACCTATCCCTCATCTCAATCCACTACAACTGGGAGTATCATTGTGATGCCTCAGCATGCCAGAAATTCTCATGTCCCTCTTTATTATTTATTTATTTATTGCACTGGAGTCTCATTCCTTTGCCCAATCTGGAGTACAATGGCACGCTCGCAGCCACCCCAGCATCAACCTGCTGGGCTCTGGCGATCCTTCCACCTCAGCTGTCCAAGTAGCCGGAACTACAGGCACACACTACCACACCTGGCTAATTTTTGATTTATTGTAGAGATGAGATCTTGCCAAGTAGCCCAGGCTGGTCTCAAACCCGTGGGCTCAGGCAATCCACTTGTCTCGGCCTCCCAAAATGCTGGGATTACTGGTTAGCCACCAAGCCCGGCCTCATGCCCCTCTTACCTCTGCCGATGGGTTGCTGTTGACATTTGACTGATGGGTGATCCGAGTTCAGAATTCCCTTCTCAGGGTCTGTTTTCTGGTGAATTACTTCTCGTACCAACTGTGTTGTTGGTACAGGAAGTTCTTTGTAGAAAAATTACATGCAAAAGAAAAAAAACTGTAAAAAGCAGAGGAAATTGTGGGGAAGGGGGCGGGGAGCACATAACATCTCTAAGGTTACCCAAGCCTAAACCAGGGGAAGTGAGAACCAGTGGAAGACCTAAGCTTCACTCACACGTAGACCACTTATGTACCTAATCCTGACATGTTCCCTACATCTCTAAAATAAATTAAAGAAAAAAAAGTAGAGTAACAGAAGTAAGAATGTCTGGAAGAGTATAATCACTACAATAATGAATTAAATTCTTGGTATATATTTCTGATTGCCAGAAAAGCAAACTGAAGTTGAGTCATGAAAAATTGGTGAAATGATCCAATATAATAAAGATTTATTTTAAAAAAGGATGAAATAACTTGAAAAACAGTACCCAAATGGGAAAGGTCTCATATGAAATGCCAACATATTTTTTATTGAAATAATCATAAGTCATGAGTCTGTTCACCAAATAATCCTAAATCTACCTTCCGAGCACATGGTAGGTTAAATTTCCTGGACCCCTTGTGACTGAGCAGGACCCAAGAATAGTGAGCAAAAGCAATGGGTGTCACTTCAGGACTGGAGCAGTTGAATGCCAAGGTGAGTCGCTCTAGAGCTCTTTTCTAATCCTGGCCACAGTGATTCCCAACATTGTAGACGACGGCTGTTCTATCAGCCTAAGTCCTTCAGTGAGGACACTTATGACACAAAAACAGAAACTCTACTTAGCCCCTGATGGGCATGTGGCATAAGCAAAACAAAACCACAGAAATATTTTAAGGCATTGAAATTTTTGAGTTTTTTGTTACTATAACACAGCCTAGCACATCCTGACTGACACAAGGAAATATATAGAAGATTCATGAGGAAATACAATTTCTGAATGCAAAATCACCCTAGATGAAAGACAAAATCACCCTAGATCCTTAACTTATAACAAATTGAACATTCCTTAAAATGCTGTTTTAGAGACAAAATCAAAACCATTCAAAGATAACATTTTTGCAGAAGACTTTGGGCTGGGTGCAGTGGCTCACACCTGTAATCCCAGCACCTTGGGAGCCCAAGGTTGGAGAACTGCTTAACCCCAGGAGCTCGAGACCAGCCTAGGCAACATAATGAGACCATGCCTTTATAAAAATTTTTTTTAAAATTAGCTGAGGCCAGGCTCAGTAATTCCAGCACTTTGGGAGGCCTAGATGAGTGAATTTCCTGAGCCCACGGGTTCAAGACCAGCCCGGGCAACTTGGCAAAACTCCATCTCCACGATAAATTAAAAAAAAAAATTTGTGACCCACATGGGCAACTTGGCGAGACTTCATCTCTACAATAAATCAAAAATTAGCCGGGCGTTGGTAGCACGCACCTGTAGTTCCAGCTACTTGGAAGGCTGAGGCGGAAGGATCGCCGGAGCCCAGCAGGTCGAGGTTGCGGTGGCTGGGAGCGGCCACTGCACTCCAGTCTGGGCGACAGAGTAAGACTCCAACTCAAAAAATAAATAAATTTTAAAAAATTAACCAGGCGTGGTAGCGCACACCTGTAGTTCCAGCTATGTGGAAGACTGAGGCGGAAGGATCACCTGAGCCCAGCAGATGGAGGCTGCGGTGGCCATGAGTGTGCCACGGCACTCCAGCCTGGGCGACAGAGTGAGACTCCAACTCAGAAAAAAAAAAAATTAGCTGGGCATGGTGGCACACTCCTGAAGCCCCAGCTACTAGGAGGGCTGAGGTGGAAGGATTGCCTGAGCCCAGGAGGTCAAGGCTGAGGTAAACTATGATCAGTGCCACTGCACTCCAGCCTGGGCAGCAGAGTGAAACCTCTGATTCAAAAATAGAAAAAAAAAAAAAAAAAAAAGATAAAATTTTGCAGAAATCTTTAATGGCCATCCTATCCATTAGAAATTATGAGAAAAGTCATTAAAAGTTGAAAGAAGTAATTTTTGCTTAATAGATACATTTGATCCATTTGACAAACTTCCCATTTCATAAGTGATGTAACCCTTCAATAATTGATTTTTGGTAAACTGGCAAAATTGACCAATGCTAGCTTCATAGACTGTTGGACTCAGAAACTCAAAGAATGGTCTCGGGAACTCTTTTCCCCTCTTGGTTTGGTTTCTTCTCCTGGCTTTTCCCTCAAGTGTGGCAGAGATGACCACCATTCCTCCAGTTAGAAGAGTATGGTTGTTCCCCAGCAATTCCAGTGGGTGACTGAAAGGGCCACCTGGGTCATGAGCCCATCCTAGAATGAATCTCTTTTGGTTGGAGCATTTTCATGCCCTGATTGGATGAGCCTGGGTTATATGCCCACCTGTGGTAATCAGAATTCTAAAGATGCCCCCTGCTGTGATTTCCCTTGTTGGTTATTTATCAAATGCTAACCTAGGTACTGCCATGTGAAGGTTAATTTTATGTATCAACTTGGCAGGGCCACAGTCCCCAGATATTTTGTCAAAAATGATTCTGGATGTTTCTGTGAAGGTTTTTGTTTGTTTTTTTTAAGAGATTAACATTTATGTCAGTGGTCTTTGAGTAAAGCAGATTACTTCCATATTATGGGTAGGCCTCATTCAATCAGTTGAAGGACTCAATAGAAAAAAGTGTCTGATCTCCTCTGGGCAAGGAATTTTGCCAGCCCACTACCTTTGGATTTGAATGGCAACTTTTCCCTGGGCCTCCAGCCTGCTGTCCTGCCCTGGAGATTTTGGATTTACCAAACCTCTACAATCATGTGAGCCAATTTTTTTTTTTTTTTAGTTGGTAGTCTCACTCTGTCACCCAGGCTGGAGTGTGGCGGCATGCTCAAGGTCACTGCAGCCTCAGTCTACTGGGCTCAGGAGATCCTTCCACTTCAGCCTTCCAAGTAGCTGGAACTACAGGTGTACACCACCACGCCCAGCTAATTTCACCTATCTATCTATCTATCTATCTACCTATCACCTATCTTTCCATCCTATCTATCTATCCATCCATCCACACACACATTCTACTGGTTCTGTTTCTCTGGAGAACCCTGACTAATACATGCTGTGAATGTACTGCTGTCAATTTGCAGATGTAATTAAGATTACTAAACAGTTGACCTTAAAATAAGATTATACTGGATTATTCAAGTGGGTCCAATGTAATCATATGAACCCTTAAAAGTAGAAAAAAGGGGACAGGGGAGAAGAAACAGAAAAATGATGTGACAAGAGAGAAAGGCAGAAGAGAAAGACCAAAAAAAGTGTCAGAAAGGGAAGTTGGAGGGACGTGAAGCAGGAATGGGACTCAACCTGCCTTGCTGGGGGTGGGGGTGGGGGTGAGGGATATGAAAAGCACAAGGAGGAATTAAGCAGCCTCTGGGACAAAGAGCAACCCCTGGGGGACAGCCAGCAAGGAGAGAGGGACCTCAGTCCCGCAGTCACAGGAACAGAATCTGGCCAACAGCCCGAATGAACTTGTTCATGGACTCAGCACCAGAGCCTCCCGAAAGGCACAAAGTCTTGCCAACACCTTGATCTCAGTCTGCGAGGTCCAGAGCAGGCGAGCCTGGGGAGCCCATCGTGTGACCTACGGAATTGTGAGATCATCGATTTGTGTTGCTTTAAGCTGCTAAGTTTGTAATAATTTGCTATGGCAGGAATGCACCACGCTTGGAGGATGTGGAGTCTACTGCTCCAACCACCACAGGGACTCATGTAGGGGGGTCTCCCCAAAAGAAAACCAGGGGCTGTTCCCAGAGAAGCAGCAAAGGGGCTGGGCAGTGTTAACCACAGTGTCCAAGCTGCAGCCAGATCTCCCCAGGGCCCGGCACCCTGTGACACTGCCAGGCTCTCATCCAGGCATCAGAACAATTCCTGCAGGGGTCTCACAGCCTCTCAGCTTGTGCCCACTCCATTGTCTGGCTTCTTCAGTGTTCACCCCTCTACTCGGGTGTCCAGAAAACCTGGACAGCTCCCTGGGCCCAACAGGGCGTAGGTCCCACGTAAGCCCTGAGCCATTATGGAGCACAGTCCCCGGAGCTGGTGGCAGGAGGAAGAGCAGATCACTCAGGTCAGCCAGGCTGCTCCAAGAAGGAAGGGAGAGAGGGAGGGGGGAGAAAAGGCAGGGGGTGGGGTCGATTCATGCAACCTGGGAGTCTGGGGACTGGCTGGCTTCAGACACCCTTCAGTTCAGGTTCTGAGGAAGTCCTCTATCCTTCTGGCTCTCTCCCTCTCGGTGTTTTTCTCCTTATCTTGTCTCCCACCTCCTGAGTTCCCTCCTCCCAGCCTGGCTTTATTTCCTCCCACTGCATAGGGATATGACAGGAAGTGTAGCCTGTGACAAAGACAGAAGTCTGATTTTATTGGGGGCAGCAAAATGCCCAATGATCAGTGACAGTTCTCAAACTTCTTTGCAACCAGTAATAAGTAAACAGAAGTATTCTGTAGTACTTCTGGGAAGGTTGCCTGAAGGAAGCTGACTCAGCTGAAAGGAGCATCTTTTTGGCCCTCACCTAACTTTCCTCCTTCCTGTTACCTAAAACATGAGTGCAATGGCTGGAGCTTTGGCAGTCATTTTGAGCCACTAGGGGAGACTGAACGATTCAGTAAGTCACATGAGCCTTGGGATGGCCACCACCAGACCTCCTTCTTTTTTTTTTTTGAGTTGGAGTCTCACTCTGTCACCCAGGCTGGAGTGCAGTGGCAAGCACATTCACAGCCACCCCAGCATCGAACTTCTGGGCTCCAGCAATCCCTTCGCCTCAGCCTTCCAAGTAGCCAGAACTACAGAGGTGCGCTACCACGGTCAGCTACTTTTTATTTTTTATTGTAGAGATGAGGTCTCGCCAAGCTGCCCGGGCTGGTCTTGAACCCACGAGCTCAGGCAATCCACTTGCCTCGGCCTCCTAAAGTGCTGGGATTACAAACTGAGCCACCAAGCCCAGCCCAGATCTCTTTCACATTAAATAATAATAAGCCTTTACGAATCTGAGCTACTTTTATTTGTTGCTTGCTGTTTTGTGCAGCCAAACTCAACCCTGTGACACACGACCACACGCAGCTTCAGCTTCACATCTTTCCAACTCAGAAACTCCAGAGTCAGGACCCCTGCTCCTCTCATTCCACATCAAGGTGTCCAGGGCAGAGCTCTGAGCAGCACCACTGAGGCCATGACGAGAGGAAGTCTGAGCCATGACTCAGGCCCACGCCTGGAGCATTTTGTGTTACTTGTTTGTTTGCTTTTGAAGAGAGGCCGCTGGAGTGGAGTCACATGAATGGTGGAAGAGGAGAATTCTCCCGAAGAAGAGGTGGTCTGGACACATAGAAAGCGATGGGTGCCCCTACAGCTGGCACGTGGCGAACCCTAGCTGGCCTGACTCACAGCCAGGTGCTCCCTCCGCTCTGCAGCCTGCCAGTCTTCACAGAAGAGCTTCCCTACTCATCCTCTCAGGTGCTAGGACTGGGAAGGAGCCCACTGGGTGGGTCTGCCGTCTCCCAAGGAGGCCCATCTGGAGACTACGATGTTGGGGTCAAGAGGACAAGCTAGGGAGGGCGCCAAGGTCAACTCTAGGGAGCACATCTCAACCCAGCACTGTTAGGAGATGAGTGTGTGTGTTACACTCAGACAGATCTGAGTTCAAAACCTGCCTTAGCCGCTTCAGCTGTATAGCTTTGGGCCAGTTGCTTTACCTCTCTGAGCTACCATGCCAATTCCCTCCTTTCTGCCTCCAGGTCTGTCTTCACTCCCGTCCCCAGTCCCCCTAATTCGCCCACCAACACACACTCCTAGAATTCCCTCTTCTTCCTCTCCTGCCAACTACCCATCCTTCAAAGGCCCACCTCAACAGTTCCCACCACCCCCAGCCAGGAACACAGCGTGGTGACGCATTAGCCCTGGGACATGTTGACACACTCCCCTTGATGCCAGGACACCCCACATGGCCTAAGAAACAATTCAGCTTTCAGATTTTCCAAATGACCAAACATGCAAAACAGACAAATTCTGCCTGGCCCTGAACCGGTCCCGCACCGAGACTCCCCTTCAGTGGGATGGAGCTGGGGTCCGAGTGGGGTGGGCTCCACACACAACCACCCCCGTTCCTGCCTGGGGCACCATGTTCCACAGCCCCACCTTCTTCTTGCAGAACAAGCACAGTGGGACCACGAAGTGCCCTCTGTCCCCTGCTCTCTCCTGACCCGGCAGCCAGACTAAGATGGCCTCCTGGGAGACAGGACGGATAGCCCCTGAGACACTAAGCCAGACAAAGAAGTCAACTTTAACTCTTAAATTTATTTTTAGATTATATTATTTATGCAATACCTAGTATTTAAAATTTTACTATTTTATTATTAAAATACTACATGTTCATAAGAATTCAAACAATACAGAAATGTGAGCAACAAATGTGAGTCTCCAGTCATTGGCATGGGGATCAGAGATGTCTCTTGCACCCATCTACTGAAAACCAAACCCAGACATGACAGTCACCCCAGCCCTGTGGAGGCAGCTGTCCTTGTGTCACCACCACTCAGGGTCTGGGTGTCGCCTGTCAACATGCTGCTGCTGTCGACATGGGCGCTGCTTGAAGCTGGGGACAAGCTGGGGTTCATGTCTGCCCAAGCACAGACCAGGTGGGAAGGAGAGAAGGAAAAGAGGATGGGGAAGGGAGGGAGGAAGCCCCCATTGCCTTGGTTGACAATCCCTTGTGCAAAACCCTTCGGGAACTAGAGACAACAACCCCCTCTGCCTGGAGGGGACCGGGAAGCAGTTGTGGAGGCCTAGCCCGGTCCTGAAGCAAGCCTAGGAACTATCTAGAATTTCTGGACGTCCGCTGAGGAGAGAGACAGAGGAAAGGCAGTTCCAGCAGAAAGCACGTAGGCGTGAGGAGACACAGCATGCCGGGGCCTCCATTCAGGCCTGGCACAGCCCAAAAGTAGGCCGTCTGGAGGCCGGAGAGGACGGGAAAGGAGGCCGAGGCCTTGAAAAGGCCTTCCGGAGCCGGACTGAGGCCTCAGGACTTCCCCAGGGATGGCAGGGAACACCCAATAGGTGAGCACCTCAGTTGATCCTCGGTTGAACGGATGATGCGGTCCATGGTTGAACCAGACTATTCGGGGGGGATCCCAAGTCCAACCCTTGGAGGGGCAGGAGCCGCGGACCCATCCCCAGCCAGGGACCCAGCAGCTGCTCCCCCCTTCCCCCCATCGACTCCAGCCCGGATGTTTTTCTCTGTGCTTGATGAAGTTAAAATAAGCCCTCTCCGGGGTGAATCGCAGGCGTTCAAATTGGATTGGCACGCGGACGTCGAGCAGTTGGTGGCAGGAGCCAGGGGACCCAGAGAGCAGGTTTTCGCTGGAGGGGACGTGAGCTTTATTTCCCTCTTGGTCGCTGACAAGGAAGCAGCTGTCCTTCCCTGATTATTTTTACCTCCAGTCACAGCCGCTGCCACTGAGCCTCCCCGGCGCCCGCCGCCTGCCAGGGCCAGGTGAGGAGCCCAGCGCCCCCGCCCCCCACGGCTCCGCCACGAGCCGCGAGCTCCACCTACCGCCGCCGCCACGCAGGACGAGAAGCAGCCGGCCCGGGGTGCAGCCCCCGGCGCGCCAGGGTGGGCTCCCCGTCGGAAGACAGACCCGGCAGTCTTGAAGACTGTCAAAGCGGAGAAGATCATGGCCAATTCCCCTCTCTCAACACAAGAGCTAGCTTCGTCCTTTGTTTTAGTCCAGACTTTTAGTTTGATGAGACTGTTTAGTCTCACCTGCCTACCGCTTTACTGTGCTGTTCTGCCCTTGAAAAGCCCAAGAGGCGGGTGTCATGAGCTCTGTGTTAAAGCTGAGGGAACGCAGACTCACAGAGAACAACTCACACAATAGGAGAGCACGAGAAACGGGATTGGAACCCCACTGTGTCTGACTCCAAATCTTGTGCACCAGCCATGATATTTTTAAGCCTTTGTCTGTGTTTCAGTTAGGAATGCTCTTAGCTGCAAGTAACAACAGTGCTTTAAATAAATGGAGGCTTATTTTCCCCACGTACCAAAAGGACCCGTCGTAGATGGTCTCTGGGTTGGGGGAGCAGCAGCTCAGGGACGTCATGGACTCAGAGTCTTTCACGCTTGCTGCTCTGTCATCCTTGAAAGGTTGTTTTTTGACCGGCTTGAGGTCTCGTGGTCACAGGAAGGCTCCCACGGCTCCAGGCATCTCACCTGCATTCAAGGCGGAAGGAAGGTGGAGGAGGGGGTGGTGAAAGCTGTGAAAATTCCCTTTATCAGGAAATCTAAGCCGGTTTTTACATTCCCCTAGGAGTCTTTGGTTTATATTTCAGTGATAACATGATGGCCCACGAGGGCAGGAGAGGCTGAAAAAGCAAGCATTTTGCAGACAGAGGAGAAGGGCAGTGAGAGGAAATGCTGGGTCAGTCGCCAACAGTGTCTGCCACAGTCCACACAAAGTTGTACCTGGCTGCAATTATACCACACATAAGTTTGGCATCCCACTTTTTTCTTTTACTGTTACACCATTTGCAGTTTCCTTATCACTGTGTTGTTTTTATCATTCTCATCATTAATGGCTTTGTAGTTCTTCAGGTGGATGAGTCATAATGTATTTACTGGACATTTACGTAGCTTCCAATTTTTTTCAATATTATACATAATATTATGATGAACTTCTTCATGCACAAAGCATTTTCCATAGAAGACAATTACTTAGCTCAAAGATTTTAACATCTTTGGGGCTCTTAATATATTACTTGACTGATTTCTTTTCTTTTTTTTCGGGTTGGAGTCTCACTCTGTCGCTCAGGCTGGCGTGCAGTGGCATGTTCCCAGTCATCCCAGCCTCGACCTGCTGGGCTCCGGCGATCCTTCTGCCTTAGCCTTCCAAGTAGCTGGAACTACAGGCGCACGCTATCATGCCCAGTTAATTTTTGATTTATTGTAGAGATGAGGTCTCGCCAAGTTGCCCAGGCGGGTCTCGAACCCGCGGGCTCAGGCAATTCACTCACCTTGGCCTCCCAAAGCGCAGAATTACAGGCTGAGCCACTGAGCCGGGCACAAAATGGTATCTTAAAAGTGCTATTGTTTTTATTCCTTTGATTAAAACTGAGGAAGAACATTTCTCCCCCATGTATTTTTCACTTTGTATTTCACTTAGTATTTTTTAAACTTCTGTATTTGTTCACTTCTCTATTTGGTAAAGTGTTTGTCTTCTGGAGTAAGAGACTCATTTTTACAGACACAGCCATGCTGATGCTGGTATCAACTCTGGGCATGTCACCATTCAGCTCTCTCATTCGATCCTACAAGCTTCTGTGAGAAAGGCAGGGTGGGGAATAGGATCGCAAGTCACAGATGAAAGCATGAGCTCAAGAAGTTCATGTAGTTACCAAGAGGCAAGGCTTCCAGCTCCAAGTTCAGGGCTTTTTCTTCCACAGTGCTGCTCTTTTGAAAAAAGTCACAGCTTTGTTGAGATTTAATTCATATACCATACAATTCCCCCTCTCAAAGTATACAACTCAATGGTTTTCAGTGCATTCACAGAGTTGTGCCATCATCACCACAATCCATTTTACAGCATTTTCCTCATCCAGGAAAGAAGCCTTGTGCCTCCCAGCAGTCACTCAATCACATCAAGCAGAGGCAAAAATATCTCTAAGCTTTGAGAAAAGGGATGGGGTGGACAGGCTGTTTGAAGAGAGCCAAGGGGGCTGAGGCCGTGCCACTGACTTGCTACGTGGCCACATGTACCCTTCTCTGGTTCCTGGTTTCCTCCTAATACAAGTAGGTATTTATTGGGCACCTGCTGTGTGCCAGACTCCAGCTGGGCGTGTCACAGGCCAACTGAAACTCAGAGCAGAGACCTGACTCATTCAGATCCCTACACTGGTTGGTGGCAGAGAGGTGATGGCCATGGAGGCTGGGAGTGGGGAAGGGTTCTGGCTCCTAGCTCCAGGTCACTGTATCTCCAGGTTTCAGCTTCTGAAGCTGCCCCAGAAGTTTTCTCACGGGCTGAGGAGGGGCCTGCCACAGGTTCACATTAAATCGTTGTTTCGCCTTCTGGTGGTCACAAGCAGCGGTGCGGGTGTCAGGCCTTGGGCCCATTAAGGGGAGTCTTCCTCCCACTGCCCACTCCCTCTCCCCACATCCATCCCCAACACACACTCACACGCAGACGTTAGAGCCACAAGGTAGCTGTCTGGGTGTGACTAGGTCTGCTGGATCGCTCCCTCAGTTCCTCAGCAAACACGAAGTCCCTACGTTGTCAAGCTTGGCCTGGGTGCTGGGGGATGTGGAGCCAGGCAGGCAATTCCTGGCATTTGTAGGGATCAGGGGGCTCCTGAACCAGTTTAAGGTGGGGGACAGGGAACGCATCCTAGAGATCTGAAGGTGAAGTAGAGATGAACCAGAAGAGACTTGGAAGCGGGGTGCCCTGCCTGTCCCTAAGCAGAGGGCAGTATACGCCAAGAAAGGCCTGGAGGTAAGGACAGAAGGACGTTCACCCTGGCTCGAGGCTGAGGGGCAGAGACATAGCGAGGGAGGAAAGAGGACAGGGACAGATTGTGTCAGCCATGAGAGGAAGGTTGGACTTTTTCCTGGAGGCACTAGGGAGCCACGGAAGGATTTTGAGCAGGGGAGGGATAGGATTAAATGTGAGTTTTTGAGAAATCACTCTGATTGCTGTGTGGGAGAAGGGTTGGAGCAGGCAGGAGGGGAGGTGGTGCTGGTTCTGGGCCCACCCTGGTCACTCATGGCACAGGGTACACAGGGGGAAGGGAGGAGACTCCACTTTGTCTACAGAGCAGGAGCCAGTCCCTCTCACAGAAAAATGACAGTGACTCTGATACTCACAAATCTCTTCTCATAGTCATGCTTTATATCCCTGAGGGGAAGGGGCAATTCTCTACATTCCGTGGAAGGAACAGACAGAGATACCTGCCCAAGTCATATGAAACTTGCCTGATGGCCAAGCTGCAATTCCATGGGGAGTGTGGTGACCTCAAAGTGAAAACATCCTAGCTGCCAGCTCCTCCTTCCAAAATTCCTGGCTCTGGATGATGGGAGGTGTGGCCGAGGGGCTGAGACAGGACCAGGGCCCAAGGATGAAGACCAAAATGTCCTCAGGCCACCCTTGAGGCTCCCCTGGGCCCCGACTGCCCTCACACTTCCCATCCCATCTACCCAGACAATGAGCCTCAGGCCCCCGGTGACTATCAGTCACCCACAGCCTCCAGGCCTTGTCCACAGAGACAAGGGGCCTGTCAGAGCTGCCCGCCGTAAATCGGATGGATGGCCCCTGGCTGCCAGACGGACAATGCCCAGGCTCTGGGGTAGAGAGATTAGGCCAGACCTCGGCCCAAAGTGGTCCCAACTGCTCAGGGGCCTCAGATCCATAGATTGCACCCTCCCCCATTCATGGTACTTGGCCATCTCCAGGAGTGACTTCCGGGAAATGTGATCCCATGGAAGGGAGGGAGTTGATTTGGGGGCTCCAGGGCAGGGGCATTGCCAAAGACAGGAAGGTCGTTACTTAGGTTACAGGGAAAGCGTTGGGATGAGACCAGAAGGGCAAGGCAAGAAGGGCCAGAAGGCAAACAAAGGAGAATGGCAGCGCTGGAGCAGAGAGAGCACCGTTGTGAGGCGGACTTGGAGCCCATCCCTTCCGTGCCCTGTAACTTTGGGCAAGTCCTGGCTTCTCTCTGAGCTCAGTTTGCACATCCGTAAAATGTGCAGAATCCCTGCCTTAAATGAGATGGTGCAAGTGTGAAAAGGTATGGCAGGGCTAGGCAGAGGAAACGATCCATCTTGGGCCTCTCCTTCCTGCCAGTCTTACTGGCCCTGGAAACTGAGACTGGGTGGGGTTGGGAGGGTCACAAACACAGGAGAACCAAGTCTTGCATACAGTCTGCTGGCCTGGGAACCTGGGAAACCATCGGAGCTCTGCCCCTGGTAGACACCTCTATCTCCCAATTTTTATTTTGAAAATTCTCCATCCCAGAGAAAACTGAAAGCATAGCACACTGAACACCAATGTATCGTCCACTCTGATTCTCCACCTTCTTTTAAAAATAAACCATCATAAGATGGTACATTTTATGTTATATGTATTTTACCATAATTTTTTTTTTTTTTTGAGTCGTAGTCTCACTTGATCACCCAGACTGCTGGAGTGCAGTGGCCGCTCCCGGCCACCGCAGCCTCGACCTGCTGGGCTCCGGCGATCCTTTCGCCTCAGCCTTCCAAGTAGCAGGAATTACAGGCATGCGCTACCACGCCCAGCTGATTTTTTGATTTATTGTAGAGATGAGGTCTCGCTGCCCAGGCGGGTCTCGAACCCATGGGCTCAGGCAATCCAACCATAATTTTTTAAATGGGGGGAAAACACGCTGTCAGCAGACTGTTTTAAAACATGTAACTGGGTTTTGACACCGTGTGCCAGGCACCACGGACAAGCACACTTAAAATTAAAGTCACTTAAACCCCACAGCAAACCCATGAGCGATGCACTATTTATCATCTACATGTTACAGATGGGGAAACTGAGACTCAGAAAAATTAGGTTAGCGTCCACATGAACTTAGATGGGTCAGTCTGCCCCCAGAGCCTTGGCCAACCTCCTTCCCACCCAGGAACCCCTGTTAAGACCAGGGAGATGTGCCCCCAGTCCCTGCTGCCTACTTCCTTTGCCCTGCACCCCAACACCTCAGCCTCCCTCTGCAGCTGGGTGCCCAGCTCTGCCTCCTACTCCCTCCTCCCATGGAGAGCCTCTCCCTACATTGCCTCTCGAGTAACTTGACGATCCAGAGACCCAGGTCCAAGGCCAAGCTCTGCCACTAGCCAGCTGTCTGACTTGAGGTGAGAACCCTCAGTCCCCTCTGAATAATGGGCTTGACATCCCTTCCTCACAGCAGGCTGAGGTCAAGGAGATGAAACCTGCAGGGAGCACAGAGTAGGTCAGATATCGCAGGCAGCCCCTCTCCCAGTTCCCAGGCCGCCAGTGGAATTGGGAAGTCCAAGGATCCTTCAGCTTCCTTGTGGACCCACATTTCACAAGGTTGCCCCTTCTAACCGGGTAACTTCACCGGTGTGTTGGGGGGAGGTAGTGACAGCAGGCCCGGTCCAGGGACTGACGATCCCCTCTCATCCACCCTCAGGCGGGTCTCCCGCAGCCCAGCGCCCGCCCACAAGGGCGGAGGTGGGGGACTGGGAAGAGGGGACCGAGGGGCGGGGTCTCCTAGCGCCGCCCCGGGCACCGCCTCGCAGGGACTGGTGGGGCCGGAGAGCCGGCTGCCACCTCCCACACTTCAGTCCACAGGCACCTCGCAGACGTGAACCAGCCACGGGGCCGGGCCAGGCAAAGTGGGTGAGGACCCGGGGCTGGGCACAGGGGAGGGACCAGCGGGGAAGGGGAGGTCCCTGTCCCAGACTCGCTGGCCTCGGAGGGGTTCCCCACTGGCCCTTAGCTGAGGAGGGAGGTGTAGGGGCAGCCACGCTTCAGCTCTCTCTCTGGGGTGTTTGGTGAGCAAGAAGAGCGGTTGCCAGTGGGGTGAGGTGCACATGCAGGCGGACCAGAACAGGGAGTGGGCTCCAGAGTCTGCAAAGCAGGACTCCCAGTCCTACTGGGCTGCGGTGCCTTTGGTTTTCATGTTGTACCTGGAAGAGGGAAAGGGTATGAGTTGTCACCTGTGATAGCCCCAGACTCCCAGGTGGCAAGAGGCCCCCTGGCGGGACACTGTTTTCTGAGACACGTTTGTGTAAGGCCAGGGCTGGGGCAGAGACCCAGAAGGCTCTTCCCTACCTGCAGAGCCCCCCAGGTTGCCAGGAGTGGCCCCCAAATCACTCAGGATTAGGGTATCCCCAGATTTTACAGAGCCTGGCTGAGGCAGCCCCGCCATCAGCAATCTCCAGCTGATCTTGAAGGAGGTATGGCAGTGGCACTGGAAGGTGGGACCATGCAGGAGGGCCAGCATGGCCCAAGGCCTGCAGAAGGGATACTGCCCTAGAAATGTGGAACAGCTTGGGGAGCAGGGGCAAAGGTGGTTGCAGGAAGCCAGGGAGCTCAGCAGGGGTCTGCTAAAACAGAGCCTTAAATGCCAAGCAGGGAACCCCAAAGAATACAAGAAAGACCATGTGGCCCTGAGCACTCCCCCATCCCCCGCAGAAACCCTGAACTCTGTTTCCACCCCTCTCTGGCCCATGGATTGCTGTTGCCTTTCCCTCTCCCCAGCTCTCCAGGGCTACAGTGTTTCCCAGCTTCAGCTCTGAAAGAGCTCCTGGCGACCATTCCTTTGTGCAAGGAAATGTCATCCCTCAGGGACGGGCCACCCCATCTCAGGCTCTCAGCCCACTGGTCGGCTCCCAGCTTAGTGGTGTCTGAGAACCACATAAAGGGCAATGTGGTCCTGCAGAAGTCAGAGGGGGGAGCAAAGCAGGACCCTGAGTGGCTTTCCTTTTTTTTTTCCTTCCTCAGTCCACATTGGCCACGCCTGTGACTTCTGCTGTCCCTCGCCTGCCCCTGCTGGATCCAGAATGGTCCTCTGGTGCTACTGCCTCCTATACCTCCTGGTACCTTGGCTCTGGGAGGGCGGTGCAGTGGGGGAGGCCAAGGGGATGCAAAGCTGCAAATATTTACACAAGATAAGCCCCTGGCATGGAAATAGAATAAGAGCACCCAGTAGGTGCTACACCTCTTACATTCACTTATCAGCTTTATTCCTCACAAGGGAGAAACAGGCTCACAACAGTGACGTGACCTGCCCATGGTCACACTCTGGGTGGGATCTGCATCCAGGACTGACTGCAGAGCCTGCAGCTTCCATTGCAACCCTGGCCCCAGAACACACAGTGGGCATTCAATAACTGCACACGTGGTAGTGAGGGAACCTGTCCCAGCCCCCACCTGTCTTCTTTTTTTCTCAGATCAGGAGTCTCTCTGGGACCCCCTCCAACTCCCCAGATGAATCAAGGAACCCTTGGGTCACAGGTTGGCATGAGGGATCCCCTCAGGGAGGCGCCTTCCCCAACTCTGCCAGTCTGTGGTCCGAGGGGTACACTGACCTAGAATGCAAAGGAAGGGAGGAATGCAGTTTAATCCAGCCCCACGATACCGGGCCCTGAGCTGAAAGCTTCACTTCATCCATCTCAGTCCTGCCCTTTTACAGATGACAACAGGGGACAGAACTCACCAGGTCATAGAGTATGGTCGGGGTCAATGCCACGGAGGCCAGAATGACTCCAAGCCCAGGTCCTTGGCCCTGCCCAGCCCCAGGAGGGTCAGATGCCCATGAAGTGCCTCCCACGCCATCACTCCTATCCCTCCAGCCCCAGTGGCCCCGGGCGAGGTGGTCGAAACTGCAGATGGGGTGTGCAAGTTCTCCCAACAGTGGCTGAGCTGGTGGCAGGCCCAAGAGTCCTGCGAGCAGCGGTTTGGCCACTTGGCACTACAGCCCCTTGATGAGGTTCTTGCTCCACGGCTGCACGACCTGGTCTGGGTGGGCCAAAGAGAGGCTTCTCTGCGGAGATCCCCACAGAGGCGTGAGTGTGGGCCTGGGGCTTGGGAAGTGGGGGTGGCTCTGATGACCTTCAGAAATGGGAGCCCAGAGTGACACTACTTGAGGAAGGAAGCCAGAGTAAGACCCTATTGCAGCTCCAGGTTCCCTCGCTGTGGAGAAGTGGGGAGGTTGACTCCTGGGCAGAGAATTATAACCCCCATGTCTTCCTTCCTGAGGTGGGGAGGCACCCCTGAGCCCCGGAGGGCCCTGCAGCAGCGCCAAAGGGCAGTCAGAGGCAGGACCAAGTGCACTGCTGGGGAAACTGACATCCTGGCCCGCGTGTCCCCGCAGGCGCGCGCACCACCGCCGCGCTGGTGTTCAAAGAGAGGACGGCGGACAGCGCGGCGCGGTTGCGGAACCCCCTGCCCGCGCTGGGGGCGCTGACGGCCTGCGCGCACGTGCAGTGGAACGCCGCCTCGCCCGACGCGGCCGCGCTTTTCTCCCTGGCGGCGCCCGCGCTGGCCAACGCGCTGCAGCTGCGCGCCTTCGCGGAGCCAGGCGGTGTCGTGCGCGCTGCGCTGGTGGTGCGGGGGCATCACGCGCCCTTCCGCGCCGCCTTCCGCGCAGACGGCCGCTGGCACCACGTGTGCGCCACATGGGAGCAGCGCGGCGGGCGCTGGGCGCTGTTCGCCGACGGGAGGCGGCGCGCCGGGGCGCGTGGGCTGGGCGCGGGCCAGCAGGTGCCCCCTGGCGGCGTCCTGGTGCTGGGCCAGGATCAGGACGCTCTGGGCGGCGGCTTCTCGGCGCGGGACGCCTTCAGTGGCAACCTCACCGACTTCCACCTGTGGGCCCGGGCGCTAAGCCCCGCGCAGCTGCTCCGGGCACGGGCCTGCGCGCCGCCTCCCGGCGGTCTGCTCTTCCGCTGGGACCCGGACGCCCTGGACATCACGCCCTCCTTGCTGCCAACGGTGTGGGTGCGCCTTCTCTGTCCCGGTACGGCCCGCCCCACACCCGCGGCGTTCCAGGTCCTGCCCCCTGGGCTTGCCACGCTTCCTTCGGACTGCGGTACCCTGCCCAGCCCTCCCTTTGCCAGCCTGGCCCCGCCCAACTCTGGCCACGCCCGCCCACTGGCCGCCGCGCCTTGCGCTCAGGCATCTGCTCAGTCCTAGTAGCCCGAGTGCCTGGGCCCGCCCCCTGGCCGCCTCGCCCCGCCCTGTGCTGGCTGCAGCGCACCTCTCCAGCTGACCCCAACGGCGGGCGGTGCGTCCTGGCTCCGAATCTGGTATGCACGGTGGGTCACAGAACGACTAGAAAGCCAGTATGTGGCCCTGACACCTCCCCTCTCCCGGCCAGTGCCCTCAGAGGAGTGCCCCACGTGGGACCCAGGACCTCACACTGAGGGCTCTGCGCTCTGCCTGCAGCCGCGGCCCTTCCTTTGCTGCTACCGGACAGGTGCGCCTGGCCCGGCTGAAGGGGAGGCAGGCGTGGATTGGTGTAGACTGAGAGGGCTTTAATGGTTGACATAGTCTGAAAATTCAGAATCCTCTTGGGGTGTCAGGTCCTCCACAGGGTTAAGACTAGGGGGCAGTGAATCTAGATAGACTTGGGGGTGAATTCCAACTTTGTGACCTTGGGCAAGTGATTTTGCCATTCTGTGCCTCAGTCTCCCCATCTGGAACACAATGCATAAGGCTCCAGATACACAGCCGTCAAGGTGATCTTTCTTCCCTGGGTAGCATACGGTGGGTGGGGGTCACTGAGCAGGCTGGCATCTCTGGGCAGCAGTGTTGCCTAGAGCCCAGCCTTGCATCCAGTCGTTTGCAGAGACCTATCAGCGGCTGCAGGATGCCCAGTCGTGGCCCCACCAGGATATTATCAGCCAAGTCAATGCCTTGGCCAACGACACCGTGGTGAGCTCCCTCCCAGGGGGCTAAAGATTCTGGGGTCACTATGGCCACCTTGCTGTACCTCAGTTTCCTCTCCTGAGGAAATTAAGTTCCTGTCTGCAGGAATTAAGGTTGTTTGGGCTACTGTTTTGGAGCCCCTGAGAGCTGGGGGCTTGTGACAAGTTTGACTCACCAAGAAGGCCCTGTCAGAGTTCAAGTGTGGCCCCTGGGGGGATCCCTTCACGACAGCCAGACCAGCAGTTAGTGGTTCTTCTGCCCACAGCTCCTCCCAGACCCCCTCTCTGAAGCCCACAGGGCCCTGTCCCTGGCTGAGGCCTCCAGCTTCCTGAGCACCTTGGAGAGAGTCCTGGCCAAGAGGACAGCTTCCCTGGGGCCAGCTGCGCTGCTGGCAGTTGTGCACTTCCTGAAGAGGGTGACAGCCCTTGGGGAGTCAGAGCCCTTGACTGGGCCCTGGAAGCCACTGGGCCAGGGTGTCATGTCTGTGGCAAGCCTGGTCCTGGAGGAGCCAGTGACTGATGCATGGCTGTGCATCAGTGAGGTGAGGCTGGCAGGAATGGGGGTGGGGGTTGCCTGGGCTCTGGTTCAGACCTTGCCCCCAAGGTGGTTGTATAGCTGGGGCCAGTCAGCACCCAGCTCTGGGCTCTCTCTCTCCATCCAGCAGGAGAAGCTCCTCTTTTGTCTGTTTAGGAAGTTGACTTTCCACAAACAATTACCCTGGAACAACAGCCCTCTGCAGTTAAAAATAATTGAGAGTCACCAGTCAATAAGGACCTCCCCCATCTCCAAGAATCTGCAGACCACCTTAGGGTGGGAGATCTGTGCTGAGTGGTCAGTCCACCTCGTCTGCCTGAACAGCCCAGACACACTGGGAAACACGAGAGGTGCTCTCCAGGTGGAGAGGCTGTGGGAAACACTGCCCTGGCAAAGTGACTGTAGGCCTGGGAGTGCGTGATCAGCCCAGAGAAGGGAGGGAATGAGAGGTCATGGACCCTGCCTGCAAATCTCTGGGGCTGAAGCAGCAAACATGGTCCCCCTGTGGCCCCAGAGGACAGAACTGGGACCAGGGCATGGAGATAGGGTGAAGATGGCACAACACAGCAGACCGACTCTATGAAATGGTTCATGTGAACAGAGAGTGAGCTCCCTATACTGGGACAAGCCCACAGTTGATTAGGGATCTGAGGCACTGTGGTAGACTGGGAAGAGCTAGATTTTGAACTTCAGTTTTCTTCCCTGGGGAATGAGGATTATCACAGCTGCCTTGCCAAGGCAGTGGAGAGGAGTTAATGGATGAATTGGAAGATTTGCCCAGCACGGAGTGGGTGTCCCATGGATGCATGTGCGCCCCTGCTCTTACACCCACCCCACATGCATGCATCTTTCCTTCTGGAATCTCAACGTTGAGCACCTAGTGTAGGTCTAGTGCTGAGTCAGAGTGGGGGAGGTGTGGCAGCCTTTGGAGCACACCCTGCTTGGCAGCAATAGGCCAGCAGGCACGAAGCACTGGAAGGCTTTGTTTTGGCCTGACGATGGGGTGACTTGGGATATAGAGTTGGAAAGATCAAAGGAGGCCGGGGCCAGCAGGCCTTCAAATGGCAGCCTGAGGCCCTCGGACTCTATACTGGAGCATCCAAGGGTCTGGAGAGGGCAGGGCCACCTCTCAGATCGTTGAGAGTGTGTTAACCACAGCAGTCAGGGCATCGGCAGTGGGCAGTGAAAACTGAGATGCAGTGTCCTCCCAGGTGGTGGGTGGCCCTATGGCTCTGGTGGCCAGCGTGCAGCGCCTAGCACCCCTGCTGAGCACCCTGCTGACCTCGGAGCAGCCCCGAATGCACGTCCAGTATCGCCATGCTGGTGAGCCTGCCACTCACTGCCCAGGCATCTGGGCTCAGATGCCTCTCCTCAGGCCTGGTCACTGGGAACTCTGCACTTCCACAGACACGCCATTCTGTTTCCTGCCTTTGCCCATCTGTGTCCTCCAGAATGCCCTTTCTCCCTTAATCTCCTAACAAACTCCTATACGTCCTTTGGAGTCCTGCCTGAGCATCACTCCCTTTAGGAAGGCTTCCCCAGTTCTAGCTCTCTCCTGGCAGTGCCTCCCTCTCTGTCACCCCAGTGTCTTGAACGGATCTTTCATTGCATTTGTGGCAATGGCATAATGGGATTGTCTAATCCTCCACCGGAGGGCCCCTGAGAACCAGGACTGTTTCTGAGCCATCTCTGCATCTCAGGGCCAGGCCAAGTACACACCCAGTGAATGTTTCTGGATCGAATAGGGGAACACCTATGGTGGAACTTCAGGCACAGACTTGTGTCCTGCAGGTGCCCACTGGCTTCTGGTGGCTCACTGATATTCAGGCCCTGCCTCCCAATGAACCTCCTTCTCAGTGACCCCCTCCTGGGGAAGTCAGGTGTGCCCTGGGCAAGTTGCTGAACTTCTCTGAGCAGGAATGGTGGCCTCCTAGGCCTGTGACAAGGAGAAGGGGACAGACTCTGCTGGCTGGGCCAGCTCAGCAGAGAGACCTCACTCCTGAGGTCCAGCTACCCCGCGCTGTTTGCTCTCAGGCCTGGAGATACGCAACCTGCACTTGAGGGAGGCCAGCACCGGGGGCTACGTGTTTACCATGCCCGGTGGGCATCCAGAGGGACCCGGCCACATCCACATCCCGGCGCACGAAGTGAGGCGGCTCCTTGGGAAAGGTGGGTGAGGATGAGGGGATGGCTGGAACCCTGTTGAGTTCTGGGTCACACCTCAGCTCTGACTGTAGCTGTTCTACACTGACTGGGTCACCTCGTCTTTCAGAGCCTCAGTTTTCATAAGTTTTCTGTAAGATGGGCATATGACTACTTGCCTCAAGTTATGAGGTTAAAAGCACCCACTAGATAGTAGTGTTCACTTAGTCCCTTCACTGATCCACACACATTTTCCTGGATGCCATGCAGAGGTGAAGGATTAGGACAAGGGACAAAGGGATTCGGAGTTATGAGGTTCAGTGCATGGACCACAGCTGGTTGGAATTCTGGCTCTGCCACTTAGCTGTGTGATCTTAGGGAAGTTATTTAACTTCTCCGTGCCTCAGTTTCCCACTCTAGAGTAGGGAGAGTATGACCCTTGTGGCCAACCGGTGGTGCTTGCTAAATCACCGGGTGGCATCTTGGGTCCCCTCCCGCTCAGCCAGGCCTCTCCAGAGTCACTGTGATCCACAGCTGGTTCACCTCCAGAGTCTTCCAGCACACCCTCAGGGGGCCCGGCCTAGAGCCCCTGGCCCCTGGCACCTCAGAGGAGGCAAGCAGGATGCAGAGGTGAGTGGGCCCCACCCAATGGGCTGCTGAGGGCCTATGTCCTATCCCCAGGGAAGGTCAGAACCCCTTCTGGTGGGCAAATGTGTCCTTACCAGCTCAGGCCCACCCACTCCCTACACACTTCTGCACCTGCCAAAAGTGTGACTGAGGAAGTGACTTCGTTCCTCTTGGGGGTCCTGGCCTCAATGCTGGGGCTCAGGGAGGGAACAGGGCTTACCCAAGATGCCAGCAATTCCCAAGACAAGACTGGAACCAGAGGCCTCGTTCCCAGCATACCACTTGCCCCACTATCTCTTTGGACACCAAGGCTAGGCGTGACTTCTCCCCCACAGCCACCCGTGAAAGCTCCTATTCCCCTTCAGGTTCCTGAGCACCCAAGTGGGGTCAGCCATCATCTCCTCTGAGGTGTGTGACATCACCAGGGAAGTCAGCACAGCTGTAACCTTTCATCTGCAGCACCAGGCCCAGGTACTAGGTGGTACTTCAGGGAAACAGCCACCCTGGTACACTTCTGGCTCGGTTCCCCCCATGCCCCAATATTTGTTCATTGGACAACCAAGGTCTAATCTCTGTGGGGATGCTGAACCCAATCCCCAGTGGATGTCAAGGGACAGCTACAGTGAATGTTGTATGAAGAGTGAAGGATTCTCTAAAACCTGGCATGGAAGGATCTCTACGACATGCTGTTAAATTTCATTTCATATATAATACACAAATTCCTTCTCACTGTTGAAACATTAGAATGTTTCAGAGAAAGCTAAAGTCTCCTTTGCTTACAACCAATTAATCTGGGACATCCCTCCCCACTCCCCCCAGTTTATCAGTCTTTTGTATATCCTCCCACAACTTTTTTTTTTTTTTGAGTCAGAGTCTCACTCTGTTGCCCAGGCTGGAGTGCAATGGTATGCTCATGGCCACTGCAGCCTCAACCTGCTGGGCTCAGGCAATCCTTCCACCTTCCAAGTAACTGGAACTACAGGTGCACTCCACCATGCCTGGCTACTTTTTTTTTTTTTTTTATTGTAAAAACGAGGTCTCACCAAGTTGCCCAGGCTGGTCTCAACCCCATGGACTCAGACAACCCTCTCACCTCAGCCTCCCACAAAGTGCTGGGATTATAGGCTTAGCCACTGTGCCTGGCCTAATTTTTTGATTTATTGTAGACACAAGGTCTCGTCAAGTTGCCCAGGCTGGTCTCAAACCCTTGGGCTCAGGCAATCCTCTCACCTCTGCCTCCCAAAGTGCTAGAATTACAGGTATGAGCCACTGGGTCTGGCCTCCCACAACTTTTAAAAGATCAGCCAGGTGTGGTGGCTCACACCTATAACCCCGGCACTTTGGAAGACCAAGGTGGGAGGATTCCTTGAGTCCAGCAATTCGAGACCAGCCTGAGCAACATAGCAGGAACTTGTCTCTACAAAAAAAAATAAAAATAAAATTAGCCGGGTGTGGTGGTGCATGTCTGTAGTCCCAAGGTAGGGAAGGGGGCCAAAGCCAGGAAACAGCCATACCTCAAAGAGCACATGGCCACACCAGAGTCTAGTAAAGCAATAGCCTCAGTGCATCCATTTTAATTTGACAAGTTTTGGCCAGTGTGTGTACCTACATACCACTGCTCTGATCAAGGTCTAGAACATTCCTACCTTCCCAGTCTTCTGCACTGCTGCCCCAGGAAATCACTGATCTGCTTTCTGTGACTATAGATTATGCCTGTCTTGCCTAGGGTTTCCTAGATAATGGAATTCTACAGTAGGTGTTGAAGTCTGGCTTTTGCTCTGGTGGCGTCTGAGAATCACCCGTGTTATATGTTTCAGTAGTCCATTCCTTTTTACTGCTGAGTAATCTTCCATCACATAGACATACCATGATGTGTTTGTTCATTTGCTTATTGATAGAGATTTGAGTTGTTTCCTGCTGGGACTATTTATAAATCAGTCTGCTATGAACACTCATATATGAGTCTTTTTGTGGATAGATGGGCTATCCCTATGGGATAGATTATTGAAAGTAGATTTGCTGGGTTGTGTGATACGTGTATTTTGACTTCCTAAGAGACTACCAAACTGTTTCCCAAAGCGGTTGTACCATTTTATAGTCCCATCCACGGTATTCTAGATTGCCAGCTATTCCACATTTCTGTCAACATCCTTGTCAAGTCTTTTTAAAGTCATTCAGCTGGGCATGGTGGCTCATGCCTGTAATCCCAGCACTTTGGGTGGCCAAGGTGGGAGGATTACTTGAGTACAGCAGTTCAAGACCAGTCTGAGCAATATAGCAAAACCTTGTCTCTACAGAAAATTTAAAAGCGAGCTGGGCATGGTGGTACACACCTATAGTCCCAGCTACTTAGGGTGCTGAGGTGGAAGAATCACCTGAGCCCAGGAGATCAAGGCTGCCATGAGTTATAATCAACATGACCATGCCACTGCACTCTAGCCTGGGCGACACAGTGAGACCTTGACTCTAAATAAATAAGTAAATAAATAAATATAAAGTCATTCATTAGAATGGCTATGTTTTGATAGCTTGTGGTTTTAATCTGCAATTTCTTGAAACCCCATGATTTTGAGCATCTTTTAATACATTTATTAAGCATTCATATATTTTCCTTTGTTAAAGGTATCTTTAAATCTTTTCCAATTTTTAAAAGTTATTTTATTATTAAGTTGTAAGAATTCTTTTTTATTTTGGATACAAGTCCTTTGTCAGACATATGTTTTGTGAATAATATCTTCTAGTCTGTGGCTTGCTTTTTCTTTTCTCTTTCTTTTTTTTTACAATGGGGTCTCACTGTATTGCTCAGGCTGGAATGCAGTGACTATACACAGGTGCACTCATAACACACCGCAGCCTTGAACTCCTGGGCTCAAGTGATCCTCCTGCCTTAGCCTCCCAAGTAGCTGGGACTACAGCCAGGCACCACCATGCCTAACTTGCTTTTTATTTTATTAACAGTGTCTTTGAAAGATAAGTTTTTGATTGTGATAAAGTCCAATTTCTCAATTTTTTTCTTGCATGGTTCATGCTTTTTGTATCCTATCTAAGAAAGCTTTGCCAATTCCTACCAAAGTCACAAAAACCCTCAAAGAGGTTGATCCTTTTTAGCTTTTACATTTAGGTCTATGATTTATTTCAAATTAATTTCTGTGTACTACATAAGGTTAAAGTTGAAGTTCATTTTTTTCCATAGAGACAACTAGTTCCAACACTACTTGTTGAAAAGATGGTTCTTTCTCCCCATTGAATTATCTTGTCATCTTTGTTGCAGATTGGTTGTTCATACCTGTGTCGATATGTATAGCTCTGTTTCTGGGCTCTCTGTTCTGTTCTAGTGATCTGTGTGTCTGTCGCTATGCTAACCCCATACTGTCCTGATTAATGCGTCTATATAGCACACTTGGATATCAGGTAGTGTATTCCTCCAACTTTGTTCTTTTTCAAAACTGCTTGGCTATCCTATTCTATGCATTTCCATATACATTTTAGAATTCATTTGTCAATGTCTGTAGAAAACTTACTGAGATTTTAATTGGTGTTGCATTGAATTTATATATTAAATTGGGAGAACTAGCATCTTAACAATGAGTCTATTCATTATCAAGGTATAGCCCTCCGTTTATTTAGTTTAAAGCATTTTTTTTCTCAGTGATATATAGTTTTAGTATCTTGAAGACACTGAAGACAGGTCTTGAAGCTATTTTGTTAAATATATTCCTAAGAAATCCATAGTTTTGGATGTTATTGTAAGTGGTATTGTTTTCTTTTTTTTTTGAGTTGGAGTCTCACTCTCACCCAGACTGGAGTGCAGTGCCGCTCCCAGTCACTGCAGCCTCGGCCTTCTGGGCTCCAGCGATCCTTCCGCCTCAGCCTTCCAAGTAGCAGGAACTACAGGCGTGTGCTACCACGCCCAGCTAATTTTTGACTTATTGTAGAGATAAGGTCTCGCCAAGTTGCCCAGGCGGGTCTCGAACCCGCAGGCTCAGGCAATCCACTCACCCCAGCCTCCTAAAACGCTGGGATTACAGGCTGAGCCACAGAGCCCGGCTTGTTTTCTTAATTTAATTTTAAACTGATCACTGCTGGCATATAATACAGTTGATTTGATTTGATTTTTTGAGACAGGTTTCACCCTGTCACCCAGGCTGGAGTGCAATGGCATGATCACAGCTCACCTAGCCTTGACCCCCTGGGCTCAGGCAATTTACATATCAATTTGGGAAAACTTCTAGCTGATTTTCTTGATTTTTTGTGGAGATGAGGTCTCACTATGTTGCCTAGGCTGAACAATTGATTTTTTTTTTTTTAGTAGGAGTCTCACTCTGTTGCCCAGGCTAGAGTGCAGTGGCATGCTCACGGCCACCACAGGCTTGACCTGCTGGGCTCAGGCGATCCTTCCACCTCAGCCTGCCAAGTAGCTGGGACTACAGGTATGCAACACCATGCCTGGCTAATTTTTTGATTTATTGTAGAGACGAGGTCTTTCCAAGTTGCCTGGGCTGGTCTCGAACCCCTGGACTCAGGTAGTTCTCTTGTTTCTGCCTCCCAAGTGCTGAGCTACTGTGCCCAACTGATGATTGATTTTTGCAGTGACATTGTATTCTCCAACCATGCCAAACTCATTTAGTACTTGCAGCTGCTCTTTTCTGAAATTCCTAGGATTTTCTACATACATGATCATATTTCTACAAATGAAAGCAGTTTTGTTTCTTCTTTCCAATTTTTTTTCTTTTTCTTGCCTTGTTGCACTGGCTAAGATCTCTGGGTCAGTACTGAACAGAAGCGGTGGGACTAGGCATCCCTATCTCAGGAGAAAGACATCCAGTCTTTCACTATTAAGTGTGATATTAACCGCGGGTTTTTTGTAGATGTCCTTTATCAGATTAAGTTTCCCTCTCTTCTTAGCTTGCTGAGAATCTTTATTACAAGTAGCTGTTGAATAATTTTGTCTATTGCTTCTTCCACATTGATATAATCATATGGTTTTCTTATTTATTCCATTAATGTCATAAATTGCATCAATTAATTTTCAAGTGAAAAGCAAACCTTGAGCTGGGCTTGGTGGCTCAGCCTGTAATCCCGCACCCTTGGGAGGCTGAGGTGAGTGGATTGCCTGAGCCTGCGGGTTTGAGACCCGCCTGGGCAGACAAGACCTCATCTCTACAAATCAAAAAATTAGCCGGGCGTGGTAGCGCACGCCTGTAGTTCCAGCTACTTGGAAGGCTGAGGCGGAAGGATCGCCAGTGCTCAGCAGGTCGAGGCTGCGGTGGCCGGGAGCGGCCACTGCACTCCAGTCTGGGCAACAGTGAGACTCCAACTCAAAAAAAAAAAAAAAAAAAAAAAAAAGAAAGAAAGAAAAGCAAACCTTGGATTCCTGGGACCAGCCTCATTTGGTTATGGTCTAGTACTTTTTGTATGTATTGCTGGATTCAATTTGCTAATCTTTTTGTAAGGATTTTTTTTGGTTTACATTCATGAATAATGTATTCTGTAGTTTTCTTATGTCTTCCTCTGGTTTTGATATCAGATTCATGCTGGCTTCATAAAATGAATTGGGAAATGTTCTATCCTCCTCTGTAAATGTTTGATAGACTTCACCAGTGAAGTCATCCAGTCCTAGTGTTTTCTCTGTGGATTTAACTTATAAGTTCTGTTTCTTTAATTGATATAAGTTATTTAAGTGTCATATTCCTTCATGAGATGTCTTAGTAATTTGTGTCTTTCACAGAATTTGTCCATTTCATCTAGATTGTCAAATTTCAAGCACAAAATTGTTAAAAATATTTCCTTCTTATCCTTCGAACATCTGTAGTTTCTTTCTTTTTCTTTCTTTTTTTGTGTTGGAGTCTCACTCTGTCACCCAGACTAGAGTGCAGTGGCCGCTCCCGGCCACCGCAGCCTCGACCTGCTGGGCTCCGGTGATCCTTCCGCCTCAGCCTTCCGAGTAGCCGGAACTACAGGCGCACGCTACCATGCCCGGCTAATTTTTTGATTTATTGTAGAGATGAGGTCTCGTCAAGTTGCCCAGGTGGGTCTCGAACCCACAGGCTCAGGCAATCCACTCACCTCAGCCTCCCAAAGTGCTGGAATTACAGGCTGAGCCACCGAGCCCGGCTCATCTGTAGTTTCTACAGCAAAGTTTTCTTTTCTTTTCTTGGCCATTCTAGCTAAACGTTTCCAATTTTGTTTCTATCTTCAAAGGACTAATTTTTGAGATTGTACTTATATATTAATAATATGATTTAACATATGTTTAAAATAAATAGAAGTAATGCTTTGCTCATTGGGGCGAGTTCAGAAAATACAGAAAAGAATAGGGAAGACAAAAGCCTGTCACCCAGTGATAACCACTGGGAGCGTGCTGATGCATTTCTCCTCAGACTTTTTCTGGGCACACATCACTAAACACTCATCTTTCTGCAGGGCATCTCATCTCTACAGAGCAGAGCATCCGGAGGGATGAGTCACAGCTGTGTGACCACTCCCCTACTGGTGGCTGTTTAGTTAGCTTCTTCCCAGCTTTCTGATCTTACACATCGTGCTAGAATGGAAGTCTGATCATCTCCCTTCCCTTCTGTCCCTTCATCCATGACACACGATGGGCAGCCCTTGTCCCTCAGACAAAGTCCTCAGCGTCCTCTGCTTCCTTCTGGTCTTTCTCCTTTCACATACCTACTCACACCTGCCTGGCACCCCCATGTACACTCACACGCGCCCTGTCCCTGTTTCCTGCCCCTGTATCCTTTTGCAGAATCGAAGCCCTTGCTCTTCCAGCTGAGCCATGCAGACCACTGTGGTTTTCGTTGTCCCTGCAGGTGTTTTCTGCATCGTCTCAGTCATGGGTGTCCCCCTGCCTTCCTGTTCTCTCTCTTGCTGCTGGATCCTAGCCTGACCAGCACAACCACCTCCCCTGGGGATGGTCCAAAAGGAGCAGGACCGCTCCAGATCATGCACCCGGAGAATCTGTAGGGGTTTTTTCTGTTACAATCAACCCTCCCTGACCCTGTGAAGATCCTCACTCAGAGTATGTTTTTATTCTGATAGCAACTTCCTGGTTTGGGGTTACTGGACAAATAGGGTTGTGACTTTTGAGTGTACAGCAACATTTATATTTGTTTGTGTCACTCAAAAATGTCACCAGTGGTGTAATCATCACCCATTTTGAAAGTGCAGGGCAGGGCAACCCCTTCGGGTCCCCTCCCACTGTGGGAGATTTTCTGTCCTCTCAATAAATCCTGCTTTTAAAAAAAAAGAAAAGAAAGGTCAGGGCAGGGTTTATTTGTGTTCTGTACCCACATGGTACCTGAGACCCAGGAAAAATATTATGAAAGGATGATAATTTTCAACCCAAGAAATAATATGTTCTCCGGAGGTATAATGAAGGAGTGGTAGGCAAGTGTGAGACTGGCAAGCCAGAACGCAAACTCAGCTCTGTGCCATGTCATCTTGAGCAGATTAACTCCCCTCTCTGAGCCTCAGTTTCCTCACCTGAAATTAAATGAATTTATACCTGCCTCCTAGGTTACTATGAACATCAGCCACAATAAAGGACATGAATATGCTTGGCAAGACACAAGTGAGGTGTCATTGTCGCTACCCTCTCCAGTCGGGACAAATGGCGAGGTCCAAGCTCAGGCTGCCTTCCCTGCCTGGACTGGGGCTGGTACCACTGGCTGCCTGTTTCCTCTCTGCTTAGTGACATAAAGTCTAGATTGTTGTCGTTGTTTAGTTATAAAAAGCTAACATGTTCATCATAGCATGTTCAACCCAGACCTGACCCTTGCTGGGCTAGCTGCATGTTTGCTCCCCGACACTGCGTGTGTGTGTCACAAGCACACAGAGCCGAGCTTTCCACATAAATGAGTGTGCATCACACATCATGTCATGAACTTCCTCTTTACAAACAGCATGTTGGGAGATCCTTCCACATCAGTAGACGAGACCTGTTCATTCACCTTTCCAGGTGCAGAGTTTTGAGAGGGACGAGTCACAGCTATGTGACCACTCTCTGATGGGTGGCCATTTAGTTAGCTTCTTCCCAGCTTTCTGATCTTACACATCATGTTAGAAGTCTACGCACCTCCCTTTCCTTCTGTCCCTTCACCCATGACACATGATGAGCAACCCCCGTCCGTCAGACAAAGTCCTCAGAGTCCCCTGCATCCTTCTGGTCTTTCTCCCTTCGTATACCCACTCACACCCGCCCCGCATCCCACACACTCATACCCACCCCACACCCCCATACCTGCTCACACCCACCTCGCTCCCCCATACACACTCACACCTGCCCCATGCCCCCAGGCATGCTCACACACATCCCATCCCTGTTTCCTGCCCCTAGGCCTTCCCTCAGAAGCTGGTGGAGCCTGTCTGTGCCTTCTGGAACTTCAGCATCAGGTGAGTTTCCTTTTCCAGGTTCTGTTTGTTTGTTTGTTTGTTTTTGAGTTGAAGTCTCACTCTGTTGCCCAGGCTGGAATGCAGTGGCACACTCATGGTCACCCCAGCGTCGACCTGCTGGGCTGCAGTGATCCAAGTAGTCGGAACTATAGGCACATGCTACCATCCCCAGCTAATTTTTTATTTATTGTGGAGATGGGGTCTCGCCAAGTTGCCCGGGCTGGTCTCGAACCCGCGGGCTCAGGCAATCCACTTACCTCGGCCTCCCAAAGTGCTGGGATTACAGGCTGAGCCACCAAGCCCAGGCCATTTCCAGGTACTTTAAGGCGATTTCTTTCTTTTTTTTCTTTTTTTTTTTTTTTTGAGTTGGAGTCTCAGTCTGTTGCCCAGGCTGGAGTAAGGCAATTTTTAAAAAGATGTCTCCACCTGGGAATGAAGCGGAACGGGTGTGATTTGGCTTCCATTTGCCATCTGCCTTGCAGAGGTGACTCCAGGCCCTGTCCAGCTCCAGGGCAAGCTGGGACAGGAGAATGTGTTACCCAGGGAGTAGTGCGCTCCCTGTCATAGAAAGTATGTGAAGAGAAGGCACTCTGTGAGGTGCCTAGGAAGAGACTCATCCATCAGTTGGGTCTTAAACTTGATCGCCTCTGAGGTGGGGGCCCTGGGCATTTGGAGAGGGCAGTGGAGGTCCAGGGAGTAGCCCAGCACTCTGCCCTGGATCTTGAGGTTAGGCAATGAACATTAGTCATAACTGTGGAGTCATTCATGATGTTAGTAAATAACCATCACCGATATCAACCCTGGCCTCCTACCATCCAAGGCATGTTAAGCAGATTTTACAGTCTGGGAAAATGAGGCCCAGAGAGGGACAGTGACTTGTCATGTTAGCTAGTTAGAAGCAGGGCAGCCACACGGTCCCCAGGCTCCGGGTACAGCCTTTCCCCTTCCTGCCACTGGCCACTCACCCCCATCTCAAAGCCCTCTGTTCCCTCCCCACCTCCCAAGCCCAGACACAGGGGGATCCTGGGCTACCACTGGCTGCTCTGTGGCCGCACTACACCAGGACTCTGCTGTCTGTTTCTGCAACCACAGCACCAACTTTGCCATCCTGCTGCAGGTGTATGACATCCACGTGAGTGCGTGGGCAGAGGGAGGGCTGGTGTCCAGGTGGGAGGTTCTCAGCTATAGGTGAAGAAAAAGTCAATAGTTAAAGCCATGGCTGAGATGAGACTGGAAGTGAAAGGAGACCCAGCCAAGAGAGGCCCGAGGGGCACCAGCATTGACAGTCTGGGGGGGACTGATTCTAGGAGGAGACCAGAAGAGGGTGGGCTCCATGGAGCCGGAAAGGGTCATTTGCTGAGAGATCAGCATGCCTTAGCCTCAGGCGTGCTGGGCTCCCTCAGCGTGCTGAGGAACCTGCTAGAGAAATGTGTTCACAGATGCCCTTTGCCTGTAAAATCAGAGCATGGACATTTCTCCATGTTATAAATAGTCCATCCACAGCCACGTTTCTTTTTCTTTTTCTTTTTTTTTTGAGTTGGAGTCTCACTCTGTCACCCAGGCTGGAGAGCAGTGGTACACCTCTCAGCCACTGCAGCCTCAACCTGCTGGGCTCTGGCAATCCTGCCTCAACCTTCCAATTAGCGGAACTACAGGCGAACACTACCACACCTGGCTAATTTTTTTTTTTTTTTTTTGAGTTGGAGTCTTACTCTGTCGCCCAGACTGGAGTGCAGTGGCTGCTCCCGGCCACCGCAGCCTCGACCTGCTGGGCTCCGGTGAGCCTTCTGTCTCAGCCTTCCAAGTAGCTGGAACTACAGGCACGCGCTACCATGCCCGGCTAATTTTTTGATTTATTGTAGAGATGAGGTCTCGCCTGCCCAGGCGAATCTCGGACCCGCAGGCTCAGGCAATCCACTCACCTCAGCCTCCCAAAGGCACGGCGTTACAGGCTGAGCCACCAAGCCCGGCTAATTATTTATTTATTTATTGTAGAGACGAGGTCTCACCAAGTTGCCCAGACTGGTCTCGAACCTGCGGGCTCAGGCAATCCACTCACCTTGACCTCCCAAAGTGCTGGGATTACAGGCTGAGCCACTGAGCCCAGCCTGCAGCCATGATTCTAAGGGCAGTTCCGTGGTCCCCCCGCCATGCATGGATGTGTGTCACATGAGATCCCTCCCCACAGACATATGGATCACTTCCAATTTAGTGCTCTTAGTAGCTATTGAGTCGGCGAGAGCTGAGCTGATTGAGGCCATGTAAGGGAGAGCCAGCAGGAGAGAAAGACAAGCAAATGCCCACTTATTAAGTGCCTACTGTGTGCAGACCTGGGCCCTGCCGCCAATGCTGTTACCATCCTGCTTTATTGCAGGGCAAAGTCAGGCAGGGCAACATCTGGCCAGGGTCAGATTGGAGTGGTACCAGGGGTTTACTCTCTGTTCCTCCCCACAGAGAGACCCTGAGGAAGAGTCGCTGCTGAAGACTCTGTCATTCGTGGGCTGTGGTGTGTCCTTCTGCGCCCTTGCCACCACCTTCTTGCTCTTCCTGGCAGCTGGGTAAGGAGCGAGCACCACAGTGGCCTGGTGGCCTGGTGGCTTGGCGGCCTGGGCCTGCCTGCCCCTTACAGGACCTCACAAACCCCTCGGGGCAGGTGTCCATCCTTGATCCCAGCAGACCCTTGATCTGAGGCTCTCCCTAGGGCGTGTGGGGCCCCTGTGGAACTGCCCTCTCTACCTATTTGCCCATACTCAGGGGAGCCAGGTGGGGCAAGCCAGGTGTGGGGGCTAGTCGCAGTATCTTTGTTAACCAACTCCTCTGCTTGTCCAGGGTCCCTAAGTCAGAGCGAATCACAGTCCACAAGAACCTCACCTTCTCTCTGGCCTGTGCCGAGGGCCTCCTCATGGCCAGCGAGTGGGCCAAGACCAACAAGGTGGGCAGCCAGTGGTGGGTGGGCTGTGAGCTTGAGGGAACCTGGGGAAATGCTCATGGATGTTTCTGGCTCCATTTCCCTGGGGAGGAGCAAAGCCTGGAGAGGAAAGGCCCTGAATGGCAGAGCTGGCCCAGGGCATTGCCCAGAGGCCTCATCTGATGCCACCTCTTTGGGCTGGTAGTGCCAGGCATGAGTGTGGAGCCCCAGGGGGCTGTACCATGGCTAGCATCGCTGGGGATCCCCCGCTCCTGCAGGTGGCCTGTGTGGCTGCCACAGCCGCAATGCACTTCCTCTTTTTGGTTGCCTTCTCCTGGATGCTGGTGGAGGGACTGCTGCTGTGGAATAAGGTGGTGGCCGTGAACATGCGCCCGGGCCCGCGCATGAGGCTCTACTACGCCGCAGGCTGGGGTGAGGCCCCACCCCTGCCCTTGCTCTGTTCTCCTCAGCTTGCTGTGCTCGGCTGCCATTGCCCCCAGCACTACTGTGCCCAGCACTGCCTGGTGCCCCTCCCTCCGGGTACCCATCCCCTGGTGCCCATTACCCCCGTGCCCATTCCCCCTGGTGCCCATCCTCCCAGTGCCTATCCCACCCCCACTTCCCATCCCCCAGTGCCCATCTCCCCGATGACAATCCCCCCATTCCCATTTCCCCTGATGCCCATATACCCCATTGCGCATCCCCCTGATGCCCTCCCCCTGGTGCCCATCCTCCTAGCTCTCATCCCTCCAGTGCCCATCACATTGGTGCTCATACCCCTGGCGCAGCTCCCCCTGGTGCCCACCACTGCCCAGTACCCAGCACCCCCAGCTCACTGTTCTCAGTTCTGTCGACCTCCAACCACACCCACCCCGGTTCCTCACAATCCTCTGTTCCAACAGCCTCACCCCACCTCTAGCACTGGCCCCAGCCCTGCCAGTTGCCCAGCCTCCATCTCTGTAGACGCCCAGCCCAGCCTTCAGTCCAGCCTCAACTCTCCCCATTCCCAAGCTATTCATGGCTCCAATGCACCACAGTATCAGCCCTGCTCTCCGGACCACCCAGTGGATAGCTGCAGCTTGGGGGCAGGGCTGGGGCCTGGAGAGAAAGGAGCAGGTGGCCGGCCCTGAGGCCCCTTCTCCCCTCCCTAGGTGTGCCCGTGGTTATTGTGGCCATCACCCTAACCATGTCCCCCCGCGACTATGTGGCCACTGGACACTGCTGGCTCAACGTGCACACAGATACCATCTGGGCCTTTGTGGGGCCTGTGCTCTTCGTACTGACTGTGAGCGGGGCCGGAGAGGGGGTTGTCGGGGATGGGGATTCCTCTCGCCCACTGACACCGGGTCTCCAGGCCAACACCTGCATCCTGGTCCGCGTGGTGATGGTCACCGTGTCCAGTTCCCAGTGCCGTGCCCGCGTGCTGAGCCCGCAGCCCTGCCTGCAGCAGCAGATCAGGATCCAGATGTGGTGAGGCCCTAGGCTGAGGAGGCCAGGAGGATGCAGGGGGCAAGGCCAGCTGGCACCAAGTATGAAGCTCCTTGGGTGAGAGCACCTATGAGTCTGTGTTGGGGGTGTGGCATGTGGCCATGCCCGAGGCTGTATCGAGCACACCCATGTGTCCCTGCTTGTGTCACACATGCTCATGCGTGTCAGCATGTGTAAACGTGCCCATGCGTGTGTGTGGGGATCGTCACTGATCCTCCGTGAGGCGAGTGTGGACACCAGCCCCTGTCCTGGGATGCACTGCCTGCAGAAGACACTGATAGCCAGCTGGGGCAAAGGAGGAGCGACTCCAAATCAGGTCTTCCCTAGGAGTTCAGGTTCAGGGTCAGGATCTGGGTCCCCACCCCGACAAGGACCCCATCGCTCTTCAGGGCTACACCCTGCTGGAGAGGGGGACCCTGCTGGCCTTGGTCCCCCAGCCCTGCCTCCTCTCTGGCCTTCCTCTTCCCCACCCATCCTCCACCAAGGGTGGGGCAGCCCAAGTCAGTGGGTCCCTGAAAAGCCACAGAGCCCCAGGGGTTCTTGCGGGGGGAGAGGGGAGACCCTTCTGACCCTTGCTTGCCCAGGCCTCAGCCCTCCTGGACAGCTGCCACCCCGTTCCTTACAGCCAGTTTGGGGCCGGGACCCCGTCTCCCCAGTGCCACTCCTCCTACTGCGTGCCACCTCTGGGCCTTTGAGAAGGAGGCAGCACGGTCCAGCCCAAGGTTCTGGCTACTCCGGAGTCTGGTAGCTCCCACCCCTCCAGACATTTCCCAGGTGCCCGTTCCCTGGAGTCCTGCAGGGAGCTCCCCAGGCCACCCAGGCCCCCTCAGCCCTGCTCACCCTCCCACAGGGCCACAGTGAAGCCGGTGCTGGTCCTGCTGCCTCTCCTGGGCCTGACCTGGCTAGTTGGCGTCCTGGTGCACCTTAGCCCGGCCTGGGCCTACGCCGCGGTGGGCCTCAATTCCCTCCAGGTACCTCCAAGCCTGGAGCACCTGGGGCTAGGGCTCAGACACACCCTGGAACTCAGAGGGATGACTGGCTTGTCGGGGACTAGGGAAGGGTGAGCTCTCCATCATGGGAGAAACGCAGCGGTGACTGGGGACATCATATCAAAAGGGAGGGAGTGGAAGGACAGGCAACCTCAAGTCAACCAGCAGTTCATAAGAGAGGACTGTGTGACCCACTTGACAGATGAGGAAACTGAGGCCCAGACAGGGAGCTGTTAAGGGGTTGTTAAGGCTGATCGCGCCATGACACTCAGTACAGCAGAAATTCCAGCCCAAGGCTGGTGCCAGAGGTTTATTCAGTTCTCACAGGGAGGCGGCGGGGGGAGGAGGTGTTGGGCACCAGCCACCTCTCCCCTTGGGGCCTGTGGCCTACTGTGGGGTCAGCAGGAGCTGCTCTGTTGGTGAGGACTGAAGTTTAAAAAAGGGTTTGGTCAGGGAACCGATGATGAACCCACCTAAGGGCAGTCATGGGGGGCTGCAGGCCTGTGCCCAGGCACCCTGTATATCTTGGGTCCTGTGTCCTGGAACTACAGATGAGGCTGACTGGGTCCCTATCCTCAAGGGACTCACAGACCAGTCACAGTGATGCCCCGCCCTTCGCTCCGTCTCCCTGCTCCCCTCGCTCTCTCCCTATCGCCCACACCCACTGCTCCCAGCTCTCCCCGGCCCAGGTCCCTCTCAAGCCAAAAAGTGGGTGGCGCTGGACCAAGCCAGGCTCAGAGGTGCAAACTCGACCAGGGTCCCTGTGTCCTCAGAGCTGGGCCCCTGGGGACCCTCCATCTTCTCCTCAGAGAAGGGGGCTGAGGCATGGCAGGCGGTCACAGTGCTGGCTGCCTCCCACGATGCGTCTCCCTGAGCCCCGAACTGGGTGCCTGTTTCTGTCTCCCTCCAAGCCTCTTGTCTGGGGAGACTGAGACTCCCGGAGTCACCTGTCCAAGGCCTCCGAGGAGGAAGGAGTAGCACTGGGCCCAGCTCCAGAACCTATGTGCTCAGCGACTGGGATGTCCAGCCTTGACTGTGGACAGGTCCCAGCCTGTGCCAGGGAGGGGCACCCTGGCCCAGTTATGCCTCCATCCATTTGCTACTTACTGATCACCCGCCGAGTGCCAGGTACTGTTAAGGGTGCCGAGACACAGCAGCAAATGAGGCAGCCACAAAGCCCTGGTCTCTTCTTTGAGTGGGGGGTGCCAGACCATGGCCAACAGGAAGAAATGAAGTGTGATGGGAGGGGATGAGGCAGGGAGGGGAGGGGTGATCAGGGAGTGGGTCGCTGGGGTCCTAGCTATGTGGTCTTCTCCCTCTGCCTTGGGGACTCAGCCACTTTCCGCCAGGCCGTCGTGAAAAAGGAGAGGGAAAAACAAGGGGGCCTGCCAGGAGAAGGTGGCTGCCCAGCCAGAGAGGGGCCCTTCAGATGCAGACTGGGATCTCAGCGCTATTCTCAGGGAAGCACCATGACAGGGCCTGCCTGGGCCTGAGTGGGGGAGGACGGAGGGTGCTGCGCCCCCTCTCTGACACAGATCCCCTCTTCCAAGCGCTGCCCCTAGAGCTTCATGGCTTCCCGTTCCAGATGGGCACCTCTTAGCCACATGACCCTATAACACGGTGGGGAGGGCGGCAGCCTCTTGTTGCCACGGCAACAATTCCAGCTCTTTACTGGGAATCCCCCCCATAATGTAGGGCGTGCCCCTGATGTTCTCCTTCCCCACCTGTGCCCCTCTGATAGGCAGGGATGCAGCCAGGGGACCATGCCGCCGTCATGCCATCTCTGCCTTCCTCCCTTCCCTTCCCATGCTTTCCTCTCTCCATGTCTTGTTCTGTCTCTGAATTTTCTCTGAAAGATTCTTTCTCTGTCTCTCAGGTTCTCTCTCTGTCACTGCCTCCTCCCTGTCCCCTTCTCCCCCTCCAGCTGGGTAAGTTTTTCCTGGCATTGATCCTACCTGGCTCTTCCTGGACCTCTCTTGGATGTCTCTGCATCCTCCCCCATCTCTCTGGCACCCTTCTGTCTCTGTGGTTGTGCCTCTCTTGCACAGCAGACCTTCTGGTGACAGCAGGAGAGAGGCTGTAGGGCGGTGGCTCCAAAGACCTGCCATCTCACATGTTTGTGTGACCCTCTGGGGCTCAGGGCTGTGTTCTCTGGGTTCCTCTCCCCAGGCCTGGCCTTCCCCTCACCTCTCCTTTCAGTCACACCAGTCGCCCCCTCCAGCCCTGTCCCTCTCCCACCCTCTGCCTGTCTTGGGCATCAGCTGGGCAGGACCTGCTCTTAGGACGGTGACCAGGGAGCAGGCATGGGTTAGAAGGGCTAGAATCAGCCCAGCCTCATTCACCCTTCAGGGGCGATTTGTTTCCTTCTGGCCTCTGTGCCTGGTTTTGTGGAGGGAGAGCAAAGCCTCGCTTCTATAACCAGCTGTAGCTCACACTTACCCCAGTGGAGAGAGTCTTGTTGGAGGCCTGGAGAAGTTGAACCAGACCTCAGTGTCTACATCTGTGTAAAGGAATCAGATTCTCACCCACCTCATGGGATCATTGTGGGATTCGATGGAGATGACACTGCATAAACACAATACCTGGCACACGCTAGGAGCCCAAAAGTGTGAGCACATTTGTGTCATTCAGTCATTCAACACATACTTTCCCACTTCCCCATGCTGAGGCTGGCCTACCCACTGGAGGACATGGTGGGACACAGAATCAAAGTGTGTACCTGTGGAGTTCTCAGCCCGAAAGACACACATCAAAAAACACACAACTGGCCAGGTGCAGTGGCTCATGCCTGTAGTCCCAGCACTTTGGGAGGCTGAGGTGAGAGTATCACTTGAGGCCAGGAGTTTGAGACCAGCCTGGGCAACATAGACCAGACCCTGTCTCTAAAAAAAATTAAAAATTAGCCAGGTGAGGTGATGTGTGCCTGTAGTCCCAGCTACCTGGGAGGCTGAGGTGGGAGGATCCCTTGAGTCCAGGTGTTTGAGGCTGGAGTGTGCCATGATCATGCCACTGCACTCCTGACTGGGCAACAGAGTGAGACCCTGTCTCAAAACAAGCAAACAAAACTAACAAAAACCCCACACATAGCTGGGTGTGGTGGCACTCGCCTGCAGTTCCAGCTACTTGGAAGGCTGAAGCAGAAGGATTGCCTGAGCCCAGCAGGTCAAGGCTGCGGTGGCCGCGAGTATGTCACTGCACTCCAGCCTGGGCCACAGACTGAAACTCCAACTGAAAAAACAAACAAACAACAACGAAAAACACAACTACAGTGTAGTAGGATTGAGGCTGAGAGACCGAGGGACCCTTTTTTTCCCCGGGGAAACTTGGGAACCATGGAGGGTGTCATGCAGGTGCTGATGGAGTGGAGTGGAAGTTTGGAGAGATGTCTTTGGGTGGTGAGGAACGGGTTAAAGAAAGTGGGATGGGGAAGATAGAGCTGATGCTGCAGAGAGGTCAGGCTGGATGTGGGGGCATCGGGGTCTGTCTTGGAGGCTGTGGTGGTGGTGTCAGCTGAGTTGCTACCTGAGAACTGGGGAAGAGCCCGGCTCTTGGGCTCCACCTTTCGGCCCTGGGACGCTGTCCTCCAGTCTGCACCTACGGGCCGGAGCTCCTTTTATGCAGCCCAGGAGGAAGTCCTAGGCTGCTGAGCCACCTGCTGGCCGCATGGGCTCTTGGGACTCATTCCTCAGCCCCCTGCCCCTGGCTGCTGGGTCCCTCTCGTCAGATGGAGAGAATGAATCCACTCTCGCCCCTGCCACAGAGCTGCTGTGAGGGTCAAGTGAGACCGCAAACCTAATGGTGCTTAGGGAGGCGAGGCCCTCTGGTCCCACACGTGTGGGGACAGGTTAGGGAGCCAGTTCTGCTCCAGTCACCGTGCTAAGTCCTTCACACACCTCTCCCTCATTGGGAGGCAAGTGCTGGCTCATCCCCTTTCCAGATGAAGAGACAGAGAGGTTCAGGGAGTTAAAGCCACCTGCTAGAGGCAGTCAGAGTGCACTCACAGGGTTGCTGTCTCAGGACCTGACTGGGCCTTGGAGCTTCAGAAAGGTGTCTCTCTACTCCCCCACAGGGTGGGGAGGCTGTGAGTCTGGGGTGGGGCACCGAGGACTGGAGATCAGAAGCTGCCTGGTGGCCAGGGGCTGAAGGCGTGGGGCTGGGTGGAGCAAGGCTCTTCCTGTCCCCTCTCCCCAGTGCCACAGCTGCCCCTCCCCATGCAGGGCAGGAGGGCAGGTCGGGCTTTGTGTTCTCCAGCCTGCCTCTGAATGTCTCTGGGTGTCTCTGCGAGTGTCTCTGCTGTGGCCGGAAACCATGGGAGGGCACCGTGACCTCAGGCCAGGCCGGAGGCCAGGCCGGAGGGGGTGGGTTGGGGGCACCCAGGATGTGGCGCCTGCCCACCCACTGTCTGTCCCCAGGGGCCTTACATCTTCCTGGTCTACGCAGCCTCCAATGGGGAGGTGAGTCTGTGAATGCCAGCTGCCAGAAGGGGGTGGGAAGGGTGGGGTGGGGGTCTCTTCAGCACCGCCCCCCAGGCCATGGGGACCAAGAGAGTCCCAGGCCCAACCTCCAGCTGTCCCCCAGGTGCGCAGCGCCCTGCAAAGGGTGACTGAGAAGAAGGCAGCCGAGGTGCTCACGGGTGGGCAGACGCGCAGCAGGAGTGGCGGGGCCCCCACGGCCGGTCCGAGTGCCTACGACGTTCTCCGATTTCAGACTCGCTCCAGCCGGGCCTGCTGGAGACCCAGTCCGGTGCTCCCAGGTCCCTGGGAGATGGCCAAGGCCGACCCCGTAGCCGTAGCTCCACCCCGAAGACACCGGGCTCCCAGAGGTAGAGCCTCACCACCCTCCGGAGTTGATGCTGCCTAGTGCCTCAGTTTCCACTGCTCAGGCAGAGCTGGGAGGACAACTGCAGATCCTGTCAGCCCACCCGAGAGATAAGCAAACCAAGGCCCAGGAAATTCTGTAATCTTGGGGCTTGGGGAATGGCTTAGAAATGGCTGTCACCCCCCACTGCCAGGAAACGGTGACCTTCCCTGGGTCTCCATGCAGAGGGCATTAGCAAACTCCCTGAGACAGGTGAGTGGGCGGGGTTTGGAGCCCTGAGGCGGGCATGGGTTGAATGACAAGGCCATGCCAGGGGTTCTAATCCTAGAGCAGGTTACCTTCCCCCTCTGAGCCTTAGTTTCCTCCTAATTTGTGGGGTAAACCTTTGAGTGGCCCCTTAGGGCTCAAATCTGATCACGAGAGTCCCACTCATGGGGGGAAGGGCTTCCTGCCTCAGTCTTCCAAGTTTGCTGACTCAAGTTCCCCACCCCGCACTAGGGACCCATGGCCCCAGCATTCCCACAGTCTTCTCCTCCATTGCAGAACCCGAGAGACCGGTGAGGCTGGGACAGGGTGGGCCCCACAGGGCTCTGTCAGGGGCTAGCAAGTGTGGCCAGTGGCCAGGGAAGCCACAGGGCCTAGGGTAGGGAGGGGGTAGGGGCTTCCCCTGGCGTCTGCTCTGTTCCTAGGCTCACGGGCCCTGGGAGCAGCCAGGAGCTGCTGGCTGCATGCTGGCAGAGCCTGAATGCCAAGGCCACTTGGGGGGCGGATGGAGTCATCACCATGGTATCCAAGGGCCCCAGGGGTAGTAGGAGTGGGGGCTCGTCCCCTGATGGCCCCTCTGTCCTCAGGCCGTGGAGCTGACAGCGTTCAAAGCATCAGGTACAGTCCTCCCCACCCACCATGGGGCTCTCCCTCTCCTCTTTGGGCCTGTTCGCTGACCGCTCCCCTGAGCCTGTGTTCCCACAGTCTGAAACGCACACTCGCCAGGCTCACACCACGGGATTCTTCCCAGCCAGGGGCAAGAGTCCTGTTACCAAGCTCTTGTTGAGACCAGAGTGGGGCAGCAGATAGCCAGTCAGCAGCAGAGCTGAAGGCAGGCCCCCACCCGCACAGATGGGGGAACTGAGGCACAGCGTGGTTGTAAGCACCTGGGTGTAAGCGTAGGCACATTTGAACCCAGGCCCGTGTGGCCCCAGGCTCCCAGCCGGCCCCTCCCTGGCTGGGCTCTCGGTGCCGAGGGGGGTCTCAGCTTCCCCTTCTGCAAAGTGGGTTGGAGGCGCCCCCTGCAGGCGCGCCGCGAGGGCGCGGCGCTCGGCTCGCGGTGGGCGCTCCCCGGGGCCTGAGCCGCGCTCCGCTCCCTCCGCCTCCCCTCCCCTCCACTGCCCGCCCCACCTTTCCCCCCACTCCCCTCTCCGCTGCCCGCGCCCCAGCCCCTCCCGCTCCCGCCCCGCCCCCACCCGCGGGCGCCGCGCGTCTGCGGGAACAAGAGGGCGGCAGCGGCGCCTCTGCGCTCAAGTGACGGCGCCTTTGTCTCCGCTGAATGGGTGCGTTGCTAGGGCCGCTGTAGCAACGGAGCCGCTTCCCCCTCGGCCCCACCCTGCGAACCCCAGCCCCGGCCCGGCCCTCCGGACGCCCCCCACTTCTGGCCCCACCCCGCCCCGCAGCCCGCTCAGTGGCCTGACCACGAGGTGCGGGAGTGGAGCGGCCAGCCGCGTGTCCGTCGGGGTGCCCGCCACCGCCCCTCCGAAACGCCCGCGGAGCCCTCTGGGCATGCAGGTGTTTCAAGGATGGAGAAACTGAGGCTCGGGGAGAAAACTGCCCAGGGTCTTCTCCCAGCCACGATTCTCTGCCAGCCCAGCCCGAAGGGCACACTTTCCTCCTAGGTTTCTAGAAAGAGTGCACAGGGGCCTTTCCTCCAAGCTCCGCCCGACTCTGCTCTGCGCGGGACTTCAGAACCCAGGTCCGTGAAGGGCACGGCTGAACAGCAGCCCCTGGATCAGCCCCTCCTCCGGCGGCCTCAGCCCCTCCCTCCTCCTACCGGGGTGTGGGCCCCAGCCCTGGTGCCTCCCTAACCCCACCAAGCCCGCGACTCTGTCCCCACTTGTTCCTTCCCACCTGCCCCCAAGTTCTGACGTGCCCTGCAGTGTCTGTGGCAATAAACTGGGGGGGCTCTACTGTCTGTCCCTCCCTGGGTGTTGTCCTGGCCTGGGGAGGGGCTCTCTGGGAAGAGGGAGGGAGCAAGGGAAGCTGCCACCGGCTTTGGGACTCGGCCTTGACTCAGAACTGAGGTCTCTCTGGCATGCAGTGCAGAACCTGGGGGTGCAGTTGGTGTGAGTGGGGGTCGCCCAGCAGGCAGACTGCCCAGAGGAGGCGCGGGACAGCCACAGGTGCAGTGTGGAAGCTGGGGCTTGCTCCAGGCCTGAGGGTCTCGACACTAGGGAGTCAGACTGTGGGGCCAGACCCTTGCCACATGCATTGCATGGCTGTGGGCAAGATCATTCTGAGTCTTGGTCTCTTCTTCTGTAGAATGGGTCTTGGGTCTGGTAGGAAGGAGCAGGGATAGTGTGTTAGGGCTTAGCACGGGGCCTGGTACCAGAGTAGGCCCCAACGCAGGGGTCAGGCAAAGGTGGGGCCGACGGGCTGAAACTTGTGGTGCACAGGCTGCCGACACCATCCTGCTGACATCAGCCTGGCTCATTGCCGCTGGGGCTGGTGCTGCAGCATAGTCCAGGAGCTCAGGCTGCCTGAGAAGCTTCATCAGAGACCCAGCAATGCACACACAGCACCAGCGGCCTTAGTCGCTTCGACTCTGAACCCTGACAAGGTGCAGCCTGGGACAGAATCAATCTGGGGATGTTTGACCCACCCACACGAATCACTGGGTGATTCATTCTGGGGCCAAGAGCTGTTAAGCCTCTCAAGGCCCCATCCATCACCTGTAGCACGGGGGACATGGGTCCACTCGGCAGTCCATGTGAGGGGTCTGTGTGGTCCAGCGTGTTAGTTCTGGACACAGTGCGCAGCACACAGTAGGCACTCTGGAAACATCAGCTGTGGCCAGAGACATGTACCAGGCTGTGGGGGCCGAACCCTGCGGCCCAGAGGAGGTGATGGCCAAGGCCTGGAAGGCACCAGGCTGCGGAAGAGGTCTAAAAGAAGACAGCATGGTTCCGTGGGGGAGCAGCAGAGCCTCTGCCCTGCGCTGGGGTGGAGGGAAGGCTGGGTCATTCTGGCCTGAGCGAGCGGGGTGGGTCCTGCCTGCTGCTGTGGGGGAATGGGAGCCCGAGCCTGAAGGAGCAGCAAGGAGGTAGGCAGGGCACTTGTCAGCCCCCTATCACCTTAGTGTCCTCTGACTCCTTCCCCTCACCTTCATGGGGTTCCTGCCTCACAGGGGCTGTGGGGGAGGGGCAAGAGGTGGGGCCAGCAGGTCCTTTCCTGTCTCCCATCCCTTGTTCCATACCCTTCTTCCCCACACCCCCCCTCTTTACTCCCTAAGCAAAGGAACTTCTTCTAGCTCCCCAAACACCACTGGCTAACACCGCTCCATCTTCTACTCACACTCTGCCTGGACTGCCCCTAACTCCTGTCTAGCTGGTAAACTCCTGGGCATCCTTCAAAACCCAATTTGGATGGGTTTCCTCTGCTATGGTGCCTTCCTGTCCCCACCCCCGTTCCCCCAGGAGCAGAGTCGATCCCTTCCTCATCTTGTTCGGCTCAGTTACATGAAGTATCACAACAGACTAGAATCTGATTAAGATAGTCTCCTCCTTCAAGACTGTACATTGCCCAGGGCAGGAACCAGGGCCTCTGCTTTATTCCTGCAGGTGCCAGGAAAGAGAGGGACACCTTTTTCTTTGCATGAAAGTCCCTGCCATGCCATGTGCCTACACTGTCCTAGGGGGGCACCTTCTTCTGATTCCCACAGAAGCTCCAGGGGGTTCCGGGTGGCCCTAGGAGATGAGTTAAATTGGTCGACGCGGGTCAGGACGATGGAGCTTTGCATGGTGGCTGTGCCCCTTCTCAGCCGTGTGGCCTTGGACAAGCCATTCACCTCTCTGTGCCTCAGTTTCCTCACACGTAACCTGGCTGCCACCTATGGAAGCGGCTGGGAAGAGCAGACTGGATGAGGCAGGTGAAGTGTTGGTCACAGAACCTGGAGCACGCAGGGGAGGGAGGGAATCCAGGAGGGACAAGACAGGGTGGAGGGGAAAGGGCCTGCGCTCAGATGGTCCATTCTCCCTTCCCCGGTTGAGGGGCTCTTGGCAAGTGCCTTCCCCACCTGAATTATAGCCCCTGCCTCACAGGGTTGCTGCAGGGATAGGGAGATGAAGGATGGCACAGAGTAGGCACTCAGTAAATGGCTGGTCCTTTTGGCCCAAGCTTGAGGCTGAGCTGGCTTAGTCAGGAAAGGGAGAACGGAGGCCGAGAGCCGGAAGCCCAAGTTGTCAAGGTCCCAGGGATGAGGTAGGGCCCAAACCCCAGCAGCACCTGGGGTCCCCTGACCCGGCCCCACCGCCCGTCCTGCCCACCCAGAGTTTTGGACCAAGGCTGTCTGTGTGTCATCTCTGTCCAAGTCAGAGCCCCACTCCTGGCCACTCAAAACCCACCTGGGAGATTCTGCTTTGGCCCCAGAGTGTAAACAGGCAAAGGTAGCTGGAAACTAATTGCAAAATTTATTCCAGGACTGCGGGGGCTGGGGGGGATTCTTAAGGGCACTTCTCATTTGGGGCTGTGGGTCTCCGACCTTGGCAGGGGCACGTGTTTGCGGGGGAGGACCGAGACAAGGTGGCAGAGGGTGAGGGAAGCAAGGATGTCCAGTCTGGTCCAACTGGGCAGGCTGAGCGCAAGCTGCAATGGCACCGTGAAAGCAGGGCAGGCTGCAGGTGCCTGGTCTGGGCACGGAGGACAGAGAGGCCTCTCCCTAGCACCTGGCCCTAGATAGTATCTTCCACGACGTAGAGCAGGAGACCAAGGGCTGAGGCCCAGTTTCATGGGTTTGCAGCAAGGGACGGGGCATAAGGGAGGGGCTCGCCAGCACTTTCCCTGATCTAGGGGCCAGGTGCCCTCCCAGGTTCCCTGTTCCTGCCCACAGAGACTGAGCACCCCACGGGCATCCTGTTGTTCCTCCAGTGGGGTGGAGGGCAGGCAACAGCTCTCCTTTGGATTGGGGTGGGGGCTCAGAAAGGACCCAGCACCACCCCCAGGGAACTCAGTACAAGGGTGGCTGGAGACACCACGGGCTGTCCTTGGTGCTCATCCCCAGATCCTAGCCTCTGTCCTCAAACCTGTCCCTTCCCCTCCATTGTGCACACCTTTCAGGGAGTGTCTAGCAGAGTCAAAAAACAAGCAAATGAAAAGAGGACTACCCACCTGGCCAGCCATGGGTGAGGCTAGAACGTTGCCTGTACCAACCCTTCTCTGGTGGGAGGGGGATACAGAAATGGCTACGGAAAATTCTTTTCAAATAATGTATCAGAGTTCCCCTGCAGAGGTCAGCTAGGGCACTAGGGCTAGGAAGGGGGCCTCTGAGTCCTAACCAGTCTCCCAGCATCCTCCAGGGCCCAACAGCCCCTGCCCCATGGAACAAATGCACTTATCCCTAGTTTACAAGACAGAGAATTTCCCTCCTGGTGTCTGGGTGGAGGGGGTTGGGGGAGGGAGGGTGGGAAGGGTAAGGGGTGTTCTGGAGATCCTCTCTTCTCCCCGGGTTGGTGCCCCTCAACTCCTTGTCTCTGTTTCCAGGAAAGGGGGAAGGGGTGACCTCTGACCCCAGGGACATGGAGGCCCACCAGGGAACTAGGCCCAACCTCCTCCCCTGGACCTGCACGCTTCAGACCCCAGGACAGACAGCAGGGAGCAGGGGAGGGAGGGGTTAGCAACCGCCTCCTCGGGCACTCTGAGTAGCAGACAAGTGCCAGTGGCTGGCGGGGGCCACCCCACCTTAGCCAGGCCCTGCCCAGCCCGCCGGCTTTCCCAGACACACGGCATCAGAGCTGAGGGGCAGGGCCTACCCGGTGGGGCTCGAGGGTCAGCGCCATCCACAAGCCATCTGAGGGCTACAGTGATGCAGCCCCTCCTGGCCCTGGCCCCGCCCGGTGGCCCAGGCTCAAGTCTGCTTGGCTTGCAGCATCTCGATGAGCAGGTTGTTTCGAGGCATCTCGTTGCCCAGATGCTTGTGGTACAGGTACTCCTTGGCCTGCATGCTCAGGGCCCGCACCTCCACCAGGCACAGCAGCAGCTGCTGGAACTTGTCCCCGCAGTGCGGGTAGTGGCACAGGGTGTAGTCCAGCAGGGCAGCGTTGGCCTTCTCCTGAGCGTCCTTCACCAAGGTGTGGTTGTTCAGGAACTTCACATCTGCAAGGGGAGGGGTGTGGTCACCAGCAATATCTTTCCTATGGCCACCACAGAAACGGTCACTGCCACCATCAACCACGACCCATAGTCCTTCCTGTCACCACCATGTCACCATCACCACTGTTGCCTGGTTGATGAGCACTGCCACCTTCATTGCCAACACTCACATCACCCATCACCATCCTACTGCTATTGTCAGTATTGCAATGGTCACGATGAACGCAGAGAATCACCAGCCTCAGCAGGTGCATCCTGGGTATGTTATCCAACCTTTCAGTTTCCCCCTCTGTGAAGTGGGGGTGACTGCAGTGCCTACTTTCCGAGACTTGTCAGGAGAACGCAGAGAGCTGACACACGCAAAGTGTGTGGGTGACGAGCCTCGTATGGAAGACACTCAGAGGTCAGCTGGTATCACATCCGGCTCTCACCACGGCCTAGGCCAACATTAACCCCGTTGCCATGGTCAAAGCCATCCTGTCACCATCATAAGCAGTACCTCATCTTCACAGCCATTGCTATCCCCATCACCACCCTGCCACCATTGCCACTGTCACCCCATCCCCACTAAGACCAGAGGGGAGCACAGTGAGTGGTTCCATCTCATACCATGAGGCAAAAGGACCAGGGCCCCATTCTAGAGAACACGGGCACTCTTCTGTGAGAGCTTCCTCCCGGGGTCACCAAGGACATGGATGTTCACTACAGCAAGAGAGACGTTCCTCACCCTACACCGGGCTATGTCCCCGATAAACCCACCAAAAGCTGAGAATATCGTAAGTAAAAAATGCATTTAGACCAGATGTGGTGTCTCACACTTGTAATCCCAGCACTTTGGGAAACCGAGGCAGTAGGATTTCTTGAGCCCAAGAGTTTGAAACCAGCCTGGGCAACATCATGAGACCCCATCTCTACAATAAATAAAAAAATTAGATGGTGTGGGGTGCACGCCTATAGTCCCAGCTGCTTGGGAGGCTGAGACAGAAGGATCACTGAGTCCAGGAGCTCGAGGCTGCAATGAGCTTTGATCATGAACTCCGCCTGGGTGACAGAGTGAGACCCCCAACTCAAAAAAAATGCATTTAATGTACCTAACTGCCAATCGCCATCACATAGCCTAGCCTCCCACAGATGTGCTCAGTATGTTCACAATGGCCTGCAGTTAGACAAAGCCATTTGACACCAGCCTACTTTATAACAAAGTGTTGAATGTCTCTTGTCATCCACTGAACATGGCCTGAACATGAAGAAGGGAGTGGCCTTGTGGGTCTTTGCGGTATGCTTTCTACTGTGTGCATGTCGCTGTCACACCACCACGAAGTTGGAACTCATAAGTTAAGACACCATAAGTTAGGGAGGCGCGGTGGTGAGGCTGGCTGTGTGACGTCCGCACCCAAGGAGACGTGTGTCACAGCCAGGAGTAATGGAGTAGGCACAACACAGGGCAGATGCACGGGCCTTTAAAAGCACAGGGCTGAGCGGGAAACAAAAAGCACAAAAGGAAGAGCTTTGAGATCTGTAAGGCAAAGCCATTTACATAAATTAAAACTCTGGACACAAAGCAGGCACATTATGGGAAGGACAGGGACGAACAAGATGACATGCATTAGACATGAAGGAATGGCTCCCTGTGAGGGGCTGACTGTGTGGACCCATGGTCATCCGTGCCATGAATGGAGGGGTGTGACCCGAGGTCCAGCAAAGAGACAAAAATAAAATGTCTTTGGAGTGAGACGGATGAGGCTTCGAATCCCAGTTGCCATTTAGGAGTGGTGGCCCTGTGGGCCCTGCCCCACCCTCACTTGAGAGGCCTTCCTTCTCCCAGAAAGGGGCCAGGAGGGGCTGTGGGTAGGGGTAACCTGGGTCAGTTTCTTGTCACCCAAGTCCTCATCCCAGCTTGCAGGCCCCTTCAGCGCTCAGGCAGCTTCTACAGCTGGTGCCCTGCCTGGGTCTCAGGGTCAGGAGTAAGCCATAAAAATCAGTCCCAGTCTGCAAATTCTGGCCCAGCCTTGCCTGGGAGGTGGTGCCCAGTGGCTCAGAAAATGGCCATCCAGGAGCTGGCGTGGTGGCGCATGCTTGCAATCCCAGTACTTTGGGAGGCCAAAGTGGGAGAATCATTTGAGCCCAGGAGTTCAGGACCAGCCCGGGCAACATAGTGAGACCTCATCTCAACACAAAAATTAAAGAGTTAGTCAGGCATGGTAGCGAGTGACTGTCGTCCCAGCTATTTGGGAGGCTGGGGCAGGAGGATCACTTGAGTCCAGGAATCCAAGACGGCAGTGAGCCATGACTGTGCCACTGCACTCCAGCCTAAGCCACAGAGCAAGACCCTATATCTTAAAAAAAAAAAAAAAAGTCACCCATGCACTTCCCCTTCACCCCATCTCCCAGCCCTGCTGCTGCGGGGGAGTCTGGAGCCAGCATGTGCAGCCCTTGGCCCCGCTAATCCCCCTAACACCCACTGCGCCAGGAGAGCGGGCCGCTCTTGGCAACCCTGATCCCTGGCCGCCCCCAGCGTGCCCGCCGAGGCCTGTGTTGTCCAAAGTCGGATTTAGGGAAACCCAAGCTGGGCCCAGGGCGTATGGCAGGATCTGGCCTCCACCCTCCACCCCCGCCTCGGGCCCTCAGCCCTCCCTTCAGTGCGTGAGCCAGGGCATTTTCTTCCTCACCACCCCAGGATCACCACAAGCCCAGAAAGCACCTCTGTGCCAATTAGATGGACATTCCCCTTGTCCCCAGAGACAAGGCTGGGTTTCAGCACCACGCCTCCCGGCCCAGGTGCCCTTGTGCAGTGAACGACCTGCCCAACTCTATGGAGCAGCCCTGCTCGCCAGCCTGGCCTGTCCCAGACACAGAGGTTGTGGGAAGTCACACCACCTAGCTGGGCTCCCGGGGACAAGAGGGGGCTGCTGGGCCCATCCCTGTCCCAGCCTTTTCCATTCCAATCCTGTCCCATCTGCCTTTGCTCCCCACCATCTTCAGGGCTGGGGAAGTCTGATATTGCCTTTTGACAGTTCACAGTAGGAGGCCAGGGGTCCAGAGAAGGATAGAAACCAGCTCAAGGCCACACAGCAGGAAAGGGGCCTGGAGGAAACAGCTGGAGTGGAGGAGGACTGGCTAGAATGCCACAGTAGGGGCAGGGATGGGAGGGGACCCGGGAGGACCAGGGCCTTGGCTTTACCAGGATTTACTGTCCTCAGCAGCAGCGTTCCAGGGACAGTGGGGCGGAGTGTGTGTGGGGGGGGTGCAGAGCAAGGACAGGCATCAGGGACGGCCCCTGGTAGCAGTTCTGGGGACTCTCAGCCCTCTGCAGGCTGGAGACCCACTGCCCCTCGAGGACAGCCCCGGGGCTAGGGAGGGAATCACATTACAGGGGGGACCCCAGCAGCTCCAGGCCAGGAGCTGGGGCCAGGCTTCCCGGGCACTCGCCTGGCACTTGCACCCCCTCAGCTGATCCCTATGGACACCCAAGTGCATCCCCAAGACTCAGAGCAACAGGGCGTGCCCAAGACACATGAGATACCAGAGCCTGGATTCGCCCAGGCCTCTCTGACTCCAAGCCCAAGGCTCCCGCTATGGGCAAGCAGAGCTGGGCAGCCTCACTGGAGCAACTGGGCATAACTTTATGTTCCATCCAACCCAGGAGTCCCGTCCAAAAGCCCCCATTCCTGGAGTCCTGAGTGTCCCTCAGAGAGGCTACTCTGGACACCAGACTCCACTTCCTCCTCACTCTGAGCCCTTAGGCATGTCGCTCCCCTTCTGCAAGACTCCCTGTGCCCCCAATCTCTAGACTGTTATGAGGATTTGACAGGACATCAGATGTGATGCAGCCAACCTCCCGCACAGCACCACGCCCTTCTTCTATGAAACACTGGAGCAGGGGCCAAACCAACCCGGAGACACCCCCTTCCCATGTCCGGAGTTCAGATCCGAGCTCTACAAGCAGCTGGGTGGCCTTGGGCAAGTCACTTGCCCTCTCTGAGCCTCAGTTTCCTGTCCTCTGCACAATGGGGCCAAATGAATCTGTCTCCCAGGGTGGCCCAGACCCGGGCCTAATCCGTGTGCCCAGCTCTGGGCTCTGAGCGCTCGCAGGCTGGAGATGGGCACAGTGGAGACAAGCCTCAGCACTGGGGCCTGCTAGGCTCCCAGCAATCCTGGAGGTGGGGGGAGCTGGGAGATGGTGCCCCCACCTCAAGAGCAGCACGCTGGCTCTGCGGAGCTGGGGGCCCCCAGGTTCTCAGAAAAGCCCCCTTTTCACGGTTTAATTGAATATTTGAATAATCCTTTCATTCCAGCGAGGCATAAAGAATGTTGTCCCAATAGCGGTGACTCAGGCAGGCGCCCCCGCGCACAATGGCCCCTCGAGTGGGGCTGCTATTCAGGCCGCCTTTTGTTGGCGCGGAGCAGTGGGTAAATTGCAAACGCTTAAGGGAATGCTGCTGCCGCCGCCTCAATGGAAGTCAGGAAATCGAATGTTAGGTCAATCCATTAAGCTTCGATTAAGTCCTCGGGGGAACAATGCCAGCCGGGCCCATCTTCATAAACACCGTGATTGCCAGGAGAGAGGCACTAATTTTAATTAAACCTCCTTACCTGCCTCCGCGCCCTCCCCAGACGGCTATTTAGACGCCAAATGGCACCCTTATGCGGAGGCAGGCGAGAAGGAGGCGCTGAGGGAGCGGGGTGGGGGACACCGGCACACAGTCCAGGCTGCCCCGCCCAGGGAGGAGCCGCCTGAGCGGCCGCCCCACAGGCCAGCTGGGAGTCTGCGGGCAGGTGGCGTCCCTCTCTGGGTCCCAGTGTCCTTGGAGGCCCTGGCTCTGGGGGCTGGGTCACGCGAGCAGCCCTCTGGTCTGTACTCTGAGGCTGTCAGCTCCACTCCAGCCCCGGGTCCAGGCCCTGGCAGGGCTCTGGGCTACCCGCCTGCCATCCTTCCGTGTACTACACTGAGGAGGGCCTGGGAAACTAAATTTGATCACGTTGCTCCCTGTTTAAAATCCGTCCCAGCCGGGCTCGGTGGCTCAGCCTGTAATCCCGCCCTTTGGGAGGCTGAGGTGAGTGGGTTGCCTGAGCCCGCGGGTTCGAGACCCGCCTGGGCAGCGAGACCTCATCTCTACAATAAATCAAAAAATCAGCCGGGCATGGTAGCGCATGCCTGTAATTTCGGCTGCTTGGAAGGCTGAGGCGGAAGGATCGCCAGAGCCCAGCAGGGGAGGCTGCGGTGGCTGGGAGCGGCCACTGCACTCCAGTCTGAGTGACAGAGTGAGACTCCAACTCAAAAAAATAAAAAATAAAAAATAAAATAAAATCCGTCCCAAGGGAAGGTTGCAGGCACCTGGGCTGGCATGCAAGGCCTTGTGCAGCTTGGCCTCCACCCACCTCACCAGCCTCCTCTGCGCTCCCCTCCCCCCTCCCTGCAGCCCCGTAACTTTGCACAAGCAGTTCCTTTCGTCTGGAATGCCTTTAGTGCCTCTTGCTTTGTTTCACCAAGAAAATTCCTACTCACACTGCAAGGCCCGGCTTAGAGGGCCCTCCTCCCAGAAGCCTTCCCTGATATCCCAGGCCTTTCTGGTCTAGCCCTGATCTCACCAGGCATCCTCCCTCACTGCTCTCCGTCAGCTCACGCAGGCCACTCCTGGAGCCTCCTTCTCCTCTCCCTCCTCCCCCCTTCCTCCTCCTCCTCCTGTTCCTCCTCCCCTTCCTCCTCCTCCTCTGGCAGCCCCAGCCTCACTAGATTCTGGCCTGATGGGCTGGGGGCTCCTGCACTCACCTCAGCCAGATCCCTGTTCCTGTGCCAGACATGCAGCATGTGAGAAGGGCAGAGACGGTGACCTGCTTCACTCCTTCACTTCATTCATTAACTTGCTCATTTGCTCACCAACTTCACAATGACGATTACGATCAAACAACACTGACGCACATTCCACAGAGTCAGGCCAAGCAAGTCAAGGATCATCATCATGGTCATTTTATAGATGGGGCAATAGAGGCTCAGAGAGGGAATTGGCTGGCTCAAGGTCACACAGCCAGAGAGAGACCAGATTTAGAATCCAAGTCATCTTCTCCACCTAGTCCTACCCACTGTGCCCCCTGCCTCTTTCTCTTTAACACACACACAGAAACACCACATCCTCTCCCACCCTTCCCCGGCCCCCAGCCTGTTCCAACCCAGCCCTGTCGTCTCTGCCCATCTTGCCAGCCTCAGCTGCCTCCTCTGGAAGCAGGATGAAGACCAGCACGAAGCGGAGCTGGGCATCCCCAGCTCTGGGTACAGCCACGCCTGGACCTGAGAGAAGCGAGATGGGCTCAGCTTTGCTATCCTCCACACACACACACACACACACACACACACACACACACACACACACACGAGAGGAAGCTCGGGTTCAGCTCCAGGTGTCGGCCAGGGCCGTGCTGGGCCTGGCCGTCCTGAACCCCTGGGGCTTCGGTGGGAAGAGGGGTTGGGGCCCAGACATCCTCCCTGCTCTTGTGGGGGTGCCTCAGGATAGAAGGAGCCTAGATCAAGGAGGCCTTGCGATGGCAGTGATGCTGAGAACTGCCACCTCATAGACCACCCAGACCCCACAGACCCCACAAAGGCCTCCAAGCACCACGCTCACTCCAGACTGGTCATATTCCCAAGCCTCCAGTCACTCCCAGTTCCACACACACTTTTCACACATACTGACACGCAAAAGACCCCAGCCTCTGTTCGTGCACGTGTGAGCATGGGAACAGAGGCACAGACACACACAGTGCTCCTGTGACCACCATACCCATACCACGTAGAGCTGGCCACACACGTCTGTGCCCCAGCCCATGCCAGCTGCTGAGGACAGGGTGGGGGGCTGCCACGACAGGCAGGGGTGGGCGAGGATATCAGGCCACCGCTCCCAGCACTGCCTAAGATTCTGCCCCTTCCCCGCAATGGTTGTCCCCAGCCAAATGCCTGCAAAGCCCTGCTGATGTCCTGGGGAGGCCTAGGGCAGCCCTGCAGGTAAGCCCTCTAGCTACCGGCCTTTCTGCTGGTCAGGAGACCCAGCCCACCGTGCCCAGTCATTGGCTCACGGTGGGTACTCCCAATCCCACCTGAGTGCTGCTCTCACTTTTCATTAATCAACCCCCTTCTTCCCCTCTGCCTCCCATCACGCTGTACTCTTCCTCTCTGTGGCAGGCACACCCTTGCCTGACTGTGGCTATAATGCCAACTGCCACAAAGGCAGTGTTTCAACACCGCCCGCTCCCCAGATGATAAACCACTCATCTTCTCTGCTCCATCCCCTCTGCATCTTCTAGGTAAAGATTTTACCCAGCAGACTTCCACTCCTTCTCCAGAACCCTACACAGACGTCCCTCTTGCAGAAACGCTTCCTGGGTTCCCCCGAGCCACACCCATCTTTCTGTTGTAGTCCTAACACCCAGGTAGCAGGTCTTGTCTCAACTGGCAAGGAACCGCCCCCTGTGTCCACAGCACTGCCAGGTGCAGGGAGGACACTGGTGATTATTTGCTGGGACCAGAGGGAGGGTGAAGCCTGGAGTGGCACAGGTGGGGCTGGGGTCATAGGGCTTTCCACAGCTCTCCCACGAGCTTCCTGGCCACGCGTTACTAAGCACGTTCCATTTCGAATCTGTACGTTTGCTAGTCATATTATGCTCCTTGTGTCTCTCCCTAGAGAAGGTCAGCTCCGTGAGGGCAGGGGCTTGGGGTCCTTTTTATTCACTGCTGTATCCCCAGGGCCTCGCACAGTGCAGATGCTCAGCACACGTCTGTCGAACGGACGAATGAGTGAGCGAATGAATGAATGTGTAGGCAAAGGGTTTGGGCCCCCAAGAGCTAGAGTCAGGATTTGGGGCCCCCAAGATCAGGGAATTAAGGAAATCAGGGCCCTAGGACAGCGGCTGGGGAATAGAAAGTTCTAAACTCATGCATGTTTTCTGCGGGTGGCATGGGCACTTTTCAGGGGTAGCCAGCCAGAAATTTACGGGGTCCCCAAAAGGGGTCTTTGTCCCGTGCAGGGCAAATCATAGACGTTCTCTTGGCCCTCTGCTTACAAGCAGAAAAATGAGGGTCCTGGGGGAAGCTGCCCCCAAGTGAGAGAAAGGCCTGGGTTGGGCCCTCACACCTCTACTCCTTAAGGGAGGGTCCTGGCTCCCCAGCCTCATCAGGGTCACTCTGGTCACAGCAGGGCCACCTCCTGTGCCTCACCCACCTGCCTATCCACTGCCCCTTGCCGTCTCCGGCCAGCCCAGGCCTCACGTGTGTCCCACTCACCGAGGCTGAAGAGGATGAGGAACTTGAGGCAGACGAACTCCTGGCGGTCCAGCTGCAGGGCGTGCAGCTGCAGCACCAGCTCCTGTGCCCGCAGCACCAGGCTGTGCAGCAGAGAGCCTGCCTGGGCGGCCACCGTGGTCAGCTCCACCTGGGGGCCAGAGGGCATGGGTCAGGGGCACCCTGAGAGGCCAGGTCAGAGGGGCTGTGGCCAGGAGCGCCAGCCTCGGAGCTCAGCTAAGTACAGTGGCATCTCCCCCTGAGCTCCCCACTCGCCGCCCAGTGCTGAGGACACCCACAACCTGCCCACCACCCGCCCCTCCTCCACAGGGCAGCAAAGCAGGCACCGGGCAGGGGGGCGCAGGGGCAGCTCTAAGGGTCCTCTGTATACAAGGCACCACCGGACCCAGCCATACAAAGGGTGTCACACTGGAGGTGGGGGTGTCGGGGGTAGGGCAGGGCTACTGGAGACACGCAAACATGTCCACATGGCTACAGAAGACCCCACACACGCACACTGGCTCATGACTCAGCTCACACACACACGCATGCATGCATTCACAGAGCTGTCCCCCCACATCACGATGTGAAGGCACAACACGTGTGCACACACACACGTCCTTGGGTGCTCACGTCCAGGGTAACACTGTCGCATGCATGCATGCCCACATCAGCGGGGGTCAGGATAGTGACACCCACACACCTGTGCATGTGGAGAGATGTGCACAATAAAACACAGGCACATTTCTACCCACACGCACCCTGGACATCCCCATGGCCATAGAGACCCGGCCGGCATGCGGACACTCACTCCACACATGACTCCCGGCATTGGCACCCTCAGGGAGCCCAGAGTCGCCCCCTTGGGCCCAGTGTTCCCATCCACCTGCCCTCGGATGGCTGAGACGCCAGGATGAGGAAGGAGGGCCTGGGGAGGCCAGGCGGGGGCCAGAGCCTCCCCCAGCAGCACCAACCCAGCCGCTGCTCCTCCTGTAATCTCACCAGGAGTGACACTCCCACCACAGGCCACACTCGCTTCGAGTCCCCTTCTTCCTTCTTCTCTTCCCTCCTCTCTTCCCCTACACCCCCTCTCAGCAGTGGGGGGTCCTCCTCCCTGACCCAGCAACTGTCCCCATACCCTGCCTGATTCCTCAAATGCAACCTGCCTGCGTCCCTCCTCTACCTAAAACTCTCCCCACCCCTCTGCTCTATTTTGGGGGTTCTCTCCAACCCCTGCTGTTCTCCACTCCCTGCTTTGAGGGGCACCCGAATTCTGACTCTGAGCCCTCTGGAGCCCTTTGCCCATTCATTCATTCATTCATTCATTCACTCGTTCAGGATCTAGGACCTGAAAGGTCTTGGCCATCAACCCAACCCCACAACCCTTCCAGCCTCCTCTCATGTCCTCCCACCAGCACCCCAGCAGCCTGGGGGGCTCAGCGCTTCCAACCCACCCCCTCTGAGCCTGCAGTGGAGACAGGGACTGCCCCGCCATCATCACCTCTCACCAGCGACCAACTCCAGTTAATTCTCTGGAGACCCAGTGCCACCATCACCTCCTGCAAGAGCCTCCCCTGAGCTGCTCCCCACAGAGGGCTCCAGAGCTGGTTTCCCCTCAAGGCCAGACCAGGGCTGCTCACAGGGGCTCGGGTTAGGGGGTGTCCCATGCCCTTGGGGAAAGGGCTGACATCAGGGTTCCCAGAGCCAGCCCTGAGAGGCCTGGTCCTCTTCTGGGCCTGGAATTCTGGATGTGCGCGGCAGCTGGCAGGCACAGGGCAGTCACCTCCTGCCCGGTGACCAGCAGGATGCTGGCCTCCTTGCCGTGCTGGATCTGGCGGTAGATGTGGTCGAACACCAGCAGCTCACTCCAGCAGTTCTGCAGCAGCGTCATCTGGTCAGCCACCTGGAGGAAAGAGCACCGGTGGGCTCCAGCTGGGGTCTAGCGGGGCCCTTTCTCTCACCCCTCCTCCTCCTCTCAGCTGGAACTCAACTGGGAGGGTGCCTCGGGCAAGCTACCTAACCTCTGGGCACCCAGTCCATCTCTCTGTCTATGTCATCAAAGTGAGGCAGGGCCTAGCAAAATACCAAATGAGGGTCCAAACTGGGTGCCTGGGACTCAACAACTCTGCCTCTTACAAGTTGTGTGGCCTGCTGCCAGTCCCCATCTTTCAGTGCTTCAGTTTTCTAGTCTGTAAAGTGGGCAGAGGACTTAGCAGACGATCTGGCACAAACTGAGCACTCAATACATGTTTGCGCCTAATGTCCACAGAAGTGCTCTGAAAAGGACCCCTTCCAACACGAAGCGAGATGATTATTAATTTTAACACTGTGTCCATTTGGTCTATAGTCACACCTCTGGCAGCCCCAACTGCTCCAAGAAAGAGAGCTTCCCCTGTGCCTTCGGCCAAGAAGGCGGGCCCATCTGGCCTGCGGTTGAGCCCAGGGAATGAGCAGGAATAGGACAAGGACAAGGGGCAGATTCTGAATGGTGGTCAGGGGCACTTGGTGCAGCGGCAGGAATGGCCCCTGTTGGGCCTTCAACTGCGGGGAACGCTGCCTTCCAGCAAGGCGAGGGTGGAGGCTCTTCACAATGGTGAATAGGACTCAGAAGCAGGGCTAGGGACCCCCTGGCCCAAACCCCCATTTTCCTCAACCCAGAGAGGGTAAGAGGCTCTCCCAGGATCATGGCCAGGGCCATGGCTGGCATTCCAGGTCCACGATCTCCACAGTGACCAGCTGAGCCCTTCTGGGTATTCAGAGTATACTAGGCACCGCAGGTCACCCTCCAGTCCCTCAGCATGTGCAGCCCATCAGGCAGCCACCATCTACCCATGGACACTGCCCAGGCCCCTTCCTGGGCCATGCCTTGTGGTGAATGCAAACCATGGTTGCTGACAGTTGTTACACTGCAGCCCAACAGTGAGCGAGGTTGGTACCAACATTATAGGTCATTACCTACATTATAGAGAGAAGAAACTCATCACAGAGAGGTCAAGGGACTTTCCCAAGGTTACACAGCTCCATCTGGCTCCAGATCTGTGCTCTTAACCAGCAGGTATGGAAGAAGAGCCCCTCTTCCCCCTTGCCACCCAGGAGGTCTCTTACGGGCTGTTACCGCCCCCGTGATCCCTCTTACTTCCTTGATGCCCTCACCACCCTCTGGACATGGAATCTGTAACATCCGAGGGCTCCAATTCAATGCCTCTGTCTTCCCGATTCCTGAGAGGGCTCATCTCTGGGCCCCCAGGAGAGGCACCAGTGAGCAGATAACGAACAACCGTGTGCTTCCCAAGGCATGCACCAAGAGCACAGAGAAACCACTCTCAACCTGAGGCAGCCCCTGCCACAGGGGAACAGAGCCAGCTTAAAGAGCAGTTCTCTCTTTTGGGGGGTGGGGTAGAAGCCCATCCTCCTCTCCATTGCTCTTCTCTCTTGGGGCATCCCTGGGCCCTCATCCTCCAGCAGACAGAGGGCGAGAAAAGAGAAAGTGGATGAAGAGAAAAGTGAGAACTGGACACATGGACAAGTTCCTCTGGCCTGGCCTCAGCCTGTCAGTTCCTCCTTCCCACCTCTTTCCCTCGGCTCCACACTGGCATCAGCACAGACCCAGCCCTGGGACCCTAGGCTCAGCCCCGGTCAGGGTCAGCCTCAGTGGGAGGGGAGACTGCGAGCTGGACAGGGGCTGAATCCCGAAGACATCTCTCCTCAGGAAGTAGGCCCCAAGGAGCGGTGGGCAGGAGGCCACCCCACCAGTGTCCAGGAGGGAGGCATGGTGCCCAGTAGGGTGCCGGACGTCTCACCCTGCCCTAGTGACATTCTGCCCTCCAGTCCCTCAGCATGTGCAGCCCAGAAAAGGAAAGAGAGGTTCGCCCAAGGTAACACACAGGTGGCTGGGCCTGTCTCCTGGGGGCCTGGGAACTTCTGGAGGCCCAGGCGGGAGGTGCCTGCCTGGGGAGTCGCACTGGCAGCAAGCAAAACGCAGGCCCACCTTTGGCGACCCAGATTGGGGGTTGGGGAGGACGTGTTCTGCCCCCACCCATCATGGGCCTGCGGGAGCAGACACCCTTGTGCCTAGATTGAAGGAACAAGGGGGTGGGGGGTGGAAGAGGCGAGATAAGGCAGAGAATGAGGAGATAAGCAGGCGGGGCTTGGGCAGCTGCAGAAGGGGTCACAGTGACCTGGCTGGCCCGGCCCGGGAGCAGACTCTCCCCGGCCCTTAGACCCCGGGAGGGGGCAGCCCTCCTGGAGAGGCAGATGGGGCAGCAGGGGCAGAGAGCTGCAATATGGTGGCTGAAGCTTTGGCACTGAGTGCCCTGGGTTCAAGTCCCAATCTGGGTCATGTGTCCTTTTGCCCTAATTCCCCGTTCTCTCTCTTGGGGCTGGAGAAAATGTATGAACACACACTGAGCTCTCTGGACCCACTCTTGGCTCTCCCGGGGCTGCTGTCCTCCCTTGGTTTCCACCTGAGCCCTTGGCCAAGCCACCTGTTCTGCACTCACTGCTTCCCTTAGATGGACAGATGAATGCCTAGGGGCACCAAACTCTAAAATACTGCCACAATGAGGAGCACAAGTACACACACACACACACACACACACACACACACACACACGCACGCACACAGTTTTTATTGAAAAGAAATTCGAGGGCCGTGACTGCCAGTCCCTCTCCGCAAGAAAGCAGGTGGCTAAGAGGCTCACTTAACCAGAGGGTTGGTTCCACCCCCCAGAGGTTTCTCCCTAAGCTAAAACCTCCTCCTTCTCTGCCCTCAAACTTCCAGGCCTTCCTGGGAACAAGGGCATTTGCCATCCGAACCTGGGTCCCCAGCTAGGCTGGCCTGTCTGTTCAGCCCATCATCTGCTTCCCTCACCCCCCCAACCCCCACCGGACTGCCACAAATCTTCCTGGAGCCTTGACACTTTGCAGCCTGCCTCAGAGACGGGGTATTTATGGGTGCTGAGCTGACCTCCCTCCCTCCAGGGCCCCCTCCAGAGCCCCCTGGGGTCTGATCGGCCTAGCTGTGAAGGCCAGCAGGCCCGTAACTCTCCAGGGCTGACATGCCACAGGCTGGCCGGCGCTCTCCTGGCCCAGAGGTCGGCAAGCCGGCGTCTGCCAGCCCAGGACTGATGGGGTAATCGCTGCTTAGTGAAACCACAGATCCGGGCAGTTAGATCTGTTGCCAGTGGGGGCCTCGGTGCTAGATTGTGAGGTGACCGTGTCAAGGTGGTCATCAGGTGCTCCTGGCCCCGCTCCCTCTCCCTGACTCCCATCTCACATCTCCCCATGGTCCTTCACGGTGAATGTCCAGAGCATGACTGTCCAGGCCCTGGACATGCCCCAGGAAGCAGGCAAAGGTGAGTTTCTCCACCTTGCAGGTGAGATGCTGCTTCATAAGCCCAGGACAGAGTGCCCTGGGAGGAGCATGGACACGGTGTGCCCTTCCCCCATCTCCTCCTGGCCAGGCCTGAGTACAGCCTGCATATATAGGGAAATGGCAGAGCCACAGGAAGAGAGAGGAGGGTAGCTGTGCCCTGCTTCCCGAGCTCAGTGTGCCAGGCCATGCTAAGTCTTTTACCTGTCCCCGTCACTAAACCCTGACAACAACACTATGAGGTAGACACTAGTTAAATTCCTCCCGTTTCATAGAGGAGAAAACTGAGGCCCAGAGGAGTAACGTCACTTACCCAGAGTCACACAGTGTGCAAGTGGCAGAGCTGGAACTTGACAATGGGCCTCTCTGACCCTGGTCTCTGGTTTCACTTCTGTGCCCTATCAGAACTACCATGCTATCATTGTATGAGATGGAAAGGTGGAGACGGGGCCAGCCATTCACACTGGGAAAGAGGATGGAGGAGGAAAACCCCAAGAAGCACTAGACACATCTGGGATCCCAGCATCCCCTACGGCCCCACTGCAAACCTGGGCCTTCCCTGGAACAGCATCACAGATGGGTGAGCGGGCCTCCACATGGAAGCTCTCTGGGGAACCCCTCCCTGACCTGGGATGTGGGGCCCCAGCCGGCCCTGGCAGCCACTCTTGGTCCACTCTTGGGCCAAGTTCTGCTCTGACATCACCAACCTCTCCAGCCCTGCTCCATAGGCCCACCAGGAATTCCCAGAATGCATGATGCCTCTTTACGTTTCAGGCCTTAGCCTATGCTGTTCCCACTGCCTGGAATGTCCTTCCCCTTCTCTGACTGCTTTCCGGATAGGCCCAAAAGCCTCCTCTGACTTCCTTAGCTATAGCTGTTTGCTCTCCCACTGGGCTCCCTCCACCTCCTCCTTTACTCATAGAACCCTGGCCCTTTGCACTGGCATCCCCATGCGCATGTCTGTCTTCTCATCTAGCCTGGCAGCTCCCTGGGTTCAGTTCATTTTAATGTCCCTGGTGTCCAGTCCTAGGTCTTCCCCACTCTCAGAGCCAGAGAGCCCCCACTTCCATCTGCTAAGATGCATCCCATCTGGCGGTGGGGGGCTGAACGGTCAGCCAGAAGGGAGGCCAGGCTCAAGCCGCACCCCTCCCACCTCTCTGCCTCTTCCCCTCTGGGTTTGGAACAGACACCAACTCTGGACCTGTTGGACTCGTGGGGAAAAAACTTCCTCCTGGCTGCCAAGAGGTGCCCTCAGCACTGGGCTGGTGCCTGTCTGCAAGGCCCCTTTACAGAGGCTGACGGCCACAGTTCCTATTCCTGGGTTCGATTCAGAGACTCTGGGAGGGGAAGCAGGAAGGTTTGGACCACGGAGAAACCAGAAGCAGGAAAAAACACTCAGCCAAGCTGAGACAAAAGCCCTTCCCATCCTGCGTGAAAATCCCCGGGAGACCAGGAAGACGGCCAGAGGAAGTGCCCTGCCCCTGGATCCAGGGCTCTAGAAGGCCAGGAATGCCCCACTCCTCCTCTCCTCTGCACAGGGGCTCATGGGAAGTCTGGCAGGGAAGATGAACCAGCCCGAGGGGCTTGGACTCCTCATCCCTATGGAGGCCTCCAGCCGTAAGCAGAGAGCAGGTGGGAGCACTCTGGACCCTGTCTTTCACTCCTTCCGTTAGGTCCAGAAAGGGGGCAGTGGTGAGAGGGGCTGGGTGAGAAGCCCACCCACAACAGACATGTGGCACTTCCCAGGCCTCAGCCACGGCAGGCCCTCCACAGCGGAGGAGCCATCAGCACCGATCCTTGATTCCCGGAGAAACCCAAGATCCCAGCCCCGTGATGCCCCAGGGCTCAGGGTGCCCCCGCCCCACCTTCATCCCCCACCACGCCAACCAGGGCAGGCAGTGCCCCCAGCCCATCCGGCCACATGCCCCTGGAGGAAGCCCAGGCCCAAGTGGCGTCAGCACTACAATGCGGCTCAAGGCTGCGGTGGCCCCAGCAGGGAGGGCAACGGCCCGCTGTTTACAGCCAGCCCCAGAACAGCCAGTGGGGCAAGTCTGGGAAAGCCAAACACCAATAGGCCTGGACTTGAGAGTGCCTATACCCAGGCCAGGGAGGGATGGGCCTTGGCCAGGGTGGAGGGGCTTCTGGGGGAGGCCTCACGGGGAGCCAGGTTGCCAGAGGAGCAGCTCTCAGGCCTTAGGCCCTTCAAGCCACTAGGTGGGATGACTGGGAAGTTCTTTCTTATGGTTGGCCTCAGTCTCTCTTGCTGCTTTTCTGCTTACTTCAGCTTCAGGTACCTCAACCCAGGGGGGAAGAAGGCCCTGCAGTGGACGAAGGCTGCCTCACCTGGGTAGGTCAGTGGGGGGCACTGAAACCCTATCTGCCCACCCACCCAGCTCCCCTGCACACACAGACACAACCACACACAGTCGCACACCCAATTGACCAAGCACCACACACAAGAGATGTAAGGGCAGTGAGAGCTTGCTCCTCAGCTAGGAGGGAGAAGGGCCCACAGACATCCCATGCTCTGAGACACGAAGAGCCCCTCTGTGGCATTCGAGGCCGGTGGGGATTGGCAAATGGGAGGAAGGATGAGCTGGGCCCCCTTCCCAACACTGGGCTGGGGCCTTGGGGGACAAGACAGTCTCACCAGGACTCAGCTAGTTCTTTGAGGGAACCCAGGGTCTCAGTGAAAGAGAAAGGCCGACAGAGAGAGAGAGAGAGAGAGAGAGAGAGAGAGAGAGAGAGACCGACCCAGAAGGGGGAAGAAACAGACACAGAGGGGCAGAGAGACAGCAGACAGCACTCAGGGAGAGAGAGAAACAGAGAGAGACGGAGGCAGACATCAAAGAGGCAGAGGCTGGGAGAGCCAGAGTTTGGAGAAACAGAGAAGAGAAGGAGGGAGCAGGGAGGGAGCAGGGAGGCAGCAGGGGACCCAGGAGGCTGTGACAGACCGGAAATGCTGCCTAAGGTCCAGAACGGGTGTCCCCAGGCACCAAACCCAGCGGGCAGGAAGGCCTCATCCAAAGGGTGGGCAGGCTAAGGCGGAGAGGATGCCTCCTATTCCGGGGCTGGCTGGGGGAGGAGGACTCACCTCCAGCTCCTTGAAGACCATGCATCTGCGTGCCCAGTCCACGATGGAGATGAAGGTCTGGTCGGCCATCCTGCACAGGAGGCCGAAGGGCGCAGGCTGGTCGGGGCGGCCCTTGGTGGGCTCCTGCAGGCAGCCCACAATGCGTGCCCGCACCTGGTCCTCGTCAGGCTCCAGCTGCAGCAGCTGCAGGATGAGCTCGGGCACACCGGGCCCTCCAGAGAAGGGCTCTGGGTAGCCGTAGGGCAGCCCAGGCTGCGGGGGGCTGGCGTAGGGCTCGGGGTACTCAGACTTGATGGCACGGCCGGGGAAGGCGGGGTAGAGGTAGCCAGCCAGCGGCCCGTGGGCACTGGGCACGGCCATGGGTAATGCTGGGGCCCCAAAGTCGCCCAGTGGCCCGGCAGGTGGAGCCGAGGCCAGGCCCTTGGGCTCAGGTGCATGCAGGCTGGGGGGCAGCATGTAGTCCGGTGCGGGAGGCGGCGGTGGGGGCACCCCCATCGGGGGCCCTGTCTCCAGCTTGAAGCCATTGGCCCGGATCTGTGCCTTCTTCTGCTGCTTCAGGGCCCGGTCCCGCTTGTACATGGGCCCAAACTTGTTCCGGCCACCCCGCATGCGGTCAGCGCGCACGGCTGTGGGCAGGGGCAGAGGGTCAGACTCACCCTCTCCAGGTCACCTTCCAGACTGCCCTACCGCAGATCCTTTCCAAGCAAATCTGACTGTGTCACTCTCCTGCTCAATATCCTTTTGTGGCTCCCACTGTGCACAGGCGAAGTCAGCCTCCTTAGCCTGACATTCAAGGTCTCGCTCCGCTTGGCAGGCTATCCCTCCTAAGTCCCTGCATTCCTTCTGCTTCGTCTCACTCACTTCTCCACTCCTCTGCCTGACACTTATCCTTCTTCCTCCACGCTGTCTTTGATGTTTTTTCAGCCTCAAACCCTTTTCTTTCTCTTGTACTTGCTGCACAAGCAGCCTCAATACCACCACTTCCAGGAAGCATTCCTGGATTCACCCAGACAGAGTCTACTGTTCCTGCCCCAGGTGTCTTGCCCCTTGCTCACTCTTGTCATGCTGAGTGGATCATGCCACGTGCCCCAGACTGCAAGCTTCTGCGGGCTCAGCTCTGGGTTCAGGTGCCCAGCACAGGGCCTGGCAGGGAGACGGTGACAGGAAGGGGGTCCTGGTCAAGCCTTGTTCACATCTGGGTCAACAGCTGCCTGACTGGTGAACCTCTGTTGCAAAAGGATTTGAACTTCCCTCACTGATGTCAGACATGAAGCTGAGTTTAGGGCTGGCAGAGACTCTGTGCTGGGGGAGGGGACCTCTCTTGCTGAACAGATTTTTTTTGGCCAAGAATGTGTCACCAGGTGGACCTAACAGGTCCCTCTCTGCAACTGGAGCGTGGGTCTAGACCTCGCTCAGACAGGACTCCACCCTGGGCTCTGGGAGAAGGGAGATAGCAGGAGAGAGAGTGGTGCTCAGCAGGGATGGTGGCTGGGCACCACCCGGCCAAACTTCCCCAGTCCTGCTCTGCTCCCTCTGGCTGCAGCAGGGTTTCTGCCGCCCACAATCCACAACAAGTGGCTCTGGTGGCCCCTCATGACTGGGAGCTGGGGTGTGGACTCTGGGGACAGAATAGGATTTCCCCTCCCACCCAGGAGTTCCTCCTCTCAGAGCCACCTGGGGCATTCTACATTCAAAAACGTTAGTCAGGCCAGGCATGCCTGTAATCCCAGCACTTTGCCAGCCAAGGTGGAGGATCGCTCCAACCCAGGAGTTTGATGTCAGCCTGGGCTAGGTAGCAAGACCTCGTCTCTACAGAATAAAACCTTTTAACAATTAGCCAGGTGTCAAGGCACTATGGTCCCCGCGAATCGGGAGGCTGCAGAGGGAGGATCACTTGAGCCCAGGAGGGTGAGGCTGTGGTGATCTGTGATCGTGCCACTGCACTCCAGCTTGGGCAAGAGTGAGACTCCGACTCAACAAAAAAAAATTAATCAACAGCCGCCTGCTCAGCGGGCAGTGTGGCTGGGGCAGCAGAATGGACGCCTACGACGGCCCACCCTCCAAGCGAGCGAGTTCCCGGCTAAAACTTCTCTCCTCCTCCCTGGGCGGAAAGCTGGGCCGGGCAAGGAGCAAAGACAGGCCTGGGCTCTCTCCGGGCAGCTGTGCCCACTCCCCAGCCCTCTCAGGGCCTGGCGGCTGGGAAGGGCTCTCAGCCGCGGAGCGACCGAACGCGGGCACCTTCGGACGGAGGGAGGGACGGCTGGCGGGGTCAGGCCTGGGCAGCGGCGGCGGACGGATGGCGACGGGGTGATGCCAGGGCCCGCTACCCCAGGAGCGTCCGCCTGCACCCGCGCCTCAGGCCTCGGGTCCCCTCTCGCCCCGGCTCGGGAGGCGGCCCGACGATCGAGCCCACTCTCCAGACGGGAGTCCGCTCCCCACGCCCACCCCGTTCGGGGCCGGGCCCGGCCTGGGCGCCGGCAGGGGCGGCGGGAAGGCGCTCCGCGGGGCCCCGCCCGGTGCCGGGGCCCCCAGGGCGGCGGGGAGCGGGGTCCGCTTTCGGACGCGTCGCCGCGCAGCCCGGCCGGCCCCGCGCGCGTGCCCCGCCGCCCCCGCGGAGACGGCCGCAAGGCCGGGCGCCCGCCCCGCGCCCCCTGCGCCGCCGCCCCGCGCACCTTCCAGCCGCATCCCCACCGCCAGGCACTTCTGGAAGCGGCAGAAGGGACAGCGCTTGCGCTGCGTCTTGTCGATCTTGCAGCTCTGGCTCTCGGTGCACGTGTAGTGCTTGCTGTTCTGCACGGTGCGCTTGAAGAAGCCCTGCGGGAGAGGGGGTCAGCGCCGGGCCGCCCCGGGCCCGCGCCCGCCCGCGCCCGCCGCTCACCTTGCAGCTCTCGCACGTGAGCAGCCCGTAGTGGTAGCCGGACACCTTGTCGCCGCACACGGGGCACAGCTCGTCCAGGTCCTCGTCGTAGGAATAGTCCATGCCCGCGGCGCCTGCCTGCGGGGGCGAGCGGGTCACGGCGGGCCGACGGCCCGGGCCCGCGCCCGCCGCCCCGCGCGCCTCGCCCCCCGCCCCGGCCGCCCGCCGCCGCCCGCCGCCGCCCGCCGCGCGCCCCCGCGGCGCCCGGCGGGGTGCGCCCCGCGGCCCGGCCCGCCCCGCGCGCCGGCCCCGCCGCTCCGGGGCCGGGGCCCTCGGATTCGATGCGCTGCCCGCGGATTCGTTTGTCGGAGGACAAAACCCCGGTTCTGAGAAAACGAGGTGGGCGCGGGCGCGGGGAGACGCCAGGGAGCCCAGGAGGCGCGGGCGCCCGGGCCCGGGCCCGGGGGCCCCGCAGAGGCCAGGGAGGCAGAGACAGCGCGCGGGAGAGACCGAGAGACCGGCAGGACCGAGGCGAGGGACCGCGACCGACGCCCCAACGGAGAGGGCGCCCCGGGCGCCAGGACACCGGCGCCGAGTCGGAGACGCCCCGCGGAGGCGAGACAGGCACGGGCGGGTGGGTGGACAGCGACGGAGATGACGACAGGCGGCAGAGCGACCGCGAACGCGGGGAGAGACGGAGGAACCGACGCACGGGCAGAGCCGCAGAGATGGCGAGGGGCAGGCGAGGCCCGAGAGGCCGCAGACGGGGAGGCCAGGCCGCGCGCGCGACGGAGCCCCGCAGAGCAAGCCCGAGCGGCGGCGGCGCCGGCGAGAGGCCCGGGCGCGCGAGGCGCGCGGGAAACGGCCGCGCCGGGGCCCGCGCCGGGGAAGGCGGCCGCGACGGCGCCTGGACGGAGCGCGCGAGCGCGCGCGGCCGCGGCCCGGGCCGGGAGACAAAGCCGCGCCGCGGGGCCCCGACGTCGGGCGGGGGGCGCCGCGGAGCCCGCGGGCTGCGGGGGCCGAGCCCGCGGCGGCGGCGGGGCGGGCGCGGAGTCCGCGGCCCGGGCCCGGGCGGGCGAGACGGGCGCGACGGCGCCGGCCGGCCGGCGCCCACCTGCCGCTCCCGCGAGCAGCGCCGCGTCCCTCCGCGCGCAGCCCGCACCTCCCGGCCGCGCCGCCGCCGAGCCGCGCCCCGCGCCGCGCCCCCGCCCGCGATGACGGCCGCCCGGGCCGGGGGCGGGGCGGCGGGGCGCGGGGCTGGCGGCGCGGGCCGCGGCGCCGCCCCGCCCCGCCCGCCGCCCGGGCTGCTCCAGGCGCACCTGGGGCCCGGCCCCGCCGCCGCGCGCGCTGCGCGAGCCCGCCGCGCGGGGCCCGGGCGGCCCCTCTATATGGGCGCGCGGGGTCCGGGGGCGGAGGGCCGCGCGCCCTGCCCGGCCCCCTCCCGGCCCGGCCGCGGCCGCCCGCCTGCGGCCAGGGCGGGAGGCGAGCTCCCGCGGGCGAGTACGGCCGGCCGCGGCGAGGGCCGCGCTGCGGCGCCCAAGTCTCGCGCCGCGGAAGGGGGAAGGGCGCGGGTTCGAGGCTGGGAGCCGGGCCTCCCGCCGGCCCGCGCTTCCGCCCTCCAGCCCCGGCAGCGCTCCCCTTTCGGGCCGCAGCCTCCCCGTCTGTGAAGCGGGAACGAAGGCCGCCCCTCCGCGATGGAGGCTCGTGGGGCGAGCGCAGCGGGCCGGCGGGGCACGCGGCGCCAGCGCTCGGGAGCGCCCGGCCCGGGGTCCGGGCGGGCCCTTCTGCCGCGTGCGCCTCAGCGTGCTCGGCCGGATGGGAGCCGTGGCCGTCCCCTGCTGCGGACGTCCGAGGTCCCGCGACGGCCCGGAGCTCCTGCGGGCGCGGGGAGCGCGGAGCCCGGAGGCTGCGCTCGGCAGCCCTGGCGGGGCGGGCGGGCGGCAGAGCGGTCGCGCCGCGGGCCGCCCCGCCGAGACGCGGGCGCCGGAGCGAGGCCGGGTCGCGGAGGGCGTTGGGACCCCTGAGGCCGGGAGCTGCGGCCTTCGGGCCGGGAAATACCGCGGTTTCGCCCCGGCAGCGACGCCACCGCGAAGGCTCCATCCGGGCTCCCGCCCCGGCCTCGGCTTCTGCGGGCGCTGGCGCCGGGCCGGGGACCCCGCGCGGACCACCCGCTCGCCCCGCGGGAGGAGGGGCGGGCTCTGCAGACTTGCGGTGCCAGCTCGGGCAGGTCACTTCGCCCCTCTGAGCCGCAGTTTCTCCGCGTACAAAACGGAAGATACCGGCCCCGCAGATGGGGTGCTGCGTTTCCGAGCGATTCCGCGGAGAGGCTTGGGCGAGGAGGGACGAGAGAGCGCCCGAGACGGAGTTCGCTGCAGGCCCCCGCCCAAGCCCCTGAGAAACGAAAGCGTCCGTCGGAGCTGGAGCTGGGGGGGTCACTTCGGCCTCTGAACAGCCCCCCATCAGAGAGGCGCCCTCAGGAAGTGAAAAGCATTTAAGCTGAATTTTGAGGAGCCATCAGAAAGGGGAAAAAATGTTTGAAATAATTTTTTAAAAAGGACAGAAAGTGAAACGCAGGAGCCGCACCGTCTCTGAGGGGCTTGAGGGAGGAGGGCTGCGCTGGGGGACCCCCGCTGGCTTCTCTGAGGTAGAGCCCGCCTAGGGTCTCCTGGACACCAGGCAGTGTACCCGCGTGTCCCAACCGGTGTGTGGGGGCTGGGCCCCAGTCAGCTCTCTCCTTCTCCCTCCATCTCAAGTCCCCTCTTCCTGGAGTTCGATTGCCCCTGCCTCCACCCCTCCAGCCCCAGGTTCCAGCCCCTCGGGTGGGACATCACAGCCCCTTGCCCACCTGCCCAGGGAAACAAACGGATTCCTGGCCCAGCCACAGAACCCGGACTGACAGAGGCTGCAGACAGACACACAGATACACATCGAGACTCAGACGCAGAGACAATGCAGACAGGCAGGCAGGGAGACCCAGAGACCCAAAGACAGGCCCAGAGACGCGGGCCGCACTCTCAGGCTTCCAGGCTCAGACCAGCACACCCCTGTGAGCACCCGGTCACTGGCCCTGGGCAGACCGCGGGACCCCGAGAGAGGCCCGTAGGGCTTGTCTCTGTAGGCCTAGCTCCTCCCATGAGCGCCCAGGGAAGGAGAGGGGGTAGCACGGCAGGTCCGGGAGACCCCCGGCCTCTTCCCTGCCCGAGCAGTGGGCATCCGTCACTGAGCAGAGCAGGCAGTGGCTGGCCCAGGCCGCGGGGAGGCACTGAGGAGGGAGGCTGGCCATTAGAGGCCTGGGCCCAGGCCCTCACTTACGGAGCGGAAGGAGAGCTCTCACGCCGGATGAGGGTGGACTGTGGGCACCCAGGGTCCAGGGGGAGGCTCCGGCAGCCCAGGTAGGGCGGTGGCGACTGTGGGCACGCAGAAACTCCCTCACACCACAGCGGGTGGCGGCCGGACAGCAGGCTGGCCCTGTCCGTCCGTCCTCCTCCTCCTCCCCGCCCTGGGGAGGGCCACCGGAGGCCCAATTGGTCTCTGCCCCCACGTGACTCTGCAGGCCTCTCTTCTTCTTTGTTGGTGTTTCTCTTCATTTAGGTCTATTTTTTCTCCTTCTCCTAAAAGAAAAAAAATACCCCTATCTATCTGGGAGCTGAGGGTGGGGGCGGAGGCCAAGGCACTCTGGAGGCCTTGGCCAGCTGGCTGTTGCAGGCCGCTGGGGAGCCCAGAGGCAGGGACCCCATGTAGGCGGGTAGGCAGCCCCGCTTGTTAGCAACTGGGTGGGAGTGGGACCTGATTTATGGGCTGCTCCCCCACCCGGCCTGCAGCCTGGCCTCTCTCCCCTTGGATGGCTACCTCCCTGGGGCCTGGCGTGGTCTGGCCTGCCCAGATGTTGGAGTGAAGTCGGGCTGGGCAGTGCGGAGACGAGGGCCCGGACGACCTGACCAGGTGACCTGCTGCTTTGAGCTGGGTTTTTTACTCCTCCACAAAGTTGAGAGAGGAAGAGGGGGACACAAGGCGAGCAGGTGAGTTAAGTGAACACCTCATGTGTGTTTCTCTGAATGTCACTGTCTCCTGTGGGCTGCTGATGTTCCCAGTTGGCAGTTGGGGAAACCGAGGCTGAGCTGACTGCCTCTGGTGCCAGGTTGTTGGCTACAGTGGCCCCAGGTTGGACGGGGTGGGTGGCCAAGAAAAGGGTAGAGTAGAGGCAAGGGGGTTTTATCGAGAAGGTCTGGCCTCCCCAGGCAGCCTGGGACGTCCCAGTCCAATCTGAAGGCCTAGGCAGGTTCTGAGCAATCCTGGTCCTGTAGGATTGCCTGTGCCCTGTACCCTCCTGTGGTACAGGGCACAGGCAATCTTCTTCTGCACATTCCTTCATTCATCTCTCGCTTACTGAGTGCATTCTAGGTGTCGGGCACTGTTCTAGGTACCGGGCACTGTTCTAGGTACCAGGGACTCCACCGTGAAGAGAAGGGAAGAAGTCTCTGTCCTCAGAGGATTTATCCCCCAGTCGTTCACCCTGGGGGTGTTGGGAGAAGCACAGGGGGATCATGGGTAATCACTGTTGAGAACCGCTCTCCACGTGCCCCTTCCTTTGAGAAAACAGGCAAATCACATAAAATACCTTACCTATCTGACTTGAAATAAGAGGGACTTTCTGGATAACTGAAACCAACTATATTTCTTCCCCTCTACTCCATGAAAGGCCACTGAAAAGGTGGAAAAGCCAGTCCTAGTGTGTCTTTTCCTCATTATGCCACTTACATTTTTTTGTGTGTGTGAACATACAATAATAATTTTAGTGACGGCCTGTAGTCCCAGTTACTCAAGAGGCTGAGGCAGGAGGATTGCTTGAGCCCAGGAGTTCCAGGCTGCAGCGAGCTATGATTAAACCATTGCACTCCAGTCTAGGTGAGAGAACAAGACCCTATCTCCAAAAAAAAAAAAGACAGTTCACTGAGAGTCATAGCTAACGGATTCCACTGATCAATTATTATTCTAATTTTACCTACACATACCATATAACTTATTTCCCAGTGTGCATGACTTCATAATGATGTCTTTTTCATGTATGGAAGTTCCTACAAGATACACTTCTCTTGCATACGGCTGAACCTATCTCCCCATTTTATTTTATTTTATTCTTTTTTAGTGTCCCCATTTTTTTTTTTTTGAGTTGGAGTCTCACTCTGTCACCCAGACTGGAGTGCAGTGGCCGCTCCCGGCCACCGCAGCCTCAACCTCTGGGCTCCAGCGATCCTTCTGCCTCAGCCTTCCAAGTAGCTGGAACTACCACACCCGGCTAATTTTTTGATTTATTATAGAGATGAGGTCTCACCAAGTTGCCCAGGCGGGTCTCGAACCTGTGGGCTCAGGCAATCCACTCACCTCAGCGTCCCAAAGGCGCGGGATTACAGGCTGAGCCACTGAGCCTGGCTGTAGTGTCCCCATTTTATTTTTATTTTTTTATTTTTTTATTTTTTTTTTTTGAGTTGGAGTCTCACTCTGTCGCCCAGACTGGAGTGCAGTGGCCGCTTCTGGCCACCGCAGCCTCGACCTGCTGGACTCCGGCGATCCTTCCGCCTCAGCCTTCCGAGTAGCTGGAATTACAGGCATGCGCTACCATGCCCGACTGGTTTTTTTGATTTATTGTAGGGATAAGGTCTCGCTGACCAGGTGGGTCTCGAACCCGCGGGCTCAGGCAATCCGCTCACCTCAGCCTCCCAAAGGCGCGGGATTACAGGCTGAGCCACCGAGCCCGGCTAGTGTCCCCATTTTAATGCAATGATTTTGTTTGAATGATACCACTCATCCTCAGAATCTGATAAAGAAATGTTCCAGCAAATACCCTTTATCACCATGTCACATACATGTAAGAACAACAACAAAATCATGATTCTTTTCACCTGTTTTGGTGGGAGACTTTATGAAATGGGGTCCACTTTTTCTGTCTTCTTAAACGGAAGAAGTGGGTGTTTCATCACCATAATGCCATGGAAAGAACCAGCCTGGCTTTGCCATAGTCTCCTGGTGAGGCCTTGAGCCCTGAGAAGGAGAATCGCTGGCAGTGACTGTGGATCAAATCCTAGTTCTGCCACTTTCTGGCTGTGTGACCTGGGGACAGTGAAGAGGAGAACACCCTCTCTGGGTGTTATGTCTTCTATGTAAAACTAGGGATGAAATGAGACAATACATGTAACATACTCAGTGGCTGCCTGGTATGTCTGTCGCCTGTGCTAAATAAACGTCAGCAAAACACAAACAAGCTGAAGGACTGGATAGCCTGTCCTCAGGGGCCCCTTCCGAGTTGAGTCTGGGATTGCAACATCATCATGAACATTGTTTGCCCTTCGATGATAATGTGCCTCAGCCCAGCCTGGGGAACCCTCAAGGAAAGTCTTGGTTTACCTCTGGGTCCATGGTAGGCAGCACAGAGCAGGCATCAGTGTTTGCTGAATGACTGCTTGCCCCTGCGCCCGTGCCACCCCCCACCCTGTGCTGCCTGCAGGTACAGAGCGCCATGGTCCTGTCGTCTGCTCTACAGGCATTAGCGGTCACCTGCTGCCTCTCCAGCTGGGCGCTTCCCCTCCCCTAAGTGGTCCTGGGCATGTTTACTGACATTCCCTTGCTCTGTGCTGCCCCCCAGCACTGAGTGCTCCATGGGGATGGGGACGAGGGGAGCCACGACTTGCCGGCGTGCTGGGAGTGGCGGGGCCTAATTCAAAGTTACCCCTCATGTGCCGGTCCCCCACTAATCGCCCCATGCCTGTGGCGGCCTCTCACCACCCTGGAAGGTAGGTCACATTTGCCGGCCTTCCCCATGAGCAGCCTTGGAGAGACAAGGAGACTCAGGCTCAGACAGATGAGGTGTCTTCCCAGAGTCACATAGCAAGAGTGTGCTGGGACCAGCATTCAAATCCAGGAAGTGGGAGTCCAGGCTCCCCTCCACTCTGCCACAGCCCCTGGGTGGCCTGTCTGTTTGTCCTTTCCTTCAAGCCCCAGCCCAGGTGGTCCCAGGCCATGAGACCCACCAGGCGGGGAAGGAGGGGTGTGGTCCTGACTCAGCCCCCCACCCTTGAACTCACCAGGCAAACAAAACCCAGGGTCTCTCTCCTGAGTGGGGACTTCCCCACAGTGCCAGGCCTATTTCCTGAAGGTGGGAGAAGGAACAAACAAGCCGGAGACCCAGCAGCTGACATGGAGGGCAGAGGCACAGCAGGCTGCAGTGAGAGGACGGTGTAGAAAGACAGCTGGCAAAGAGAGAGAAGTCGTCGAGGGACTGGGGCAGAAAACGAGAGGAGAGACAGGGAGACCCAGTGCCAGCAAGGCAGGCCCAGAGATGGTTGGGGATAGAAGGGAGATGACAGAGGAATTTGGAGAAAAAGATGGAGACAGAAGAAATGAGAGAGACAGACAGAGACACAGAGACGGAGGCAGAGAAGGAGAAGAGGGAAGGTCAGGGGCCCAGAGGGTTGGAGGCAGGAGTGGATGTGGAGACCCCCATGCAGGGCAGCGGAGGGGGCGGGCCTGCTGGCAGCAGCGGAGGCTGTTTCCGCTGCACCCCTTATCAGCCTGCTGCCAGATGTTCAGATCCGATGCCAATGTCAGAGAAGTCCATAGTGCTGGGTCAAGGCCGTGGCCGGCGGGAGCCTCAGCTGCAGTGTGGGGAGGAAGGCTGGGGGCCTGCAAGAGACCTGCTCACTCTTTCCCCTCTGCCGAGCAGCTCTCTGGGCTGGACCATCTCATGGAGACAGAGACCAGGTGCCTTTGGGGCCCTTTTTCCACATGGAGAAGGGACTTGTGGAGGCAGACTAGGGCTCCTGGCAACACGTGGACATGTACATCTTTGCACACCCCCACATTCGAGAAAGCACGTGGACACACACTCACACAACATGAGTGCAGTGTCACGTGGAGACAGCTCACAGAGTCCAGTGCAGAGCTGCCCTCCCACGGGTCACATCTGCACCCTGGAGTCCGCTAGAGCCCCTGCTGTGCGTGGTCCGCTCAGCACCCCCCAGCCCCTCACCTGAGCCCAGGTTGCAGCCAGAGCAGGAGGAGCGAGGCCAGGACCTCTCTGTGGCTCACCCTGCTCTGAGTGGACAGCACTGGACAGAAGACCTAGGACCTTTAGAACACGAGGCCTGGGAGGGCCCCAGAAGCTGGAGCCTGGTGGAGCTGGCCTCAGCCTTGGGCCTGGCCTCCCCGCCAAGCTCCTGGGGCGTGCAGCACAGCTGGGGCCCCTGGCCTGGGGTAGCTTATCTCCCCATGCACACGCTTGGCCCGTGAGGAATGACCCAGCCTTGCCCCCCACATTCTTCCCCAGCCACACAGCCGGCGGGCCCCCCACAGCCCTGAGGCAGAGCCTGCGCTTGGGGTGGCCAGGGGCCACCACTCAGCACCCTGCTGATGGCTGATGGCTGCAGCCCTCTGCAGGCATCTCTGGTGTCTCTTCGCTTGACTGCTTTTGTCACCTAATTTTTTCTCTGTCATAGATGAAACTGTCACTGTGCCTTAATAACGTTCCAAGGTGTTTTTCTCTGCTTTTAGCCTCTTCATCTGCTTTTCTTTGCTCTCTCTCTGGGGTCCTTGAATGAAACCAAATCTGGGGATACCTCTGCTCTTCTTTCTGGCTTATGGCAACCAGCCTTCATGGGAATGGCTATGCTTGAGGGGCAAAGGGCCTGGGAAGTGGAGGCCCTGGACTTGCAATGGGTGAACTAGGGCAGTGGGAGCAGCTGAAATGTGGGCCCCCTCCACCCACCTGCTAGAAGTCAGCCCTGGATAATAGGTATTGATCAGGGCCTGGAGCTGGAGGGCTCCCCATGTAATAGAGAAGACCGCAGGGGGTAGGGGGAGGAAGCTGGGACTGGAGGTCTCCCAGCCTGAGGGCCTCCTTCCTGTTTGTAGGGAAGTGACTGCCTCAGAACACTGCTCAGGGGAGAGGAGGGAGGCCATGGTGACTTCCGGGAAGCTGGCCAAGGGCCCGAGGCCACCCTCCCTGTGCCCACATGGGGCCCTCTGGCCCTGGCTTAAAATAGTGCAGTTCCTCTGCTGCTGCTGGGCCCAGCCCAGACCTCAAAGGACTGCCAGTGGAGCCTTTAGGTGCAGGAGATCACCCAACCACCCAGTCCTCCCTAGACTGCAGCTGGAGGCTTGTGTCTTGGCAACATGTGTAGGGGTGGGAAATTACAGGAAAATCATGGGCTCCTGAGTCAGAAGCCCTGCATCCAAGCCTCAGCTCCAACACTGACCGGCCGTGAGACTTTGGACTAGTCCATGTTGCCTCCCTGAGCCTCCCTATTTTCCATGTGTGGAAAATAGGGTGAGTGCCTGGCTTTCAACCTGAATGAGACCACATATGTAATAGACTCCCAGAACCTTGCCAGGCATAAAGAGGACACTCAAAATATGGGAGTTCCCTTTGCCTCTCTTGCTGGCTGTCCCTCAAACTCCTCACTTGAGGAAGTGCCTCCCTGAAGCGTTCCTTAGTACCTACACTGCTCTTAGGACTGGGTGATGAACAGGGAAGGTATATGGAGAAGGAGCTTGCAGGGAGGGCAAGGATGGGGCCGTGGTCTCCATGGTGAGATTTGTTGCCAAGGGAACAAGACTCCAAGAGCCCTGGGTCTGGCAGTTGGGCACTTTCACCACAGGATCTCAGAGAGGCTGATTACCAGTGTGGACCCCAAACCCCGATGGGCAGCCAGGACAAGGCCAGGCCCAGCCAGAGAGGTGACTCTATGCTCTGCTGAGTTTCTGCTGTTGGGGTGTAGGGGTGATAGCTCCTGGTACATAGCCTCCTTTTATGTATTGATTTCATTGGGCCCTGGCTGTGAGCCAGCCACAAGCACTCTTCCTCAAAGCCCTGAGACATGGGTACCAGTATCTCCACTTATCCGACAGGGAAAGTGAGGATCAGAGAGGAATCAATGTGTGTCAAGGTCACATACAACAGGTAAGGGAAGAGCTGGAATTAGAACTCAGGTGATGCCTGGTTAGTGTGCCTGCTGTCTCATAGGCTGAGGGAAATGCTCTTTGGAAGGGGCTCCGCATAGCCAGACCCAAGATCATCCCAACACTCTCTCCTGCCACCATTTCTGGTTTTCTGGCTTCAGGCTCTGACGTAATTGACTAGCCAGCATTCCCTGTTTCTTCAGGCACAGAGATGACCTAGAACTCACTTCTGAGGGTTTGCGTAAGGATAAAGATCTTAGCATAGACCCTCCCTAATAGTAGGCATTCAAACTAGTTATGTAACCTTAGACAGATCAGTTACCCTTTCCGGACCTCGGTTTTCTTTTCTGTAAAATGGATCATTATAGCATTAACCTCATTGGGTTGCTCTGGGGAGTCAGTAATACAACACACATAAACCACTTAGCACAGTGCTTTGCTTTGTTCTCTGTGTTAGTCACTTTATTCTTTTTTTTTTTTTTTGAGTTGGAGTCTTACTCTGTCACCCAGACTGCAGTGCAGTGGCCACTCCCGGCCACCGCAGCCTCGACCTGCTGGGCTCCGGCGATCCTTCCGCCTCAGCCTTCCAAGTAGCTGGAACTACAGGCGCATGCTAACATGCCCGGCTAGTTTTTTTTTTTTTTTTTGATTTATTGTAGACATGAGGTCTCACCGGGTTGCCCAGGCGGGTCTCGAACCCGCGGGCTCAGGCAATCCACTCACCTCAGCCTCCCAAGGCGTGGGATTACAGGCTGAGCCATCGAGCCCGGCAGTCACTTTATTCTTCCAGATTATTGCCTGGCACTCCAGGACACCAAAAGCTCAGCAGCAATTTCTATATTTACAGCAGTGTCCTCTTGTTCCATAGAATACCGTCCCGACAGAATTTTAACAGGAGGAAAAAATGTCCAACACTCAAATGACTTGGTAGAACCTGAGCTAAATAAAATGTTTTCTTCAGGTAGGACTTCTCAGAGCCTTTCATATGCCAGTACCAGTGAGGACTGGGAATCAGTGAGAGGGAGCCAGAGCATCGCAGCCTTTCCCAGGTTTTTGGCAGAACTCCTACTCCTTTTTCTAAGGAGCCAGCTCGCAGGGTGTCTGTGTTCTGAGAAGTCACACTAAATTAGTGCCTGCAGCATTCTAGGTGTTTGGGACAGCACGGTTTTCCAGCTCTGTTTGGTTGGATCTGTGCGTCCACGTCTTACAGAATCAATTCTTTATTAATCTAATGGAGTGTTTTTTTTTAATAGCAGAAAGTTCAACTACAGGCCATTACTGAGTTTTGTTACAAACTCTAGACATTCCCATTCAGCACTCACTACTGAATTGCTAAGGTTGAGCGGGAGGAAGCCTGTTGTAACTTTGGTATCAGATAGACCCGGATTCAAAAATCCAATCCTGCCACTTACTCATGTGTCCTCTTAGGCAAATGGCTTCCTTCCTTGAGCTTCAGTTTGCTCATGAGTATAGTGGGGCTGAGACTTCTCCCTTGCAAAGCTCTACGAGGAGATATGAGACAGCACACACGTGAAGTGCCAACCGGGTGCCTGGTGCTCACTGGGCGTCAGCCAGCATTCCTCCTCCTTGCACCCCCGTGTATCTGTTCCCTCTCGTGGGGCAAGGAAGACAGCCTATTAATTCGTTCTGCAGCGTTCCCTTTGTTCTAAAGCCATCTCTTTCAAACCTCAAGGGCTCTCTGGCTTCTTGTGCTGGAGGCTGAGGTATGGGAAGGCAGCTGGGCTTCCCTCATTTCACATAAGAGGATTTAATAGACTTTGATCAGACCCTCCTCAGCCTTGATTTTTCCAGACCGAGGAGCCTTCCTCTTTCCCATCTGTCTTCATACAACCCTCGACCCAAACTCTGCCACTTCTCTGGTCATACGAGCAGGATTAGAGGGCAGTTGAAGCACTGTACTGCAAAGGTCTGTGTTTGCCTCTTCCACTAGGCTCAGTTCCTCCAGCAGTGCCACTCACCTTGGGTGAGACTTTTCATCTCTATCAACCTTAGTTTATTTATGAAATAGAGGTGATCATCCTTGAAGTTCAAGAAGGTTCACGTTTGTGGAAAGTTCAAACACGGTGCCTGGCTCACAGAGCAGGCACTTTGGTCAGCAATGGTTCGCTGATTCAAGCAGTTCTGAGAGACCACCCTGCTAGACCCTCAGCAATAAGAACTGAGGCTGGTGTCAGCCAGGAGCAGGAGCAACAGGTCTGAAGGCACAAGCCAGCTCCTAAGGACATGCTATCATCCTTCCCCAGAACCCCAGACAAGCTTCATAGACAGGTGCCATGTGCAGAAGGATTCACATTTATTGGTTCAAATACAGTACCTAAAACTTGCTAAACATGCATTTCACACTAATTGGTCACATTTCCACAGGTAGTCAATTCACAGAACAGGGTTCATCCCTTGCCAGTTGGCAAGGGTGGGAGGTAGCAGAGGGCCTGGGTAACCTGCATAGCCCGCCAACTATCATTTGGACATGCAGGGTTGATGGAATCAGGCTGGCGGGCAGCCCTTGGCCGGCCCTTTGGGGACAAGGGCTCAGAGACATCGCATTTACTCGATTCCTACACAGCACTGTGGTTGGAGACAGGCCTAGGGTAGGTAGCCCAGGGGGTAGGCTCATAGATACATGTGCCACCAGACCCCCTAGAGGTGGTGTTTGTGGAAGGTGGTGCTCCCTGTGTCTTGGAGGTAAATAGAGGCCTCTTCAAGGGGTGGGTAGTCCCTGGCTGGATAGGAGAGGAGTCCCCAGACATAGCACAGACATTACAGTGCAGCCACAAGCCCCTATCACAGGCCTGGGATGGCAACACAGACAAAAACACCAACACCCCAGGGCAGGCGAGGTTTCTTTCCCGACAGAAACATGTAAACAGAGCAAGAGCTACAATATTCTTTTCCCACAGGATCTCTCAAAGAGGAATCGACCAGGATGTCACTAAAGAGGTAGTTTTTTTTTTCTTTTTCATGGAAATTTGAGTCAACAACATTATCACCTATTACAAGACATTTCAGAGAAAGAAAACAATGGTCACCAAAGAGCAAAGACGGCAGGGCTCAGGGCTGGCAAGATACGTTAAGACTAGCCTCCACTAGTAACACAACTTTTTTTCTTGGGCTTGGAGAGAGATCTGGCATTACTCTCAGCTCCCCTTTGAGCCTGCAGTTGATCCTGTGCAGCCTGTCACCCCATTTAGGGTTGCAGACCCAGAAGAGGGAGGTCAGCTGAAGACTGGACTAGACAAAGGGATCAGGCCTCTTATGAGCTGGTAGAGGCAGGGACTCTGTGTCTCATATGTTGCAGGAAACCAGAAGTCTTCAAGTCTCAAGGCAGCCCAAGTCGGGCCAAAGAGGAAGCCTAGCTTGCTTCCAGACTCAGCAGACTCTCTGGGGTTACCACCTCTGGGGAAACAGTCCAGGTCTAGCTCCTAAGCCCAGGAAAGATGTTGCTTGTGGCAGCCAAGAGAGGAGTTTCTGGGGACCCTGTAATTAAATACACATCCCTGAGCTGTGGCCCTAGAAACCCTTGCCTCAAGGCTAACCAGTTACCAGCACCTAGTGGAATGATTGCCGTTTTTCATCCTGAGACACAGATAAGACATCATTTTATAGACACTGTACACAGATGCTTCAAGCAGAGGAAAAAGGGATGATCAATTGCAAAGGCGGAGGGCAGTGCAGGGGATCTCTTATGGATTGGGGCAGGGAGAGGGAGAGGAGGGAGAGTAGTTTTTTTTTGTGTTTTTTTTTTTTTTTAGCTTTTTTGTTTTTTTTTTAACTTTTAAAAAATAAAGAAAAACCCAAAGTTTAATAGAAGAGCTGGTCTAAAAGACTGTATTTCTTAAACAATTGCAAAAACTTAAAAAGCAACAAGGAAAAAAGACATAGACCAGGGGTCCAGAGCTAAAGCTTGGAACCACTGCTCAGCTGCTTGTCCTGCTGGAAGGCCAGGATTCCCTTACACTGGCCGACCTTGGACATGGCTTAGATGCTGCCCACACTACGTTTGTCTATCTCCATCTGTCCCATTCCCCCAGGGAAACAAGAACAAACAAATGCAGGAAATGGGTGGCAGAGCAATGCAGCTAGCTCAGAGAGCCCAGCGTTTAAGGATCTGGTGACTTTGACCATGGCAGGTACTCACTTCCCTGAGAAATGGTGGCAGGTAACAAGCAGGTTGCTGTGGAGTAGGTAACATGCAATGATGCTCGGGTTCTGGGGAAGAGGACAGGGAGGTTCCTGCCTATTTCCTTCTATCCCTGGAGGCTTGCCCACCTCACTTGTGGGTCGGGCATGGGGGCTGAGTATTCTCTAAGCCAGGTGGAGTGCTCCTAGACAAATTCTGGGGAGTTTCTCCAGACTAAAGGCAAGACCACCAAACTTTGCAAAGGACTCCAAAAGTCTACAAAGGGAGCAAGAGAGCATGAATTACACATGAAGTTTCCAAGATTCCAAACTTTTGTCTTAGGTCAAGAAAACATTCAAAAGGAAAGACAGGGAAAAGCTTGTATATTTCAGTGCAGTGCAAGGAGGTGGGATTCTTCTTTTCCACAGAGCTTCCAGGGTCACATTTTTACGGTGGAAAAATTCTCAAAGTGAGTGCTTCTGGTGGTTGGGGATCAGCTAGAGGACAGAAGAGAGGAACTAGAGACAGCACACACAACTTTTTTCTTCTTCCACTAGCAAAAAGGCTACCTGTTAACCAAACATTATGGGAAGAAAGGCAAAAACAAACATACCAAACCTCCCCCTCCAACCTTTCTGTGTCCTTCAAACCAAATTCACGAATACATCTAGTGGTTGACCTAATGTCTCCACGCTGCTAGCTACACTCCTACCTTCTCCTCATAATACCTGAGTTTGCAATGCAACATATTCACTTTACCCTGTTTAAAAAAAGCCCACGTCATAAAAGGACTGGGTGCAGAAGACATTAAAGGCAGTCCACAGGTCAGGCTCCGGCTTGGAACACGCGGCCACTTGGCTCAGAGATTCTGCAGGGCTCTTGGCAATGAATGGGCTCTTTGTTCTGGGGAATCTGCTGCAAACATTTGTAAAAATGGATTTGTACAATGGCAACTTGCAGAACCTTTCCCCCACTCCACAAATTAACAACTTGCTCTGTTTAATACCATATTATTGGATAGGCATGTTCTTGCCTCATCAGAGAGCAATTTCCTTTGATATCCAACACAACAGGTAAAATGTTTAATTTGGAAAGCAATTTCAAACATAATAATTTGACAGATGGAGGTCTAAGCAAAGAAAGATGCTGCACATAGGAGTTGTTTTAGAGAAAGGGTCTCTGATGTGTCTCCTTCCCTATCTTGAGGTACACAGCTTGGAGTCTGACCTGTGGTCAAATAATGTATCTAACTGGTTAAATAAAAAATTCAGGGAAACAAGAAAAATATTGTGAACTTAGAAATAAACACACACACATACACACACATAATCTTCCCACTGACATGAAAAAATATGCTAGTTGAAGCTTTTCCTGAGGAACATGTCTCTTCTTTCTTTCCCAGAGCAGTTAGGGAAAAGGCATTGAGGAGTAACACTCTTAGTTTTAGATCCATCAAGGGACAAAAATCATCACTCTGCTGGTACCCGTAACATTTCACCAGAAAGAAAAAAACTACAGTCAGACCACACTGTGTGCATACTCAATGTGCACACAATGTGGTAGCCTCTGGGTAGTTTACTAGGCTGAGTTTGGAAGAGAGCAAACAGGCTTTGACTAAATTGGGAGAGGCAGGTGCTGTGGGCCCTTCAAATCCACCCAGGTATGTACCCAATTAAGTGGTCTGCCTGCTGCAAGAGCTGCAGAAGATACCTAGGTGTGGGCAGGGACAACTACTGTACTAAAATAGCGAAAAGCACCAGAAAGTTCCAAGACAGACCTAGTGTGGCCACTGGCCAAAGTCAAGAGGTAAGGACACTTCCAGGGACAAGGTGGGGCAGGTAGTGAAAGAACAAGGGATCCAGGCCACATCTGCAGAGGTAGCAGCCAGGCCCTTAGGAACATGAGGTAGTTTAAAGCCCCCCCTTCCCTTCCAGGTGCTTTTGGTCCAGCCCTCCAGGCTTTGGTTGGCCAGGCCACTGATACTGTAAGGGGTAGTGAAGTCACTCTGGGCCTTGGGCTTTCTATTCTGGGGCCCTGAGAAAACCCGGTCTCATTCTGGAGCGATTAGGAGAATCTGGAGTCGAATTTAGGGGCAAAATGTCTGGTCAGCAGTTGGGTAAATGGTTCCTCAATTAAAAAATTGACTGTTCTTAGATTCAGATCTGGGGGTGTGGTGGGATGGGGTGGGGAGAGAACAGAGGAGGAGTGTTTATTCATTGATCCAGTCCGGTCTTTGTCCTACTCTCCTTTGAAGAAAGTAATGTGAAAAGAGAATAAAGCTGCAGTGGGCACCAAAACTCAGAACATGGCATTCTGCTTAGGTGTTTTATCAAAAGGCTGACAGGAAGTCAAACTTATAAGAGAGAGGGAAGGAGTCTGAGGAAGGCAGGCCTTAGGAGGTCCAGGTAAGGAAACTAGGTAGCTGTGAGTCCCAAAGGAGCTGGTAAGCCAATCCTATAGACTGACTTATTACCGGGACTTTGCCTGTATGAAAAGTTCACAGTGGTAAAAACTGATAGTGGTGGTACAGGAGGTAAGAGGGACAGCAGGGGTGAGAGAACAGAGAGACTGCTGCCCTTAGGACTTGTAGGGTAGGAGGACATCTGCCTTAGATTTGGTCACTGTGCCCTATTCTTTCAACTTTCATGCTTTCCAAAGAAAAGAGATGGCTCAGTCTTCATCTCCTGCCTTGTTCCCAACATCTCACCAATCTTGCTTAGTAAATCTCCTAACAACACTTTGCCCCTTCACAGTGTGCTCTTTTACCTGGCAATTTTGCAGCTAGAAAAAGGCAGTTTGCTCTCTGACAGACAAATGTATGAGTCTGCTGAGAAATGTGGAAAAAGTAGGGATGTTCACATCCCCCATTTCCATTGAGGTAGTCATCTTCGTCAACATTATGGAAATAGTCATCTCAGCCCCATCCCACCCTCTCCCTCAAAATACAAAAGAACTATTTCTAAACAAGGACAACACTGTAACATTAAACATCTTCACATTCTGTAAACTGCAAGGAAATGCATCGGCTGCATTCACACAAAAGCATGTGCATCATGTTGAAGGCCATACATTCAACTCTGTCGTGAAATAAATATATAGAAAAATGAGGTTAAAAAACAGACAAACAAACAAAAACTCTTCTTGCTATGGAGGCAACTGGAAATGCTGCTTCACAGCCTCCATCTTGGTCTCTCCGGCTTTTCCCTCCAGAGCCTATCCTGCCCACCAGAGGCGCTGTGGTTGGCCCGAGGAGGATGCTGTGAACAGGTCATTCCTTGCCCACACTTGTCTTGCAGGAATGCAACACCACCTTAAAGAGGAGGGGTAGTTGCTCCAGGGGTACATTCACCATCTTTCCTGGAAACAAGGTAGAAGAAAAGAGTTAGCAGTGGCCACTAACAGAAGGGCAAGCCTTCCTCTTCCCAGGCTGGTAGAGGGTGAGCAGCGCCTTGATGAGCAAACTGGGGCAGGAGAAGGGCCAGAAACATCACAAAGGTCAGTCTGGGTTAGTGTCCTGACATCCAGACCTATCTTCATGCCCTAGGGGGCCTAGTAATGGTGCCGACGCATAATCATTCTACTTTCAGGGAATACTTTCTCTGTGGCAGGTGGTTAAATGCACTATCTCATTTAATTCTTACAATGTTTCTGTGAGAAATTACCCCCATTTTATAGATGAGGAATTTGAAATGGAGAGGCACTCCTAGGTGACTTTTTAGAGCTAAAATACCACAACAAACTTATATCCTGGTTTTTTTTCCCCTGGTAGATTCTCTAACTAGCATTCTATAACACACTGTACTTCAGAATAGTATAGTAGGCTAAAAAAGTCCTGGGGAAAAAGGACAAGAGGGTCACAGGGACAAATAAAGATGAAAGATTCAAGGATAAAAGAGTTTTACAGGCTGGGCATAGTGGCTCATGCCTGTAATTTCAGCACTTTAGCCGAGGTAGGAATCTAGGAGTTCGAGATGAGCCTGGGCAACATAACAAGATGTTGTCTCTACACAAAAATTAAAAAATTAGCTGGGTGTTGTGGTATACACCTGTAATCTCAGCTACTCTTGAGGTTGAGGCAGAAGGCAAGCCTGAGATTGAGATTGTGGTAAACTGTGATTGTGCCACTGTACTCCAGTCTGAGCAAAAGAGTAAGACCTTGACTCAAAAAAAAAAAAAGCTATACAGGTTTCTTTATTGAAGGACTTCTCAGGGAATATACTTTGTAAATACCTAAGACTATGGTTCTTCTCCCCGACAGCACCTTAAAGTCACCTGGGCAGTGGTTTAAAAATACTGTTGCCCAGGCTCCACCCCAAAACAAATCAGAATCTCTGGAGGTACAACCCAAACACTGGTATTTCTATAAAGCTTTCCAGGTGACTGAAAGTGCAGCTAGGATTGAAAACTCAGCTCTATGGTTTCCCTCTATTTCACAAAGGTTCTGATTAGTATCTCACTCAGCAGAAGATAGTTCAGAAAATGCTGAGACAAACTATCAAAATATCTCTAAAATTCCAGTAGTTTAGGTCCAGCTCACATCTGCTAGCCTGCTCTGTGGCCCAAGAAGTAGCAAAAAATTCCCATCAGATTGAACTTTTTTCCTTCAAAAGTTGTATCACTTTCTCTGGAATGTCTTTCTGTAGAATAAACAAAATGTATACTGCTGAGTTTTACAGGAACAATCCCAATCTAGAGTCAAACTCTGAGGTGCCCCTCAGTATACCCTGGACAGCTATAAACATGAATCTTTACTAAATGAAGTAAAGCAACAACAAAAATAAGCCAGAAATTAATATTGAGATGGAGCTATTTAAATGTCAAGAAGCTCAGAAGGGGTCAAGATCACATTCCAACACATACACACATGCATATACAAAATTTCCTTCGCGAAAATAGTATTTTATTTATTTGAGTCAGGGTCTCACTCTGTCACCCAGGCTAGAGTACAGTGGCACCAACACAGCTCACTGCAGCTTCGACCTTCTGGACTCAGGTGATCCTTCTGCTTCAGCCTCTCAAGTAGCTAGAACTACAGGCACACGCCACCACACCTGGCTAATTAAAAATTTTTTTTTGTAGAGATAGGGTCTTGCTATGTTGCCTAGGCTAGTCTCAAACTCCAGGGCTCAAGCGATCCCCTTGCCTCAGGCTGCCACAGTGCTGGGATTATAGGTATGAGCCACTGTACCCGGCCAAGAACAGGATTTTAATTATTTTTTTGAATAGGGGTCTTGCTCTGTTGCCTAGGCTGGAATGCAGTGTCACATTCACAGCTCATTGCAGCCCTGACCTCCTGGGCTTAGGTGATCCTTCTGCCTCAGTCTTCTAAATAGCTGGGACTATAGGCACGCACCACCAAGTCCAACTCATTTTTAAATTTTTTGTAGAAATGAGGTCTTGCTACATTGCCCAGACAAGTCTCAAACTCCTGGGTTCAAGCAATCTTCCTGTGTAAGCCTCCCAAAATGCTAGAATTAAAGGCATGTGCCACTACACCCAGCCTAAAAACAGGATTTTACTTATTTATTTATTTTTAAATATTTATTTTAATATTTTTGAGTCAGGGTCTCACTCTGTTGCCCAGGCTGGAGTGCAGTGGCACGATCACGGCTCACCACAACCTCAACCTCCTAGGCTCAGGCGGTTCTTCCTCCTCAGTCTCCTGAGTAGCTGGTGATACAGATTTTTCAGGTCAGCCTGGGCTTTGACAGTATCAGCCAGCTGAGCCCCAGAGAGGGTCAGCTCAAGGAGCTGGTAAGCCTAGCCCCAGAAGTGTTGGCTCTAATAGGCTGGCAAGCCAAGCCCTGGGAGTGTTGCTGGTTCGGTGGGCTGGCAAGCTTAGCCCCCAGAGTGTTGGCTCTCATGGGCTGGCAAGTCAATCCCTGAGAGTGTTACTGCTTCAGTGGGCTGGCAAGCCTATCCCCCGGAGTGTCTCAGCTTCAGAGTCTTGCCTTCTTCCAGCAGCTCTCCTGGTTCAGCCAGTTCCATCGGCTGGTAAGCCAGCCTCTGGGGTGCATGACTCTTCAGCTCTGATGATCTTTGCAGCTCTTCAGGTCAGGGTTCTTGTCTCGTGCCCAGGAAGAATGAGGGACACAGACAGCCGGAAAGTGAGAAAGCAGGATTTATTGAGAGGACAGAAAAGCTCCCACAGTGGGAGGGGACCCGAAGGGGTTGCCCAAAACAGGATTTTTAAAGATATCACTTTAAACAAATGGTCAGTCCCTGAAAGCCCATGGGCAATTCTATTAAATGAAGTTAATTTTTAAAATTGGGATTTAGGTTGGACATGGTGGCTCAAGCCTGTAATCTCAGCACTTGGGAGGCCGAGATAAGAGTATTGCCTTAGCCCATGGGTTCGAGACCAGTCTGGGCAAATGGTGAGACCTCATCTCTACAACAAATCAAAAAATAAGCTGGGTATGGTAGTGCGTGCCTATAGTTCTGGCTACTTGGAAAGCTGAAGTGGAAGGATCGCCGGAGCCCAGCAGGTCAATGCTGGGGTGGCCATGAGCATACCACTGTACTCTAGCTTGGGCGATGGAGTGAGATTCCAAATCAACAAAAAGACAAAATTGAGATTTAATTCACATATCAAAAAAATTTACATGTTTAAAGTATACAATTCAAGAAATAAAGTTAATTTGAGATACTCTAAGCTCCATTTCACCATCCATAGAATGGCCATAATATCACCAACCACCAGCCTTGTAAGGGTTGGTCTAAGATAAAATGATATAAGACCACAAAGCACCCAGCATATCAAAGCAGCTCAGGATGTGTTCATTTCTCTTCTCTACAAAGAAAACACAAATTTCTCATTACAACACAACTTTTTTGATGGCAAAGAGTAGTAATGTTTTTGCAGTTGATGATAGGGTGGAATGAGCATCTTGAAAACACTGCTGCCTCATTCCCTTCACAATCTAAGGAAAGCAAGGAAGAACTGGAAACCCCAGACCCAGAATATTACCTGCAATGTATCGAATCTCAGGTAAGCACATCATGAGATCAGGAAAGCGGTTTGGCTGATGTGTATACTTATATTCAGTGAAATCCTGGCAAATGTACCAATATCGCTTGTTCAACTGTTCCAGCTGTGAGGCACTGGTCAGACCCCTGATATCTGTGTGTAGGGGTGAGACAAAAAAACAAACGGGATGAGAGGGGCTTTCTAATGTGGAAGAAACACCAAATCCTTAAATATGTGCATCTTTCAGTGAAAAGTTATTAAACACTGTCACAGCAGGACACTTCTCTTTCTGATATGGAGGCCCTATGCTCTGGATAAGGGAGAGAAATACGATGGAGAAGAAAAAATAATATAGAAGATAGTAATTAGAGTGAACCCCTTGAGGGTTTAGATTGTCTTTCTCAACTTCATATCCAGTTCCCAAAATAGGGCTGGACACAAAACAGGCACTAGTGAAATGCTGAATAAATGACTGATTAACATACCTTTCCAAATTTAGCCTTCACAACACCTTTAAACTTGCCCTTTGTTGGAACCAATCAGAAACCTTACCAATACCACATACACGCACACACGCGTATGCCATGTGCCTTTGCTCTTCATATTCTTCCTGGGGTGTTCTTCCATTTTTTTTCTATATAGATTTCTCTCTGTGCTATCTCTCTATAAATAAAAAATGTCTTTTTTATATGTAGAATATGAGTATAAATATTCTGTATATAAATCTTACCCAGTCTTTGAGGCCCATCTCAGATTTCTTCTCCTCCAAAAAGTTGCTACTAATCTTCCCCCATCTGAGGTACAAGTAATGTGTAAAGTGCCATCAGAGTGTGTATTTCCTAAGGCCAGGGACCTAAGTTTTTACAGTGTCTTTAATGCTCTGCATTGGGCTTGGCTTACGGGAGGCATGCAGAACACCAAATAAATGCATGAATAGTGTACAAGCAGCAGGAAGTTTGGTCAGTGCAGGGGGAGAAGAGGCAAAGAGGAGGAGATCAAGAGTCTCTGGACTAGGAAACTAAACACAGGAAGAGAGCACTTTCGGTGCCACAGGCAGTAAAATAGTCTATTCCACTCTGGGAGTAGAGCACTCATATGCTACTTTGGATAAAAGAATACAAATTCTCGTTCCTATGCCAGTTACCAGCAGCTACCAAACACCACTTTGCAGGTAATACTCCACATAAATCACATCCGGCACTCTTCTAATTAAAAAGCCATGCTTGACGTGTGTGTATTTGTGTGTGTGTGTGTGTGTGTGTGTGTGTGTGTGTGTGTGTGTTTGTACGCCCCATTCTGTCCTGAGAGGGCTGTCAGAACCACTGCCAGCCTGTCGCAGAGGTCTTATCTCCAATAGTTTCATCAGTCACTCTGCTCTTCTTTGGTGCTGGTAAACTTGGTACATATTTTAAATGACGCATGTACTGTCCTTGATGTCTGTGTTTAAATGCATTAAAAGTGACTAAACAAAGTGAATCCTCTTCCTTCCTCTATGAGTTATAGGGAGTGTGGCATTTAGGTTTAAAGGAAAAAAAAATCCAAAGCATTCCCTGCACTGTAAAGGGGGAGGGTGATAACAAGGGGCAGCATAGGTCTTCTAAGACTGGTACCCACATCATGTGATAGATTCTGGGGGGTGGTCCTGAGGATAAAGAAGGGTAAAACAGGAGGGCAAATGTTCACTGACCAAAAAAATGAAAAAGTTCCTTTCCTACCACCAACCACTCACCTTGATTTAGGAAGTTAATTGCTTTCATGCAGGCATATTCCTCGTTGCTGACCTTTAGCTGATGGAATTTATGATATAGGTAGATGAGCCGTTCGATCACCTCCATCCCTTCATCACTAAATCTGAGGAACAGATACAGGTGTTAACAGTAGACTCAGATTATCGGTGGAGGCCAGGAAAGAGCAGACGGGGGCTCCTATAGCTCCTTACAGTAACGATGATAGGAAAGAGGCTGAGCTTGGGGGAAGTGGTATCCAGAGTCATTTGTAAAATACAGACAGATCCAAGGTTTGTCTACAGCCAATGCAGCTCATGCAAACTGTTGTTCCCAAGTGAGGCAGAGCCAATCAAATCTAGGTTAAAATCTACCTCTCTCACAAGTTTTGTGGTCTCCTCTGTAAAATGATAATGCTTGCCTGCTTGGAATAAAAAGGGCCAAAGGAAGTTTGGAATGTGAATGTAGAGAAATGTGACATTATTAAGATACTGCTATTGTTGAGATGCAGCCTCTAGTATCAGTGGCAGCTGTTATGGTGAGCTCCTGCCACACTGGAGAAAAGCTGGCTGTATGAACCCAGATTCACTATGTCCAGAAGGGCTGAGGTTACACATAGTGAAAACTGTTATTGGCATCTTTGACTTCAGCTTGGGAAAGAGGGAAACAATCAAGTTTCCATGCCCATGCACTGGGCACTTTATATGCATTATTTAAATTCTTTCAACCCTATGAACTAGGTGAAATAATCATCCCCATCGAACAGATGAAAAACTGAAGTTCAAAGAAGGGAGGGGACTGGCTCACAAGCACACAGCTAGCTAGTGGCAGAGTTAGAACCTGGGCTAACTCTCCAAGGCCTTGATTTTTCCGATATCTAAGGTGGCATCCCTTAGCAGAGGAGGCCCAATACTGGCCATGCTCCTTTCTTTGGGTTAGGAATAAGCTTCTTGGAGAAAGACTAACTTTTATGCAAAGGAGTCCTAAGTTAGGCCATCCTAGGGAAGTTTTTAAAAGCCCAATCTAAGTCATTCTGGAAGCTAGACAATGGGCCAAGAAGAGTTCCAGATGGGCCTTAGATATAACTCAGTCACAGAGAGAAGATGCTCTGCCCCAGGGCTGCTTCCTGGTGACATGTTCAAATCTGGGCACTATAGCCCTGTGCCAGGCCAAGAAGACCCATCTGGATAAGGTTCAGAACCCCTGGGGATGCACTATTGCTTTCTGGGCTTCATTGCTTTCTGCATTAACCATGAAGGCTTTGCTAGGCTTTGGCTTCCTGGGCATGCAGGACATTTTCTCTTCCCTGGGGAAAGCCTGGCTCTGGTTAGGGCCAGAGGTACTTGTATTTCTCAAGTACCAAGGGGAGCTGCAACAGCAGGGACAGTCAGCCCTCAGTATCCAAAGGTTCCATACTTGCAGGTTCCACCAACCGTGGATCAAAAAATGTTTTTTTAAAAAAACAATACAATGATAAAAAATAATACAAAATTAAAAATTACACTATAACAACTATTTACATGGCATTTATGTATTAGATATTATAAGTAATTCAGAGATGATTTAAAGTATATGAGAGGATGTTCACAGGTTTAATGCAAATAGCACCGTAAGGGGCTTGAGCATCTGTAGATTTTGGTATCATCAGGGGTCCTGAAACCAATCTCCCATGCACACCAATTACTTGCAATCTGAAACTCTGACCTCTCTGCCTCATGGCATGGTTCCCAGTCTGAGGTGAGACAGGATCAGGGGTGGGCAGTGTTTCTTCAGTTTGCTGATTTGAGATATGAAGGCTGACTTGGACTACAGGTGTGGCATGTGCACCGTGTCCAGCTCCCAAAGGCTTTTACAACTTTATCGATACATTCACAGACTGGATGACAGTCAAATCCATATTTAATAACCACTGTAACAACCTTTTGTACCATTTACTGAGTGTTTGCTACCTGCTGGAGACTTTATTCCACATACATTATTTTACTGGATACTGCTAATAAATCCACAAAATGGATATTAATAATAATCTCCTTTGTTTATAAGTAGAATTGACGGTTCAAAGAAGCTACTTATTGTGCCTCTATTACGTACACATGCATTCTTACATTTTATTCCTTTGATAAACTGGGAGATAAATACTGTCACCTCCCTGTTAGGGATGAGGAAACAGAAAAAGAGGTGACTTTCCCAAGGTTACAGAGTAAGTAAGTGGTGGTGAAGCCAAGGTTTACACTTACGTTTTCTAATTCCAAGCCTTTGGGCCTTTCTCAGTAGTACTACACTGTCCACCCCTGATCCTGTCTCGTTCTTAACTGCTAACTGAGGACCTCAGGAGCTCTGTGATCCCATAGCAACTCAGAGGCTGATAGGTTTGCTACAGTACACAGAATTGCTCCTGCAGTCCTTCCTAATGCTGAGACTTGCAGGAGGCAGTGTGCCTGAGAGTGAAGACCACGCCTCATCATAGTACTCTGTTGGCTACTTATGTTCTTTGAGAGGAAAAAAAGTTTTATTTATTTATTTTTGAGTTGGAGGCTCACTCTGTCGCCCAGACTGGAATACAGTGGCCGCTCCCGGCCACCACAGCCTCGACCTGCTGGGCTCGGCGATCCTTCTGCCTCAGCCTTCCAAGTAGCTGGAACTACAGGCGTGCGCTACCACACCCGGCTGATTTTTTGATTTATTGTAGAGATGAGGTCTCGCCAAGTTGCCCAGGCAGGTCTTGAACCCATGGGCTCAGGCAATCCACTCACCTCAGCCTCCCAAGGTGCGGGATTACAGGCTGAGCCACCGAGCCCAGCTAAAAGTTTTACTTTTTACTGCCAATTCCCTTCATATCTACTTGGAGGAGTGGGAATTAAATGGGGGTAGGGCATAAAAAAAGAGGATGCAAGAAGAGAAGCAGTGTCAGCATCTGTCTGGTGGCCGAGCAGTGTAGCAAGCAAAGAAAATGCTCTGTCCTTTAACCTCTTGTCCCAAGTGCTCACTCTGGCACTGCAGGACATGCAGGTGTGTAGCTATCAGCCAGACCTCTACCCAGCAGTGCCAAGCCTGTTCCTGGCTGAGTGGTGACCTGATCGACACAAAAGAGCTCCCAAGCGCCTGGCCTGTGCACATGCCCCAGATCTACCCTTTCTCTTGGGGACAGCACATCCCTCTTTTCTAAATTTATTACAGCAGGAGCCATCATGGACCCCCAGCAGCAGTGGGGGGGGTTGGCAGTCAGCCCAGCGGCCCCCACTCAATCTCCACAGCCTGACTGCAAAGCTTTCTTCCACACCCCGCATCCCATCCCTTGATAAACAAAGTTGTTCTCTGTTCCATGGGCCTGCTTTCTCCTGCAGCCGTGCCTCCTCCACATCTGCCCACTCCACAGTTCTGACGCCCCTGTATTCCCTGTCTACAAATTATCAGCATTCAAAGCCAGAAAGCTGGACAAACACACCCATTCTTCTTCTAGGTTCCTATTACACAAGCATGCTAGGACAAGGAAAACATTCCTGCCAGGATCCCCCAAACCACTGGACCATTCAGGCAGCAATTGAAGCTGACACTATATAAGTTATGTCCTACAAAGGGGGCTGAGAGACTCAGTTGTATCTTTTTCATTCAGCTAAATGCACCCACCCCTAGGAGTAGACATTAACCGACAACTACAGAGAAAATGCCATCTCAGCACCCATATACAGATTCCAAGATGAAAAGACTGTAGCTCCATGACAAAATTCAGAAAGTGACACCCTTTGAGAAAGTTTTGAGAGTAAGAATTTAGTATAAAGTAATGTTAAAGAGGCTGGACTTTGGAGCACAATAGACCTAAATGATAACCTTAACTTCATTTCTTTGTAGTTTTGTAGCCTTGAATTTTCACCTCTCTGAACCTCATGCTCCTTATCTCTAGAATAAGGACATTACTAAGTGCTGGTATCATAGAGTATTCAACAAATAACTTATGTATTTATTTTTATTTATTTTTTTTTTTGAGTTGGAGTCTCACTCTGCTGCCCAGGTTGGAGCTAATAACTTTTGTAAAGCACATAAGATGCAATTTGGCACAGTAAATACTCTAAAATTGTTCGCTATTATCATTATTAATAACATCATCATCACACTCATTATTGCAGCAGAAATATAAAAGATTGTGTTTCCTGAGCCTACGGTTAGGGTTCAGGCAGGGAAGCTGGAAGGGAACTTTCCAGAGATCTGGCAGAAAGGGAGCTAGCGCTTATGAAATAGAAGCGCCCATTAAAGCCCACGTAGCTCAAAGCATCTTTTCCTGAGAGTAAATGAGTCTTGATTAGGGCCAGGAGCAGTCACTGGCTGGTGCTACAACCTGCTTTAAATCAAACTCACCCAGCTCATTGTCTGTTAACAGTCTGATTAAGGAATATGGGCACCATAAATTTGATTCAATATTTGAGAAAAGGAGGTGGTCATGTATCATCTGGAAAAGCCTCGTGACAACAGGAACTCTCGCTCAAGAGCTGTGAAAAAGTAAAGACAGTTTGGGGGAGTGAGAGCAAGGCAGGAACAAGCAAGGTAGGAAAGAACTATGGCCAATTACAGACTCCACATCCTGTGTTTCTAGTAGAGTGGGTGCTGCTTTACAGAGATTTACCTGACTCCAGAGTTTCTTGCGCTTTCATTTCCCATGACTTCCTAGGCAATCCCACACACATGTCAGACTCCACAGGCACCCAAACCAAACTCAGAATGGTTCATCTCCCATCCTGTTTGTTTTCAGACTCCTTTATCTTGGCCAAGAGAATTGGTGCCCATCTGCTTGGCTAGTCCAAAAACCCTGCAGTCATTCCCACCGTTTGACATCCCATTGATGTTTCCTCTTGGACATCTCTTGGTGATGGGTAGCCTCAGTCTGAACTAGTAAATTCCAAGCAAACAGGGGGACTGGGGCTCCCTGGGCCAGGTCTGCAAACCCTGACAACACCAGAGCAGGCTGACTGCTATCCAAACACCCCTACATCCCAGAGTTATAGAGCAGGAGACAGGAGTTTGATGGAAAGAATGAATTAGAGGCTCTGGTCAAGGGGTTAGGTCATCTGTAAAATCAGATAGCTCTGCTTACAGGACAAAATGTCAGCTGGGTCCAAAACTCTGTCACTTATAGATCACTCTGAAGCCAGCAAACATCATTAATAAGGAAATATTAGAAAACCAGGGGATGGAGTCAGCACCCAGACTCCTCCCTCCCTCAGCTGTACAATGGGACCTTGAAGCCTTGAGCATTGCTCTCAGCGTGAGACTTGGCTTGTCTTTATGCCACAACTGGTGGCAGCAAAGAGGTACATCCCAATTCTGTGGAAAAAAGTATAGGGTTGGTACTGTACTCTCTCCAGTTTTCATCGATGGGCATCCTTTCTTTCCTCCTTTTTGGTGCCCTGGAATTCCATGACTTCCATTACTTTAAACTATCCAATAAAGGTGATTTATTGAAATGACTATCCATTCATCCATCTACCAATCCATCCATCCATCTATCTGAGTCATAGTCTTGTTCTGTCACCCAGGGTAGAGTGCAGTGGCAAGATCATGGCAGCACTGAACTCCTGGGCTCAGGCAATCCTCCTTCCTCAGCCTCCCAAGTAGCTGAGACTACTCATCACCACTCCTGGCTAATTTTCTGATGTTTTGTAGAGACGAGGTCTCGCTATGTTGCCTGGGCTTGTTTCGAACTCCTGGACTCCAGCAATCCTCTAACCTAGGCCTCCCAAAGTGCTTGGATTACAGGTGTGAGTCACCAAGCCTGGCTTGAAATGAACTTAAATATGATTTAAGCTTATAAAGCTTTTATATGGATAAATTAACAAGCCAGAAAAGTCTCAATAGATCATGTGTCCTGACTTTGAGGGCCACAAAATATGGTCATCACGTGCCCCAGATCTGTGAGTGAGTAAAAAGAAAGCTTGGACAGGCTGTGGAGCAGCAGGAAGGAAGATGGCCCAGGGAATACTGTCCAGTGGGATAAAACGTTATGCCAGAAAATGACAAGAAAAGCTCAGTCTCTTTGGCCCATTCTCTTAACATCTCACCACGTCTCAGATGCAATAAAAGAGCCTAAGTTTTGCAGTCAGGTGGGCCTAAGCTCAAATCCAAGTTCTGGATTAAAATCCAAAACCTTCAAGGGCAAATGTCTTTGAACTTCAGTTTTCTCCTCTATAAAACAGCTATAATGACACTTATAATGCTAGAGGTTGATATAAAGAAATAAGACATTATAAAATATTGAGCCTAGTGCCTGGCACATAATAAGTACCACAATGACTCCTAGGTCTCTTTCTTGGATTGTTAACCCCAGTTCAGAGCCCCTCTTGTCTTGTAGGCAGAGTTTAGGTTTTTGCTTTTCCCAGATACATTATCTATTCCAGTAATCCAGAAGTAATAAAAACAAGCACTCTGCTGAGCTTGACTACAATATTTATTCCTCACAACTACCTTGTTAGGGAGGTATTGTTATCACCCATTTTATAAACTCAGAACCTAAGGATCAGAGACTTGGCAAAGGTCACAAAGCTAGCTGGTGGAAGAGTAAGGATTCAAATCCAGGCCTATGTGGTTTAATGCCTGTCCTCTGAAGGGCCAGGCAACCCTGCCTTTCAGGGATGACCCAGATTTGGTTGCTTGGGATTTTCTCCCCAGTCAGGAGTCCTCACCTGTGTAGTTCTTCATCAGAGGGTGAGTACTTGGCGGTGACATCAGCCAGTTCCCCAAAGATCTGCTTGCTGTAAACGGTGAGGGAGGATAGCAGGATTAGCTCCTGCCATGTAGAGCTCAAGAGGCACGTGTAATCCTTGATTGAGAGCTCGCAGAAGAAAGGCAGTTTCTTGATCCAGGCAATCTGCCTAAAGAGCAGCTCATCGGCCAGGCGGCAAAGCAGGGCAAACAGCTCTGCCTGTGTCACAGCATATCTGGGGGTAGGGACAGGGGAAAGTCACTTCCACTGGCCAGAGGGTGAGGATGAGGGCACAGGGAGAGGATATTTCTAGGTTATGAAGGGTCTCTGGCAGTGGGCTCCTTGCCAGTGGATCTCCATTTCTGTTTGATTCAATTTTCTGGAGGTCAGCAGCAAGTTTAGGGATGGAGAGGCAGGTTTGATTAGAAAAGGTTGCTGAAGGGAAAAGAGGCTTAGAAATTTGTGCAATTATCAAGGAATATGACTTTTAATGATGGTATCCTCTAATGTTCAACATCTTGAGAGAAAATCCCAGCTACTCCTGCTCTGTGAGAACTCTAGTGGAGTGGATCCAGAGCCCACGCAATTCTGGGACTGGCATAAAAATGAGCCTCTGGTTCAGATGGCTGAAGAGAACAGAGAAAGTTCAGAAGCTTTTCCTGCTCTCACTGCACCCCCTGGTGGTGAGAGTCCAGGAACCAGAGTTGTTCTCTTCCTTTAAGCTTCGCTGGCTAGAAGGAGCAGGGCATTTCTCAACTCTGGGATAAAGGGGCCTCTGAGGCCACAGACTCAGGGTCTCAGCTTTCTTCCTCTCATGGACCCTCTTCCTCACCCATACATCCAGATTTATAAAGGTTTTGTGTGACCCTCTTGTGGGCGGATATTTTAATCTCTTCTTTGGAAACTGGATACTAGTTTAAGAAATCTCACGATACCTTCTAGGAGGGGTAAGCTTGATAGCAATAAAACAGCTCATGCTCTAGGCCAAAGGAATAATGGATACAGCAATGGGTGGGCCTGAAGGCTGAACTATCAACTACTCAGGTAAAGTTGACTGAAGACTGAAAGAGTATTCTTTTTTTTTTTGAGTTGGAGTCTCACTCTGTTGCCCAGACTGGAGTGCAGAGGCCGCTCACGGCCACCGCAGCCTCGACCTGCTGGGCTCCGGCAATCCTTCCACTCGGCCTTCCAAGTAGCTGGAACTACAGGCGCGTGCTACCACGCCTGGCTAATTTCTTTAATTTATTGTAGAGATGAGGTCTCCTCAAGTTGCCCAGGCAGGTCTCGAACCCACGGGCTCAGGAAATCCACTCACCTCAGCCTCCCAAAGCGCTGGGATTATAGGCTGAGCCACCGAGCCCGGTTTGAAAGAGTATTCTTTACACCCACTTAAGCATGCATCCAAAGCTGTCACATGCCACCAGGTTATTCACGGGTATGTTGGCTAGGGGTGCAGATAGGTCATAACCTGTTAGGGCCTTGTTAAGGAGCCTAGATTTTTCCTCAGATGCTTGAGTCATTATCCCTGACTCATTTTTAAGCCGGGAGTATAGCAGCCAGGGGTACAGGTAGGTAGGGACACTCTGAGACTACAAGGGGCCAAGCAGGGCAGAGCTCACTCACCCATCTTCAATCAACATGGGCGTGCCCAATGGCTCCAGGTCCTCGGCTGACACCAGCTGGTGAATCAGACTGTATGACTGGGGATCCAGGCTGCGAGCTTGTGGGGGCAGAAGTGGCGAGTGGCCAGAATAGCTAAAAAGGTGTGGTATGTATTGATAATGTGGAGGCACAGATATTCCCATGTACTGTTCCCTGAATGCCATGAATCCATTGAGTTCCACAGACCTACTGAAGAGAAAAGTCTTGTATCAAGAGGAGCCATGGCAGGTCTAGTAGTTACTCAAAGGAAATGAGCCAGAAGGTGACTCAGGTGTAATTTGGCCATGAAGTCTGGGTCTTCATCAAGCCAGGGGACATAATTAATGGTTATGTGCATGTCTCTCCTTTTAGATTCCCATCTGTGCAATAAGGATTCTTTTTTTTTTTTTTGAGTTGGAGTCTCACTCTGTCGCCCAGACTGGAGTACAGTGGCACGCTCCTGGCCACTGCAGCCTCGACCTGCTGGGCTCCGGCGATCCTTCTGCCTCAGCCTTCCGAGTAGTTGGAATTACAGGCATGTTCTACCATGCCCAGCTGATTTTTTTATTTATTGTAGAGATAAGGTTTCGCCAAGTTGCCCAGGCGGGTCTCGAACCTACGGGCTCAGGCAATCCACTCATGTCAGCCTCCCAAAGCGTGGAATTACAGGCTGAGCCACTGAGCCCGGTGCAATAAGGATTCTTATGGATGCATGAATGCTGTGCTTACCTTACCATTGGACACCCAGTTCCTGGCAGAGTAGGTACTGAATAACTACTGGTTGAATGAATTATTTGTATGGGTGCCATACCTGGGGAGTTTTTGATGGATACTTGTAGACTATGATGACAAAAGTAGGTGGTTACATATTTTACTGGTAGAAAAACTAAGGCACAGACAGACGAAGTGCCTTGCTAGGTTGCAAAACAAATTCAGTACCTGGCAAGGAACCTGACTTTTAAAAAAATCCTCTAGCTTTTACATAGATGTATCCCCTACAACTAGGAGTGGCCAAATCCAGCTCACCACCTATTTTAGTAAATGAACTTTTATTGGAACACAGTCATACTCACTGATTTATACACTGTCCATGGATGCTTTTGCACTACACAGGCAAAATTGAGCACATGAAACACAGAGTAAATCCAGGTTTGCAAAGTAGAAAATATTTACTATCTGGCCTTTACAGAAAAAGTCTGTCAAACCTCATCCTATAATAAAAGTTTCTGGGAAAAAGAAACCTTCCCTGGTAGGTGGTGCCTTTATTTCACACCCAATAACTAAACTAAAGATAAATTGCTTGAGTTTCTAAATTTATATTCTCTGATAGCAGCAAATCTGACAGGCTAATTAAAAAGCCTTCAAAGTTAAAAAAAATACTTTTTTTTCCCTGAATCGAAGTGTCACTCTGTAGCCCAGGCTGGAGTACAGTGGCACCATCACAGCTCAATGCAGCCTCGACACCTGGGCTCAGGTGATCCTTCTACCTCAGTCTCCTGAGTAGCTGGGACTATAGGCATGCACCACCAGACCTGGCTAATTTTTAAATTTTTTATAGAGATGAGGTCTTGCTATGTTGCCCAAGCTGGACTCAAACTCCTGGACTCAAGCAATCTTCCCACCCTGGCTACCCAAAGTGCTGGGATTATAGGCATGAGCTACTGCGCCCAGCCCAATGTTTCTTAAAATTTATAAAAATTAAAACTTGGCCGAACTCAGTGGCTCAGCCTGCAATTCGGTACTTTGGGAGACCAAGGTGAATGGATTGCCTGAGCCCGTGGGTTCGAGACCCGCCTGGGCAAATTGGTGAGACCTCATCTCTACAATAAATCAAAAAAATAGCCGGGCATGGTAGTATGCGCCTGTAGTTCCAGCTCCTTGGAAGGCTGAGGCGGAAGGATCACCGGAGCCCAGCAGGATGAGGCTGCGGTGGCCAGGAGCGTGCCACTGTACTCCAGTCTGGGGGACAGAGTGAGACTCCAACTCAAAAAAAATAAAAAATTAAAAAATTAGCCGGGCTCAGTGGCTCAGACTGTAATCCCGTGCCTTTGGGAGGCTGAAGTGAGTGGATTGCCTGAGCCTGCGGGTTCGAGACCCGCCTGGGCAGCGAGACCTCATCTCTACAATAAATCAAAAAATCAGCCGGGTGTGGTAGCGCACGCCTGTAATTCCAGCTACTTGGAAGGCTGAGGCGGAAGGATCACCGGAGCCCAGCAGGTCGAGGCTGTGGTGGCTGGGAGCGGCCACTGCACTCCAGTCTGGGCGACAGAGTGAGACTCCAACTCAAAAAAAAAAAATTAAAAAATTAAAATTAAAATTAAAACTTTGAGCCGGGCTAGGTGGCTCAGCCTGTAATCCCGCACCTTTGGGAAGCTGAGGTGAGTGACTGCCTGAACACGCGGGTTCGAGACCCACCTGGGCAGCAAGACCTCATCTCTACAATAAATCAAAAAATCAGCCGGGTGTGATAGCGCATGCCTGTAGTTCCGGCTACTCGGAAGGCTGAGGCAGAAGGATTGCTGGAGCCCAGCAGGTCGAGGCTGCGGTGGCCGGGAGCGGCCACTGCACTCCAGTCTGGGCGACCGAGTGAGACTCCAACTCAAAAAAAAAAAAATTAAAACTTTGACTTGTGATGCAGAGAAAGTATCATTTAATTCAATATTGTCAAAGTGGGGTTTATTTCAGTGATAACTAAGAGAAAAGAACTACATTCAAAATGTTACTCTGTTAGGTGAATAATGTATGGGCGTAGATAGAAGCTATAGTACTTTATCAGTCTGTAGAAAAGACCACTGACATTTTCAAGGTGAAGATTCTGCCACTTCTAGTTGTACAAGTTTCAAGTGGGCTGGGAAACATTGCTTTGAATCATGCTGGCCCTTGCCCCAAGAGTCTGAAAACAGAGTACAATGGCTGAGATAGACTGGCAGGGATACTAGACCAGAGGTTCCTTGTGGGCATGCCCTTTGTGGGGGGGGGAGTCCCTAGAGGATGATGCTGGTTTGCCTTAAAGCTCACCTGGAAGACAGCGTGGAACCTGGTGAGGGCTGGTTGCTCTCTGAAGCCCTATTCCCCGGGGGAACTGTGGTCGCTGTCACCATGGTTGCTCCAGTGATTGGCCTCTTCCTCAAACTCCTGCCCAGACATGATCCTTTCGATTTCTTCTTCTGATATCTTTGACAAGGAATCAATACATATTAGATTGAGTGCTCAGGGCACTCTCTGTTCCTTCTGTAGGAATGAAAGCTTATTTAAATCTCATGGGATTTCCCAGAATTATCTAAAGATAAACCCACATTCTCTCTCCTCCACCCCTTACTCCAGGCTTCTCACTAATCTTTTTTTTTTTTTTTTTTTGAGTTGGAATCTCACTCTGTCACCCAGACTGGAGTGCAGTGGCTGCTCCCAACCACCGCAGCCTCGACCTGCTGGGCTCTGGCGATCCTTCCTCAGCCTTCCGAGTAGCCGGAATTACAGGCACGCACTACCATGCCCGGCTGATTTATTTATTTACTTATTGTAGAGATGAGGTGTCACCAAGTTGCCCAGGTGGGTCACGAATACCACTCACTAATCTTAGGACAGCTTGACTGCTTGCCTCCCAGCACCATGGCCCATCATGCTCTTCCTCTTCCTCATTTACCCTATTCTCAAGCCACAAAACCTCTAGGTTTTTCTATACTTCTCTTTGTCCTTGAGTCTATTCTTTCCTAATCCTGAAACATCATTCCTCGATGACAATTTCCTACCTGCCCTTTATTTATTTATTTATTTTCTGAGTTGGAGTCTCACTCCGTCACCCAGGCTGGAGTGCAGTGGCATGCTCACGGCCACCCCAGCTTTGACCTGCTGGGCTCCAGTGATCCTTCTGCCTCAGCCTTCCAAGTAGCCGGAACTACAGGTGCGTGCTACCATGAGCAGCTAATTTTTTTATTTATTGTAGAGACAAAGTCTCATCAAATTGCCCAGGTTGTTCTTGAACCCATGGGCTTAGGCAATCCCCTCACCTTGGCCTCCCAAAGTGCTGGGATTATGAGGCTTGAGCCACCATGCCCAGTCCCTATTGTGCTTTAAGACCCAACTCAAATGTCAGCTCCTTTGTAAAGCTTTCTACCACCACCTAGACATAATTTTAGCTCCTTCTTCTACCAACTCATAATTCTGTATATTCTAGAAGAGGCGGATAACATAGTAGTTGAGGGTATGAATTTGGGAGCTAGACTACCTTTGTTCAAATCCAGGTTCTGCCACTTCTAGTTGTATAACAGTCATTTAACTATTTGAACTTAAATTCCCTTATTTGTATGACAGAAAGAATATTATCTACCACAGGATAGTTGAGAGGATTAAATTACTTAATACATATCAAATATTTAGAAAAGGGCAGGGACACAGCAACAATTATGGAGGGCCTGATAATGACATCATTATCATTGTTATTTTTGTAGCACTTATGGTAACGAATCATAGAAATACCCTCTACAAAACCTAAGACCATGATTGGACCTATAAAAGAGTAAGTGCTGGGCTCGGTGGCTCAGCCTGTAATCCCGCGCCTTTGGGAGGCTGAGGTGAGTGGATTGCCTGAGCCCGCGGGTTCGAGACCCGCCTGGGCAGCGAGACCTCATCTCTACAATAAAACAAAAAATCAGCTGGGTGTGGTAGCGCATGCCTGTAATCCCAGCTACTGGGAAGGCTGAGGCGGAAGGATCGCCGGAGCCCAGCAGGTCGAGGCTGCGGTGCCCAGGAGCGGCTGCTGCACTCCAGTCTGGGAGACAGAGTGAGACTCCAACTCAAAAAAAAAAAAAAAAAAAAAAAAGAGTAAGTACTCAGGAAATGCATGTTAAGTACCAACCATGTACTTTCCATGGATTTGTTTTTTGTAAGAAAGACATTCCTAAACCTATTAAATAAAAGAATAAATTGCAGCTCACACAAGTGAACTGACTAGCCCAAGATCACACTGTGTGTCCATATCCGGACAGGAGTTTGAGGAAGAGGCCAAAGTATCCAAGTATTCAGTCCAGTGCTCTAGCTACTATACCAGAAAGGGAGTGAGTGAATAAACTTTAACCCAGAGTTGAAGATTAACTGGCTAAATGCGGCACATAGAATGAGAGGGAGTGCTAAGGAGGAGGGGCCAGATGTATTTATATTTGTTGTTCCTATGGAAACCTGGGAGGACATTTTCTTCCAAGTCTAACTCAAATCTACATACTTCTTTATTCCAGCAGCTTATGAGAAAACCTTGAGTTGCTACAATCATAAATTAAGGAGCATTCAGAACTAGAACTCAGCTAGTACACAGGACTTGAAGGGGGAAACAAGAAACACTTGACTGGTGCATTGAGTTGAATAGTTGGTCTGAAATAGGTTGGATTACATATTAAATTAGAAGGTTTGTTTTTTTTTTTTTAATTCAGTCACATATAGCAAACAAACAATCTTTCTCTTAGGAGTCCTTAGAACTCTGAAATCATTATTTGCATTTTACAAGACATGTGAAGGCAAATTGTGCCATCAAACTGCAAGATGTTTACTGAGGCTCTGACTGATGCAGCTTCAGTGATGGAGGTGAGAGTAAGACCAGAGCTTGGAAGGCATGGAGGTACCTGAGTTGGGTGAAAAGGACCAGTCCTGGTGAAGAAATCTCACTCTAGCTAGAAGCCTAAGTCATACTGCACCTGTCTCTCCTGTGGGTCCCATGCAACACTGGGCAATTACTGATGACTAAAAAGGACGGAACATTTTGGGAGTGCTTGAACCTGGGTTCAAATCTCATTTGTCACCTTCTAGCTGAGTAATGTTGGGCAAGTCACTCAAGCTCTCTGGGCCTCAGCTTCTTCATTTGTAAAATGGGATAATATTATATTCTCCTGTAGCTCATAGTTACCTCACAGGATGCTTGAACAAAGAAGTATGCAGGTTGAATCATATAGACTTGGGAGGCTAATCCAAGATAAAGTTATAAAGTGCAGGCGCATAATAGGTGCTCAATAAATGGATGATTAAATACAGTTAATAACTTGTAGATCACAGCTCTGCCTAACACAACATCTATAAACAGTTAAAGACTGAAAGGATATGCCCAGCATCAAAAAGTCCAATGCAGTGATAGGTGAAATAGGTTTATCTGAGCATTGGCACCTTCGGTTCTGGAGAGAACACAGAGTACGGAGATGTAAGGGACTGAAAATTTTCTGCACAGTAGGGGAGTCATAAGGGCCAGTTAAAAACATTAGGTACTATTGAGGAAGGGTCTTTGTTAAGGAAATATTTAAGAATTCTCTCCAATGGGCTGAGCACAGTAGCATATGCCTGTAATCCCAGCACTTTGGGAGGCCTAAGCAGGTGGATTGCTTAAGGCTAGGAGTTTAAGACCAGCTAGGGCAACACAGTGAGATCTCATCTCTACAAAAAAATTAAAAAGAAAAAGTGAGTCAGGCAAGGTGGAGCAGGCCTACAGTCCTAGCTACCTGGGAAGCTGAGGCAAGAGAATCCTTGAGCCCAGGAGTTGGAGGCTGCTGTGAGTTATGATTGTGCCACTGTACTCCAGATGACAGAGTGAGACTCTGTCTTAAAAAAAAAAAAATCCAGCTCGGCAGCTCAGCCTGTAATCCCGCGCTTTGGGAGGCTGAGGTGAGTGGATTGCCTGAGCCCGCAGGTTCGAGACCCGCCTGGGCAACTTGGCGAGACCTCATCTCTACAATAAATCAAAAAATCAGCTGGGCGTGGTAGTGTGCGCCTGTAGTTCCAGCTACTTGGAAGGCTGAGGCAGAAGGATCGCTGGAGCCTAGCAGGTTGAGGCCGCGGTGGCCGGGAGCAGCCACTGCACTCCAGTGTGGGTGACAGAGTGAAACTCCAACTCAAAAAAAAAAAAATCCTTCCAATGGATAAACTTTCTATTGCATCTAAACATAGAAAAATGAATATAAATAAAGGTCATATATGAAAAGCCCATAGCTACTACCATACTCGGTGAAAATGGTGAAAAACTGAAAGCTATTCCTGTAAGAAGAAGGATGTCTATTCCTGCCTATTCTATTCAGCATAATACAAGTGCTAGCTAGAGCAATTAGGCAAGAAAAATAAATAAAAGGCATCCAAACTGGAAAATAATTTATATTATTTTTTTTAAATCCCCAGTAAAAATCCACAAGTAAAAGTATTCACATACACACAAAAAATTGTTAGAATAATAAACAAATTAAGCAAAGTTGCAGGATATAAAATCAATGTGCAACAATCAGTTGCTTTTCTTTTTTGAGTTGGAGTCTCACTCTGTTGCCCAGACTGGAGTGCAGTGGCACACTCCCAGCCACCGCAGCCTCGATCTGCTGGACTCCGGCGACCCTTCCACCTCAGTCTTCCAAGTAGCTAGAACTACAGGCATGCGCTACTACACCCGGCTAATTTTTTATTTATTGTAGAGATGAGGTCCTGCCAAGTTGCCCTGGTGGATCTCAAATCTGCGGGCTCAGGCAATCCACTCGCCTCGGCCTCCCAAAGTGCTGGGATTACAGGCTGAGCCACCGAGCTTGGCCAATCAGTTGTGTTTTTATATACTACCAATAAACAATCCAGAAAAGGAATTAAGGAAACAATCCCACTTACAACTGCATTAAAAAGAATGAAATACTTAGCAATAAACTTAAGGAGGTGAAAAACTTGTACACAGAAAACTACAAAACAGCTGCAAGAAATTAAAGACACAAACAAATGGAAAGACATCTCATGTTTATGAATTGGAAGATATCATGTTGTTAAAATGTCCATATTACATAAAGCAATCTACAGAATCAATTTAATTTCTATCAAAATCCCAATGGTATTTTTTGCAGGAAAAGAAAAAACAATCCTAGAATTCATATGAAATCATAAAGGACCCTAAATAGCTAGAACAACCTTCAGAAAGAATGACAAAGCTGGAGGTCTCACACTTTCTGACTTCAAGATAAATTACAAAGCTATAGTAATCAAGACAATGTGGTACTGGCATATGGATGGACATATTGATTGATGGAACAGAATAGAGAGCCTAGAAATAAACCCACATGTATATGGTCAAATGATATTTGACAAAGGTGCCATTACTCTACAACGGGGAAAGAATAGCCTTTTCAACAAATAGTTCTGAGAAAACTATATCCACAAGTAAAAAAAATGAAGTTTGACCCTTATTTTATATCATACACCAAAATCAACTCAAAATACATTAAAGACTTAAATATAAGAGCTGAAACTATAAAACGCCTAGAAGAAAACACAGAGGAAAAGCTTTATGACATTGGTCTTGGCAATAATTTCTTGGATATCATACCAAAAGCACAGGTAACAAGAGCAAAAACAGACAAGTGAAACTACATCAAACTAAAAAGCTTCTATGCAGCAAAGGAAACAAGCAATAGGGTGAAAAGGCAACCTATGAAATGGGAGAAAATATTTGCAAATTATACATCCTATAAGCAATTATTATGCAAAATATAAAAGGAGCTCCTATAACTCAATAACAGCAATGACAAAAACAAAAAACCCAAACAAATAACTGAATTAAAAAACGGGCAAGAGACTTGAACAGACATTTCTCCAAAGAAGACAAATGACTGGTATGTATACCGGGGGATCCAAAAAAACCCAAATTATTTTTTGGAGGGTGGGCCCCTTGTAGTACAGGCTTCTCCCGCTAGGCAAGTGTCCTAGGAACCCAATGACATCTGTGTGCCAACTAGCACCACTGTGAGAGACTGCACTCAGCTTCAGTGATTTTTAAAAGTTTTTAGATTCTTTCAACATGTTTGCCCATTTCAAGACAGGTGATTGACAAGTGCACCTGCTCACATGGCAGTGAATGTCCAGCAGTTTTTGACCAAAACATGTAAGAATACACAATTTTTATAAATACATTCTCATTTTTTTGAGATATCTCTTCATCAGAAAAGATATACATCACTAACCATCAGGGAAATGCAATCAAAATTACAAGATATTATCTCCCATCTATTAGTGAGAGACAAACTACAAAGCAGTTTGTGTCTTTAACAAACATCTGTTATAATGTCCATTATCAAAACCCCCAGAAAATAACAAGTGTTGGAGAGGATGTGAAGGGATTGAAACTCTTATATACTGTTAGTGGGAATGTAAAATGACTCAACCACTATGTAAGACAGCATGGAGGTTCTTCAAAAATCTGAAAATAGAACTATCATATGGTCCATATGGTCTAACAGTCCACTTCTGAATATTTATCTAAAAGAATTGAAAACAGGCCAGGCTCGGTGGCTCAGCCTGTAATCCCAGCACTTTGGGAGGCCGAGGTGAGTGGATTGCCTGAGCCCGCGGGTTCGAGACCCACCTGGGCAACTTGGCGAGACCTCATCTCCACTATAAATAAAAAACTAGCTGGATGTGGTAGCGCGCGCCTGTAGTTCCAGCTACTCGGAAGGCTGAGAAGGAAGGATCGCTGGAGCCCAGCAGGTCGAGGCTGCGGTGGCCAGGAGTGGCCACTGCATTCCAGTCTGGGCGACAGAGTGAGACTCCAACTCAGAAAAAAAAAAAAAAGAATTGAAAACAGATCTCAAAGAGATATCTGCACTTCCATGTTCATTGCAGCATTATTCAAAATAGCCAAGAGGTAGAAACAACCTGAATGTTCAATGACAGAGGAATACATAAAGAAAACATTGTATTTACGTACCAACAGATTTTTTAAAATTTTTAATGTAATTAACTAAATTATTTTTGTCTACTTACCAGGGATGTGAAGGCACCCAGGACTACCTTGCCATCCAATTGTGGCTTTCAAGGGGAGTGTGACCAATTAGAGACAGGCAAAAGGAGCACAACACATGGCACTACATCCTTCCTGCCCCCTTATTTATTTTTGAGTCAGGGTCTCACTTTGTTGCCCAGGCTAGAGTGCAGTGGCACCATCACAGCTTACCACAGCCTGACCTCCCTTAGGTGATCCTTCTGCCTCAGCCTCCTTAGCAGCTGGGACTATAAGTATGTGCCATCATGGTCAGCTAACTTTATAAAAAATTTATTTGTGCCGGGCTCGGTGGCTCAGCCTGTAATCCCACGCCTTTGGGAGGCTGAGGTGAGTGGATTGCCTGAGCCTGCGGGTTCGAGACCCGCCTGGGCAGTGAGACCTCATCTCTACAATAAATAAAAAAAAATCAGCCGGGCGTGGTAGCGCATGCCTGTAATTCCCGCTACTCGGAAGGCTGAGGCGGAAGGATCGCCGGAGCCCAGCAGGTGAGGCTGCGGTGGCCGGGAGAGGCCACTGCACTCCAGTCTGGGCAACCGAGTGAGACTCCAACACACACACACAAAATTTAAAAAATAAACTTATTTGTAAAGACAGTTTTGCTATGTTGTCCAGGCTTATCTCAAACTCCTGGTCTCAAGCAATCCTCCCACCCTGACCTCCCAAAGTGCTGGGATTGCAGTCGTGAGCCACTCTGCATGGCCAAGTCTTTAAAAAGAAGGAAATTCTGTAATGTGCTACATACCAAGGATGAACCTTGATGACTTTATGCTAAGTGAAATAAGCTATAAATACTGCATGATTCTACTTTATGAGGCATCTAAAGTAGTCAAACTCTTAGAAGCTGAAAGTGGAATGATGGTTGTCAGGGGCTGGAGGAAAAGGAAAATGAGGAGCCACTATTCAATGGGTATAGTTTCAGTCATACGAGATGAAAAAGATCTTAAGATCTGCTGTATAACAATGTACATATAATTAACAATATTGTACTGTACACTTAAAATTTATTGAGGTAGATTTCATGTTACATGGTGTTTACTACAATAAAAAAGGACAGTTTTTAGTCCAGATCAACATAAATGAATTTACAAGAGATATGACTTAAATAACAAGAATAAAAATGTTTGATTTGAAAAATACAGTAGAGTTAGGAGTTTTACCCACCCATACCCTGACTGAGTGCATAAGTATACCAAGTTCATGTGACAGGAAATCTTCTGTAAGTTGTGTCTCAAAAGAACTCTGAACTCTTGTCTTTCATTTTTCACATTTAATTGGCTAAATCCTATCAATTTATCCACTACATATTTTTTGAATCTATTCCTGCCCTTCAATCTGCATTGTCACTGCTCTGCTTCAAACTATTATCTGTAACTCTTGCCTGGACTTCTGCAAACCTTTCTAACTGCTTTCTCTCTCCCTCAGTCTCACTCATCCTCACCCTACTCCCCACAAACCATTTCCACAGCTAGAATGATCTTTCTAAGATGCAAATCTGAATATGTCCCTCTCTGTACTGAAAACCTTTTAGTGGTTGCCTCTTGGTCCACACCAGTAATTCTTAAGGCATGCCCCCTGCCTACTGGTGTGCTGAAGGATTCACTTGACAAGTCATAAATAGATCCCATTTCCCATCTACATGAAGTTCTTCTATTGGCAGGTAAGAACAAGTGGTATAGGCTGGTCCTATAGAGATTTTACCTAAGGAGCTAAAGTCAAAGATAGTAGAAGGTTACCCTTTAGGGAACTGACTGCAAATTCAAGGAATCTGCCTTATCTCTTGCCACTCCACTACATGTGCTCAATGCTCTCGCTTGACTGAAGAAACTCCTTGTCATTCCTTAAAGATTTATCTTTAGAGTTGGGTACAGTGGCTCATACCGGCAATACCAGCACTTTGGGAGGCCAAGACAGGGGGAATCTCCTGAGACCAGCCTGAACAACATAGTGAGATTCCTCTTCATAAATAAAAAAATTAGCTGGGCGTGATGGTGTGCACTTGTAACCCCAACTACTCAGGATGGTAAAGCAGGAGGATCACTTGAGCTCAGGAGTTAGAGGCTGCAGTGAGATATGATCATGCCTAGATAGCAGAGTAAGACCCTGTCTCAAGAAAAAAAAGAAAAAAGAAAAAGATTCTTTCTCTGGTCTTTGTATAATCTATTTTGTCTAGCACGAATAAAAGATGCCTGGCTTCACAGTCCTTCCTAACACAGCTAATTCTTCCTCCTCCTTCAAGACTTAGTTCAAACTTTTACCTTCTCCAGAAAGCCTTTCCTGAGTCTCTAGTCCCCAGTCATGGTTCTAACCTGAACAGAAGTCCCTCTTTCTGTACTCCATGGGCATATTCCATTATCTCTTACTATACTATGATGTCTGTTACATATCTGTCTTTCCCCTTAGACTGAATTCACAGTATAGGGCCTAAAAGAGTAGGAATAGTAAATGTTCGTGGGATTGAGCAGGGTATTATCATTCCTACCTTACAAATAAGATTTTTTTTTTTTTAAGTTGGAGTCTCACCCCATTGCCCAGGTTGGAGTGCAGTGGCATGCTCACAGCCACTGCAGCCTTGATCTGCTAGGCTCAGGTGATCCTTCTGCCTCAGCCTTCCAAGTAGCTGGAACTACAGGTGTGTACCATCAAGCCCAACTAATTTTTTTAATTTATTTATTGTAGAGACAAGGTTTTGTCAAGTTGTCCAAGCTGGTCTTGAACCCCTGGGCTCTGGCAATCTTCTCGCCCTAGCCTCCCAAAGTACTGGAATTACTGCTTTGAGCCACTGCGCCCGGGCTACAAATAAGATTTATAATATTCTGCTGATATATCTTTAGATGAAATGAATAGTAAAGTAGTCTTGCTAACTTCTGCCGGCTAAGTTATCTATACAACCTTAAGTGATTGACAAAAAAATCCTCTGCGTGGTTTTTTTTTTTTTTTTTTTGAGTTGGAGTCTCACTCTGTTGCCCAGACTGGAGTGCAGTGGCCACTCCCAGCCACCACAGCCTCGACCTGCTGGGCTCCAGTGATCCTTCCGCCTCAGTCTTCAAAGTCGCTGGAACTACAGGCGCGCACTACCACGCCTGGCTAATTTTTTTTGATTTATTGTAGAGATGAGGTCTCGCCAAGTTGCCCAGGCGGGTCTTGAACCCGCGGGCTCAGGCAATCCACTCACCTCAGCCTCCCAAAGGCATGGGATTACAGGCTGAGCCACCGAGCCCAGCTACTCTGCATGGTTTTAAAACCAGAATTGGGTTCACTGCCTGTGAAACACTTAGGAAAGGTTGAGAAATCACAAGAAGAACTTTAATTATTACCTTATACATTTCATATTTTCAAAGCACTTTCACATCCAGATCCTAAAAGCAGTTTTACAGGAATGCAAGCAAAGATGGCTCCCCCCAAAAGGATCAAGGTGAGCAGCTCTAGGAGCATTTGGAGTTCTGGGCTTCCAGAATGGACCACAGAGAGTGAGGCCTAGAACTCACCTGGACTGGCCCAATGCTCTTATTCCGGCCTCCAGGCATGCCATCTTCTCTGATAGCTGAAAGGAAACATAGTCAAGAAAGATAGTCAGAAGCATACTCACAAAGAATAAAAAGAGAACTTATTTGGCCAAAACCACAAGGTAGCCTTAAACACAAGTCTTTCTGGACTTTTTTCATTAATTAGATTTTCAGATTTTTTTATTTTAAGTTTTTAGATAATTTAGATTTTTTACCTCGCTGGTCCCTTCCTGCAAAGGCAGTCAGTAGTAGAGCTTCTTTGCAGTTGAAGGAGCTTACTTGGCATTTTCTAACTATAAAAATCATTCTTTAAATACTAGCAGCCTCACTAAGAATAACAACTACTAATTTTATTATCATCACTGTTTATGGAACACTTATTATTGGGGCACAGAGAAGAAACCCCTGATTTGCAATTACAGTAGGACCCTAGTAATAGGCAAAGCTTTCTGGAAAAGACAACATCTGAACTGAATCTTGAAAGTTAGGAAAAGGGTGCTTCAGGTTGAGTGAATAGTGTACAGAAAAGTTGCAAGTTTTTTTTGTTTTTTGTTTTTGAGTTGGAGTCTCACTCTGCCGCCCAGACTGGAGTGCAGTCGCACGCTCCCTGCCACCGCAGCCTCGACCTGCTGGGCTCCGGCGATTCTTCCGTCTCAGCCTCCCAAGTAGCCAAAACTACAGGCGTGCACTATTATGCCCAGCTAATTTTTTATTTATTGTAGAGTCGAGGTCTCGCCAAGTTGCCTGGGTGGGTCTCCAACCCATGGGTGCGGGTGCAGGCAATCCACTTGCCTCGGTCTCCCCAAGTGCTGGGATTACAGGCTGAGCCACCAAGCCCGGCCAAAAGTTGCAAGTTAAAACTAAGAATGGCCTTTGGGAGGCTGAGGTGAGTGGATTGCCTGAGCCCGCGGGTTCGAGACCCGCCTGGGCAACTTCGCAAGACCTCATCTCTACAATAAATCAAAAATCAGCCGGGCGTGGTAGCACACGCCTGTAGTTCCAGCTACTTGGAAGGCTGAGGCGGAAGGATCACAGGAGCCCAGCAGGTCGAGGCTGCAGTGGCCGGGAGCGGCCACTGCACTCCAGTCTGGGTGACAGAGTGAGACTCCAACTCAAAAAAATAAAATAAAATAAAAATAAAACTAAGAATGGCCTGTTCTTTCTAGGGACTTCCAAGTGGTTTAACCTGGCTAAAATACTGGGGAAGGGTGGGTTACCACAGGGAAGAGTAGCAAGAGATGAGGCTGGGGAGACCAACTGTGGCCAGATTATAGAGCCTTCAACACAAGGCTGGGGGTATAAACTTTAGCTGACGAGTTTGAAGACAAGAAGAAATGCAGGAAAGCATTGTAGTCATGCTGGAGTTTTTGAAAAAATCTTTGTGACAACCACTATGGAGAGTGGATTTGGAGGAGGGGTAATGTTAATAATGACAGAGGATAAGCTAATACATTATATGAGAGCATGCTTTGTTCTAACATACCTGCCGCAAAAATAAAATAACGTAAGGAACCTAGAAAGTCCTTGGGGCAGTGCTGAAAGGTTGACAGAAAGTTCATCTTCATTAAAGCAGACCTCATTCCTGGTATCCTCTAAAGATTACACACTTCAGAATTAGACAAGCTTGGGTCCAAATCCTGTTTCTGCCTGATCTGTGTAATTATGAACAAGTTTCTTCACCTCTCTGAACCTCAGTTTACTGAAGTGTACAGAGAAGATATTGATACATGTCGTATGTGACATTATATAAAATAGTATAGCTAAAACATTAATCATAGGGTCTGGCATATAAAGTAGACATTTAGTAGCTAATACTTCCCTCTCCTTAGCCTCTTTTCTCTGAACACGGGAGTTTTAAATGCAAGGTTCCATTCTCAATTTTGCTAGAGCCTTAATATTTTCATCTATGAAATGGGGCAACATGGTCTGCTTTATAAAGCTGTTGTGAATTTGGAGTGAGAAACATAGACAAACAATGATGGAGCTAGATATATGCAGGTTGTTGCCAGGGAGTTCTCTTTCAACCTACTTTCAAGTTCCTTAAAATTCCTCCTTGGCTATCCCATGGTCAGTAACAGTCTCCAGATACTTTTATTTCCAATACTGACATCTCACATGTCTGCTTCAGCTCACAGGTACAGAACTAAATCTGTCACTGGAAAATACAACACTGAACACATTTCAGCTCTTATCTCACTCTCATCTAAAGCTTATAATATACTTGCATATATGTATATTAGCTCATTTGATATATCACTGTCCTGGAGGTAAGAAAAGAACTCAACATACTTTACTTTTTTAAAGGACCACAAATATCGAAGATTTACATCTTGCCAATCTTTTGCTCTGAAATGTAAAAGCTCATCTTCTCCCTGAACTCCACCTGGAACAGGGAAATTTACATAGAATGGACAATGTACTATGTGTTAGGTACTGCTATCTCAGGTAAAATAACTTATAAGGAAAGTATTAGTATCATCCCATTGAACAGATGACTCTAAGGCACAGAGAAATTAAGTATTTTGCTTAAGGAGACAGAAACTGAACAGCAGAATCAGAGCTGGAACTCAGGCTATCAGACTCTAAGATCAGATTCCTTTCTACTACTAGTATTTCCTATAGTGTATGTGCATCCTTTTGGAGAAACATAAGATAGCTTTAGGTGTCACATAAAGTCTTAATTATACATTATGCTAATGTGCTTTAAAATAGTGATTTTTCATTCACAGAGGTGATAAAAAATTGCCTTTGAAAATTAACTTTGATTTAAAAAAAAAGTATTTAAATAATAAAAACAGTAATACCAGCTTAATTAGAGATGGGAAAACCTGTCAAGATGGCATGAAAATGTCTGAAGTGTGGAAAACAATACAATATGTCACAGTGTTTTGCTCTGTTAAAACAGAAACTTGGATCACATTTTAAAGCTTATAATGTACTTGCATAAATGTATAATAGCTCATTTGATCCTCACAACAACTTTGAAAGGGGTATATTGTTATTAACCCATGCACTTTTGAGATGAAGAAATGAAGCTCAAAGAGGTAAAGAAACTTAGTCAAAGTTACTCAGGGAAGAAGTGACAGAGCTGGGGTTTCAATTTAGGTCTTCTGATTGAAAAGCTGTGCTTGTTCCTTGATGTGATACTGAGCTAAAAGTAAGTTTTACAGCAATGTAGAAAGTCTTTCTGGCAGTGATCTGATTCAAAAGAACAAATGACTTCTGGGTGCAGTATTATAGGAATTGTTGTTGTAACTCTTGTGGAAGCCTAAGAATGAGAATGGTGCCAATCATGGTTCTTCTACCTTTTCGGAAGGAGCACAAATACTTTTTCTGCACTAAAACTCATGCCTACATTTCTCACTTGCTTGGGCCTGAGCAGTCAAACCCAGAAGCCAGAAACATATGTAAGACACAAAGCTAAATACATCAAAATTCTGCTCAAAACCTGCTGGTGTTGGTCTTTGGTCTATGGGATAAGTCTAAGCACCTTAGCTTGGCATTCAAGACTCTTTGTGATCTGATTCCTGTGAGATTTCCCATCATAATCTCTTGCCATAAATGCTGTTCCCTGTCTACAGAGAACTATCTGTTAGTCCTTGAACATGCCCAGCTGTTTTACATAGTTGTACCTCTGTACATGTTGTTTCTATTCAGAAAGAATCTTTTTCAGATTTTTCAGTGGAAAAATCTGGTAACACCACCTGATCCAAGTGACACCACCATAACCAAGTGATTCAAGTTAATAACACCAATAATGGAACAAACTTACATCATGTGCTCTTGATATGACAGACTAAGAAGGATACAACATCATTTCTTTTTCTTTTCTTTTCTTTTTTTTTTTTTGAGTTGGAGTCTCACCCCGTTGCCCAGGCTGGAGTGCAGTGGCACACTCATGGCCACCCCAGCATCGACCTGCTGGGCTCTGGCAATCCTGCCGCCTCAGCCTTCCAAGTAGCCAGAACTACAGGCACGTGCTACCATGCCCGGCTAATTTTTTGATTTATGGTAGAGATGAGGTCTCACCATGTTGCCCAGGCTATTCTCGAATCCGTGGGCTCAGGCAATCCTCTCGCCTCGGCATCCCAAAGTGCTGGAATTATAGGCTTGAGTCATTGTGCCCGGCCTATTTCTTTGGCATTCTTGCAAAAAATGCATAACCTGAATCCAACCGTGAGGAAACTGACAAATCCAAATCGAGGGATATTCTACAATGCATAAATAACCTATTTACTTTAAAATCAACAATGTTAATAAAGACAAAGAAAGGCTGAGAAACTATTTCAGATTAAAGGAGACTAAAAAGACAAAAACTAAATATAGTGTTATTTCCTGAATTGGCTTCTATATAAACAAAAAATTGCTGAATAAAATCTGCTAAGTCAATAACAGCATTGTGTCACGCGAAATTTCCTGATTTTGATAACAGTTCTTTGGTTATGTTAGAAATAAAGAGGAACTGGCTGGACAGGGCAGCCCACTCCTATAATCCTAGCATTTGGGAAGCTGAGGCTGGAGGATCTCTTGAGGTCAGGAGTTTTGAGAGCAGTCAGGGAAATATGAGACTTTGCCTCTACAAAAAAATCAAAAAATTAGCTGGATCTGGTGGTGTGTGCCTATAGTCCTAGCTATTCCTGAGGCTGAGGTGGGAGGATTGGTTGAGCCCAGGAGTCCAAGGCTGCGATAAACCATGATCCTGCCACTGTACTCCTGACTGGGTGACAGAATGAAATCCCGTCCCCCCACCTCCGTAAAAGAAAAAAGGGGAATGATGCCTATATCTTACCCCTAATCATTAAGAAACTACACACACACACACACACACACACACACACAAAGAGAGAGAGAGACAGATAGACAGACAGACAGACACAGAGAGACAGACTTTTTGCTTCAGAGGGCAAGAGGGAGGGAGGGAAGAAGAGGGAGAAAGAGGAAGGGAGGGAGGGAGGAGAAATAATAAAACAAATAGCATGATAAAGCAAATAAGGCAAAATGTTAACAATCAGTGAATTTGGGTGAAGGATAAGTGGGAGTTCTTACTACTGCTGCAATTTTCTGTAAGTTTGAAATTATTTCAAAATAAAACATTAAAACAAAATTTAAAAGTCATTTTTTAAAAAGCTCTTTAAGTCTGTAAGGAGCACAAACTTCCTTGATCCTGCCAAGATTCTACTCAAATGTTATCTCTCATTGAGATTTCTCGGTGCTCCCTGCAGGTCTCTATGCTGTATCCTGGGATACTTTTTAAAAATTTTTTCATTTTAAAGATGTGGCGATACTGGCCAGGCGCGGTGGCTCACGCATATAATCCTAGCACTTTGGGAGGTGAGGTGAGAGGATTGCCTGAGCCCAGAGGTTCGAGACCCGTCTAGGCAACTTGGCAAGACCTCATCTCTACAATAAATCAAAAAATTAGCTGGGTGTGGTGGCGTGCGCCTGTAGTTCCAGCTACTTGGAAGGCTGAGATGGAATGATCGCCTGAGCCCAACAGGTTGAGGTTGTGGTGGCCGTGAACATGCCACTGCCCTCTAGCCTGGATGACAGAGTGAGACTCTGACTTAAAAAAAAAAAAAAAAGATGTGGGGTACAATTCAGAGTTAGGTATACAAAGGTTCATTATAAAGGTACCCTTGTTGATGAGGTGTGCCCCCTACCCTGTCCCCTGGCAGATTCCCACTACTGCCAATCATGCACTCCCTCCCTGCAGTTTCCCACTACTGCCAATCCTTTTCTTATAGTATTATGATAATTGTTCAAGGTCCGCTTATGAGTGAGAACATGTGATACACAGTTCTTTGTTTCTGTGATAGATCACTCAGTACTATAGACTCTAAGTCCATCCAAGTTGCTGTGAAGTTCATAATTTGTCCTTCTTTATGGCTGCATAATATTCCATTGTGTATATGTACCACATTTTAAAAAAATCTTTCAATGGGCAGCATGGTTGGTTCCATGTTTTTGCTGTAGTGAACAATGCTGCAATAAACATGCATGTGAAGGAATCTTTTTCATAGAGTGATTTGAATTCCTCCAGGCATATTCCCAGTAGGGGGACTGGAGGGTTGTATGGAAGGTCGATTTTTAGATCTTTTAGGAATCACCAAACTGTTTTCCACAGAGGTTGCATTAGTTTACACTCCCACCAACTGCCCTAGAGTACTTTTTATCCTGGCAAAATGGTATGTCAATGACATAGGATCACTGTCTCACAATGCCATTCAGCAAATCTCACCTCTTCCAAGAAGATTTCCTTGACCTTCCTACTTTTGAATAAATGAATTAATTAGCAAGTTGAGACCACGCAGTGAGAGGAATTTTTCATTTTTTCACATAATTACTTAGCTGACATAAATTCCCCCCACGAGGCCCAGTGTATCTTCTCTCCTATGACATTTCCCCCATTCTACTTCCTCCCATGGCCCTCCATAATAGCCAATCCATTTTACCAGGAAGCATCCTGTCAATATCTGCTGAGGGACACAGAGAAAAGTAGGACTTGGTCATGGCCCTTGAAGGACTAATTGTTTAATAATGGGGGAAACAGACAAGTGAACAGACAAAGAAAACACACAGTGACTAGGGTTATGGCAGAGGGCATACAAAAAGCTGTGGAAGCAGAGGACCTTTATCTGGTTGGGGAATGATGTCAGAAACAGCTTCTTAGAGGCTGTTACAAATAAAAGCTGAGGCTTGAAGTCAGGTGAAAAAGAGGTAGAATATTTCAGGAAGATGAAACCACATGTGTAAAACATGAAATATCACTGGGTTTTTTGAAGAACTGGAATGGAATACAGATTGTGAGTGAGAAACAGCAGACAGAGGAGAAAAGGGATGAAGTGACTGATGCCAGAGTCAGAGGGCCTTGAAAATCACTTTGACAGGGCCCAGCCACCACTCATTGCCTTTCTTTACATCTCCCTCTTTGCTTTGCTACTTAATTTCCTGACCAGTCAACTTTCAGGACTGAAAAGAAACTCGGTTCCATATCCAGAGACAAAAGACAACAGAAGGCTGGCTCATACATAGTGAGAATGCACCAGCCACAACTGGCAGCTGCATTTTTAAAGTTAATGTTTAAAGTTCTGAAGTTTAGATTTATAGAAGAGTTGCAAAAACAGTAAAGAGAGTTCTTATATACTCTACAGCTTTGTCTGTTAACATCTTATGTAACCACGGACTAATTTTATCAAAACTAAGAAATTAACTTTAGTACAATACTATGAACCAAAGTACAGCCTTATTTGGGCTTCTCTAGTTGTCCTTTTTCTGTTCCAGAACCGAATCCAGGATCCTACATTGCATTCAATTGTCATGTTTCCACAGTTTTCTCCAATCTGTGATAGTTCTTCAGTTTTTATCTTTTATGACCCTGACACTTGCCAAATGAGTATTTTGTAGAGTCTAAGTAATTTTGAAGAATGTCCCTCAATATGGATTTGTCTGTTTACTCAGAATTAGACTGAGGATAAACTTATCTCTGAGTGGTATATGTATGTGTGTTCTTCTCAGGGTATCTTATCAGGAAGTGTATAAAGTCAGTGTGTTTTACCGGAGCTGTTAACCTTGATTGCTTGTCTAAGGCAGTACATGTCAGAATTCTCTACAGAAACTTACTTTTTTCCCTTTGTAATTATCAAACTTTCCAGGCTATGCAAATATTCTGTCTCTGTTTAAACCTATGCCCACTTATTTTAGCACCCATCAGTGGATCTCGCCTGCAGCAATTATACTATGGTATTCTAATGGTGATCTTTCATCATTCCTTCTACATGTATTAGCTGAAATTCTTTTATGAGAAAGGATCAACACTTCTCTATTTATTTAGCCATTTCTTTCAGTATGAACTCATGAATATTTATTTTATTCTTTGGGTTACAAAGTAACCCTACAGTTACACTGTGGCTCAAGTTATTCCAACTTTAGCCATTAGAAGCTATATGTTTCCCTCACTTTTGTTCTTTTTAAAGTACTTCCTAACTTTCTGACACCATAAGAGGCTCCAGCTCCAGGTCCCTTACCCCAGCCCTGGAATCAATCAGTTCTCCAATGAGTCTTGATTCATTTTATTGATAATTTGGAAGCCAAGATCTGGGTGCCAGGTGTGTTCACTGCTGTTGGGGTATCACTTTAGCCCCTTCTCAGTGGCTAGAGCTTGGGAATACATGTATGTATACTAACTCACGTACCCGCACACATATCTATATTATCTATCTACTATCTCTATATATTTTATCTATCCGTTCATGAATACATATTGATACCATCTATTTAGACATGAGTAAATATTAATATCACTGATTCTAATCTAGTACTAGAGGTTTCATTCCAGACTCTCCCTTTCCTGATTTATAACTTATTTCTCTGATGTGAGAAAACTGACTCTCATGTACTTGCTTGTTCAACCCTAGTAGCAACAGAATTCCTAACACAACTTTGAAGGAGACAAATTCAGCCAGGCTTGGTGGCTCAGCCTGTAATCCCGCACCTTTGGGGGGCTGAGGTGAGTGGACTGCTGAAGCCTGCGGGTTCGAGACCCGCCTGGGCAACTTGGCGAGACCTCATCTCTATAATAGTTCAAAAAATCAGCCGGGTGTGGTAGCACGCGCCTGTAGTTCCAGCTACTTGGAAGGCTGAGGCAGAAGGATCGCCGGAGCCCAGCAGGTCGAGGTTGCAGAGGCTGGGAGCGGCCACTGCACTCCAGTCTGGGCGACAGAGTGAGACTCCAACTCAAAAAAAATGAAGGAGACAAATTCTATAAACTAGAGCACTTTATATACAATTCTTTCTGTCTTTAGTCTTACAGTATACAGACAGGACACAGTTTTCAAAGGTTAGTTGCTTTCTTTCCCATTTCTTTCAGTGTGGTTTTATGATTCATTGGTAATACCAGTTAGATTCATTTGTCAAATGTGCATTCCATCTCTCTGTCTCCCAACTCCTACCACATTCTGGTTAATTAAAATTCACTTTTTTGTGGCATATAGTTCTATGGGTTTTGACAAATATATAGAATTATACACAGTTCCATACAGAATATTTTCATTCCCAAAATATTTTCATGGCAACTGCAATTTTAATTGTGCTCTTTCAGCACCAACCAGGAGATGGCAGGGTTTCTCTGTAAGAGGCTGCCTTTACCAGGCAACCAAGGCTGTCTGCCCCATATGTAAACAGGCCTAAGACAACAGGTCCCTATCATGTGTCACCTCTGGTTGTGGTTATAGGGGTTATGATTTGATAAATGAATCTAATTGGTAGTACAAATGAATCACATAACCACAATGAAGTTAAGTTTCTTCTTCCCTAAAACAGGTGAGTTTGGCTAGAAGCCTCAGAATCTCACATTCTAGCTGAATAAGCAGGATGATTCACCAGACTGAGTAGACAAGAAGGCAACCTATAACTATACTTTGATAAAATATCCACAGTGAGGACAACAAAGGAAATGAGAAAAATGGAGGCTAAAACCAAATCAGAGAGAGGGTTCCAGGAAGATTATCACAGACTCTTTCATCAAGAGACTTATTTGGTATTGGTATACTTCTATAAAAATGCTTCGGTAAAAGGAAACTGACAGAGAGGAAGGAAAAGGATTTCCAGGTAGACGAAAAAACTGTCCTGAGCACAGGCAAGACAGTGTAAGGCATCCTTGAGGCACAGTGTAACAAGCAGAAGATGATTTAAAAAGATAGGCAAGATGGATAAGAGGTATCCTGCAGGATAAAAGAACCACCTGGTATGTATGAAATATCATCACTTGTCCTAATGCCTACTTTGACTATTTGCATATACTTCTGTTTATAAAAGTATCAATTTTACTTTTCAGAGCATTTATAAAAATCATTTAAATAAATGACAAGTCACATTGCTACTTATCTTAAAATAAAAGGCCGGGGAAAACCTTGGTAACACTTCAAATGTCCTACTATGACTTTTTTTTTTTTAAGTTTTCAAACAAAGTCTATCTAGAAAGTAAATTAGAGAGAGAGAGAGAGAGAGAGATTGATTCACCTCCCCAAAGTAGGAAAGAGGGCCAAAGCTAAGAAAACACAGCAGCCATAGCTCAAAGAGCCACGTGGAGACAGCAGAGTTTAGCAACAACATTCTGTATGGAACTGTGTATACTTCTATGCATTTGTCAAAACCCATAGAACTATATGCCACAAAAAAGTGAATTTTTTTGTTTTTTTTTTTGAGTTGGAGTCTCACTCTGTCGCCCAGACTGGAGTGCAGTGACTGCTCCCGGCCACCGCAGCCTCGACCAGCTTGGCTCCGGCAATCCTTCCACCTCAGCCTTCCAAGTAACCAGAATTACAGGCACGCGCTACCACACCCAGCTAATTTTATTGTAGAGATGAGGTCTCGCCTGCCCAAGTGGGTCTCGAACCCGCGGGCTCAGGCAATCCACTCACCTCAGCCTTCCAAAGGTGCGAGATTACGGGCTGAGCCACCGAGCCCGGCTAAATCAACCAGAATGTGGTAGGATTTGGGAGACAGAAATGGAATGTACATTTGACAAATGAATCTAACTGGTATTACTAATGAATCACATAACCACACTGAAAGGAATGGGGAAGAAATGGCTGGCATTAGTTTATCATCCAGAAAACACAGGGCATTCCAATATTCGAACAGCTATGCCACATGGTAGAGGTATGAAGAAGCACATTGTTCAAATGGCTAGGGATAAGGTCTGCTTAATTAGCAATAAATTATAATTTAATAATTATGAACTGTCAGCAAAATCATCCCTAAACTAACTACTGCTAAGTCATTTTCCCTTCCTAAGCTACATCTGTAAACTGGGAATAATAGTCAATAATAGAGTTGTTGTATATATTCAGTGGCATAATGGATCGAATGTGTGTAAGAGTTTCTGGCACATAAAAGTGCTCAATAAGTGTTAGTATTATTAATAAAATAAAAACTACCTACATTTATCTAAATGTCCTTCCACATCTCTCTTAACTTTCTTCATGATTGGCAAGTTTTAAAATGATCCTTCTTATTGAATATACAATAAAACCAGTCTGAGGTACATTTCAATGCCTATATTCATTAATGCTATAAAATCAGTTTGAACAGTTCACTGTCACTAAATCTAACTAGCTCTCCCATCCCTGTACACTGCTACTAAAAACTTTAATACCTTGCTGGGTATTTTATATATGCCATTTTATTTACTAATCTAGAGAATTTTAAAAGGTAAATATCATCATTTTTTTTTTTTTTTTTGAGTTGGAGTCTCACTGTCGCCCAGACTGGAGTGCAGTGGCCGCTCCCGGCCACCACAGCCTCGACCTGCTGGGCTCCAGCGATCCTTCCGCCTCAGCCTTCCAAGTCGCTGGAACTACAGGCGCATGCTACTACGCCTGGCTAATTTTTTTGATGTATTGTAGAGATGAGGTCTCGCCTGCCCAGGCGAGTCTCGAACCTGCGGGCTCAGGTAATCCACTCACCTCAGCCTCCCAAAGGCGCGGGATTACAGGCTGAGCCACCGAGCCCGGCTCATGATACCATTTTAAAAGTAAGATAATTAGCCGGGCTCTGTGGCTCAGCCTGTAATCCTGCGCTTTGGGAGGCTGAAGTAAGTAGATTGCCTGAGCCTGCGGGTTCGAGACCCACCTGGGCAACTTGGTGAGACCTCATCTCTACAATAAATCAAAAAATTAGCCAGGCGTGGTAGCGTGCGCCTGTAGTTCCAGCTACCTGGAAGGCTGAGGCAGAAGGATCACCAGAGCCCAGCAGGTCAAGGCTGCGGTGGCCGGGAGCGGCCACTGCACTCCAGTCTGGGTTACAGAGTGAGACTCCAACTCAAAAAATTAAAAAATGAAAAAATTTTTAAAAATAAATAAATAAATAAAAGTAGAGATAATTGATTATCAGAGGTATAAAGCAAATTGCCAAAGGTCACAGAGGCACTATTCTTTCTGCTGAATGACACTACCCTACTCTACCCTAGGGAATACCTCCTAGGGTTTCGACAATGGCTCTTCTCTCCTTTGTATCTAAGCTCTCTCTGTGGGTGACTTTTACCCACTGACAAGACTTTTGCTACCACCTTTATGCCAATAGCTCCCAAAACCTCCATCTGCAGGCAGGACTTTCCACCTCAGTTCCAATGCAATATGTCCAACTTCCTTGGTGGATATCTCTATGTGTCCTTCTCAGGTACCTCAAACACAACACTGCCAAGGCCGATATATTAGGCTCCACCCTGCATTTTAGCCTGACTTTTTTTCCTGGTAGGGCCATTACTCTTAATCCAAATCCTCAACTTTAACTTCTGGTGCTGCTCACTCTTCAGTATGTCCCAGTTTCTATAAAGTAAGCTTCTTTCACAACATCACTCTATCTGTGCTATTTCCCTTGCCTCCTTCAGATCCTTCATACTTCCTCCTAGACTCTTGTAAACACTTTCTAGGTGGCTTTTCTGCTTTTCTCCTACCCCAATTCATCCTCCATAGCTTCCCTTCATATTAATCCTGTTAGAATATCAGTTTATTCTTGTCATCTCAGGTTAATGGCTCTTGGAAAACTTCCTAATAAATCCTAAATGCCTCACCAATTTGGACACAGACTTCTGGTCATGCCTAGCCTCTGCGTACACCATGGTTCTAGCAAACAAAATGATATCACCTCCAGAAACCTCCTACTTCATACTTTTCCATCCAAGATTTCTACCCCTGTCATCATCTTCTGAAATAACTAGTGGAATATATTAATCCCAGTTAGGACCCGATTGTTAATTGGATTCTTAAAACACAATGTTTGTGCATTCACTCCCACAGAGACATTTTGGGGTTATGGGTACACAGTAAGGCCTGGTATAAAAAAGTGCAGGCTTGGGAAATGAATGATTCCAAAGCATAATAGCTCACACTAAAGGTAAAGTGATGAGTAGGGTGGCCAGTAAGAGCCATGAGCATCACTCACCCTTCCGGTTCATCCCCATCTGGAGGCATTTGAGAAGACGGCAGTACTGGCACCTATTCCTCTGCTTCCGAGACATGACACAGTTCTTGTCACGACTGCACCGATAAACCCGTTTGTTGCAAATGCTCCGCTTGAAAAACCCTTTGCAGCCCTCACAGGAGATGATCCCATAATGCAATCCTGTAGCGCGGTCCCCACAAATGAGACAGGTTCGTTGTTCAGCTCGATCATCTGGAACAGAAACTGAACATGTTCAAGTTAGAGCACAAAGGAAATAACAGCTTTACGCCTACAGTTACAAAAACAAGCAATCCCACTCTGGGTAGGTTAAGAACATCACCATTTCCAGGCTAAAAGGCAAACAGAGGGCCCATCTCTGAAGACTTTGTCCCAGGAACAGTCCTGGCATCTACCTGCAGATAATACAAACACAGCCTATCTTAAAAAAACAAAAACAGGCCGGGTTCCATGGCTCAGCCTATAACCCCAGCACTTTGGGATGCTGAGGCGAGTAGATTGCCTGAACCCACGTGTTTGAGATCCACCAGGGCAACTTGGCGAGATATTGTCTCTACAATAAATCAAAAAAATTAGCTAGGTGTGGTAGTACGTGCCTGTAGTTCTGGCTACTTGTAAGGCTGAGAAGGAAGGATCATCGGAGCCCAGCAGGCTGAGGCTGCGGTGGTCGGGAGTGTGCCACTGCACTCCAGTCTGGGTAATAGAGTGAGACTCCAACTCAAAAAAAAAAACAAAACAGACAAACAACAACAAATGCAAAGAAAACACACACACTTGCACTCTTCCTCCTGGGTTTCATCATCAGTTGGATCAGTATCCAAGACAGAAACCTAGGAAATATCTTTTACTCCTTCACCTCCCTTACCCTTCTCATCCATAGCCCATCCTTACATGTAGGTAAGAATTACTGACAATACATCTAAGTGCCTAGCACATGGTATATACCCCAAAAAATGATAGCTGTAATTGTTAACAAGTGAGTAAGTTTTAACCAAGCCCAGTTAAGATGGCCATCCATCCAGCCAATAGATATTTATTGAACAACTATTCTATGTGTTACTCTAAGGCATGGACACAGCAGTAAACAAGTCTCTGATGAAGCTTACACTTTAGCAAAACATTTATTCTGTGTCCAGGCTCTGTGCTAGGACACAAATAAATCAGCATAATCCCCATGGTTTAGGAACTCACTAACTAGTAACAAACAAACTAGTCAAGGAGGAAATACAGTCTAGAATATAGCTCTCCACTTTCTCTTCCTTCAACAAACTGTATTTGCTCAGTACCAAACAACTGCTAAAGAACAGGTATGTGACAAAAAAGTATCCTGGTGAATTGTGATATGAAGCCCAGTCAGCAGGTGCAAGAAACCTTCAGGGACGGTTTTAATCGAAGGCCAAGACAGGAAATCAGAGATTTGAACCTGGCAAGGTATAATAATTAAGAACATCCTTTTGCCAAGTGCCATGGTGCACAACTGTAGTCTCACTTATACCTTGAATTAGAGAACCCTTAGAATTAGACAGATTCTAATTTGAACCCTAGCTCTGACACTAGTTGGGTGAACTAGGACAAATTAACCTATTCTACTTCTCTGAGTCAAATTTCTCTGATGTGTCAAATGGGGATTATAATGGTAACCAGATCCCAGGGATAAAGTACTCATCACAGTGCTTGGGCTACAGTACACATTTAGTAAGTGTTAGCTATTATTTTCATTATTATTGTTATCCTAGCAGGTCCATACTTAATGTAATAATGACATTCCTGAAAAGAAAAGCATTTGAAGACAATGTTAAAGGAAGGTAGTGGTGGTGTATATAGGAGTAATGCAGAGAAGGAAGGAGGCTTGCATTTATGGAGCTCTTTTTCTATGCCAACTTTGAGATTCATCTTTAAGATTTCCAATTGTAGTAAGCTGAATAACTGCCACCAGTAGCTATCAGGTTCTAATTCCTGGAGCCTGTAAATGCTATCCTATAAGGAAAAAGAGTCTCTGTAGATATGATTAAATTAAGGATCTTGAGTCAGGAAATCATTCTGAATCGTATGGGCAGGCCCTAAATGCAGTCACAAGTATCTGCATAAGAGAGACATAAAGGAAGACTTAATAAATACAGAAAAAAAGAAACACATATATGCCGAGAAGAAGGTAATGTGAGGCAGAAGCAAAAACTGGCCATAAGCGCCAAGGAATGCTGGCAGTCACCAGAAGTTAGAAGAAGCAAGGAATGAATTCTCAGCTCTAGAGTTCCTGAAGAAAGTTTGGTCTGCCAACACCATTGCAGCTCAGGGATATTAAGTTTGAACTTACAGCTTCCAGACTTGTGAGATAATAAATTTTTGTTGTTTTAAGGTACTCAGTTTGTGGTAATTTGTTACAACAGCACAGGAAACTAATACCCTTTTTTTCCCAAACAGGGAAACAGACATACTAAGACTTGTCCAAAGTCACACAGCAAACAGCAGATATTCAGAGAGCAGCAGATATATGAGATTATACACCAAAGAAATAGAATGACAGATATGGAAAGAGTTTCTTGAGGACTCTACAGTTCCTCACTATAGACTTCTTCTAAGGTTTGGATGAATTTCCTAACTGTGATCAAATAGCAAATTGACAAACAGTGACAAATTGACATAACCATGTTCTTATAAAGCAATTGTTTTTCTTTCTTAAGCTAACTTAAATGAGTTTCTATTACTTTCAACCAGAAAAAAAACCAAACCTTAAAAGAAAAGAAAGTTACCCTATAAAAAATAGCTCTGGTATAACAAGTACTGCTTTTAGTTTTCTTTTGAAAACACAAAGGAAGTTCAAGGTAAACATTAAAGAAAATGTAATCAATAGCAAATTTAAAGAACAAAATCAAACAGGCAAACAGGCCAAATGAAGGGCATAAAAATAGCACCCATTACATTTGAGATGGGATTTCCTAAAGTACTGGGCTTCACTGCTGAAAAGGCTTGGAAATGGAGCACAGAACACTTCTGGGAAATCATGATTGGCTACAGAAGAATCTAAATCTTCTAACTTCATATTAAAACCTTCAGTATTCTATTAGATAAGATAATAACATAAACCAGAACCTTATTAGAATAGACTTTAAAAGTTATAATTAATCAGTATCTGCAAGGATCACATCTTCCTTTCTTTACTGATATTTCACTGAACATCTACCATAACTAGGGAGGCTTTACTTCACTGACTCATATAATTCTCAAAACCTCATATATAGATGAGTATAATTATCACCATTTTGTAAATGATAAAATGGAGGATCAAAAATGGTTAAGCAACTTGTCCATCTAGAAAGTGGCTGACCCTGAACTGTCAATATCAGAACTGGTGTTTAATAGCCTCTTCATAAAGCATTCATATTGCTTTCTGTGCAGCATCTGAATCCAGAGCAAAGGACTCACTGAATGCAGAATTGTTAAGAACCGGCTCCTCTCTTGTAACACTGCTTGCTTTTCTTACAATAGTTTTAAAAGACTACATTGAGATTAAAAACAAACAAAACACAAAACCTTGAGTCCTATAACTGCTCCTCTGTCTGGCCATAGCTATTCTTACTTCATGTTCTGCTTCTATAAATAGCACTGGTCTATGCCACAGACCAGGAACTAATTCAAAAAGGAGTTTCTCAAAAGTGTGAAAGAAGGAGTCTCTCCAGATCAATCTTATAGCCCTTCAAAGAAGCATTTGGAAACGTTCTCTTACTGTATGGAGAATAAGAACAACAACAGGATCAGCTATTACTAACTGAGCACTTAGGTGCCAAGCTCTGGCCCTACATTATTGTGTAAATCATCCCAACAAACCTAAATGAGGCACCCATATTTTACAGATGAGGAAATTGAGGCTCATAAGATGATATCACTCCCTAATAGACTCAGCTAGTAAGGAAGGGCTGGAATCCCCAAAGTCTATGTTTTAACCATTACATTCTTTGGCCATACCAAGGCAAATCTATCCATTCTGAATGCAGGTAAGTCAGGCCCTTCCCCCACTTAGAACAACAAACAACCTAAAAGTCAAGGTCTCCCTTTATAAATTAACAAATTGAAGCAAAATGCCCCTAATGGTGCCTGGCCAGATGTCAGATATAGATCTACACCTCCTATTCTTGCAAAGAACTTGAAGGGTATTTAAAGTATGTTTACATTCATTTACTTCACTTGTACCAGGTCAAGGAAAGGGTTATTCTTATCTTATAAATAAGGCAAAAAAATATTCAGTGAGCACAAACTGTGTACCATGTAATGTATAAGAAATTTTATATGCACTGTTTATTTACTCACCGCAATAACTGTTAGAGGTACTATTATCCCCATATTACTGAACCTGGAATTTTAAGTTAAAAAGGGCCTTCAAAATTGCTTTGAACAAGTCTTTACCCGAGGCATGAATTCCCTCTACTATATTTCAAGACAGGGAATTGCTCCATATTCTTACTTGTACTTCTCTAGTGACTCAATAAGGCACTTCATTCCATTCATTCTATCTTTAGACAGTACTAAAGGTTCAAAAGCTTTTTTTTTTTTACATTGAGCCAACCTGAAACTTCCCCCACTGCTATGAGTAATGTGCTCAAGGGCAAAAAAATAAATGTACAATCTAACCTAGTTCATATACAGACCATCTGAAGATTTAAAGATAACAATGAAGTTTCCAACTGTGATTTTTTTCCTACTCTTTTTTTCCTTATTTTTTTCTTTTTCAGTGACAGGGTCTCACTCTGTCACCCAGGCTGGAGTGCAGTGGTTTGATCATAGCTCACTGCTGCCTCTAACTCCTGAACTCAAGAGATCTTCCCACCTCAGCTTCCAGAGTAGCTAGTACTACAGGTGTGTGCCACCATGCCCAGTTAATTTTTTCAATATTTTCTGTAGAGACAAGGTCTTGCTATGTTGCCCAGACTGGTCTTAAACTCCTAGTCTCAAGTGAACCTCTCACCTCAACCTACCAAAGCACTGGAATTACAGGCATAAGTCACTTGCATCCAGTCTATCATTTCTATTTTTTAATAATTATATAGTATCAAAATCTCTCTTAGAACAAAGTACCCGGAACTGAATGGTTTTTTTTAAATACAATTTAAGACTGAGCCGAGCGCGGTGGCTCAGCCTGTAATCCCGTGCTTTGGGAGGCTGAGGTAAGCGAACTGCCTGAGCCCATGGGTTGGAGACCCGCCTGGGCAACTTGGTGAGACCTCATCTCTACAATAAATGAAAAAAAAAAATTAGCTGGGCGTGGTAGCGCGCACCTGTAGTTCCAGCTACTTGGAAGGATGGCTGGAGCCCAGCAGGTCGAGGCTGCAGTGACTGGGAGCAGCCACTGCACTCCAGTCTGGGCGACAGAGTGAGATGAGACTCCAACTCAAAAACAAACAAACAAAAAAACAATTTAAAACTGAATTAATTTTGCTTATAAGCTTCTGCGACTACCAACACCAGTAAACCCATAAAGTTTACAATTACTGAACCTCTGTGACATGTCACACATTTTATAAAAGGAAAACTGAAGTTTAAAAAGGTGAAGAAATTTAATCTTGATTACACAGCAAGTCAGGAAAGAAGCTGGAATTAGAATTCAAGACCTTCCAATTCTAAGACTGCTATATCTCCAACCTCCCCAAGACCCGTCTCCTCTTGCCCAACCACACACATTTAATTAACATCTGGTTCACAGACATCTAAAACCTGAAGTATTTATCACACATACCATTAACCCATGTCTTTCTTATTCCATTCTTGGGAAGTTGAATGTTGACTTCAAGGTCAGGTCTTTACATTTGTCCTTGATCAATTTTATCTTTATGTAATAAATTCTATATGTCATTCTGGTCTATTGAAATCTTTGGGGAGCTGGGTCCTGCCACCTAGTATATTAGTCATTAGTGTGTGCCTGTTGTTCCAGCTATGTGGAACAACATGTGTGGTCAGTGTTATATTATTTTCATTTTTATCATTAAAATATTAAACAGATGCCTGAGCCCGTGGGTTCGAGACCCACCTGGGCAGGCGAGACCTTATCTGTACAATAAATCAAAAAATTATCCGGGCGTGGTAGTGCGCGCCTGTAGTTCCAGCTACTTGGAAGGCTGAGGCGGAAGGATTGCCGGAACCCAGCAGGTAGAGGCTGCGGTGGCCGGGAGCGGCCACTGCACTCCAGTCTGGGCGACAGAGTGAGACTCCAACTCAAAAAAAAAAAAATTATTAAACAGAATGTGGCCTCTGGGCAAGCCACTGAAGCTCGTTCTCCAAACTGACTTAACCATTAGAAATCTGGAAATTGTTGTTCAACTAGTTTTGTCTCTTAATGAGGTCAGACATTCTAGTCTGGCCTGCATTTCTTTATCTTATACATAAAGTTATCACCAAAGACTTGTGTTAAATACTTCACTGAAATTCCAGATTCATTATATCTACAGTATTCTCTGACTAGTGAGCCTATCTCAAAAGAAATGTTCACAATGATTCCTAATCTACTACTCTTAATCTACTTATTAAGTGCTCTTAATTAAATATTCTTAATTTGTAATAGTCTATCTAGAATATAATGGGAGAAATTCGGGCAAGTAAGCACCTCAAAGTTGAGATATGGGTCATAGGAACTATAGTTGATGAAAAGCTGAGGGCTTAAAAAATGACAAGTATTTGAAACCCTGAATGAGGTAGTCTGCTATCTACAAAAATATCAACAGGTGAAAAACAGTGTGGGTAGAGAGAAGACTCTTACTAATTTACCAGAGGAACTGAATGTTTGTCTTAATCAGGAGTCCTGAAATGGTCAGATTGTGAACTTTAAATACCAATTCCTGTGAGCAGGAACCAAGACTCCGTAGAGAAATGGTTGATTTCAAGTGTGAGGCAAAATAAATACAAGATGAGCCTTGTTGTGCGATCCAAACTAATACAGGGGTCATGTCAAAAGGATGTAAGAGGCAACATAAAAAGTTTCCCACCAGCCTAGGATGGAGCAATCTATGCATCAAAAACAACAACAACAAAAAAAAAACTATGGCAGTGCATTAAAACATTTCAAATATAAAAATCAGTAAGTTCAGCCTGTAATCCCAGCACTTTGGGAGGCTCAGGTGAGAGGACTGCCTGAGCCCAGGGGTACGAGACCAGCCTGGGGAACCTGGCAAGACCTCGTCTCTACAATAAATAAGTAAATAAATTAGCCAGGTGTGGTAGTGTGTGCCTGTTGTTCCAGCTATGTGGAAGGCTGAGGAGGAAGGATCACCTGAGCCCAGCAAGTAGAAGCTGCGGTGGCCATGAGTGTGCCACTGCATTCCAGCCTGGGCAACAGAGTAAGATTTCAACTCAAAAAACACAAAAATAATAAAAAATAAAAATGAATAAGTTCATAATAAAGTAAAAAGGAACACCTCATTAGTTAACCCTGGAGGTTGCTAGGACACCAACTCATTATTCTGAAAATTGATGAATAAAGGTGGGGGAGATCAAACATTAAAGTAAAAACTACTGGAATCTGCCTGTCTTGTTTCATTCCCCAAGAGTAAGAGAAGAAAGGGTGGAAAACAAAGCAGTTTTTAAGAAACTTTAAACATTTAAGCTTTAATTGTCAAGACTGGGATTAGGTGAACATACTGTAATTGAGGGAACACCTTGGGTGGGGAGGTACAATTGAGGGATATTACATTGTAACTGAGGGAATATACATTGTAATTGAGGGAACAGCCTTGGGTGGGGAGGTAAAGTTGATCTCAGGGAACCATGGCAAGGTAAGCATCAACTTGAGGACAGAAAATAAAAATGACAGACAGTAGTACAGACCTCTGGAGCAGAGGCAACAGAACAGAGAAAGAACGTGGGCTCTAGAATCAGACTTACTGGGTTCCAATCTGGGCTCTGTCCTGTTGCTTGCAGTGTGACTTTGTGAAAGTTTTAAACCTATTTAGTGGTATGTCTGTTTCTAGCCTATAAACTGTGAATAATATTACTTTTTTCAAAGAACTATTGTGACACTCAATAGGACTACCTACCAGGCAAAGTGGGGATCAAAGGGAGGCTCAAACTTTACCTGTACAATGACCACTTGTAAACCTAATCCTGAATTGTATACCACATCTTTAAAAAAAAAAAAAGACTACCTATAAATGACATGGAGCTCTAGCTTCCTCATAATCTGTATTAGAAAGAAATAGCTTTGTAAAGTGTAAGTGCTAGACAATAATGCTGTTTAATTGTCTTTTCTTAATTTCTTTTATAACCTAAAAAATGTTTTAAAAATTGCACTAGCACAGAGAAAGAATGCTTGTGGCAGGGAAACGTAATGATAGATTTTCTAGGAGGTGAGTTCTGAAATATAACTACCAGTTAAACGAGTGAAGGTAGAAGAGAGGGTACAAGCAGAAGAAGCAATTGGCATATGAAGTCACATCTTAAATTTGGTGCTGGAAACCCCTTTCCAACTTGAGTTTCCTCCGAGAAGAATCTCATTACTTTCTAAAAGAGTCAATATAGTTCATTAAACTTCAGCAAAACTATCAATTAGAGGTTATACAGAAATATCCACAGATATAATATATATATCAGATTATGTTCTACCCCTTTAGTTGTGATCTGCCCACAATTTTATTCTTGAAGTGCAGTGGCTATTTACCGGCACAAATCATAGCTCACTACAGCCTCGATCTCCTGGCCTCAAGCTATCCTCTTGCCTCAGGCTCCCAAGTAGCTAGGATAATAGGCAAGCACCATGCCTGGCAATAATTTTTTTTAAAATTAGAAATTATTCTAGTGTAGGTAACAGGAGATATCATACTAAATTTCATTTTCTAAAATTTCAAACTCCTGCTGAGATAGAGAAGAGCAGATTCAGAGCTCAGTTAGGGTCTCTATGGACACATTAATTTTCAGAGGCAAAAAATGTCAAATTCAAAGGAATAATGAAAATGAAAAAAGCAGCTGATGTCAAGATTAACGACAATCTGAACCAGATATAGAGTCCTAGCAACATCTCTTCAGAGCTCCACTAGAATGTTTCCATTCAAATAAATGGATGTTCCCATCTTTATTATCTTTTAGCAGGAACAAAACGTAAATGAGAACAAAGAGATTAATAAATTAACCTGGTCAAAATCAGACCAGAATTTAGGTTACTGGTCTATAAAAGTGGTTGAACCCCTCAGAGTAACCTAACCTAGGTTACTCTGCAGGTCAGTCTCAATTAGAGACATTAATATCTGGCCTGGTTCGGTGGCTCAGCCTATAATCCCAGCACTTTGGAAGGCCAAGACGAGTGGATTGCCTGAGCCCGTGGGTTCAAGAAGAGCCTGGGCAACTTGGCGAGACATTGTCTCTACAATAAATCAAAACCTAGCTGGGCATGGTAGTACAAACCTGTAGTTCTAGCTACTTGGAAGGCTGAGGCGGAAGGATCGCCAGCACACAGCAGGTCGACACTGGGGTGGCTGTGAGTGTGCCACTGCACTCCAGCCTGGGCGACAGAGTGAGACTCCAACTCAAAAAACAAAACAAAACAAAAAACAAAAACCCAGTAACATCTGGCACCATGCATGCTACAGAGAAGATACACATTTTGCTCAATGAATTATAATAATGGAACAAATGGATGGCTTAATGTAGTATTTCCCAAATTACAAACTATAATCCACAGCATCATGACTAACGTTTTTAGGAAAAATGAAATAGAAAATACCAAAGTTGGCTGGGCGTGGTGTCTCATGTCTGTAATCCCAGCACTTTGGAAGGAAGACTGCTTGAGCCTAGGAGTTCCAGAGCAGCCTGGGCCACCCAGGGAACCTTATCGCTACCAAAAAAAATCTAAAAATTAGCCAGGTGTGGTGGTGTGGGCCTGTAGTCCCAGCTTACTCAGGTGACTGAGGTGGGAGGATCACTCAAAAGCCCAAGAATTCGAGGCTGCAGTGAACTGTGATCGTACCACTGCATGCCAGCCTGTGCAACAGTGAGACCCTGACTCAAGAAAAAAAGTAAAAGTGAAAATACCAAAGTGCATCACATAGTAAGAAAGAGTCAAATACTGCAAAACTTGTGTTTCAATTAAAGTGTGTGCATTTGTGTGTCTGTGTTGTGCATGTGTGTGGTGGGGTACTGGAGTACAATGCACTATATATTGAAGTATAAGAAGTTTGAACTATATTGGCCTGGTATTTAAGACACACTGGGTGTGAATTCAGCTTTGTAACCATGGGCAAATAATTCAATTCTCTAAGACTCACTATTTATTAACTTTAAAACAGAGGTAACATTAGTACCCACCTAACAGTTGCTAGGGATTAAGTGACATAGTATACAATGATAACAGCTAACATGTACATAATGCTCACTCACCATGTACCAAGTTCTGGTTTAAATGTGTTACAAAGAATAACAACTCTATACAGAAAGTCTCTGACTTACATAGTTCAGCTAAGGGATTTTTCTACTTTATGATGGTGTGAAAGTGACATGCATTCAGTAGAAATAATACTTCAAATTTTGAATTCTGATCTTTTCCCAGGTTAGCAACAGGCAGTACAATATACTCTCATGATGCTGGACAGCAGCAGCTAACCATAGTTCCTAGTCAGCCACATGATCATGAGGGTAAACAACAGATAGTCTAGTGTACTGTGCAGTCAGATGATTTTGCCCAACTGTAAGCTAAAGTACAAGGCGGATCCAAAAAAACCCGGAATTATCTTTTGGAGGGTGGGCCCCTTGTAGTACACATAGAATTTATTCCTCCAAATCAAACAATCAACTAAAGTTTTTATCTGGAAGTTTTAAGAAGGCCGTATCATGATTTTCAGAAGAGACATCCCGAGTTGTGGCAAACAGGTGACTGGTTCTTCTGCAATGACAATGCACCTGCCCGCAGTGCACTGAATGTTCAGTAGTTTTTGATAAAAAACGGCATGAAACTCAAGCCCTACCTTCCCTTTTCACCTGATCTCACCCCAAGAGACATTTTTTTTTGTTTTATTTTCCTGGATGAAAAAAGTCTCCAAAGGGAAATGGTTTGCCTATGTGGAAGAGGTAAAACAAAAAACAGCAGAAGGACTAAAAGGCATCCAAACTGACAAGCTTAAAAACTGTTTTGAGCAGTACAAACAGTGTCTCAGTAGATGTATAGCATCAAATGGAGAGCATTTTGAAGGTGACTGAAATTTAAACATGTAAGAATACACAATTTTTAATAAATAAATTCCCATTTTGGGGGGGCCCTCATCAGTGTTTTGAGCACATTTAAGGTAAGCCAAGCTAAGCTGTGATGTTTGGAAGGTAAGTGTATTAAATGCATTTTTTACTTCCAACATTTTCAACCTACGGTGGGTCTGTAGGGAAATAACCCCATCTTAAGTCAAGGAGCATCTGTATTGTAGGTACTATGACTACCCATTTTGCAGATTCAAAAGAAACTGAGGCACACAGATAATTAAAAATGTGCCCCAATGTCCCACGGATAGAAGGAAGCAGACCCAGAAGTCTAAGCAGTCTTGCAGCAGCATCTGAGACCTTTCATACTATACTATACTACTTAATACATCACCTGATACATACTTTTTCTTTTTATTTATTTTTTTTAAATGTATTTGTTTTTAAGCTATAGTATCCAGTATTTCCAGGCTCTCTTCCATCGAAGTACTAACCAAGCCTGACCAATGTCTAATACATATTAAGAATAGAATAAATGTTAGTGGTTGTTGTTATTAAAGACAAGTTTTCTATAAGATTGGAACCTAATAAAACTATATGAAACACTGGTATTTTTAAAAATAAAGCAATAAGCAGTGCTTTAATTTTAAAAGGTTTTGATATAATTCAGCATTATAAACCTTTTAGCAAATTAGGAGCAGAAGAAAGCTTATTTAATATGATAAAGGTGCCAGGCACAGTGGCTTGCACCTGTAGTCCCAGCTACTTGGGAGGTGGAGGCTGTGGCTGAGGATCATTTGAGCCCAGGAGTTTGAGGCTGTAGTAATCTAGGTACACCACTGCAGTCCAGCCTGGGCAACCGAGCAAGACACTATTTCAAAAAAATTAAAATAAAATACCTAGGATGCAATCTAATAAAGACATACAAAATCTCTATGAATAAACTATAATATACTTCTGCAATATAAAATACTTCTAAGATAAATTAAGTAAGATTCAAGTAAATGGAGAGATATGTGATATTCATGGCCTGGAAGAGGTATTACTATAAAGATCTATAGATTAAGCCGGGCTCAGTGGCTCAGCCTGTAATCCCATGCCTTTGGGAGGCTGAGATGAGTAGATTGCCTGAGCCCGCGGGTTCGAGACCTGCCTAGGTAACTTGGTGAGACCTCATCTCTACAATAAATAAAAAATGAGCCAGGCGTGGTAGCGTGCACCTGTAGTTCCAGCTACTTGGAAGGCAGAGGCAGAAGGATCGCCGGAGCCCAGCAGGTCTAGGCTGCGGTGGCTGGGAGCGGCCACTGCACTCCAGTCTGGGTGACAGAGTGAGACTCCAACTCAAAAAAAAAAAAAGATCTATAGATTCAGTAAAGTCCCATTCAAAAATCCCCACAGTTTGTGTGTGCATGTATGTGCATGCGTGTACGTGTGTGTACCTTAACAAGCTAATTTTAAAATGTACACAGAAATACAAAAGAATAAAAATAGTACAGATATTTAAGAAAAACAAGATAATCTATCATATATCGACATTAATTTTAGAGCTATAGTAATTAAGGTATATTTCACTGGCTCAAAGATACACAAATAGACCAAAGGAATAGAATGGAGATGCCAGCCGGGCTCGGTGGCTCAGCCTGTAATCCCGCGCCTTTGGGAGGCTGAGGTGAGTGGATTGCCTGAGCCCGCAGGTTCGAGACCCACCTGGGCAGCTTGGCGAGACCTCATCTCTACAATGAATCAAAAAATTAGCTGGGCGTGGTAGCACGCGCCTGTAGTTCCAGCTACTTGGAAGGCTGAGGCGGAAGGATCACCGGAGCCCAGCAGGTGAGGCTGCGGTGGCCGGGAGCGGCCACTGCACTCCAGTCTGAGCGACAGAGTGAGACTCCAACTCAAAAAAAAAAAAAAAATAGAATGGAGATGCCTACAGTATACCTATGTATATATGGATGTTTAACTTATCATAAAGGTGGCACTGCAGAGCAATGAGAAAAAGACAAGGCTTTTCAATAAACAGTGAAGGGACAATTCACTATCTGTATAGGGAAAAAATGAAATTTGATTTTACCTTATGCCATACAAAAAATTTAATTCTAAGTACTGTAGTTTGAAGACCCAAATATCAAAGGCAAAATAATATTGCCTCTCAGAAGATAATAAAGGAGATTACCTTCATGACCTTGGGTTAAAAAGAAAATTTTAAAACCAGGCCACAAGACGTACTAACCATGAAATAAAACATTGATACAATCGGACTAAGTTAAAATGGAGAACTTTTTAAGGGCATGAAAAGGAAAGCCACAGCATGGCAGAAGATATATACAATACACACAACCTACAAAGAGATCGTATCAAAAATATACAAAACCACTATATGTAAATATGAAAAGGACAACCCATAGTCTAGCATGGTGGCATACTTTAGGAGGCTGAGATGAGAGGACTGCCTGAGCTCAGCAGACTGACTCTGGGGATGGTTGTGAGTGTGCCACTGCACTCCAGCCTGGGCGACAGAGTGAGACTCCAATTAAAAAAAAAAAAAGTGAAGAAAAGGAAAATCCAGAAGAAAAATGGGCAAGAAACTTGAACAGGCATTTCACAAAGGAGGTCAAGCCACAAAATCAATAGACACATGAAAAGATGTTCAAATCTACTGGTGATCAAGGATATGTAAATGAAAACCATAATGAGCATTATACATCCATCAAATTGGTTAAAATATTAAAAACTTCAAGTTATGGTGGCAATGTAGAAAAACTCTCATAGATTGTTGATGGAAGTGTTTGTTGGTATAAACACTATGGAAAACTGTGTGTCACTGTTAAAGTCGAAGTTACATCTATCCAATGATGTATTTCACTATGATGTATATACATCAACAGAAATGTGTACACGTGTATATCAGGAGACAAGTACAAGAATGAAGTTCAAATTTAACATTGAATTTTACATTTCAAATTTTAAATCATCACCATGATTTTAAAAAGCCCTGAACTTAAAATAATCCAAATGTTAATGAACATTACTACAAATAAACAGTATATATTCAAATGATGGAGTACTATACATCATTAAAGATATTTGAACTACTGCAACAACACAGTTGACTTGTACAATGTTGGCTGAAAGAAGTCAGAAAGAAAATAATATATACTGTAGAATTCATTAGTATTAAACTTTAGGCTAGGCATGGTAACTTATGCTTATAATCCCAGCACTTTGGAAGGGGCCAAGGCAAGAGGATCACTTGAGCTCAAGAGTTTGAGACCAGCCTAGGCAACACAGTGAGCCCTCGTCTCTACAAAATATCAAAAAATATAGCCGGGTGGGGTGACATGCACCTGTAGTCCCAGCTACTCGAGAGACTGAAGCAGGAGAATTGTTTGAGCTCGGGAGGTCAAGGCTGCAGTGAGCCAGGATTGTGCTGTGGCACTCCAGCCTGGGTAACAAAGCGAGACCCTGACATACATACATACATACATAAAAGTATTAAGCTTAAAAAAAAAAAAAAAAAACAGGAGGCTGGGCTCGGTGGCTCAGCCTGTAATCCCAGCACTTTGGGAGGCCGAGGCGAGTGGATTGCCTGAGCCCGCGGGTTCGAGACCCAACTGGGCAACTTGGCGAGACCTCGTCTCTACACTACATCAAAAATTGGCCAGGCATGGCAGCGCGCACCTGTAATTCCAGCTACTTGGAAGGCTGAGGCAGAAGGATCGCTGGAGCCCAGCAGGTGGAGGCTGCAGTGGCCGGAAGCACGCCACTGCCCTGCAGTCTGGGCAATGGAGTGGGACTCCGACTCAAAAAAACAACAACCAGGAAAAGAGATATACAGTGTGAAGAGTACAGGTGTGAGAGAGAAGATTTTGGATCCTAGCAATATTTTATTTCTTGCCTGGATGGTGTTTGCTTTACAATAACTTTTTTTATTTTGAGTTGGAGTCTCACTCTGTTGCCCAGACTGGAGTGCACTAGCCGCTCCTATGAGGCTGGGGGAAGAGAAGGATAATAGGTATGGTAGTAATAGTTATGAAGATTGAGCCTCAGTGCAGCTGTCTTTTTTTTTTTAAAGGGACACAAAGTAACAACAGGAATCACAATAAATCCTGTGAAACAACTACATTATCCTATATAACTTCCCTCTCAGTCAGTTCTACTTTAATTTGGTTAAATTATAGCCCAAAACCTGTTGCAAAAAGGCCTCTTACTCTCATACTCCACTTAGTCACTGTTATAAAAAACCCACCTCCACCCCCAAAGAAGATCATTTAACCCTTTCCAAGGGCTCAAGTTATGCGAATTACATTTTAGAAACTATTTTTTGTCAAAACCTGCTTTTTAGACTGTGATGGGACAGGCTCGGTGGCTCAGTCTTTAATCCCAGCACTTTGGGAGGCCGAGGTGCATGGATTGCCTGAGCCCACGGGTTCGAGACCAACCCGGGTAACTTGACAAGACCTCGTCTCTACAATAAATTAAAAACTAGCCAGGTGTAGTAGCGTGCGCCTATGGTTCCAGCTACTTGGAAGGCTGAGGTAGAAGGATCGCTGGAGCCCAGCAGATCGAGGCTGCAGTGGCCGTGAGCATGCCACTGCACTCCAGTCTGGGCGGCAGAGTGAGACTCCAACTCAAAAAAAAAAAAAAAAAAAGACTGCGATGAAGGTCAGATTTAGGAAACGGAGAGTACAGTTGCTCACTTGGCCAAAATTATCCTGAAAACTAAGGTAATCAGAAACTTTCCTGGCTAAAGGGTGTTTAAAACAAAGGGAATCTGTTTCAACTAGCTTACTGGTTTCAGTTCCCTGATCAGTATATAGCCTAAGTACTGATTCTACTCAGCTTCATAGATTGCAACTATCTGAAATGAAGCCTTCAGGTTGTAAGGCAGAATTGAAATTGGGAACAGGAACCCTCAAAATTTCATTTGCAAACATAGAAGTTAAATAGAAATCATAAGATTTTTTCTTCACTCACATACCATTGTTATTCTACAGCATATACCACTATAAAAATCTATTTCCAGAGGTCACACATGGAATTCCTCAGAGAAATTTCTAAAAATTGTTATCAGTTGACTATAAAACAAGTGAGCAATTCACAAGATTGGTATGGACTGAATGTCTGGGAGTTAACCTTACTGACCACTAGAATAAAAGATGGGAAAAAGACAAAAGAAAATGTTATTGATGCCTTAACTGCTTAGGCCTGGAAACAAAGATGAAATGGTTCACACACAATTAGCTGAAATGATCCAGGAAAAAGACTATGCCACCACTTGACATCTCAGATGAAGGTGGGGGAAAGAAAATAAAAATTCAGAACACAGTCCCCAATTCCTTCCTGTGGCCTATATATGCAGGGATCTTTGAATTAGGAATCAAGTTTCTATTTGTGATAGAAAGAGTTTTCATATTCATAGCAAATTTAGGTTTTCCAGTTGAGAAAAAGAACCTGCAAAACTGTGGCTTATCCTTTTGGATTATCACTGGGAACTTCTGAGGATTCCTTGTTCACTTAGAATAAAAAAGAGTTGGTTGAATCTGAGGGAAAAAAAATGTTTTTTCCTGTAGGAAAAATATAAATATACAGACATCAGTCCCATAATTTCAATACAGAATAGTCCACATCAAATGAGAAAAAATAGATTCATGGGCACAGCGAAGTGAGTGTGTGATTCTGGAACTAGATGGAAAGGGAGAAAAAAATTATCTAGAAGAGGTATCACCTGAACTGAGCCTTAAAGTAGAAGTATGTCAAAGGGAACTCCAGCCAGAGTGAACAGTTATTGACAAAGGGGTTTTCTGGCTTGTAGGCATGTAAATGTGTTTTAGGAGTGTGGTATCTGAGGTAGAGAGAGGCAAGGAGGGCCAGAACACTAAAACATGAAATCTGGAGTTTGATTGACTCGAGGGGTCCTTCTCTAGGGAGGCTGTAGGCATGGATGAAATTGCCAGAGAACAATAAATGAAGAGAGAACAGACGGCAGTAGATATCTTTTGGGCTGTCTGCTCAGCTCTCACTAACCTTTTCTTTGAGAACAGTCACTGCCCTGCTTGTAAGTCACTAGGTTTACATTGCTAGACAAACTGACTGGACCAGGGACAGATACTGGCCACTGCTGACTGGCCTGGAAAAAGACAAGCTAGTTAAACAAAATTCTCTATTCCCAAGATTTTGTACTGAGGACACAGGGATTGCTAACTTCTGACAAGATTAGAACTGTGAATGTGACCAGTGAGATGGCTTTGTCAGAAAAGCAGAGGACATTTGTCTATGTGGTAGTGGTGGTCATGAGGGCTGGGGGATGAAGAAAAAAGCAGAGGTGCTTCAGGGGGACTGAGAGTAGTTGCTGCAACTCCTGATGATTTTCCTGTCATCCCTCCTGAATCCCAACTTTTCAATATTTCTATATGTTCTATGCTCTATCTCAGTTTCTTTCCAAGAACTTCCACTCAGGGGTTGAGTTAGTTAAGTTTGATGAGTGTTTTTCTTACTGACAATCAAAAGAAGTTTTACTATGACAGACCATAAAGAAAGCCTACGCTTAAATATACATACTTTTACCACAAGTATTTAGAGGTTAGGAAGAGCAAGGAAAAATAGAAAAAAGGTACCCTAAGAGGTAAAGGATACGGACAGTGCAATGCCAGGGAAGTCAAGGAAACACAGAGGTAGACAAAATAAAGAGGCAGTCAACAGTGCAGAGAAACTGAGGCTATGAACTGAGAACAAGCTGTGGGAAGAGATAGTAGAGCTGGGACTACTGTCTCTGCATAAAATTTGGGTGCCAAGACATTCAATAATTAATATGCAATATTTTAATGCATTATTTTTTCAAAATAAAAATACAAAATCAACGTAAGAAAAAAATAAATTTAAAATGAAGATCAGTATTATCAGAAGATTTTTCCTCAGGCTCTAATAATGATTTGGCATGCCACTAATACTGGTCTTGTCACTAATCACCATCAGGAATCATCTAAAGGCAATTTCAGGAATAGGGAGGAAAGGAGCTAGAATTTAAAAGGTCAAGAAAAAGGTAGAAACAATTATTAGCAACTACTTTTTCCAAAAGGTTTAATGTAACCTTGGTTCATGAAAGAACTCCCATTTTGCAAGTGAGGAAACCAAATCACACAGGAGTACTTATCCAAGGTCATACCAAGTGAAAACACATGAAGGAACTAGGAATCAAACCTAGGTTTCTTATCACAGTAGATTCAGCTTGGTGGATATCTGTGGCATATTCACACATGTCAGTGGAAGATAGTCTAGTAAATTAACTGGGGACCAGCAGTACTTCTATAATGAAGCATTTTCATAAGCAAAACAGGCAAGGAGAACTTCCTAGAAACTCCTAAGGGCAAGGTATACACAAACTGGAGATCTAAGAAGCTGTAGGAAGAGCACTGTGGACATGACATAGGAGAAGATCTTCTCTATGACCTGAGGAGCACCAGAAATCCTAGGCATTGGAAACTATGAACTTCCAATAATTGTTTTCTCAAGGATTGAACATCAAAAAGCACCAAAGTGAGGCCTGAAGGATACTGAGTATGGTTTTTTATATGAGGAAGATTGACTACATAACATGGGATTTAATAAATTCTGCAACTTACTTCTCCTGTAGTTTGTGGTTCAGGGTTACATTAAGCTGAAACTTTTACAACTAAAAAGAGCTGCCAACATGTGCTATCCTAACAGGGACAATGGAGAGGAAAAAAAAGAAGACTCACAGGATCTGGTCTTTGGAGGAAAAATTATCTCTGAACTCCCAACCCCCAGGTAATTCATCTGAAAATGGTAAGCAAAGTAGGAAGCCCTCTGCTCTTTTGTCTGAAGAGAGCTAGAAAAGCTGTAACTTCTCTTACATGGATAGAGTTTCAGTGTTTTATTCACTGCTAAAAGGGGTATCAAGAGGTCATCTACACCAACCTAAGGAATGAATGCTAGCATACTTTCATAAATGAGACACTCACTACCTCACAACTACAGAACAGCTTTGACTATTATCAACTTCTTCCTTATTCTGGCTTGATTTCTTACATTCTGTAACTTTCTACCCACTAGATCTAGTTCCATTCTTTTTTTTTTTTTTTTTTTTTTAGTTGGCATCTCACTCTGTTGCCTAGGCTGGAGTACAGTAGCACATTCATGGCCACTGTAGCCTCGACCTACTGGGCTCAGGTGATCCTTCTGCCTCAGCCTCCCAAGTAGTTGGAAATACAAGTATGCATCACCATGCCTGGCTAATTTTTTAAAAAAATTTATTGTAGATACAAGGTCTTGCCAAGTTGCCCAGGCTGGGCCCAAACCTTAGACTCAAGCGATCCTCTCACCTTGGTCTCCCAAAAAGCTGCGATTACAGGATTGAGCCGCCACGCCTGGCTAGATCTAATTCTATCCTATGGGGCCCTTTCATAGAAGAAGACAACAATTGCAGTCCCCTAAGAATTCTCTTTTGGCAGGAACCATTTACTGAGAAAGCCAACATTCATATTCTTTTTAAAAGTATTTCATAGGGCATGTCTTTCTGACACCTACCCCCATTGCCTTTCTCTACATTTTTGTGTCAGAGTTCTTTTTAAATATAGCATCTACATTGTAATACAAAAAGCTGGACATCCAAAATATTAATCTACAGGAGACTGGTTACATAAACTAGCACAGGTATACAACTAAATGACAGGCAGTCACTTAAGGATAAGACATACCTAGGCTGGGCTTGGTGGCTCAGCCTGTAATCCCACGCTTTGGGAGGCTGAGGTGAGTGGATTACCTGAGCCCGCGGGTTCAAGACCTGCCTGAGCAACTTGGCAAGACTTCATCTCTACAATAAATAAAAAAAATTAGCCAGGCATGGTAGTGCGCACCTGTAGTTCCAACTACTTGGAAGGCTGAGGCGGAAGGATCACTGGAGCCCAGCAAGTCAAGGCTGCGGTGGCCGGGAGCAGCCACTATACTCCAGTCTGGGCGACAGAGTGAGACTCCAACTCAAAAAAAAAAAAGACATACCTAATGTACTGGGAAACTGGAGAAAATACTTTAGAATGCCATGATTGAGGTGATTCTATTTTTGTTTTTAAAAACCAAACATATATACCTAGAACATATACAAGCATGTTTTGATACATACATGGATAAAAGTTTGGAAGCAAATTCACCAAATTGTTACCAAAGATTATTGGGGTTGAGAGAGAGAATGAAGGGCAGAGCTCCAACAAGAAGATATTTTACTCGATTATTTCTTTAGCACAAGTATGTGCTGTTTTGTACTTAAAAAATCAATGTGTCTTTATTGCTGAGAAATAAAAGCAGATATTAACCTCTTCCTTCCACTAGGAACATATATTTCACAAAGACAGGGACTATGTCCTGTGTGTCTTTATATACTAAGACATAGCAAAGTAGGTACTTTTGAGTTATTTTTTAATATCATCAAATGCATGGATGTATGAATGGATGGACGGCACATAATGTTTGTCATATTGTGAATGATGACACTGATTTCAGAGCTTCAAGGAAATGGTAGAAAGAAAATAAGGAGTAAAAATTTAATCTTAACCATAATATTACTGAAGGGTCTTAGAATGGTCATGTTTAACTTCTCCATCAAATTTCAATTAACTGTAGTTTTATTTGTATTTTTTTCTCTGCCCCCCCAAATAATCCGCAGGAATAACCGTACTTTTAGAGTAACGTTCCTACATGAGCTTAAACACCTCCAGTGATGAAGAGTTAACTTTCTTATCTAATGGTATCAAATATGTCTTCAATCAAATATTCTTATATGTCTTCTTGCAATAAAGACATACTGGTCTTAATTTAATCTGTGGGTGCTGCCTGGTCTGAACAAGCTTGCTCCCTTCTGTTTTTCCACTAAGAGTTTTTCAGCCTTTGCAGTTTAGTGCTCCTAGCCAACAACTGATTAATACTGATTAATAATGTCCAGTACCCTTATTACACTGGTCATCTGCCTTCCTTTTTGTATACACTTTTGCTTGGATGATATAAAAATATGATGCTTAGAATCTACCGTGGCTTAATAAGCACAGAACAAAGAGGGGTACTATTCTTCCTACTCTCTTGTAGATACTATGTAATGAATGCAAGAGTTTACAATCTTTAGGGTAGTCATAATGTATTTGTAAAAGTATATACAACTACATAAAAGATAATGGATTAATATTATTAATCAGTCCTGAGTGTATAGTAAAACAAACCTCTCAGTCTTTCATGTTTTTCTAATAAGCTGACTCACCACACTCTGTAATGCTTAGCTGGGTCTTTGTGCCAAACACAGACTTTATTTATTGGGTCACAGCCTACATTATACATGTGTATTCCCTGTCTTTATACAAAGTTGGTAAGGAATAAGCTAGGCCTGTCTGAGATTACAGGCTGCTCACTTTTCTCTATATCAAAAAGTAGTACAGTACAGTGATTAAGAGCATGAGCTGTGAAGTCAAACTGCCTAGATTAAAATTTCAGCTTTAGCATTTACCGAAAGTCATATACCCCAGTTCCTCATCCATAAAATGGAGATAACAATAGTACTTATGTCACAAAGTTTCTGTGAGAATTGAATTATTGTATATAACGTGCTTAGAACAGAGCTGGTAACATGTAAAGTTCCTGGGATATAGTAAATGCTTTAAAAATGTGAGCTATTATTACCTCTATCATATCATCACCATTTGTCTTAGGATATCCATAAGTAAAATGAAGACAGTAGTTCCCCCTGAAAAGTTCCTAAGAGAACTAAATAGGAATGTATGAGAATGCGCCTCATAAATTCTAACGTGCAGGGTGCTTTTAAGGAAGGGGTATGATTCATCTGAGTAAGCATCTAATTCTTGCATGCCACAGGCCTACTGGGTTTGCCTCCCATTCAAGAACAGAAGAGGAATGGGCTCGGCGGCTCAGCCTGTAATCCCAGCACTTTGGGAGGCTGAGGCGAGTGGATTGCCTGAGCCCGTGGGTTTGAGACCAGCCTGGGCAACTTGGCGAGACCTGTCTCTACAATAAATCAAAAATTAGCTGGGCGTGGTAGCGTGTACCTGTAGTTCTGGCTATTTGGAAGGCTGAGATGGAAGGATCGCCGGAGCCCAGCAGGTTGAGGCTGCGGAGGCCGGGAGTGGCCACTGCACTCCAGCCTGGGCCACAGAGTGAAACTCCAACTCAAAAAAAAAAAAAAAAAAAAAAAGAACAGAAAAAAGCACCTCATTACAGTAGCTTCACATATTGGCTCTCCTTAGAAGGCTGGCTGCTCCCCTCTACATCTACCTGTAGTTTGGAGGACTGCCTGGATTAGAGAACCAAAATTTATTTACCAAGCTTTTGCGTGAGCTGCCCTTGAAGTTCATTTTTCTTGTTTTTTAATGTAATTATAAAGTCAAAAGCAAAAGCAACACCAGCTTTTTATCCCAAACAGTCACTTTTTTTTTGAAGATTTTATTTTTTATTGAAACAATAATTATACATATTTAGGGGTATATGTGATATTTCGATTCATGCATACAAAGTGTAATAATCAAATCAGGGTAATTAGGATATCACTTCAAACATTTACCATTTCTCCATTTGGGAACATCTCAAATCTTGTCTTCTAGCTATTTTAAAATATGAATTGTTGACTATAGTCACCCTGCTTGTGCTACTGAACCCTAAAATTTATTCCATCTATCTAATTGTACGTCTGTACTCATGAACTAACCTGTCTTCATTTCAGTTTATTATTTTTTGAGTTGGAGTCTCATTTTGTTGCCCAGGCTGGAGTGCAATGGCATGATATGGCTCACTATAGCCTAGACCTGCTGGGCTCAGACACTCCTCCTGCCTCAGCCTCCTGAGCAGCTGGGACTACAGGCATGTATCATGACACTTGGCTGATTTTTTTCATTTATTGTAGAGATGTGGTCTTATCAATTTGCCCAGGTTGGTCTCTAACCCCTGGGCTTGGGCTTTCACCTCCCAAAGTGCTGGAATAACAGGCACAAGCCGCCGCATCCAGGCTTCATTCTACTCTCTATCTCCATGAAATTCACTTTTTTAGCTCTCACATATGAGATATTTGTCTTTCTGTGCCTGGCTTATTTCACTGAACATAATGACCTCCAGTTTCATTCATGTTGCTGTAAATGACAGGATTTCACTTTTTAAGGCTGAATAGTATTCCATTTAGTATATATACCACATTTTCTTTATCCATTCCTCTGGATTCCATATCTCAGTTGTTATGAATAATGCTGAAATAAACATGGGAGTACAGATGTCTCTTCCATATTCTGATTTCCATTCTTTTGGATATATTCCCTGGAATGGGATTGCTGGAACACATGGTAGATCTATTTTTTAGGTTTTTGTTGTGGTTGTTGTTGCTGTTTTTTATTTGTTTTGAGTTGGAGTCTCACTCTGTCGCCCAGACTAGAGTGCCGTGGCACGCTCCCGGCCACTGCAGCCTCGACCTGCTGGGCTCTGGCAATCCTTCCACCTCAGCCTTCCAAGTAGCTGGAACTACAGGTGCACACAACCATGCCCGGCTAATTTTTTGATTTATTGTAGAGATGAGGTCTCACCAAGTTGCCCAGGCGGGTCTTGAACCCATGGGCTCAGGCAATCCACTCACCTCAGCCTCCCAAAGCACGGGATTACAGGCTGAGCCACCGAGCCCGGCTATTTTTTAGTTTTTTAAGGAGCCTCCACATGATTTTCCATAGTAGCTGTACTAATTATATTCCCACCAGCAGTACTAGCATTTCGTCTTCTCTGTGTCCTTGCCAATAACAGTTATTTTTAAAAATCTTTTTCATATAAGTCATTTTAATTGGGGTAAGATATCTCATTGTGGTTTTGACTTTTATTTCCCTAATTAGTGATGTTGAACATTGTTTATATACCTGCTGACCATTTGTATGTCTTCTTCAGATCCTCTGCCCATTTTGTAATCAGATTATTTGGATTTTCTGCTATTAAGTTGTTTGAGTTCTTTATATAGTCTGGTTATTAATCCCTTATTGGATGGATAGTTTGTAAATATTTTCTCCCATTCTGCAGGCTGTATCTTTACTGTTATTTTTTTCCCTTCGCTGTGCAGAAGCTTTTTAGCTTGATATAATCCCATTTGTCTATTTTTGTCTTTGTTGCCTATGTTTTTGAGGTCTTATACAGACAAATGTCCTCAAGTGTTTCCACAATGTTTTCTTCTAGTAGTTTCATAGTTTCAAGTTTTATGTTTAAGTCTTCAATCCATTTCAATTTGATTTTTGTATATGGTGAAACATAGGGGTCTAATTTCATTCTTTTGTATATGATTTAGTCACTATTTTAGTTTTATGACTTTATATCTCTGAGCTCCAGTTACCTCTTCTATAATGATAAACATAATTACTTTACAGGATTTTTGTGAGAATTAAGAGATTTAAACAGATCAAAGACTTACGGAGTACTAGTAATGAAGATGTGAATCAACAAATTTAATTTTTTTATGACTATGTTTATTTTCCAGTCAGGAGCCATAGTTCTTTTTAGAAATAGCTTCCATAAATTTAAGTTTAAATTACAGGCCTCTATTAGAGAGATGAAAATACACACAGTGCAATTATACCAAACAAACAGTTAAACCAGAGTTGTCAAAATAATCTTTAGGGAAGTATGTGGAATAAACTCAAAAGTAATTTGTTGTACAAAGGAATTCCCAGGAACTTTCACTAGTGTGGCTTCCAACTGTCAAAATCCTGTGCTTCCATTACCAGATGCTGAATTAAAAGGGTGATTTGGCTCCTGAGGTTTTCTGAAGAGTATTACTGACTTTGAGAGTTGATGTGTTTGTTACATATCTCAGTCATTTGTGACTTCTCTGGTTACTTGGTTCTGGGTTATAGAGTCATTAAATCTCAGAGCCATGGGGGTTTTAGAAACAAATGAGTTTCTCTTCACTTTACAGATGGAGAAACTGAGTCCAGAAAAGGAAAGTAATTTGTACATTGTTTGCATAAGCAATATCTATACTATAGTTGCCTCTGCATTTCATTTGGCCTTTAAATGACCTATGTATCTGTAACACTCAGTGGCTGCTTTCCTAGACCACATTAATTTGTATACCAAACTTCCTATTCTAGTAATTGATAATTTTTAGATGAAACTGGAAAATGGAAATCATCATGAGCATTAAAGGGCAGCTTCCTGACATTTAAGGATTAGAACTGAATATAAATGGGACCTTAGAACCTCTATATAGCACCACACTGAAATCCTTAAAACACACACACTCTCTCTCTCTCTCTGTCTCTCTATGTAGACAAACACTTCATCTGTCCTGATCATTGCTGGGTCTATCCATGGAGTCGTATGCAGTAAAAACACCAAGGCACATTTATTTGCTGGATGAATGAAACAAACTGGACAAGCATCTGAATTATTTCCTTTTTGAAACATTTTTCTACCTTGGCTTCCAGGATACCAGTTTCCTATCCCCCACCCCCATTGGACCACCAGGTCTTGGTCTCTTTTACTGAATATTCTTTGGGACTTCCAAACATTGGCATGTCACCTGGATTGGTCCCTGCACCTCTTTTCTTTTCTTTCTTTCTTTTTTTTTTTTTTTGAGTTGGAGTCTCACTCTGTCACCTAGACTGGAGTGCAGTGGCTGCTCCCAGCCACCGCAGCCTCGACCTGCTGGGCTCCAGTGATCCTTCCACCTCAGCCTTCCAAGTAGCTGGAACTACAGGCGCGCACTACCACGCCTGGCTAATTTTTTGATTTATTGTAGAGATGAGGTCTCGCCTGCCCAGGCGGGTCTCGAACCCACAGGCTCAGGCAATCCACTCACCTCAGCCTTCCAAAGGCTTTTTTTTTTTTTTTTTGAGTTGGGAGTCTCACTCTATCACCCAGACTGGAGTGCAGTGACACGCTCCCAGCTACCGCAGCCTCAACCTGCTGGGCTCTGGCGATCCTTCCGCCTCAGCCTTCCAAGTAGCTGGAACTACAGGGGCGCACTACCACGCCCAGCTAACTTTTTTGATTTATTGCAGAGATGAGGTCTCGGCAAGTTGCCCAGGTGGGTCTCGAACCTGCGGGCTTGGCAATCCACTCACCTCAGCCTCCCAAAATGCAGGATTACAGGCTGAGCCACCGAGCCCGTAATTTTTGATTTATTGTAAAGAAGAGGTCTCACCAAGTTTACCCTGTGGGTCCCGAACCCGTAGGCTCAGGCAATCCAATAGCCTCGGCCTCCCAAAGTGCTGGGATTACAGGCTGAGCCACCAAGCCCAGCCCCTGTGCCTCTTTTCTATGAATAGTCTCTCCGTAGGCAAATTTAGACTGTCATCTATATGGTGATGATCCCCAAAAGTGTATCTTTAAGCCAACAACCTCACTTGAACTCCAGACTGCTGTATCTAAACTACCTTTTTAACATTTCTATTTTACTTTCTAACAGGTATCTCAAATTTATCAAAGTCAAACAGAACTGAAGATTCTACTCCTACCCCCCATAACAACATGTTTCTTGGATAATCTCCACCATCTTAGTAATCGAGGAGTCATTTCTTAATCCCTTTGCTTTCTTTTATATTTCATTATCCAAACTATCAGCAAACCCTATCAAGTTTTTCTACAAAACAGATGTAAAATCTGCTCTCCATCTCCATTACTACTGGCCCTAGTTTAAGCCACTATCACCACTCACCTCATGACCATTTAGTTTACTAACTGATCTTCCTACTTCTCTTGGACTCCTTACAATCCATTTTATAATGTAGCCAGAGAGATCTTGAAAAATCCTTCTGCTCAAGCCGGGCTCGGTGGCTCAGCCTGTAATCCCGTGCTTTGGGAGGCTGAGGTGAGTGAATTGCCTGACACCTCGGGTTCGAGACCCGCCTGGGAAACTTGGCGAGACCTCATCTCTACAACAAATCAAAAAATTAGCCGGGTGTGGTAGCGTGCGCCTGTAGTTCCAGCGACTTGGAAGGCTGAGGCGGAAGGATCGCCAGAGCCAGCAGGTCAAGGCTGCAGTGGTCGGGAGTGGCCACTGCACTCCAGTCTGGGTAACAGAGTGAGACTCCAACTCAAAAAAAAAAAAAATCCTTCTGCTCAAAACACACTACTTCTTTTTGAACATGAAATAAAATCCATAAGCCGGGCTCGGTGGCTCAGCCTGTAATCCCGCGCCTTTGGGAGGCTGAGGTGAGTGGATTGCCTGAGCCCGCGGGTTCAAGACCCACCTGGGCAGCGAGACCTCATCTCTACAATAAATCAAAAAATCAGCCAGGCGTGGTAGCGCATGCCTGTCATTCCGGCTACTTGGAAGGCTGAGGTGGAAGGATCACTGGAGCCCAGCAGGTCGAGGCTGCGGTGGCCGGGAGTGGCCACTGCACTCCAGTCTGGGCGACAGAGTGAGACTCCAACTCAAAAATAAATAAATAAATAAATAAAATCCATGGCCTATATATAGCACTATATGATCAAGCAGGCCCTAGCCTAATTCTAATAAAGGTGGCCTCATTTAATTCTACCTTCCCCCACTCACTGTGCTACATACTGGAAATAATCCTTTCTCATTGCTAAATAACATTTTATATCTAGGGAGAGGACTACAGAGAGCTAGATCATAATATAATCAATTCAACTGCTTACCATTTCTAAATCCCACAAGGCACTGTAGAATTGTGACAAATCCTATCTCTACAAAAAATTAGCCAGGCATGGCGGCATGCACCTGTAGTTCCAACTACTTCAGAGGCTGAGGCAGAAAGATCGCCTGAGCCCAGAAGGTAGAGGCTGCAGTGAGTCATGATCATACCACTGCACTCTAGTGTGATCAACAGAATGAGACTCATGACTCAAAAATAAAAAAGCCAAGATAAATCAAAAGCTAGGCCTCTTGCACCAAACAGCCAAGTTGTGAATGCGAAGGAAAAGTTCATGAAGGAAATTAGAAGTGCCACTCCAGTGAACACACAAGTGATAAGAAAACAAAACAGGCCGGGCTCGGTGGCTCAGCCTGTAATCCCAGCGCTTTGGGAGGCCGAGATGAGTGGATTGCCTGAGCCCGCGGGTTCGAGACCTGCCTAGGCAATTTGGTGAGACATCATCTCTACAATAAATCAAAAATTAGCTGGGCATGGTAATGTGCGCCTGTAGTTCCAGCTACTTGAAAGGCTGAGGTGGAAGGATCGCCAGAGCCCAGCAGGTCGAGGCTGCGGTGGCTAGGAGCATGCCACTGCACTCCAGTCTGGGCGACAGAGTGAGACTCCAACTCAAGAACAAAACAAAACAAAACAAAACAAAACAAAACAGCCTTATTATTGATATGGACAAAGTATTAATGGTCTAGATAGAAGATCAAACCACCCACAACATTCCCTTAAGTCAAAATCTAATCCAGAGCATGACCCTAACTCTCTTCAGTTCTATGAAGGCTGAGAGGTTAGGAAGCTGTAGAAGAAAAACTAGCAGAGGTCGGTTCATGAGGTTGAAGGAAAGAAGCCATCTCCTCAACATAAAAGCACAAGGTGAAGCAGCAAGTGCTAATGTAGAAGCTACAGCAAATTATCCAGAAGATCAAGCTAAGATCCCTGATGAAGGTGGCTATACTAAGTAACTGATTTGCAATATAGATGAGACACCCCTAAACAAATTGGAAGAAGATGCCATCTGGGACTTTCATAGCTAGACATGAAAAATCAATGCCTAATGCCTGGCTTCCAAGCGTCAAAGAACAGGCTGACTTTCTTGTTAGAGGCTAATGCAGCTGGTGACTTTAAGTTGATGCCAATATTCATTGATCATTCTGAAAATCCTAGGACTCTTAAGAATTATGTCAAATATACTCTGCCTGTGCTCTGGAAAAGGAATAACAAAGCTAGGATGACAATATATCTGTTTACAGCATGGTTTACTGAATAGTTTAAACCCACTGTTGAGACCTATTGCTCAGCAAAAAAAATTACTTCCAAAATATTACTGCTCTTTGACAATGCACCTGGTCACCAAGCGGTCTGATAAAGATATACAAGTAGATCGATGTTTTCATGACTGTTAACACAACATCCATCCTGCAGCCCATGGATCAAGGAGTACTTTTGACTTCCAAGTCTTATTATTTAAGAAACAAATTTTGGACCCAGGCTTGGTGGCTCAGCCTGTAATCCCAGCACTTTGGGAGGCCGAGGCGAGTGGATTGCCTGAGCCTGCAGGTCTGACACCAGCCTGGGCAACTTAGTGAGAGAGATCTCATCTCTACAATAAATAAAAAATTAGCAGGGCATGGTAGCGCACACCTGTAGTTCCAGCTGCTTGGAAGGTTGGGGCGGAAGGACTGCCGGAGCCCAGAAGGTCAATGCTGGGGTGGTTGTGAGTGTGCCACTGCACTCCAGCCTGACTGACAGAGTGAGACCTCAACTCAAAAAAAAAAAAGAAAAGAAAAGAAACAAATTTCATAAGGCTATAGCTGCCATAGTGATTCTGCTAATGGATTTGGGCAAAGTACATCAAGTCCCCTACATATGAATGAGCATTCTGAGCATTATTCATAAGTCAAATTTGTTCATAAGTCCAACCAAGTTAGCCTATTGGTTACATAGTATTGTACTGTATTAGGTTCATAATACTTTTCACACAAATAATACACAAAAAACAAACACAAAAAATAAAACATTTTTAATCTTACAGTTCAGTACCCTGAAAAGTATAGTAGCCCAGTACAGTACAACAGCTGGCATACAGGAGCTGGCATCGAGCAAGCAAGAAGAGTTACTGACTGGAGGAGGGAGAGAAGGTGTGAGATGAAAAAGCTGAAGGATAGTCAGCAATAGAAGATGAAGGGCAAGATGGACATGATTGGACATGCAAACACATGTTTGTATCTTTGGAAGTTTGCAAATTGAAGGTTTGTATGTAGAGGACTTACCATAAATTGAAAATCTTCTGGAAAAGATTCACTATTCTAGATGCCATTAAGAACATCTGTGAGCCGGGCTCGGTGGCTCAGCCTGTAATCCTGGGCCCTTGGGAGGCTGAGGTGAGTGGATTGCCTGAACCCATGGGTTCGAGACCCGCCTGGGCAGCAAGACCTCATCTCTACAATAAATAAAAAAATCAGCCGGGCGTGGTAGCACATGCCTGTAATTCCGGCTACTTGGAAGGCTGAGGCAGAAAGATCGCTGGAGCCCAGCAGGTCGAGGCTACGGTGGCCGGGAGCAGCCACTGCACTCTAGTCTGGGCGATAGAGTGAGACTCCAACTCAAAAAAAAAAAAAAAGAACATCTGTGATTCATGAGAGGTCAAAATATTAACATTAACAGGAATGTGGTCGGGCTCGGTGGCTCAGCCTGTAATCCTACGCCTTTGGGAGACTGAGGTGAGTGGACTGCCTGAGCCTGCGGGTACGAGACCTGCCTGGGCAACTTGGCAAGACCTCATCTCTACAATAAATCAAAAATCAGCCGGGCGTGGTAATGCGCGTAGTTCCAGCTACTCGGAAGGCTGAGGCGAAAGGATCGCCGGAGCCCAGCAGGTCGAGGCTGCAGTGGCCGGGAGCGGCCACTGCACTCCAGTCTGGGTGACAGAGTGAGACTCCAACTCAAAACAAAAAACAAAAACAGAAAACAGCATAATGGAAGAACCCTCATGGATGACTTTGAGGGACTTCAGTGCAGGAAGTAAATGTAGACGTAGTGGAAATAGCATGAGAATATCATAGAATTAGAAATGAAGCCTTAAGATGTAGCTGTACTGCAGCAACCTCATGATAAAATTTTAATAAATGAAGAATTGCTTCTTAGGGACAAGCAATTAAAGTGGTTTCCTGAGGTGGAATCTACTCTTGGTAAACATGCTACGAATAGCGCAGAAATGATGACAAAAGATTTAGAATATTACATAAATTTAGTTGATAAAGCTGCAGCAGATTAACTCCATTTTGAAAGAAGTTGTACTGTGGGCAAAATGCTACAAAACAGCATTGTATGCTACAGAGAAATCTTTTGTGAAAGTAAGAGCCAATCAATATGGCAAACTTCATTGTCTTATTTCAAAAAATTGCCACATTCACCCTCGATCCTTAGCAACTACCACCATGATCAGTCAGCATCCATCAAATCTAGGCAAGATACTCCACCAGCAAAATATTATGATTCACTCAAGGCTCAGGTGATTGTCAGCTTTTTTTTTTTTTTTGAGTTGGAGTTTCACTCCGTCCCCCAGACTGGAGTGCAGTGGCTGCTCCCGGTCACTGTAGCCTCGACCTGCTGGGCTCCTTGACCTGCTGGGCTCCGGCAACCTTCCACCTCAGCATTTTGAGTAGCTGGGATTACAGGCGCATGCTACCACGCCAAGCTGATTTTTTATTTATTTGTAGAGATGAGGTCTCGTCAAGTTGCCCAGGCAGGTCTCGAACCCGCAGGCTCAAGCAATCCACTCGCCTCAGCCTCCCAAAGGTGCGGGATTACAGGCTGAGCCACTGAGCCTGGCTAGCTTTTTTTTTTTTTTTAATAGCAATGAGTCACTTATTTTTTGAGTCAGGGAGGGTCTCACTCTGTTGCCCAAACCGGAGTACAGTGGCATGATCAGATCACAGCTCACCATAGATTTGACCTCCTGGGTTCGGGTGATCTGCCCACCTCAGCCCCTGAGTAGCTGGGACTACAGACATATGCCATCATGTCAAGTTAATTTTTTTGTGTGTGTAGATGAAGTCTCGCTATGTTGCCCAAGCTGGTCTTGAATTCCTGGGCTCAAGCAATCCTAACGACCCTGGCCTCCCAAAATGCTGGGATTACAGGCACATGTCACTGCACCCAGCCAGCAACAAGGTATTTTTAGATTAAGGTATGTGCATTGGTTTTTTTCAGATATAATGCTACTGCACATGTAATAGACTACAGTACAGCATAAACATAACTTTCACATGCACCAGGAAACCAAAAAAATTCATAAAACTCACTTTATGACAGCAATCTGAAACTGAACTCACAATATCCCTGAGGTGTGCCTGTAGTTTCTCCACTTGCAAATCAAAGCAGTTTAAAAGAACTTCATACAATAAACTAAGTGGGCCAGCCCAGAGACCTTGTGCCAATGTTCAAAGCTCAATTAGCAGCTACTTAGGTCCCTGCACAAGTCTTAGCTGAAAGAGTAACTAATTAGAATGTTTTGAGTGAAACCATATATTCTATGAGGGTGGAAAATGTGGTTGTCACACTACCTTACCAAAAGCCACTTTCTCCAGAATTCCGACAAGATTTAGTATAATGGGTCCCAAACACAGACATGTGCTTTATTGTGCACTCTCATTCTATTTGTCAAACTGTGCTTTAACTCCTTCCATGTGAATAACAATGTTCAGAATAAGTGCTGGAGTCTGTCAGCATTCATCACTAAGACCACAAATTATGAAGCTTCAACAATGCAAATGAGCACTCTTTCACACACTGACTCACATGACTACTAATGTAGCCATCAAAACCAAAGGTTCTGCTTCTCTGAGACACTGGATCAAAACTTTTATAAAACTAGTACTCCTTTTCCCTTATTCCTCAAGACTCTTTTGTGTCTTATATCCAAAACACAAGACATTTATCATTCTCCAAAGTGCTCACTTTGGTAAGACTAATGGTTGGTGGAAATATAGAACTAATAAATTGAGGGCAAATATTTGGCAGCGTATGATATATGATAGATTTTCCATACTAAAACTATTCTATGGTGGATGTGTTTTCTCTAGGATTACATTGATACCCTTGTGGCAAGTGTTTTAGTATATAAGATTCCAAAAGGAGATGAGAGCTCCAAAAGGAGATGCTGAAAGAAAATTAATTTCTACATATTCAAAAGGAACCTAGAATCGTAACAGTACTATGTGATGGTCAGTTTCTTTTTTTTTTTTTTTTTTTGAGTTGGAGTCTCACTCTGTCACCCAGACTGGAGTGCAGTGGCCACTCCCGGCCACTGCAGCCTCAACCTGCTGGGCTCCAGCGATCCTTCCGCCTCAGCCTTCCAAGTAGCTGGAACTACAGGCGCGCGCTACCACAACCGGCTAATTTTTGACTTATTGTAGAGATGAGGTCTCGCCAAGTTGCCCAGGTGGGTCTTGAAACCGTGGGCTCAGGCAATCCACTCACCTCAGCCTCCCAAAGCGCTGGGATTACAGGCTGAGCCACCAAGCCCAGTTTGTACTCCACATCTTTATGATTTAAAAAAATGCATAAATAAATAAAGTTCTATTGTAATGCAAAGTATGATTAAAGCATACTTTATGGCTGGACTATATCCAGTCACAGGGAAAGATAATAATTGTCACATATCATCACCAGTCCCCTATCCTGCCCCTAATCAAAATAAGAGAGGTGAGGTAGCCGGGCTCCGTGGCTCAGCCTTTAATCCCAGCACTTTGGGAGGCTGAGGTGAGTGGATTGCCTGAGCCCATGGGTTCGAGACCGACCTGGGCAACTTGGCAAGACCTCATCTCTACAATAAATCAAAAAATCAGCCGGGCATGGTAGCGCGCGCCTGTAGTTCCAGCTACTTGGAAGCCTGAGGCAGAAGGATCGCCGGAGCCCAGCAGGTCGAGGCTGCGGTGGCCGGGAGCGTGCCACTACACTCCAGTCTAGGCAACAGAGCGAGACTCCAACTCAAAAAAAAAAGAGAGAGAGGTGAGGTGAGGGTGGTAGATTTTCTTGTCAGCAGCAATTAACAATTACCTCACAGCAAACTTTAAGAACCATAAATGCATAGGAGAGTGAGGGCATGTACACATACTTTCTATAACAACAACCAAAGTCAAGACTTCATGACTACTACCTATTGGTTGCCAAGCTTTTCATTTGTATCTCTCTTCTTTCATTAACTCATGTGCACATTTTGGGATTACATGCTCATTGAGATGGTATTTGCTTTTTTTTTTTTTGGCTTTTATGTCCAAAACACAAATTTTCTGTATAGAAGCTATTTAATATACAATAAGTACATGTGACATCTAATAAGTTATCCATAGCTAATTGGCTCCTTTGAAAAGCAAAGCTAGGTCGCTGTAGCCAGCACACTGAGGCGACATGCTGAAACCTCATAGGAAGGAAAACTTTTTTGCTAACATTGAATATGATTCTAACAGAAAAATTAAATTTAGCGTCCCTCCATATTTTTGCCAATTTCAATCCAAAATTTTACTATGTTAAGAAAAACATTAAATATTCTATTTTGCAATCATACATTTGGAAGAACAAGTAAGTCACAGAAGATATTTATCAAAAACAGTAAAAAACACAAAGAAATATAGGGCCTCAAAGTGAGAATGCATCCTACTGGATAATGCTTTGGCAGCCATAGGCTGAATGTTCAACATCTGTTAAGCAATATTAAAATTATTTTTCCCTCTTTGTAGTTCAAAAAGATCTGCAGTTCAGGTGAGAAATTCTGCCTGATTCACCTCTGCTCCCATGGCTTAGAACACAGTAAATGTTTGATGAATGGTGGCTGCATAGTAATTTTTTTTTTTGAGTTGGAGTCTCAGTCTGTTACCCAGACTGTAGTGCAGTGGCCGCTCCCGGCCACAGCAGCCTCGACCTTCTGGGCTCCAGCAATCCTTCCGCCTCAGCCTTCCAAGTAGCGCGCTACCACACTCGGCTAATCTTTTGATTTATTGTAGAGATGAGGTCTCGCCAAGTTGCCCAGGCGGGTCTCGAACCCGCGGGCTCAGGCAATCCACTCACCTCAGCATCCCAAAGGCGCGGGATTACAGGCTGAGCCACCAAGCCCGGTTTGCATAGTAATTTTATAAAGAGAGATCAAAATGATAAACCATTGATACAACTCCTCAGCCCCTCCTCCCCCAAAAGCAGGCCGACTGACAACTCCAAAATTAACAAGGCAATTACTAGCATGCTAACAACATTCCACTTTACCATTTCATGGTAAAGCTTCTGAGAAGGGGCTTTTAAATAAACATGGTTATGGCAATTATCTTAGCATTTTACTTATCTATTAAAACACACAGGCTTCGTGGGCAACTTGGTGAAACCTTATCCCTACAATAAATCAAAAATTAGCCAGACGTGGTGGCGTGCGCTGTAGTTCTAGCTACTCGGAAGGCTGAGGAGGAAGGATTGCCGGAGCCCAGCAGGTCGAGGCTGCGATGGCCGGGAGTGGCCACTGCACTCCAGTCTGGGCGACAGAGTGAGACTCCAACTCAAAAAAAAAAAAAAAGCTGGGCTCGGTGGCTCAGCCTGTAATCTCGCGGCTTTGGGAGGCTGAGGTGAGTGGATTGCCTGAGCCCGTGGGTTCGAGACCCGCATGGGCAACTTGGCGAGACCTCATCTCTACAATAAATCAAAAATTAGCCAGGCGTGGTGGCATGCGCCTGTAGTTCCAGCTACTTGGAAGGCTGAGGCGGAAGGATTGCCAGAGCCCAGCAGATCGAGGCTGCGGTGGCCGGGAGTGGCCACTGCACTCCAGTCTGGGTGACAGAGTGAGACTCCAACTCAAAAAAAAAAAAAAACAACACAGGCAATTAGACTAACTTTACCTCCCTTGTATTGCTGATTATGACTTAAGTCTGTTATCTTACAGGCCCTTTCCTCACCTTTTTCTTCCAATCCACACAATAGTAAGAGACTTTCTGCAGGGAAAAGGCCACAAGTTTGCAGGAACCTACATACTACTAATTTTTACTAGCATAGGAACAACATAAAGCACAGCAATTGGTTCTAGGAGAAGGCTCAGCAGCTGGCCCCACTGGTTGTACAGCATTTTCAAAGCTAAATTTCCAGAGGGCCCCTCCCTGATTGTTGCCACAGGCTCACCCAGGAATTCTCTCCTTCCTAATCTCCCTAAATTTGCTACTCTTGAAACTCATTTCAATTTCAAGCCATGTTAAGCATGTCTTGGGCACTCTGACAGAAGTTCTCTTATTTAATTCCCATAGCAATCCTGTGAGATAGGTATTACTATCCCCTGTTGTATATGAGGAAATTGAGAATCACAGAGGTCAAGTGATTTCGCCAACTAACAGAGTCGGGCTGATGAGGTTCTTTTCCCAACATCAGGAAGCCTATAGCAAAGCAATAGATGTAGACAAGTTTTTATAAGCCATCTGGGCAGCAGGGGAGGAGTCTTTACCATATAGACCAAGGGATCTGTTCAGAGGCAACAGAAGCAGCAGCAGTTTTTTGTTTTGTTTTAATGATTTAAAAATCCTACAGGAATTCTGATTGGCCCCACTAACAATCCATCTAGGCTCACCAGCCGGTTGACTCCTGACCTTCCATGCTTCTCATCCTAATTAATGCAAGGTCCTTGGATCACAGTGTGAGCATCAAGACCCTGTTAGAGTTAGCAATGACCTTTACATCGAACAGGCTTTTCAAAATATGTAAAACAGCTGTGCTTTGGGAACGCCCCCAAACCCTCAACCTTGAAATATGGGTAGATGCATCTTTCCTAATTATGGTGTTTTATCAAGTTTTTAGAAAACGACTTTTTACATGGCTAAAAAACATATGAGATGTGGTTTGTTTTTCAACTGTCCAAGCAAACTAGTGAGGCATGCAAAAAAGAAAATTCTTGCAAATGGAACCCTTGGCTTAAAAAGAAACCCTAGTTACAGAGGGACAGAGAAAAAAGAATGATCTAAAAACATTTGGGGGGGGGGAAGGGTGATTGTTTGGCTTCCATACTTGTGCCTCTGATATCCTTTTGTTCTCTCCACCTCATTGTACTAAGGATGCTAAATCAAACATGATTGCAGTGATGTTTGTGTGTGAAAATGACAAAAGCAATCGGCCAAAATCCCAACCTCATCTTGAACCCTGAAGACTTTTATGGCTTTTCCTTCACTAGACCCTCCCCCAACACACATTAAAGACCACATTGTTTAAAAGGGTCATGGTGGGTTTCATACCCCCATTTTAATACAATGTGAATGGTAACTGAACTTTCAAGTTTTGTTAGTAATAATTTGTATATCTCTGGAAAATGCCCATTAAAATAACTGATCCTTTGGTTTAAATATTAATACAGAATTACAATGTACAGAGAGGCAGAAACAACGGCACCAAGGAGGCATTGTTTGTGGTGATTAAATCAGATTTTCTTTTTTACACATCATTTTCCCCAGGAAAAAAGGGTAGGGGCTAGAGATGAGTTAAAAATATCCAGATGATCTGCGATGTACCTAAATATTCTCTCTGGCCTCAAAATTGTCCAGAATATGTCAGGTCTCAACTCAAGAAGCCTAAAATAAATTAAACTTGCCGCTAACTTCACATGCAAGTCTTCCCCCTCCTCTATCCCCTCCCCCGACTCCTTATTCCATTTGTATGTCTGCAAGCCACATTATGAACCCCTAGTTGGTTTATGTATTTGTTTCTGGAAGAGTTCAGATTGGGAGAAGAATATTAGAGGTTCATTATGATTCCATTTTTCTCCACTGTTAACCATCTATTGTCACCAGTATCTGGATGTTTAGTAGAAGAGAGGCAGCAACGACTCCATTACTTTTTCCAACTGCCATAAATAATTTGCATCATAAAAGCACCTACTGAATTAATGCCCTCAGTCCTCTGGAAAAGGTACAGTAAAACGGGACTGTTACAGTTGGGCTTGGGAAAGCAGAATTCGAAAAATGAAGATCCGGGCTGAGGTAAAAGAACAAAGTTGGTAGTGCTAATTTAAAAACAGAGATGAGGTCTCACTATGTTGCCCATGCTAGTCTTAAACTCTGGGACTCAAGGGATCCTCCAGCCTCAGCCTCTCAAAGTGCTGGGATTACAGGCCTGAGCCACTGCATATGGCTGGTAGTGCTTTTAAAATCACAATTTCATTGGCAGAATTGCTCACTTTCTCAAGCTCACTTTAACACTCATATCCAATATACATTAAGATATAGCATGATATCACAGCTTCAGTGCACTTAAAAATAAAATCTATGATTTTTATAAATTTCTTGACCACAATTCTGATTTAAATAATCTCAAAATAACACACTAAGAGCATCTGTTTAGTTCAGTTAACGTTTCAAGAGCCAATACCAGCTGTTGGGGGAGGGATTTCACACATGTTACTAAAATGCAAACCAAATCTTGTTCTTTTCAGTCCCTTAATGATGCCTCCAAAGCCAATAAAGACGCACGTTAGAATTTTAAAAAGGGGGGGTCAGGCAAAGAGAAAGGGAGAATGGCAGAAAAGAGAGGGAGAAGAAGAGAGAAAGAAGAAAAAAGATTACTCAATGCTTTGATGCATGTGATCAAGACCAAAATGATCACCCTCTCCAATTCAAAATAGTATTAGCATGAGGACAAAAGGCATTTAAAAATCAATTTGGAGTTATTTCTAGTGGGGATTGCCTAATCTTTGCAAGTTGAGGAATGAAAATATTCCCAAATGTTGAAAGGGTACTCAAGTATTTTTTTTCTCTTTTAAGCAGCAATTTAATTTTCACAGGGAATTCATTCAGTGGCATTGTTTTGGTTTTAGGTGTCTGGTCCTGCCAGGCAGGGGCCATGCACAGGGCTGCATCTATCTTGAAGTGTGCACAATGGCCTCTCTTGCAGCTCGCTCGCGCTCTCGCGCTCTCTCTCTCTCTCTCTCACTCTCTCTCTCTCTCTCTGTTATTGATCCTTACAGATGCTCCAAAGCCCTTCCCCCACCTTTCTCCAAATCCCAACCCCCCATTCTAAAAGATAGCTTAAGAAATAAGACTTCCTGCCTAGCGACTGGCAGGGCTGAAAGACCAGATTGTATGACTCCACAGATCTGGCCTGCCACAGTGAAAGCTTGAATAGAGTTAACCCTCTGTGAACTAAAACAAAACATTTGTATGCCCAGCTGTGACAAAGGTTAATTTAAATGGACAAGGGCCCAATATCTAAAACCAAGCAACGATTATTTTTACAGTAGCATTCTCACTGACCTCTTTTGTAAGTAGCTGATTTTGCCTTTTAAGCTTCCAAAGACCTTCTTTTCAACTGAGACAATTCATTTTGTTTTACTAGAATTTTATATGGAAGATTCAGGTGAAAAGTTTTGAAATTAACTTCTTTGTTTTATGAAAGTTCTTGTTTTGGTACTATAAGTTATTTTCAGCAATCGAGCGGCTACAAAAAATTGAAGTTTCAATACTTAATCAAATATGAACTGGGGAGAACTTTCTGTGCAAACCTCTGTCCTCTTTCAGAGCTAGTGAAATACATACCACTAAGAGGCTCATGCTGGTTGACAAAAATCCTCTGGAGTCATCCCTTGCAAACTCATGTAACCACTGGTCTGATACTCCTGCCCGGCCCTGAACTCCTGTCCAATGGACACAAAACAGGTCTTGTATGAACTTGGTACGTTCTATAAATGTTCTTTTGTTTATGATAACTCACAATAAAAGCCAATAATTCCGGCGTATAAGGTGTTAGGGGACAACATATATGAGAAGAAAGAGCCAGTGTTACTATAAAGAAGAATGCTATCATGGGGGAGCAGTCCCGCTTCCCTGATTTGTGCATCCCCAGAGTGAGACTGAAACTGCAAAGCTGCCTATGGCAGATGTTTGCCATGCTGCAAGGGGCTGGGAAGCTTTCCCAGGACTAGCTATTTCACAGGGTTAATACCATTCCTAGAAATTTATCAACTGCTTCAAAGAGAGCTCTTCTGGCTATAGCTCAGCAGTACTTGTCTATAAGAAACCAAACTCTTCACAAATTCTGACTGTACTTAATAAACATGGCAATCTTTAATACTGACATTCCTCTTTTATCTGTTTCTTCAGCTGTGTATGTCTTTCCTGGCCTAAATAATAAAGTTGTGGGAAACTGGGGTTTCTCACATAAGTAGAAGCCTATCCCAAATAAACAAGGTATAATACTATCTAGTCACTACTAATTACACACATACAGAAAATTTCCCCATTTAAAAAGTAACCCACTTAAAAAGAAATTAGCATTGGCTTACCCAAAACTGTAAAGTTTCCCCCAAAGAGGATGAAGTTGCCTTATCAGTGGCCTCATGACCCCAATTCTATCTATAATTAACAGTAGTAAATAAGGCTTTGGAAGATAGTAAACTAGATTAAGCAATTTAAAATATAAACAACTTCTGACAGAATAATTTTTTTAAATGTAAATTTTAGAAAGAACAATTTTTAAAGATGCAAATTTCACCTATGTACTAGAATGTAAAATGAAGTTTAAAAAACTGTTTCAAGTCCTTATAAAATTTAAATCTATCCCCCTTTTTATTCTTTCTCTTCGAAACATCAACCACAACAATCAATTCACTACAACTCTCCCTCAACTTCTTTTTCTATCCAAAACACTACAGTCAGTTACTATGTACGTGAAAACTTACTGGCTGAATTCTGCCAAGACACAAAAAACGGTTGTCTATGAACTGCCTCCCTTCTCCTCAGGGCTACTATTTGCTCTAAACCGCCAAAGAAAAATTTCAAACCTTAGATTTGGGCCCAGACTTAAACAATCAGTTCCCTTACCTTCCCATGTCTCCATTTCATGCTTCTTGGAGTCTGTTGAAAAGTTCTATTGCAGCCATGAAGAAACAGAGATTACAGGACAAGTCCAGTTTGATGACCACCCTTCCGACACTTGGTCAATTTCTCCCTCTAAGCCGGACTACAACAGTCATCCTCACAGGTCAGTTTACAAGCCAGTCATGTGATTACAAAGTTCAGGCTCTAAGGTCACAATGTGTATGGAGTTCGTTTATTACCAAAGGTTATCTAAGTGGAACTGATAGACTTATTTTCTTTATTTAACAACACTGATTAGCATGTCTCTCTGAAAACTATAATGGGAACCATTTAGTGGGAAATAATCCTCCAATTTTCTTTAACCTAAGATTCTAAAATTAAAAGCTAGCATTTTAAAATAATTTAAAAGGGTTCTAGTAGGCAGGATTTTTTTTTTCTTTTCTTTATTCCCTCTCGAGGTATTCTGTATTATTTTATACCCTGGATTAGAAAACGTAGAACCAAAACCTTTGGCCCAGGAAAAGACAAAACAAAAACTCCATTTGGGGGGAGGAGGGGGAGAAGGCGGTGTAGGAGTGGGATTCCCTGCTTTTTGTCATTATAATAAACAATGACAAGGCACATTCTTCTGAGAAAATTAAAACATGGGGTTGTTTGCAGGGCTCGCTTTAACTCTTGCCCTTCATGTCTATGTTCTGGTTACACACACAAGTTTAAAAGAATGTGGAGAAAGGAAACTAGGTCTGCAAAATTCTTTTAGAAAGCAAAGGTTTGAAATTTCACCACTCCCCCTACCGCCCCCAGCCAAAAGCTTACATCTGTAAAGTTCTTTTAGGCTTCTTGCTTCATTCCCCTAAAACTTTTAAGATCTTAAGCAATCGTCATGCTATAGCTTTCCTCATTCGTAATCCATACCAGCAGAATGCAGCAGAGAGCACAGTATCCAGAGCGCATATACAAGCTCACACATTGCCACAGTTTTGCAGAGCCTGGCCAATGGAGCCATATATTAATGGCACAAAATGTTGAACATTCACCTATCCATTCAGCAATCAGAACACAATAAAAGGACAAGTTCCACTGAGAAAATGGAATAGGCCCAAAGAGAGATTGATTCCTGAGGATAAATTTTTAACTGTGTAAAATATTTCATTCTATGAAATCTCCCCTCTTCTCTAATTTAGCTTTGGGAATAACTTAAAGTCCAGGCACACTTCACAACAGTATTCCAGAAAAAACGAGACCCTTCTTGGAAAGACTGGAATCTATTACTTGGCAGCCATATAAATGAATGGCAAATACTGCTACCACCATTACTAGAGGGATTTCTAACCAATAGAAAACAAGAAGCCGGACTCGGTGGTTCAGCCTGTAATCCCGCACCTTCGGGAGGCTGAGGTGAGTGGATTGCCTGAGCCCGCAGGTTCGAGACCTGCCTGGGCAACTTGGCGAGACCTCATCTCTACAATAAATCAAAAATCAGCCGGGCGTGGTAGCGCACGCCTGCGGTTCTAGCTACTTGGAAGGCTGAGGCGGAAGGATCGCCGGAGCCCAGCAGGTGGAGGCTGCGGTGGCCGGGAGCGTGCCACTGCTCTCCAGTCTGGATGACAGAGTGAGACTCCAACTCAAAAAAAAAAAAAAAGAAAGAAAACAAGAAAGTTATCTTACAAAGTAGGACCTAAAGAGAAAGTGACCAGTCATCTAGAGGAGAAGAAAAAGCTATAATTTATTTAAAAATAAATGTTCTAGCCGGGCTCAGTGGCTCAGGCTGTAATCCCGTGCCTTTGGAAGGCTGAGGTGAGTGGATTGCCTGAGCCCGCGGGTTCAAGACCGCCCGGGCAGGCGAGACCTCATCTCTACAATAAATCAAAAAATTAGCTAGGCGTGGTAGCGCGTGCCTGTAGTTCCAGCTACTTGGAAAGCTGAGGCGGAAGGATCACCGGAGCCCAGCAGGTCGAGGCTGTGGTGGCCGGGAGCGGCCACTGCACTCCAGTCTGGGTGACAGAGTGAGACTTCAACTCAAAAAATAAATAAATAAATGTTCTGCCACTATATACCTTACCTCAACATAAACACATTGACCAGTTTTCCCATCCTCATTCCCAGCTCAAGAAGAAATTAATAAAGATTATATTCCAGCCGGGCTCAGTGGCTCAGCCGGTAATCCCGCGCTTTGGGAGGCTGAGTTGAGTGGATTGCCTGAGCCCGCGGGTTCAAGACCCGCCTGGGCAACTTGGGGAGACCTCATCTCTACAATAAATCAAAAAATTAGCCGGGAGTGGTAGCACGCGCCTGTAGTTCCAGCTACTCGGAGGGCTGAGGCGGAAGGATCGCCAGAGCCCAGCAAGTCAAGGCTGCGGTAGCTGTGAGCATGCCACTGCACTCCAGCCTGGGCGACAGAGTGAGACTCCAACTCAAAAAAAAAAAAAGATTATCTTCCACGTCCCTATGGAACTTAACATAGCTCTTAAGTAATTTTATTCTACAAATAGAAAACTTGAAGGGGAATGCCTACCAGCAAAAAGCTATTCTGTTGGAAATAATCAAAGGACAGCGCTCTGCTTCCCTGAAGGATATGGTACTGTCAGTACCTGTACACAACAGAGATGTGTAATAAGCTTCTGAGCTTTGTCACATCAAACATTGCAGGAAAAGATTAAATGGAACTATTAGTCTGATTCCTAGTTATCAAGACTGAAGCAGAGACCTCTGGTTTTCCAGAGTGAGTCTAACTAATAATCCTTAATGCACTTATAAACCAGAAAACAAATATTTTACATACTTTAGGACAAGTAAGTTTTATCTGTGGATATAGAGCCATATTTCTTCAGCATTCACAGTCCCACAGGTTTTTTTAAAGAGTCTTATATGATCTACTGGGAGGAAGGAGGACAAGAAGGTGAACATACACCACACTGCCCATGTGAATGCAAAGGACAAACTAAATCTTTTTTCTTTTATTATAAGATGTAGGGTACAAGTAAGGAGTAACTACACAAGCAGGCTGCAGGCAGATGAAGTTTGAGCCTCCAACTGGCCCTCACTCTCCTGGTATAGGACCAGGTACCCATTGTGTTGTTACATGCCTCCCCCTTTCCTCCCTCCCCTGGCAGTGCCCAGCAACTGCCAATCCCTCCCTTGTACTCATGGAGGTCCCACTTATGAGTGAGAACATGTGGCATTCAATTATTTGTTTCTCAAAGATCACTAAGATTGATGGCCTCCAACTCCATCCAATTTGCTGCAAAGTCCATGATTTTGTTCTTTATGGTTACATAATACTCCAAACAATCCACTTTCGATGGCAGTAATGTTGGTTCCATGTTTTTACTATCATGAATAGTGCTGCAATAAACACGGGTGTGCAGGTGTCTTTTTTAGAGCGATTTGTGTTCCTCTGGGTATATTCTCAGAATAGAGATTGTTGGATTGTATGGAAGGTTGCCACACTGCTTTTCATAGAGGCTGAACTAGTTCACTCTCCCACCAACAGTGTAGAAGTGTTTCCTTTTCTCACACCCAAGCCAGTGTCTGTTGTTTTTGACATTTATTAATGGTGGCCATCCTTAATAGAGTTAGGTGGTATCTCATTGTAGTTTTGATTTGCATTTCTCTCATGATTAGTGAGGATGAGCATTTTTCATGTGTCTGTTGGCTGCATGTATGTCTTCTTTTGAAAAGTGTCTATTCATGTCCTTTGGCCACTTTTTTTTTTTTTTTTTTGAGTTGGAGTCTCACTCTGTCGCCCAGACTGGAGTGCAGTGGCCGCTCCCGGCCACCGCAGCCTCGACCTGCTGGGCTCCGGCGATCCTTCCACCTCAGCCTTCCAAGTAGCTGGAACTACAGGCGCGTGCTACCACACCCGGCTAATTTTTGCTTTATTGTAGAGATGAGGTCTTGCCAAGTTGCCCAGGCGGGTCTCGAACCCGCGGGCTCAGGCAATCCACTCACCTCAGCCTCCCAAAGGCGCGGGATTACAGGCTGAGCCACCGAGCCCAGCTTGGCCACTTTTTAATGAGGTTTTTTTTTTTCCCTTTCACTTCATTTGAGTTACTTATAGATCCTAGATGTTAGGTATTTGTCAGGCACAATTTGCAAATATTTTTTCTATTCTGCAGGTTGTCGCTTTATTCTCTTGATGGTTTCTTTTGCTATGCAAAAGCTTTTCAGTTTGATATGGTCCCACTTGTCTTAGTTTTTATGGCATTCACTTTTGGGGACTTGGTCAAGAATTCATTGCCTACTCCAACATGCATAAAGGTGTTTCCTACATTTTCTTCTAGGATTCTTAAAGTTTGAGGTTTTACGTTTAAGTCTTTAATCCATCTAGAGTTGATTTTTTTAATATGGTGATAGATAGGAGTCCAGTTTCATTCTTCTGCATGTAGTCAGCCAGACAGACAAAGTCTTCACTATGGCTTCCAGAAAGATTGTTTAGCTAAAGTGTAGTCACATACCCCAGTAGTCCCAGATACTCAGGAGGCAGAGGCAGGAGGATGGCCTAAGGCCAGGAGTTCGAGCCTGCAGTGCATTATGGTCACATTGGTGAATAGCCACTGCATTTTAGCCTGGAAGCACAGTAAGACCTCATATCTATTAAAACAAAATTAAAAAAACACAACTGCAGAGAAGGACACTCTTTTTTTTTTTTTAATTGGAGTCTCACTCTGTCGCCCAGACTGGAGTGCAGTGGCATGCTCCTAGCCACCGCAGCCTCGATCTGCTGGGCTCCTGTGATCCTTCTGCCTCAGCCTTCCAAGTAGCTGGAACTACAGGAGTGCACTACCATGCCCAGCTAATTTTTGATTTATTGTAGAGACAAGGTCTCGCCAAGTTGCCCAGATAGGTCTCAAACTCGCGGGCTCAGGCAATTCACTCGCCTCGGCCTCCCAAAGTGCTGGGATTACAGACTGAGCCACTGAGCCTGGCCTGCAGCCTGAACACTCATTTTAAAAGATTAAAGGGACTCTTGGAATTTATGAGTGGGAAGGAAAGAAAAAAAAAAAGAATCAGCCAACATTTTCTACTTGCTAATACTAGCTTTGTAATGTAGGAAAGAATAGATGAACAAAATTCTACATTCAAACATATGTAGTATTTGCATACTGCATATCTAATGGAGTCCAATTATGAATGGTAGAACCTTAGTTAAACTATAAGGGACTGGTTCCACTTTCATTTTCAAGATGGAGAAATGAAGGTGCAAAGAATGGAAGAGGCAGGAGTCATCATACCAATGAGAAGAAAACCAAATGTCCTAGTACCTCATTTCTTCCATTATACCACATATCTTGAAGATAGAAAAAGGCCAAGCCTCTTTTTAGATGTTCGATTTAACACCCTTTCCCATCTGTTGTTTATTCAAATGACAGCTTTCAAAGATAACTACAGATTTTGAAACTGAAGGGGGTGTCAAGTCCTTCAATGTAAAACAAAAGATAGCAATTCTAGAGGCCACATGATCACCCGAATCATTCCAGCCTTATTTGTTTTTAAGAAGTGGTCAGCCGGGCTCGGTGGCTCAGCCTGTAATCCCGCGCCTTTGGGAGGCTGAGGTGAGTGGATTGCCTGAGCCCGCGGGTTCGAGACCCGCCTGGGCAGCGAGACCTCATCTCTACAATAAATCAAAAAACCAGCCGGGCGTGGTAGCGCATGCCTGTAATTCCGGCTACTCGGAAGGCTGAGGCGGAAGGATCGCCGGAGTCCAGCAGGTCGAGGCTGCGGTGGCCGGAAGCGGCCACTGCACTCTAGTCTGGGCGACAGAGTGAGACTCCAACTCAAAAAAAAAAAAAAGAAGTGGTCAAGGCCAGGCTTGGTAGCTCACGCCTGTAATCCCAGCACTTTGGGAGGCAGTAGAAGGAGGATCACTTGAGGCCAGGAGTTCTAGAACAGACTGGGCAGCATAGTGAGACCCTATCTCTACAATAAAATAAAATTAAGTTAAAATTTAAAAAGTTTAAAAAAGAAGCTGTCAATTAAAGTTGGATGCAAAGAAAAGGCCATATGACCACTGTCAAAGAGGAGGACCTCTAACCATTTTAGAAAATCAGAAACATGCAGAAAATTTTTTCAATTCCTTTTTAACTTTACAAAGGTTAATACACAAACAAAAACAAGGTCCCAGGATCTTGATTCTCATATGTCACATATGTCAAATCCTTGATACAGACATTATCAAGAGAAAGAGTTTAATTCAACTAAACAAGAATAATAAAATCATAGTCAAATGAAGTCCATACTATCTGGGACTAACAAGCAAAGCTCCTAAATATAGAAAAAGAAAGAGAGCAATCAAGAACGTGCTTAAGATATGATTTCTAGTTATGCCTTCTACTTCTGGAATTGTAAAGGATAATTCATAGTTCAGGGGAAAAATATCAGGGTTGGAAACCAAAAAGAAAATATTCCAGAAACTGGATTTTATTTTATTTTATTTTTTGAGTTGGAGTCTCACTCTGTCGCCCAGACTGGAGTGCAGTGGCCGCTCCTGGTCACCGCAGCCTCGACCTGCTGGGCTCCTGCGATCCTTCCGCCTCAGCCTTCCCAGTAGCCAGGAACTACAGGCACGCACTACCACGCCCGGTTGATTTTTTGATTTATTGTAGAGATGCGGTCTCGCCAGGTTGCCCAGGTAGGGCTTGAACTCGCGGACTCAGGCAATCCACTCACTTCAGCTTCCCAAAGCACGGGATTACAGGCTGAGCCACTGAGTCCAGCCAGAAACTGGATTTTAAAAATTCAACTCTAGCCAGGACTCCGTGGCTCAGCCTGTAATCCTGCACCTTTGGGAGGCTGAGGTGAGTGGATTGCCTGAGCCCGCGGGTTCGAGACCCGCCTGAGCAGCGAGACCTCATCTCTACAATAAATCAAAAAATCAGCTGGGCGTGGTAGCGCATGCCTGTAATTCCAGCTTCTCGGAAGGCTGAGGCGGAAGGATCGCCGGAGCCCAGCAGGTCGAGGCTGCGGTGGCCGGGAACGGCCACTGCACTCCAGTCTGGGCGGCAGAGTGAGACTCCAACTCAAAAAAACAAAAAATTTCAATTCTACTAACACTCATCGAGTGTGTCTCCTCTGAGGCAGGCATTATGCTGGCTATGGTAATATAAATGAATATTATGTGATCCTTGCCTTAGAGGTGTTCATCATCTGTTGACCTGTCCAGCCTTATTTCCCACCACTCCACACAACCCACTTGTAGTGCAAATATACTAAATAAATAAATGACTACATAATATGATGAGTGCTGTAACAAAAGGGGCTAAGGAATGTGTTATAGAAACACAGATGAAGAAACAATTCATTAGGTCAGAGTGGGGTGCCATGGAGGAATGACACTTGAGTTGAACCTTGATGTTCCATAAGTAGACAAGTAGGAAAGGTATTTCAAGAAATAAAGGAATACTTAGAATGGAGAAAACCTCAGAAGATTTTGTCATGCCAATGCCATGTCAGGACTTAATTCTGTACATAGAAGAGTAACATGATTGGCTGTGGAGAAAAAAAGACTACAGGTTGTGCTTTCAGAATAACTTTATAAGCCTGGCTTGGAGGCTCAGTCTGTAATCCCAGCACTTTGGATTGCCTGAGCCTGTGGGTTCAAGATCAGTCCAGGAAACTTGGCGAGACCTCATCTCTACAATAAATCAAAAATTAGCCAGGCGTGGTAGCGCGCGTCTGTAGTTCTGGCTACTTGGAAGGCTAAGGTGGAAGGATCGCCGGACCCAGCAGGTCGAGGCTGCAGTGGCCAGGAGTGCGTCACTGCCCTCCAGTCTGGGCAACAGAGTGAGACTACAATTCAAAAAAAAAAAAAAGAATAGCATTATATATAACAACCAAATACAATTTATGTACTTTGTTTGGATCCTGGTTTAAACAAATCAATTGTAAAAAGATTTTTGAGACAATCAAGGAAATTTAAATATGTGTATGTAGAGTATTAAATTAGATAAGTATCCCCACCTGTAAACTGAGGAATCTGAAAAAAGTGAGACTTCCCTCCATTTAAAAAAGCTCACAATTGCCAAGTCAAGATTTTGTGCATAAACTTTTTAAAGTATCACAATTAGGAAGAGATTATAATAACTCAGTCCCTTGTGAAGGAAAAGAAAGGAACCAGACATATAGCATACAAACAAAAATGCAGACAACTACTGCTTTGCCTGAGAGGTCTGAACAAGTTGGGACTTATTCATCCCATATGGCACCCCTGCCTGTTTTACCTTCTTCACAATTAAGACCCAGATCTGCCTGGAGATTAATGCAAATAAATGCTATAGCTCTGAACACAGCAAAAGCTTAAACTGCTGTTAAGCAACATGTGCAGCTGAAGTTAAAAAGATCAAAGTAGTAAAAAGCAAGTCTCAAACTTGGGAGCAGGGCAAATGGACAGGCTCTCTCCTTTGGTGTTTCTAAAAAGGAAAGACTATTTGAACAAGTCCAGGAGCTTCCAGGCAACTTCTGCCCTAGTCCTCACTTCTTGGGTTGTTTCATTTGTCTATCCATTCATCTACCTGACCTAGGACACAGAAAATGGCTTCTGCCACAAGGAACTCAGGTGTGTGTGTGTGAACTCTGGAAAAAGGCCTGCAAAATAAAATGCACCCAGTGACTGTGCCATGACCTTGCTGAATCTAGTCAATGGTTCCCAGGCACCTGTGGTATAAAGGGCCATACTCCGGAAGCCCAGTATAAGCCAGCCCCTGCAAATATCCCCAGTATCATTTCTAACCCTCTCCATAAATATTCATCACTCCAGACATACTAACCCACTTATAGTGCAAATATGCTAAGCTATTCCATCTGCCAGGAATAACTCTTCCCACTACTTTCATATTGTTTTCACTCCCACTTACTCATCTATCTGAACTCAACTTGAACACCTCCTCCGTAAAACACTGTAAGTCTCCATTCTTCCAGACTTCAAATCAGACAGAGTCAAATCACACCCTCCCTTCCATGCTGCTTGAATCCCTAAAACATACCACAACAATACATATCACATAGTATATTCATTTTACAGTTCTATCTTCCTTATTTAATCTCAGTGTGCCCAAAGAGTCAAGTTCAGGGTTCAGTCTGGGTTTAGCATAAAGTAGACACAATATGTTAAAGCAATTTAGAAGGTTCTTGGTGTGTGTTTTGTATGGATGAGGTTAAATTTTTTTTTCTTTTTTTTGAGTTGGAATCTCACTCCATCACCCAGGCTGGAGTGCAGTGGCACGCTCACATCCACCTCAACGTCAACCTGCTGGGCTCCGACGATCCTTCCGCCTCAGCCTTCCAAGTAGCCAGAACTACAGGCACATGCTACCACACCCAGCTAATTTTTTATTTATTGTGAGATGAGGTCTTGCCAAGCTGCCTGGGTGGGTCTCGAACCCACGGGCTCAGGCAATTCACCCACCTCAGCCTCCCAAAGTGCTGGGATTACAGGCTGAGCCACCAAGCTCAGCCAAATTTTTTTTTCTTTTGAGATGGGGTCTTGCTATGTTGCCCAGGTTGGTCTCAAACTCCTGGCCTCAAGTAATCCTCCAAAGCGCTTCAGATATGTGAACCACCACACCTGGCCTTTTGTTAAACTTCTTAATTGCACATACATATTCTACTTTATTTTTACATTTCCTAACTCTTTCATCTTACCTCACAGGAGGTTTTTTTTTCCCCTAGACAAACTCTACTTCAGAGTCTCTATGTGTCAGGGTCTGTGTCATATGTGCATTTTCTGACTTATACGCCTACATGACACCAAATCTTCCAACTAGCACTGTTAGCCAAAGATTCCTGACCAATATGCTTTATTTTCTGGGTGCCTATATTAGTGGGAAATCACGTTGCTGACAATCTTTTGATTAACGTACGTGTATATATATGTGTATATATACATATACATCTCTCATCCACTAGATTACAAACTATATAAAGAGTAAAACAGATGTTTAGTGACTATTGTTGACTGAAAGAAAGACAAAAGGAAAGGAGTTGTTTCAGAGAGCAACAACAAGGGAAAGAGAAAGAAAATCCTTCGGGAATACAAATATTCACAAAAAGACTGCTGTAGGCCATTCCTGCAAAGGTCAAACCAGTTCTCCCAGCCCCAATTCCAACTCCAGTAAATCCTACCCAAACACAGACTCTACTCTAATTGAGGGATTGGGTGTAATAAATCTAAAAACCAACAGGACCGGTTGCAAACCAGCAAGTGCCAATCCTTCCTGCACCAACTCTATCCTTCCTACTCTATTAGAGGTTGAACCTGACTCTCTAAGGATAGACACAAAGAAAAGGTAATAGGGACTTAGTAGTCTTTTTCAGGGTGGAACTGGCTCCAACTAGCAAAGGAATCCATTTTTATCAAGCAGGATATAATGCACAAAATCCCTATTTGAGTAAACTACACATAGCAACTGAGACTTACCCTGAGTCCTAGAGTCACAGACTGCTCCCTTAGGCCCGACAACCTGATATCCAACTGCCTCCTGGGCATCTCCAGCTAGATGTATGCATCATCAGCACCTCAGACATGTCCAGACGTATTTTCCTTTTAAAATCTGCTCCTTGTTCAGTAAATGGCATCAATCACCCAAGTCAAAAAACTGGGACTCTTTCCTTGACTTCTTTATTCCTTCGACTTCGCCCACATTCAATCTGTCATAAATCCTGACTTTTCTACTCCCTTAAAAACTGCTGAATCAGCTATCCTAAAGAGCTATCACTAACCAAAGATGGGACACTTTGAGTATCATTTAAAAAAAATACAATTAACTGAAACACAAATGTTTAAGTGAATTAACAGTGACACTACAAAAATTAATTTGTCACACTGAAGAATGCTAGGGAACCAACACATCATTTGAAAATTATTAAATAGGTTGGTCGTGGTGGCTCATGCCTGTAATTCTAGCACTTTGGGAGGCCGAGACTGGAGAATGGTTTGAGGCCAGGAGTTGGAGACCAGCCTAGGCAACACAGTGATACCTTGTCTCTACAAAAAATAATTAGCGGGTGTGGTAGTGTGTGCCTGTAGCTCCACTTACTCGGGAGGCTGATGCAGGAAGACAGTTTGAGCCCAGGAGTGGAGTCTGTGGGTGAACTGTGATCCTGCCACTGCACTCCTTCAGCCTGGGCAACAGAGTGAGACTTTGACTCAAAAAGAAAAGAAAAGAAAATTATCAAATAAAGAAAAGTATCAAGTATTTATCCTGCCTGCCTTGCCTAGATGAATCACAGGGTAATAAGCAGTTATAAAAAAAAAAAGTCTCAGTCTGGAAAACATGCAAGACCTCATCTCTACAATAAAATAAAAAACTTAGCCAGGTATGGTGGCACACACTTGTAGTTTCAGCTACTTGGAAGGCTGAAGCGAAGGGATAGCTTGAGCTCAGCAGGCTGAGGCTGCAGAGGCCATAAGTGTGCTACCTGCACTCTAGCCTATGCAACAGAGTGAGACTCCAACTCAAAAAAAAAAAAATTATACTTAAAAAAAAAGCCGGGCTCGGTGGCTCAGCCTGTAATCCCGCGCCTTTGGGAGGCTGAGGTGAGTGGATTGCCTGAGCCTGTGGGTTCGAGACCCGCCTGGGCAGTGAGACCTCATCTCTACAATAAATCAAAAAATCAGCTGGGCGTGGTAGCGCATGCCTGTAATTCCGGCTACTTGGAAGGCTGAGGCGGAAGGATCGCCGGAGCCCAGCAGGTCGAGGCTGCGGTGGCCGGGAGCGGCCACTGCACTCCAGTCTGGGTGACAGAGTGAAACTCTAACTCAAAAAAAAAAAAAAAAAAAAAACTGGGATTCACATTAAAAAAAAAAAAACTTTATAGAAGCATCTGGACTAGTAAAGGAGAAATATTGAAACTATAATGTTACTATGAAATAATAGATACTAGACATTGTTCATCAACTGTTGTTAACATTACAAAAAGAAAGAACAAGTCATTAACTATCTTCTGATGGAAGATCTCAACACCCCACAAATGAAGTACTCCTGCGAAAAAAGTTGGATCTGAACACCTAAAGTTGATCAGATCTCTAGATCCATCTACTAAAATACAAGAACTAAAAAGTTCAGAGAAACATGTTCATCTATATCATAAGGACACAATCAGAAAGATCTGGGTTATGGTAAATTCAACAAGACATACCACTCAATCTCTTAAGTTAAATTAGAAGGAAAAAAAGATGGAGGAGGCCAGGTGTGGTGACTCATGCCTGTAGTACCAGAATTTTGGGAGGCCAAAGCAGGAGGACAGCTTGAGGCCAGGAGTTTAACAACAGCCTGGGCAAGATAGCAAGAACCCATCTCTATAAAAAATATAACCTGATATGGTGACACGCACCTATTGTCCCAGCTACTCAGGAGGCTGAGGTGGGAGGATCGCTTGAGCCCAGGAGTTCAAGGCTGCAGTAAGCTACCATCATGCCACTGTGCTCCAGCCTGGGTGATGGAGTGAGTCCCCTGTCTCTTAAGTTAAAAAAATTTCTGTCCTCTTAATAAATTCTGCTTTCTTTAAAAAAAAAAAAAAAGGAGAAAAAGCCTATAGATTAAAGAACACTTTTTTTTTTGAGTTGGAGTCACTTCTTTGCCCAGGCTGGAACACAGTGGCATGCACACTCATGGCCACCTTCTGGGCTCTGGCGATCCTTCCGCCTCAGCCTTCCGAGTAGCCGAACTACAGACATGTGCTACCACGCCCGGCTATTTTAAATTTTATTGTAGAGAAGAGGTCTTGCCAAGTTTCCTGGGCTGGTCTTGAACCCACAAGCTCAGGCACTCCACTCACCTCGACCTCCCAAAGTGCTGGGATTACAGGCTGAGCCATTGAGCCTGGCCAAAGGACACTTTAAGAGACACATCTGAGAATATTAACAAAAGGAGGATATGGGTGGGAGTATGGATGGGACAGGATTAGCTCTGGGATAACAGTTGTTAAAACCGGATACATAGGTTTATTATATATGCTTTATATATTTCTATTTTAGTTTTATAAAAATTAAAGAAAACAAACAAATCCTCCTGAACACATCTATTTGTTTCTATCTCTATTCTCCTAGTCTTAGCCACCATTATTCCTCATCTGTATTATTTTAAGAGCTTCCTTTAGAGGTATGTCTTGCTAACTCCTGTGTTTATTATTTTTTTTTCTATTTCTCTTTCCTCCACACCACTCTACTCTGGTCCATTCACCACCCTGGCTGCTAAGACTCAAGTAAAACTATGTCATTACTTAAAATCTTTCATTGCCTTCAGAATACAGCACCTTCCCAAGCTCACAAGGGTCTTTCTAACTGCGCCTCTTGCCAACCTCCCTGATCTCTTTTCTCAAATTCCTGATGCTCTCAACAAAGTGCTATTTGCTGTTCCCAAATGTGCCTTTTCATGTACTGTTATTTCGGCCTGGCTAGTTTCCATGAATTATTTAATTATCAACTAATTCAGGCATTACATCCTCCAAGAAATCTTTCCCAATTCTTCCCCGCCCTAAAGGTTCCAATTCCTCGGTTTCATGTGTGCCTGCCACCATGTGCCCAAGGGTCTTGTGAGTATTCTAAGAATAAAGGACCAGGGCCTGATTCATCTCTGTATTCCTGGAACCTACCACAGAAGCTAGCACTTGATATATGTTTGATGGATTAAAAAAAAAAAAGCTTAGACTTCCAAAAAATCCGTAATTCTACAGAAACAGCTAACTAAAATAAGAGGCAGCCTGTAATTACATGCTTAAAGCCAGACATATTTAGTATCAAATACCAGTTATACAACATACACTAATTTTGTAAACTTGGGCAAAGCACTTCAGTTCTGAGTTTATCTTCCACTTCTGTTAAATGGGAACAGTTACCCCCCAAAGTTATTGGTTAAATCAGAGTAAGCACTCAGTTCAAAGTAATTAAAATGATCTTGAACAACATAACACTATGCTTACATGCCAGTGAGAGATTTTAACAAACTCCAGAACCAATACTAACTATCAATACTCCAGGACAATTGGCAGCTTGCCTGACTCCAGAGGCCTTGGCATCCTATCAATAGGAACTACCACCTCTTGGGAAACTGAAGAAAGGGGCATACTTTTCTGCTACTTTTCTAGTCCTATTCCCTCTCTGTGAATATTCATTCATTCATCTTCCTCTTTGGTGAATCTTGAAATATTATCCAACCCAAGACTTTGGAACTCAGATTTTTGCTAGCTTAATCTTTAAACACATTGAGTAAAAGAAACAGATATCTGTTTGGAATGCATACCACAGCAAAAAGGACAATAAAACTTCTGTGCGACTACTGGACATCTTGGAACTGAAACTCAGTTCTCTCATAAACAGGACTATTTTTTTTTTTTTTTTTGTATAGGAAAACAGAATAAAAGAGAGGTTAAGCCAGCAAGTTACAGAGTTAAATCTAGATTCAAATTTTGGATACTTTAAAGGTAATAGCTATGTGATATTAGGTAAATTGCATAACTTGTCTCAATTTTCTTATCTATAAAATGGGTTATCTACCCCATAAAGTCTCTGTGAGAACTGAAAGAAATATTCTTATGAAAAATGTACAACATAATGCCTGGCATACGTAAATTTTCAATACACTTACAGTTACTATTACTTAGAACAAAGTTTCTTTTCTTATAAAATAATACATGTTCAGTGGGGGGAATAAGGAAAAAATATAAAGAAGAAAAAAAAATTCTAATCCCACTACTTAGATAAAACTGCTGGTAATATTGTTGTATTTTGGTGTACTTCCTGCCATCTTTTTTTTCCTGTGTATGTACTAAAAAAAAAAATTGAGGCCGGGCTCACTGGCTCAGCCTGTAATCCCAGCACTTTGGGAGGCTGAGGCAAGTGATTTGCCTGAGCCCACAGTTTCGAAACCAACCCGGGCAACTTGGTGAGACCTCGTCTCTACAATAAATCAAAAAATTAGCTGGGTGTGGTAGCGCGCGCCTGTAGTTCCAGCTACTTGGAAGGCTGAGGTGGAAGGATCACCGGAGCCCAACAGGTCGAGGCTGTGGTAGCTGGGAGCCTGCCACTGCACTCCAACCTGGGTGACAGAGGGAGACTCCAACTCAAAAAAAAAAAAAAAAATTTAACCAGGCGTGGAAGCGCGTGCCTGTAGTTCCAGCTACTTGGAAGGCTGAGGCAGAAGGATCGCCAGAGCCCAGCAGGTAGAGGCTGCAGTGGTGGGGTGCAGCCACTGCACTCCAATCTGGGCAACAGAGTAAGACTCCAACTCAAAAAACAAACAAACAAATAAATAAATAAAAATAATTGGAACATAGTATACGTACATAGTCTTCTTTTTTACTGACTACATTATATCTTCCAATGTTATTAAATATAAATAATTATACTGTGTAAACTTTAATATATATTGTATTTTATATTACTTATTATAATATCTTTAGTAAATATCATATTTAACAGAGGCAAAGTTTTCATTAATGGGTGTTGCACAGTTTAAACAATACTTTTTGTTTGTTTGTTTTGAGTTGGAATCTCACTCTGTCACTCAGACTGGAGTGCAGTGGCAGGCTCCCGGCCACTGCAGCCTCAACCTGCTGGGCTCCGGCGATCCTTCCGCCTCAGCCATCCAAGTAGCTGGAATTACAGGCAGGCACTACCATAGCCCAGCTGATTTTTTTATTTATTGTAGAGATGAGGTCTCGCTGCCCAGGCGGGTCTCGAACCCGCGGGCTCAGGCAATCCACTCACCTCAGCCTCCCAAAGGCAGGGGATAACAGGCTGAGCCACCGAGCCCGGCTTATTTTTTTATAGATATGAGGTCTCACCATGTTGTCTGGGCTGGTCTCAAACTCCTGGGTTCAAACAATTCTCCCACCTTGGCCTCCCTAAGTGCTGGGATTACCCAGTCACTTTGCTCCAGAATTAGAGACAAAGAATTGAGCATTTAAAGCAGGTCAACATAAGCAATTCCGATTTCTGTGCCAAGCTGGGGATGGGTGGGTCAAGATGAATGAGTCAAGATCCTGCTCTTGAGGAGTTCAAGCCAGTGGGCGAGGATGATATATATCTTATTAGAAGAGCAAGATACAAGGTATACGACACCAGATACAAGATACAAAAGAGAGGTGCTTGTCATGACTGGGGTGGGAGCAGCTCTCTACTGCTCTATTGGTACCTAATATATTTGATTATTTGATGGATGTCTCAAAGGGCTTCCCAGAGGAAGTGATAGCTGAACTGTGTGACTATACTGCTTAGCTCATTATATACCAGAGTCTTTTGCTTCTTGATAAGACTTCAAATAAGACTAAACAAGGAATTAAAATTAGATGTCAAGAAAGAAAGAATAGATTTCCATTGGTGACATGAGCCACTCCTTTCTTATGGCCTTCACTCTCAGAGTTCACTCAGATTCCTGGGAATGACCTTCATTTGGAGCAAAAGGCATGATTTTCGCTGACCCTTCACAGAACTCATCCTGGGCTTGGAAGTATGAGGAGAAATAAGTGTGGAAAGTAGTTAAGTATCAGTTCCAGGCCTGAGAAGAGACCAATGACTTATAGGAAACGCTTTCCTGGAACTTGTCCAAGCATCTCTTTTTGATAACACTGCTTGGACAGAAACCCAACCATCTTTGCATGACTTCAACGGCCTGCAGCTGCAGGGAACAGTACTAGGGATGCTCCCTCTACCCATATCCCGGCCCTATGCAAAGTAACCTCATAGATACTCCTCTCTTCTGAGTTACTTAACTGGGTTGGCATATGGGTTAGTTGCAAATCAAACCAATCTAAGAATTTGCCTGCCAAGAAATTATACCCTTAAAAATTATCCAATTTTGGCCAGGCTCGGTGGCTCAGCCTGTAATCCCGTGCCTTGGGAGGCTAAGGTGGGTGGATTGCCTGAGCCCGCGGGTTCGAGACCTGTCTGGGCAGTGAGACCTCATCTCTACAGTAAATAAAAAAATCAGCCAGGCGTGGTAGCGCATGCCTGTAATTCCGGCTACTTGGAAGGCTGAGATGGAAGGATCACCGGAGCCCAGCAGGTCGAGGCTGCGGTGGCCGGGAGCGGCCACTGCACTCCAGTCTGGGTGACAGAGTGAGACTCCAACTCAAAAAAAAAAAAAAAAAAAAAAGATATCATCATCATAACCCCTGTTCAGTGAACTGGTCACCACGCCAAAATTTTCCCTTTCTTCTTGGATGCTTTTCATGCCTCTACAGCTCTTAAACAGACCTTCCTATTCATCATGTCTTACTTCTTAGCAAGAAACAATCAAATGCTTTAAGTCATTCCTTGTGAATTCATTCCTGAAAAAGTGGCTCCTCACAATCTTATTTACCCTTTTGGTCCTAATGATATAAATGTGGATTCAAAGTCTGGTTTTGCCCTTTTAATGTTGTTTACTCCATCCTGCTTAAGTTCACATTTCGCATTAATAAGGTAGTTAGAGTCCACTGAATTTCTGTTCAGATCAAGTTAATACAAAGTTAGAAAGTTTAAATACTTTAACAAGTAACATTGAGAATTATCAGATTAATGCAATATAAAAAGAAATTGCTAAACTTTCGGGCTAACATATTACAAATTGCACCGAATGCAGTTCCATCACTGAAATGTCCTAATTAAAAAGATAACTTGGCCGGGCTCGGTGGCTCAGCCTGTAATCCCGTGCGTTGGGAGGCTGAAGTGAGTGAACTGCCTGAGCCCACGGGCTCGAGACCTGCCAGGGCAACTTGGTGAGACCTCATCTTTACAATAAATCAAAAAAATTAGCCAGGTGTGGTAGTGCGCGCCTGTAGTTCTGGCTACTTGGAAGGTTGAGGCGGAAGGATCGCTGGAGCCCAGCAAGCCGAGGCTGCAGTGGCTGGGAGCGGCCACTGCACTCCAGTCTGGGTGACAGAGTGAGACTCCAAGTCAAAAAAAAAAAAAAGATAAGTTAAACAAAATGGGTAGAGTATTTTTTCCAGTACTTTACTATAAGAGTCACAATGACTTGAAAATCAACACTCAGCAAAATTATATGACTTGAGAGAATTCTGAGAGGCAAGCAAGGCAGGTATATATAGATGTGGTTCTGGAGTGGGTGCAAGGTACTGAACTGAAAGTGAAATCTTGATCTTTTTTTTTTTTTGAGTTGGAGTCTCACTCTGTCACCCAGACTGGAGTGCAGTGGCACGCTCCTGGCTACTGCAGCCTCGACCTGCTGGGCTCCAGCGATCCTTCCACCTCAGCCTTCCAAGTAGCTGAAACTACAGGTGTGCGCTACCACACCTGGCTAATTTTTGATTTATTGTAGAGATGAGGTCTTGCCAAGTTGGCCAGGTGGGTCTCGAACTCGCGACTCAGGCAATCTACTCAACTCAGCCTCCCAAAGCGCTGAGATTACAGACTGAGCCACCGAGTCTGGCCGAAATCCTGATCTATTAAAGACCCATACAGCATCTTTAAAATCCTGAATGCAGCCGGGCTCGGTGGCTCAGCCTGTAATCCCGCGCCTTTGGGAGGCTGAGGTAAGTGAATTGCCTGAGCCCGCAGGTTCGAGACTCGCCTGGGCGGGCGAGACCTCATCTCTACAATAAATCAAAAATTAGCCGGGTGTGGTAGCGCGCGCCTGTAGTTCCAGTTTCTTGGAAGGCTGAGGCGGAAGGATCGCTGGAGCCCAGCAGGCTGAGACTGCGGTGGCCGGGAGTGGCCACTGCACACAGTCTGGGCGACAGAGTGAGACTCCAACTCAAAAAAAAAAATAAATAAATAAAATAAAATCCTGAATGCGTTTATGGTGAATTGTATAGAGGCCAGACACTGGAAACTAGAAAAGGCTATTAAACAAGCAGCAACACAATATTTACTTCAGCTACTTCATAATTCTAATTATCCCAGTCTTCCAATTCTCTCCATTCTCCCACAAAGCACCTAACAAACCCTTGTGAAACATAAGGGGTGTCCCTCCCACCTCTGGAGGGATGCAAAACTCGGTAAGCAGGTGATGAGCCAGAGGCTTTTTCAAAGAGATAAACAACAGAAGACTGATTATAGGTCTACATTCATATGTTCCTGGAATGTAGACAACTTAAAACAGCAGTAGCTAGAATGTTGGGAAACAGAAAACCTCTGCCACTTAGTACTTGTATAATCTGTTTCTTTACCTGTAAAATAAGAATAATTATACCTACCCTCCTAACTCAGGAGTATTCTGAGTAACCAATTAGAATGTGTCAGTTATTATCATTAGAAAAAAAAAAGAAAGGAAACAGATACTTTTAAAAGGACAGTTAAGAAAAGGACAAATACAAATGGTGTATAGGGAAGAAGAGAAAGGTGGCCTGGTCCCAAGTCTATAACCCAGAAGTAACCATGACCAAAATGACATACTGTCTTGGTTTTTTAGCATCTTTCTGAATTAAAAATTCGTTCTTTTTTCTGTGGTGATAACATTTGTTGACAGCTCATGAGAGTTTCCTGAGATACAAAAGAAATAATCGCATACACACACACAAAAAAACTGAATTAGAAAAGTATGAGAAGAAAAATTAGAATACTATACATTGTATTATGGGGTGTGGGAGTCTTTCTAAGTATAGCATGAAACCCAGATATCATTAAGGAAAAGATGATCATACGAAATCTGACAATTAAATTCACAAACTTGCTACTGTGTGCTAACACTGGCAGTACTGTACAAACAACTCAGTATGGTTTCACAACCTTGGTGTATCAGTGTCTCATGGCTGTGTTCGTGTCGACATGTGGCTGTATCTTGCTGAGTGGCATTCATTATAGTCCCATGTTTTTTTGTGCTGTCGTGAAAATGTTGGGCCTTGAATTAGAGCAACAAACAAATGTTAAATTTCTTGTTAAACTTGGCAAGAGTAGAAGTGAAATCAGGGAAATGTTAGTTCAAGTTTATGGGGACAATGCCATGAAGAAAGCGGCACTGTACAAATGGATTAAATGTTTCTCTGAATGGACAGAAAGCGTCACTAGGCCGGGCTCGGTGGCTCAGCCTGTAATCTCAGCACTTTGGGAGGCCAAGGCAAGTGGATTGCCTGAGCCTGAGGGTTCAAGACCCACCTGGGCAACTTGGCAAAACCTCGTCTCTACAATAAATAAAAAATCAGCCGGGCGTGGTAGCGCGCACCTATAGTTCCGGCTACTTGGAAGGCTGAGGCGAAAGGATCACCAGAGCCCAGCAGGTTGAGGCTGCAGTGGCCGGGAGCGTGCCACTGCACTCCAGTCTGGGCGATAGAGTGAGAGTCCAGCTCAAAAAAAAAATTTTTTTAAAAAAGAAAGTGTAGCTAATGAAGAGACGTCAGGACAGCCAGTAACTAGCAGAACTGATGAACACATTGCAAAACTTCAGCAGTGGCACACACACAGCCACCACAGCCTCGACCTGCTGGGCTTAGGCAATTCTTCTGCCTCAGGCTTCCAAGTAGCTAGAATGCCACAGTGCCCGGCTAATTTTATTGTAGAGATGAGGTCTCACCAAGTTTCCCAGGCTGGTCTTGAACCCCAGGGTTCAGGCAATCCTCTCATCTCAGTCTCCCAAAGTGCTAGGATTATAGCCTGAGCCACCATGCCCGGCCTGTTGCCTTTTACATAGTCAATTTTAATAGCTGTCTGCCATTCCTGAGTGGAGACACAGCTAGTTAATGCTGGACACCTAAGTGTTAAATTATTTTACATGTACACATAATGTGACAATAAAAGTTTCTGTAGTTGTCTAATGTCTGATGAATTACTCTCACAAGAAAAAGTCTTAGGACTGGGTCATGAAGTTGGAGGCTACAGAAAGCTTTGTATCTCTGGCTCCAACAACTTGATCAGTTTTGCCTAGCCATCAGACTCATCCAAACTGCTGTGGGTGTCTACCAGCAGAGGGCAGCATTCTCCAGACCAACATAGCTTCAGATTGCAGACATTCAGCTGGGAAGTGGAGAAGAAAAGGATGATCAGAAGACAAAGGCAGAAGACAGGGCATGCTAACTAGGGTTCCAAGATGATTTGGGAGGTAAGGCAGATGCTACCTCCTGCAGGATACCTGGGATTATCCACAACTAGTAACATCTAACATTCTGTGTCCTTGATTCCTTTACTAGCACCGCTATGGAAAGCTTACCTCTCCTTAAACAGGTGTGTTTATACTGCTATACTGGCTACACTGACCATGCCAAGCTTTTATCAACTTGGATCTTGTCAGCAACAGAAATGACTTGAAGCCCTACTCCTGAGGAAACTAAAAGAAGACACATTAGATTATTGGACTCACTTTGTCAGTTTCTGGTGAAGGAAACAACAGAAATGGCAAACACTTAACCATCACAGATGTCCAATTTATCATTCCATTTTTTGACTTTACATTGAACTGGGGGCAAGGCAGGGATACTGTAGGCAGCAATAAGGTAAAAAGTACTCATGAATCTAGAGCAATTAGGTTGCAGGGCAAAGAAAATGGAAATAGCTATGTTATTGAAATGTCGCAAACAGTGTTCATTTTAGATCATCAACAAAGTAAATCATCCTAAATTAATTTGAACTAAAGTTTGGGCTATTCCAATATTTCCCTTCTTGAAAGCCTAGAGAAATACCACATTCTTACCTATTAAGTGGCTCAGCCTGTAATCCCAGCACTTTGGGAGGCTGAGGCAAGAGAATTACCTGAGCCTGGAGGATCGAGACCAGCCTGGGCAACTTGGTGAGACCTCATCTCAACAATAAATCACAAAAATTAGCCAAATGTGGTAGCATGCATCCTAGTTCCAGCTACTTGGAAGCCTGAGGTGGAAGTCTCGCCTGAGCCCAGCAGGTCTAGGCTGCAGTGGCCATGAGCGAGCCACTGCACTCCAGCCTGGGTGACAAAGAGTAAGACTCCAACTCAAAAAAATAAATAAAAAAAGAGGCTGGACATTATCATTAATTTACCATTTGTTTACTGCCTCTCCCTGATATGCTAACTTCTCTCTGGAACATTTATATAATGTGTATCACTACCTATGTTACAGAAATAATAAATTATAACATTGGCAAGAGTGGAAATATAGGCTGTTTCATATCTTTTATACCCTGATTGCAGAGGTGAGAGTGTAGGAAAGTGAGAGTTGGGGCAGTCATTTACCACCATTTGGGGGAGGAGGAATTTATTAGCATCAAAATTCAAATATATAAACTCTTTCTTTTTTTTGTTTTTTGGGTTTTTGTTTTTTTTTTTTTTTAAGTTGAAGTCTCACTCTGGCGCAGGCTAGAATGCAGTGGCACACTCACAGCCACCGAAGCCTTGACCTGCTGGGCTCAGGAGATCCTTCTGCCTCAGTCTTCCAAGTAGCTGGAACTACAGGCATGCACTATCATACCCAGCTAATTTTTTGATTTATTGTAGAGACAAGGTCTCACCATGTTGCCCAGGCAGGTCTTGAACCCGCGGGCTGAGGCAATCTCACCTCAGTCTCTCAAAGTACTGGGATTATAGGTTTGAGCCACTATGTAGGGCCATAAACCCTTTCACCTAGAAATTCCACTTCTAGAATTTTATGCTACAAAAGTAATGCCATAAATAAGAAAAACATTACAGGAGGATATTCACCATAGCTCTGTTCATAATACAGAATAAAAACAACCCAATTTCCATTAACAAAAGATGAATTAGCAGTAGCAGGAAACTGGGGGAGGGCAGGATTGACAGCAGTGGGAATCTGCCAGGGGAGGGGGACACACCTCATCAACAAGGGTAGGTGCATAATGAACATTTGTATACCTAACCCTGAACTGTACTCTACATCTTTAAAGTAAAAAAAATTAAAGGAGAGAAAAAAAGATGAATTAAACAAATCCTGGCATATCCATTAATGCAACCATTAAAACAATGAGATGAACCTGTAAATCCTATCATGGAACAATCTCTAAGACAAATTAAGTGAAATAAAACAAGCTACAGAATAAGGTAAGTATACAATCTCAATTTTTTAAGAATTTGCATATTTTGGAAAGCCTATAAGAATATATACACCAAACTGCCCAGGTTCAAATTTTGGCACTGCTACTTACTAGAAGTGTGACTTACATTTAGTCCCCAAACTAAGATTCTTATTGTTTGAGGTTTTACATTTAGGTCTTTGATCCATATGTAAAACCTCAAACTATAAGAATCTTAGAAAACGCAGGAGACACCCTTACAGAAATTGGAACAGGCAACTAATTTCTGATCAAAACCCCAAATGTCCATGCCATAAGAGACAAGATAGATAAGTGGGACTTCATCAAACTGAAAACCTTCTGCAAAGCAAAAGAAACCAGTAAGAGAGTAGGGAGACAGCCCATAGAATGGGAAAAAATGTTTGCCAACTGCATATCTGACAAAGGCCTAACATTCAGCATCTACAAGGAACCCAAACATGCTGAAAGGAAAAAAAAAAAAAAACAAACAACCCCATTAAAAAGTGGGCAAAAGATACGAACAGACACTTCTCAAAAGAAGACATATGAACAGCCAACAGATACATGAAAAAATGCTCAGCCTTACTAATCACCAAAGAAATGCAAATTAAAACCATATTGAGATACCACCTAACTCAGTCAGGATGGCCATCATCAATTACTCAAAAACAAAAGGTGCTGGAGATGATGCGAGGGGGAAAAGGGAGTATGTCTACACTATTGGTGGAAGTGTAAACTAACACAACCTCTGTAGTGTGATGATTTTAAAAGATCTAAATGATGATTCCTAAAAGATCTAAAACTCATCCTTCCATACAACTCAGCAATCCTCCTTCTGGGAATATAGAGGAACTCAAATCATTCTATAAAAAACATACCTGCACACACGTTTCTTGCAGTATTATTCACAATAGCAAAAACGTAGAACCAACCATGATGCCCATTGAAAGTGGACTGGATAAAATAAAAAAAACATGGCACATATGCTCAATGGAATATTATGCTGCCAGGACAAAATTATGAACTTCACAGCAACCTGGATGGACTTAGAGTCTATCAAACTCAGTGATCTATCACAGAAACAAAGAACTGAGTACCACATGTTCTCATTTTTAAGTGGACCCTCAACATTTATCATAACACTATATGAAAGTGTTTGAAGCCAGGCTTGGTGGCTCAGCCTGTAATCTCGTGCCTTTGGGAGGCTGAGGTGAGTGGATTGCCTGAGCCCGCGGGTTCGAGACCCGCCTGGGCAGCGAGACCTCATCTCTACAATAAATCAAAAAATCAGCTGGGCGTGGTAGCGCGCGCCTGTAATTTTGGCTACTCGGAAGGCTGAGGTGGAAGGATCACCGGAGCCCAGCAGGTTGAGGCTGCGGTGGCCGGGAGGGGCCACTGCACTCCAGTCTGGGCAACAGAGTGAGACTCCAACGCAAAAAAAAAAAAAAAAAGGCCAGGCTCAGTGGCTCAGCCTGTAATCCCAGCACCACAGGAGGCCAAGGCAAGTGGATTGCCTGAGCCTGTGGGTTCGAGACCAGCCTGGGCAACATGGTGAGACCACGTCTCTACAATAAATCAAAAATTAGCTGGGCATGATAGTGCGTGACTATAGGTCTGGCTACTTGGAAGGCTGAGGCGGAAGGATCACCGGAGCCCAGCAGATTGACACTAGGATGGCCATGAGTATGATACTGCAACCTAGCCTGGGTGACAGAGTGAGACTCCAACTCAAAAAAATTTAATATAATTTAATTTAATTTTTAAAAATCCTCAAACTTCAATTTCCTCATCTCTAAAATGAGGGGTGGGGGAGTATCAATTTCAAAGGATTATGATAAAAATTCAATTATTTCATGTACATATTTTAAAAAATTGTTTGTGACCGGCCCAGGCAACTTGGCAAGACCTTGTCTCAACAATAAATAAAATACTAGCAGGGTGTGGTAGCGTGCGCCTGTAGTTCCAGCTACTTGGAAGGCTGAGGTGGAAGGATGGCTGGAGCCCAGCAGGTCAACACTGGGGTGGCCGTGAGTATGCCACTGCACTCCAGCCTGGGCGACAGGGTGAGACTCCAACTCAAAAAAATAATAGTAGTTGAATATACATATTCAAACACATATATGAAGGGGACCCCAAAAAACCAGAATTATTTCTTGGAGAGCCAACCTCTTGTGGTACAGACTTTCCCCACTAGGTAAGTGTTCTATGAACCCATCAGTATCAGTGTACCAGTCAGCATTGTTGTGAGAGGTTGTGTTCAGCTTCAGTGAATTTTTTTTTTTTTTTTTAGATTCTTTCAATAAGCTTGCCCATTTCATGACGGATGATTTACGAGCATACCTGCCCACACTGTGCTGAGTGTTCAGCAGTTTTTTTACCAAAAACAGCATGACCCCCATGCCCCACGTTCCCTATCCAGCTGATCTCGCCCCAAGAGACTTTTTGTTTGTTTGTTTCCCCAGATGAAAAAAGTCCTCAAAGGGAAACGTTTTGCAGATGTGGAAGAGGTGAAACAAAAAACAGCAGAAGCACTAAAAGGCATCAAAATTGACAAGTTCAAAAACTATTTTGAGCAGTAAAAAAAGCATCTCGATACATGTATATCTTCAAACAGAGAGTACTTTGAGAGTGACTAAAGTTTAAACATGTAAGAATACACAATTTTTTAAATAAATAAATGTCAAGGTTTTTTGGGTCCCTCCTCTTATAAGTATGGCAGCACAATACCTGCCATATAGCAAAAACTTGGAAAATAAATTGGGCTCAATATCTGATATATGTAATCCCAGATACTCAGGAGGTTGAGATGGGAAGATTGCTCAAGGCCAGTTTGAGACCAGTCTGAGCAACATACTGAGACCCTGTCTCTAAAAAAATATGTTTTTAATTAGCCAGGAGTGGTGGCACAAGCCTGTACTCCCAGCTACTTGGGAGACTGAGGTGGGAGGATCTCTTGAGCCCAGGAGTTTGAGGCTGCAGTAAGCTATGACTGCTGTACTACTACACTCCAACCTGGACAACCGGGAAAAAAAAGAAGACGAAAGAAAGCTCAGAAGATAATGATGATGATTATTACTAACATCACTACCTCTGGGAAACAGAATTAGGGAGGTGACTTTGATTTACCAAGTTTTATATTTCCGTATTTAAAGAATGTTTCAGAATACACATAGAGTACTTTTATAATTAAAAGATATACCTTTATACACAAAAGAAATGAAAACATATGCTCACACAAAGATTTGCATGTGAATGCTCATAGCAGCATTATTCATTAAGTCAAAAATCGGACACAACTGAAATTCCCATCAACTGGTGAACTGATAGACATGGAATACTACTTAGTGATAAAAAGGAAGACACTACTCATATATGCTATAGCATGGACAAACCTCAAAATCATCATGCTAAGTGAAAGCAAAACACAAGAGAACACATATAGTATGATTCCATGCATATGACATGGCCAAGAAAAGACAAATCTATAGACAGCAGGTTATAGATTTCCTGGAGCTGAGGGTGGAAATGGGACTAACAAGAGTTCTTATTGGGATGATGAAAATGTCCTAAAACTGATTTATGATAATAGTTATACAACTTGGTAAATTTACTAAACATCACTGAATTGTACAATCCGAGTGAAATGTGAAATAAGTCTCAATAAAATTATTTTTTAAAAAGGGGGGTGAAAAAGATATATCCTTACCAAGCATGTATTATTTTACACTCATATAATACTCTGCCTTTGGAAAAGACTGACTTGCATTACTGTATTTGATCACCATAAGTATCATGTTAAGTAGCCAGAGTGAGGATCATGAGAGTAAGGGAGAGAAAAAAGAAAAATGATGTTTAGATTAGCCCACAGCTACTGTTAGTAAGTAAAGCAAACAGAGCCCAGCTCTAAAACACAACTAACTCAATAAATGTGGTGGAAAAATGTGCCAAGACTTCAACATTCCAGAAATAATCACCAAACAATGATCACACAATAGCTGTATATTGATAATAGGTTTTCCGCCCTCAAAGTATACTGCCTTATTAAAATTCTTTAACTTTTTAAATAAATATACACTTATAAAAGATGGCATAAAATAAGCATGTTTTCACTGACAGTCTGGCTAAAATTGAGATCATTATGAGTACTCACAAATTCCCCAAACAAGAAGAAATTTTCTTTTCAGTGCTCATAAGATACTCAGCACACATTGGGATTCAAGAAATGCTTCTTACTTCTATGAAAAATAATTGTAATTTTAAAAAGTTTAATTTAAAGCCAGACACGGTGACTCATGCCTGTAATCCCAGCACTTTGGGAGGCAGAAGTGAGAGGACTGCCTGAGCTCAGGGGTTTGAGACCAGTCTGGGCAACTTGGCGAGATCTCATCTCTAAAATAAATCAAAAAATTAGCTGGGTATGATGGCATGTGCCTATGGTTCCAGCTACTTGGAAGGCTGAGGAGGAAAGATCACCGGAGCCCAGCAGGTCAAATCACTGCACTCCAGTCTGGGTGACAGAGTAAGACTCCGACTCAAAAAAAAAAAAAAAAAGCTCAATTTGAACATATTCTAATTGCATCCAGCATCATTTTGCTTGTTTTTTTGTTGTTGTTGAGTTGGAGTCTCACTGTCGCCCAGACTGGAGTGCAGTAGCCGCTCCCGGCCACCGCAGACTCGACATGCTGGGCTCCAGCGATCCTTCCGCCTCAGCCTTCCAAGTAGCCGGAATTCAGGCGCTACCACGCCCGGTTGATTTTTTGATTTATTTTAGAGATGAGGTCTCGCTGCCCAGGCGGGTCTCGAACCCGCGGGCTCAGGCAATCCACTCACTTCAGCCTCCCAAAGCGCGGGATTACAGGCTGAGCCACCGAGCCCGGCATCATTTTGTTTTGTACAGAAAAACTGGAGAGAAATGACAAGAGATAAAATTCAAACCATAAGTCACATTAAAAAATTTTTGAGGGGGCAGGGGAAGGAAGATGGTTAATTTTTGGCAACATTTTGGTAAAAAGTATAAAAAAGCTATCTGTATGTTAAGTCTCTATATTCCTTTCCAGTACCTGGCAAACAACAAAGACCTTTGTGACCAACTAGTGTCTTCCCACAGCTTTCTCTAGTCTACACTGTTTAGAGGACTACAACAGGAAAGAATTGGCTCTATGTGTAAAATCCTGTGTCTTTCACACTCAACTAGGTTGACAGTGTGGGTGATCTCCCTTACTCTCATTTTCCAGTGAGAAAATAGGTTCGGACAAGCAAAATAACCATTAACTTGACATTTTCTGCTAATTTTTTTTTTTTTGAGTTGGATCTCACTCTGTCATCCAGGCTGGAGTGCAAGGGCACATTCGTGGCCACGCCAGCGTCGACCTGCTGGGCTCCGGCGAACCTTCTGTGTCAGTCTTCCAAGTAGCTGGAACTACAGGAGTGCTGATTACTGCTGAAAAGATCCAGGGCTTTGAACTCTTCATTGGAACACTTGGTGCCAAATCTTGTTGCATGGTTGAGATAAAGTTACCTCATCACATTCTCTGAGAAAAAAGGCCTTAAAAATAACTGGTAATTGAGAAAAGATGTAAGCTCAGTAAATTACAAATCCTTAACCACTGTAATATATTTAGAGTTTTTGTCTTCACATCTGTTATTATATTTTTCAGAATGTGGGTACCTACAGAAGGTAAAAGCTATCAGGAAAAAGCCACAAGCCACAGAGTTTTGGGATTCTGGGCTAACAAGAACAGCACTGGAAAATTTAAGAAAAAAGCAGGAAACAGCTCAACTATGGCTTCAATGAAGGTGGAGGAATGGACTTCTAGAGGTGTAGATCCTGAACAAGGAATGAAGAAATAAACCTTGGAAAACAGTCTATAAACTCATGGTCCTGGGGTCTCCTAGAAGACTCACATTGTAATAAAAATATAGAAACATAGTAAGGGGGTTATGAACCCTGGACCAGGCAGAAAATACTTCCAAAGGTCCAGAAATAGGTTTCCCTCCATAGTGTCCCAAATAAGAGGTCTGACTCTGTAGGAGGTGGCAGGATTCTCTTTGCCCTTCTTTTATCAGCCAGCCCTCTACAGAGGTCATGGCACGACAAGAAAAGGAAAAGATTTGTCAAAATGAAGTGAGTTGAAGGAAGGTAAGAAAATTATGTCAAGGTGTTAAGATTTGATTTTGGTCAGCTCTGAGTTGGGGAGGGAGGCAGTTGAGGCAAGCCAAGATCTAGAAAGTGATTCCTTTCGGAGGACCAAGAAGAATAACCTACATGCTGTGAGTCCAATTATTCAGAATCATAATATTCTGTCTCAATTTCTCCTTCCTATCACCTGAGTATTAAGTAAGGAAAACTCATTTTAACCATTAAAACCCTGCCTCAGCTGTACAATGGGGTCTTGAGAGAAAAAACCATTTATCTCTGTTTAGACCAGACAGTTAAAGAAGAATATATGTCTAACTCTCCACTGATACCTGTTTGGAAGAAAACATAAGACTCTTGCCCCTCCCCCACACTTTTTCTTCTACGCTTATTAGATCCTTTGTGCCTGGCACCAGTGTTAAATGGTTTATATGTATCATAGTCTCTTAAGAAGTCTGAAAGTAAGTTTATTATATCCATTTTAGGGATAAGAAACTGAGTTTTAGATAGGTTAGGTAAGTTGCCCAAGGTCAAACAGTAAAGGGCAGGGCTAGAATATAAATCCAGGCATGTCTGAGTACTAAGGCACAAACTCTTAACTACCATGCCATATTCGTGGCAGCAAGTGTATGGTAGCTTAATGAGAAATCTACTCTTCCCCTGTAAAGATCTATTTTTCCTGAGGGCTGTGGCAGTTTTCTTGTACATGGTGGCAGCAGTGGGATCACAGTAACAGGTCAGCTAGGCTAGCAAAGCAAAGCATTCTGTACTCAGATGAGAATGCTGTTACCTTATGATCTTCTTTAGGCCAATCTCCTAATACCAAGCTGAATACTCATAAGATTCCTTTTCTTTCTTTCTTTCTTTCTTTTTTTTTTTTTTTGAGTTGGAGTCTCACTCTGTCACCCAGACTGGAGTGCAGTGGCCACTCCTGGCCACCGCAGCCTCGACCTCCTGGGCTCCAGTGATCCTTCTGCCTCAGCCTTCCAAATAGCCGGAATTACAAGCACGCGCTACCACGCCCAGCTAATTTTTTGATTTATTTTAGAGATGAGGTCTCGTCTGCCCAGGCGGGTCTCGAACCAGCGGGCTCAGGCAATCCACTCACCTCAGCTTCCCAAAGGCACGGGATTACAGGCTGAGCCACTGAGCCTGGCTAAGATTCCTTTTCTATTTTATTCTCTCTCTGAATAGATAATATCCAGCCACTCCAATTAGTTTCGTATTAGGTCTCTTCTCTTTCTTACTGGCATCTTGTCTCTGCCCAGCTTGGAGCTGTGTAAGAACAGGATGCTGGAATGGGAGTTATCAAGGACATACTGACTACCTTCATAGGACCATAGGAAACAGAAGTTGTTTCCCAAAAGCTGAAATCAAGTAAATAGGTCCCCTGAAACAATTAGTCTCCAAAAACACGAAACCACTACTTGGGATCTCAAATATTATTCAGTCAAACCTTGTGATTTGAGCCTTACCATTGGTTAAGACTGTGCAGTTTGCTCAGTGCCCTGGGTTTTGCTCCAGATCTGTCACAATGCATTAGAGCCCTTCCTCCTCACTGCCTACAAAAATAACAGCCTTGAACATGGCAGCACAATCCATTTGTCCTGCTCTAATTACTTTTTGACATTACTCTTTCTGCTAACTTGTCTTTTTTTTGGTCTTTCTTTCTTTCTATCGACCTCAGGGCATCATTAGAGTCATCTGAAAACAAAATCTTTAGGTTCTGCCAATATATATTTGGTTAACTTTCTATCACAAAATGATTCTAAAGAGGAGTATAATACTAGTTACAAGAAGAAAAGCCACAAGGCACTCAAAACTATTTCCAGAATTCTCCAGATGCCACAGAGAGCATGGCCAAGGGGGAAATGCATGGGTTTGAAGTTACAGGACTTGGGCAAATTGTGGCTCTGTCACTCACTAATTATGAGACTTTGAGCATGTCTTCTAATCTGTCTGAATCTTAGCTTCCTCTTTGGACAAATGGATTTATATCTCTACTCTGTTAACGTCAAAAGACTACTGTGAAGATCAGTTGAAATAATGCATATGAAAATACTTAGAAAAAAAAAGAAAATACTTTGGAAAGACCTACAGTCACATTATTGTTATTAAGAGGCATAAAAATGTTCTTCATTAAATCTAGTTTGTGATAGTTAACTTTTATGTGTCAGCTTGGTTGGGCCATGGCATATGCAGATATTTGGTCAAACATTATTCTGAGAGTGTCTGTGAGGGTGTTTCTGGATGAAATTAACAATTAAATCAGCAGACTTTGAGTAAAGCAGATAGCTGTCCATAATGTAGATGGGTCTCATCAAATCAGTAAAAGGACTAAATAGAACAAAACGACCAGCTCCTTGTGCAAAAGAAAACTCTTCAGCAGCCTACCTTTGCACTCAGAGTGGAACATCAGCTACCCCAGGTGTCTGGCCTGCAGGCCCCTCATACTATAAATGCAGCACTGGCTCTGCTGGGTCTCCAATTGGCCAACTCATCCTGCAGAATTTGGACTTGCCAGCCTCCACAATCATGTGAGCCAATTCCTTGTAATAATTCCTTTTCATCCATCCATCCATCCATCTACAGTGTATTGGTTCAGTTTCTCTGGAGAATTATGACTAATATTCTAGGACCTAAGTTTGTTTAGAATTCATAACAATCATCTTATGCTCTAATAAGGGGCAGAAATATCATGGATAAATTAAATCTAGAGTTTTACCTTCCAGAGCATTTTTGCTCCAGCATGACAGATCCTGTCTTACAAATTATATACAATCCCAAAAGTCACTTTTAGGCCAGCTGCCTGGAACATAAAAGGCAACATAATGGAGCTTAAGAACAAAGCATTACTGAGAAACTGTCATTATAGGAGTTGACTAATACATATTTGTACTATATGTTTCACATATATTTCTTCATTCAACGCTTAACATTTGTAAGACAAAGACTATGTTTCCCATTTCTGTAAATGACAGAACTGAGCTCCAAGAGATGTTTTGCTCTAGGTCACGTATCTAGTATGTGGAAGGACTGGGATCAGAACTCAGATGACTCCAGTGACCAGTCTCTGACTACAGGATAGCCATATTATAAATGACCTACTGTTTCAATTTTTTTTTTGAAAGAAAAGGTGGGGGTAGTAAAGTATAACATACCTCTTTTTCCCTTCCTTCACTTACTCCTAGATGAATAATGGCAAATAGCTCAAAAGGAAGAAAACAAGAAGCACTGAATCACAGCAGGCTTTGGAAATCCACAGGCTAAGGGTCATTCAGCAGGATAACAAAGCGAACAGTTCCATTCTAGCAAAAGTTTGAATATAAAAAGCAAATGAAAGGGAGATGATTTTTTTTGTTTAAGGAAAGCAACAGAAAATGCAGTGGTCCCAGATGTAGATGAGGGAAATGATGGTAAGGGGTGGAGGGAAGACCCTATTTGGACTTTGCTTCTATTTATTTGTTTATTTATTTTTGAGTTAGGGTCTCACTCCGTCACTCAGGCCGAAGTGCAATGCCAATCCTTCTGCCTTAGCCTTCTGAGTAGCTAGGATTACAGCTGTGTATCACCATACCCAGCTTCTTTAAAATTTTTTTTAAATTTTAAAGTTTTAAAATTTTAAAAATTTAAAAAGATTTTATAGCGATGACGTCTCGCTATATTGCCTAGGCTCAAACTTCTGGGGTCAAGCAATCCTCCTGCCCTGGCCTCCCAAAGTACTAGGACTACAAGAGTGAGTCACTATTCCCAGTCTAGTTTTGGTTTTAGTGCTAGTTAACAAGTCAGCATATCCTCTCCTTGATGACCACCACAGATGCATGTGAGAAGTGAAATCAAAGTCACCAAAGAGGTGTCTGTCTCCTGCAATGCTTCCCTTTTCCCATTTCAGATGGTCTTTCAAGATCCATCCTTTTTTTTTTTTTTTGGTGTAAGAGTCTCATTCTGTCACCCAGACTGAGTGCAGTGGCACACCCATAGCCTCAACCTTCTGCCTCAGCCTTCCAAGTAGCTGGAACTACATGCACACGCCACCACGTCAGGCTAATTTTTTGATTTACCATAGAGACAATGTCTCACCAAGTTGCCCAGATTGGTCTCAAACCCCTGGACACAGGTGATCTTCTTGCCTCGGCCTCCCAAAGTGCTGGGATTACAGGCTTGAGCCACCGCACCCAGCCAGGATCTATCCTTAATTCACATTCTTCCTGCCACAAATGAATATAGTTAAAAGAGGAAACGAATTCTGTATCTTCTACTGTTGTGCAGAGCCTGCCAATCAAGGGCAGGAACCTGCAGAATGATCAGTAATGAAACAATAATTTTTTACTATTAGAGTAGGTCAATTAAATTCAATTTTGACTACATAAAACAAACCAAATAGAAACCATCTGTATAATGAGACTGTATTTTCCTGCAACAAAATGTGATAGGTTATTTAAATGTAATTATGTCACTTGCAAATGCTGCAATTTAATTAGTTTCAAAACATATTTGTAGCCAGGTGTGGTGGCGCGCACCTGTAGTTCCAGCTACTTGGAAGATTGGGGCAGAAGGATGGCCTGAGCTCAGCAGGTCAAGGCTGTAGTGGCCATAAGAGTGCCACTGCACTCCAGCCTGAGCGACAGAGTGAGACTCCTACTCAAAAAAACAACAACAAAAAACACACATATTTGCTCATCTTGATTATTTAAAAATAAGGCCACTTATGACAAGGACTTCAGAATAAGTCTGTGAGAAGCTATCACTACCCCCATTTTACCATAAAGATATGGAGGCCCAGGAAGATGGGAATCAAGTGTTCAAGCCGGTAGGATTAGAATCCAAACTTTGTGTGTTTTTTCCTTTCTCAAGAACAAAGCTATAAAGTTCTTGCCTGTTAGGCCCCTCACTTTCTTAAGGTATCCTGATTCTTCCAACTTCTCCACTTTCTGGAAGAATAGAATTGTTTCTTCCTGTCATCTTAACATATCGTTCTGTGTACAATGTTGGATAAACACTATTATAATTGTAGCTTCTTAGTCATTCCAAACTGAAGAACAACAAAATCATGCATGCCAAGTTCTAAATCACTCATAGGTTTTCTAAAATAGTCATTGGCACAAGTTAATCAAGAAAGCAATAAAGATCTCAAAATGATAGCATCAGATCAAAATAAATACTATGACCACATAGCTACATGTGAATTCTATTTTATAGTATAATACCTAGAATTAAACTCCTCAAAAATTATACTTAGAATTACTACAACTTTCTGAATTTATCCATTTCAGTTCCTCCAATCAGCTTCTTCTTAAAGCCAGTGGACAGACTGGGCTTGGGGGCTCATGCTTATAATCCCAGCACTTTGGGAGGCTGATGTGAGAGGACTGCCTGAGCCCAAAGGTTCAAGACCAGCCTGGGCAACCTGGTGAGACCTCATCTCTACAATAAATAAAAAAATTAGCTGGGTGTGGTGGCACGTGCCTGTAGTTCCAGCTACTAGGAAGGCTAAGGCGGAAGGATCACCTGAGCCCAGCAGTCGAGGCTGTGGTGACCATGAGCGTGCCACAGCACTCCAGCCTGGGCAACAGAGTGAGACTCTGACCCAAACAAAACAAAACAACAGTGGAGAATGCCTGTTACAGGAGGAAAAGCATGAATTCTAAGATCAGACAAACCTGGGTCCCTGTTCCTTTCTATTACCTTATACTTTTGACCCTTGGGCAAGTTACTAAGTTGCCGGAAGTCACAGTTTTCTCATGTAAAATGGGAACACCATTCCTTACTTTTTATGATTACTGTGAGGTATAAACTAAATGAAAATTTCATTTCCTGGGATATAGATGGTGTCCAACAAATAGCAGTAGGTGCTCACGGATGTTTGTCATGAATCACTTTCAAAGCCCTATAAAGAATATGTCTGTTGTACCTCTCACACCCCAGAGAGAGGAAAATACAGTGATATGATTTTAAAGTAATGAAGATTTATTCTAAATACTACAAATATTTCTAACATTTCCGTATTTTAGCATTTGTTTCTACTGAATTAGAATATGCTTACAACTGGATTTTAACTTTATTTTATTATTTTTTTTTTGAGTTGGAGTCTCACTCCGTGGCCCAGACTGGAGTGCAGTAGCCGCTCTCGGCCACCACAGCCTCGACCTGCTGGGCTCCGGCAATCCTTCAGCCTCAGCCTTCCAAGTAGCTGGAACTACAGGCGCGTGCTACCACACCCAGCTAATTTTTTTTTTTTAAATTTATTGTAGAGATGAGGTCTCGCCAAGTTGCCCAGGCGGGTCTTGAACCCGCGGGCTCAGGCAATCCACTCACCTCAGCCTCCCAAAGCGTGGGGTTACAGACTGAGCCACCGAGCCCAGCTTCTATATTTCATTTTAAAGTTAACATCCAGCCGGGCTCAGTGGCTCAGCCTGTAATCCCGCGCCTTGGGAGGCTGAGGTGAGTAGATTGTCTGAGCCCACGGGTTCGAGACTCGCCTGGGCAACTTGGCGAGACCTCATCTCTACAATAAATTTTAAAAAAAAAAATTAGCAGGGCGTGGTAGCGCGCGCCTGTAGTTACAGCTACTTGGAAGGCTGAGGCAGAAGGATTGCCGGAGCCCAGCAGGCCGAGGCTGCAGTGGCCGGGAGCGGCCACTGCACTCCAGTCTGGGCGACGGAGTGAGATTCCAACTCAAAAGATAAATAAATAAATAAAATAAAATGAAATATAGAAGTACAGGGACCTACATCAAATAAAAATAATTTTTTATTTTTAATATACATACTAAATAGTCTTCAAATTGCTACAAAGAAAAACATTTTCTACACAGCTTGCATTTCTGTAGCATAGCTTTAAAAGAAATGAAACCCTTCTGTAATCCCATAGATTATGTCTAAAAATAGAATGGGCCAGCTGTCAGATGGATACAATGTAGGGTGAATAGGGCCAAGCATCTTCCCCAAAAGACCACGGCAACTCTTCTGGCATTTGCTCCCATAAGGATGAAAAATTAAAATCTATTCAATTCCAGCATATACTGCTTACTTTTTGAGCTCGGACACGGGTTTAGAATGCTGAAGATATGCGAGGTCTCTTGTGAAATCTATCCAAATTTGCAATGTGCTGTTCCTAACAAGCTTGTAACAGAAGTGTCATGCACAATCCAGAATTACTACTTCAACACAATGCCCATGTTTTTCTTTTCTGTGAACTCTTCCTTCCTTCCGGAGTTATTTAACCTTTAAAAAAAAATCTTAGCTGGGCTCGGTGGCTCAGCCTGTAATCCCGCACCTTTGGGAGACTGAGGTGAGTGGACGGCCTGAGCCCATGGGTTCAAGACCAGCCCGGGCAACTTGGCAAGACCTCATCTCCACAATAAATAAAAAATTAGCTGGGCATGGTAATGTGCACCTGTAGTTCTGGCTACTTGGAAGGCTGAGGCAGAAGGATTGCTGGAGCCCAGCAGGTCGACGCTGGGGTGGCCATGAGTGTGCTCAGCTTGGGGCAACAGAGTGAGACTCCAACTCAAAAAAAAAGCGACCTTATTCTTAATTCAACCTATTTCTATATCTCTGGTGCCTATCATTAGACTACATACTGAGTAGCCCTCAGAAAGTGGTGGTTATCATCATTATTACCATTTTTCATATTGATCACTTTATAAACTATGCAATTATGTTCCCCTTAATTGAGATCTTGAGACCTCTCTCCCAATTGGTAGAAAAACACCAAATAGGTCTCAGGACAGATCACCTACCACTGATCCCAACACATGCCATTGCTCTCGGTTCCTTCACTGTGGTTAGTTTTGCTTGTTTACATGGCTGATACAGAGTTGTCTTTTCCACTGTGCTGGGGTTGCTTCCAATGCAAGATGATCAGCTATGAATAGCAATGCCTTAAAAGGCAGGGATATGAAAATCAAAAGGTAGGGAAGGGATAGGGTGAAGAGAATTAGGACACAGCTGTAGTGTTCTGTAGGCTAAAACATAGACTCAATGTGTCACAGAAAATTAAATCACAGGATGAATGTAATTCCTAGTCTCCTGAATAAACATAAGTAGGGCTACTGGTACTGTCAACGGCCACACTGGAACCATGCTAGGTCCTCAATGACATCCAGTTCTAAGCTCCAGGATCATCCTAAATTGGGAAGGCAAGGTCACTGCTCCACCAGGCCAAATTCTACAAAGCTCCAATTGCCCCAGACAGAAAAAAGAGGATGCCAACTGCTAAATCCATTTTGATAGCTAGAGGAGGATTAAAGAAACTGCACACATGGTGATGTCCAAATCTGAGCAATGAGATTAACCTCCATGTGGACTGCCTATACCTCAGAGAGGGTTAGTTTAAAAAAATAATAAAAATTTCAGAATTTACTTTCAGTGCAGCCTTATACAATTTGAGTACATTTTATTCTGTTAAAGAAACAGTACTTTTTATTCAGAATGTTTTTGCAATATAATGATAGCCTTTTGATTTAATATCTTTTTGTCTCCTACTTGAGGTTTTAGAATTCAGGTCATTATTCAGAGGATGATAATCTGGATTGTACTTGTGTAGTCAGACTGAGTCTTCATTGTAAATGCTACATATATTGTACATTGTAAATGCTACATTTATCAAATAATAACAAAGGACAAAAAACAGATACAGATTTTTAATAATGAAAAGCTGGCCTACAGAAAATACTAAGCAAGGCAGGTAAAAATAGCAAAGTTTAAACCAGTTTTGTTTTTTTTTAATGTTACATACCTAGAAAAAGTTTAACATTAGTCTTCTTTGGATTGTGGAACTACATGTGATTTAAATTTTATTCTTTCGAAATTTTATTTTTCCACAATGAACACATGCAACCCTACAATTTAAAAAGCCATTGCCCTTTTTAAAAGGTAATTCCATATTCTTCTAACCTTCCAATTTCCTGTCTCTTGTTCTCATCCCACTTTTCCTTCATTAACTACCTTGATTTTCTTGTTGTTTTTTGTTTGTTTGTTTAAACCTGAGTTAAAAAAAAGACAAATAGATCACTGGATCAGAATAGAGAGTCCAGAAAAAATAGATGTTGCCCAGGCTGGAATGCACTGGTACAATCTCAGATCACTGCAGCCTCAAACTCCTAGGCTCAGTCAATTCTTCTGCCAGTCTCCTGAGTAGCTGGGACTCGGTTGTATAACACCTCACCCAGTTAATTTTTTTGTAGAAACAAGGTCTCATTATGTTGCCGAGGTTGGTTCTTGCTTTAAAAAAGAGACTTTAATTTCAGAGCAATTTTAGGTTCACAGCAAAACTGAGTAGAAAATACAGAGATTTCCATATTCCCCACCCCATACATGAAACAGCCTCCTACATTATCAAGAACCTCCACCAGAGTGTCACATTTGTTACAAATGAGAAAACTATATTAACACATCATTATCATCTAAGTCCATAGTTTAGATTAGAGTACACTTGGAGGTGTACATTTAAAACATATTTAATGGGTTTTGACAAATATATAATTGCATGTATCTACCATTATAGTGAGTAATATCACAAAGAGTAGTTTTGCTGCCCTAAAAATCCTCTCTGCTCTGCCTATTCATCCCTGTCTCTCACTAATCCTCAGCAATCACTGATCTCTTTACAGTCTCCATAGTTTTGCCTTCTCCAGAATGTCATATAGTTGAATCATGCCTTATCAACCTTTTCAGATTGTTCTTTCACTTAGTAATATGCAGTTAAGTTTTTTTCTATATCTCTTCATGACATGACAGCTCATTCCTTTTTAGTGCTTAATAATATTCCATTGTCTGGATATACAACTGTTTACCCATTCACCTACTCAAGGACATCTTGGTTGTGTCCATGTTCTGGCAATTATGAATAAAGCTGCCATAATCATTCATGTGAGGCTTTTCTACTGTAGGCATTAGTTTTCAGTTAATTTGGGTTAATATTAAGGAGCAAATTGCTGGACTGTATGGCAAAAATATGTTGAATTTTGTAAAACATTGTCAAATTGTCTTCCAAGGTGGCTATACCACTTTGCATTCCCACCAGCAATGAATGAAAATTCCTTTTGCTCCATATCCTGACCAGCATTTGATGCTGTCAGTGTTCTGAATTTTGACCATTCTAATAGGTGTGTAATGGTATCGCATTGTTTAATTTCCTTGATGACATACGATGCAGAACATCTTTTTACATGCTTATGTGCCATCTATATTATCTCATTTGGTGAGGTGCCTGTTAATGTCCTCAGGTCACTACGTTACCTCAGCTGGTCTCAAACTCCTAGACTCAAGCCATCCTCCCACCTCAGCCTCCCAAAGTACTGGGATTACAGGTTTGAGCCACCCCATCCAGTCAGTTCTTTATAGAGTTTAGGAAAGTGCTTCATCAGATTTTTTTTTTTTTTTTTTGGACAAATATTTGATCCCAATCTGTCGCTTTTTTTTCACTCTCTTGAAAACATATTTTGCAGAAAAGAAATTTTTAATTTCAATAAAGTCCAGCTCATCATCAACTCATTCTTTCAAGGATTGTGCCTGTGGTGTTGTATCTAAAAAGTCATACCCCAAACCTAAGGTCATCTAGGTTGTCTCCTATGTTATCTTCTATAAGCATTATAGTTTTTCATTTTACATCTAAGTTTATAGTTCATTTTGAGTTAATCTTTGTAAAGGGTGTAAGGTCTGTCTAGATTCATTTTCTACATATGGATGTCTAGTTGTTTCTGCACCATCTACTGAAAAGATGAACTTTTCTTCATTAAACTGCCTTTGCTCCTATGTCAAAGATTGGTTGACTATATTTTTGAGGATCTATTTCTGAACTCTCTATTCTGATCTGATGATCTATTTGTCTGTTCTTTTGCAAATACCACACCGTCTTGATTTTTTTCCCTCATACAGATTAAACACAAAAACACCTGCCATCACATTTTTCACATCTAGAACTCAAGCCAAAAGGGATGTCCCAAATGAAATACAGTAAGGTACTCTGTTGCCTCAGAATTACGAAGAAGCACGAATAAAGGGTCATCTTCCTCTAGAATCTGTGAGGAAGACAGATCAGGAAATAGATAAACTGCAGTGTAGTATGTTAGAGGAAAGCATGAACAGAGTGCTAATGGGAACCCATGGGCAGGTCTGATAAATCTATCTAGGGATATGATGGAAACTTCACAGTCAGAAGTGACATTTGAGCTTTCTGAAGAAATAGGCTCTCCACAGGCTGAGAAAGAAAAGAGAGTAGAAAGTACATTCCAGCCGGGCTCGGTGGCTCAGCCTGTAATCCCGCGCCTTTGGGAGGCTGAGGTGAGTGGATTGCCTGAGCCCGCGGGTTCGAGACCCGCTTGGGCAGGGAGACCTCATCTCTACAATAAATCAAAAAATCAGCCGGGCGTGGTAGCGCATGCCTGTAGTTCCGGCTACTCGGAAGGCTGAGGCGGAAGGATGGCTGGAGCCCAGCAGGTCGAGGCTGCGGTGGCCGGGAGCGGCCACTGCACTCCAGTCTGGGTGACAGAGTGAGACTCCAACTCAAAAAAAAAAAAAAAAGAAAGTACATTCCAGGCAGATGCAGTAGCATGGACAAAGAAGTGAAAGCATAAAAGCATGGGTTGTACTGAAAACAGGAATTTTGTGTAACTAGGTTAAGTTTAAGTAAATGGCAGTGAGTGGCAGAAGACAACATGAATGTTGAGGAAGGTCAGGTTGAGAAAGGTCTTATGTACTAGGCTAAACAGCTGGAATTCTTCTTACAGGCGGGAATAACACAGTTATCATTTATTAAATACTTATTTATGTACTAGGCTAAGTGTTTTACATACTTTACTGCACTTAGTGTTCAAAACTCTGCCATGTAAGTATTTTCTCCTCATTGTACACATAAGAAAAAAGGACTCAAGAGAGGTTAGGTAACTTTCTTAAATCAGGTCCCTTTGATTGCAAAGACTATACAATCTCCCACAAGAAGGACTGCAATTCAAGCTCTCTTGATTCTAACAACCTGGGGCTCTTTCCAACATACCACAGGTTGTAAATATGTTTCAGAACAATCTTACTCTAGCCTACAGTAAACTAATTCAGTGGTATAAAAATGCTCAAGGATCCCTTGAAATCACTGGCACCAAACTGAGTAGGTTCAGCTACTTACTTTTTCTTAGCGGTCTCTAAAACACAAAGATACTAAGAAATCTAATAGATAAACTGCAGTGTACTATGTTAGAGGAAAGCATGAATAAAGTGTTTATTCTATGGTCTTTGCCTGAAGGTATCCTCTCTCCTGACATTACTACAGCATTTTATATCATTAGCTATTTCAGAAGACAAGGTAACCAGATTTTCCAAAGCAAAGACAGGAATAGAACAAGATTGTGGTTTAGACACCACCAAAATTGATCCTTTGCTGTGAAAATTCAATATAGAAGCAGCAGCAAGGCTTTGTGAAAGCATGTATTCAGGCTCTGAAGCTCTTGGACTGACTGAATTTGGTCATATTACTTAACCTTTCTGAGCCTAAGGTTTCTAATATCAAAATGGAGTAATAAGTACCACCTTTCAGGATAGCAAGGAAAGGTAAAATGGAGTAAACAATGTGAAGGAAGAGCCCACTGTCTAGAGTATGGAAGGTATCCAAACCTGTTTCCTACTCTGCACTCTGTCTACCTCAAAGGATTTTTGTGAGGCTCAAATAAGGTGATTTCTATGAAAGCCCTTAATCAAGTAAAATATGTTTTTATAACTAAATGCAAAAACACTATTCAAGACACAAGAATGAATAAAATACTTGTCTTTAAGAGGGCTAATTCTCTAAAACAGAAGCTACAAGTATACAAATAAGTATGAAGCAGGTAAGCAGTACATGCTAGAAAAGTGGTAATAACATCTAACATAATTGAGCATTTATCATAGGCCTGACCTAGTCTAGGTGCTTTACCTACATCATCTTATTTAATCCTTACAAGAACCCTATGGAACAATTACTATTATATTTATAGATATGGAAACTGAAATACATACATATTGGCTAGGTTATTTGCCTAAGTTTACAAAATTAGTAAGTGGTGGAGTCAAGATTTAAATTTAAGAATTCTGACTCTAGGCCGGGCTCAGTGGCTGTCTGTAATCCCAGAACTTTGGGAGGCCAAAGCGAGTGGATTGCTTGAGTTCACAGGTTCAAGACCAGGCTGGGCAACTTGGCAAGACCTGTCTCTACAATAAATAAAAAATTAGTCGGGCGTGGTAGCACATGCCTGTAGTTCCAGCTACTTGGAAGGCTGAGATGAAAGGATCGTTGGAGCCCAGCAGGTTCACGCTGGGGTGGCTGTGAGCATGCCACTGCACTTCAGTCTGGGCGACAGAGTGAGACTCTGACTCAGAAAAAAAAAATAGTTGATAATAAGTTGTGCGGGGTTCTTACAAAAGGTATGGCATAAATAAAGGATTATGTAGGGGAGGTGTGGGGACTTAAAAAACAAAAAAAGACACTGGCAACATTCATTGGTATGAAAATACCAAATCATTTATATACACGGGGGGACCCCCCCAAAAATTGGAATTATTTTTTGGAGGGCGGACTCCTTGTAGTACACTCGGAATTTGTTCCTCCAGATCAGTCAACCGAAGTTTTTATACCGAAGTTTTGAGAAGGTTGTGCCATGATTTGTAGAAGTAACATCCTGAGTTGTGGTAAGCAGGTGACTGGTTCCTCCATGACAATGCACCTGCCCACACCTCTCTGAGTGTCGGCAGTTTTTGACCAAAAAAGGCATGACTGCATTACCCCACCCTCCCTAATCACCAAATCTCACCACAAGCAATGCTTTTTTTGTTTACCAATATGAAAAAAGTCCTCAAAGGGAAATGGTTTGCCGATTTGGAAGAGGTGAAACAAAAAACTGCAGCAGCACTAAAAAGCATCTAAACTGACAAGTTCAAAAACTGTTTTGGGCAATGGAAAAAGTGTCTCTATAGGAGTACTGCATCAAATGGAGAGTACTTTGAAGGTGACTGGAAGCTTGAACATATATAAATAAATACACAATTTTTTATAAATAAATTCCTTTATGAGAGGTTCCTCCGTGCATCTTCGCCCCCACCCCCGCACGCGCACACACACAGAATATTTTAAATAAAAAAATGATCACTTTACTTTGTGATCCATAAATCCATAGATAGGCAGGATTGATTACACCTTTTCCCTCTATTCTATTAAAAATAACCTTTCAAATTACAATAGCAGTATATGTATGTTACAGAATAGTGGAAAATATAGGTAAGTAAAAATAAGAAAGTAAAGCATGTTTTAGAAACTTTGAAAAGAAAAGCTGGGTGTGGTGATTCATGTCTGCAATCTCAGCACCTTGGGAGGCGAAAGCAGGAGGACTGTTTGAGTCCTGGAGTTCAAGACCAACCTGGGCAACATAATGAGACCTTGTGTCTACAAAAAAATTAGCTGGGTGTAGTGACATGTGCCTGTAGTCCCAGCTACTTAGGAAGCTGAAGAAGGAAGATTGCTTGAATCCAGGAAGATTGCTGTGGTGAGCCGTGATCATGCCGCTGCACTCTAGTCTGGGTGATAGAGTGAGACCTCCCCCTGCAAACACTCAAAAACGAGAAAAGAAAGTCTTCAGAAATTAGCAGGGATTGACTGGTATGACCCTGGCCTTGAATGCCAGGCTAAGGAACAAAAGCTGTACTCTAATGCCAGGCTAAGGAACCAAAGCAGTGGAAGAGTATGAACATAGATGCAACATAATTACACCCTTATGCTTTGCTTAAGACAGACTTAAATAGAGGGAGAGAGAAGGCAAGGGGATCAGGTAGCAGACCACTGTAATAATCCAGGTAAAAGATACAGGCCTGAGTTATGAGTAGGCTGCTTATCATGACCACTATAAACTCAGGCTCTGAGTTAGATGGACCTAAGTTTGAACTTATCTCCATCACTTATCAGCTTGTGACTGTGTTTTATCATCTATAAAATGAAAATAATAAACCCCATGTAAAGGGTTGTTGTGAGAACTAAATGACATATGAAACACTTAACATAATTCAGATTTTTCAACTTCTACACTATTGACCTTTCAGACAAACTATTTTTTTTTTTCATGAGCAGCTGTCCTGTGCATTATGGACTAAAATATTTAGCAGCATCCCTGGCTTCTACCTACTACAGGCCAGTAGCAACCCCTTTCTACTCCAGTTGTGAAAACCAAAAATGTCTCTAGTCATTGTCAAATAAACCCCAACTGAGGAACACATTATTTCTAGCATATAAAGCGATCAACAGATGAAAGCTTTAAAAAATTACTGTGGGGTAGGGAGGATAAAGTAGCCATTTGGTGATGAAGGCAGAAATATACAGGAAGACAATGTGTAGAGTGAGATGACCAAATTGGCTGGTTAACTAGATGGGGACACCATGAGAAAGAGAGGTAGCAGGGGTGACCACAGCTTTAATTCTGTGTGACTAGTCCCACCAAAAAAAAAAAGACAGGAGAACTATAGGTTTGGGATTCCAGAGGATCAGGAGGATGGAAATATTTGAAAGGCATTAAGAATTCTGGCCTGGGCAGGGCACGATGGCTCATGCCTATAATCCCAACACTCTGGGAGGCCGAGATAAGAGGATTGCCTGAGTCCATGGGTTCGAGCCCAGCCTGAACAACTTGGCGAGACCTCATCTCTATAATAAATCAAAAAAATTAGCCAGGTATTGCAGCGTGTATCTACAGTTCCAACTACTTGGAAGGCTGAGGCTGAAGGATCACCTACAGAGTGAGACTCTGACTCAAAAAAAAAAGAATTCTGGCCTGGAGATAGAAAAAGGGTTGGTAAAAGTCTATGCATCAAATGCCAAAATCACTCTTTATGTCTCCTGTGCTTTTAACGATTGTATTAATTATATCTAGCAACTCTAAAGTAAGTACTAGTCACATGTCTTAACTGTAAAGCAATCAGAAAAAAAGCAAACTTAAAAGACATGCTTTAGCTTTGCACAGCAGCAGTGTCGTAGTCAATGAGGTTTATCCAAGGTGCGATTATTGCTAATTGAAAACTCTTCCTAATACCCTGCCCGTGATGACTAACAATATAGTCGGCATTCACAATTTTTGACAGTCTCTACTGAGACTGAATATTTATGTTCAAAAAATAAGACTTGTTAGAGGTGTTTAAGGTTAATACTAACAGTATCAAGTATTTGTAGCTCTTCTGTTGGCGTTTATTTTTACATGGTATGTGAATGTAAAGTAAGTAATAAAGCAATGTGTCAACAACAACAACAAAAAAAGACACGCTTTACAATGACTATATATTGTCTTCAAAATCAGAGAGAAGGGTTTTCTATTTTCATTTGTAAATAATCAGAAAAATTTAAACAAATACACAAAAAAAATCACTACAAATTTGTACATAGTAAAAGACTCTCTTTTAGTGTTCTGTCCTTTCACTAGACAACTGAAGAACAGATGTGTACCAATCCTCTTGAAAATTAAATCATTTTCTGAGATTTTAGAGACACTGGTGGAAAGGTAGTAAGTTTTATACAAACTGATGTGCCCAAATTCCAGCTGTATGGTGGAGAAGCCACCTCTGATTCTATAGCATTGAGCCCCTATAAGTCCCCATGACAGCTCTTACAACCTTTGTCAAGTCACCTGAGCAAACAAGACTGCCTCCCTGCCCTTTACCTGCTATATAGTCTGTATCCCAAGGCCCTTATAAGCACTAGTCAAAGCAGATAAGCACTGGAACCGACTGGAGGCATCTATATACAGTGACTATACTTTAGGTTTTCTAAGAATATTCTGTCCTGTTGTCTTTATTAAACCAGTGTCTTTCAAATTCCAATATTCAGGAATACAAACAAATCTCTATATAAAAACCCCAAGTCACGTCAGTTATATCAAACACACAAAATGTATAACACCAAGAGTAAACTTATAAGCTGTTGAGTTCTAAGAGGAGAGAGAGATTCTACATACAAATATATACAATATGTATTTTAGATATATTTGTATATATTTAAAAATACAAAATGAATGACAACAATGAAACAAAGCACAGGAGAAAAGGATTAGGATGATTTGTGATAATAAGGTATGTATACTCCCTGTGAGTGGTATACTATTATTTGAAAGTAGACTTGGATTGATTGTAAATGTATATTGCAATCTCTAAGGCAATTACTAGAAAAATTTAAGATATACAATTGATATATCAAGAAAGGAGAAAAACTGAAGCATACAAAATGTTCAATTAAAACCACCAAAAGCATGAAATGTGTGAAAGAGAAAAACAGAAACAAAGAACAAGGATAACAGAAGACAGTAAAAATATAGTAGATATTAATCCAATATCCAATAATCACTTCGAATACCAGAAGTCTAAATGTATCAATTAAAAGACAGGTAAAGATGCTGGGCTCGGTGGCTCAGCCTGTAATCCCGCGCCTTTGGGAGGCTGAGGTGAGTGGATTGCCTGAGCCCGCGGGTTCGAGACCCACCTGGGCAGCGAGACCTCATCTCTACAATAAATCAAAAAAAATCAGCCGGACGTGGTAGCGCATGCCTGTAATTCCAGCTACTTGGAAGGCTGAGGCGGAAGGATTGCAGGAGCCCAGCAGGTTGAGGTTGCGGTGGCCAGGAGCGGCCTGCCCCTGCACTCCAGTCTGGGTGACAGAGTGAGACTCCAACTCAAAAAAAAAAAGACAGGTAAGGCCAGGCTCGGTGACTCAGCCTGTAATCCCGTGCCTTTGGGAGGCTGAGGTGAGTGGATTGCCTGAGCCCGCGGGTTCGAGACCTGCTCAGGCAACTTGGCGAGACCTCATCTCTACAATAAATCAAAAAATTAGCTGGGCGTGGTAGCGCGCACCTGTAATTCTGGCTACTCGGAAGGCTGAGGCGGAAGAATCGCCGGAGCCCAGCAGGTCGAGGCTGTGGTGGCCGGGAGCGGCCACTGCACTCCAGTCTGGGCGACAGAGCAAGACTCCAACTCAAAAATAAAAAAAGGTAGAGTGAAGCAAGAGACAAGGCCCAACTATATTTTTTCTACAAGGACCACACTTGGAAATATAAAGACACACGAAGAGTAAAAGTAAGAGAATGAAAGAATATATACCATGCTAACAGCAACTGAAAAAGAATGAAAGCAGCTATGCTAATTTCAGACAAACTTGACTTCAGAGTGAGGAAAGTCATCACAAATAAAATGAGGAGCGCTACTACTGATAAAGGCATCAACACTCCAAGAAGACATAACAATCCTTCATGTGTATGCACCTCACAACAAAGCATCAAAATACTTCAAGCAAAGCCTGATAGAACTAAGAGGAAAAAAACAGATGAATCCACTATAGTTAGAGATGCCAACACCTGTCTACCAGAAATGGGCAGATCTAGCAGTCAAAAATTCATTAAGAATATAGTTGAACACAATAGTGCTATCAGTTATCTGGACATAATTGACAACTACAGATTACTTCATCCAACAACAGCAAATTTCACATTCTCAAGCTGTCATGGAACATTCACCAGCACAGACCACATTCTAATAAAGCACACTTTAACATACTTAAAATAATAGAAATCATACACTGTCTGCTCTCAGACCACAATGGAATTAAAGTACAAATCAATAACAGACAGATATCTGAAAAATTTCCAAACAATGATTAAACAATCAATTATGGCTGGGCACAGTGGCTTACGCCTATAATCCCAGAGCTTTGGGAGGCCAAGGCAGGAGGAGTGCTTAAGGTCATAAATTAGAGACCAGTCTGGGCAATATAGTGAGACCCTCTTCTGTACAAAAAAATAATACAAAAAAAAAAAAAAAACAAAGCCCAATTAGCTGGGCAAAGTGGTAAACACCTGTAGTCCCAACTATTCAAGAGGCTAAAGTGAAGATGCTTGGGTCCAGCAGTTCAAAGCTGCAGTGAGCCATGACTGTGCCACAGCACTCCAGCCTGAGTAAGAGAAAAAGACCCTGTCTCTAAAAATAAATAAATAAACAAAAGAACACAATACAATTCTAAAACACACATAAGTCAAAGAAGTCATCTCAAGATAAAAAATATTTTGAACTAAATGAAAATAAAAATACAATTCATCAAAACTTGAGGGGAGCGCAGTGTTTAAGGAAAAGTTAAAGCATTTAATGCATATATCATATCAGAAAATAATAGGCTGGGCATGGTGGCTCACACCTGTAATCCCAGCACTTTGGGAGGCTGAAGCAGGAGGATCACTTGAAGTCAGAGGTTTGAGACCAGCCTGTGGAACACAGCAAGATCCTCATCTCTACAAAAAATTAAAAAAATTAGCTGGGAATGGAAGCCCATGCCCATACTACCAGCTACTTGGGAGGCCAGGGCAGGAGAATCACTTGAGCACAGGAGTTTGAGGCTGTAGTGAGATATGATCATGCCACCGCACTGCAGCCTGGGCAAGAGTGAGATCCCATTGAAGGAGGGAGGGAGGGGGAAAGAAGATCTAAAATCAATAATCTAAGCTTCCACCTTAGGAGAAAAAAAAAGAATGACTGTCTTGTGGCTTACAAAAAGAGAGAGCACTCACCTCCTCCTCTTTGAACATCCTGATATCTGACTGCAAATCAACCCAGCTTTTCACAGGTTAAGGCAGGAGAAGAATTCTGGGGCAGTCCTCAAATAGAAGATGTTGTGTAATATGGTCAACACCCAAAAAATTACAAGTACATAAACATCCAAACCCAGAATTTACAGCAAAATAGATGGGATTATTTCAATGAGAGTGAGACAGGCAGAAAACAAACCAAGATATTTAGGTCTAAATATGTCTAATTAGTATGCCTAAATTTCTAAATTAGAAATTAATATGCTGATTTTTGTTTTATTTTATTTTTTTTGAGTCAGAGTCTCACTCTGTCACCCAGGCTGGAGTGCAGGGGCATGCTCACAGCCACCGCAGCCTCAACCTGCTGCATTTAAGCAATTCTTCCGCTTCAGCCTTCCAAGTAGCTGGAACTACAGGTGCGCACTACCATGCTGGTTTATTTTCTGATTTATTGTAGAGACAAGGTCTTACCAAGTTGCCCAGGCTAGTCTCAAACCCCTGAGCTCAGGCAATCCTCTCGCCTCAGCCTCCCAAAGTGCTGGCATTGCAGACTTGAGCCATTGTGCTCGGTCTAATATGCTGATTTTTAAAGGGACAAGAAAGTCCTTGGAATAAAATGATTGGTCCATGCACAGTAGAGTTCACGTATCAGAGCCAAGGTCTCGTAATGTAACTTTATTGCTTCAAATTTCTAAAACACGTCAACTTACATTAAACAAACAAAGCAACTGCCATATACTAAACAAAAATGTCATGACTTACAGCCCTGTATAATGACCTGGTTTTCCAATGGCCCACAAAGATGGGAAATAAATCCCAGGGATCCTAGTTCAGACAGACTGAAGAGAGTAGACTGGCTGTCTTGCATGATTAAAGACTATGCCACAGCTCAGTGGGGTCTATGCCTTGGTAGCTACTCCCCAGCAGTGCTCTATATTACTAAGTACTGGGATAAGAGTGACAGCCTCACAAAGGGGATAATAAGAGATAAAAGCTTCTTCGCAGTATGTTCAAAGACTCCAGAATCTAAAACTTAACTTCTTTGCTGCTCATCCAATTTTAATTAAGAGCAATTTACATCATCTAGAAGCTTCAAAGTCAAATGCCATTTTTATTTTTACCTTATCAAACCCATAAAATCAGGACCAAGGAGTGATCTGCATATGAAACTTGGTTAGGGCACAATAAATTCTCAAATCAAATAGCTGATTTAAGTTACAGCCAAGTTCATCAACAAGAGGCTGACTTAAGATTCAGGCAAAGTCAGCTGCCTTTTTGCATTTTAGAAAGACTAGCATTCCTCCTGACACAAGTACAGAGGTGTAGGCAACCTCTGGGTGGGTAATGCCACCAAACAAAAGCAACACCTTCAAAGTCTCTCCCAGTGACTAGAAGCAGTCAGACACTCAAACTGCCAGTTCTGAATTACGGCCTCTGAATGGTGAGGGCTTCACATTTCACCAATCAGGGCACAGCCCAATCAGAAGACAAACTCCTGCACTGCCATGGACCAGCAAATCCGCTTTCTTCCAGTGTGCACATGACTGAATGTGCTTCTGTCCATCATCTGGGTCATATATAGTTCAATGCGAGCTGAGCAGACAGGGCTGCAAGGAAATCTGGCGCGGTTCAATACTTCGTCTAGCCTGGGTTGCAGTGTCTTTTTTTTTTTTTTTTAAACTGACAAACTCATTTCTCTACCGGGAGAGGATGCTGTGCTGGCTGGAAGTTCTATTTCTACAGCAAGAATCCTATCTGGAAACACAGAAGTTATCTCTAGCCACAGCAGCTCGAACTTTTTTGATTGTTGTTGCTGCTTTCTCCCATCACCCCCATCCCCTTTTGACAAAGATCCAACTGTAAAAAGTCTTACGTAACAGTTCAGGACTACTTCGGTTCTTTTACCGGGTAAGCACTTTCAATTTTTTTTTTAAACTAAAAACCATTTTAAAATTGAATCTGTTGAGAGGCTTGACTAAAATCATTTAAGTAATTTGTATAGTAGAATACTGTCAGTGGATTTTTTAGTCTCATTTCTGCACGTGCTCCTTTGTTCTCAGAACAGAAGCTTTTTATACAAGTCCCATAACGCAGCTGGAGAGAGTTATGAAGTCAGTTATTATAAGGAACACAAAGGTTGCTTTGCATTCTTTGCTTTTAGAAAATTAATTTTGTGTTTGCTTTCTTAAAAAGGAATATTTAAAGAAGGAAAAAAATCACAAAAGAATAAAATGTTGGAGAGTCTAGAAAAGTTTGAAGTTTTTACCACCTTTTCTATCTGTAGTTTTGAGTGGCCAAACACTTGTGCCGCCTGGGGCGGTGGGGGTAGAGGCAAGCATAGACAGAGAGGAACTAAGCCAGACATGGACAAAGGCATGAGCCAAAACCAGACAGCCCTGGCCGTTCGATAGGCCAGCAGTGGGTGAGACAGGTCAGCCAGCTGCAGGGGAGGGGGTGGGGGGGAAGGGGCATGGATGTGTGAGGTGCTCATGCATGCGATCGTGACTAGATTCTGAAACTGCCAGCCATTTTCCCAGCTCTGCTTTGTGCAATCTAAAGGAATGCATCCCCTCTGAAGCAGTCTTGCCAGAGCCTAGTAAGAGCGAGGAGTATGATAAATATCACAACATATGGAATCAGAAAATACTGGGAACTGGAGGGGGCAAGAGGGAATGCAGAGGGTGTGGAAATTTTTTAGTGATCTGGAATGTGTTGAGTGACAGGAAGTGCCCCAAGCTTCTCCCCCACCAACTCTTCTCAGTCGCGCCTGCTTTTGTCTAACTCTTGTAATCTACACACTACTGCTTACAAAGCTGTCTGAGTTTAAGACAAAAAGAAACATAAAAGGTTCCCCCATTTCATAGTACCTGTGATATGGAAGGAATGTAAAAGCATGGCCTTTTAAGCCTGTGGACAATTTTTCAGGTATACAAGAAAAAGAAAAAATAAATTTACATGGATAAATGAAAATTATGAATTATATAGTTCAGGTTCCAAATCTGATGTTTTAAAAAAGTCCTGATTCTACTATATTTACAAATGCTTGGGTTGGTTGCTAATTTAAAGGAGACTTATTTTGTTTGGTTAACATATTGCCTTTGAAGTTGTTTCCACTTTCTTTGTATAAATTTGGACCTCGAGAGAAAAAATATGAAGTAATAAGTAGAATGCACGAGAAAAAAAAAGGAGGATTTTTCCCTTTATTGGTTGGAAAGTATTTTAAAGGGCTGGTTTCTTGGAAAAAGGCAGCTGTCTCTTACTTTGTGCATCTATGCTGTAAAGATAACTTTATGCTCTAATAAATGTAAGGTAGAAAACTTTAAATAGAAATTAACAGTGTTCTAAGTGAAAAACTACTTAGTATTTTCCCAAACTTACATATTATCAACAGAAACACTAAAACTTAAGAGAAAAGTAGCCAAATAATTAAACAGCTAGCCCTACTTTTGGGGGATGAAGTAGAAAATTAAGTGTGAATAAAAAACACTTGGGAATGTTTCTATCTCCTACCACAAAGGATGTTAGTGGTCAGCCTAGAAGTTAATCCTTCCTAGTGTGGCTCTGAGCCTTCATGCCGAGCAGACGTTATTCACATGACGATTCGAAAAGTCCATTCATATATCTCACTACCTGGATTTGAATAGAAACCAGACAGCAATTCTTTAGTTCCAGCCACCATTCGCCCCACTGGACAATAGCGATTTGTTAGCACAGAGTCACAGGCTGTGGGACACAAAGCTTGGAGCTGCAGAAAGATGGGGGATTCAGAGAACAGGAAATTACAGGCACGATACACTCCTGGCAGCTCTGAGAATACAAAAAAAAAAAGAAAAAAAGGGCAACACAGAGATGCCATGTTTAAGAGCTACTTCTAGCTTTTTTAACCACCTCCAATGTCATAAAAGCTCCATTGTTGGAGTACATAAAGTCACGAGTCCCATGTGCTCTCTTTTCTCACTACAGGGAACTTCATTCAATGCCCCGGCACAGCCAGAGATATCAAAAGCATCCAGAGTTGATTAGTTGTATGCTCTAGTAGAAAGGAGAAGAGCATTTAATAAATAAAATGTCACAGAGAAAAAAACACACATAACAAATAACGAAATTAATATCTTTTTTAAATTTCATAATATAAGAATATCAAAATAAAATAAAATGTATCAAAACTCCAGAGATATGAATTTTTCTCCAAAGCATTAGATAAAATATATTGTTTAATTCAATCAAAAGTTTATTTGGAATATATATACCTATTTAAAGACTAGTGCTACACAGAAAACTTCTGAGTTCTGAATTGTATTTTCCAAAACAAATGATTAAAATCAAAGCCCCAAGGGTTTATTTTGGAATATTAGAAAGGAAAACTACATTTTCTTTTGTTGATTATCAAATTAATATAGCTACCTGGTTAAATTTAGAAATTGACTCTACTTCCTAAAGATCTAAAATATAAAAATTAATGGATATTCCAAGTGAAGAGGGAGAGATAATTCTCAAATCTCAATAAATGAGCAGAGAAAGATAATATATGGGTTCTTGTCCAGGTCCTTATGCTGCAACCTGAGCACCAACAGGACAGACTAGTGCCCATTTCAACAGGAGAACAAGACATACATGATTTTGTTCTGCCCTTCTTTCATGATCCTTTAGCAAAGACAAGCCCTAACGATATCATATCTGGAGAATTCATCAAATGAGATCACAAATGATCAAAAAGTGCTTTGAAAACATGAATTGTTCTTCTGTATTTGTATTTGTATTGTTCTACTGTATTTGGTCCCATAATAATATGGTTTTAAGTTGAACACGTGCCAGATTTCATGTTGCTAGAAAACATATCAGTAACCTTTAAACTAACAGCAATTGAGTTTCCTTGAATTCTATCATTACTCAAACGCAAACATCAGTTACTATCTCACACTGCACAAACATGTCCAACACGGTAGCCACTAGCTACCAATAGCTATTTTCATTTAACTTAATCAGACTTTTAAAAGTAGAAAATTCAGTTCTTCAGTTGCATTAGCCATATCTCAAGCACGCAACAGCTTCATGTGGCTATCATATGGGACAGTGCAGATGTAAGACATTTCCATCACTGCTGAAAGTTCTGTTGGACTGTGGTGATGCAGACCATGCACATTCATATCCTGCACACCTGTCTTCAACTACACCTCCAGCTGGACATAAAAATATTAATCTCTAAGTAAAAAATACAATGCAGGCCGGGCTTGGTAGCTCAGCCTAATCCCAGCACTTTGGGAGGCCAAGGCAAGTGAATTGCCTGAGCCTGTGGGTTCAAAACCCACCCGGGCAACTTGGCGAGACTTCGTCTCTACAACAAATCAAAAATTAGCTGGGCGTGGTAGTGCACGCCTGTAGTTCTGGTTACTTGGAAGGCTGAGGCAAAAAGATCACAGGAGCCCAGTAGGTCGAGGCTGTGGTGGCCAGGAATATGCCACTGCACTCCAGTCTGGGCGACACAGTGAGACTCCAACTCAAAAAAAAAAAACACAATGCAAACATGACAAGATAGCTAATGCCATGAAACGTGAGAGATGCCTAAACAAAGCACTTGAAACTAAAGAAGAGAAAGAAAGATCAGGTTTTTTTCTTGCAATGAAGAGGTTATGCAGAATATTAAGACAGCAATGGCAGACTGGTAGTAGTGGCCAGAGTAAGTAAAATGCTCTAGAATGGTACTAATTTAGTGTCAAAAAATTCTTCCAAAACATATGAGATAACTAATTGTATAGTCTCATAGTATCAGTGCAAAGGGCCATATGTTTCACAAAGAGTAGGCTTACCTGCATCAACGTTGCTAGCTAGATGATATTAGACAAATTAGTTTACCTCTCTGAGACTTAGTATCCTTATCTGCAAAATGGGGAAGTAGCCACTATGCAGGATGTATGGAAGGACTCACAATAAAGTATGTAAAGCACCTAGAAAGGTACCAGGCTCGTGGTAGAGAGTCAAAAATGAGTAGCTGTTGTTCATTATTGCATTTTTTCCCCTTAAATTTTCACAATGTGACTCCTGGATAGATACTATTCAAAACACAAGGCAAGGGGTGAGGGTTAAAAAAAAACCAAACACTCAAGGCAAGCCTTCATAAACAGCTATCTTACAATATTAATGCTGGTCATGTCAGCAATTTGACTAAAGTAATATAAAATATTTGGATACTAGATAGCTTTCCCAGCCAATGTGTGACCATGCTGTCCCATGTAGCCTGCTTTGCCAGAAAAATCTCATGTCATATTTGGCTTACGTAACCAGCATGTTCTGTTTGTTCAGAGTCTTATATTTATAGGTCCAGGCTGAGATTTTAGGTAGAAGAACAATATTCTACAACCAAAAAGTAAACTTTAATCTGAGTACAAAGTAACAGTCTCCAAATACTGGGGAACTGATGCCTGTTCTGGAAAATAAAAAAGGCTATGTTAGAAATGCAACAATAAGAAGCCTTATTCTCCCTTGTTGAGATGACTAAAGGACACAGAAAAACTTTAGAAGAAAATCTTCAAAGAAATATTAAATTAGGTCTTTTTTCAAGAAACATTCAAACCATCTAGATTATAATAACAGTAGTAATGGACTAGCAAAATATCCAATAGATTATTATATAAAAAGTGAATGGAACATAAAAGTTTAATAATGTAAGGTGCAATTTAATGCTGATACAACCTTAGTACTACTAAGTATAAAAAACAGACAATTCTTTTCTTAAAAGAAGCAATATTCAGTCTTCAACTATTGTGAACTTGATTTATGGTCAAGACTGGATGTAATGAGTGGTACCTCAAGGCTTTAGTGGTTTAAAAAAAATTTAAAAAACAAAGGACTTCTATCATGACTGCATATTTTAAATCCCAAATCTACCATAAAATGAATTAAATGTGATAAACATGAATTTGAGGTTCTTAAATTCCTTTTTTTTTTTTTGAGTTGGAGCCTCACTCTGTCACCCAGACTAGAGTACTGTGGCACGCTCAGGGCCATACCAGCATTGACCTGCTGGGCTCCGGCAATCCTTTAGCCTCAGCTTTCCAAGTAGGTGGAACTACAGGGGCATGCTACCATGCCCAGCTAGTTTTTTATTTAATGTGGAGACAAGGTCTTGCCAAGTTGCCCGGGCTGGTCTCAAACCTGTGGGCTCAGCAATGCAATCGCCTCGGCCTCCCAAAGTGCCGGGATTAAGGCTGAGCCACTGAGTCCAGCCTGGGGTTCTTAAATTCTGATGCCATTCTCAACCTGTCATAAACCTACGTGCTTGGTACAAGTGCCTTGAGTCCTAAGGTCAAGTGGAAATGGATTGGAATCCTGGCTCTGCCACTTAATTACTATGGGATATTGAATAAGCCACTTATCTTTGTCTCAGATTCTTTATTCATAAAATACAAATATCAACACCTTCCTGCCAGGTTGTTTTAAGGCTCAAGGATCATGTATATAATACACTAAGCACTGGTCCTGGAACATGGAAAACACTCTGGAAATGCCAATTCTGTGATAACTCAGTAAGGGCTTAAGGTCCAATTCATTGTCTGAGATCTTTCACACACAAAGAATGGAAACAGAAGGGCTCCAGGCTGATTCACAGCACAGCAATCCTCTGTTTAAAATGTTAATTAAAACAAACATATGGGGGCTGGGTACAGTAGTTCACATCTGTAATCCTAGCACTTAGGGAGCTCAAGGTGAGAAGATTGCTTGAGCCCAGGAGTTCCAGACTAGCCTCAGCAACATGAGACTTTGTCTCCACAAAAAATAAAAATATTAGCCAGGTGTGGAGGCATGCACCTGTACTTGGAAGGCTGAAGCAGGAGGATCACCTGAGCCCAGGAAGTCGAGGCTGTGGTGAGCCGAGATCGTGCCACTGTACTCCAGTCTGGAAGACAGAGTGAGACCTTTACTCAAAAAAATTAATAATAATAATAACACAAGCATGAATGTAAACTGTCAGTACTGTACAAAGAATTTGAAATCTTAGTAACATAAACACTGAAAGCAGAAGAACTACCTAAGCCTAGGAGGTCGAGGCTGCAGTGAGCTGTGATAGAGCCACTGTGCTCCAGCCTGGGTGCCAGAGTTAAGACCCTGGTTCAAAAAGGAAAAAAAAAAGGTAATATTTCCTAGAGTCTCTTTTGGAATAAGATTTCCACTAATTCCTCTTGGTGATCAAAACAGAAACATGCATGTCCTAAAATATTGTCCATGAGTGAGAAATTAAAATAGCTTCCCACAGGCATAAAAGAAAAAGTCATGTCTTAAAATCAAAGCTGCTCCCCACGCCTTTGGGAGGCTGAGGTGAGTGGATTGCCTGAGCCCGCGGGTTCGAGACCCACCTGAGCAGCAGACCTCATCTCTACAATAAGTCAAAAAATTAGCTGGGCGTGGTAGCGCACACCTATAGTTCCAGCTACTTGGAAGGCTGAGGCAGAAGGATTGCCGGAGCCCAGCAGGTCGAGGCTGCGGTGGCCGGGAGCGGCCACTGCACTCCAGTCTGGGCAACAGAGTGAGACTCCAACTTAAAAAAAAAAAAAAAAAAAAAAAATCAAAGCTGCCGGTTCGGTGGCTCAGCCTGTAATCCCGCGTCTTGGGAGGCTGAGGTGAGTGAATTGCCTGAGCCTACAGGTTCGAGACCCGCCTGGGCAACTTGGCGAGACACCTCATCTCTACAATAAATCAAAAAATCAGCTGGGCGTGGTAGCGCACACCTGTAGTTCCAGCTACTTGGAAGACTGAGGCGGAAAGATTGCCGGAGCCCAGTAGGTCGAGGCTGCGGTGGCCGGGAGCGGCCACTGCACTCCAGTCTGGGCAACAGAGTGAGACTCCAACTCAAAAAAAAAAAAAAAATCAAAGCTATAGAAAGAATTCCTGGGCAAAATACTTCCCTACTATATCTATGGACTCCTTTTAAAGTTGAAAATAATCCTGCAAGAATGAGAAACAGGTGTTTCTTAATGATGCCCAAAAAAACCTGAAAAATATTAGACACTGCCACATGACTTTTCAAAGTATGTAAGACAGTAGATTTTCTAAAGCAAATAGCAAAAGTGTAGGGAAGATAGTCTGGTGTCTTTTAAAAGAAGGTTTTTCTCCCAGAAAGTGACTGAACTAAATATGATGCCATATCTTAGCACTGCCACCGTCTAGCTAAACGACTTTTTTTTTTTAATTGGAGTCTCACTCTTGTTGTCCAGGCTGGAGTGCAGTGGCACACTCATGGCCACTGCAGCCTTCACCTGCTGGGCTCAGGTGATCCTTCCTCCTCAGCCTTTCACATAGCTGGAACTACAGCCATGCACTACCACACCTGGCTAATTTTTTGTGATTTATTGTAGAGACGAGTCTCACCAAGTTGCCCAGGCTGGTCTCGAATACTTGGGCTCAGGCAATCCTCTCACCTCAGCCTCCCAAAGTGCTTGGATTACAGGCTGAGCCACCATGCCAGGCCTAGATGACTTGTTTTTTTTTTTTTGAGTTGGAGTCTCACTCTGTCGCCCAGACTGGAGTGCAGTGGCCTCTCCCGGCCACCGCAGCCACGACCTGCTGGGCTCCGGCAATCCTTCCGCCTACAGGCATGCGCTACCACGCCTGGCTAATTTTTTGATTTTTTGTAGAGATGAGGTCTTGCCAAGTTGCCCAGGCGGGTCTTGAACCTGCGGGCTCAGGCAATCCACTCACCTCAGCTTCCCAAGGCGCGGGATTACAGGCTGAGCCACCGGCTCAGATAAGCCCGGCTCCTAGATGACTTTTAACAAGGCACTTGTGTCCCTGAGTCTCTGTTACCACTGGCAGCCCAAGGAACACATTTATACCAAAGGCTAAAGGATCGATGGCTCTTCCAGGTGAGAATGTGGATATGCCAGAGGTTATTCACATTCAGTCTCTTTAATACCTAGCCACCATAAAACATTTTACAGGACTCCTTAAACAGGCAGACAGGTCTGACGGCAAGGACTTTCATGAATACCATTACCATTGATAAATGAATCACAAAAGGTCTCCAGAGGAAAGGTTCTCGAAGATCTTCAGCAGATGGTGTGTCTTCTTACTGAGTGCTAATCAAGTGGAGCCCTTTCTCTAGTCATTCATTTGATAAATATTAAGCTTCCGATATGCAGCATGGTTGAATAGTGAACAAAAAGGTTGAATAGTGAATAAAACAGATATATTACCTGACCTAATGGAGTTGACAAGCTGTAAACTGGAATAACCATGGTCTAAAAGCCCCATCCATTCAAAAAACGGTAGAGACATGAGTTTAGAAACTTTGTGAATAGTTCAATGATTTGGGGAAATGGCTTTGCCATTTGTTGAAGGTGAATTAACATTACTCATAAAATAATGGAAAAATATACACAATCAGCCCTATTTGAGTCACACAAAGAAATATGCTAAACCACAGGATTTTAACAGACTTTCAATGGAATCATTAAGCCATTACGAAAATGAAATACCTTCAAACACATAGGCTGGTTTCACAATGACCATAAGTCACATTTGTGGTAAACTACTATCTTATACAAAAACCGAGTCTCCTTTTAAGAAGATAGTTTCTGGAGGGGATAAACAAAAGGGTCTGGATATGAAATGATGTTGCAGGAGCAGATGATGATACACTAGAGCATTAAATGTGATACATATTTCCTCCATCCTCCTCTCCTAAGACTATTTTCTTAGCACTTACTACTTATTTCCTTTAATGATGCATGCTATTATCATCATCATGATTACACAGTTAGCTAGTACTCAATCTATGACTAAGCTGGTTCTTGGCAATCAAGAATACTCAAGACAGTCGGGCTCGGTGGCTCAGCCTGTAATCCCGCGCTTTGGGAGGCTGAGGTGAGTGGATTGCCTGAGCCCGCAGGTCCGAGACCTGCCCGGGCAACTTGGCGAGACCTCATCTCTACAATAAATCAAAAAATTAGCTGCGCGTGGTAGCGCGCACCTGTAGTTCCAGCTACTTGAAAGGCTGAGGCGGAAGGATCACCGGAGCCCAGCGGGTCAAGGCTGCGGTGGCCGGGAGCGGCCATTGCACTCCAGTCTGGGCGACGGAGTGAGACTCCAACTCAAAAAAAAAAAAAAAAAAAAGGAATATTCGAGACATGGATAAAAACTATGAACAGAAGGGGAGGCTAGAGTCACAACTGGGTTTCTGTGGCGATTCATCTTATGAACTAGAAAAATGCCTACAGGGCGTCTAAATACTAACTCCTCTTCCAATTGGAATTACTCTTTGCTCTCCCAGGACTATACAATGAACTGCTGTTACCAAAGGAGTGAAGTATATGCCTCTGCCACAGTGCTACAATATTATTTTCACTGAACCTGACGTTCCCAAGACTCTAAATTTCCAATTTAAAAATTTACATTTCAATTACTTGACATGCATAGAACTTCAATTTCCACCTAGATTTTTCTCACTGGTAAAGACTCAGTATCATGTGGCTTTTCCTTTTTCTTCGTTCATCGAATATCAAAGTCAAGTGGAAAAAAGGTCTGGCAAATCTACTCAGAACAACTGAGACAATTACAACAAAAAATGAAAATGTCCAATCTGGTTATGTGTTATTGTGACCTAGATTTTGGTGGAATTACCTCCATTTGGCTTTCTAATAGCATTACATTTTGTCAGGCTCACTTCTCTGTATAATCCTACATTACTAGAACAGAACAATTCCTTCTGCTTCGCCATTTAAGAGCTTCTGGTTACACAATTTATTCATTCAAGGGATATCTACTGAGTACTTAGTATATGCCAAGCCCAGCTCTAGACACCAAACACATAGCCGAAAACAACACAAAGGTTCCCCATTCCTGAGTACTGTAGTCATAAAGACTTGAATCTAGTTTTAGCTTGAACATTCACTGACTATCTGACCATAGGCAAATTTGTCTCCCTGAATCTCAGGCACCTCCCCTGGGATGAAAAACAGAAAAATTATACCATTTCATAAGGCTGAGAATTACATAATATTTATCTGTATCTAGTATAGTGCCTAGAACACCACAGATGCTTGATATGTAGTAGACATACAAAGTACAGATATTACTATTATTCACCTTCCTTTCATATCCATCTATGTAAGTCAATCTAATTTCTAAAAATAACAGGACTCCAAATCTTTTAGATATGTTTCTTCTGTACAATTTCTGATTGAATTGGTTAAAATAGTAATATTACTAAAGATAAAGTACCCTATCCTTTGAAATCTGTGTGAGGGCAAGGATCTATTTTATTTTACCATTAACGTCCTACCTTTAAAGTAGTTTTCTCATATATTCTTGTTATCTTTGGCATATACAGCCAGAACTTTTTAATAGCTACAACTAATATTTTATTCATTAATGGCTCTGCTTAGCTCTTAATACCTGAAGCATATAATTTAGATATACTATGCCTCTGTCGCCCAGACTGGAGTGCAGTGGCCGCTTCCGGCCACCGCGCCTCGACCTGCTGGGCTCTGGCGATCCTTCCGCCTCAGCCTTCCAAGTAGCCGGAATTACAGGCATGCGCTACCACGCCCGGCTGATTTTTTTATTTATTGTAGAGATGAGGTCTCGCCAAGTTGCCCAGGCGGGTCTCGAACCCGCGGGCTCAGGCAATCCACTCACCTCAGCCTCCCAAAGGCGCGGGATTATAGGCTGAGCCACCGAGCCCGGCTAAATTTTGATTTACTGTAGAGATGAGGTCTCGCCAAGTTGCCCAGGCTGGGTGCCTATTGGAGTCTCACTCTGTCGCCCAGACTGGAGTGCAGTAGTATGATCCGCACAGCAACCTCGACTTGCTGGGCTCCGGCGATCCTTCCGCCTCAGCCTTCCAAGTAGCCGGAACTACAGGCGCACTACCACGCCTGGCTAATTTTTTATTTATTGTAGAGATGAGGTCTCGCCAAGTTGCCCAGGCGGGTCTCGAATCCGCGGACTCAGGCAATTCACTCACTTCAGCCTCTCAAAGTGCTGGGATTACAGGCTGAGCCACCAAGCCCGGCCTATTAGTGACTTTTAAAATAAAGTTGACCCTTAAACAATGCAGAGGGTTAGGGAAACTGATCTTCCATGCATCCAAAAATCCAAGTAAAATTTTGACTCTCCCCAAAACTTAACTACTAATAGTCTACTGTGGACTAGAACCTTACTGATAACATAAAGTTGATTAACACATATTTTATATGTTATATGCATTATATACTGTATTGTTACAATAAAGTAAGCTAGCTAAAAGAATGTTATTAAGAAAATCATAAGAAAGACAAAATGTATTTACTATTCATTAAGTGGAAGTGGATCATCAAGAAGGTTTTCATCATCTTGATCTTCATGCTAACCAGGATGAGAAGGAGGAGGAGATGGAGGAAGAGGAGATGGAGGAAGAGGAATTGGTCTTGCTATCTCAAGGGTGGCAGAGGTGGAAGAGGTAGAGGAGAAACAAGGGTCTTCAGGAGAGGGAGGCACACTCGGTGTAAATTTTACTGAAAAAAATTAATGTATAAGTGGATGTGCACAGTTCAAACCTGTGTTGTTCAAAGATCAACAGTACTGAGAGTTTTTCTGTCATACAAATTACACTGATATACACAGAAAAATAGATAATACAGAAAATCATAAAAAAGAAAATGTGTCTCCTGTAATCTCACTCTAGAAAAAATTCTTATTAATATCTAAGTGTAGTTTATACACAATGGTATCAAGTCTCAACAGTTTTATATCCTGATTTATTCACTTATAAACTTTGTCAAGTCGTTAAAATGGCTTTTTTGTAGATCTCCAGATGGTTTCTAATTCTCTATTATAAATACTATTTCAGGCCAGGCTCGGTGGCTCAGCCTGTAATCTCATCACTTTGGGAGGCCGAGGTGAGTGAATTGCCTGAGCGCGCGGGTTCGAGACCCGCCTGGGCAACTTGGCGAGACCTCATCTCTACAATAAATCAAAAATTAGCCGGGTGTGGTAGCACGCACCTGTAGTTCCGACTACTCGGAAGGCTGAGGTGGAAGGATTGCCAGAGCCCAGCAAGTCAAGGCTGCAATGGCTGGGAGTGGGCCACTGCACTCCAGTCTGGGTGACAGAGTGAGACTCCAACTCTAAATAAATAAATAAATAAATACTATTTCAGTGAACACACACAGAAAGCACTATTCTGATAATTTTTTTGGCCTGACAAATGTACACTCCTACCAGCAGGGACTGATAGCACCTGTGTAAGCTCACAAATACTGAGAATGTGCTTACATAATCAGCAGGACACAAATATAATAAAAGGTTCTGTTTGGTCAACAATGAATAAAAAAGTGTTTTACAGGAAAACTCAAAGTGAAATAAATACAAGGAAGTGGAAGAAATCTCCCCAGTAAGACAAAGTAAACATCCCAATAAATGCCAGACAGTCGATAGTAATCTTGAAAATCCTCTAACAGGACAGTGTTCTCATGGATGTATTTCATTACTTGGGACCAATGAAATGAATCAAGAATCACTCTCACCACTGGGAGGAAAAAATGACATGGAAAACACTGTGTTGATAAATTAAGATGCACAAAAATTAATGTTTTCATGTCTGAATTATATTCAAATTTTAAGAGTCAGCAAACAGTATTAAATATGGATATGTATTTTTCTGTTTCCCAAATATAGTAGAAAATTTTGTAAATTCTCATCCAGGTAAGGAAATAACCAAGAATATCATTTGTTCAACAAATATTTATTCAACACCAACTTTGTTTCAGGTGCTTTCACGTATAAGAGATTCAAAGTCATCAGAAAGAGCTCCTTCTTCAAAAGCTTGCCTTTAGCACCTTCACAATCTGACTCTCTAAAATCACAGAGCATCTGCTCTGCCTGACTGTCAAAATATTACATGTCTTGGACTACGGCTAGAAAAGGAAAAACATTTCAAGACACTCTACTGAATTATAAATTTAAAAACCAAAATTTCTTAAGAGCACACAGTAATGTTTACTCAAATACCTACACTCAAGAGGAATCCAAATAGTGACAGAAAAAAAAAACTTCTTACTATGAACAGAATAACTAATCAAACCATCATTTTTCATTTCTCGGTAATTTCCTGTAAATTCTGCTTAATTTGAGTTCTACAAGAAAAAATTTTCCTTAATAGAAAATAATGCTCCTGGTTTCCTGCAGATGTTAGAATATGTGTACCAAATAAAAGAGAAATTGTTACAGTAACTGCATGCTCCAGAAATGAGAGCTGATCAACTGAATATAAAAGGTCAGATTTCTAGTAAAGCTTTGCATCTGCTAAAAGACTTTAGTATCTGTTTATACATAGCATGTTTCTGAAATCTATCCTCCCCAAATAATAACAAATACCATTTATCAAGGGTCTACTGTGTGTCAGGTACTGTTCAGTGTTTTTCTAACTATGCCATTTAATAGTCACAACCACCTAATGAACCATGTACTGTTATCAGCCCCCATTTCACTGATAAAGATATTACAGCTCAGAAAGAAATGAGCTATCCATTGTCAAAACTGCTAAGAAATAACAGAGTCCAGATTTATTTTTTATTTATATTTTTTTAATCTTTTCTTTTTTTTTTTTTTTGAGTTGGAGTCTCACTCTGTTGTCCAGACTGGAGTGCAGTGGCTGCTCCCGGCCACCGCAGCCTCTACCCACTGGGCTCCGGCGATCCTTCCGCCTCAGCCTTCCGAGTGGCCGGAATTACAGGCGCACGCTACCATGCCCAGCTAATTTTTTGATTTATTGTAGAGATGAGGTCTTGCCTGCCCAGGTGGGTCTCGAACCCGTGCAGAGTCCAGATTTAAACTCAGATAACTGGCTCTTAGGAACTTGCCCATTTCACTATACAAATTTCACTTTTTATGGCTTGGTGGAATTTTTCCTCCTTTAAATTTTTCCTTGTCAAAGACTAAAATTTTTCTGATCTTAGCTTTGAAAAGAACTGGTTTCCAAGATTACAAGAATATAGAACTGTACAGTGCAATCTTACATATGATAAAAATAGACTGCTGGATGTGTCAGCAAGTATACAGTCTAAATTATGCATGACATTTTTTTAAATAGCTATATATCATTTATTTATTAGGCTTTAAGTCTCTAGAAAAAGAGCTATATAATCTCTTTTAAAAATTTATTGAAGTATAAACAATATTTAAAGAAATATACTCAACATTTGCTAAAATATTAAAACACTACAGTTTCCACTGTACCAATGCTCTGTGCTACTATTTTCATGTTGTTTAAAAGAATATAAAATATCTTAAAAGAATGGCATGTCTGGGTTATGTGTGAATGTGAAAACCCATTGCAAATGGCAAAGCAAAATTATCATAAACATTATTTTAAGGAACTTTTTCTGCCTTAAAATAATTCCTAGGAATTCATAGTTACCTTTTGATAACAAGTGACTAGGAATTCCCCAGATAAGATCTGTAATTTGGGGGAGAAAGTGAAATAAGAAGAAAAAGGCACAGTCAGATAACATAAGTTTAATCCAAAGCTTCATTATTAAATCCCTAACTAAAAGTCTCCGAGCCTCAATTGCAAAATGAGAAAATTTTAAGTTCCTCATAGACCTAAATAAGAGTCTTAAATGGCAAAGTGCTTATGCTCAACACAGAGCACTGCTCAGTTATTGTTAGTTCTCTTTAAGGTTTTCCCCCCCTCATGAAGGTCAGATAGAGTTCCAAGTTTGTTAATGAATATGGCCTATGCAGAAACAAAGACTGCATTGCCCAAAACTTGTGGTTTAGAAATCAATTGGCTCTTTTGTAGGTTTGGGATTGGTCTTCTGTTCATTTAGTCAGGTACTTTATTTATCAGTCAACAACAATACAATTTATTCATCCAAAGAGAAGGTGTGAGCATCTACTACTCTGTGGCAAGCCAAGTATAAAAATGCCTTAAACCTGCACACCCAGGAGCTCACCACAGTTAAGTAGAAGAGATAAATCTGTAAATATTTAAATCACAGGGGGCTATGATAAAGCGAAGCCCAGGATTTATGGAAGCACAAAGTAGAAGCACTTAATCTGGTAAGGGAAAGATCTCTCGGAGAAGTGATGCCTGATATGAGTCTTGAAAGTTAAGTCGAATTTGTGGAAAATAAAGAAAAAAAATAAAGTGTTTCAGGAAAAAAAATAGTATGAGTAAAAGCACTGACGTGACCAACCAAATCATATATTCAAGAAACCACATGTATGATGTGGTTGGAGCTGAGTGGGGGGAATAGAGAAGGTTGACAAGGTAAGCAAGGGCTTCCTTTGTCAAGTATAAACTATGAAATTCACTCCAAACCTAATGCCACAATTCACTAAATTTGTATAAAGAAGGTGACTTCTATCCAATTTGAGAGCTAAATGTGTTTGCCCCCTGCTCCCACAGTCACAAACTAGCTTTAAATACACACAATTTTGTGATGGATATATGAACTTCAAATATAGTCACTAACCATCCAGCAGTCAGAAAACACTACTTGAAAAACCAAAGTTATCTGAACTGCATAGCTGCTGAAGTATGTATAGCTTAAGATGTGCAAACTTCTCTGGTAGATTTCTGACTCACAGGAATAAACATACATAGTAGGTCCTCGATAAACACTTATGAGTTGCTCATGCCTGTAAATCCAGCCCTTTGGGAGGTGGAGGCAAGAGAATTGTCTGAGCGTAGGGGTTCAATACCAGCCCAAACAACTTGGTAAGACCTCATCTCCACAATAAATTAAAAGATTATCCAGGTGAGGTGGCACATGCCTATAGTTCCAGCTACTTGGAAGGCTGAGGTGGAATGACTGCTGCAGTGGCTGTGAGCATGTCACTGCACTCCAGCCTGGGCAACAGAGTGGAAAAAGTACCTTTTTCCCCCTACTTTTCCCCTCCCATGAATATGATCCACATATTTCTTGACATTCTTTTGTTTGTCTGTTTTCAGATAAGACTATTTTTAGTTGCTGAGAAAAGGTCTAAAAACTAGTAAACAGAAAGTCTGTATTGTATTTACACTATATTCTGACATTAAGTCAGCACGCAGAGGCAGCTGATAAACACAGCTTTAGCAAAGTCATGATTCATTATGATTCACTATCAACAAATACCGATTAGGAAGATGAAACAGTAAGCATGATTAATGAAGAGATTCAGAATGGATAAAGCAAAGGGTATATCTAGTTCAGGAGCAATGAAGAAAAGATTGGGGCCCAGTAATGAAAGTCCATGTCAAGTTAAAGCATTTAGATTTTTATCTTAAGGTAGTAAGGGTATCAGGTTGTCAAGCAAAGTCAAATTTGTGTTTAGTGGCCAGGCACGATAGCTCAGCCTGTAATTCCAGCACTTTGGGAGGCCAAAGTAAGAAGACTGCCTAAGCCTGGGGGTTCGAGACCAGCCTGGGCAACTTGGTGAGACCTCGTCTCTACAATAAATCAAAAAATAAGCTGGGCATGGTAGCGCGCACCTGAACTTCCAGCCACTTGGAAGGCTGAGGCGGAAGGATCACCTAAGCCCAGCAGGTTGAGGCTGCGGTGGCCGTGAATGTGCCACTGCACTCCAACTCAAAAACAAAAACAAAAAAAAATTGTGTTTAGTAACTGGGTGAAAGGTGGTTTCGAAGTGTGCAAATCTGGAAGCAAGAAAACCACTTGAGTTGTTTCAGTCATTCAAATAAAAAACAAAATGATGGTTTTGACCACAGTGGTAGCAGTAAGGATGCAAAGGGCTGTCACATGCAACAACATGAATGAATTCTGAGGACGTTGTGCTAAAAGAAATCAAAAGACAACTAATGTATGATTCTACTTATAAGAGGCATCTAAAGTAGTCAAATACATAGCAACAGAAAGCAGATTGGTGGTTGCAAGGAGTTGGGAAGAGGGCAAAATGGGAGTTGTTGTTTAATGGGTACAGAATTTCAGTTCTACAAGATAAAATAGTACTGGAGAGTTACTGCACAATATTGTAAATATATTTAACAATACTGAACTGTACATTTAAAAAGAGCTAAGACAGTAAATGTTATGTTTTTAGTCACAGTTTTTTAAAAATATGCAAACAAGAGTGTGTGTTTTACATTTTACTTTATTCAACCTCTGAAAAATGCCTCCTGATATTTTCCTGAGTTATAAAAATGAGTATGGCTAAATGAAATCTGATATGCAGGGCACCATAAAGTTTCACATGGCCCCAAATAACTTACCCGATTACTTGTCATGCTACTTAACATCTCTCCATCAAAGTCATTTATTATTATTTTTTTTTTTTTGAGTCAGTGTCTCCACTCTGTCACCCAGGCTGGAGGGCAGTGGCACACTCATGGCCAGTGCAGCCTCAACCTGCTGGACTCAGGCGATCCTTCCGCCTTAGCCTTCCAAGTAGCTGGAACTACAGGCACGTGCTACCACGCCTGGCTTATATTTATTATTATTATTATTATTATTTATTTATTTATTTTGAGTTGGAGTCTCGCTCTGTCGCCCAGACTGGAGTGCAGTGGCCACTCCCGGCCACCGCAGCCTCGACCTGCGGGGCTCCGGCAATCCTTTCGCCTCAGCCTTCCGAGTAGCCGGAATTGCAGGCATGTGCTACCACGCCCGGCTGATTTTTTGATTTATTGCAGAGATGAGGTCTCACTGCCCAGGCGGGTCTCGAACCCACGGGCTCAGGCAATCCACTCACCTCAGCCTCCCAAAGGCACGGGATTACAGACTGAGCCACCAAGCCCAGCTTTTATTATTTTTTTTAAAGAGCATGGTTAAAATATTAATTTATTTAAAATAACTCAAAAAAGTGTTATACAGAATAAACAGTAAAAAGTCTCCCCAACTTTCTCATGACCCTACTCCTGACATAAAGTAATACTAATTAACTGGATGAATTACATTTATTTATTGTAAATACACAGAAAAAAAAGTCATTCTTTAGGCTGCTCCTAAAGTGACTAAAACAAAGCCATTAATTAGAGACAGTATGTTAACACAAATCCTTGAGACCTATGTTTTCTCTCAAACTTTTTTTTTTTGAGTTAGAGTCACTCTGTCTCCCAGGCTGGAGTGTAGTGGCACACTCACGGCCACCACAGCCTTGACCTGCTGGGCTCAGTTATCTTTCCGCCTCAGTCTTCCAAGTAGCTGGAACTATAGGCACATGCCACCATGTCCAGTTATTTTTTTTTTCTTTTAATTTATTGTAGAGATGAGGTCTTGCCAAGTTGCCCAGGTTGGTCTTGAATCCCTGGGCTCAGATAATCCTCTCGCCTTGGCTTCCCAAAGTGCTGAGATTATAGGTGTGAGCCACCGAGCCCGGCCTTCCCTCAAAAAATATATATTTTTTTTTGGTCAGGGTTTCACTCTGTCACCCAGGTTGGAGTACAGTGGCATGCTCACAGTCACCCCAACATCAACCTGCTTGGCTCAGGTAATCCTTCCGCCTCAGTCTTCCAAGTAGCTGGAACTACAGATGTGCACTACCATGCCTGACTAATTTTTTTATTTATTGTAGAGACAAGGTCTCACCAAGTTGCCCAAGCGGGTCTCGAACCCCTAGGCTCAGGCATTCCTCTCACCTCGGCCTCCCAAAGTGCTGGGATTACAAGCTTGAGCCACCACACCCGGCCCCCTCAAACTTGTAAACAAAGCTACTGTCACAGCTTTTCAAAATTAAGTTTTTATTCAAGTGTAAAAATAGAGTAAAGCACACACAATAGTTCAAACGAATAGTTCAATGAACTTTTGCAAGGTGAACACACCTAGAGAACCAACATCCAAATCAAGATATAAAACATTACTAACACCTCAGAACCTTGTGCCCTCTCAATCATTTTATCCCCTCAATAAAGATTACCACTGCTCTGAGTGCTATCATCTAGCCTTGTCTATTTTTGAACTTTATATAAAGGGAATCACACATTATGTAATCTTTTGTGCCTGGCTTCTTTTGTCCAACATTTTGTCTAGAATATTCATCCATGCTGCTGCATGTTGATCACAACATGCAGCATAAGTTTGCCCTTATTACTGCTGTACAGTATTCCATTGTATGTATTTTATCACACTTATTTCCCCATTCTACTGCTGATGATACTAAGTTGTTTTCAGTTGGGAACTATTACAAATAATGCTGCTATGAACATTCTTGTACATGTCCTTCAGGGCACACTTTATGCATTTTTTGTTGGTTATATTCCTAGAAATGAAATTGCTTATGTTCAACCTTCATAGATACTAACGGAGGTTTCAAGGGGGTTTGCAACAATTTACATTCTACATTCACCAACAGAATTTGAGCATTATAGTTATTTTTACCAACAGTATGTATGATTAGTTTATTTGTTTGTTTGTTTGTTTGTTTGAGTTGGAGTCTCACTCTGTGGCCCAGACTGGAGTGCAGTGGCCGCTTCCGGCCACTGCAGCCTCAACCTACTGGGCTCCAGCGATCCTTCCGCCTCAGCCTTCCAAGTAGCCGGAATTACAGGCGTGCGCTACCACGCCCGGCTAATTTTTTGATTTTATTGTAGAGATGAGGTCTTGCTGCTCGGGCGGGTCTCGAACCCACGGGCTCAGGCAATCCACTCACCTCAGCCTCCCAAAGGCGCGAGATTACAGGCTGTTCGTTATTTTAAGCTTAGCCATTCTAGTGGGTATGAGGAAGTTTTTATTTTTAATTTTCATTTTTCTGATATATAGTGATACTGAGCACTTTGGGCCAGAATTTGATAGATATTTAGAGAAAAGGCTTAATAAATATTAGTGATCAAAAAGAGAAAAATCTATAACAACAGAAAAATAAAAGACATTTAGGGAAAGGGAAAAGGGACAGAACACATACTAAATTTCCAAAACATTTAAGTAGGGTTTGCTCCTGGCAGGGAGTGACATGTGAGATTAAAGAGTTAACTCTAACTACTGAGACTTAGTAGGATATATAAAGGTTCTCCCATAAAAATAGCATGAAACAGGCAAACAAAACTTTAACACCAGTCATTATCTTAGGTGGTAAGGAAAATAAATGTATAATCCTAAGAAGGCAAGATAAACTATAGTACAGTTCTAAAAAATAGAATCTCAAGCCAGGCATGGTGGTGCACACCTGTAGTCCAAGCTACCTGAGAGGTTGAGGCAGAAATAAATACATAAACAATCTAATGGATGCTTAAGATTGCCCCACTATAACTTCCAGGAATCCCTGTAGAGATATCGGAAAGAAATCTAGGAAGAGTGATGAATCCTAGCAAATGTAATTAAAGAAAAAAGTTAAAAAATTAATAAAAGACAAGTTCACTAAACGTCATGACTCCATGAAGACATCAATTAGATAAGACTCTCCTGTTATCAGACAAGAAGACTATCTCTGGCACTTAAACAAGTTTCTCTATTGTGAGCACCTAAAGAAGATAAACAAAAGTAATGATTAATCAACAAACATGTGAGGATGCTCTAAGATTCAACTCGTTGGAATTTCTAGCTAATTACTGCTTCCTACCAAGTATTATGAGGAAGGTAAGATCTTGAGGTCAGGCAAACCTGTATTCAAATCTTAGTTCTGTCTCTCCTTAGCTATGTGACCCTAGGCAAATGACCTTTTTCTAACTTCAGTTGCCTCATTTCCAAAATGAGAACAGTAATTATCCATAGAACTACTGCCAACATTGAATTAGATACCATAAGCACTTAATGCAATGCCTGACTCACAGTAAGTGCTCCATAAATGTTACCTGCTATTATCATGTGTAAAATAAAGACCAGTTCACAAACCCAAATGACTGAAAAAAAGCAAAATGACATGCATAATAACTAGATACCCAGAAGCAATAAAATGGTAGATACTGTTACCCCCTACTTTTAGGGAACTCCATATCATAGCGTGTCAAACTGAGTATGAAATAGTAAGCCAGGCTCGGTGGCTCAGCCTGTAATCCTGTGCCTTTGGGAGGCTAAGGTGAGTGGATTGCCTGAGCCCGCGGGTTCGAGACCCACCTGGGCAACTTGGCGAGACCTCACCTCTACAATAAAAATCAAAAATTAGCCGGGCGTGGTAGTGCGCACCTGTAGTTCCAGCTTTGGAAGGCTGAGGTGGAAGGATCTCCAGAGCCCAGCAGGTCGAGGCTGCAGTGACCAGGAGTGGCCACTGCACTCCAGTCTGGGTGACAGAGTGAGACTCCAACTCAAAAAAAAAAAACAACAAATCAAAAAACAACAAAAAAAGAAATAGTATAATGCCGAGCTCAGTGGCTCAGCCTGTAATCCAGCACTTTGGGAGGCCGAGTTGAGCAGATTGCCTGAGCTTGCAGGTTCGAGACCAGCCCTGGCAATTTGGGGAAACCTCGTCTCTACAATAAATAAAAAATTAGCTGGGCAGGGTAGCGTGCGCCTGTAGTTCCAGCTACTTGGAAGGTTGAGGCAGAAGGATCGCCAGAACCCAGCAGATCGATGCCTGGGTGGCTGTGAGTGTGCCACTGCACTCCAGTCTGGGCAACAGAGTGAAACTTCAACTCAAAGAAAGAAAGAAAGAAAGAAAGAAAGAAATAATATAGCGCAGTGATTATGAATACTATGGAACTGGAATTCCTGAGTTCAATTCCTGGGTCTGCCTCTTACTATCTTTGTAATATTGGGCAAGTTATTTAACTCACTTTCTATTTTCATCTGTAAAATAGAAAAAAATAATAAATACCTATTTTATTGAGTTGTGAGGATTACATAAGCATTTTTAAGTGCTTTAGATCTAGAATATTATCTATAGTAATTATTATTAATTTTAGTTGGGGGAGCCGAGGCTGGAGTGCAGTGGCATGATCAGGGTTCACTGCAGTCTTGAACTCCTGGACGTAGGTGATCCTTCTGCCTCAGTCTCCCAAGTAGCTGGGACTACAGGCACAAGCCAGCATGACTGATTTGGCTTTTTTATATTGTTGTAGAGACGAGGTCTCACTGTATAGCCTAGTCTGGTCTGGAACTCGTAAACTGAAGCAATCCTCTCTCCTCAGCCTCCCAAAGTGCTGGGATTACAGGCATGAGTCACTGCACCCAGCTGCTATAATTACTTTAATAGCAACGGTACACATGTTTTGTTTGAGATTGCTTCACATCAAAGAATATAAGCAATTTAATATTTTTCTTATGGTTAAGAAAGGCCCAAGGGAAATATTCATATACCCAGCCTCAAAAGTGGGAGAGGAAAACATGCTGAAGGAATAACAAGTTATAACACAGAAATTGCATCACTACTAAATAAATGTGGCCTCATCCATCCAGAAACAGTTATAAAGACAATGTATTTTCTGGCTCTGCATTAACAGTGCAGCAATTCAGACAAAGAAGGCCTACATTCCACAGAGAGAAAAGGAAATCATTTTCCCTACTCTCACCTTCCAACAACCTGATAACCAACATAGCTAGCCCTTGCACATTACACATCTATTTTTAGACGAAAGAAACATTTTTTAGAACAGAATAATCATTTCTGGAAACTTTCTCAGAAATGTCTTTCTCCACTGTACTTGTCTTTTCTTCCCATGTTCCACAAATTTCATTCCTGGGCAAGTCAGAAGAGGTAACTAAAGAGGCAAAAACACAAGCAAGTAAACATTCTTTAGAATGGAAGGGAAATCCCATATTGTTCTTAGAAGGTCATGGATTCAATCCTGTGGACGGGTTTCTGTAGTCAACTTACAAAGTAAACAAATACTAAACTGTATAAGAAACAAAATCAATGAATTATAATTTACCTGTTTAAGAGTCTATGCCTCCTACCAGACTGTAGTTTCTTGAAAAAAATACCTTAATCATCACCAGCATCCAGTACATTGCCTGGTAAGCACAGAAGGTGTTCAATAAATGTTGACTGGATACAGTCAATGAACACCTCGTCCTTGTGCAAGGTACCATTAGGTGCAGAGAGTCCATAATGGTTCACGTATGTTGATGCCAAAGATCCCTACTTAAAATTAAAACAAGCTGGGCGCAATGGCTCAAGTCTGTAATCCCAGCACTTTGGAAGGTCGAGGCAAGAGGACTGCCTGAGTCCGGGAGTTCGAGACCAGCCAGGGTAACCTGGCAAGACCTCATCTCTACAATAAATAAAAAAAATTGGCTGGCCGTGTAGTTCCAGCTACTTGGAAGGCTGAGGTGGGAGGATCCCCTGAGCCCAGTAGGCTGAGGCTGCGGTGGTCTTGAGTGTGCTACTGCTCTCCAGCCTGAGTGACAGAGATGAGACTCCAACTCAAAAAAAAATAAAATAAAATAAACAAAAGTAGGTCTGACTAAGGAGCTGCAGCTGCAGTTGCTCCTGTTCTCAACCCAGACATTCCCAGCAGCAAGGCTACCCTCTTCTGCACGCCTATTGGTATTTCTCTTAAGTGATGGGCACCTTTTCCCATGCAGCTTTTATGTGTTATTCTTTCTGCTTAGCAAAGGAGGCAAACTCTAAAATCTTTGGTCATAAAAATGTGATGGTTGGTAAGAGCAGGAGCTGGGCAAGCCTGGTACACTTCCAAAGTCCTCCCATTAGAATTCTGAATTAAGGGTACCAGACTCAATCCAGAACATCTGGATTTGCTTCTCTGGATTTCAGCTCCAAGAGAGGCTAGGAAAAAGTATGCTATTGCCAGTGTGTGTATATGTAATTATATGTTCAAATACTGTACTTCAGATAAGAGTCCAAGACTTGGCAAATACTGGAATGTAGCATATGGAACTGCCTGAATAGATACCTGTGCAAAGTGAAGGGTTTTCTTGCAAATTATAAACAGGCAAGGTGTAAACTGCTCCTCTGTGTCACAAGTTAGAAGAGAGTAAGCTCTTGGGAATTAGTGGGGGAATAATGCTCAGAAATATGTGAGAGGCAAAAAACCACCATTCCTTTGGAAAGCAGCAAATTTATCCAACAATAATTCTTTATTTCCCCTACCCAACACGATAAATATATATTATTAAAATTTGATACATACAGAAAAAAATATTGAGCTGTGGACTTTAGCAAACAGTGCTGAAATTAAACATTGCAAACTTTGGCAGCTGCACTATGTACTCTCAAATTCTTACATCATTACTCTGGTAAAGGCCCTGTACCAAGTTGCATAGTTCTAATGTGGTTTAGAGAGAGAATTTCTTGCCTTTTTAAAAAGATGACCTACAAATAGTCTTTTTTCATACTACAAGGAAATAAATATTTCCCCCTTTACTCCAGATCTTATTTTAAAGGACAAAGAAATATTGCCAAATTATTAAGAAAATGTCAGAAATGACTGAGATTCTATTGACTGATTGATTGATTGACTGATTGATTGATTGAGTCGGAATCTCACTCTGTTGTCCAGGTTAGAGTAGCACACTATTGGCCACCACAGCCTCGACCTGTTGGGCTCAGGTGATCCTTCCGCCTCAGCCTTTCAAATAATTAGAACTACAGACGCACGCCACTACACCCGGCTAATTTTTGTGATTTAGTGTAGAGATGAGGTCTCACCAGATTGCCCAGGATTGTCTCTAAACCCTGGGCTCAGGTAATCCTCTCATCTCAGCCTCCAAAAGTGCTGGGATTACAGGCTGAGCCACCACACCCAGGAGATTTTAAAGGCTACATAATACAAGCTCTAAAAGAACTTCTAAAACATGCATGAATGTCTCTTAAAGTAATAAGTATTCATTTGTGGCAATAAAATATGGTTACAGAGTAATGATTGCCTTCATATTTATATTCTGACATTGGAAGCTTAGGTATCCTTTAGAGGCTAAGAAAGAGGAGCCTCCCTACCTTAGCCATGAGAACTTGAACAAGTTACTTGACTTCACTTCTTCAATGGCCTCAAATGTAAAATGAAACAGTAATATCACTCTTTAAGATAATTCTTCTCACAATTTTATCAGATCCATGGCAAGTCCTTAATAAGTATTAAACAAGTTTATGAAAGAAAGAACCTTTAAAATTGGTAATTAGAGCTATCATATACTTAATAGAGCTAAGTGATCAGCTTTTCTTCACTCAGAATCAAGATTAAAAAGAATTTATATATAAGCTGGTTTCAAAATCAAGACTGAGTTTGTCCCCTTACATCAGCTGATACCACAAAAACAAGACTTCATTCTCTATTTTCCCTCAGTAACATCCAAGAAAAAAACAAAATTCCAAGTCAAAAAATGATAGGCTAAGAAAAAGAAAATAAGGGCTTAGAGCTCATAAACTAGATATACAATAATTGAACATGTTTAGAGAAGATTATTGTTCCTCTATTTATAATGAAATATTTCAAATTCATAAAAAGTGATACAATAACTGTCACCCACATTCAACAACTACCAAGATTTTCTTTCAATATGATTATTCATATTTTACTTTTTGAAGTATAATTTACATATGGTAAATCTTAAGTTTAGGGCTGATGAAATTTTACATGTGTATATACATGTAACTATTACCTAGATGAAGCTATGGACACCTAATTATAGCAGCTCACAAGATACCCTCATGACTTTTCTCCCTAAAATGTATCTACGACTATTCTAATCTCAGATAGTATTGCTTTTCACATTAAGTTTTCCTCTGACCACGAATAATCAAATCCAGCCTCTACCTTTCTGTTTTCTTAATAGGTTGCCAAGGTCTGTTTCAATCATAAATATTTTAGCTACATTTACCCCATTAAACAGAGAAAGTCTACATAACAAGCAAAAGATCTTACAATTTAGAATTCACACAAGCCTCCCAACATTTTTAAATTGGCAGAAGACTGAGAACACTGCCATAAAAGAGACCAAAAAGAAAAATGTAATTCATTTTTATTTAATTAGTCCTAAAGAAAATACAAGAAAGCAATAAATCCTAAAGAAAATACAGTCTTGGTACCTGGATAATGAATATTTGTATACCTAACCCTGAATTGTACCCCACATATTTAAAATTAAAAATTTAAAAAAAGTTCACAAGGAAAAACAAAAGAAAATAGTTTTATTCAAGACTGTTTCTTGAAAATCTCTAGTAAGTATGTATTTCTAAACCATACATATTTCTAAACCATTTTTAAGAGAATATTCAACAGAATAGTTAAATTCTTAATATGTTAGTTTTTACTGCCTCTCAGTATCTGAATAAATTCCATTCCAATTACATTTTCTTTAAAGTTCACAACTTTTTATTTTATTATTCTATTCTATTCTATTCTATTTTTGAGTTGGAGTCTCACTCCGTTGTCCTGGCTGGAATGCAGTGGCACACTCACTGCCACCCCAGCATCGACCTGCCGGGCTCAGGAGATCCTTCTGCCTCAGCCTTCCAAGTAGCCGGAACTACAGGTGCGCACTACCATGCCCAGTTAAGTTCACAACCATTGTTTTTTTTTGGGGGGGGGTTTGAGTTGGAGTCTCATTCTGTCACCCAGACTGGAGTGCAGTGGCCACTCCCGGCCACGGCAGCCTCGACCTGCTGGGCTCCGGCGATCCTTCCGCCTCAGCCTTCTGAGTAGCCAGAATTACAGGCATGCGCTACCATGCCCAGCTGATTTTTTGATTTATTGTAGAGATGAGGTCTTGCTACCCAGGCGGGTCTCGAACCCACGGGCTCAGGCAATCCACTCACCTCAGCCTCCCAAAGGCGTGGGATTACAGGCTGAGCCACCGAGCCCAGCTAGTTCACAACCATTTTAAGGCCATGCTCCCATGCCTAGAAGTTAATACCCTTCCTAAGTGAGCCAGATCCCTACAAAATCTTAATACCAGTACATATACACAAAGTAAAAGAGCACCCTATTCAACTGCCTTTTCATAGAATCATGATCTAAGTTTGAACAATGTACATACCACCATCCTCCATGTAGAATTTAGTATTTCAATCAAATGACATAACCTAGTTGATCTATTTAGCAATATACACCACTGCTGATATGTTGGTGTAACTGAACAACATATAACTGCAAATTACTTTGGCACATGTAAACCAAGCACTTCTAGGGACAACTGGAGAACAGTGGAATAGGACAGATTATCTAAGGGCAACTGCAATAACCACCCCCTTATTGAAAAGGCTGTGGAAGCAATAACTAAGATAACACAAAGAAAGAATGTTACTGCTCTTACCTCCTCCCCTCCTTAGACTTACATGCACTAAGCTATCACTTGAGAGAAATGCGCTCCCCTCACTTCCATCTCCTGGAACAGTACAAATAAGGATTCTATGTGTAACAGACAAAACTCTCACTAGCTCATTTATGTAATCAAATATCCCTGGAAGAGTTCAGAAGGGAATTCTGGGATATATTCCTTTCATCAGTTTGCTTTCATATAGCCTAGTTAAGACCTCACTAAAGAAATAAAATTTTGAGAAAGTAGTAAGAAAGCCCTAAAAGGGAGAGATCCAGTCCTAAAACCTTCCTGGAAGCAAAAAAATTTGCTGAGGGCATTCTAAGAAGAAAAGGCAGTCGTCCTGCCTGCAATCCCAGGCTGAGGTGGGAGGAGTGCTTGAGGCTAGTAGTTACACACTAGCCTGAGCAACACAGAGAGGGAGGAGGGAAGGAAGGAGGGAAGGAGGGAGGGAGGGAGGGAGGGAGGGAGGGGGGATCCAATTTGCTTGTGGCTCACAAAGAACCTACAACTCCCTCCTCTACCCTGGCTTCAAGTTTCCACTCAAGAATGCTACTTAGGTATTTATGGTTAGTTCCTTTATGTATATATACATATTACTCTTTAAGTAATCTTACAGAGACTATACAAAAATAAAGCAATTTTCTTAGCTGGTTGCTTCTAATCACTGTTTATTGTGAAGACATAAATAATCACCTGCTAATTACTGGTTTTTTTGTGACCGACATCTTATAGACGCTTTAATTTCCAATTTGATTTATTAAGCTAAAGTGACTGCTTCTTATGTTTAAAAGACTAGCAGGCTGGACAGTTACAACTTTCTTCCATCTTCCTTAGTCTAAAAAATGAATGCAGAGCCGGGCTCGGTGGCTCAGCCTGTAATCCCGCGCCTTTGGGAGGCAAAGGTGAGTGGACTGCCTGAGCTCGCGGGTTCAAGACCCGCCTGGGCAGCAAGACCTCATCTCTACAATAAATCAAAAAATCAGCCGGGTGTGGTAGCGCATGCCTGTAATTCCGGTCACTCGGAAGGCTGAGGCAGAAGGATCACTGGAGCCCAGCAGGTCGAGGCTGCGGTGGCAGGGAGCAGCCACTGCACTCCAGTCTGGGCGACCGAGTGAGACTCCAACTCAAAAAAAAAAAAAAAAAAAAAATGAATGCAATATCAACTCAAGTCAGCAACCTCCCCCCATTATCTTGTCATAGAACTACCTCTAAGAAGCCAAAGAGGACACTACTTAAGCAATGACATAATTGCTTATTGGCATAACATTAACAATATGAACAAAAATGTTCATATTTTTCATTGCTTTTCAAACTTTAGAGTTCAAAATAAGACATTTAATATCTTCCAAAAATATGGATGCCCACTGCAACTTCCAGAATAGATAAGATTACAGGTCTCAAAAGGAAATACTGAGTTATGTATTATAAATGATTTTACATAAAGTATATGTTTACTCATGTGTGTATATGTATACATACACACACATATATACATATACCTAAATCATGATGCCTGACACTGAAAGGTTATTCAAGAAAAGGAGCTATTTCTTACAAATATCTGCTAAATGCTGGACCCTACACTAGGCACTATCTAGATACTGCTTGGTATGCTGTATAAACTGCATATTTTCTCAAAAGCACAAAAATATAAATGCTATGTGATTTAATTAGTATCCTCCATAACCAGAATGAAATCCACATAGCAAGAATACTGTTCAATCAATATCTATTAAATAAATTTAACTGACTTCATTATAAAAAGATAACCTGGAACAGAGGGAGCAGTGAAACTCACAAAATACACAATGTTTGCCATAAGAACACAGAAGTACAGAAGGAAAAAGAAGCTACTAAATATATTTAGGCAGTGTGCATTGATTGATAAACCTTTATTAGGCTCCATCGTGTGCAAATTAGTCTTTAAATACTATGCTAAGCCCCATAGGGATGCCAAAACAATATGACAGGGGTTGTCTCCTCTCCTATAACCTACTGCAGACATGAGTGTTAGAGATTCTACCATTTGCCTAAAGTTTCCTGACATTTGAACTCCAAAGCAGTGGTTCTCAAAGAATGCTCCACAAATGTCCTCAAGACCCTTTCAGGGAGTTTAAAAAGTCAAAACTACTTCTGTACTAACTCTAAGACATGACTTTCCCTTTTCACTATGTCGACATTTGTAGTATGGTGCAAAGCTAATGTGGGGTCACACTGCTGGCCTTAACATTTACCAAGCGGTGAAATAAAAATATACCAATAGTCACTGTGTGTGTCACTGCTGCACATACCAAAAAAGGGGGGGAAAGCCATTTTTAATTTAACAATGTCCTTGATGAAGCAGTAAGAGCTAGTGATTTTATTAAATCTTCACCTGAGTACATATCTTTTTAAATATTTTATGTGACAAATGGGAAGTACACATAATAAAGTGAGCATGTCACTTCAGGGATAACAACTGAAAGTATTTGTTACCAGTGATAACATTTGAGCTTTTAAGAAAAAATTAGAATTTTGGAAAATCTGTATCTGCCACTGTGAGCTTCACAGCTTCCTAATATTTAAAGATGTTTCTGATGAGATCAGTGGTGACATTAACAAAGTTGATTTTTTGATAACATATTTAAAAAGTGTCAATACGTAGAAAATCTGCATAACTCAGTGAGCAAGTATTTTCTAAATGACCAATATATGGTATTACAAAATCATACCTGGGCAAAAGACTCATGTAAAATGCAAAACACATCAATGGATTTTAATAAAATAGAGCAGGGGTCCTCAAATTTTTAAAACAGGGGGCCAGTTCACTGTCCCTCAGACTGTTGGAGGGGCGGGCTATAGTTTAAAAAAAAAAAAACTATGAATTTTTTTAAACTATAGTCCGCCCCTCCAACAGTCTGAGGGACAGTGAACTGGCCCCCTGTTTTAAAAGTTTGAGGACCTCTGAAATAAAGTATAAAAAGTTCATTGAAGCCGGGCTCGGTGGCTCAGCCTGTAATCCCGTGCCTTTGGGAGGCTGAGGTGAGTGGATTGCCTGAGCCCGCGGGTTCGAGACCCGCCTGGGCAGCGAGACCTCATCTCTACAATAAAGCAAAAAATCAGCCGGGCGTGGTAGCGCGTGTCTGTAATTCCAGCTACTCGGAAGGCTGAGGCGGAAGGATCACCGGAGCCCAGCAGGTCGAGGCTGCGGTGGCCGGAAGCGGCCACTGCACTCCAGTCTGGGCGACAGAGTGAGACTCCAACTCAAAAAAAAAAAAAAAAAAAAGTTCATTGATACAGTTTCAGGTTCCACACTGCAACTAACCTTAAACTACCAAGTACTGAGATCTAGTATAGTATTAAAGAAACACATGCATATTTGTCCAAAGTGGCTATTACAATTCTCCTCCAAACATACAAAACAATGACATTCTTCTCACCAATATTTTAAAATTATACAGCTATTTTTATAGTTAATTAATTTCAAAATCTTACTTATGTAAATATGTAATAGGTTTATGATTTTTATATTTTAATTTTTTTTTTTTTTTTTGAATTGGAGTCTCACTCTGTCGCCCAGACTGGAGTGCAGTGGCACGCTCCCGGCCACCACAGCCTCAACCTGCTGGGCTCCGGCGATCCTTCTGCCTCAGCCTTCCAAGTAGTCGGAACTACAGGCGCATGCTACCACGCCCGGCTAATTTTATTTTTTTAATGAACTGAAATATTTTTAAATTGCTCAGTTTGAGGGGGAGGGGCGGGAAAATATTTCTCAGTTTAATTTCTATAAAGTAAAAATTGATAGCTATAGCCCATGTAAATAAAAGCTCTTAAGAGTCTCAATAATATTTATGAATATAAAGGGTCCTAAGACCAAAAAGTTTGAAAACCATTGGTCTACAGATGATTCTCTGTGTGGCAAAAAACCTTAGAGATCTTGATTTTGCTTATATTTGGTTGGTATAATTTGCTTTTTATGGAAAAGTATGGAAACTGAAGTAACATACAGCATAATCAAGACTTGAATCTGGGTCACCTGACTTCAGTTTTCTTTCTATACCATGGTTCCTCTACTCAAGAAGATGATAGAAACATTTCATTTCATTCTTTCCAGTAAGCTGGAAGTTTGACCAAATTATTACAATAATAGAAACTGAAATTTGAGTGTTACGTGCCAGGTATTTTAGTTAGTTAGCTTTTAATTAATTAATTAATTAATTAATTATGCCAGGTATTTTAATATTTCTGCTCTCGTTTAATTCTCACATCTAAGTACAACTGATCATTAACATTCATTTTGCAGCCGGGCTCAGTGGCTCAGCCTGTAATCCCATGCCTTTGGGAGACTGAGGTGAGTGGCTTGCCTAAGCCCGCAGGTTCGAGACCCGCCTGGGCAGGCGAGACCTTATCTCTACAATAAATCAAAAAATTAGCTGGGCATGGTAGCGCGCACCTGTAGTTCCAGCTACTTGGAAGGCTGAGGTGGAAGGATCTCCAGAGCCCAGCAGGTTGAGGCTGCGGTGGCCGGGAGTGGCCACTGCACTCCAGTCTGGGCGACAGTGAGACTCCAACTCAAAAAAAAAAAACAAAGCATTCATTTTGCAGATGAAAAACTGAGGTTAAACCACTTGCCAATAGTCACATAGCCACTAAATGGCAGAGCTGGGATTTTAAAATAACACTTTTAACAGACATATATCAGTAACAAAGTCTTCTCACAACTGCCAATCAAAACAGTTGTGTGGACACCAGCTCCAGATAGACAGAATAAAACACTAGCTTGGAGTCTGGCCATAACAATTTATCTCTACACAGAAAATAGCAAGAAAACAAGCAAAAAGGGAGATGTGCTAGGTATAACCAAGAAACTTCTCTTCCTTACCCTACCCCATGTCTCTACCATCATCCACTAAAAAGGAATGATAGAAGTTAAGGGTGAAGGATGCATCACTGACATACAGCCAGGACAGTGAAAACTTTTGGCAGGTGTTCTCTAAGCTGTAGCTCCCCTTCTATGAAAACTAACCCCCAAGCCAAGTGCTCTTGGCTTTATCACACTGAGCCTTGACAAGAACCACAATTAGTGTCCAAATTCCACTTTTTCCAGGCTGATGATATGTGTCAGGCCTTGATTCCTGGTGCCATTCTTGCCTGCCATCTCAGGAAAGGCTTCTGTAATGCTTTTAGCTTTTCTGAAATACCTTCAAGTCACAAGGCAGCAGCTGACACCAACTCCCTCTTGAGGATGGACACTTGGTCATGGGCCCAAGCTGAAGAGGTTCTTGATGTTTATTAAAATCATTTCTATCTTCTCAGTGGCAATTAAAATAAATTTCTCCCCATAGAACAGCCAGAGGTTCTGCAAGCCTCTTCCATCCAGTGGTAGTCACCTTTGATTAAAGAAAAGTTGTAAAGTGTAGCAGCGGCTGATGTCAGAGCCTGGAGGACCATCACAGAGTTTTAATCACTTTACAGCCATTTCTCATTTCATAACCAAGGACAGTTTTTAAGTCAAAACCATTCAGCATCGCTTACTTAGTCATACGCTTCAGGAAAGCCTACCAAATCCAAGTCAACAATCCATTTGCACTAGTTCTGGGTGCATCCCTAAGTCTAAGATGTTTGACCTGTCAGGCAGATTTTTATTTGAAGGCTAAGTTCCTTACAGATGACCAACAGGACATTAAGAAACTTCTTCTACATTATGAAACATTCTTTTTTGTGGAGAGGTCAATGTGTTATAAGTATGGTAAACACACATACATGCACCATCAAAGATTTCCAATCTGACTCTGCTATGAGACTGGAGATCTTCATTTCCCTTCTAAGTCTGATTCCTCATCTCTTAAATTTAGATCTTTAGCCTATATCAGAGGTTCCCCAACATCCATAAAATGACTACACCAGAGTCAACTGGGGAATTTTGAAAAATACAGAAACTAATTTTAGGGGATCTTGCCAAGGAATTTGCATTTTTAGTAGGTTACATTTGCCAACACTACCACTTTAAATTCTGAGGCAGTCAGGTTTAGAAACCATGAGACTAAATGACCTGTACAGAGACTCCTGAAAGTTTTAGAAGTAATAAAACTGTGGATTAGAACTTATTTTCTATTCATTCAACCCAGAATTTTCCCCTCATCCTCAATTAGCATTTCCACTCAAACATCAGATTGCCTAATTTCAGGTTAGCAATGGAGTCATAAATCTAAAAACATTATAGTAAATATTAATAGCTTGTCTAATCTAGTACAGTATTATTTTATTTATGAAAGTATGAGGCAGCCGGGCTCGGTGGCTCAGCCTGTAATCCCGCGCCTTTGAGAGGCTGAGGTGAGTGGATTGCCTGAGCCCGCGGGTTCGAGACCCGCCTGGGCAGCGAGACCTCGCCTCTACAATAAATCAAAAAATCAGCCGGGCGTGGTAGCGAGCGCCTGTAATTCCGGCTACTCGGAAGGCTGAGGCGGAAGGATCACCGGAGCTCAGCAGGTCGAGGCTGCAGTGGCCGGGAGTGGCCACTGCACTCCAGTCTGGGCGACCGAGTGAGACTCCAACTCAAAAAAAAAAAAAGAAAAGTATGAGGCAGATCTAAGCATAGCTTTTCTAGAAAACATGCATTCAAAAATAGTTTTTAAGATATCATATTTTGCAAAGATTCAACTATTTGCTGATAATAACAAGAAAAGTAACATAAAAAGCATTTTCTCTAAATGTTATAAATAACTAAAAGTAGTTACAGAATGAATAAGTCTACTCACCTATAACTTACAATGCCTTAACACAAAGCTATACTCTACTTGAGGCAAGCGGGACACATACTTCAAAGCCTGAGATCAATTTTTTAAAGCATAAAGTTTCATAAGATTAAGTTTAACCCAATAAACTAAGTCAGAGGAAGAAATACATGGCCTTACATAATTGATACATCATCAGGGTTTCATTACTATAAAAAGGGAAGATTAGCCGGGCTCAGTGGCTCAGCCTATAATCCCACGCCTTTGGGAGGCTGAGGTGAGTAGATTGCCTGAGCCCACGGGTTAAGATCCGACTGGGCAACTTGGCGAGACCTCATCTCTACAATAAATCAAAAAATTAGCCGGGTGTGGTAGCGCGGGCCTGTAGTTCCAGCTACTTGGAAGGCTGAGGCGGAAGGAACGCCGGAGCCCAGCAGGTCGAGGCTGCGGTGGCCCGGAGTAGCCACTGCACTCCAGTCTGGGCGACAGAGTGAGACTCCAGCTCAAAAAAAAAGGGAAGATTGACTTCTTTGATTACTATTTTTGTTTATTTCATTAACTGACTGTTGAAAAACACATGCCTGTTAACTTTAAAGAACGTTTAAAATCTCTGCCAACACTTTTCAATAAAAATCAAAATACTCTCCAGCTCATTCCTTAATTTCATACTAGCTGCTGCATAATTTGGGTTCCTATTTTTTTTTATGGCTTTATATTCCCAACTCACTTATACACTTAGCTTACCTAAACAATAATCCCCAGTACAGAGTTGCTTAGAAGAGACTTTCATTGAATACAAATGTCCTATGAATTCACCATGGAAAAATGAAGTCCTGCTTCCGGTTTGCAAAATAATCAAAATGGTAGTGTCTCAAACATGTGAAGTCACTATAACAAGGAGACAGAAAATTCAGGTGGCCCTAAGACTATGGGAAGGCTTTGAAGTATGTGTCCCGCTTGAAGAGAAATACTGCCCTTAGCACTAGGTCAATTTGTTGCCTTGGTAACTTGGGCTGCCCACTTCCTTTTGTCTTCCAGATTTATCCCAAACATCTGATGCAACCTGATATAAAACTGTCATGACAAATTGTAAAATGTTGCCAGCTATTGAGTTTAAATTTCTAATCCACCTCTCAGTTCCTTGGTAAAACCTTAGGCAGACTAAATATGAGAATGACCGCCCAGCTGGGCACAGTGGCTCACGCCTACAATCCTAGTACTTAGGTAGGCAGAGGTGAGAGGATTAGTTGAGCCCAGGAGTTCCAGACCAGCCTAAGCAACATAGCAAGTCCTCACCTCTACAAAAAAATATAAAAAAACTAGTCAGGTATAGTGGCTTGTGGCCTATAGTCCCAACTACATGGGAGGCAAAGTGGAAGGATTGCCTGAGCCCAGGAGTACAAGGCTGTGGTGAGTCATGATCATGCCACTGCGCTCCAGTATGGACAACAGAGTGAGACCCTGATTCAAAAAAAGGGAAGAAAAAAAAAAGTGTGTGTGTGTGTGTGTGTGTGTGTGTGTGTGTGTGTGTCTTGCATATATATATATGAATGACCAATTATCCCATATACAACCATAATCTTTGAGGTTCTCTCTTTTTCTCCTTCCTAATATTCAAGCAAACTCTCTAGATTCCTCAGGCTCCTTTATGAACAATGCCTTGAAACAACACATTCTTTCAGCCTAACTTGAAACCAGAAATTAGTAGTCATAGTGCTGGAATCAGATCCAAACCAAATGGTTGCTGTGGAAGTAGGGGAAGGTGAGAAACTGTTGCAAAATAAGATAGTTAAATTCATTCAAATATTTGTGTAACTTCTCATCTGGCAACTTCTTTTAGAAGTTAATAGTAGTCCCTGCTTATCCATAAAAGGACCCATTCCAAGCCTTTCCAATGGATACCTGAAACCTTGAATAGCCCCAGAACCTATATGTGTTTTTTCTAATACATGCATACGTATAATAAAGCTTAATTTATAAATTAAATACAGTAAGACATTAATAAGAATAACTTGGTAGAATAGAATAACTATAACAATATGCTGTAATAAAAGTTATGTGAGGGTGGGGTCTCTCTCAAAATATTACTTACTGTATCATTCTAACCTATTTTCAGATGTAACTGAAACCACGGAAAGCGAAACTCTGGGTAAGGGGAAATACTGTATTGTATAAGCACAGAGTTACTAATTTATGGTTGATATCTGAAATTAGTACAGAACCTAGTGAAGTCTAAATAACTACTATTCCAGGAACCATCACTATTGGGCTACCACAGGCTATGCTACAGGGAAAGATGTGACTAGATGATGGCGACAGTATGCACTACTGCTGGCAAGTAGCCACTCCTAACGAGTTGGAGATGAAAGATTTTCAAAGGCAGCAACATCACAGTAGTGACAAAACTGAGTCTACAGCTATAGTCAGAATTTATTTTTCTTTTTTCGTTTTTTTTTTTTAAGAGTTGGAGTCTCACTCTGTCGCCCAGGCTGGAGTGCAGTGGCATGCTCACGGTCAACCCAGTGTCAACTGCTGGGCTCAAGAGATCCTTCCACCTCAGCCTTCCAAGTAGCCAGAACGACAGGTGTGTGCTACCACACCTGGCTAATTTTTTGATTTATTGTAGAGATGAGGTCTCGCCAGGTCACCCAGGCTGTTCTCAAACCAGTGGGCTCAGGCAATCCCCTCACCTCAGCCTCCCAAAGTGCTGGGATTACAGGCTTGCACTACCGTGCCTGGCCAATGGTCAGAATTTCTTAACCTGAAGTTCATAGATCTTTGCCAAAGAGGCAATGGATGGGTTCTTGGATTCCATAACTGAAACTGCTTCAAAATTTTGTGTTTATGTGCATGTATTTAGGGAAGGAATCCATAGGTTTCCAGCGAGTTTCTAAATTACTTATCTAACTTAATTTCTCACAATTAATGAGGTGGGTACTAATATTTTCATTTTGCAGACTGAGGAAACTGAAGTTTATAGAAAATGAAAACCTCACAAAGAAAGTGGTAGATCATTAGTTACAAAAATGTCTTTAAAACATACATATATGTACATATACAATGCAACAGCTAGTCAGAGATTGTTTTAACTATAAAACAACAGGTTTTAACATTTGTGTATAAGAATCAGAAGCCAAATTCTGGGCAAAACATGCCTTTTTGTTTAGTAACATGTAAATAATAGTTGAAAATGATTTTAACATTCAAATAATTTTGAAGTAACACATAAAATATATACACATATATATGTACATGTATATATATACACACACACACACACACACACACACATATATAAGTAGAGAGAGAGAGAGAGAGCTTTTAACATGGGCCATGTGCTGTTTTAAACACTTGATGTGTTAACTCGTTTGGTCCTCACAATAGTCCCATGAGGTAGATACTATTATCTCCATTTTATAGATAAGGAAACAGATGTTAAGTAATTTGCCAAAGGTCGCATAGCTAGTAACCTGCAAAGTCACAATTCTGGCTCCAAAATTGGTGCTCTTCACTATTCTATAATACTACTTTTCCAAACATTTACTATATGAAAAATTTTAAGTATGGTCATTTTAAACAAAAAACAAGAGGGAGAAAGCCAAATAAACATCCAATGGGGAAAAGTCTATGATGATAAGGTACTTCATTTATTCTATTTTAGCACACTTGAACCAAGAGCAATGGGAGAAGAGAGAAGCAACTACACTTGCACGCTCTTTCACACACATTACCTCATTTGATTTTCACAGCTGTGTGTGTAGAAAGAGCAAGTACTATTTTTCTCACATGTTAAAGATGAGTTAAAGATGAGTTAACTGACACTCTGAGAAGTTAATCTCCCTACTCATAATTGCCTGAACTTTCCTCCCTCTAGGATTTCCTGTGCATGGTATTCTATTAGAATTATCTTTCTTTCTCTAATAAAACTTCAACTAAACCTTTAAAGTCAAGATTAGACGCAACCTACTTAGATATACATTTCCTGGCACTTCTAGGCAGAATTAACCCTTTTCTCTAGTCCCCCTTAATATGGTTCATACCATTCCACTGGCATAGAAGTCATCCTTTTTGTCATCAGTTTTACCTGTGTTTAGTTTCCTAGGCAAATATTGGGCTCAATAACGGCAAGGGCTATATACAGGAAAAAAGGTTCCTAGGATTCTACTGCTGAATCAGTGAAAGGATGAAGCAGAAAACTAACACAGTTTGGCAAAAAAGAACATGCGTTTACACTGACATGCTGTTGACATCTTCCAACTTCACATATCCTCAAGGATAGCAGCATTACCCCCCCAAACACTTATAATGATGCTCCCTGCACAGAGCTTGGGAAGTGTGTAGACAGACACCTGACAGTGATTCATCTTCTATTAGCTACTAATCACTCAAATACATTGTTTTATTGAGTTTATGTTTTGTGTTTCTTCCAAGTATATCAAGAAGCCCCAGAAGGACTATGAAAACATATACATCTCCAAGTTGGAGAAATGTGGGTTTCAATATTTCTCTGGAAAAGAAAGGAGGTAAGTGAAATGATAAAAGAATGGCATCTTGAGTTTTGACAAACTCAAACCAGTCTAAATTAAGAGTTAAATAATTGTATCAACTTATTAAATGTTCAGATTATATAACTCTTAGCTAATTTAACCCTTAACTTTCTTAACCCTTAGACTTTATCCTTGCATTGAGTATATAAACTCCTTAACCAAACTCATGTTAAAAACCCAATACACACTGGGTTTTTTAACTTGCTTGATGATAAAACTAAAGTTAAGAACTTAAAACAAGTTACAGGAATGAGGATGATAAAGGCTATTATGCCATGATAGGTAATCATCTTAAACACAATGGGAAACACCTTTATGTCATTCCAGAAACCTACCTTTTACTCTTCTGTAGTTTTTCAAATGTGTGAAAAACACTCTTTTTAGAATGCCATGAATTTAAGGCATGGCATTTTGTAAACTTTGAATGGTTTGGTGTAGAAGTAATCAGTATGTTTTTAAAGTCTGAATATTAATCAAATGGTGTAAGGCTTGATACCTCTTCAAATTATCAGGCCAAGAGGAAGCCTGTTTAAAATAAACCCATTAGCCGGGCTCGGTGGCTCAACCTGTAATCCACGCCTTTGGGAGACTGAGGTGAGTGGACTGCCTGAGCCCGTGGGTTCCAGACCCGCCTGGCCAACTTGGTGAGACCTCATCTCTACAATAAATAAAAAAATTAGCCGGGCATGGTAGCGCGTGCCTGTAGTTCCAGCTACTTGGAAGGCTGAGATAGAAGGATAGCTGGAGCCCAGCAGGTCGAGGCCGCGGTGGTCGGGAGCGTGCCACTGCACTCCAGTCTGGGCAACAGAGTGAGACTCCAACTCAAAAAAAAAAAAAAAAATACCACAGAGTCACAGTTGCTTGATTTTTCTTTTGTTTGTTTGTTCATTTGTATATAATTTACTGTCGTAACAGTGAAATCTAAACAAAGCTGGCTAACTGGAGAGTTTTGATAGAGGGTGAAATAAACTGATGAAGAAACTTGGTAGAATAGAACAATTATCAGTTGTTCATTTACATTTAAATAATTTTTTTACATTCAAGTAATTTTTTATTTGTTTATATTCAAATAAAATTTTCGATGGTTTTCTTTTAACATATACCATTTGGCCACTTTAAAAATGAATCTGAGAATAGTCAGCCTTTAATACTGAAACCTAAAGCAAATGGTGATAACTATCCCCAATTAGAGATTAACCTCAATTTAGCCAGCAGTTCTGTAAGTCCTTTTCCTATCAAGCACTCCTAGATCCCTCCCATTATAAATCCCACAATTCTGAAAAGATTCATATAATTAATTCATTTTTTCATCACAGACATTCAACAGATTCAAATAACCACTATGCCCTATAATGCACTGGGTACCTTTTCAGTCAAAACAAACACCACCTGATATTTTAGTTACTCTCTGTGTACTTACTAAGAAGGAGTGCAGGCTTTCTATTAGATGGTAGGGTCTTATTTTCTGCTTTTTCAATATGGAAATTAACTAACTTGTAGACTACTACTGACACCTCTGTGGTAACTTAGTGATCTAGGATCTCTGCTAGGAAGATCATGAATCATGGAAGTCAATGTTTTTCATCTTCCCCTATGAAACATTTCACCCACAGACCCACTGCTATTATTACAGGCAAATAAGAAGAGAAAATTTACATGTTTGACTACCAATAGTAAAGTTTTGGAGTAGACAATACAGGAGGCAGTATGATCAATGAGCACTGGAATCATAAAGTTCAATATTCAAGTACTAGCTTATCACCTTGGTTCCTGGCTATACAACTTGGGCAAATCATTTCTCCAAGACTCAGTTTTTTCATCAGGAAAATGTAGGCTGTTGAGAATTTAATGAGATAAAATATACAAATCCTAGCACACAGTAGGTCTCCAGTATGTATTAACTTCTTTAATCACCAAAATACTACTGCAAAATCAGATATTTGACATTTTCAGAAATACAAAATAATATCATTCAGGCATTTTCTCAGACATCCATTTGAGTCTGCTTGTATAAATTACTGTAGTCTCACAATCCTGCAGTTCATTAGCTCTCTGCTGTACACAAATTGATTTTATAATTTAAATACCCTCACCTTGAAACCTGGAAAAGAATGTGATAGCCTCCATCAGTAGTGGTCTCACTACTCACTGGCTCTTGGAACACGGGTGGCAGGCTGAAGAAGAGCTACCAGGCCAGCCTTCAGAGGACTCCAAGAAACATTCAACGCTGTCGGTGAGTTTGGGATTTGAAAAAACCACCGACCGTTGACTGTACCTTGGGGTCCTTACAGACAACATTACATTTCCAGAAGCAAAATAACAGGCTGTATCACATGTCACATGAGATTACCAGAAACAATCCTATAGCCTGTCCCCCAAAGGTGGTCCTGTGATTTTTTAAAAAGCTCTATTCTATTTCTATTGCCCACCACTTCTTATTTTTTGTTGAGTTTTTGGTAAGCAAGTATTTTATTTCAACAAGGTAAGGAAAGGTTCATGGTAATACCTAATATACTTAAGTGTCTTCTAGAAATACACCATTCGGGTGAGAAACAGAATGTAACAAATAGAAATTTGTTAAAAATAATATGTATTTTGTTTGGAAATGAAACTCAATTAAATATTTTACTCCCATTTCTCCCATATACCCTAATTTTTAATTAGGAACAAGGAGAGGATTTAATAAGCAAAATTTGCACACAACAGTTCAATCGCTGCACAGCTCTTAGCAATTCCACCTTGAATTACAGTTAATGTGGTTAAGTTTTGACTGCAAAGTTAAAGTATGAGCTATCGTCTCACTGTTTCCATCCCCACATATGCTTATTTAAATGTTTTTTAAGGCCGGGCTCGGTGGCTCAGCCTGTAATCCCAGCACTTTGGGAGGCCAAGGTGAGTGGATTGCCTGAGCCCGCAGGTTTGAGACCAGCCGGGCAACGTGGTGAGACCTCATCTCTACAATAAATCAAAAAATTAGCCGGGTGTGGTAGTACGCACCTGTAGTTCCAGCTACTTGGAAGGCTGAGGCGGAAGGATCGCCAGAGCCCAGCAGGTCGAGGCTGCGGTGGCTGGGAGCGGCCACTGCACCCCAGTTTGGGCAACAGAGTGAGACCCCAACTCAAAAAAAAAAAACCAAATAAACCATAAATGTTTTAAAAATTTAAGCAAAATGTTAGCTCTGGAGGTAAACAGATCTGGGATGAATCTTGGCTTAACCCCCTAACTAGCTGTGTGACCCTCAACAAGTACCTGAGTTTCAGTTTTCTCATATTATAAAATGGGAGACAATAAGTGTACCTATCTCATGGAATTTTGAGATTCAGTGAAATAATATACAAGGTGATTTGTGCCATTCCTGGTCCACAGCAAATGTTCAATATATGTAAGCTATTATTACTTAACTCCAAAAATAATCTGCTACCATACCTCAGAAAAAACCACTCATCTTTCTTGGTTCAAAAGAGAGGAAAAAGTAGGGTCCCTGAGCTCTGGTTTACAAGTACTAACATGCAAGCACTGCCTGTATAGTCAGAGCTATCAGAGAGGTTCTCTAGGAGTGCCTTCCTTCTCTGAACCATAGTTTCTCCATCTTCCAGAATCTCCCAGCTCTCGTGTCAATGCTATCTATAATTATGTGGGCTCTCAACCATGCAGACGGTTGGTTACTAAGAAAGAAGCCAGACACAAAAAACTGAAAGGAATAAGGTGGAAAAGAAGATCCAGAAGTCGAGGAAAGCCAAGACAACTCCACCAACTGAAAACACTGATGGCTGCACTCAACATTCATTGCTGTCGGTGGGTTTGAGTCTAAATCAACTCACTGATCGATGAATGCAAACTGCGGACCAAACAACCCAAAGGAAGCAAAAGTATGTGCAGAGTCACCTAAGTGCATCAGCTACTGCTCTGGGTGGGAACTGCTACTGTCTCCAATATACTAGCTAAAGCTTTTCTTGTTCTCTTTGGTTCTAATATGGAGTAAGCTCTCTAAATTCCTCATACTTTTTTTTATGTTCTAGATGTAAGAAAATGCTATTTTATAGGAAGAATAAACTATATACCTTGGCATCACACCATATTTTTAAAAATCAGTGCATGCATAATTTTAAAACAGAATCACATGCTTATTATTTAAAAATTCAGATAAAAAATATATAAAGTAAAAATTGAAAATCCCTTCCTTCTTCATCTGCAATCCATTTCCTCAGTAAAAAATACATATAAATATAATAAATAAGCTGGGCCTGATGGCTCACACCTATAATCCCAGTGACTGAGGCTGAGGTAGAGGACAACTTGAGGCAAGGAGTTTGAGACTAGCCTGGGCAATATAAGAGACTCTACCTCTAAAAAAAATGTTTAAATTAGGCAGGCATGGTGGTACACACCTGTAGTCCCCTGCTCCAGAGGCTGAGGAAAGAGAACTGTTTGAACCCCGGAGTTGGAGGCAGCAGTGAGCCATGATTGCACCACTGCACTCCAGCCTGGTGACAAAGCAAGATCCTGACTCTAAAAAATGAGAATAAACTTTTTTTTACTATGATAAAAATGCATTTTATATCCTTGAAGATCTTTATATACACACATACAAATAGGTACATATCTATAATTTTGGGTGTTTCAAGGAGATGGCTTAACCAAAAACAAGTTTTTTTATACCTATTGTTCTACAATCTGCTTTTTCACTCAACTATATATTATGGATTGTTTTCCACAACAATCTTCTATATCATCCTCATTCTTTTAAATAGCTATAGAGTATGTCTTACTATAAATGTTACGGTTATTATTGTTCAAATGTATATAAATATTCTCTCTTGACAAAAACTACAAGGTTCATTCATTCTGATCTTTGCAAACCATGTCCCTCAAAAAGAAAAATACCTAAGTGAAATGGGAGATACACATTTTTCTTAACAAAAATTAAAATGTAGTATCAACTCTTTAAATCCTATAATGTAAGATGAGATGAGCCATGAATCTTTCATGCTAATGAAAGAAAAACAAGGACCTTGGTCACGAATAATTTATCATACACTTAAGTCTAAAAAAGAAACAGATTCTCATAGCAAAAGTCAAATAAAGCAGTAGAAGAGTCTCATCATCCTAGAAAAGTTTTTCTCACTGGGCTCGATGACTCAGCCTGTAATCCCGTGCTTTGGGAGGCTGAGGCAAGTGGATTGCCTGAGTCCGCGGGTCCAAGACCTGCCTGGGCAACTTGGCAAGACCTCATCTCTACAATAAATTAAAAAATTAGCTGGGCATGGTAGCATGTGCCTGTAGTTCCAGCTACTTGGAAGGCTGAGGCAAAAGGATCTCCGGAGCCCAGCAGGTCAAGGCTGCGGTGGCCGGAGTGTGCCACTGCCCTCCAGCCTGGGCAATAGAGTGAGACTCCAACTCAGAAAAAAAAGTTTTTCTCAGGAATGGGAAGGAAGGAGAAATACATGTGTAGTAAGACAAGAACCAAAAAGAGAAATCAAAGCCAAAAGAAAAATGTAAAGAACAATATAAGAATGCAGGGAAAATATGAGGTTTAAGCTAATGGTTCCCAAACCTGTTGTACACCAAATCATTCAGAGTTGCTTTTAAAAATGGGAACTCCTGAGTTCTACTCTACAAGAGATAGGGACCTAAAATCTACATTTTATTTTAACAAGCTCACCAGGTGATTTTGAGCCAACAGAGACAGGTCAGAAGCAAAGGTAAGTCTCCTAGCTTAACTAATAGGCTTCCTGTCCCGATTCTGCTGCATTTTACGCTACCCACCTTTCACCTATTGCCCAACCTTTTGTGCCATCATCTGAAATTACCAATAGTCTTCTGAGTTCAAACAAGTTTAGTCATACTTGTGTTGCTGTTGAGTATCTCTCCAGAGTACATAAAATTTTGCACCATGCTGTGGTGGCCAAATATATATCAAGTTGTGTGTATCAAACATTTGGGTTTATGCTCTCAAAAATTAAACTAGCTAAAGAACCTGATGAATGAATAAGGTTAGGGTCAGATGACTGTTCCACTCAAGACATCTTTATAGAAGTCAAAAAAGTTTTCTTTCTGTCATACTGGTGAACATATAGAAAGTACTGCAAATATTCCTATTTTTCAGGATGCCATGCATTCAAGCCATTTGTTTTTAACTAACAATTATTTCCACATTTTCTGAAAATATTAGAAAAGAATGTCTGACACATTATTTGAAAAACACTCACTTAGCTACTTGGAAGGCTGAGGCGTAAGGATCACCTGAGCCTAGCAAGGTTGAGGCTGCGGTGGCCGTAAGCGTGCCACTGCACTCCAGTCTGGGCAACAGAGTGAGACTCCAACTCAAAAAAAAAAGAAAAGAAAAGAAATATGTACACTTGAACAAGCATGCCATTCACTTACATAGAATATCAGTAGTCTTTAAATGTGCCAATGAAACAATTACAGATTTCATTCACCACAATCCAAGTTCTCTTTTGGATAAAACTAAGTGCTATAGGGAAACAAGTATGTGAGTTAAAGGGTGTTCTCTGCAGATAAGAATCTAAATAAATACCTGCAACAGAGAAAATACATGGCATGTATAGATGACATGAACAGAATTAATTCAGATACTATGCTAGGGAGACATGAGGAACAGCACTGAAAAAAGTAAAAGGACAAAATACAGAAGGCCATGTGAACAAGGCAGAAAAATGTACAATTAGTGCAACAGAGAGTCAATTTAAGTGCTAAACTCTGCAAAAATAATAATGAAAGCAAGATGGGGACGATTCAGCAAGCAGATGAAGTGAGAAGTAGACACAGCTAAAAAAGAAAAAAAGAGAGAAATATGTTGCACAAAAGAGCTGAACTACAACTAAGGCAGCAAAAATGAAATGAAAGGAAAGAATATCTCAAAAATGTATAAGAATCCTAGAAGAAAATGTAGGAAACATCCTTCTGGACATCGGAGCAGACAACGAATTCATGACCAAGCAAATGCTACAAAAGCTATGATAGACATGTGAAACCTCATCAAACTGAAGAGCTTCTGCACAGCAAAAGAAACCATCAAGAGAGTAAAGAGACAAACCACAAAATGGGAAAAAAAATCTGCAAATTATACATCTGACAAATGCCTAACATTCAGGATCTCTGAGGAACTCAAATGAAGTGAAAGGAAAAAAACAATCCCTTTAAAGTCTTTTTTTTTTTTTTTGAGTTGGAGTCTCACTCTGTCACCCAGACTGGAGTGCAGTGGCTGCTCCCAGCCACCGCAGCCTTAACCTGCTGGGGTCCGGCGATCCTTCCGCCTCAGCCTTCCAAGTAGCTGGAACTACAGGCGCGTGCTACCACACCCAGCTAAGTTTTTGATTTATTGTAGAGATGAGGTCTCGTCAAGTTGCCCAGGTGGGTCTCGAACCCGCGGGCTCAGGCAGTCCACTCACCTCAGCCTCCCAAAGTGCGGGATTACAGGCTGAACCACCAAGCCCGGCTAAAACAACCCCCTTTAAAAAGTGGCCAAAGGACATGAACAGACACTTCTCAAAGGATGACATACAAGCAGCCAACAGACACATGAAAAATGTTCAGCCTCACTAATCATCAAAGAGATGCAAATGAAAACCACATTGAGATACCACCTAACTCTGGTAAGAATGGCCATCATTAATAAGTCAAAAAACAACAGGTGCTGGCGCAACTGAAGAGAAAAGAGAACACTTCTTCAGTGTTGGTGGGAATGCAAACTAGTTCAACCTCTATGGAAAGCAGGATGGCGATTTCTAAAAGAAACTGATCTTTCATATGATCTAACAATCCCTCTCCTGGGAATATACCAGGAGGAACATAAATCCTTAAAAAAGACACCTGCATACCATGTTTATTGCCACACTGTTCACAATAGCAAAAACATGGAACCAATCCTGTTGTCCATTGAAAGTGGAATGGATAAACAAAATCATGGCCTTTGCAGCAACTCAGGTGCAGTTGGAGACCATCATACTAAGTGAACTATCATAGAAACAAAGGACTGTTCTCACTCATAACTGGGCCCTGAACACTAGTCACATTAGCAAAAGGACGGGATCAGTAGTTGCTAGACTCTGCTAGAAGAGGGAGGGAAGGAGGAGGGAAGGAGACATGTGACAACACAATGGATACCTGGTCCATTACTGGGGCGTAAGAACCACTGAGAAGCCCAAACTTCACCAGCATGCAGTTTATTTATAGTAAATCCTACTTGTACTCCACAACTGTATAATAAATAATTTTTAAATGTATATTTTAGCACTTTTTGTCTTTCAAAATATAATTTTTTGTACTGTGTAGCCACTATGTGGTATAATTTTTGTACGATGTAATACAAAAGAAGAAAACTAAAGTCTACCAGTTGATCTCCTACCATCATTCTATTCAGTGTATATTCTCACAGATAATTTAGAGATTACTTAAAATTCATGTATGTATACTTCAAGAAATGACAGCACAAATTTTATATAATGTTCTGTAACCTTTTTTCATTTAAAATATCATGGCCATCTTTCCACATCAATGTATCAGAACTACCTTCCAAACAACTAGCAAAAACAGAAAAGATAGCAAAGAGTCAAAGATGAAGCAAAATTCTCTTGACTAGAAGATTAGAAACTTGAGTGTGCTAAGAAAGAAATAGCTTTCAAAGTGTAAGAAAGAGGTTTCTAATCTCAGAAAGGACATCAGAACAGAAGATATACATTTATTACTCACAAGCGTGAATGATCTACATGCAGAAAGACAAAGATAAATTAACAAACGGTTCAGCCAGGCTTGGCAGCTCATGCCTGTAATCCTAGAACTTTGGGAGGCTGAGGTGGGAAGGCTGCTTGCTCAGGAGTTCAAGACCAACCTGGGCAATGAAGCAACACCTTGTCTCTGCTAAAATGAATTAGCCAGGCATAGTGGTACATGCCAGTAGTCTCAGCTACTCAAGAAGCTGAGGAGGAGGATTCCCTGAGACCAGGAGACGGAGGCTGTGGTGAGTCGTGAACACGGAGTGCCACTGAAGGGTCACTCCAACCTGGATGACATTGTGAGACACTGATGCAAAAAAAAATAATAACAAATAGTTACTGAACACCTACTGTATACCTGGACTACAATAGGAACCAAGAGTTATAGAAAAAAACAAAAGTTTACAGTGAAAAAAGCTGAATAAATTCCAGTGAACAAATAATTAATTGCAAATGGGAAAAGCTCTGCAGAAGATAAAAACAAGGTACTATGAAAGCAAATAATAGAGGGGAACAAACCAGTCTTGGTGGTAAAAAGGATCAGGGAACTTCCTTGAGGAAGTGATGTTTAAGACTGTAAGGGCAGGCCGGGTACAGTGGGTCAAGTCTGTAATCCCAGCACTTTGGGAGGCCAAGGCAAGAGGATTGCTTGAGACCAGGGATTCGAGACCAGCCTGGACAACTTGGTGAGACCTCAACTCCACAATATATAAATAAAAATTAGCCGGGCGTGGTGGCTCACGCCTGTAGTTCCAGCTACTTGGAAGGATGAGGCGAAAGGATTGCCTGAGCCCAGCAGGTCGACACTGCGGTGGCTGTGAGCGTGCCACTGCACTCCAGCCTGGGATACAGAGTGAGACTCCAACTCAAAAAAAAAAAAAAAAAAGAATGTAAGGGCACATGTAATTACCTGGGTGAGATAGGTAGAGTGAGCACTGTAAGAATAGGTAATGGATGGTATGTGTACAGGCCAAAGTCACACAGTGTTTTTACAAAACTGATACAGCACATATTAAGATGGTAAAGAAATTATGAGACAAGGCCAGAGAAAAGGGCAGGATTTTATTTTTTAGAATTGGGATGCCATTGTCACCCAGGCTAGAGTGCAATGGCACTACCACAGCTCACTGCAGCCTTGAACTCCAGGGCTCAAGGGATTCTCCTGCCTCAACTAGCTGGGACTATAGGTGCCTGCCACCATGACTGGCTAATTTTTTTGTTTTTTTTTTTAGTTGGGGTCTCACTCTGTTGCTCAGGCTGGAGTGCAGCAGCATGATCATGGCTCACCACAGTCTTGATCTCCTGGGCTCAAGCAATCCTTCCACCTCAGCCTCCTGAGTAGCTGGGACTACAGGCACATGCCACCACACCTGTCTTATTTTTTTTAATTTCTATAGAAACAAGGTCTCACTGTGTGGCCCAGGCTAGTCTGGAACTCCTGGGCTCAAGCAATCCTCACACCTTGGCCTCCTAAAGTGATGGGATTACAGACATGAGCCACCACACCTGGCCTAATTTTTTTTTTAATTTTTTTATTTTTTGTAGAGACAGGATCTTGCTCTGTTGTTCAACCTAGTTTTGAACTCCTGGCCTCAAGTGATCCTCCTGCCTCAGCCTCCCAAATTACAGGTATAACCCACCACACCAGAACAGAAAGTAGGATTAAAAAAAAAAAAAAAAAAAAAAAAAAGCCGGGCTCGGTGGCTCAGCCTGTAATCTCTCGCCTTTGGGAGGCTGAGGTGAGTGGATTGCCTAAACCCGAGGGTTCGAGACCCGCCTGGGCAACTTGGCGAGACCTCATCTCTACAATAAATAAAAAAACTAGCCGGGTGTGGTAGAGCACGCTTGTAGTTCCAGCTACTTGGAAGGCTAAGGCAGAAGGATCGCCGAAGCCCAGCAGGTTGAGGCTGCGGTGGCCGGGAGCGGCCACTGCACTCCAGTCTGGGTGAAAGAGTGAGACTCCAACTCAAAAAAAAAAAAAAAAGGATTACTGATGATTTTGGAGAGAAACATCTTGGTGTGATAGTTTTGACTGGAAATAGATTTCTGGAAAGGTAGTAGTGAAGAGTTTTGGCTAAATGAGGGTAAAAATCCTAGCTCTGTTACATAACAACTATATGAATTTGGACAAGTTACTTAACCTTTAAATCTGTGTCACCAGTAAATGAGAGATATGATAATAGTATTTGCTTCACAGGGCTGCTTGAGGAGAAAGAATATATGGAAAGCATTTCACGCAGAGCCTGACACACAAAACGTTAACATCTTAGTGTGCCGTGTGTATGTGTGTGAGCATGCCTGAGCATGCACTGGCTGGTAGGAGATAAAAAGCAGACTGGAAGCTCAGAGACTAGAAGCAGAAATGTTAACAGCTGTAATCTCTCAGTTGCATAATTACAGGTGATTTTTATGTTTATTACTTATACTCATCTTTATCTTCCAAGTGTTTAGCAATAATCTTAAACTATTTCAACAACTGAGAAAAAGTTTAATCTAAATAATGTATTTTCTTTTTTCTAAGAGTAAAGATTTCTTTTAGATGCAGAATCCACCTACATTTCGCTGAAAAGCAGACAGAAGAATCCACAGAGGAAAGGAAGGAAAGGTGAACTTTTTTTTTTTTTTTTGAGTTGGAGTCTCACTGTCGCCCAGACTGGAGTGCAGTGGCCGCTCCCGGCCACCGCAGCCTCAACCCGCTGGGCTCCGGCAATCCTTCCACCTCAGCCTTCCAAGTACCCGGAATTACAGGCACGCGCTACCACACCTGGCTAATTTTCTGATTTTATTGTAGAGATGAGGTCTCGCCTGCCCAGGCGGGTCTCAAACCCGCGGGCTCAGGCAATCCACTCACCTCAGACTCCCAAAGGCGCAGGATTACAGGCTGAACCACCGAGCCCGGCAAACTTTTTTTTTTTTTAATCAAGAAAGGGTTTTTTGTTTTGTTTTGTTTTTTGTTTTGAGTTGTTGTCTCACTCTGTCACCCAGACTGGAGTGCAGTGGCCGCTCCCAGCCACCGCAGCCTCAACCTGCTGGGCTCCGGCTGTGTAAAGCATAGTTTCAGGGATAGCAGAAAGTAATGGGTACTGATACATGGTGGTGGAGGTGGTCACTTTGGAGGGCAGACACGTGGGCCTTAGAGAATGAAAACAATAAAGAAAATTCCAAGCTGGGCTCGGTGGCTCAGCCTGTAATCCCATGCCTTTGGGAGGCTGAGGTGAGTGGACTGCCTGAGCCCGCGGGTTCAAGACCCGCCTGGGCAACTTGATGAGACCTCATCTCTACAATAAATCAAAAAAAATCAGCCGGGCGTGGTAGCACATGCCTGTAATTCCGGGTACTTGGAAGGCTGAGGCGGAAGGATCACCGGAGCCCAGCAGGTCGAGGCTGCGGTGTCCGGGAGCGGCCACTGCACTCCAGTCTGGGCGACAGAGTGAGACTCCAATTCAAAAAAAAAAAAAAAAAAAAAGAAAATTCCAGCCTACTCCTGTTTCCCTCTCAGGAGAGAAACCCAACGGAACCCAACTGCGCCTTGTGATCCCATATCCTGTCAAGGGGCCTGACACAGAGTGGACATTCAATAAATGTTTGTCAAATGAATTTCCTTTTAATTTATGGCACAACTATACTTATAACTTAGAAAGTAGTCTGCTACCTAAACCAAGCACAGGATATCTTCAGCCATCTGTGCCACATATTACAGCTTTAAACTAAGTATAATTTTAATAGTTAACAGATATAAGAACAAAATTATTCTGATTATACTTGTTATGGAACCTATGAATGTATATGGCAGCCCAACTTCCCTCCTGTTCTTCAGACTAAATCTACTAAAAACACACATAATCATTCATAATTATATATTCCTTTCTCTCGTTGTCCCAGTAAATAGTTGGGGCAAAATAGTGGGTATAGAAGAAATGGTTTGGAATAAGAAGTCAGAAAATCTGAATTTAAGTCCAGCTCTGCCATGGTTGTGTGCTGTTGGGCAAGCTGGTCACCCAGTAAGCCTTACTTCTCTGTAAAAGAGGAATTAAAGATAGCTCCCCTGTCTCATGGTATCACTGTGTGAGGCCTTGGTGAGAATACATGTGAAAAATGTTCTGCAAACAGCACAAGATACAGCCCAAAATATCCTGGTCTCTGAGGTGCTGCTCCATTTCTCCACTTTCAATAGTGTAACAAAGATCCCCTTTCTCCCCAAACTCTCACCTAATTATCAACCAGCAGCACATACTTGCAAGATGTCTGGATGGAGTTAACTCATAATCTGGGGTGACAAGAAGGCCTTTTCTGCCTATGTGTCATCAGTCTGGACCAGAAGTATCTAGGTTCATTAGAACCATACTCCAAACAGTTGAGTCAGCCATCCCAAACAAGGAGAGATTTCTTTCTAGTAGTCTCTGTAGTAGGGCAGGACATAGGGTAAGGCTTTGGGAGTACAGGCTTCCAAGGCAAAGAATAATGAAATCACAAATCATCGGAGGGGCCCCATCTGACTGATGAACTTAAACATTTTATTCAGAAGTTCCTTTCTTTTCCTCTTTCCTAGCAATCATAGGTATTTTTAAAAACAGCTTCATTTAGGTATAGTTTATACACTATTAAATTCACCTGACTTTTATTCATTTATTAGTAGAATCTTGCAAACATCACCAAAATCCAATTTTAGAAAATTTCCATCACCTCCAAAACTCCCTTAGTGCATATCAATCTCCACTTCAATTCTTTTTTTTTTGAGTTGGAATCTTACTCCGTTGCCCAGGCTGGAGCGCAGTGGCAGACACACAGCCACCCCAGCGTCCATCTGCTGGGCTCAGGCGATCCTTCCGCCTCAGCCTTCCTAATAGCCAGAACTACAGGCACGTGCTACCACGCCCGGCTAATTTTTTATTTATTGTAGAGACGAAGTTTTGCCAAGTTGCCCGAGCTGGTCTTGAACCCACAGGCTCAGGCAATCCACTCACCTCGGCCTCCCAAAGTGCTGGGATTACAGGCTAAGCTACCGAGCCCAGCCTCACTCATTCCAATTCTTAACTTCAAACAGCCACAGATCTACTTTGACTTTATAAATGCGTCTTTTCTGGCATTTCATACATATGGAATCATATAATATGTACTCTTTTGAGTTTGTCTTCTTTTATTAGCATAATGATTTTTAGGTTCATTCATTTTGTAGCATGTGTCAATAATCCATTTCTTTTTATTGTTGAACAGCATTCCATAATATGGGCTGAAGAGTCTTCCCTTATATGGACATTCCACATTTTGCTTATCCATTTGCCAGCTGGTGGACATTTGGACTGTTTTCAGGTTTTGACTATTAGTAATAATGCTATTACAAATATTCACATACGATCTTTGTGTGGACCTTCTTATTTTCCTTGGACAGATACCTAGAAGTAAAATTGCCAGATCATATGATAAGTTTATGTCGAACTTTTTAATAAACTGCCAAGTTGATTTCCAAAGTGACTGTACCACTTTACATCTCCATAGCAATGCACAAGACTTCTCATTTCTACACATCCTCACCAGTATTTTTTAGACTGAGCTTTAGTCTTGACTATAGCCATACACATACAGTGGACATTCATTTTAATTTGCATTTCCCTAATGACTAATGATGTGATGAAATGTCTGCTCGAGTCTTTTTTTTCATCTTTTTAAATGTTTTATTTTTAATGTGTTAAAATACACATAAAATTTACCATTTTAACCATGTTAAGTATGTAACTCAGTGGCATTAAATTCACAATGTTGTGTAACCATCACTATCCATTTCCACAACTTTTTCATAATTCTAAATAAAAATTCGGTATCCATCAAAAAGTAACTACTTGTGTTTCCTACATCCTCCATAACTTCTATTTTACTGTCTCTATGAGTTTAGCCTATTCGTGGAATCTCAAATAAGTGGAATCATACACTTTCTATTGTTCATTTCTAAAAATTGACTTGTCTTCTTAATGAATTATAAGAGTTAATTGTTAGCCGGGTTCGGTGGCTCAGCCTGCAATCCCGCGCCTTTGGGAGGCTGAGGTGAGTGGATTGTCTGAGCCCGCGGGTTCAAGATCCGCCTGGGCAGTGAGACCTCATAAATCAAAAAAATCAGCCAGGCATGGTAGCGCATGCCTGTAATTCCGGCTACTCGGAAGGCTAAGGCGGAAGGATCACCGGAGCCCAGCAGGTCAAGGCTGCGGTGGCCGGGAGCGGCCACGGCACTCCAGTCTGGGCAACAGAGTGAGACTCCAACTCAAAAAAAAAAAAAAAAGAAAGAAAGAAAGAAAAAGAGTTAATTGTGTATTTTTAGATATTTGATTTGCAAATATTTTCCCTCAATCTGTAGTTTTTCTCATTTTCTTAATGATGAGTTTTAAAGTGCAAAAGTTTGGCCAGGCTCAGTGGCTCAGCCTGTAATCCCAGCGCTTTGGGAAGCCAAGGTGAGTGGATTGCCTGAGCCCGCGGGTTTGAGACCTGGCTGGGCAACTTGGCGAGATCTCATCTCCACAATAAATCAAAAATTAGCTGGGCGTGGTAGCGTGTGCCTGTAGTTCCAGCTACTTGGAAAGCTGAGGCGGAGGGATCGCTGGAGCCCAGCAGGTCGAGGCTGCAGTGGTCAGGAGCAGCCACTGCACTCCAGTCTGGGTGACAGAGTGAGACTCCAACGCAAAATAAATAAATAAACAAAATAAAAATAACCCAGGCTTGGTGGCTCAGCCTGTAATCCCGCGCCTTTGGGAGGCTGAGGTGAGTGGATTGCCTGAACCCGTGGGTTCGAGACCCACCTGGGCAGCGAGACCTCATCTCTACAATAAATCAAAAAAATCAGCCAGGCGTGGTAGTGCATGCCTGTAATTCCGGGTACTTAGAAGGCTGAGGCAGAAGGATCGCCAGAGCCCAGCAGGTCAAGGCTGCGGTGGCCGGGAGCGGCCACTGCACTCCAGTCTGGGCGACAGAGTGAGACTCCAACTCAAAAAATAAAAAATAAAAAAAAATAAAGTGCAAAAGTTTTATGTTTAATTAAGCCAGTTTATCAATTTTTTTTATGACTTGTGCCATTGGTGTCATGCCTAAGAGGTCTTTGCCTAATCCAAGTCACAAAGATATACTTTGAAGCATTTTGTGGTTTTAACTCTTACATTTAAGTATATGATGCACTCTGAGCTAATTTTTATGTCTAGTATAAAATAAGGGTCTGAATTCTTTTTTTTTTTGGCATACAGATAGTCATTTTCCCCTACTGAACTGTCTTGGTACCTTTGTTAAAAAATCAATTGATCAGCCGGGCTCGGTGGCTCAGCCTGTAACCCCAGCACTTTGGGAGGCTGAGATGAGTGGATTCCCTGAGCCTGTGGGTTTGAGACCCACCTGGGCAACTTGGCAAGACCTCAACGCTACAATCAGTCAAAAATTAGCCAGGCGTGGTAGCACATGCCCGTAGTTTCAGCTACTTGGAAGGCTGAGGCGGAAGGATCACCGGAGCCCAGCAGGTCGAGGCTGCGGTGGCCGGGAGCGGCCACTGCACTCCAGTCTGGGTGAAAGAGTGAGACTCCAACTCAAAAAAAAAAAAAAAAAACCCCAATTGATCATATACATAAGGATAAATTACTGAACTCTCAATCCAGTTCCTGTGCCTATCTTTACACCAGCATCACACTATCCTGATTATTGTGACTTTATAGTAATTCTTGAAATTCTGTAGCGTTTTCCCTCCAATTTTGATCTTTTTCAAAATTGTATTGGCTGTTTTTGGTACTTTCCAACTCCATACAAATTTTAATATAACTTTTCTATTTCTACAAAAAAGTGTGATGGGATTTTTTAAAAATAAAGATTGTACTGAATCAATTTGGGGAGAATTACCATTTTAACAATATATATATATATATATATATATATATATATATATATATTTTTTTTTTTTTTTTTTTTTTTTTTTGAGTTGGAGTTTCACTCTGTCGCCCAGACTGGAGTACAGTGGCTGCTCCTGGTCACCGCAGCCTCGACCTGCCTCAGTCTTTCAAGTAGCTGGAACTACAGGCACGCGCTACCATGCCTGGCTAGTTTTTTGATTTATTGTAGAGATGAGGTCTCACCAAGTTGCCCAGGCGGGTCTTGAACCTGTGGCCTCAGGCAATCCACTCACCTCAGCCTCCCAAGACCCAGGATTACAGGCTGAGCCACCGAACCCAGCTCAATATTTATATTTTTAATCCCTGAACATGAAATGCTTCTCCATTTATTCAGATCTTTTAAATTTTCTCTCAGCAATATTTCATAGCTTGAAGCATACAAATTCTTATACTTCTCTTGTTAAATTTATTTCTAAGTAATTTATTATTTTGTTACAATTATGAATTTCTTTATTACTTTTTTTTTTTTTTTTTTTTGAGTTGGATGGAGTCTCACTGTTACCCAGGCTGGAGTGCATTGGCACACTCAAGGCCACCGCAGCCTCGACCTGCTGGGCTCAAGTGATACTTCTGCCTCAACCTTGCAAGTAGCTAGAACTACAGGCATGCACCATCACGCCCAGCTAATTTTTTAATTTATTGTAGAGACAAGGTCTCGCGCCAAGTTGCTGAGGCTGTCTCGAACCCCTGAGCTCAAGCAATTCTCTCTCCTCTGCCTTCCAAAGTGCTTGGATTACAGGCGTGAGCCACCATGCCTGACCTTACATTCATTTTTTATTGTTGTTAGTATATAAAAATATAATTATTTGTATACCGACCTGATATCCCGTGACCTTGCTAAACTCAATTAATGGGGATTCCTTATGGAATTATATCATCTATGAAAAAAGATAGTTTTAATCTTTCCTTTTCCATTGGATCTTCTTTTTTTCCCTTCTTGGACTGGCTAGAACCTCTCTTACAATGTTGAAAAATTCTTGGTTAATAATTTTTTTCTTTGAATGATAGTTTTACTGTATGTAAAATCCTTGGTTAATAATATTGTCATTCCACTGCCATCAGGCCTCATTGTCTCTGATGAAAAGTCAGCCATAAATCCTCTTACTGTTTCTTGTACATAATGAATTATTGTTTTCCTGCTGTTTTAAAGATTTTTCTCTTTTCCATGTCTTCCAGCAGTTTAACTCTGATGTATGTTTATCATACTTGGGGTTCATATTCAAGCTTCTCGGATCTGTAGATTAATATTTATCATCAAATTCATAAAATTGGGGGCCATAATTTCTTCTAATATTTTTCTGCCTCTTTCTGTCATTCGTCTTCTGTTATTCTCATTACGTACACACTTGATGTCCCATAGATCTCAGAGGTTCTGTTCATTTTTCTTTAATCTTTTATTCTCTGTGTTCTTCATACTGGATAATTTTTATTGATCTATCTACAAGTTCACCAATTCTTTCTTCTATCACTTCAGCTCTCCTGTTGAGTCCCTCCTACTTTTCATTTTAGTTATTTTACTTTTCAACTTCAGTGCTTCCATTTTTCTTCTTTCCTATAATTTCTGAAGATCTATGTGTTAATTCACTGTCATCATACTTCCTCTTTAAACATGGCTCCCTTTATTTTCCTGAAATAGCTATAATAGCTGCTTTGACATCTTTGTGTACCAGATCCAACACTGAGGATCACTCAGAGACAATTTCCACTGAATGATTTTTTTCATGAGTATGGGTCAGACTTTGTTTCTTTGCATGTCTTTTAATTTTTCTGCTGTGATACTGAACATTTAAAATGCTTTGCACCTCTGGATTCTGACTTTTCCCCCACTAAGGCAGGTGGTAATGGTGGTTTTCTTGCTTTATTTTGTTTACTAACTTTCCCGGACCAAACCTTGAAGCCTAGCTCCTCTGAAATGTATGGTTCCTGATGGTTCAGGTTTTTTCCCCCTTGTTTTTATTTTGAAGGGGTCATCCTCTATCTGCATAGTTTACTGCTCAAAAACTATGTAGTCAAAGGTAGTGCTCAACCACTCCTAGTCCCTTCACTCTCTGCTGATGGATCTGTGGTTAAAAAGAGGAGCATGCACACACTTCTGGCCTTCAAGTCTGTTCCAGTTTTTACTTTTTGCTGGGCTTTCTCCCTTTGGCCAGGGATGTGTGGAAAGCTTGGATTCACACTGGTTTCCATATTCCAATCAACCCAGGTTAAATAAAGAGCCTATCAAGCCCACTGCAGATGTCACATCTCCCAGACCTCCCTTTAAAACTCTGACTAGTCTGTTGATCCAGTGTTTGTCCCAAACAGACCTGTAGCTCCTAGCTAGCAAATCTGTTTGTCCTCCTGTTTCACTTGCCACCAAGATCAACATATTTAACTGACAACACTCCAAATAAGTAAGCTCCCACCTGCAACAATCATAAAGCTGGTTTTCATGCCCTGCCCCACCCTAGTTGAATCACTGCACTTTCAGAGCTAGAAGAAATAGGAGCATGCCCAGGCAGCACCACAAACTCATGTTGTTCTTATCCCAAGTGTGAAGGTTTTCATGAATAAACACTTCTCAATTTGTTGTAAGCCTTCGGTTTTGACAATTTTGTCTGGTTTTATAGTTGCTTTTAGGGGGAGAGAATTTGTTGACTCATGCCAGAGACGAATCTCTTCCCTGGGTATGCTTTTACAAACCTCATAAGTAATAAAATCCTGATCTTCGTGAAGTCAAATAGCCAGTCAAACCTATTTTCCTGGACTTAGACGCAAGTGCCATGGAACCTAAACTGCTTAAATACAACTGAATCCCAAAATACATTTAGGAGGGAAAAGTTCCTTGAGAAAGCAGAGAAATAAACTCACTGATTAAGGATTCAGTTTCAATTCCAGAAAGCAACAATCCAAAAATGTAAATATTAAAGAGTTATTTTTGGTTCCCTCTTCCCAAAAGCCACTATTGGAGTCACACACCTTCCACATTCTGGACCCACCCCAGAGCCAGTTGTGGCTAGGGCAAGAGTACATAGACAACCTCAGACCTTATCACCAGGTAGTTAATCAAATAGATCCTAGGCAAAGAAGTATACTGAGTGTTACAGTTAGCCCTGGTCACTATGGTCAAGCCCACCAGCATGCCTACATTTCTTTTTTTTTTTTTTTTTGAGTTGGAGTTTCACTCTGTTGCCCAGACTGGAATGCAGTGGCACGCTCCCGGCCACCGCAGCCTCAACCTGCTGGGCTCCCGCGATCCTTCCGCCTCAGCCTTTCAAGTAGCTGGAACTACAGGCGCATGCTACCATACCCGGCTAATTTTGATTTATTGTAGAGATGAGGTCTCGCCAAGTTGCCCAGGCAGGTCTTGAACCCGTGGGCTCAGGCAGTCCACTCACCTCAGCCTCCCAAAGCGCAGGATTACAGGCTGAGCCACCGAGAGCCCGGCTGCATGCCTGCATTTCTATCATGTGTTTCTTGCCCACTGGTCCAGGCTTAACTTTTAGGCCATCTTTGCAATGGTCATTACTATTGCAAAAGAAAGAGTTCTGAGTCTTAATGTTTATATCCACAGCCATTAACTGGGTGACTTGAAAGCATCCAAACTTAAAGCATCATCTAATACCTGGATTCTCACTGCATCTGCCAGCTCTCCAACCTCTCCCATCGCAGGCATAGCAAGTAAGTCCTAATCAAGTCATGCCCCTGAATTTTTCCTGCCTGTTCATTATCCCTCAAATACCAGACTCCATGGTCAATTTCCACAATCTCCTTCCTGTTTGTTCCCTGACTGAGCTATCGAGTCAGACACTTTATCTACTTTATTAATATTCTCCTTAGAATGCTCCTGTAGCTTCTACTGAATAGTCAATGGACCAGAGCCCCTGACAGGACAAATGGACACCTGATCCAATCTGGGTTTATCTTCTTTCTTGAGTGTTTAAAATTGGAACACAAATACTTTAGTCTGTGTTGAATGAACATAGGTGCTAGAAAGATATGACAAGCTAGGGGCATACATTTTCCATCATGGACACAGAAGCAAAGATTATCAATCTAAAGAAGAAAAATATGAACTACAGGTACCACAAAAACATAGATGAGACGTCATATAGCCACAGAGAGATTGGAAAGAAATCTTGGTCTTGGCTGTTCTCGAAATACAAGTGCATGCTCTGCCCTTGGGCCCTAAGAGAAACCCAGTACTTTCTAACCATGTCCCTATTTTAAACTAGCTTGAGAGAGTTTTGTTCCTTGCCATTAAACTACTCTAGAAATCAAGACAAAGTGAAAGACAGTGACTCTCAATTTCACAATTAATACTATGTTTATGAAAATGATGTTTAGGGCTCGGTTTTTTACTGCATTTTAGTTATGTTGACTGACTCCTGGATAACTGAAATGCTAAATGATCCAAACACCAAGTAAATCAACAAAAGTACCAGCACAAATCATTACATGAAGGATTTATTTCCTTCTCAATTACAGATATCTACTCCATTCAACATAAGAAAAATCAATTCCTAGAAGAATCATTTGGCATTAAGAGTCATATAGCAAATAATTATCAACAGGACTGATCACATAATAAGTAGTAATCCTACCAACAGTATCAGAGCTATTATAAATATCTGTGCATATACAGTGAACATACACACACACCCAGTGGTGAGATTTTGCTTTAAGTCACAGAAGAAACATCCCTTTCTATTTCACACTTAGCACCAAAAGTTTATTGCACTGAGTCTCCTTCTCCTCTTCCTCCTTCCCAACCCATTAGACCCATGACCCAACAATCATCCAACTTGTGAGTAACTGATGTTCAATTAATTCCTACCTGCGATTAAGGGCTACTTACACGTAACTTGTAAAGTGACTATTAATAAAATTCAATGTTTATAAACTAAAACTAACAAGAGACTCTACAGTCTAAGCCTGTCTGCCACAAAATGGATGGTAAAGCTGCAAAGATCCTTCTCCAAGTGCACACATAAAATCAGATGAAAATCTTACAGTTCTGGAAAATTCCTTTGGCTCTGCTGTGAAAATTAGTGGTGGTTTTCGATTGCTGCTATTCTTGCTTTATAATCTTCAATTCTGGCTCATTCAGCATTATCATTTTCTTTTCCCTTTTTTTTTTTTTTTTTTTTTTTGAGTTAGAGTCTTACTCTGTCGCCCAGACTGGAGTGCAGTGGCTGCTCCCGGCCACTGCAGCCTCGACCTGCTGGGCTCCAGTGATCCCCAGGCGGGTCTCGAACCCGCGGGCTCAGGCAATCCATTCACCTCAGCCTCCCAAAGGTGCAGGACTACAGATTGAGCCACCGAGCCCGGCTCAGCATTATCATTTTCAAATTAGTTTGATACACTAGTATGTTGTGTATAATGATAGTATCGCATTAACAGTATCCTTATTTTCTAGTAATTAGATTTGACATGTCATGTTTCAAATATGAAAAATACCTTAATTGCTAAAGCACATATGTCAACCTTACTACAAATTTATTTGTATACGATAGTCTATTCCCAAACAATTATTTTCAACTGAAAAGCAGGAACAAGCAAGTTAAGTATGTAATGGGGTCTTTAAGTGCCTAAGTCAGTCGAGGTTATTAAAAAAAAAAAAAAAAAAAAAAAGGTTGAGAAGCAAGCTGCTCTATCCTACCAGGTCACACTGGTTCCAGCCCAGCTATCTTCTCCAAACCATTCCTCCTCTTAACTACTTCAGGGAACATCAAAAATTTCCCCTACCCCTTTGCACTTTCACAGTCCTATAAATTCTATCCACCACTTCCTGGAATCGCACCCCCTTAACTGACCTCCTCTCTTCACCACTTTTTTTTGACAGGGTTTTGTTCTGTCACTCAGGCTGAAGTGAAGTGGCATAATTATAGCTCACTGCAGCCTTGATCAAACTCCTGGGCTCAAGCAACTCTCCTACCTCAGCCTCCTGAGTAGATAGGTCTACAGGCCCACACCACCATGTTGGCTGGCTGGCTGGCTTATTTATTCATTAATTCATTCATTTTTTAGAGACTGGGTCTCCCTATGCTGCCCAGACTTGTCTTGAACTCCTGGTCTCAAGCAACCCTCTCACCTTGGCCTCCCAAAGTGCCAGGATTACAGGTGTGAGCCACCACATCCAGCCTTCACCACTGTCTTAAAAAATTCCTTGTCAAAGAAAATCACTGTATCCCATTTTCATTTTTCTAAGAAAACACATGTTAGACATCATTCCTAAAAGTTCCCTTCTTGGGCTACCCCTTCAAGTCCCCTCCCACTGTGGGGGTTTTTCTGTCCTCTCAATAAATACTGCTTTCGAAAACAAACAAACAACAAAAAAAACACAAAAACTCCTAAGGAATAGAACTATAGACCCAAGGAGTCATTAATGTCTCTTTCTGAAATATTTCTGGAAGCAGATTTAATCTCCTAGATATAAGAGCATATTATTCTTGCCCCTACTCCCCAAACTCAGATCCCTTGCATTAAAAGTCTCCCCTAGCCGGGCTCGGTGGCTCAGCCTGTAATCCCGCGCCTTTGGGAGGCTGAGGTGAGTGGATTGCCTGAGCCCGTGGGTTCGAGACCAACCTGGGCAGCGAGACCTCATCTCTACGATAAATCAAAAAATCAGCCGGGCATGGCAGCGCATGCCTGTAATTCCGGCTACTCGGAAGGCTGAGGCGGAAGGATGGCCGGAGCCCAGCAGGTCGAGGCGGCGGTGGCCGGGAGCGGCCACTGCACTCCAGTCTGGGTGACAGAGTGAGACTCCAACTCAAAAAAAAAAAAAAGTCTCCCCTATTACTTTTACGTTCTGTCCCCATTATCCCTTGCCCCCAATATTAAAAGAAAAGTGACTACTGAATATCCACTGAATAAAGCCAAGATTTTGAAGTTTGAAACACGGAAGGGAGACACCAAAATGGATTCTTGTGTGACTTTTATGTTTTTCTGTTTGTTTTTGTTTTTGCTTTTTGAGTCAAGGGTCTCACTCTGTTGCCAAGGCTGGAGTGCACTGGCACCATCAGGGCTCACCACAGCTTTGACCTCCTGGGTTCAGACAATCCTTCTACCGCAGCCTCTTGAGTAGCTGGAACTATAGGCATGTGCCGCCATGCCTGGCTAATTTTTTTTAATTTTTTATAGAGACAGGGTCTCGCTATGTTGCCCAGGCCGGCCTCAAACTCCTGGGCTCAAGTGATCCTCCTGTCTCAGCCTCTCTAGTAAGCTGGGACTACTAGCCCCATGTTTGTTTTTTTTTTAGCTTTCATACGTGCTCTTAAAATGACAGAATGTATAACTCCTTTCTCTCAGATTTTGAAGACTAGCTGTGTTACTTTTCAGGAAATCGTGTTTTTCTGTTCTAACTATGAGTTTTGCAAGCATTGATTTCTTTTGTTTATCTACGGCCTAGCTCATCTCTCTTCTGTTAGGGCCTGTTGCCACCTAGTGGACTAAATGGACATACCCACCAATGCATTAACACAGGTTCTCAGCTCTGTGCCTCTAGAACAGACCATTAGATGGAGACTTCAAAACTGAAGGAAGAGGAGAGCACCCATACATATCTAGAAAGCCAGTTAGTTGTTTTATGACTCCACAAAAAAACCAATACAGAGTCACGCAAATAAAGGGGCTGTGCCAAAAATTATAATCTTTTAAAAAAAATAAAAACCTGGCTGGGCTCATGCCTGTAATCTCAGCACTTTGGGAGACCGAGGTAAGAGAACTGCCTGAGCTCAGGAGTTTGAGACCAGCCTGGGTGACATGGTGAGACCTTGTCTCTACAATGAATGAATGGATGAATAAATGAATGAGTGAATGAATGAATGAATAAATAGCTGGGTATGGTGGCACATGCCTGTAGTCCCAGCTACTTGGAAAGCTAAGGGAGAAGGACTGCCTGAGCCCAGCAGGTCAAGGTTGCAGTGGCCATGATCATGCCATTGCACTCCAGTCTGGGTGACAGAGTGAGACTTCGACTCGTAATTAATTTTGGAAGTAGTATAGCACTAGGTTAAAACATAGGCTTTGGCTCTTCTGAATCACAAAAGCTATAACAAAATATTACCAAGTTTGGCCAGGTGCAGAGGCTCACACCTATAATCCCAGCATTTTAGAAGGCCAAGGCAGGAGGATTGCTTGAGCCCAGGAGTTTGAGACCAACCTGGTTATCAAAATGAGACTCCAACTCAGAAAAAAAAAAGAAAATTATAATCCACCATGACCACCATGAGGTTTATTCTAAGATTATAAGATTAGTTCAACTTTCAAAATTCAATCAGTTTAATTCACCATATAAAGTCTATATATCTAGACACAGACATATATTTAAAATTTTTGACACTGTTCATGATAAAAACTCTTAGCAAACTAAGAATAGAAGGGAACTTTCTCAAGCTGATTAAGGGCACCTATAAAAACCGTAAAACTTCTTTTTTTTTTTTTTTTTTTTTTTTTTGAGTTGGAGTCTCACTCTGTCACCCAGACTGGAGTGCAGTGGCCACTCCCGGCCACCACAGCCTCAACCTGCTGGGCTCTGGCGATCCTTCCGCCTCAGCCTTCCAAGTAGCTGGAACTACAGGCATGCGCTACCACGCCCAGTTGATTTTTTTATTTATTGTAGAGATGAGGTCCCGCCAAGTTGCCAAGGCGGGTCTTGAACCCGCAGGCTCAGACAAGCCACTCACCTCAGCCTCCCAAAGTGCTGGGATTACAGGCTGAGCCACCGAGCCCGGCAACTTCTTGTTTTCAAAAACTACAAAGCTATAGTAATCAAAATGGTGTGGTACTGTCATAATGACAGCCATGTAAACCAATGGAATAAAACAGGGAGCCCAGTAATAAACTCTCACATATACGGTCAAACAATTTTTGACAAAGTTGCTAGGGAAAGAACAGTCTTTTCAACACACGGTGCTGGGAAAACAATTTCTACATGCAAAAAAAAAAATGGCCGGGCTCAGTGGCTCAGCCTGTAATCCTGTGCTTTGGGAGGCTGAGGTTCAATGGATTGCCTGAGCCTGCAGGTTCAAGACCTGCCTGGGCAATTTGGCGAGACCTCAACTCTACAATAAATCAAAAAATTAGCCGGGCATGGTAGCGCACACCTGTAGTTCCAGCTACTTGGAAGGCTGAGGCGGAAGGATCGCCGGAGCCCAGCAGGTCGAGGCTGCGGTGGCCGGGAGTGGCCACTGCACTCTAGTATGGGCGACAGAGTGAGACTCCAACTCAAAAAAAAGAAAAAAAGAAAAGATGCTCAACATCACTAATCATTAGGAAAATGCAAATTGCAACCAAAATGAGATATGATCTAGCAACCATTAGGAAGGCTACTATCAAAAATGCCGAAAATAACAAGTGTTGGCAAGGATGTAATTGGAACCCTAGTGCACTATTGATGGGAATGTAAAACAATATAGTAGCAGTGGGAAACAATATGGTGATTCCTCAAAAATTAAAGGCAGAGTTACCAAAGGGTAATTCTGGTATATATTCCAAACAATTGAAAGTAGGGACTTAAAGAAATACACCCACGTATACCATATAACCATGTTCATAGCAATATTATTCAAAATAGCCAGAAAGTAAAAGCAACCCAAGTGTCCATCAGTGAGTGAATCGTTAAAAGAAAATGTGGCATATACATACAATGGAATATTATTCAGCCTTAAAACTGAAAGAAATTCAACCGGGCATGGTGGCTCACGCCTATAATACCAATACTTTGGGAAGCCAAGGTGAGAGGACTGCCTGAGCCCACGGGTTCGAGACCAGCCTGGGACAACTTGGCAAGACCTCATCGCTACAATAAATCAAAAATTAGCCGGGCATGGTCGCACATGCCTGTAACTACTTGGAAGGCTGAGGCGGAAGGAGCACCTGAAGGCCCAGCAGCTGAGCTGCCTGCGGGGGCATGAGCGTGCCACTGCACTCCAGCCTGGGCAACAGAGTGAGACTCCAAGTCAAAACAAAACAAAACAAAACAGAAGGAAATTCTAACATCATACAACATAAACCTTAAGCACATTACACTAAGTGAAACAAGCGATTCACAAAAAGATTAAACTGTGTAATTCCACTTATATGAGGTACCCAGATTAGTCAAATTCAGAGACAGAAAGAAGAGTGGTGGTTGCAAGGGGCTGGAAGAATGAGTAGCCATTTTTAATGGATATACAGCTTTCATTTTGCAATACAAAGAGTTCTGTGGATGAATGGTGAAAGCTATACAACCAATGTGACTGTACTTAATGTCACTAATTTGTACACTTAAAAATAGTTAAGATGATACGTTATGTCATGAATTTTACTACAATTTTAAAAAACAAAAGTAAAAAAGTGAACCCTATAAACCAGGCAAGAATGTCATTCTCACCATTTCCATCTACAATTGTACTGGAAAGCTTAGCCAGTGCAGTAAGGTAAGAAAAATAAACAAGTCATAAGCATCAAAAAGGAAGAATTAAAACTGTTTTTATTTACAAATGTACAGATAAAAATTCCCAAGAAATTTATTTTTTAAAGTTACTAGTAGTAAACAAATTTAACAATTTAACAGGATAGAAACTCAATATACAAAAATCAATTGCATTTCTATATAGCAACTAACAATTGAAAAATAAGCCTTAAAAACAATATTTTACTGTTGCAGTAAAAAACAAAATACTTAGGAATAAGTTTAAAAAAAGATATATAAAATGTCAACACTAAACTTTAAAAAACATTAATGAGAAAAAAAAAGATGACCCTAGATAAATGGAAACAGTTCGGTGAGGTGGCCCACGCCTGTAATCCCAGCACTTCAGGAAGCTGAGGCAGGAGAATTGCTTGAGCCCAGTTCAAGACCAGTCTGAGCAACACAGCGAGACCTCCTCTCCACAAAAAACATCAAAAGAATTAGCTGGGTACGGTGGCATGCACCTGTAGTCCCAGCTACTGAGGCAGAAGGATCACTTGAGCCCACGAGATTGAGGCTACAAGTGAGCTGTGATTGTGCCACTGCACTCCAGCCTGGGCAGCAAAGTGAGACCCCAAATCAAAAAAATAAGTAGAAAGATACATTAATGCATGGATCAGAAGACTCAATATTGTTAAGATGACAATTCTTCCCAAATTGATAAAATCAATGCAATTCAATCAAAATCTTAATAGGCTTTTTTTTTTCTTTAAGGAAAAAAGAAAGAAAAAGGCAGGCTCGGTAGCCCATGCTTATAATCCCAGCACTCTGAGAGGCCAAGATAAGAGGACTGCTTGAGTCCAAGGATTTGAGATCAGCCTGGGCAACTTGGCAAGACCTCATCTCTACTATAAATAAAAAAATTAATGGGGCATGGTGGTACCTGTAGTCCCAGCTACTTGGGAGACAAAGGCAGAAAAATCACCTGAGCCCAGCTAGTAGAGGCTGCAGTAGCCATGATGATGCCACTGCACTCGAGCCTGAGCAACAGAGTGAGACTTTGACTAGAAAAAAAAAAATATGTGGAAATTTTAAAGTATACAAAAAACTAGAATAGTCAAATAGCCAAAACAACTTTGAAAATGGAGTTGGAGGACTAACATGATCTGATTTTAAGATTGTTAAAAAGCCATAGTAGGCTGGGTGTGGTGGTTCAAGTCTATAATCCCAGCACTTTGGGAGGCTGAGGCGAGAGGATTGCCTGAGCCCACGGGTTTGAGACCAGCCTGGGCAACTTGGTGAGACTTCATCTCTACAATAAATAAAAAAATTAGCTGGGTGTGATAGTGTATGCCTGTAGTTCTGGCTACTTGGAAGGCTGAGGCAGAAGGATTGCCTAAGCTTAGGAGGTCAACACTGGGGTGGCCGTGAGCTTGTATACCACTGCACTCCAGCCTGGGCGACGGAGTGAAAGCCAACTGGGGAAAAAAAAAAAAAAAAGCCATAGTAATAAAGATATCATGATATTTGTGAAAAAATAAAAAGATTAATGGAAGAGAATATAGAGGCTATAAATAGACTCACACAAATATTTTTCCATAAGAGTACAAAAATACTCAATAAGGAAAGTTGTTTCAACAAATGGTGCTGAAACAAATGAATATTCATATTTAAAAAGACTTTGATTCCTGCCTCATAACATAAAAAAATTAATTTGAAAGATTATACACATAAATGTAAAAGCTAAAATCATAAAATTTCTAGTAGAAAACAGATTATCTTTGCAGCCTCAGGTTAGGCCAAGATTCTAGGGAAGACACAGAAAGCATTAATCATAAAAGAAAAAAATTAATGAACTGGACTTCATAAAAACTTAAAAGTTCTGCTCGTTACAAAACATTGTTACAAAGTAAAAAGGAAAGCCACAGACTAAGGGGAAGCATTCACAACACATACCAAAACACATATATCTGATGGACTTATATCTAGAAGAAAAAACACCTACAACTCAATAACTGAACAAAACACAAAATTTTTTTAATCATGAAAAGACTGGAACACGTTTTAAAAGATGATACATGAATGGCCAATAAATACATGAAAAAGTGACTGACATTATTAGTCAACAGGAAATGCAAGTTAAAACCACAACAATCCCATTACAATGCACACTAAAATGACTAAAAGTTAAGATTGACAATACCAAATTCTTGCAATGATGTAGAACTGCAAGCAACTCATATACTACTGTAATTATAAAATGTTTGAACATTTTGGAAACCTGTTCAGTAATTTCATTAAAAGTTTAACATATATCTACCACATGACCCAACAATTCCTGGATATATGTCTAAGCAAAATAAAAACATATATCCACAAAAACCTCATACAAGAAATTTTATAGTGCTTTATTCATAACAGCCAAAAGCTAAAAAAGCCCAGATATCATAAACAAACTATAATACAGTCAATGAAATACTACTCAGTAATAAAAATGAATAAACTACTAACATCTGCAGCAACTTGGAAGAGTCTCAAACACTATGCTGAAAAAGTACAAAAGAGCACATCTGTGATTCTATGCACATGACATTTTTTTTTTTTTGAGTTGGAGTCTCACTCTGTCACCCAGACTGGAGTGCAATGGCCGCTCCCAGCCACCGCAGCCTCGACCTGCTGGGCTCTGGCGATCCTTCCGCCTCAGCCTTCCAAGTAGCTGGAACTACAGGCGCGCGCTACCACGCCCAGCTAATTTTTGATTTATTGTAGAGATGAGGTCTCGCCAAGTTCCCCAGGCGGGTCTCGAACCCACGGGCTCAGGCAATCCACTCACTTCAGCTTCCCAAAGTGCTGGGATTACAGGCTAAGCCACCAACCCCGGCTGCACATGACATTTTAAAACAGGCAAAATGAATCTATCATAACAGAAATCAAGTTATTGCTTCTTAGAATAGAGTAGTAAAATCAACTGGGAAAAAGAGAAATTTTTGAAGTAATGGAAATGTTCTGTATCTTGAAGGAATGTGGACTACAAGAGCACATGCATTTGTTGAAACTGAACTTTACACTTCAGATGTGTACATTTCATTGTATATAAATCACACCTCAATTTTAAAAAGAGAAAAAGGACATGTGTTTTGGGATCACATAGAGATCAGCTCTGCCACTTACCAGCTGTGTGACCTTGGCCAAGTGTTAAACTGTCAGTTTCTTCATCTGTAAAATGGGAAAATAAGAGTTGAGAATAACCTCATAGAGCTGCCAAGAAAAGTAAATGAGAAAAATGCCTTTAAGCTGTTAGCATACAGTAAATGCTCATTAAATATTAACAAATAATAATTAGACATCTTTGATCCTGTAGTTCAGCAAAATAGAAACATGCAGGAATAACTAGAGTAGCTGACTGCTGGGCAATTCACATATTATCACACTTATTTTTTAAAACAACATTAAGAGGGGTTATTATTGTTTTATGGATGAAGAAACTGAATTTCACAGGCTGCCTAGGACCACTTAGCAAGGAAGTGGCAAAGCCAGGATGCAAACCTTTACTTACATTTTTGCCACTGAAACATGCAGTTCATCAGGGTTGCTTTCAGCAACTATCCCTGCAACTATCAGAACAGCCCAATTCACATGAGAAGCTCCCAAAAGCTCCTTTCATTCTCAATAGTACTGGCTCAAGCCTCCTGACACTAAAAAGGGGGCATATTCTGACAGGTGTACTAGTAAATGAAAGTAGGACTGCAAGTAGAAGCCTGAAAATTCTGCTCTAGGCTTTTACTCTATTCTTGGGCTTCAGGATGGTTCCTGCGACTTGAGGACACTGATTCCATCTTCTTTAGAACAATTCTAAAATAAGAAAAAGCCAAATGTAAAATTTACACCCTAAGTGGGAAGCAAGAGCCCAAATGGCTCAATTTGGTGGAACAGCCTTGAACATTTGGCAACTGAAATGAGAACCAGAGATTTTAAATATATATATATAGTCTTAATGCAATATCCTTCTAAAAAATTAAAACAAAGCCAGGCTCGGTGGCTCAGCCTGTAATCCCACGCCTTGGGAGGCTGAGGTGAGTGAATTGCCTGAGTCCGCGGGTTCGAACCCACCTGGGGAACTTGGTGAGCCCCATCTCTACAACAAATCAAAAAAACAGCCCGGTGTGGTAGCACGCGCCTGTAGTTCCAGCTACTCGGAAGGCTGAGGCAGAAAGATCCCCGGAGCCCTGCAAGTCGAGGTTGCAGTGGCCGGGAGCGGCCACTGCACTCTAATCTGGGCGACAGTGAGACTCTAACTCAAAAAAAAAACCAAAAAATAAAACAAAGATCATTAAAGTACCCTGTAATCCCATTTTCCCAAAGATGCCACTGCTAACAGTTATCATCTTCCACAGTAAGAGTTAGCAGTGAGCTGGGCTTGGTGGCTCAGCCTGTAATTCCGCGCTTTGGAAGGCTGAGGTGAGTGGACTGCCTGAGCCCGTGGGTTTGAGACCCGCTTGGGCAACTTGGCGAGACCTCATCTCTACAATAAATCAAAAAAGTAGCTGGGGATGGTAGGCGGGCCTGTAGTTCCAGCTACTTTGGAAGGCTAGGCGGGAAGGGTCGCTGGAGCCAGCAGGTCAGGCTGGGTGGCCAGGAGCAGCCACGCACCCAGTCTGGGTGACAGAGTGAGACTCCAACTCAAAAAAAAAAAAAAAAAAAAAAAAAAAGAGTTAGCAGCGTATCATCTTCCACACTAACAGTCTGTCTTCCCTTTAACCAGTCTATCTGTTAACAGTTAAGAATACTAGGCCAGGCTCAGTGGCTCAGCCTGTAATCCCAGCACACTAGGAGGTTGAGGAAAGTGGATTGCCTGAGCCCGCAGGTTCGAGATCAGCCTGGGCAACTTGATGAGACCGCATCTCTACAATAAATAAAAAATTAGCCGGGCATGGTAGCATGCGCCTGTAGTTCTGGCTACTTGGAAGGCTGAGGAAAAAGGATCACTGGAGTCCAGCAGGTAAAGGCTGAGGTGGCTGTGAGTGTGCCACTGCACTCCAGCCTGGGCAACAAGTGAGACTCCAACTCATAAAAAAAAAAACAGAGTTAAGAATACTTAGGCTAGACACTGTGGCTGAAGCCTGTAATCCCAGCACTTTGGGAGGTTGAGGCGAGAGGACTGTCTGAGTTCAGGGTTTGAGACCAGTCTGGGCAACTCGGTGAGACTTTGTCTCTACAGTAAATCAAAATATTAGGCACTTGGAAGGCTGAGGCAGAAAAATCACCTGAGCCTAGCAGGTCAAGGCTGTGGTCGCCGTGAGCGTGCCACTATACTCCAGCCTGGGTGACAGAGAGGCTCACACTCAAAAAAAAGAATACCTAGCCAGGCTCGGTGGCTCAGCCTGTAATCCCGTGCTTTGGGAGGCTGAGGTGAGTGGATTGCCTGAGCCTGTGGGTTCGGGGACCCGCCTGGGCAACTTGGTGAAACCTCATCTCTACAAAAAATCAAAAATTAGCCTGGCGTGGTAGCGAACACCTGTTTTCCAGCTATTTGGAAGGCTGAGGGGGAAAGGGATCCCCGGGGGCCCAGCAGGTCGAGGCTGCGGGGGCCGGGAGGGGCCACTGCACTCCAGTCGGGGGACAGAGTGAGACTCCAACAAATAGCATTTCTGGCTTTCTTGATAAATTGGAAGATCTAACAATGAGCTTGGATTTCTTTTTTTTTTTTTGAGTTGGAGTCTCACTCTGTCACCCAGACTGGAGTGCAATGGCTGCTCCCGGCCACCGCAACCTCGACCTGCTGGGCTCCGGCGATCCTTCCGCCTCAGCCTTCCAAGTGGCTGGAACTACAGGCGCGTGCTACCACGCACGGCTAATTTTTGATTTACTGTAGAGATGAGGTCTCGTCAAGTTGCCCAGGCGGTCGCGAACCCGCAGACTCAGGCAATCCACTCACCTCAGCCTCCCAAAGTGATGGGATTACAGGCTGAGCCACCGTGCCCAGTCTCCAATTTTTTTAACATTCAAACAACATGAGTTTAAAGAAATCCAAATTTTTATAAAACTCTTGAGGGTTAAAAATGTTTATAAGTAAAATGTTTTTATTTATACACACTGCAAGTCAAACAAAATACATCTTTAGGTCACACTACACTTAGCACATAGAATTCTGCGCTAACAGATGAAAAGATTTACCACTATATTTTCACTCAAAATCTTATTCTGCAGTTTAGCTTTTCCTTGCTTACCAACAAAGCATGTTCAATTTTGGTTCACAGTGACTGTCAGCTCCCTTCAAAAGTAAGGCTTATCTTCTCTTTCAGATTCACATCCACAAAAATACTGGATCGAAAAAACAAAATAATTTCAGCTAAGAATGATTTTGATTGACCAAAGAGTACCCAGAAAAGGCCTCATTTGGAACTGAGTTGCTATATTCTCAGCATATGTAGAGTACCACAAGATTTTTAGAGAAAATACTAATTTGCAAAACTATGCATAACTTTTAAGAGGGTGGCTTTAATTTAGGGTGTCCTTCTACTATGGACATGTTTGCCTAACAGCAAATTTTCTCTTTAGTGGGACATCAAAAAAGGAAGAGAATTCCCATGCACTTCCTTGTTGTCATGTATTAAATTTCAGCAGCCACTTTTGGGCTTTTTTGAAAAATGAAATAAAACAAGGTTTATACAAATCTTTGTCTGATTTCAAAATGCTACTGCTCCCATGGAAAAAACAATTGCAGCAACCTATATAGACCCAAGAGTTTCTTCTCAGTCCCTCTTAGTCATCCATTACAAATCCTCAAACTTCAAGCATTCCCTTCACCCACCAGAGATAATGGCCGACATCCATGACTATCCAAGGATCCACCAGCTTCCTTTAAATGCAACTATCTTTTCATCAATTGTAAACAAGGGCTAAACTCTTGGCTCCATAGGGAGTCCCTACCAAGCCAGCATAAACTCTGAAATAGGGGCAGAGGTCAAGGAGATGAGAGTTCAGCCTACACTCTGGCTCTCATACCACCCCCACACTGATCAAAAGAATCCTTATCAGAAGGAAACTAACTCAGCAAAGGCCACATTCAGGAGACTTGATCTAGTAGTGATCTAGAAGATTCAGCTGAAGTTTAGGAAGCAGACTCTTGGAACTTATGAATGTGAAATACCTAAATCACTAAACAAAATGCTGTGGAGGGAAATGGAGATAAAACAGGAAAATAAGGGAGATTTGTGAATTTATCTTTATTTTCTTCAGGAAATAACCTGTCTGATAAATACTAGAACAATCCTGAACCTGAGTCACAGAAAAAAATCTCTGGGAACCTATTTCATAGTAAAGTAGTCTATGTAGTATTCAAAACCATCCTAATATATACAAAAGAGACCCAAATAGGCTGGGCACCATGGCTCGCACACATAACTCCAGCACTCTGGAAGGTTGAAGAGGGAGGATCACTTAGAGCTGGAGTTCAAGACAAGCCTTGGCAACATAGTAAGACCACCCCTCCATCTCTAGAAAAGAAAAACAAACTAGCCGAGCAAGTTACTGTGTGCCTGTAGTCCCAGCTACTTGGAAGAGTGAGGTAAAAGTATCGCTTGTGCCCAAGAGTTAGAGGCTGCAGTGAACTATAATCATGCTGCTGCACTCCAGCCCAGGTGACAGAGTGAAACTCCATGTTTAAAAAAAAAAAAAAAATGGTTCGAGACCAGCCTGGGCAACTTGGTGAGACCTCGTCTCTACAATAAATTTTTTAACAAGTAGCCGGGCTTGATGGCTCAGCCTGTAATCCCGCACCTTTGGAGGCTGAGGTGAGTGGATTGCCTGAACCGCGGGGTCGAGACCCGCCTGGGCAGGGAGACCTCATCTCTACAATAAATCAAAAAATCAGTAGGGCATGGTAGCGCACGCCTGTAATTCCGGCTACTTGGAAGGTTGAGGCAGAAGGATCGCTGGAGCCCAGCAGGTCGAGGCTGCGGTGGCCAGGAGCGGCCACTGCACTCCAGTCTGGGTGACGGAGTGAGACTCCAACTCAAAAAAAAAAAAAAAAAAAGTAACCAGGCGTGGTAACGCATGCCTACAGTTCCAGCTATTTGTAGCGCATGCCTATAGTTCGGCTACTTGGAAAGCTGAGGCAGAAAGATCACCTGAGCCCAGCAGGTCAAGGCTGCAGTAGCCATGAATGTGCCACTGCACTCCAGCCTGGACAAAAAGAGTGAGACTCCGACTCAAAAAAAAAAAAAAAAAAAGAGCCGGGCTCGGTGGCTCAGCCTGTAATCCCGCGCCTTTGGGAGGCTGAGGTGAGTGGATTGCCTGAGCCCACAGGTTCGAGACCCGCCTGGGCAGCAAGACCTCATCTCTACAATAAATCAAAAAATCAGCCGGGCCTGGCAGCGCACGCCTGTAATTCCGGCTACTCGGAAGGCTGAGGCGGAAGGATCGCGGAGCCCAGCAGGCAAGGCTACGGTGGCCGGGAGCGACCACTGCACTCCAGTCTGGGCGACAGAGTGAGACTCCAACTCAAAAAAATAAATAAATAAAAATAAAAATAAAAATAAAATTTTTTAAAGCCCCAAATGACACTTTGAAAGTAGTCTTGGCCGGGCTCAGTGGCTCAGCCTGTAATCCCAGCACTTTGGGAGGCTGAGGTAAATGGACTGCCTGAGCCCACAGGTTCGAGACCCACCCGGGCAACTTGGCGAGTCCTCTTTTCTACAATAAATAAAAAAAAAATTAGCCAGGCATGGTAGCGCCCGCCTATAGTTCTGGCTACTTGGAAGGCTTAGGCAGAAGGATCACTGGAGCTTAGCAGGTTGAGGCTGCAGTGGCCGGGAGCATGCCACTGCACTCCAGTCTGGGCGACGAAGTGAGACTCCAACTCAAAAAAAAAAAGAAAGAAAGTAGTCTTTATTCTTTCATACATAAAAGGTCCCACTATATACGTTATAAATCATTATACTTCCTTAAAGTCTTCCACCATTAGCACTTAAGACTTGTCACAATCAAGAACACTGGAGAGAGAAGATTATTTAAAATAGGGGTTCTGAAGTCTCAGATACTTCACTGTATACTTTGAAGTGAGTCATTTAACCCCTTCAGGCTTCCTCATTCTCATCTGTAAGATATGAATAGTATCTTATTAAAGGTTTTATAAATGCTTCACATGAAAAAAATGCATGTGAAGCACTTAGTGTGTAATAAATATTAGCTGTTACTACTATGTGGTAAAAGCCACATCAAGTCTTAAAATCAGATAATTTGTTTGATATACCCTTCTCACACTTACAGAATATAATATGCAAAGTGCCTGACACATAAGGAATACCCATTAAATGATAATTTTCTGTTCTTCCTTGATCCCTAACATTCAGCCATAAGTTCACTCTCTACATACAACACTTGGGCTTATATAAATTATCTTCTGAGAACAAAAACTGTGGCATTTATCTTGACAACTAGGAATGGTCCCATTAGGACATGGGACAGAACACTGGAATTTTGGATAAAACCTATGAGTACTATACCTGAGATGTACATTTCCATTTTGTAGCTAGAAGAATAGACAAAAAGTCTCCTTGGGATCCCAAGATACATGACAGCAAATGTAGAGAAAATTAGTGGAGTCAAGCTCTCTTTATTTATTTATTTTTATAGAGACAGAGTATCACTCTGTCACCAAAGCTGGAATACAGTGATGCAATGATAGCTCACTGTAGCCTCGAACTCCTAAACTCAAGCAATTCTCCCACCTCAGCCTCCCAAATAACTGGGAATACAAGCAAGAGCCACCACACTCAGCCAGGCTCTCTCGTTATCTTGTCTGTTTTTTTTTTTTTTTTTTTTTTGAGTTGGAGTCTCACTCTGTCGCCCAGACTGGAGTGCAGTGGCCGCTCCCGGCCACCGCAGCTTCGACCTGCTGGGCTCCGGCGATCCTTCCGCCTCAGCCTTCCGAGTAGCCGGAATTACAGGCGTGCGCTACCATGCCCGGCTGATTTTTTGATTTATTGTAGAGATGAGGTCTCGCTGCCCAGGCGGGTCTCAAACCCGCGGGCTCAGGCAATCCACTCACCTCAGCCTCCCAAAGGCGCGGGATGACAGGCTGAGCCACCGAGCCCGGCTTCTTGTCTGTTTTTTAATCTTGCCTGTTCATCCCACCATCTACCAGTATGGCAAGAGAAACTCAAAATTGATTTCACTTTCAAGTCTCCTGTAAAATACTCATTTATTTGTTTGTATATATTATAAATACGCTATATAATTTATTATATGTATTATTATGTATACACTATAATATACATAGGTTCTTGACCAGTAGAATATATTTTATTTTTTAAAATTTGAATCAACAAGATTTCATGGCAATGGTCAGATTTTAAATTGCACACATTTTTTTATTCAGCATGTTTTTTCCACCAAAAAAAGTGCATAATCTGAGTATCTGTTTTAAATAAACAAAAGGTTAACTTCTTTAGTCTCCTAAGAGGTTAAATGGGTTGGCAGATGGTAACTTGAGAAGTTACCTGCTGCTAACTGGGGGAACAGGGTCAAAATACCCTAATAGTCAACCAGATGGTAAAGAAGTCTTGACCAAAGTGGTCAGCAGTATATGAGCTCTGTTCCTTTGATTGAACTATTTACTTGAAGCAGTAACTTACACCTGCTAACATCTAGAATGATTCATCTTTGTGTCATTAAAAAACACAGACTACTTTAATTCAGTGAAATGCAGTTACAACAGCTGATTAGTGCAGAGAGACTGAGAATTTCACGTTATATTACATAGCCTAGAATAGCATATACTTAATAGCCTTTATCATTTGCCAATCACTGTTCTAAACATTTTATGTATATTACTTCACTTAATCCTCACAATAGCTATATAAAATAGAAATACATCTTTATTGTCCCCATTTTATAGATGAGAAAACTAAGGCACAGGGAGAATAAATAACCAAGATTACAGAGCTAGTAAATAGTAAAGCCAATTTAAACTCAAGTAATCTTGAGCCAGAGTCAGAGTCCATGCTTTGTTTTTTGTTTTTTTTTGAATAGGAATCTCTGTCACCCAGGTTGGAGTGCAGTGGCAGCACACTCACAGCCACTACTAGCCTCAATCTGCTAGGCTCAGGTGATCCTTCTGCCTCAGCCTTCCAAGTAGCTGTAACTACAGGTACGTGCTACCACACTAGCTAATTTTTTTATTTATTGTAGAGAAGAGGTCTTGCCAAGTTGCCCAGGCTGGTCTCAAACTCCTGGACTCAGGCAATCCTCTCTCTCCACTTCCCAAAGTGCTGGGATTATAGGCTTGAGCCACTGCTCCCGGCAAGTCCATGCTCTTAATTCAGAAGAGTTTGGGCTTGTATAAAAAGCTAAAGCACTAACCTGAAACTAAGGAAAAAAAGATTTATAAACAAACATGTTCACTATGGCAATATTTATAATGTAGAAAAAACTAGCCAGGCTCGGTGGCTCAGCCTGTAATCCCACGCCTTGGAAGGCTGAGGTGAGTGGATCGCCTGAGCCCGTGGGTTCGAGACCCGCCTGGACAACTTGGTGAGACCTCATCTCTACAATAAATAAAAAATTAGTCAGGCGTGGTAGCACACGCCTGTAGTTCCAGCTACTTGGAAGGCTGAGGCGGAAGGATTGCCAGAGCCCAGCAGGTCGAGGCTGTGGTGGCCGGGAGCGGCCACTGCACTCGAGTCTGGGCGACAGAGTGAGACTCCAGCTCAAAAAAAAAAAAAAAGAAAAAACTGAAAACAATCTAAAAGCCCAACAATGGGAGAATGGTTAAATAAATCGTGGTAAAGCTATCCACTGCCACTAAATATTTATGAAAAATGTTTTGTGACTTGGGACAATGCTCCCAATGTAATGCTAAATGAGGAAAAACAAAGATGATACAAAATTGCATATACAGTATGATTTCTAATTATGTAAAATATGAACTCAGATGCAAACTGGAAGAACATATTCTCAAATGAGAAACAATGGTATTTCTAGGTGGTGGAATTAGGGGAGCTTATATTTTACTTGCAGTGTTTTCCACAACGAACATATATTATTCTACTATGTTAAATGAAAGCAACCTTTTTTCTTTTATTCAAGCTTCACAAGATCCTTAATAAATTGGTAAAAGCAGCAGCTAAAAAGCTTCTAATACATCTATTTAACTTAAAGTAGTTACTTTCCTTGGGATGATCCTTTGAAAATCAGACAACATAGCACATACCAAAAAGAATATTCACTCTTCAATTCTAGAAACTGAATTAATGTAAGTGTTTTCAATTTGGGTAAATGCCTACCCTCAGTGTAATTATTTGTAGGACTATATTACTAGAGAAGAAATGGACTTCATTACATGCAGGCCAAAAATTCAAGAATAGATTTGCCAAAATAGACAAGAAGAGACAAAAGTTTGAGGAGAAAGAACAGCTGTTGCTAATCCAACAATTTACCCTTTGACCCTCTATCTGGCCAATAACTGAACACTACGAATTGTTTCCCTGTATTATGTGCTATTTACAATCCCTGAGAGGCATGAAAGGAATTAATAATTTAGCCTAGAAAGCTGACAGCCTTTATTGGGAAGCCCCTTGTCTGCGGGCCAGAAATCAGAGCAAGTAGCTGTCCTGAAGTCACAGGTCCATTTATTGTTCCTGTTTTATAGCCTAATTGGCCCCCAAACATAAATCAATTATTTCTCCTGTTTTAAGCAACAATGACTTCTATTCTCTAACTTCCCTGGTATCAAGTCGGTCCTTGTTCTCTTGAATTTTACAACTACACAGTAAACATGGTGGCTGAGGAAAAAATTTGGGAAGCAAGGCAGACTGGGGTTATTTGGAAACAGAAGCACAGAAAGGTTATGATGTTTTGAACTTCTCTTGACCTTTGACTGCCCTTGTCCCTAGCTTATGCTAATGAAGCATGGTACAGGGACACTTCTTGTAGAAATGAACTTAGCCTGAACCTGTACCATAACATTGGACTCCAAGAAGTCCAGGAATCATAGGAAGACAGCTGAAGCATGAACAGCTGCCTATATTCTAAGCATGGCTGCCTATGTGCTCTATCACAAAAAGGTAAAAAAGGTCATTTGAAATGGACAAAATCAGTCTTTCCTCAACGAGTTCCAACACATCCTACCTGTTGTCCCAAACTTGCTATTTACAACCACTATCACCCACAACTGGAAATTAGCAACAAGGTATTTTCTGTTCCAAAATAAGCAAGTGTGAGCATGCTTTCTATCAGGAATTTGGGGGTTAGGGGAACACTGAAGCCCCTAAATTCCAACGATAGAGCACAAAGAAATTCCTATTCATCTCAATCTAATGTATAAAAGTCATGAGGTATTAACATAGAAGATGTCATGCTGTCAGGTGCAGTGGCTCAAGCCTGTAATCCCAGCACTTTGGGAGGCAGAGGTGAGAACTGCTAGAGCCCAGGGATTCGACACTAGCCTGGGTAATTTGGCGAGATCTCGGCTCTACAATAAATCAAAAAATTAGCCAGCATGGTGGCATGCACCTGGAGTTCCAGCTACTTAGAAGGCTGAGGGGAAGGATCACCTGATCCCAGCAAGTCAAGGCTGCGGTGGCCATGAGTATGCCACTGCACTCCAGCCTGAGCAACAGAGTGAGACTCCAACTCAAAAAAAAGATGTTATTCCTTCCCAGTCAGAATCCAAGAAATAAGCAGTATCAAAAACCATAACCAATTTAACATAATACACAGTCCATATCAGTCTTGAGGCTCGATTTGAACCCAAAGATTGGTACAAACTGGTAATAAAACTTTATTTTTGCCTATTTATTATTAGAATAATCAGATCACTATATATTTCTTGAAAGAGAAAGATTAAAATACTACTAACTTCACAAAGATAATATAGGAATTGTTGAGAATACTACCCACATACACTAAGTACAATTTGAAAAAAAGAAAAGCGATTTTTAGCCAGGCGTGGTAGTGTGCGCCTGTAGTACCAGCTACTTGGAAGGCTGAGGTGAAAGGATAGCTGGAGCCCAGCAGGTCAACGCTGGGGAGGCTGTGAGTGAACTACTGCACTCCAGCCTTGGCGACGAGTAAGACTTCAACTCAAAAAAAAAAAAAAGAAAAGCAATTTATTTTTAGGTGACTCCCATTCTATGCTGATATATAAAATTATATCTCAATATCTGTTTATCCATATGGAATGGAGAGGCCTGTAAATCATCTTATCTATCAAGAAATTTTATGCTGAAATATTAAATGAGCTGGGATTACTTGACCCAGAAAGAAAAAAATCAAGAACAATCTTTATGGGAATATTAAGAGCCTTTCTTAGAAAATGAGCATTAGACATTTTTAATTGCTATTAAGTGCAGAAATGAAAAATAAGTTTGGGTATTATGTACAAATTTTTAGAAGTTTAAAAAATGTCTTTTCTTATACCAGCCTGGGCAAAAATGGCACAATCCTGTCTCAATAATCGATAAAAAGTTAGCAGGGAGTGGTGGTGCACACCTGTAGTCCTAGCTACTCAGGAGGCTGAGGCAAGAGGATCCTTTAAGCACAGAAGGTGTAGGCTGCAGTGAGCTGTATGCCACTGTACTCCAATCTAGATGACAGAGCAAGAATCTGAGCCTTTTAATTTTTTTTAAGTCTTTTCAAAGATTTCCCAACAGACTGCTAATATACAAGGGCAGGAGCTACCCTTACTCATTTGTGTATCCCTGGAGCCTAGAACTGGGTCTGGAACAGAAAGAAAACTCAGTGATTAATACAGCTCATGACTTACAAAGTCCTAAAACTACAACAGCCTTGACCTGCTAGACTCAGTCAATCTTGCCTCAGTCTTCCAAGTAGCTGGGACTACAAGTGGGTGCCACCACATCTGGCTAATTTTTTTATTTATTGCAGAGACGAGGTCTCGCCATGTTGCCCAGGCTGGTAGCCAACTCCTGGGCTCAGACAGTTCTCTCACCTCTTCCTCCCAAAGTGCCAGATGTACAGGCATGAGCCACCATGCCTAGCCATATGTGGCATGTTTTATGTGTAGCTGTCTGAAAGGTTACAGGGCATCTCAGTCTTTCCTAGTATTCAAAAAATGCTTCTGGGGAAAAAAGTGACTCCAGAAAATAACTGAATTTATCTCTTTCTCCTCCTAAGTAAAGGCTATTCATAAGACAATGACAGAAAAATGCAGTTGACCCCCTTAACAACATTTGTTTAAACTGCACGGGTTCACTTATACACAGACTTTTTTTTTAAATTAAAGACACACTGAATAGCCAGGCTCGGTGGCTCAGCCTGTAATCCCAGCGCTTTGGGAGGCTGAAGTGAGTGGATTGCCTGAGCCCACGGGTTCGAGACCCGCCTGGGCAACTTGGCAAGATCTCATCTCTACAATAAAGCAAAAATCAGCTGGGCGTGGTAGTGTGCACCTGTAGTTCCAGCTACTCGGAAGGCTGAGGCAGAAGGATCGCTGAAGCCCAGCAGGTTGAGGCTGCGGTGGCTGGGAGCAGCCACTGCACTCCAGTCTGAGTGACAGAGTGAGACTCCAACTCAAAAAAAAAAAAAGACACACCAAATATGCCTACTTCTCCTGACTCCCTTTCTACCTCCTCCACTGCTTCTGCTTCTGCCACCAAAGATGGCAAGACCAACACCTCCTCTTTCTCCTCCTCCTCAGTCTACTCAATATGACAACAATGAGGATAAAGACCTTTATGATGATCTACCTGCACTTAATGAACAGTAAATATGTTTTGTCTTTCTTATGATTTTCTTAACATTTTCTTTTCCCTATTTTACTTTATTTTAAGAATACAGTATATAAGTCAGGCGCAGTGGCTCATGCCTGTAATCCCAGCACTTTGGGAGGCTGAGGTGAGAGGATTGCCTGAGTCCACGGGCTCGAAACCAACCTGGGCCACTTGGAGAGACCTCGTCTCTACAATAAATCAAAAAATTAGCCGGGCATTGTGGCACATGCCTGTAGTTTCAGTTACTTGGAAGGCCAAGGTAGAAGGATCGCCTGAGCCCAGAAGATCGAAGCTGTGGTGGCCATGAGAGTGCCACTGCACTCAAGCCTGAGCAGCAGAGTGCGACTCCAACTCCAAAAAAATAAACAAAAAAATACAGTAAATAATACATATAAAAATACAAAATATGTGTTAGTTAACTGTTTCTGTTATCAGTCAGGTTTCCAGTCAACAGGAAGCTATTAGTAGTTAAGTTTGGGAGAAGTCAAAAGTTATACACAGACTTTCTATTGTGCAGGTCTAACCCCCCACATTTCTCAAGGGTCAACTGTAGTGTATCTACTCAGAGCTACTGATATACTGGGGCCATATTACCTAATACAACACTGATTATGAACTTTTCAACTTCCAAAAAGACAAATCTATTTCCCTGGTATTTGATAAGTATCATGGAACTTATCTCACAATTTGTAAGTATTAGCTGAACATGGAATTTATACTATTAAGGTGTACAGGGAGAAATATGTGAGAAAGTCCATACCCTCAGAAATAACATCAGCCAGAATGATGGAAAGGTGAACTTTATCACTTAATAGCATATTGGTGAAAAATAGCTAGCCCCAAAACCCTAACAGGGTACTAGAACCCAAAAAATAACCCTAGACCATCTCATGAATTCTCAATCTAAATTATAATTTGACCTTTCAGCATTATAGCAAAATAAGGTCTGCATACACTGGATATTCCCATGCCCTATTTCTTTTTTAATTTTTCTTTCTTTTTTTTTTTTTTTTGAATCAAAGTCTCACTCTGTCACACAGGCTGGAATACAGTGGCACACTCACAGCCACCACAGCCTCGACCTGCTGGGCTCAGGCGATCCTTCTGCCTCAGTCTTCCAAGTATCCATGCCCTATTCCAAACAACTATAACTACGTCCCAGAATGGTGTATGCCACATTTTGGAAGCACTGGAAACTCAAATGATTACCTAAGATCAAGTAAAAGTCCTGCCGGACTCGGTGGCTCAGCCAGTAATCCTGTGCGTTGGGAGGCTGAGATGAGTGGATTGCCTGAGCCCGCGGGTTCGAGACCCGCCTGGGCAACTTGCCAAGACCTCATATCTACAATAAATAAAAAAATCAGCTGGGCATGGTAGCACATGCCTGTAATTCCGGCTACTCAAGGTTGAGGCGGATGGATCGCCGGAGCCCACCAGGTCAAGGCTGCAGTGGCCGTTAGCAGCCACTGCGCTCCAGTCTGGGCGACAGAGTGAGATTCCAACTCAAAAAAAAAAAATGAAAAACAAGCCGGGCTTGGTGGCTCAGCCTGTAATCCCGCGCCTTTGGGAGGCTGAGGTGAGTGGATTGCCTGAGCCCGCAGGTTCGAGACCCGCCTGGGCAGCGAGACCTCATCTCTACAATAAATCAAAAAATCAGCCAGGCGTGGTAGCGCATGCCTGTAATTCCAGCTACTCGGAAGGCTGAGGTGGAAGAATTGCTGGAGCCCAGCAGGCGAGGCTGCGGTGGCCGGGAGCGGCCACTGCACTCCAGTCTGAGCGACAGAGTGAGACTCCAACTCAAAAAAAAAAAAAAAAAAAAATGAAAAACAAAGTTCTGAAAAGCATCATTTAATTAGACCTTGAAGTGGCACTGCAACCTTAGAATACCTTAACTTTAAAAATGTAGATGAAAATGCTTTACAAACTAATCTGTGGTACAAAAGTTATCAGTTAAAAAATTTCCAAACCAAACATAATCCTTCTTTGAAAGAAATTAAGTCAAAACTAGTCAATACTTCAGAAAAGTGGTTGTAAGTATACAATCATGTACATAAATGAAAGTACAATTTTTGTTATTGTTGCCGGTTTCATGGAAGGATGAAGGACAAATCAAGGAGATAAGTATTAAACTTTGAGCAAACCAACTTACTATTAAGTGGCTGGATCCTGGCCACTGAATAATATTAGAAGAAAAAGAAAGTGCAACTGGAAAAGACTCATTGCCCTCCCATAATTATAAATCAAAGTGAAATACAAATCTGAGAATTAATAAATAAGGCATATCAATGACACCTTAAGTTACACATTGAAAAGTATAAACACACATCCTTTTCTTACCAATGAACATTGGGTAACATTGAGAACTTACTAGTGCCTGAGTCGAGCTCTGCCAATTCATCCTGACAGAAACCTAAAGAGAAAACAATAGGGAAAAAAGATTATAATTTATGAATTATCCCAAGCTGATACCAAGTAAGAAAAAGCAAGTATCATATAGTGGAGGGAAAATCCAGACTCAGAAGTAAATTGGGGTTTGAATCCTATCTCTGACATTTAGCTACTATTTATCTCTTTCTGAGCCTCTATTTCAATCATCTTAATATAAAAATGTAGATTATGCTGGGCTTGGTGGCTCAGCCTGTAATCCTGCGCCTTGGGAGGCTGAGGTGAGTGGATTGCCTGAGCCCGCAGGTTCGAGACCCGCCTGGGCAACTTGGCGAGACCTCATCTCTACAATAAATAAAAAATCAGCCAGGCATGGTAGTGCGTGCTTGTAGTTCCAGCTACTGGAAGGCTGAGGCGGAAGGATCACCGGAGCCCAGCGGGTCGAGGCTGCGGTGGCCGGGAGCAGCCACTGCACTCCAGTCTGGGCCACAGAGTGAGACTTCAACTCAAAAAAAAAAAAATGTAGATTATAATAGCACTTACCACAGAGTTTTAATGAGAATTAAACAAGACACCAATATAAAATGCTTAACACAGGCTGGGCTCGGTGGCTCAGCCTGTAATCCCGAGCTTTGGGAGGCCAAGGTGAGTGGACTGCCTGAGCCCGCGGGTTCGAGACCCGCCTGGGCAACTTGGCGAGACCTCATCTCTACAATAAATCAAAAAATTAGCCGGGTGTGGTAGCTCACACCTGTAGCTCCAGCTACTTGGAAGGCTGAGGCGGAAGGATAGCCAGAGCCCAGCAGGTCGAGGCTGTGGTGGCCAGGAGTGGCCACTGCACTCCAGTGTGGGCGACAAAGTAAGACTCCAGCTCAAAATAAAATAAAATAAAATAAAATAAAATGCTTAACACAGTCCTTGGCACACAGTAGGAGCTCAATATACAACAGCACAAGTAATTATAAGTAAGCATGCCAATATCAGTTGGAATAAAAACTCAGAGGAAAATTACAATTCACTTAATACCTGTTACGTTCTACTTAACGTTATTAATTATTTTCTAAAACAAAAAAAAAACATACAAAATATGAACTTATAACAAATATCAAACAGGGTCACTTCATTTAAATTTTCAGAGATGCTGAAGAACTTTACCTACACACACAAATGGAAACAATTTTTCCATTGACAAGTATGCTGTTAAGGCTGGAATAAATACCTCTCAAAGCACATTTGAGATCTAAAAAGTATGAGCTACATTTACCTGACTGATATATAACTGTCACACTGGAGATACAAGACAAGCACAATAAATGGCAAACACAGTAGGTCCTTTGTATGTAGTTGAATGAAAGTTATTTGTTTCTGGAATGACTGCCTACTTTCTCCTGTCTGCTTTATTTATTTATTTATTTATTTTTTTGAGTTGGAGTCTCACTCTGTCGCCCAGGTTGGAGTCAACCTGCTGGGCTCCGGCGATCCTTCCACCTCAGCCTTCCAAGTAGCTGGAACTACAGGCACGCGCTACCACGCCCGGCTAATTTTGATGTATTGTAGAGATGAGGTCTCTCCAAGTTGCCCAGGTAGGTCTCGAACCCACAGGCTCAAGCAATCCACTCACCTCAGCCTCCCAAAGGCGCGGGATTACAGGCTGAGCCACTGAGCCCGGCTCTCCTGTCTGCTTTCTACTCATCCTAAAATTTAAGCATTTCCTCAGAAAAGTTTTCTCTTGCTTCACATACAAGATCAAATTCTGGTTATAATTATCTATAACACCTGTGCTACTTCTTCACAGCTCTCATCAATAAGGAATCACTTGTTCAGTGTCTGACTCTACTGTTAGACTACTCCACAAGGGCAGGGATCCAGCCTGTCTTGTTTACAGCTGTATCCTATTACCTCACACAAGCCTAACTGTTCAATAAACATAAAGTATAGTAAATTCTCAATGGTAAATTCAAAAGTAATGGAGCAAAACCAGAACCAGAGGGGTATGAGCACATCATCTGTTATCAGAGCTAGGCTACCAAAAGCCACATGATTGTTGGCAGTCATGTGGGAGAAATGGGATTTAAGTAGCAGCAGACCGTTTAAATACCACAGCTTTCAAAGTCCTTTGCAATCTTGGGCTGTTCTGACCACACCATTCACCAAACATGCCACATCCCTTCCTTGCCTTCCTGTGCTCCCTCCGCCTTCCCACGCTGTAAAAAATTATTCATCTCTCAAGATCTAACCTCCAATATCATCACTATGAAATATGGAAAACAGAAAAGGCCTCTCTAGCATTCACCAAATGATACAGTTGCTAATGCATTACAGAGGGGCTCAAATGCAGGATAAACTAAACAAAATAAAACCCTGCCTCAAGATCACAATCTAGGGCAAAAAAGACATAGACTCAGAAAATCGAAGTCTAGCGTGAACAGGGTGCGGAAGGTCTGAATGAGGAGACTGGGTCTGAAACCCCAGAGTTCAGAAGCTGCTGGAAAGTGGCTGAGAAGGCTTATCTCAGACAGGCTGTAAAGCTTCTCTACATAAAATCTACAGGAAGCCGGGCTCGGTGGCTCAGCCTGTAATCCCGTGCCTTTGGGAGGCTGAGGTGAGTGGATTGCCTGAGCCCGCGGGTTCGAGACCCGCCTGGGCAGCGAGACCTCATCTCTACAATAAATCAAAAAATCAGCCGGGCATGGTAGCGCATGCCTGTAATTGCTGCTACTGGGAAGGCTGAGGTGGAAGGATCGCCGGAGTCCAGCAGGCGAGGCTGCGGTGGCTGGGAGTGGCCACTGCACTCCAGTCTGGGTGACCGAGTGAGACTCCAACTCAAAAAAAAAAAAAAATCTACAGGAATCAGAAAAGCCATGGAGGGATGCTGTATTAGTCCATTCAGGCTGTTAAAGCAAAATACTTTAAACTGGTTCTCACAGTTCTCATAGTTCTCACAGTCCATAATCAAGGGACTGTAGATTGGTATCTGGTGAGATCCTGTTTTATGGTTCATAGATGGCACCTTCTTGCTGTGTCCTCACATGGTAGAACAAACTCTTTAGGGTCTCGGTCTCTCTCTCTCTTGCTCTCTCGCTCTTTCGCTCTCTCACTCTTTTTTTTTTTAGTTGGAGTCTCACTCTGTCGCCCAGGCTGGAATACAGTGGCATACTCACAGCTACTGCAGCCCCGACCTGCTAGGCTCAGGTGATCCTTCTGCATTAGTCTTCCAAGGAGCTGGAACTACAAGAGCGCACCACCACATCCAGGTAATTTTTACTTATTTATTTATTTATTGTAGAGACAAGGTCTCACCAAGTTGCCCAGGCTGGTTTCGAACCCCTGGGCTCAGGCAATCCTCTCCTCTCTGCCTCCCAAAGTGCTGGGATTACAGGCTTGAGCCACTGGGCCCAGCCTACAGTCTCTCTTAAAAGGGAACAAGCAACTCTCAGTAGGATCATATCCTAATATCATGACCTTGGGGTTTAGGATTTCAACGTTATGAATTCTAGGGGGACACAAACATTCAGACCATAGTGCCAGGTAATGAAGAAATAACTCATCATTACTCACACATTGAATATTGAACATATTGTCAGAAGTGAAACTGGGAATAAGCATTCACTTAATAGAAATTGACTCAAAAATAAGACAAAAGTACAGGAAGGCAGGCTGGTATAAAGTCAGACCTCTCCTAGGTTCTAACTCAAGCCACTTTTAGTTATATGACCTTAGGCAAGTCACTCCCTATTCTGGACCTCAGATTCTATATAGTAAATGAAAGGATTATACTAGCAATCTCAAAAAAGGACAAAGTCTAATAATGTACCTTCTGAAAGCAACCATCACTGTGAACTCAATATATAACTAGATCAAACAAAAATAGAGGATGATTCAAAAACAAACAACAAAATATTTAAGGTGAACATCTAGTGCTTTTATCTATCTAGCAACTACTCCCCTCTTCTTCTGTTAATGGCACCCTACTTCTTCTTTGGAGACTTATCCTTCTACTCAAAGTCCATATAATCCAAGAAGGATTGACCCTAACTTTACTGTAAATTGGGATCAACAACAGCACCTACCTTACAAGGCTATTAAAAGAATTAAATGAGATAGTGAATGTAAAGGCTTTGCACAGTACTTTCCTAAAGAGTTCCACATACGTAAATCACTAATACTAATCCCTAGGGTCCATCCAATTCAGTGCTGTGTCTCTAGCAGCAAAATGTAGATTATAGGAGGGTAACTACTGAGCCATTCATGACATCATCCTCAAAGACCTGGGACAGAACCTTAACATCACTTTAGTCACTTGCTCTGATTCTTGAACATATTTTTACATTTTCAGCCTGTAAACTGCTTCATGTGATAAATCCAGATGTTTGCTACTACCTGAGAAAATTCGCCCTTAAACAAATTCCTCCAAAGGTCACAAAGAGTCCTAACTATGGACTTCAGTAATTATGTCTACACTCCCCCCATATAATCCTGAAATCATTGGCTAATAATGTTGTCTCTGCTTTTACAGATCATCACTAACATAGAAGGCTTGAGGAGATAGGAAAAACAATGTTAATCTTACCTACAAACCACATGCCTCCTGCTGATAAGTCAATGCAATGGCCAAATCTGGCTAGCACTCTCAAGTAGAGTCTCATCTAGATTCTGGGCAACCAGATCTAGATGGCAAAATAAGTCACAGCTAAAAGAATTAAACCACTGCTAGATATAATGCCAATGTAAGTTAAATCAGATTTCTTAAATTAGATTTAAGAAATCTAATTTAGATAAAGGACAGAGTTGTTCAAGAAACCAGACTCCTAAGCTCCATAAATACATAAGCATACACCTAAAACCACCTGTCTCACAGAAAAACAGCATATTAAACAGATCAGGAAATATTCTGAGAAATTCAGAGTCTTTGGCTGGTGACTTACGTTGCTTTCAAAAGCAAAAGACAGATAAGAAACACTGGTTCCTACAATGATATCACCAAGTCAGTGTGCACATAAGCAATCTGAAATTTTAGTAACAAGTATACTATGTATTCACTTACTACAGTTCAGCTAGGAAGACAGATGCACACTGAAAAGGATATGGGAATGAGTTAGGGTTAGGTTCGAATCCCAGATTTACCACTATTGCCAAATTAACTACCCTAAGCCTATTTCCTGAGCTAGGGATAAAAATAACCATCATATTCAACTGTTTTGAGATTTGGTGAACATATAGAAATCCCCTACTTTATGGCAAATGATCAACAAGTGGCTCTAAGTCTAGGAATCTTCTTTAATACAAGAGGAAATTCTAGGTGTAAAGCTCTTCTCCAAATAGGCATTTAACAAAAAGAAAATGATCAGTGACTCCTCAAATTGCGACTGGCTATAGTGACAGATTAAAGGGTCACTGATCTTCTTTTCTGATATTTTGACTGTAAAATTGTATACCACTACAGCAACTTAAGTAAACTTTTCAGTACCTGTTTTTTCCAAATGTTAATAAGCAGAGGCTTATGGGTACTGCCAGTCAATAAATGAAGGCCTGAAACACTAGCTAATTATATTCTATGTCTTACAAAAGTATTACTCAAGGAATGTTTCAGTTTAGTTTGATTGCAGAAGGGCAGAATAGTGTAACAGAGGCATGGACCCTGGCTAGCACTCTGTCAGTTATCTAGTCTATTTTGAAGTCTCAGCAGACCACAGGGAAAATTAAGAGACCTTTAAAAGGTAAAATTCTACAATTATAATCAAATACACCTTTCCCCCAAACAGAAATAATATATATTCTTCATGATCTGCCTACCACTTCAGCTTTATTTCTTTGCTTTTCACCACATCCCACCCAACAGAGTACACTCCAACCAGGCTGACTTACATTGTAGATCCCTGAATTCAACATGCTCTTTCACCTCCATTCCTTTACATGTTATTTTCTCCACCTGAGACCACCTTTACTCACCACTCTGACATCAGTTTTCTGGCCAGGTCTACTCTTTCCCCCTCCCTCTCTTACACACACTCAATTCTGGGTTACGCACTACAGACAAAATAACTGAATCTATTAGCTTTTCAGAACCTATGAAGAGAAAAAAAACTGGTTTCAAAATCCAAGAAACAAACAACAGATCTGCACTCTTAAAATTAAAATGTTTTAATATGCCGGGCATGGTGGCTCACACCTGTTATCCCAGCACTTGGGAGGCAGAGGCAAGAGGACTACCTGAGCCCATGGGTTTGAGACCAGTCAGGGCAACTTGGCAAGACCTCATCTCTACAATAATTCAAAAATTAGCTGGGTGTGGTGGCACATGCCTGTGGTTCCAGCTACTTGGAAGGCTCAGGAGGAAGGATAGCCTGAGCCCAGCAGGACGAGGCTGCAGCACCCAGCCTGGGCGAGAGTGGGACAGTGACTCAAAAAAAAATGTTTTAACATGAGATATGACATTATTTCATCTAATAAACTGCAATTCAAGTTTTAAATAGATTCAAATGTGAGATATAAAGTGAAGCTGCCTGGGTGCAGTGGCTCAAGCCTGTAATCCCAGCACTTTGGGAGGCCGAGGTGAGAGGACTGCCTGAGCCCAGGGGCTCGAGACCAGCCTGGGCAACTTGGTGAGACTTCATCTCTACAAAATTTCACCAAGTTAGCCAGGCGTGGTAGCACACGCCTGTAGTTCTGGCTACTTGGAAAGCTGAGGTCGAAGGATCGCCTGAGCCCAGCGAATCGACACTGGTCGACCATGAGGGTGCCACTGCACTCCAGTCTGGGTGACAGAGTGAGACTCTGACTAAGTAAGAAATAAATAAATAAAGTGAAGCTGGAATTCTAGGAGTAAAAAAGCCAAGGATCTAAATAGGTCTTGAAATTGCTCTAATAAGTTCTGTGTGCCTCTCCTGTGCTCCTAGAGGTTCCTGTACTTTCCATACCACATTATGATCAGGCCACTCGAACTTGAATTCTCTAGAAGGCTCTCCAACAAAAAGCTAAAAATCTTTACCCAGGATTTGTACTGACACACAATAGTCATTTGCTGGTCTTTGCTAGACCAACAAGCTCTGGCCAGGTGTATCAGTCTAATCTTTGTTTCCCCTGATCATGATTAGGCAGCCAATGAAACCCTGGTTCCTTCTTTCAGTCAGATCTAGTCCCAGTCCCAACTATATCCCCAGCCCTAGGCCTGAGGCACGGTACAGGAAAGGTTGCTCTGTAAATGTTTGAAGAGCTGGAATGCGACTTGGAATGTGACTGAGGAATTGAATTTTTAACTTTACTTTTAATTAAATAGCCATATAAGACAACTGATTATCATATTGGACAATGCAAGACTAGTAGTTGTCCCTCTTTCTAAATTTGTTATGTCACATGTTATGTTTTAGATTCTGTTACAGCTTTACAGAAAATGAAATATGGAAATGCTTAGGCTAGTACTATTTACTATCTTTTTTATATCTGTATAACTTATTTGTAACTGTATCAGCTATATCAGAATAATAGTTCTATCAATTTTCAAATGCAATCAGTCACTTATTCCTTCATATGTAAAGTATCTTCATATGTTAAGTACTGTATTAGACCAGAGACCTGGGGTATACAGATTTAAGTAAGACTGACTCTACTCTCAGAGAATAGTCTCTAAGAGTGCAGAACAGATAAAATAACTGTAGAGCCCAACAATGTGAATGTACTTAATGCCACTAAAGTGTACACTTAAAAATAGCTGAAATGGTCTATTTTCTGTTATAATATTTTATCACAATAACAAAACCGATTCAAGCCTAGTGAAATATTTTGCAAAAATTAACTTTATGAGGAACAGATGGACATAATAATACAACTAGGAAGTAGAGCATAAATTCTGATATCAGAATAGGTTTGAGTCCTGGCACCATTACTTACTAATTGTGTTAGCTTAGGAAGTGACTTCACCTCTCTGAGTCAATTTCCTCATCTACAGATTGTTATAAGGATTCAATGGTATGATGCACTTAGGTCAGTGAAAGTGCTTGGTAACCATGATCAATATTAGTGAGAGACGAGAGCAGCAATCATGGGACTAGGTAAACAGAGCTATTTGAGAAACATATTCAGAGGAAGCAGCACGTGAAAGGAATAAAATGAAGGGAAAACAGACTGTTATCTGGTAATTTGACTGAAGTCTCAGAAGGGCCATATCATAAAGATCTTTAAATGCCATACATGAGTTTTTGAGTTTTATCCTACAGACAATCGTCACTGAAAATATGTATACACACCTAGGAGTTTATATACCCAATACTAGTACCAGTCCTACATCAATATAGTGGCTCTAAAACTTCAACCAAGAAACTAAAAGCACAAGCAGTTTTAAAAAATAAAATAAGCTGGGCTCGGTGGCTCAGCCCGTAATCCCGCGCCTTTGGGAGGCTGAGGTGAGTGGATTGCCTGAGCCCACGGGTTCGAGATCCGCCTGGGCAACTTGGCGAGACCTCATCTCTACAATAAATCAAAAAATCAGCCCGAGCGTGGTAGCGCGCGCCTGTAATTCCGGCTACTCAGAAGGCTGAGGCGGAAGGATCACCGGAGCCCAGCAGGTCGAGGCTGCGGAGGCCGGGAGCGGCCACTGCACTCCAGTCTGGGCGACAGAGTGAGACGCCAACTCAAAAAAAATAAAAACAAATAAATAAATAAAAAATAAAATAAAAGAGCTTTGGCGAGGTGGCCAACATACACATGGCAAACCATCCATAGCCCTTAAATTCTAGAAACTCGGCCGGGCTCCATGGCTCAACCTATAATCCCAGCACTTTGGGAGGCCGAGGCGAGAGGACTGCCTGAGCCCGCGGGTTCATGACCCGCCCCGGCAACTTGGCGGCAACTTGGCGAGACCTGTCTCTACAATAAATCAAAAACTAGCTGGGCGTGGTAGCGCGCGCCTGTAGTTCCGGCTACTCGGAAGGCTGAGGCGGAAGGATCACTGGAGCCCAGCAGGTCGAGGCTGCGGTGGTGGGGAGCGTGCCACTGCACTACAGTCTGGGCGACAGAGTGAAACTCCAACTCAAAAAAAAAAAGAAACAATTATGGAAACTCTTCCCCTTAGGGGTTCCTCTCTCAGCTTCTTCTAGGCTACTCCTGGTACAATGAATATTTCAGGTGGAGAAATGAAATGAAAAGGAATGCAGTTTGTTTTTTTTCTTTTTTCGGAAACAAACATTAGCTAGCCAGACCACAGCCTGCCTTACAGCCAGGTCTGCAACCTGCAAACTAGCTCCAGACCCAAAACAGATACAGGAACAACTTTCTTGGATCAACTGAGCATTAAATTCACATTTGCCTCTTGCCTTTCTATTCACTTGGGCCATTAGCTTTTGTTTCTCATAGGCAACCTGACAAGCTATACTTCAGGAATAACAGAAAATGCTTTTGAATGCAGGGACATAGCACTGAAAGTCCACATAGCAAAAGCTGGCTGGCAGAGCTTCGTAATATATTCCTTTCTCCACCTACAAAAGTCAAGGTCACATTTTTAAAACTGCAACAAAAACAATGCCCTTTTCCTAATGTCATTTTCTTAACATGAAATCTTAGGAGGAAAAAGTGCTTAGGGGGTGGGGGAAGCAGAGGATTCTTAATTATATAACCTATTATGCCCACATATCTGCTCAGCATAAATGCAGTTTACAAGAAGTGCCTATATTTCTATGGAAACATTAATAACTTCCATCTGATCAACCTACCTCACCTTTCATATAGTTTTTCAGGTTTCGAGCTTTGTAATTACAGCCTTGAAACCAGACTGAAAACAGAAAAGCCAGCCCAAGATTATGACATTCAATTTTAAAACATTTAAAAAAAATAAAAACAGTACACAGCTATCAAGGCCATAGCTACAGAATCAGAAGGTGAAAACAGTTTAGGAAGGCAATTCGGTCTGATGAGTCAGAGGTCATTAGTGTTTCTATGGAAATATAGTACAGGCATTTCTCAGAAAACTGCATATACTGATGAGCCTCTGACATTTTTCACTTATAATTTCTGGTTCTCTGGAGGAACAAAAGGAATTCTTGATAATCCATCATTCAGTGTGGATGTTAAAGAAATTTCAAAATGCATACATATAAGAAAATGTATAAAATAATCTGTCACTTGCCATTTATTGAATCTTTACTATATGCCAGGCACTACCTTAATGCTTTACATAAATTCTTACTGAAAATTAGCTATTATCTTCATCTTATAGGTTTAAAGAGATTATTGTACTCTATTACATGGAAAAGCCACAAAGTCAAAATATGACAACTTTATTTACTTTTAAATTTTTTATTTTAAAGATGTGGGGTACAATTCAAGGTTAGGTATACAAACGTTCATTATGCAGGTACCCTTGTTGATGAGGTGTGTCTCCCACGCCTGGGAAGTTTCCCTCAACTGCCAATCCCACCCCTCCATCTTGGCTAATAAAACCCTACCTTTGCATGGTGCATACACTTTGCAGCAAGCAGTCAGATAAATGGGAATTTGGCATAATTTCAAAGAGCAAACTCTGACACTCCCACATAGAGCCTCAGAGTCCAAGAAGAAATACACATCTTAACTTGAAACCATTTAAAAGCCATCTCTTAAATAATCAAGATGTCCATGTCAGAAGCAGCTACTAGCTTCTTTTGAAAAAATTGTAAGTTATTCCCAGCAGGGATGGCAGAGAGGGAAGTAGATGCTTTTGCTCACTGTTATCACAAAGGCTAACTTGAAGAAAAGTCTTCCTTGAACATAGTCAGAGAGCTTTGGATCATTTCAGAAAGTACCCCACACTATCCTCAACAGATGGTTTGGTAGAACAGGAGCAGCCAGCTCTGTTCAGGAACTCCATTAGCAAGGGGAAGATGCAACCAAGGAGATGCCTCACAAGTGGTAGAATGTACCTTTCCCTTATTTATTCTCTTTGAAAGCCCTCATATAAAAATGGAACATGAGCTGGGAGCGGTGGCTCAAGCCCATAATTCAACCACTTTGGGAGGCCAAGGCAAGAGGACTGCCTGAGCTCAGGAGTTCAAGATCAGCCTGGGCAACTTGGTGAGACTTTGTCTCTACAATAAATCAAAAAATTAGCTGAGTGTGGTGGCGTGCGCCTGTAGTTCCAGCTACATGGAAGGCTGAGGCAGAAGGATTGCCTGAGCCCAGCAGGTGGAGGCTGTAGTGGCCATGAGCAGCATGCCACTGCACTCCAGCCTGAGCAACAGAGAGAGATGACTCCAAAAAAAAAAGAAAGAAAGAAAGAAAGAAACATGGATGCATAAAGGCCTTGAAAATGTTTGTCCCTTGGATCAATCCCAAATATCTATCCTAAGAAAAGGATCGGAAATAAAGAAAACAGTATAGCTGAGCTCGGTGGCTCAGCCTGTAATCCCACGCCTTGGGAGGCTGAGGTGAGTGGACTGCCTGAGCCCGCAGGTTTGAGACCCACCTAGGCAACTTGGTGAGACTTCATCTCTACAATAAATAAAAAATTAGCTGGGCGTGGTAGCACATGCCTGTAATTCCGGCTACTCAGAATTGCACTCCAGTCTGGGTGACAGAGTGAGACTCCAACTCAAAAAACAAAAAAAGAAAATAGTACAAAATTGGAAGCCACCTAAAAATTCAACCACAGGAGAATGATTAAACTATGGTACATTTATTCAGTGGACCATTTTGTGAACATTATACATGTTTATCAAGAGTTTATAATGGGCAAATACCATGCTAAAAAACATAATAAGCCGGGCTCAATGGCTCAGCCTGTAATCCCGCGCCTTTGGGAGGCTGAGGTAAGTGGACTGCCTGAGCCCGCGGGTTCGAGACCCGCCTGGGCAGCAAGACCTCATCTCTACAATAAATCAAAAAATCAGCCAGGTGTGATAGCACGCGCCTGTAATTCCAGCTACTTGGAAGGCTGAGGTGGAAGGATCACCAGAACCCAGCAGGTCGAGGCTGTGGTGGCCGGGAGCGGCCACTGCACTCCAGTCTGGACAACAGAGCAAGAGTCCAACTCAAACAAAAACAAAAAACAAGAAACATAATATAAAACTGTATTCTCAGAATGAGTTCAGCTGTAGTCCAGTACCTATACACATGAAAAATCACATTTTGGTTCATTTTCTGATAGTGGTTATCTCTAAATGTAGGCATTATGGCTGATTTCTTTTCTCCATTCTACTTTTCTGATTTAAAAAATATTGTTTTTATAAAGAGAAGCATGTGCTTTTAAATTTATTTATTTTTTGAGTTGGGCTCTCACTCCATCGCCCAGGCTGGAATACGGTGGCATAATCATGGCTCACCACAACCTTAAACTCCTGGATTCAGGTGATCCTTCCACCTCATCCTCCCAAGTAGTAGCTGGGACTACAGGTGCACACCATTACACCCAGCTAATTTTTTTTATTCTTTATTTTTATTTTTTGTTTGAGTTGGAGTCTTACTCCATTGCCCAAGCTGGAGTGCAGTGGCACGCTCACGGCCACCCCAGTGTCAACCTGCTGGGCTCAGGCAATCCTTCTGCCTCAGCCTTCCAAGTAGCCAGAGCTACAGGTGCACGCTACCACGACTGGCTAATTTTTTTTGATACGTTGTAGAGATGAGGTCGCGCCAAGTTGTCTAGGCTCTTCTCGAACCTGTGGGCTCAGGCAATCCCCTCACCTCGGTCTCCCAAAGTATCTAATTTTTTTATTTTTTATAGAGAAAAGGCCTCGCTATGTTGCCTAGGCTAGTGTCAAACTCCTGGACTCAAGTGATCCTCCCATATCAGTGTCCCAAAGTGCCAGGATTACAGGCATGAGCAACTGCAGCAGGCCAACATGTACATTTTAAAAATCCTAAAACCAAAATGATTTGGCTAAACTCTCTAAAGTCTATCACTTTAACTGAAGGGGGAGAAAACTACCAACAGTCTCTAAATGACTTTTAAATTATTGACTCATTGAGAACACAATTCTGGACACTAATCTTTCTTTCTTACTAGTTAATCATCAATGCCTAAAGCTCAATACCATCTCCCACCTCTCTGTTTCAGAAATCCATTATGTGGTAACAAAGAGAAACAACATCTATTACCTATGAAATAATTCCAAAAGATAATTTTTAAAACTATTCAAAACTGATGGGTTAAGACAGAAGAGCAACAACCACTATGTTTACAGCACTACATAAATACAAAAGATATTCTACAAAACAGGATTAAGAGGGAAAAGAATCCTTGCTTTTTATTTGATGCTAAACTTTTATATATTCTAAAATTAAATTCAACAGATATTTACTCAGCATTTTCAATGTATAGGGCATTGTGACTTATTACATAAGGAAAACAGAAAAACAAAGTTGGCTACTCCCAAATTCTTAAAATTTAATACAGAAAATAGAAAATAGAAGACTGACTGGATACAAGGAATTATGAAGTAAATGCCCTAATGGAGACACTAGCAGCCAGTGGACAAACACCACTTATTTCATGTTAGGAAAAACTAGCAAGGATTTGATGGCAAAGTGACACCTGAATCAGGCTAGTATGGGAGGAAAGGGAAACTGTAAATACAGACAATCAATAATACTCAGTAAGCCATACATACCTTCCGGAAGTCCTTACCCACGGTTGGCAATAATTACCTCAGAGGTGATCATATTCTAACATAATTATCTAAGGCTCTGTCTGACATGTTCTTTTCTTAATGTTGTCATGGGCTAGAAAGGCCTTTCCAAGTACATATATTACCTTCTCATCTTGCGTTGGATAGTCTCATCCACACACAAGGTTTCAGCTACACATCCCAATTTAGGACCCTTCCTCTACAACTTTCAATTCCAAATGAGGTTCTTCTCTTGAACCACAGACCCATCTATCCAATGCCTAATATCAGTATCTACGAGGATAGCCCATGAGTTTCATCAGATTCAACATGTCAAATTGAACCTACTATTTTCTTTTTGAAATGTTTTGCTCGTGTGCTCTTCACCTAGGCTTCACATACCATTAAATCTCATCCCCAAAGTCAGAGATCCCCAGGGACGCATCCCACTTTACCACCCTCCAACTCCCCACATTATTATTCTCTCTCAGGTCTTCCCAGACCTAGTTCAGGCCTTTTTTTTTTCTTTTTTGAGTTGGAGTCTCACTCCAGCTTGGCAAGACAGAGTGAGAACCCCCAACTCAAAATAAATAACATAAAATTTCAAACTCCCTGATTTTAAGTCTTCCTAACTTCATACCAAGGCATACTGATAAACCTCCTTACACTGAGCTAAGTTCTGGATTGAAATCCTAGATTCAAAGTGTCACAGAAGAGTGAATTATGTTTATCATATGCTGAATAACAGAAAAAGTGCATTAAAATATCAATGAGTCCAGGCACAGTGGCTCTGGCTTATAATCCCACACTTTGGGAGGCCAAGGTGAGAGCACTGCCAGAGCCCACAGGTGCAAAATCAGCCTGGGCAGCTTGGTGAGACCTCATCTCTACAATAAATCAAAAATTAGCCGGGCTTGGTAGCGCATGCCTGTAGTTTCAGCTACTTGGAAGGCTAAGGCGGAAGAAGAGCCTGAGCCCAGCAGGTCAAGGCTGCAGTGGCCATGAGCATGCTACTGCACCCCAGCTGGGTGACAAAGTGAGAATCCAACTCAAAAAAAAAAAAAAAATCAATGAAATCAAGTGTGGCCTGCTGTATACTATATGAATCTGGTCCCTGGGATTAGAAATCCATTAGGACTAGGTTTCACAAGATGATTTATCAAGAATCATGTTCAAGATATGGCTAGCACAGACAAAATACAATAGATTAGGAATAGGAAAATCAATTATCATAACTGATTTCTAAGAAAATTCCTCATAGTTTCTTTCCAAGTGCTAAGTGTCTTTATGAAGAATTTTAAAGATGCTATTTAAAATAATTCAGAGTCAAATCCTTTCCTTATGTAACAACCAGTGGAACAAACTCTTTAACAACTCTTTTCCTCCTTTTTTTTTTTTTTGAGTTGGCGTCTCATTCTGTCACCCAGGTTGGAGGGGAGTTGCATGTTCCCGGCCACCACAGTGTTTACCTGCTGGGCTCAGATGATCCTTCTACCTTAGCCTTCCAAGTAGCTGGAACTTGCCACCATGCCCAGCTAATTTTTTAATTTATTGTAGATATGAGGTCTCACCAAGTCGCCCAGCCACTCTCACCTTGGCCTCCCAATGTGCTAGGATTATAGGCGGAGCCACTATGCCCAGCCCCTCCTTTTGTATTTGAAGAAGCAACTGTCACAATACAAAACTAAATTTAAATAACAATAGAAAAGGGTTTTTTAAAATAATTATTCAGAAAGTTTTAAAAATAAATAAAAACCAAATTAAAATGTAAACAATTTTTTTGAGTTGAAGTCTCACTTTGTCATCCAGGTGGAGTACAGTGGCAAACTCACTACTACTCCAGCATCGACCTGCTGAGCTCCAGTGGTCCTTCCGCCTCAGCCCTCCAAGTAGCTGGAACTACAGGTGTACACTACCACACCCGGCTAATTTTTTATTTATTGTAGAGACAAGGTCTCACCAAGTTGTCCAGGCTGGTCTCGAACCCGCAAAGTCTCAGGCAATCCACCCACCTCAGTATCCCAAAGTTCTGGGATTACAGACAGAGCCACAGAGCCCAGGCTACAATCACATTTTTGAAAAAGAAACTTTTAAATTTAGAATTTTTAAATTCACACTCTAATCTACTCTCCAATTATGGTAGTTATGTCAGGCACCTACTGTCTCCAACAGAATGTAATGCACTGAAGAGATCACTGAGTTTATAATTATTATAAATATAAACTACAAGCTGGGCTCAGTGGTTCAGCCTGTAATCCCACGCCTTAGGAGGCTGAGGTGAGTGGATTGCCTGAGCCCGCAGGTTCGAGACCCGCCTGGGCAACTTGGCGAGACCTCATCTCTACAATAAAAATTAAAAATGAGCCAGGTTGCCGGGCTCGGTGGCTCAGCCTGTAATCCCGTGCCTTTGGGAGGCTGAGGTGAGTGGATTGCCTGAGCCCGCGGGTTCGAGACCCGCCTGGGCAGCAAGACCTCATCTCTACAATAAATCAAAAAATCAGCCGGGCGTGGTAGCGCATGCCTGTAATTCCAGCTACTCAGAAGGCTGAGGCGGAAGGATCGCCGGAGCCCAGCAGGCGAGGCTGCGGTGGCCGGGAGCGGCCACTGCACTCCAGTCTGGGCGACAGAGTGAGACTCCAACTCAAAAAAATAAAAAAATTTTAAAAAATGAGCCAGGCATGGTAGCGCACGCCTGTAGTTCCAGCTACTTGGAAAGCTGAGGTGGAAGGATTGCTGGAGCCCAGCAGGTCGAGGCTGCAGTGGCCGGGAGCGGCCACTGCACTCCAGTCTGGGCGACAGAGACTCCAACTCAAAAAATAAAAATAAAAAATAAATAAATATAAATTACAAAACTAAAAAAGGCAATAAAAATCAAAGAAAGTGCCTTTTATCACACTTGAGATATCCTTTGTTTCAAAAATTGCTGATAATATCTTTTCTTAAACTCACTTTTCCAACATTACCTAATTAAGAGTCAAAGGAAGGTTTATGATGTCTTTATACTTATTTCAACAAATCCTTTATGTAGGACTACAAGTGCTTACAAAATTATATTTTACAACCAACTTACAGAATTCAGTAAGCACCAAGATACACAGTTTTTTGTTGTTGTTGTTTTTGTTTTTGTGTTTTTTTTTTTTTTTTGAGTTGGAGTCTCACTCTGTTGCCCAGACTGGAGTGCAGTGGCCGCTCCCGGCCACCGCAGCCTCGACCTGCTGGGCTCCGGCGATCCTTCCACCTCAGCCTTCCGAGTAGCCGGAATTACAGGCATGCGCTACCACGCCCGGCTGATTTTTTGATTTATTGTAGAGATGAGGTCTCGCTGCCCAGGCGGGTCTCGCTGCCCAGGCGGGTCTCGAACCCGCAGGCTCAGGCAATTCACTCACCTCAGCCTCCCAAAGGCACGAGATTACAGGCTGAGCCACCGAGCCCGGCTTTTTTTGTTGTTTTTTTGAGCTGGAGTCTCACTCTGTCCCCCAGACTGGAGTGCAGTGGCACACTCCCGGCCACCACAGTCTCAACCTGCTGGGCTCCAGCAATCCTTGCACCTCAGCCTTCCAAGTAGCTGGAACTACAGGCACACTACCACACCCAGCTAATTCTTTTATTTATTATAGAGATGAGGTCTCGCCAAGTTGCCCAGGTGGGTCTTGAACCCGCAGGCTCAGGCAATCCACTCACCTCAGCCTCCCAAAGCACAGGATTACAGGCTGAGCCACCAAGCCCAGCTGACACACAGTTTTAAGAAAGACCTGAGCTCCTATCTCACCGAAGTTAAGTAAAAGGAAAAAAAAGTTAAGAAAAATGCATCTAAAAACTCCTTCTCCCAGGGTGTGGTGGCTCACACCTGTAATCCTAGCACTCTGGGAATCCCAGGTGAAAGGATTTCCTGGGTCCAGGGCAACCTGGCGAGACCTCAAGTCTACAATAAATCAAAAAAATTAACCGGGCATGGTGGCATGCACCTGTAGTCCCAGCTACTCCAGAGGTAAAGGAAGATCGCCTGAGCCCAGAAGGTGGAGGCTGCGGTGGCTGTGAGCGTGCGACTGCACTCCAGCCAGGGCAACAGAGTGAGATTCCAACTCATAAAAAAAAAAAAAATCCTGAGTCAGATGAATTCTCCTGAAGGATAAGGAAGAAAAGAGGAGAGGGAAAATGAGAGGAAAGAAATGAGAGAAGGAAAAGGAAGGGGGGTATACCTAGGCAGTAAGGTCTGTGGAACTAGTGGTTCTACGTAAACATTTCCTTCCCCCAACCCTCAGTTTATTCATCTGTAAAATGAACACATCAACTACATCAGTGTTTTTCAAAGCGAGGTGACCACTGGAAGATCCTAAGTGGCACAAAGAGGAAGCATTCTAAAATATTCCAAAGCTATTAAATTTTCAACTCTCTTTCCATCATTCTGATTACATTAGAAGAAAGATCTGTTGGTGCTAGTTTGTGTAATGCCTCTCTAATGCTTACTAATCCCCCTTTCTAACAAAGGTCTGATCAGAGACTTTAGCAGACAATAGCATCTACCTAGAATTTAACACAATTTTCATTCAACTAATTTTTTTTTTTGAGTTGGAGTCTTACTCTGTCACCCAGACTGGAGTGCAGTGGCACGCTTCCAGCCACCGCAGCCTCAACCTGCTGGGCTCCGGAGATTCTTTCACCTCAGCCTTCCAAGTAGCCGGAACTACAGGCGCATGCTACCACGCCTGGCTAATTTTTGATTTATTATAGAGACAAGGTCTCACCAAGTTGTCCAGGTGGGTCTCGAACCCGTAAGCTCTAGGCAATCCACTCAACTCGGCCTCCCAAAGTGCTGGGATTACAGGCTGAGCCACCGAGCCTGGCAGGCCTTTTCTCCTTTTTGTTTTTATATTTTTAGATAAAAGGTCTTTGCTATGTTGCCAGGCTGGAGTGCAGTAGCATGATCAGAGTTCACTGCAACCTCGAACGCCTGAGCTAAAGCAATCCTCCTCAGCTCCCAAGTAGCTGGGACTACAGGGACAAGCCACCACGCCCAACTACTTAAAAAAAATTTTTTTTTAAGAGATGGAGGTCTTGCTATGTTGCCCAGGCTTGAACTCCAGACCTTTCTCTCTCAAAGTGCTGGGATTACAGGCATGAACCACTGTGCTGGCTACAAATAATTTTTCACTTAAGCTAATAACAATTTCCTTTTAGCTGGGTTCGGTGGCTCAGCCCGTAAACCCACGCTTTGGGAGACCAAGGTGAGTGAATTGCCTGAGCCCGCGAGTTCGAGACCTACCTGGGCAACTTTATGAAACCTCATCTCTACAATAAATCAAAAAAAAATTAGCCGGCCATGGTAGCGCACACCTATAGTTCCAGCTATTTGGAAGGCTAAGGGGGAAGGATCGCTGGAGCCCAGTAGGTCAAGGCTGCGGTGGCCGGGAGCAGCCACTGCACTCCAGTCTGGGCGACTGAGTGAGACTCCAACTCAAAAAGAAAAAAAACAAAACAATTTCCTTTTAAAATGAATGTAAGATCATAAAGTACTAACGATTCGATATTTAAAATATTAAACAAGTGGGCATGGTGACTCGTGCCTATAATCCCAGCACTTTGGGAGGCAGAGGCGAGAGGACTGCCTGAGCCCGCCGGTTCAAGACCAGTCTGGGCAACTTGGTGAGAGCCCTCATCTCTACAATAAATAAAATTAGCTGGGCATAGTGGCTCATGCTTGTAGTTCCAGCTACTTGGTAGGCAGAAGTGGAAGGATCGCCTGAGCCCAGCAAGTTGAGGCTGCAGTGGCCATGAGCGTGCCACTGCACTCCAACCTGGATGACATAGTGAGACTCCAATTCAAAAAAATAAATAAAATTAAATATTAAATAAACAACATATGAGAAAATGACAATCATGGTGATGATACAGGAAAGTCTAAAGTTTTGAAAATTGGTTTAGTGTAGTAGTATTGTAAGTAGTAGTAGGTTATTTTCAACATTAAGCCTTAGTTTACTCATCTATACTATGGGAATATCACTGCCTATCAAAGAAAAGTTATGAAGAGAGTTATATGAGTTAATTTAGCCCTATGACTGGCACTGAGTGTTCAACAATTATTTGTTCCTCTTTTTTTTTTTTTTTTTTTTGAGTTGGAGTCTCAGTCGGTCGCCCAGACTGGAGTGCAGTGGCCACTCCTGGCCACCGCGGCCTCGACCTGCTGGGTCCCAGCGATCCTTCCGCCTCAGCCTTCCGAGTAGCCGGAATTACAGGCGCGCGCTACCACGCCCGGCTAATTTTTTGATTTTATTGTAGAGATGAGGTCTTGCCTGCCCAGGCGGGTCTCGAACCCTCAGGTTCAGGCAATCCACTCACCTCAGCCTCCCAAAGGCGCGGGATTACAGGCTAACCCACGGAGCCCGGCTTGTTCCTCTCTTTTTAAGGATATTATCAGGAAGCCCTTTTAGAGAACTCCAGAGAGGCTTTGGAGTAGGGGGTGGGGGAAGCCAGGCTTCCTGTGCATTATAGACAAAAACATTTGCTCTGGTGGTAATACTTCCCACTAAGAACCACCAGGGACCTAGCTTTGCTTTTTACCCTGTTAAAGCTGCAGTCTTCTCTCCTAAGGCTCATAATTCTAGTTACAAGCAAGTGACTGGGACTAAAGTCACTAAAGTGCTACAGAAAAGTGGTACATATCTTAAATCACTGAGAAGTCAAACCTTAAAGCATACCAAGGATAGAAGGGTCATTTTATAACAGAAGTTCAAGCCCAAAGAAGGTATTTTACTTGGGCAAATTCAACAATATAATAACAGAAAAGAAAGTCACTAGGTGATCCATAACCAGCCTTGATCACTTCTTTATTTGTTTCTGTCCAACTAGAGCCCACAAGTGAAAAAACCCTTGGGAGGAGAGGAAGTTCCAAACCTGAGTAGGAATGCGTCAAGAAAAGAAACATCAACTAAATATTACTACAGTACTATCATTAGTGTAGTATAAGCACTTTATTTTACACACATTGCCTAATTTCTCTAAAACCTACATGTGAGGTAAATAAATCAATTCACCAAATCTTCAAATAGCCAATTCTCTAAATGTATCAAACATTTGTTTTAACTATTTAGACAGCTTATAACAATTCATATCAATGGGACAGTATAATTAGCTTTTAAGGATTTCTGCCAAGTTAGAATTGACCGTTAGAATACTAGCATTTTCGGCTGGGCTCTGTGGCTCAGCCTGTAAATCCAGCACTTTGGGAGGCCGAGGAGAGTGGATTGCCTGAGCCCGTGGGTTTGAGACTCACCTGGGCAACTTGGTGAGACCGCATCTCTACAATAAATCAAAAATTAGTCGGCATGGTAGCTCATGCCTGTAGTTCCAGCTACTTGGAAGGCTGAGGCAGAAGGATCACTGGAGCCCAGTGGCAGGGAGCGTGCCACTGCACTCTAGTCTGGGAGACAGAGTGAGACTCTCAACTCAAAAAAAAAAAAAAAAAAAAGAATACCAACGTTTTCAATAAATAATACAGGCTTGCCTGGGCTACAGGGAACGGGAGAGAAATGAGATACAGGAAAAGGAGAAGAAGCAAAAGGGGGGAGATAGCAGGGTAGCGTTTAAGGAAAAGAGGATTAACAACAAATTCTGGAAATTCTATAAGTCAGATTCAGCAAACTGACTTTTATTGAATTGAATACTTGGTAAATTGGACATTTGGCAAACTATTATTTTTTTTTTTTTTTTTGAGTTGGAGTCTCACTCTGTCGTCCAGACTGGAATGCAGCAGTGGCCATTCCCTGCCACTGCAGCCTCAACCTGCTGGGCTCCGGCAATCCTTCCGCCTCAGCCTTCCCAGTAGCCATACCATGCCCAGCTGATTTTTTGATTTATTGTAGAGATGAGGTCTCTTTTTTTTTTTTTTTGAGTTGGAGTCTCACTCTGTCACCCAGACTGGAGTGCAGTGGCTCACTCCCGGCCACCGCAGCCTCAACCTGCTGGGCTCCGGCGATCCTTCCACCTCAGCCTTCCAAGTAGCTGGAACTACAGGCGTGCGCTACCACACCCGGCTAATTTTTGATTTATTGTGGAGATGAGGTCTCGCCAAGTTGCCCAGGCGGGTCTCGAACCCGCGGGCTCAGGCAATCTACTCACCTCAGCCTCCCAAAGCGCTGGGATTACAGGCTGAGCCACAGAGCTCGGCTGGCAAACTAGTTTTTAATGACTTGGATTTTGATAAGCTGGTTTACTGTACCTATGAAATTCGTGGTATTGGTCTTACTTACAAATAAGGAAATTAACTCAGAAACTTTCCTAAAGTTACACAGCTACACCCTAGGCTTGTCACACACTATATCTCATTTTATTCTCCAATAATCTGTGTGGTGACTCTACATCCTTTTTATCATCCCTCATCTCTCACCTCATTGATAACATCCCCTCCAAAAAAACCACAAAAACAGGAGAGAGAATTTAAACCTAGGTCTTACTCCAAAGTTCATGCTCTAATACACCTGGTTATCACTACATCAAAACAATTTGTTGAGATAATTTTTTTTTTGAGTTGGCGTCTCTGTCACCCAGGCTGGAATGCAGTGGCACACTCACAGCGACCCCAGCGTTAACCTGCTGGGCTCCGATGATCCTACTGCCTCAGCCTTCCAAGTACCTAGAACTACAGGTGCACGCTACCACACCCAGCTAATTTATTTATTTATTGTAGAGATGAGGACTCACCAAGTTGTCCGGGCCGGTCTTGAACCCAGAGGTTCAGGCAATCCGTTTGCATCAGCCTCCTAAAGTGCTGGGATTACAGACTGAGTCACTGGAGACCTGCCTGAAATAAATTTTAAGACACCTCCCAGCTGGGCTCCGTGGCTCAGCCTGTAATCTCATGCTTTAGGAGGCTGAGGTGAGTGTATTGCCTGAGCCTACGGGTTCGAGACCCACCTGGGCAACTTGGCAAGACCTCATCTCTACAATAAATCAAAAATTAGTAGAGCGTGGTAGCGCATGCCAGTAGTTCCAGCTACTTGGAAGGCTGAGGCGGAAGGATCCCCAGAGCCCAGCAGGTCGAGGCTGCGGAGGCCGGGAGCGTGCCACTGCACTCCAGTCTAGGTGACAGAGTGAGACTCCAACTCTAGAAAAAAAAAAGACACCTCCCTATCGCTGAAGTTTGTCTGCCATAAGCAGTAACTATTTACTCTTTTCTGTAAAGATCTGCTAATTTAGAGATTAAGCTGCATTACTGCCAGACTAAACTGAAATAATTTCAGGCAGCCAGGCTCGGTGGCTCAGCCTGTAATCCCGTGCCTTTGGGAGGCTGAGGTGAGTGGATTGCCTGAACCCGCAGGTTTGAGACCCGCCTGGGCAGCGAGACCTCATCTCTACAATAAATCAAAAAATCAGCTGGGCGTGGTAGCGCATGCCTGTAATTCTGGCTACTCGGAAGGCTGAGGCGGAAGGATCGCCAGAGCCCAGCAGGCGAGGCTGCGGCGGGAGCGGCCACTGCGCTCCAGTCTGGGCGACAGAGTGAGACTCCAACTCAAAAATAATAATAATAATAATAATTTCAGGCAAAAGTCAAAATTTTATTTATTTATTTTTTTGAGTTGGAGTCTCACTCTGTCGCCCAGACTGGAGCACAGTGGCCGCTCCGGCCACCGCAGCCTCAACTGCTGGGCTCTGGCGATCCTTCCGCCTCAGCCTTCCGAGTAGCCAGAAATACAGGCATGCGCTACCACTCCCGGCTGATTTTTTGATTTATTGTAGAGATGAGGTCTCGCCAAGTTGCCCAGGCGGGTCTCAAACCCTCACACAGACATGCAATTTCATGACCAATTTTTTGTTGCTGTTGGTTTCTCACTCTGTCACCCAGATTGTCTAGAAGACACCTTATTTTCTTCTAAGTGTGACTATGCTGGTCTCATTAAATAAATGTAAAAACTGAAGTAATTCTAAAATCTGCAAGACCTATATAACACAATAGTACTTGCTCAAACTATTTGCTTTACTGCTGCTGGACTCTTCAGGGAGTTTTCACATTTATGATGCTAGGGGACATGTCTTATCTCAGACAAAACCTAACTTTTCTTATAGCAACAATTTCAAGGTTCTGTTCCCTCTGTCAATATGATAGTAATGCAAGACTCTAAACAATTGAGACTATATTCCGCCCTTTTGGTAAGCAGAAAATTCTATACTTATAGGTCTTATGATGTGGACCATATAAAGCATTTTTAAAACATTAATATTTTCCCACACCTTGGGAGGCTGAGGTAAGTGGATTGCCTGAGCCTGCGGGTTCGAGACCCGCCTGGGCAACTTGGCGAGACCTCATCTCTAAAATAAATCAAAAAATCAGCCAGGCGTGGTAGAGCATGCCTGTAATTCCGGCTACTCAGAAGGCTGAGGCAGAAGGATCGCCAGCGACCAGCAGGTTGAGGCTGCAGTGGCCAGGAGCGGCCGCACTCCAGTCTGGGTGACAGAGTGAGACTCCAATTCAAAAAAAAAATTTAATATTTGTACTTTTATGCTGCCTGAGTATAATCAGAAACTCTCACTAACAAAATTCCCACCACTATAAAATATTTTAAAAATCAATTAAACTGTTTCTTTAAAAAAGTGTTAAATATTTGTTGTGATTTCCCACTGGGCTCAAAAACCTCTTTGCTGTTAAGATGGGCAAAAGACAGATCTTTTCAGCAAATCTGAAGAGCATAAAATGACACTTTGAAAAATGCCACCCTACCTTAAACCTTTTCAAGTACATATTTTAAATGCTCAATGAATAGATGATAAACTTAATTATTTTTGTAGCCCATTCTGGGCTTCTCTTTTGCACTTTAATAGTACTTCTTATTAATTATTTCTGATCGTCAATGTACACCCAAGGCTATGCTTAATGTTTTAGCAAATAGAACACAATTCTACCTAACCCTTTTTGAAATTGACAAAAGCTATAAATTTAACTCTAGACAGCTTTTGTAGATGTTAGATTCAAGGTCATCTCAAGGCTTTTAATTACTAGTCAGGATTTCAGGAGGTTTGTACTCAGTATAGTTGAGGGAAAGAGCAGCTGGCTTATTCACTTTCTTATTAAAAAGCATTATAAAAACTGTGTCTTGGCAAATTGCAAGTTCTCTGACTACCAATGGTGAGTACAAAGCAGAGCAGATGATATTCGAATATTCATGTTTACTTTCAACCAACGTAAACTTTTTAAAATGTCTAGAAGACTCTTTAATTTTAATGTCAGCAAATATGACTTATGCTCTAATTAAAAATTCATAGATAGCTGAACTCCCAAAATGTTTCTGTTTCTGTTCTGAAACTAGTCCTGTTAAAAATTGTGAACGCCTTTCAAATTAGCATAAGATTTATTTAGGTCCTTCCATCATCAAACCCTGTGCAGGATCAGGATAGAAACTAACCACTGAAGAACCCCTGCAAATTTCTAAAGGAATGCAAGTTTAAATTCTCTTTCCACGTCCTTAATTTCTAATCACACTCAGCTGTAGGTCTCAAGACATATTAAAGACATTGAGGAAGATGGTATGTGTATTAGAAGACAGACAACACATCAATCCATATTTCTGAGATGTTTAAGAGACAACCAGAGAAGACTCCAGAGTGTCTCTGCCACCTATTCATCCACAATCTGTAAGAAAGCAAGCAACCTCAAAAGGGTCCCTATGCATTCCTCTGACCAAGTTAAAGTTACTGGGGTAAGGGTGGGAGGCAACATTCTAGTGACAGAATCTGAAAGATTCTGAAACAAGACACATTAGGAATGACTCTTTCTCCAACAAATGAGAACAAAGCAAAGAGCCCACCACAGTATCTCAATTATATCCCAAACACCATTTATTAAAAAATAATAAGTACTGCTGGTCGCCCTAGATGTTAGTATATACAAGATATCGCAATGAAAACAAACTGGTTATTAGTGAGGGTACACTGAGACAGATACATACTTTTAAAAATTATTCCAAAAAAGGCAAAGTAAAAGAACGCATAAGATGGTGTGGGGCAACATTGTTATAACAGTGAAAAAATAAAAACAATCCAAATGGCCAGCAGTGAAAAGCAATGGGCTGTCATACAGTTATCAAAATTTTTAAATAAATTCATGCTGATTGAGTGAAGTTTATAATAGCAGAAAAAAATGCTTGAAATTAAACAAAAAGCGGAAAACGTGATCGTATATACTGTATGGTCGCAAAAACTCAGATGCAACGTCTGGGAGAAAATGTTAATGAAAGTTGCTTGGAGGTAGGATTATAGGTAATTTTCTCTTTGTTTTCCATATTCTCTTCAGTGACCATACATTTTTAATTTTAAAGACATTGGATTCTTAAGTAGCTCACACCTAAGAAACTAAGGGCCACAGGCAATTCAAGCACAGACAAATGCTCAGAAATCACAACCATTTAAAACCTAAATACAAGATGAAGCTAAATCCCTCCAGCTTTTATTTATATGCAAGCACTTCCAACTGTGTTTCCCAGGATATGTCCCTTAGACAATGCTTTAACATTGCTTTCCAAACAAGGCATTTGAAACACTGGGTATTGTTCTGCCAGGAGTCTCATCTATGTTCCCGAAACTAGCTATAAAGAATAAATTTAGAGTATTTCACACACTCTGTAATGCACATAAATGCTCAGTATTTTTTTAAATTAACAGGCACACTGTATGAAAAGAAAACTTACTTTGAAATATTTTGAAAAGGCTCACAGCAAACAGAACATTTTACCTTCAAACATTAAATGCACTTCATCACAGTAGTACTTTCAGAAACTGCTTGCAGTCAGTTCTAAACTCTGGTCAGCCCAACTATCTATCAGATTCGATCTGTCACCAAGGAAGGGAATATTTTTTTGTGAGAAAGCAATTGTATTTTCCCACATTGGGTGATTGATTAAGTTCTCTTCTCTAAAAGGCTGATTGGTTTCCTGGTGCCAGTAAAATGATTGATGAATATTTCAACTGCAGCTACCCTGCTACACTTCCCACTTCACCCCTCCCCCATGCATTGCCGCCCCTTTCCTGCTGGGTTCCCTTTTTACAGACCAGCAGCATTTAAGGAGGTTTCCCTTCTGTTTTGCAATTTTCCTTAATGAATCCAGTTCTCAAATGCAGAGCATTTAGTCTTAAGAAGATAGAACACTTCTCGATGCTGAATGAGGTTTGCAGATAAAAATTCCTTTACAAGGAATAGGAGAGAACTCTAAAATTAACTACTGGATTGACTCAGTAAATAAAACTGTACTCAAGAAAGAGAAAGTGGGCAGCCCCTTCGGGTCCCCTCCCACCATGGGAGCTTTTCTGTCCTCTCAATAAACCCTGCTTAAAAAAAAAAAAAAAAAAAAAAAGAGAGAGACAATGTGGCATGGAGAGGTATAAACGGAAAGAAAAGTGATCATGTTCAAAAAATAAACAAATTAAACACCCTGTAATTTATTTCAAGATTACATTAGAAATTATAACACCAGAATTTTAACTGTAAACATTTCTATAATGTGAACTCAAAGAATAAATTTACATATAAATATATGATTTTTCTAAAGTCAATCACAACCCTAACAGTGGATCTACCTGGCTCTCTAATGAGTAGTTGAATTCTGGGCCTCCTCAGCATTAATAGAAAGACACCAAGATTCTTAGGTGTCTGTTTTGAGGCAAATACTTTGTTCTAAAAGCAAAACAGAGAAATAGTTTGCTAAGTATAAATATTCTTAGAGAGATGAGTGAACAGTATCTGAAATCAAAATCATCCCAGAGAACCTGGTTGTAAGTAGTAGCTATTTGCTTTAGGCAGGGTTTTCCTAAATTGCAACTTCCTGTTTTGCCCAATTCATTCCATCACAAAGCTGGAAAATCCCTTCAGGGATTATTTAATTTAGCTTTCAATTCATAGGTGGACCCAGAGAGATGCCTTTGAGACAGAGCTAGAATCAGAACCCAGGCATAAACTATTTTCTGGGCCTGTAGTTCTTCAAACAATGAGTTTGGGCTACTCTCCAAAGCTTTTTGCTTTTTCCTACTCCAATTATGTTGCTACCATAATCTACTAACTCACAGCCTAGTCTCTTTTGCATCTTTCTTGCTATCTCTTTGCTAGAAAATCATCTTAGGTATTTTACAAACTGTGAACAACTAGCTCTTATATTTCCATTTTCAAAGGCCCACATCAACCTTGTTGCATTGGTTCTCCCCTCTTTCATATAGCCAGCTTTTGTGTAGCAGAAATAAAAAAGGTACAAGAGACAAAGGCCACCTTTTCCTAAACTGCATTCCCAAACTCAGTCAAGCAAACAGTCACTAGTTTATTGGCCATCTCGTCTTAATCTAGTGTATCCAGACACTTTAAATTATAAGAACCATGTTTCCAAATAAAAGCTACATTCTAGTTCCAGGAAGGCCCATCAAACCTTGGATTTAGCTTCAACTCACTACTTGACTTAGAGGGCGGCCCCAATTTTGTCAAGTAGCTGAAAAAACGCGTTCCCCTTCGTTAAATTTTGTAGACTTTCTCTAACTACCAGAAAAAGGCTCTGATACAAGCAAAAGACTGAGAATCTTGACCTGACTTCTTTTTTCCACTCAACATTCATAAGACACCAACTCTTAGTGCTTAGTACTTCAGATACAGACATAAGACATAGTATCCCTGCCTTAAGTAGCTCAAAACCCCTTTGTTCTTTAGTACCCCTTAGGCTCTCCAAAAATTATTCCTGGTTTTGAAAAATTGTTTTCTAGTCAATCGCTTATTAAAGCCAACATGAAGCCGGGCTCGGTGGCTCAGCCTGTAATCCCGTGCCTTTGGGAGGCTCAGGTGAGTGGATTGTCTGAGCCCGCGGGTTCGAGGCCCGCCTGGGCGGCGAGACCTCATCTCTACAATAAAAAATAAAATTAAATTAAAAAATCAGCTGGGCGTGGTAGCGCATGCCTGTAATTCCAGTTACTTGGAAGGCTGAGGCGGCTACTTGGAAGGCTGAGGCGGAAGGATCGCAGGAGCCCAGCAGGTTGAGGCTGCGGTGGCCGGGAGCGGCCACTGCACTCCAGTCGGGGCGACAGAGTGGGACTCCCACTAAAAAAACAAAAAAAAAAAACAAAAAAAAAACAACACGAGAGAAAGAAAACAGTAACTTGCAACTCTAACAGTGGATCTTTCTGGCTCTCTAATTAATTAGAAGTTGAATTTTGGGCCTCCTCAACATTAATAGAAAGATACCTAGATACTCAGATGTCTCTTTTAAGGCAAATACTATGCTCGTCACTTTACAGACCTTGTCTCTAATTATAACAACTCTACAGTCAATTTCAGAAGCATCAGAGTACATCGGGAGGTGGTAAAATCTAAAAAAACAAACAAACAAAATTGTTAATGCTACTACTAACTGTGAAATCTGGATCTCAGTTTTCACATCTGTAAAATGAGGATGATAATAGAACACCTACCTCATAGGGTATGAAGATAAACTGAATTAATATACATGAGGTGTTTAGACTGTATAATAAGCATTAAATAATTGTTAACTATTGTTATTATTAAACGAGAATACTAAAGTTCAGAGAAGTCAAGTGACAAAGTCACACAGCTGTGATCTTTGTTCTGCCACACTCCAGAGTTCCAGCTCTTTCCCTCTCTCACACCATCTAACCAAAATCCCTCCCTAGAACTACTACTGCCTCTTCCAAAAAACAAAGCCCTCTAAATGGATGCCAATGGGGGGTTTCCCCCAGGTGGTTTATTATCCTGCTAAAAAGGCATCTTGGAGGAAGGATCCCAAGGTTATAAGAGGAAGTGGTTAGCTTTCAAGAGTACAGTAAGAATATGGAAGAAGAAAAAAATCTGCCTCAGTTATTAAGTTTAGTAATTATAGCAATTTAACTCAATTGAAAAATGCATTTGGAGATTTCAAGCATTAAATGGAAAAAGAAAGGGTTGTGTTTTCTTATAACTAAGCTGCAATCCCCGCAGAATACAAAAATGTTTTAAAAGGTGCATTAAACGAAACACCAACATCAAGATGATTACAAAGCTTTTAGGAAGCCCAAATATCTCACTGATCTTCATCACCTTCCCAAGCGTCACTTTAAGCTCTGACAGCATCAGTAACTCCTTTTTGTTATTCACATTGTTATATGACATTTATTCAGCTAGCAAGCCCAGAACAGAAAGAGTTCTACCTAGCAACTCCCCTAAGGAATAAATCTTTCTTTAACAACACAGTAATTGACTTACACTAAAACGTTACTCACACTAGGAAAGGGTAGAAGAGGCGATGCTTCGCCTATGCAGACTTTATTACCGTCTCAGTGAAAGCCAGGTTAAAAGCAAACCAATCAACAAAATAGCATTGCCAAAATCACAACTCTAAGATTCAGTGAAAACCAAACACGTTCAAGGAAAGTAAACAAGCAAGCTATTTTTAGTGAAAGTTTTTAAAAGATAATTTTTATCTGTCGTAAATATTTATTTTTATAGCAGTGACTCTTATTAAGAAATTATTTTCATTTTGTCAGACTTATTTCCACAATTATAAGTCTAACATTATGGTTCTGTTGGAACACTGCTGCCACAAGATAATTAACAGTTAAGTAACAGGCATAACGTAGAACGTACAAAAGCCTTATCAGAGAACTCACTGACCGTGCACTATGACACATTTCATTTAGTCTCAAAGAAAACTTAAAATTATATTAACTCATTTCCAAAAAAAGGTAGCTCCACTGTGGAGAGGGGGAAAAGGAAAAGAAAAACTCAAAGTAACAAATTAATAATAATAGTACCTGGTAATCGTTTTCTTACACATAAAGTTGGTTCATCATTCATTTAATGAATGGTTCACATTTCATTATACAATATAAAAAATCACATCTGCTAATATCATCACCCATCTCATTAGAAAAGGCTTTAAGTATTGGGAAGCTGTCAAGTTCATAGTGACAGGTAAAAGTTTTCCAAAATTCTAATCGTTGTTGAAAAGCTCAAATTTTACTCACTGGCAACAAATATTGTCAGTTTTCCTTGGTGTGACAGACATCCTGTTCACTTTCAAGAAAAATGGTCTGTCAAATATCCAAGACTGAATAAAGAAGAGTTTGTTATTTCATGTAAAAATGGTGCTTCATGAAAAAAAGTGGCTAGTTCAGCTCACCATAAGATCATACAAGCACTCTGCCTTAAAAACAACTATTCTATTTCAGTATACACCAGATGCTTTCTGTACTCTTGCCATTTTGTCACAAAGAATATAAAAAACACATGTACTCATGGGTTGAGATTTAATAAAATTAATCATTTTCACTGCTTCATCAAGGAAGACATTCTTAAATGAAAAAGCCTTTTTTAAAAAAATACAAGTACATGGAGGTGAAGAATATGACTACTAAGTTTTATGCCAACAGTTTTTACCCACATTGTTTTTGCAAAATCGGTGCAAATGCTTTCACAAGGAAAAAGGCAAATAATGTATTAGCGTTATATAATAAAAATATTGACCTGGTTTACATCCTGAAAGGGTCTCAGGGAACCTCAAAGGTTCATAGACCACACTTTGAAAACCGCTGGGTTAAATACAACCATAAATAAATTTAAGGACTCCCTAAATGGGAAGAGATTACACTTGAAACAATCTAGTAATTAATGAACAACAAATGATGAATGACAAAAAATACCATTGAGTACTACTGCATTATTTGTTTATAAATTTTAAAAGGTAGGAGAAAGACAGATTAAAAAGTATGTAAGGCTACAGAGAAGTGTCCTGTCCTCTAGATTATTTTTCTTTAGTGACAGAAAGACTAAATTACATAAATTGGAGTTAACCGTAATAAAAATAACACTATCTCATCCAGTAGAGCATAAGGAAGTAACAAAAATAGTCAAGATTGAATTTTAATTCTTCCAAGGTGATACAGCTTCAAGATTAAAATGAGCACTTGGATTAAATACAATTAGTTTTAAAAATAAAACCTAGGACAACCCCTCAGTTCCCCTCCCACTGTGGGAGCTTTTCTGTCCTCTCAATAAATCCCGCTTTTAAAAAAAATGAAAAATGAAAAATGTTTTAAAAATAAAAATTAGGCTGTACGCAGTAACTCACGTCTGTAATCCCAGAGTTTTGGAAGGCCAAGATGAGAGGATCACTTGAAGCCAGCAACACCTCGTCTCAAAAAAAAAAAAAAAAAAAAAAGAGAGAGAGAGAGAAAGAAAAGACAAAGAAAGAAAGAAGAAAGAAAGAAATTGGAGGGAGGGAGAGAGGGAGGAAAAAGAAAGCTAGATGTGGTTAAGTTAGGTCCTTTTTTTTTTTTTGAGTTGGAGTCTCGCTCTGTCGCCCAGACTGGTGTGCAGTGGCCGCTCCCGGCCACTGCAGCCTCGATCTGCTGGGCTCCAGCGATCCTTCCGCCTCAGTCTTCCAAGTAGCCAGAATTATAGGCATGCGCTACCACGCCCGGCTGATTTTTTTTTTTTTGATTTATTGTAGAGATGAGGTCTCGCCTGCCCAAGCGGGTCTCGAACCCGCGGGCTCAGGCAATCCACTCACCTCAGCCTCCCAAAGGCGCGGGATTACAGGCTGAGCCACCCAGCCCGGCTAGGTTAGGTCCTTTTACTGAATCAATTTACCCTTCATTTTGGCATAGATTTGTTACTAAAATGTTTCCCAAATCCTAAACATTATACCTCAAGGAAACCTTATAGGTAAACTATCATAGGAATTTTAATTAATCAGTTACTTCTTTTTTTCAATCAATGTTTTAGAAGAAAAAAAATACAGAAATTCTGTCGCTACAATGATGGAATGTAAGAGCAAGAAGAATTCATTCACAGACCTCTGAAATCTTTTTACAGATATCTAAAATTCTGGTTTTTGTTTTGTTTTTTGAGTTGGAGTCTCACTCTGTCACCCAGACTGGAGTGCAGTGGCCGCTCCCGGCCACCGCAGCCTCGACCTGCTGGGCTCCGGCGATCCTTCCGCCTCAGCCTTCCAAGTAGCTGGAACTACAGGCGCGCGCTACCATGCCCGGCATTTTTTTTTTTTTTTTTTGAGTTGGAGTCTCACTCTGTCGCCCAGACTAGAATGCAGTGGCCGCTACCGGCCACCGCAGCCTCGCCTGCTGGGCTCCGGCGATCCTTCCGCCTCACCCTTCCGAGTAGCTGGAACTACAGGCGCTCGCTACCATGCCCGGCAAAATTTTTTTTTTTTTTGAGTTGGAGCCTCACTCTGTCGCCCAGACTGGAGTGCAGTGGCCGCTACCGGCCACCACAGCCCAACCTGCTGGGCTCCGGCGATCCTTCCGCCTCAGCCTTCCGAGTAGCTGGAACTACAGGCGCGCGCTTCCATGCCCGGCTCATTTTGATTTATTGTAGAGATGAGGTCTTGTCAAGTTGCCCAGGCAGGTCTCGAACCCGCGGGCTCAGGCAATCCACTCACCTCAGCCTCCCAAAGGCACGGGATTACAGGCTGAGCCACCGAGACCGGCTTTTTTTTTTTTTTTTTTAATTGTAGAGATGAGGTCTCACCAAGTTGCCCGGGCAGGTCTCGAACCCCCGGGCTAAGGCAATCCACTCACCTCAGCCTCCCAAAGCGCTGGGTTTACAGGCTGAGCCACAGAGCCCAGCTGATATTTAAAATTCCATGATTCTATGACATGTAAGGAGTTGGAAATAAAAAACTGGGAAGACTATCTACTTTTTTCACAGGAAGAATTTAGTTGTGCATTTCTCTCTCTCAAAATTATGGTTCTTGAGAATATTTATAAATGAATTATAAATTGTTCCCAATGCAAATAGTTGTTCAAGCAAATATCTGTATTAGATACATTCTTTTCTAATAACACCATTACAGTTCCAGTATGCTGTAGAGTATTATTCAATCACTATTACCAAATTCTTTTTATAATTTCTCACTTGATCAATGTGAGCAAAGTCACTGTTCTAGTTCAAACCACCCACAGAGTATATCTTCAAACCAAATACCTGGATCTGTTTCCCTGAATACATTATATGTTGCTACCCAGGGAATTGGTTTTAGAAACATTACACCGGCCAGCTGACTTATCAACAGAGCCCACAGAATTGACACCAATTTAAAGTCAAGAATCAGTCCAGAAAACAGAAAAATATACTGCTACTGCCATCTGTGGTTTATGCTTGAATAGCTTCTCTGGTATAAACAAACTGAAGGATATAGAGTTTGTAATTAGGATCCAAAGACCTCATCATTTGGAGATACTTTTTGAAGTTAATTATTAATATAACACAGTGTAAAGTTTATTTAGTATAAGACACAAGTATCTGTGATTCTCTGTTTGAACTTATTATATAATGCTGATGGGAAAAACCACAAACTACCTTGAATGAAGCTTTTTCTATGTAATAAAGATTGTTTCCCCAAACATATATTTGTAAAGAAATCAAAAACCCTTAAAAGCCTCCTGTGAATTTATAATTAAAATAGATTCCCTTTGAAATAGTGACTTTCGATATTAAAACAGTCCCCCAAATTTTTAAAGCAAAAAATATAATTTAACGAAACTCAAGAACTTTCTACGTAGAGTTTGGCCAGTTCACTTCTGTCAAGATAAAAATTTGGGGGTTCAATTATTCCTATACTTTTTTCAAGAACAAAAATTTCAAAATGCAAATGAAGCTTCAAAGTACGCTATTTTCACAACTTATTTTCTCTGTTTTCTCAAATGACAACAACTGTAGGTTAGGGATCAAAAGATTTGGTGCAGCTGGGGGTGGGGAAAAAAGCAATTCAATTCCCCAACAGCCAGCTGAGGAAATCCTGGTCCGCTCCCAAACTAAATCACTGTTAATTAGAATTACCTGGTTACACTATAAAATCTTATTTAAATAATCTTAACCAGTGGGAAAAAAATCTGTTTTCTTGAGAAGCTGTTCTACAAGGCTGCTGTTTAACAGCAGGCAATAAAGAGTGAAGAACGAAATACAGTAAGAAATATTTTATTCTTTTCAATAAAGTTCTCTTTTTCGTATCGTTATTTCTAAACTCCACTGAAAAGCAGGTTAAATGTCTCACAATGGATCTCTTCTAATTTTCCATTAACTATACATTAACATCTTTATCTTCTTCTTAAAGACAAGCTATGCTGAAAAACAAGCAATAAATAAAAGGTGGGGCTTGACTCTAGAAATACTGTATACCAAAGTTACAACTACAAATGTATTTAAATTTAAGATAAAGTTCAGGTGAATCTGAAACTTTAGTTCTAAAAAGCCCAATACCCAAAATAGAATTACCTGCTCAGTACCAAACCCCCTTCTTGCTGACTTTTAATACCTGTGGTATTTCCTAACCTTAAATTACCTGAGCAAGGAAAAACTAAAAACAAAAAAGAAAAAGGTTGATCCTAAGAATACAAAAGTGTAAAGAAAAAAAAAAAAACACTTTCCAGCCGGGCTCAGTGGCTCACTTTGGGAGGCTGAGGTAAGTGGATTGCCTGAGCCCGCGGGTTCGAGACCTGCCTGGGTAATTTAGCGAGGCCTCATCTCTACAATAAAAAATAAAAAATAAATCAGCCGGGCGTGGTAGCACATGCCTGTAATTCCAGCTACTCGGAAAGCTGAGACAGAAGGATCACCGGAGCCCAGCAGGTCGAGGCTGCAGTGGCCGGGAGCAGGCCACTGCACTCCAGTCTTGGTGACAGAATGAGACTCCAACTCAACAACAACAACAACAAAAAAAAAACCACTTTCCTTCACAACTTGCTGGTTTTGGAAATATCTGCAAAGTATTACAAAGAGTTGGATATATCAGATCACTACTTATGTGGGCATATTAGATAGCTACCTTCTGTTTACAACTACTTCAATTCTTATTCTTGGCTGAAATGCAAGCTTGTTTACTTGTGGATTCATAACTTTGACTTTTCTGATTCTGATTCTTTTTCATATATAAGATGACTGGAAACAGGTTTACACACAAAATGACATTTCTATTGTCCTACTTTAAAAAATGGATTCAGCCGGGCTCGGTGGCTCAGCCTGTAATCCCACACCTTGGGAGGTTGAGGTGAGTGGAATGCCTGGGCCTGCGGGTTCGAGACCCGCCTGGGCAACTTGGTGAGACCTCATCTCTACAATAAATCAAAAAATTAGCCGGGCATGGTAGTGCGTGCCTGTAATTCCAGCTACTTGGAAGGCTGAGGCGGAAAGATTGCTGGAGCCCCAGCAGGTAGAGGCTGCAGTGGCCAGGGGCGGCCACAGCACTCCAGTCTGGGCGACAGAGACTCCAAATCAAAAAAAAAATAGATTCAGCCAACAATGTAAAATTTATTCTCAAAAGCAGTCCTCCCAAATTTAACTTTCAACTAATTATATGCTTGGAAAAAAATACTGAACAGAGAAGCATCATTTAATTTGGCTACAAACCAAAATTAAACATAGCAAAAATTATGACAAAGTCTCCAAAATCTAGATTAATCTGCTGACAATAAAGTCTTCCAATGTGGAAGAATCTACCCTGGCTTTACTAAATTCTGCAGCCAGAAGTTGCCACCTGAACACAATTCATTAATAGATCAAATTTTTCAATACAAACCAATAAATATCTACCCAGTTACAAAAACGAAGTCATGGTGTCTTTCTTTTCTTTCTTTTTTTCTTCTTTTTTTCCGAGTTGGATCTCACTCTGTCACCCAGACTGGAGTGCAGTGGCATGCTCCCGGCCACTGCAGCCTCGACCTGCTGGGCTCCGGGATCTTCCGCCTCAGCCTTTCAAGTAGCTGAAACTACAGGCGCGCGCTACCATGCCCGGCTAATTTTTGTATTTATTGTAGAGATGAGGTCTCGCCAAGTTGCTCAGGCGGGTCTCGAACCCACGGGTTCAGGCCATCCATTCACCTCGGCCTCCCAAAGTGCAGGATTACAGGCTGAGCCACCAAGCCTGGCCATGATGTCTTTCTTACTACAGAATTAAACAAACACAGCACCAAGCCCCAAAACATGAAAGCATCACTAATAACTTAGAGTCAACTTGCACAATAAGCACTAGCAGTGGTATAAGAAACTTCCTTTACCAATATTGTAGTAGTAGTTGTTATTTCTACCCACCATCCTCCACTATTCTAGAATTTGGTATTTTAATCTAAAGTCTGTTAAGATTTGGCCCCCACAACTTCAGGAAAAAGGGGTTGCCATAAGAAATCAAGAAATTATAAATAAAATATGAAAATGCATGATTTGGATATATTTTTGGAAATGGAACACCAGGTTTTTTTTCATTAGTTCTCTATCTAATTCCCTTTCACGTGCTAACACATGCGCCTGTACATACCTTTTTGCTATAGAATTCAACATAAATTATAGATTAGGAAGCAGGTCATGATCACATTTTGATTACATACGTCAGAAATGCTCAAAGAATTTGGTGGACTGTACACTGGAGACTGGAAATGTGGTCATCTCCCTCCTCTGCGCAAAATCAAAATCACCAGTGAATCTGTTGTCGCTTTTCAGTGTTCTTTGGAGATCACAAGAGCTACTAAAAAAAAATAAAACAAAATCCTGTGGCTGTATGTACTAAGAAGCAAGAGTACTACAGCATGCATTATTGGTTTTTTAATAGAAGTAGAAAATTCTAAGGTGACTCAGAATTAACTTAATTTTTCAAAGTCACAAAACTGAGAAGTTGTCATGGGAAATATTTGCTAATTTATTTTGAGAAATAAACATTTAGATGGTATGGTTATAGCAGGAAAAAGGGCATCATATTATTTAGTGAACTCCTCCATTTCCTCTAAAGTTTAATTATATAAAATATGCTTTTAATTACTTATAATGGCTCATAACCTTCTTTTGCTTTAAATATTTAAAAGTCTTCGCCCTCATTCTCTTAAAATAAAATGAACAAATGCAATATCCAGTATATGCTTCCTTAAATCATTAATCTTCCTTTAAAACCTTAAAAGGGAGCAGTCCTCTATTACAACAAAATGAGTTCGTGTTTGTTATGAAAACCTGCAAACAACAACTGAAAACAGCACAGTCAGCACAAGGAATTCCTGGAAGGGTGATGGTGCATCAAAAGGTTAGCAACTCTGTTCTGATAGAATAATAAAAACCATTTAAAGGACTGTAAATTCAGCATCAATGGTGTTCAGCATCAATGGTGTTTCCGGCAGGAAAACATTTCTAAAATTCCACCTCCAGTTTCTTCATGACACAGACCAAAAAGACCTCCTATCTAGATAGCTATCTCCTGCAAACAGTTTCTTCAAAATGGAAATCAGTCACCAGGATAAAAAGCCAGGAAAAATCACTTTTTCTGCTTGGAATTTAAGCAGTTTCATTTGTTTTTGGAGAAAAATATTAATAGGAAGAAAAAAAAAAAGGCGCCCACTGTCCCAAAGGCAAATTTTTTTTTAATTTTCTTTTTTGGCAATCTTCTGTGAGCATGTTAACTTCCTATGTGCTCATAAATATAAACTGCAAAGAGTACACAATGCTAGTTTTTACACTGAAAAATAAAATATCCCACAACAGTCTAGTTTCATGTATTTTCTTGAGAGTCCATCAAGCTGCCAAAAGTTTCCACTGTGTTTTCAACAACAACAACAACAATCTGTAGTACTTAGATTGATGTAAAATATTAAAGCCACCTCAGCCTAAATGGATTGTTCAATAACATTCTTTTAAATGGTTCTGACCAATTCAGGAAATGGGGCTAGGAATGGAAAATCTGATTAAGAGTTAAAATTGCCATTGAGTTAGTCAAAATGTACTAATGAATAATTAATAATAAATACAGTTCTTAGGCTTCCCTTACAACAACATTATTCTCAAGTAGAACTGAAAGTAGTGTCTGCAGTAAAATCCATCATCTACATTATATGCACAGGTGGATACAGGAAGTATTCACACATAGGAAGGCATCCTGGAATATATATGCCAATATGGACTATAAGATAGATCCGGGGTTTGGTTAAAAAAAAAAAAAATCAGCAAGGCAGATTTTAGACAACATTCACAAATTAATACCAAACCAAATCTCCACACTAACTAGCTTAAAAAGTAAAACGCATTAAAGAAATCCTTTGTTCCTATAATACTGTCTCCTACCCTAACTGGATTCCAGCTTCCTCCTTTGTGACACGGAATTTTATTGATCTCAAGCATGTTCACATTCAGAAATTAGTCTCCAACGACACAACCCACGGGACGGTCAGCCTCCTAGATACTACACATCGTCACACAAAGCTTTTTTTTTTTAAAAAAAAGCTTTGAAAACGCATCGCTATTTTATCTGCAACATCAAGTTAACCAAGCTGTCTTCCAAACATACTTTTCAATTAGTGAAAACACCAGCTCTAGTGAACTAACAAAATGTTTGACGAGTTAATAAACGTATGAAGGCGCAGATCCACCCCAAGATTTCTGCCCTCGGAGGCTAATCATTCATTCAACAACTGAGCGCCTAAGTGACCTATTTTCAGGTTACTTTCCTAACACCTGCCAGGTCACTGTCCTGACTGAGAAACTTCTTGCTGAAGCAATTAATTTTTAGTGCCTCCTAACTGTCCCGGGTGTCCCGGGTGTTTGCATTCAATTTGAAATCTGTTACTTGTTAGACACTGTTCGGTCCTAGATCTTTCAGAGAATTGCGAGTTTATGGCGCAGAGAGGGGAGGAGGCACGGATCTCCGAGAGCTGCCCTTTATTCGGAAATGAGGAGATGTGAAAGGTGGAAAGCAAGGCAAATAAATAAATAAATCGGGTTTGCCGCCGGAGCGTTTGCCGGCCGGTATGAGCACCCTTTGTAATGCAGGCCTCCCGGGGCTATCGCCTGCGCTAATTGCTCCAGGGCGCTTTCCAAGTTCAAAAGTTCACCTTTTACGACCTCACAAAAGCTCCTTACACGTTACCAATAAAAACATTCCGCGGCAAACACCGAGGGGGGAAATATCAAACAGATACAAATAAAACACCCCACAGGGGGAGAGAGCGAGGGGGAGGAGGCGAGGAAGCCCCGAGGAACCAGAGGACTTGGCCTGGGCGTGGGGGAGGGGGAGAATGGTAGGAAGCGCCTGGCCAGGTGAGGAACTCTCAGCGCCCGGGCGCCGGATCGGTATCCGGACGGGGAGGATCGAGGCTGGGCAAGTGCGGACCCGGACCGGCCGGCAGAAGCCGGAAAGAGGCAGGTGTCCCGAGCCTCGGGTCGGGCTAGAGACCTGAGCCTGCAGAAAGTCGTCGCCCAACAGAGAGGGAGGTTGAGCAGAGGTGGAGACAGGAGAGCGCGGGAGGTTGCGGAAGGTGAGGCGCGGGGGAAGCAGTAGCATGAAGAGGTCCGAAGGAGGAAACGATGGGGGGATAGCTAATGAGCTGGGGGTCCGGCAGAGGCAGGAGGCTCGCAGTATTAAGGGGGGATGGCGACTGCAAAGAAGGAAAATGCTCTAGAAACGTGAAGGGTCGGGTCGGCAGGGCGAGAAGGGAACGTCCGCGGAGGGAGGAGGGACCCGCGTGGGAGACCTGAGGGTGGGGGAAAGCAGAGGCTCTGCGCAGAAGGGACCCGAGGGGGAAGGGATGCCCCCTCTGACTGGGCGCGCGGGGAACTTCCACGCTGAAGGGGCCAGGGGGGAGGGGACGGCTCGGTGCTGAGAAGACGGGGGGGAGGGGGAGAGGGGTCCGCGCTGAAGGGACCTGGGGGGAGGGGGGAGGAATGGCGCAGAAGGACGGGGGGAGGGGAGGCCTGTGCAGAGGGGACGGGGGGGGAATGAAACTCGGTGCAGAAGGAACCGGCAGGGGGAGGGTCCACGCTGAGGGGGACGGGGAAGGAGGGGGAGGGTCCACACTCAGTGAGACAGGGGAAGAGAGGAAGAGTCCGCGTTGAGGGGGACTGGGGTGAGGGTCCACGCTGAGGGGCCGCTGCGGCTTCCCTGAGCGAGTCGACCGAGAGGAGGAGGATCCCTGGTGGAGGGACAGGAGGCCGGTTCTTGCTCGGCCGGGGCGCTGCAGGCCCCTCACCCACCGTTGCGCGGCGGCGGAGGGAGCGCGGCGGGCGGCTCCAGGAACCCCGCCGAGCTCCCGCCGCCTCCCCCTCCGCTAGGCGGCCGTTCGTCCCGCTCCATGCGGCGGTGCTTAGGGCCCGCGCTGGGTTCGCTGCTCCGCCATGGCCGGCGCCCTCGTCGTAGTCTCGTCGTCCGCCGGGGGGAGGGGGCTGTCAGGGGCCCGCGGGCTCCCGGCCGCGGCTCTCACTGGGCCCCGAGCCACCCGGCTCCGCGCCCCTCCGCGCCGCGCCCCCTCAGCACTGGCCAGCTCCCTCCCCTGACGTCACGCGCCGCTGCCACGCACGGCCCTGCGGGGCACGCTGGGAATTGGAGTCCACCTGGCGAGGCTAGCCACGCAGGACCCCGCCAACAGAAGGGGTGGAAGGAAGGTTAAGCAGAGCTGAGAAGGGAAGATTAGGCCTGTCAATATGAAGAACCATGAAAAAATTTCTGATATACATTTTATGTAAATGGTAGCTTTAGGGTCTTCTCTTTATTGTTATTTATTCGTGGTCAAAACTCCCAACAAGTCCTCGTATCCCCCCTGCCACAATAATGAGTCTTTCCAAGGAGGCGGATCCCAGAGGAGCCGGGTGAGCACGTGCAACGAAGCCCAGCCCTGTAGGCGGGGTCTCCAGGGGGCGGAGCTTGGAGGTATTCACTAGGGCCTCTCTCAGCGACTGCGGGACAAATTGGACCGGAGATTAAAGGACAGGAGTTTAACTCGAGGTGACTGCGTTCGTATGCAAATAGATCTATAAAACTCGGCTTTCCGGAGTAGTCTTTAAAGCCTTTTACCTCCGGGTGGGCGGGAAAGACTAAAGTTTCCCTTCCTCCTCTCGTTTTACTCCTGCCCATAGAACAGATGGGCAAACTAAACTCTAGGACATTGATGCCATTAAAGAAAAGCCCCAGGCTTTTGACTCCAGGTGTCTTGAAGCTCTCCGTTTAAGAGCGGCCCCTTACCCAGCCTTGTTCGCCTTCTCGTATCCTCAGTTTCTCTATTTGTAAAACGGAGTTGGAATAGGAACGAGTCCAGTTGGAAGATCCCGAACTCCCTGCCCCCGACTCGGTTTCCCGAAGCTTTACTGACTCAAAATCCCGAATTTTGGAGCGACTCCTCTGCTCCTGGCTGAATCACCCTCCCTCAGCCACCAGGTGGCGCGCGGCCACCGGTCGCTGGGTCTGTCGGGGTGGCTGCCTTCAGCGACCCCCTCAGGAAAGGACTTCTCAAGGCTGCTGCCCAGAATTTAAGCCCTACCTGGCCCGCTTGAAGACAAAGAACAAGAACGCCGGTTCTCGTGCTTTGCCCGCCTCTACTCTGCCCTGGTTCCTCGCTGGCCACTCATTCCCCTCCTCCCACCCACCTCTGGTGCCTTTATGTCGTTTTGCTGAATTTTATTTTATTTTATTTTATTTTTGAGTCTCACTCTGTCGCCCAGACTGGAGTGCAGTGGCCGCTCCCGGCCACCGCAGCCTCGACCTGCTGGGCTCTGGTGATCCTTCCGCCTCAGCCTTCCAAGTAGCTGGAACTACAGGCGCGAGCTACCACGCCCGGCTAATTTTTGATTTATTGTAGAGATGAGGTCTCGCCAAGTTGCCCAGGCGGGTCTCGAAGCCGCGGGCTCAGGCAATCCACTCGCCTCAGCCTCCCAAAGCGCGGGATTACAGGCTGAGCCACCGAGCCCGGCTGATTTTTTTTTTTAAGTTGAAGTCGCACTCTGCTGCCCAGGCTGGAGGGCAATGGCACACTCATGGCCACCACAGCCTCGACCTGCTGGGCTCAGGTGATCGATCCTTCCACCTCAGCCTTTCAAGTAGCTGGAACTACAGACATACACCACCACGCCTGGCTAATTTTTTGATTTATTGTAGACATGAGGTCTCACCAAGTTGCCCAGGTTGGTCACAAACCTGTGGGCTCAGGCAATCCTCTCACCTTGGCCTCCCAAGTGCTGGGATTATAGATGTGAGCTACTGCTCCTGGCCTTGGATGAAGATTCTAAGTCAACCCTCATAGATGGGCAGAAGAGTTCAGCCAAATGCTGAGCCCCTGGAAACAACCCCACATCCTTCAGACTACAGCTCTGTTGTCCTTTCCAAAAGCCTTCCCTCAGCCTCCTGACTAGTCAAATCTGTCTATTCTCGCTCTTATCATTATAACCCCAACTGCTGAGCACAGGGCTTGCACATAGTAGACTCTCAGTAGACAATTGCTGACTGGGTAAAAGAATGAATAAAAACAGATTTGACTTTCTGTTTAATAACTGTGTGACCTTGGCCATGTTATTTCTTAGACTATGTCCTGGTATCTAAGGGGGAAGGGGTAATTTGATAGTTGTTGCCTAGCAGGAATGTTATGAGGATTAAATGAGATGATGAAAAAACAAAATAAATGATGTATACAAAGCAGTTAATATAGCTGGCCTGATAAAAGGAAACTGTTATTAATGTTATTTCAAGAGTGGTCCTAAATCTCTGATACGTCTCTTCTGGAAATGTTTCTGGGAAGATTCAGATACCACAAAACTGAGAAAAGCAAGGGAAAGGACAAGGACCATGTACTAAGACCCCAGCCACTGTCCTAAGCATATAAGGACCTACGAGGCAAATTCTCATTATGAGTCCAGCACCTAGTAGAGGGCCTTTTTTCTTATTTCTCTACATTTCTTCCAAAAATCACAATAAGTCAATACTTTCTCCCCAATACAAGTGCGGAAACAGATTCAGAAAAATGAAAAAGACTCTCCCACCATCTGTAGGACTCAAGACAGAAGAACTGAAAAGGAAAGTATCTAAGGATAAGGAGGGCTTTTAGGGGGAGTGGTCCTGAGGCCAAAGGCAGGCAGACAGACCAACAGGACCAAACAGGGAAACAGCAAAGAACAAGACCGTCATGAGCTTCATGTTGAAGGTCTTGCCCTGTGGTGGGCGAGGCAAACACTAATCACAACCCACAATCGAGCATACATGCTACAACTGAGAACACCCTTAGAAAATCTAAGTGCAATGGGAGTGTGCAACAGGGCTCATTCTAGTTGGGGTGGTGACCAGGGAAGAGTTTCTGGGATAAGAAGCACTAAAATAGAATGGGAGGGGGTATGAGTGAGCAGACTGGGTGGAGAGAAGGCATTTCAGGTGGAGAAAACAGCATGTGCAAAGGTCTTAAGGCCAGATCAGGGCTTGGCACATTTGAGTAACGCAGAGAATCCATGGTGACTGGCGCCACTGAGGGAGAGGGGGGGATAGGAAAGAAGGGGTATAGAAGCTGCCAGAGATCATCAGGTCATGTGGAGGAACGGCCAGCAGGGGGCAGAGTTCCTCTGGTGACACAGCAGCCTTGATCTTCCGTGGTACCTAGAATCAGCGCCAGACTGCGGGGTTCCGGAGTAAGGGCTGGGTAAGGGAACCCCTGCCTGGTTCCATTTGCTTTAAGTATCCTTTGTCTATTTTCTGAATAGATACGGACACACGTTACAAAATCCACAGGATGAAAACAAGTATTTATGAAAATTCTCCTTACTCCCTGGATCCCCTCCTTGTAGATAACCACCATATTGGCTTATTGTATAGTCTGTGTACATAAGGACACACAGTATTTATTATTTACACGAATCTAGTTTTGACGTCTCCCCAGGGAATCTCTAGCTATGAAAGAAGCTTATTTGTACTCAATGCCTACTGCATATAGAGTTATTTAATTCAGCTGAGAGTTATGGAGCACCAAACCTTGTAGCTAGGTCAGTGGTTCTTAAGCCTTAAACTCCCTGGAGGGCTCGTTAAAACACAGATTGCCGGGCCCCATCCCCAGAGTCTCTGATTCTGTAAGTCTGCGGTGGAGCCTGAGAATTTGCGTTTCTGGCAAATTCCCAGCTGAGGCTGAGGCTGCCGGTCCAAGGACCACACTTTGAGACCCACTGAGCTGTCCGTTCGGGTGGAGAGACATGGTGTGTGCTCTGGTGGCCTTGTTTCTCTCCACAGGGGAAGGCATTCTCCACACAAGGAAAGCATACCAACAAGAAAGAGGGTTCCACTGAGCAATAAATTCTGGGAAGAAAATGAAAGGGAGGGAAGCGTGGAGAGTAAGGGGAAGGCAGGAGCGGAGGTGGCAACGCTTAGGGCACAAATGGGTTCTTTTTTTGTGCAGTCGAGGGGTACGAGGCCCAGGAAACATACGCAAGTGGAGCTGTCTTGGGCTTAGGGGAGGGGTCACCTGCAGTGACAGCGTGGAGAGGGAAGGGGGAGTCCAGCTCCCAGGGCTGCGCAGAGGAGCAAGGGGCTGCAGAAGAGACCGGGAAGGAGCCCCGGGTAAAATGCGAGGGAAGAGGGAAAGCAGGAGAGGAGAGGGCTTGAGGAGGCACGACCAGACCTGACGGTGGAGGAGTGCCACCCTCGGATTTGGTTACAGGGCGTCTCGAGGACGGCAACAAGGCATCTCGGTGGAGTAGCGAAACCACTGACCACTGAAGAGGGAAGATCGGCGGGGAACCTGAGTGGGCGACAGACGGTTCTTTCGGAAAGTTTTGCTGACAAGCGAGCAGAGAAATAGGGCGCGCTCAGGAGGACGATGGTTGAAGGAGGAGAGTGTTTTAAAAGGTCGGAGCTACTGGAAGATGGACGATTGGGGGTGGGAGGTGTGAAAAGGCTGGAGCGGGCAGGGTCCGGGGAGAGAAGACGGTGACTTCGGAGCGCGCAAGGCTTACCTGCCCGGGGAACCTCACTCGTTTGAACTTTACAAGCACTCCAAATGGAAAGCGCTACTTCCCCCCCTTTACGGATGAGGGAACTGAAGTTCAAAGAGGTGAAGGGACACGCCCGAGGTCCCACAGCTCACACAACAGGACCTCGGTGGGTGCGGGCCCGGAGCGAGACCCTTCTGGGCGTACTTGTGGGGATGCCCTCTGGAGAGCCGCCCACCGGCAGGGAGGCCCCGCAGAGAGCAGGCGGGGCAGGGCGGGGTGCCCCCTCCGCCCTAGCTCCGCCCCGTCGGCGCCGGAGGGGGCGCGAGGCGGGCGGCCTGGAGCGGGCGGGGGGCGCGCCGGGCAGGCAGAGCAGGCGGCGGCGCGGAGCTCGCAGTGCGGTCCGCGCTTCAGCGTTCGCGCCCGGCCGTCTGTGCCCGCCGTGCCCGCCGTGCCCGCCGTGCCCGCGGCGCCATGACCGCGGCCGCCCTCCCTCCCCGGCCCGGGCCACGAGCCCTGCTCCTGCTCCTGCTGCCGCTGCTGCTGCTGCGTGCGGGCCCGTTGCACGCCGACAGCAAGGTACGCGCGCCCCTCCGACCCGGTGCGGCTCCGCGGGGAGCCAGGCGCGAGGGGGCGCTGTGACTGGGGGTGCGGGCCAAGGAGGGGGCCCGGAGCCCGGAGTCAAGGACCCAGAAGAGGGAAGACTGAACCTGAACTTAGCACCGAAGCCGCAGGGGGCCAGAGAGGAGAGGAGCGCGTTGGGGAAGAAGCCCCGGAGATGATAGGGGTGCTTGGGACCCGGAGCCTGAAGGAGGGGTGCTAGGACCCTGTCCAACTCGCGGGGAGGCCCGCACTGAAACCCGGGACCAGGGGAGGGATCCCCAGCAGTGCTGGGCTGGCTCAGAGTGCTCATGGGAGGGTCACAGCACCCGGCAAGCCCCTGGGCAGCTGCCACCCAGCGATTCCCAGGCTTGCATCAGGCCTTGGGCCAAGACTTTTAGGCAGTCCTGGGGAGACTCAAGAGTTCCCCAACTCCCCCGCATGAACTCAGGTGGGCTGGCCACTTGTCTAGCTTCTAATGCCCTTGCCAGGGATCGGGTGCACCCTCTGGAGGACTAGGCACCCAGAAGCGACCTGAGTTGTTCTCTGCTGTGGCTAAGAGGATCTGCTCTGGTATCAGACCGACAAGCAGACCTGGGTTCAAATGCCACATCCACTTCTCAGCCGGTGCCTTTACCTCTCTGAAGCTCCATTTATTCACCTGCAGATCGCGGAAGACTCCTAGTACCCACTCCCCGAAGTTGATGATCTCCAGATTCGGTGAGATCATGCCTGTAAAATACTCAGCACCAGAACACTTAGGGTGTTCTGGAAATGACCCTATGAGCAAGGGCCTGAAGAAGAGTAAGTAGCAGGAGAACAAGAGGCCCTGCTTACAGAGCTTAAGGGCAAAAGAGGGGCTTCTCTCCATATCTCACCAGCCTCTTTCCTGGTATGAGGTGAGTGTCCTGCCTATGACAGATAAAGGGCAAAAGCCACTTGCCACACGGTTAAGTATATGAGCAGTGGGCACTGGCAGACCCTCAGCCTGAAAATTCAGCTTGGGCCATGAAGGCAGCCACGTGCAATCCAGACCATGTGCTCCAGAGATAAGGAAAGAATGAGTAGTTTCCATTTTACAGATGGGGAAACTGGGATGTACAGAAATGCAGCTGGGTTATAAATCAAAAAACCTAGGTTATGACTTTCTTCGGCTCTTCTTTTGCTGTGTGATCGTGGGCAGATCTTACCCGTCTCTGGGCTTCAGTTCCCTCATCTGAAAAACAACATTTCCCCCAACCTTCCTTCCATATGGGGCCCTCTAGAATTCCCTGATCTGGCTCAGGTAGGAGAACAAGTGAGCAGAAAATTCCAGATAACTTGATCAGCATTTTGTCACTTCTGGGATCTCTGACTGGAAGGAATATTTGGTCTTGGGCATCCTCTAAGTGTGCAGAGGGCTATAGAGCTTATGGGGGAGGGCTTACATTCAAAACAAAGCAAAGCAAAGAAAACCCAACACCCTGTTTATGTAGTGAGTCAGCCAAACACTTGCTAGGTGGGGGGGGAGGGGTTGTAGGGGGTTGCATTTAGCTGTCCCAGGACCAGCTGGGGCTGGTGAGGTGGGGAGGCACAACCCAGAGTTTGGAAGATGAAGCAGCTGGGGGACTCAGCACAATCCTCCCCCAGACACCTCCCACCCAGCACCACTTCAGCCAGCTGGGAAAAATAAAAATCAAGTGATGGGTGAATTTACTCTGCATTCCTTAGCTCAGCCAGACTCCTGCTGGCTCTGCAGAGAGAGCTGTTTTCATTATCACCCGCTCCCTCCCCCATAACAATCCCTCCTTCCTCTCCAAGCCAGGCTTATTTTCCCTGGGGTAGAGGATGAGCCTTTAGAAGGGCCAGCCTGCGACTGAATTTGATCTAGGACCCTAAAGGGTTAAGTTGACCCCTCCTCCCGCTTTCTGTCCCTGGGAGGTCCAGTTTCCCTCTGGCCCAATACTTTCATGGGTATGGGGCAGCTCACCCCAAGGACTCTGTTGGTCTCCTCTGCCAGCTCTTTGCCTTTGCTCAACGTGTTTTCGTTTCGTGTTTATAACAAGACCTCTCCTAAACTGGATTTTTAGTTTCCATCTAAGGAAGTGCTTTCTCCAGATTGCGGGTAGGAGGGGAACCTCACAGCTTCCCTGGGATTTCTGATGGGCTGCTCCTAAGAGGTTGGGATGGACAGACAGGTAACCACGTGACACCAAGGCATGACACCAGAGACTCTGGGAATCTGCTTTTTGCTGTGTGTTCTTGGAATGTGGCTGAGAATTCCATCTCTACCTCAGTTTCCCCATCTGTAAAAGGGTGCTGGTGCCTCACTTTCTAAATGCATTGAGGGACGGGAAGGGGATCTTCAGTCAGCTGCTGACCAGGGTCTGGAGGAACGGAGGAAGGGCTGAGGCATGTGGGAGTCAGGCCAAGGGGACAGCCGGGACTAGAGCAGGCAGGCGGTGGTATCCTGGGCTGGCCCAGATAGATGTTTCAGGCCAGGGAGGTCCCGGGGGCTTAGGTGTTGCTTTGCCTCCGCTCCAGGAGTTTCCGCCTGTGGGTGTAATTAGAAACAGGCTCCCCAGCAGGCAAGGGCTACATAGCAAGGGCATCCTCCCTCTGCACACCAAGAAGGCCAGGCCAGGCCAAGCCCCACCAGGTCTCTCTGTAGGGAGGGTCTTGTCCCAACACTCCCTTTGCCCAGGGCATGCAAGACAAAGCCCCGTGTGCCAAGCCCTGTGCCCAGCACTTACATGCAGAGTTTGACACAGGCCTCATACCAACATCCCGAGGATGCAGTGCTCCTTCCCCACTGCACAACTCGAACACGGAGGCCCATCAGAGTCAGGTTGAGGCTGCTCAAATTTCCTAGACAGAGAGAGTCTGAGGAGTTTGGAGACTCCTGAAGACTTTAGTGGATATCCAAAAGACCTGGGGAGTCAGATAGAGTTGGAATCACAGGGTTGGACCAGGGCCTAGGCATCTGCATTTTTTATGTGCACCCCAGGTAATTCTGAGGCATGGCCCCCAGTTGAGAACATATGGAGGCATTAGGGAGCTATAGAGGCTTGTGGAGCAAGAGAGTAACAAATTACCAAAGAGGAAGATTGGAAAGATTAAGACAACAGAGAGGAAGCTGCTGTGTTATCCAGTCAGCAGTTAGTGTGTTCTGAACTAGGGCTGTGGCCATGGATTGGAGAGCAGGGGACAGAAGTAGGAGATATTTAGGAGAAGAACAGGAGAACTGACAGGTTGCCCAGGGGAAGGAGTTTCAGAGATCCAGGTTGAGCAAGAGGTTAGGTGGACACAGGTTTACCGGATCTGGTCTCGGCTTGATTGAGTTTGAGTTGCCCATGGGCATCAGAGGCTGGTAGTGTGCTCTAGGGGAGGTCTTTGCCTGCAGGAACCTGGGGAAACTGTCTCACAATGAGGCTGCTCTAGTGGTAAGAGAAGAGGGCAGGGGCCAAGCTCAGTGACTCAGCCTATAATCCCAGCACTGTGGGAGACTGAGGGGAGTGGATTGCCTGAGCCCATGGGTTTGAGACCAGCCCGGGCAGCTTGGTGAGATCTCGACTCTACAATAAATCAAAAATTAGCCAGGCGTGGTAGCTCATGCCTGTAGTTCTGGCCACTTGGAAGGCTCAGGTGGAAGGATTGCTGGAGCCTAGCAAGTTGATGCTGGGGTAGCCATGAGTGTGCCACTGCAATCCAGCCTGCGTGATGGAGTGCGACTCCAACTCAAAAAAAAAAAAAAGGAAACACAAAGAGAAGAGGGCAGACTCAACCTCAAGATGACACAATTTGAGCCTGTTCAGTTGCTAGAACATTTCACAGCTTTAATACCCTCTCCCGGTTCTAACCTGATTTACTCATCTCTCTTCAGAAGAATCTCGAGTACACTTTCTTCTCGTTGTGGGATTTCCTTACAGATGTCCAGGGAACTTTTAAAGCACAAACCACCCACATCTCTGGGGGCTTCTGCAGCAGGGGCGTGCTGAGCAAGGCTGCGGGAGTGGGAGGGGGATGGGGGCTGAAGCAGAGACTTTCCCAGGTTCTTATGCCCCCAGAGCCCAGCCCAGAGCCCCTCTGTATGGACTTGTCTCTGCAGACCCATTGCTGGGGGAGAAGCCCTTCCTGGCGACTGTGGCTAGTCATGGGAGGGACAGCATGTAAACTGAGGTGTGGAGTCAGGCAGTGCTGTGTGACCCCGGGTAAACCCCTCGTCTTCTCTGATGCTGAGCTTTCTCCTCTGTAAGGTGGGGATGGGGTGAAAACAAAGAGAGGTAGAAAACAGTGAGCAGATATGGGGGAGGGGCATCAGAAGCTATTTTAATAGCACTTAGGAAGCAGCTGTTCTGTGCCAGGCTCCATGCCAGGGCTTTGCATGCATCGACTCTTTTTAGACTCACAACAAGCTTTTAAAAGGGACTGTAAGTGTCCCCATTTTACAGAGAAGGAAGCTGAGGATCAGAGGGGTCAAAGCCACACGGGGAGGAGGTTTGGGAGCTGGGGTGGAGGGGGGGCTGGCTCTTCACCGTGGCACTCTGCTGCCTCGAGTCAGGCACCAGACGATGTAGCAATCCCAGGAGGTAGGACCCTGCCTGGGCGCCTGGCAGCCGGGGCTGGGAGCAGGCCTTCTTCCAACTCCTAGCCCGTGTCAGGGCGTTGGCCACCCCCATCAGGAGGTAGCACCTCATCTGAGGAGGGAAGGAATGTCGCGATCTCGTGTGGAAGCAGCTGCTGGTGGGGGTGGGTGTTGGGAATATGAGTGGGTCCACAGGAGAAGGCCTCTCTGCCTGGTCACACAGAACACACCCACATTCACCCGTTGGGCTCTTGAGCCCAGCTTCGGGAGTGGGTGGGGGCGGTAAGGGGTACCACCAGAGCTGGGGTCCTGAAGGACAGGCAGGGTTAAGCAGCTAAGGAGGTCAAGAATATGCCTTAGCAGAGGCCTAAGACCCTGAGCCTGACTGCCGGCTTTCGCAGGCAGGGGAGAATTGGCCCATAGTGCCCAGAGGACACATCACCTATAAGGAGCCCAGGACTAAGCCTCAAGCCTCTACCCATGCCCCCCCAACTCCTGCCTCCCATTTTCCCTTGCCCCTCCACAGGCTGTAGAAAAAACAGGGACCAGAAGTCCACCCAGCCTGGGCTCACCTCCTTAATAAGTCATTTGACAGCTTCAATATTCAGTTTCCTCATCTGCAGGACACTGCTAAGAATATCTACCAGTGCACCACATGAAGAAATTAACAGCTAAACCCCCTTTCAGAATTATTGCTAGTAATCATAATAGCTACAGTATCCATAATGCTCTCCGTGCTCCTGGCACTGGGCCGACTACATCACTGGTATTCCATCTCAGTCCTTACACAGCCCTATGTTGAGTAGGCATGAGTGGTACCCTCATTTTACAGATAAGAAAACTAAGGCACAGAGAAGTTAAGCCATCCACCCAAGTACACACAGCTGGAAGTGGCCTATGGCTGCACTTCTAACCACTGTCCCTTGCACTGAGAGAGTACCCAGTAAATGTCTCCTCTGGGGGCTCTGTGGCCTGGGCTTGCTGTCTTCATCCACCATCTGTCCATGCAGCAGCCAGAGTGAGCTTCCTGTTATGCAAATCTGACCATGAGTCTCCTTACTTAAAACCCTTCCGTGACTCCCCAGCATTTTCAGGAAGAAGCCAAGATCCTCTGCCAGCTTTCAGGACCTGCCAAGGGCTGGGCTGTGCCACGCCCCAGCCTCACCCCCTGCCACCCCTGGCCTCCTGAAAGAACCAGCCAGAGTGAACCACTGCTAGGCCCCCCAGAGTGCAGGCCCTTGCTTGTTTTTACATGTCTGATTTGCTCTCTTCCTTAAAGGTACCCTCCAGGGTGCCCTCCTCTGAGCAGGCTTTGTGGGTATCTTTCTCTGTCCTCTCAGAACACACTATGTCAGCTTCTTCTACAGCTAAGGAGGTCAAGAATATGCCTTGATCTATTTCTTCTGCACCCCCAACTATCACCTGGGGCCTGGCAGAGGCCAGGAGCTCAAACAGGTGTCTGGAGACTTGGAGGAAACAGACTGCTTAAAGCCCTTCCCCAGAGGGCCCTGGGATACTCATGGGCACTGGACTTGGCAGAAAGACCAAGGGAGCCCTGAGCTCACCTGGGTCTCGGTGGTTTTGATGAGAACTGAATAGCCCTGAGATCTGAAGTGCTGAGCCACAAATAGCTGTGTGCCAAGAGCCCAGAGCCCAGGGTGGGCTGACTGAGTCAGGGGAGAGGCCGTTGGGCACACAAAACACAGCAGGCATGTCAGGGCAAGGCAGGCTGGAGGCAGTGACTGAGGCTGGCATCTGTCACTGATCTCACTGAGCTGACTCCCATAGGCACAGAGTCTACAATGACCAATGACCGTACCTAGATGCTCGGTGTGTGGCATCCCAGAGTGGGATTGAAGGAGAAGAAGAGAAGGGAGAGAAACCTCGAACCTAGGGTCTTGTGATCTCATTTGATCCTCACTCTGGGTAGAGAGTCACCCGTTTTACTAGTGAGGGAACAAGAATTCGAGGGTTCAGAGAGGTTACATAAACTGCTTAAAGTCACACAGGAAATGGGGGAACTACGTTGTAGGAAAAACAGGTGACAGCTAAGTAGCCTTGAGGTCCAGAGTGTTGAGCCAGCTAAAGGAGAGGCTGGTGATTTTGATCTGCAGTCCAGTCCAGAGCCAGAGTTTTAGCACTGAAGCTGAGTGAACCTGGGCATGTGACCTCTCTGAGCTGCTGTTTCTTTACCTGCGTTAATAATGGCTCATAGCCAGGCACGGTAGCTGACACCTGTAATCCCAGCACTTTGGGAGGCCGAGGAGAGAGGATTGCATTTGAGACCAACCTGAGCAACTTGACAAGACCTTGTCTCTACAATAAATAAAAAAATTAACCAAGCTTGGTGGCTCAGCCTGTAATCCTGCGCCTTTGGGAGGCTGAGGTGAGTAGATTGCCTGAGCCCACGGATTCGAGACCTGCCTGGGCAGCGAGACCTCATCTCTACAATAAATAAAAAAATCAGCTGGGCATGGTAGTGCATGTCTGTAATTCCGGCTACAGGGAAGGCTGAGGTGGAAGGATCGCCAGAACCCAGTAGGTCGAGGCTGCGGTGGCCGGGAGCGGCCACTGCACTCCAGTCTGGGCGACAGAGTGAGACTCCAATTCAAAAAAAAAAAAAAAAAAAATTAGCCAGGCGTGGTGGCACAGGCCTGTGATTCCAGCTACTCAGAAGACTGAGGCAGAAGGATTACCTGTGCCCAGCAGGTCAAGGCTGCGATGACTGTGACCGTGCCACCGTACTCCAGCCTGGGCAACAGAGTGAGACTCTGACTCAAAAAAGAAAAAATGGCTCATACTTAAGATGCACTCAATATGTTCCAGACCCTTTTCTTTACCTGTATTAATTAATTAATTCATTTATTTATTTATTTATTTATTTTTGAGTTGGAGTCTCACTCTGTCACCCAGACTGGAGTGCAGTGGCCGCTCCCGGCCACCACAGCCTTGACCTGCTGGGCTCCGGCGATCCTTCTGCCTCAGCCTTCTAAGTAGCTGGAACTACAGGTGCGCCCTACCACACCCAGCTAATTTTTTTGATTTATTGTAGAGATGAGGTCTCGTCAAGTTGCCCAGGCGGGTCTCGAACCCGTGGACTCAGCCTCCCAAAGCCTCCCTTACAGGCTGAGTCACCAAACCTGGCTTATATTAACTCATTTAATCCTCATAAGAATCCCACAAGGCAGGAGTCCATTTTACAGATAAGGAAACAGAGACACAAATAGATTGCATTGCCCACAGTTTTATCCAGGTTCTAGACACTGTGCTTTTAACCCTGTGCTCTACCATAGCTGCAAAATACAGGCTAGTTTATCCAACAGATACTTAGTAAGCAACTACTATAGGCCAGGCAGGCACTGTTCTGGAGATAAAGGAAGGAATTAGACAAATTCCCTGCCTATAGTGATACCCATAGTGGAGAAGGGGAGATGGAAAATAAGCAAATACAATTATATTTCACGTGGCTAATAGGTGCATTAAAGAAAACACAACCACTAGATAAGGGGCTAGTTAGAGACTAGCAAGGGGTGAGTGGTCAGGCAAAGCTTCTCAGAAGAGGTGACATGAAAAGAGAAGTGATATGAGAGAGTGAATATCAAGGGGATAAGACACCTGCAAAGGCCCTGAGGCTGGAGTGGAGTACACCATTGGAAGGGAAGGGCAATAAGGAGCGGTTGAAGGGAGAGTATCAACTCTCATAAGCCATGGTAAAGACTTTGGAGATAACAATATTACCCCAACACACAGAGAGATATTATTAAAAAGCATAACACGAGAAAACTAGGATGTAATAAGTGCTCAATAAAAGGTCTCCATATTTTTTATTATTGTAAGAAATAAACACGGCAAAAATTACCATTTAAAATGGTACAACTCAGCCGGGCTTGGTGGCTCAGCCTATAATCCCGCGCTTTGGGAGGCTGAGGTGAGTGGATTGCCTAAACCTGCGGGTTTGAGACCCGCCTGGGCAACTTGGCAAGACCTCATCTCTACAATAAATCAAAAACTAGTCGGGCGTGGTAGCGCGCGCCTGTAGTTCCAGCTACTTGGAAGGCTGAGGCGGAAGAATCGCCAGAGCCCAGCAGGTCGAGGCTGCGGTGGCTGGGAGCGGCCACTGCACTCCAGTCTGGGTGACAGAGTGAGACTCCAACTCAAAAAAAAAAAAAAATGGTACAACTCGGTGGTATTTGGTACATTACAATGTGCAACTATCACTATCTAATTCCAGAACATTTTTATCACCCAAAAAGAAACTCTGCACCCTTTAAGCAGTCACTCCCCATTTCCCCTCCCTTTAAGTCCTGGCAGCCACTAACCTGCTTTGTCTCTATGGGTTTGCCTGTTCTGCATATGGTATTTCATGTCACTGGAATCATGCAATATGAGGCCATTTGTGGCTGACTTTTTTCATTTAGCATAATGTTTCGAGGTTCACCCATATTGTAGCGTGGATCAGCACTGCATTCCTTTTTTAAGGTTGAATAATATTCTATGGTGTCTATATACCACACTTTATTCAGTTGATGGACATTTGGGCCATTTCTACCTTGAGCCTATTGTGAGTGATGTTGCTACAAACATTCCGCTGCAAGTCTTCGTTGGGATACCTGTTTTCAGTTCTCTTGGGTGTATACCCAGGAGTAGAATTACTGGGTCATAGAGGAGCAACCAGACTTTCACAACAGCCATTCATATTTTCACTGTTATCATGATAAGACTTCTCCCTGGAAAGGTTGCTCCCTTCTCCACCACCTCTAACTACTCTCCTCCCTGGCCAGTCTCTTCTGTCTCCGCCATAGTGCTGGCTAGCAACTCACTGGAGCTCTCTGGCCACCCCAGGTGTTTGGCGACATGGACCAGGTACGCATGACCTCAGAGGGCTCTGACTGCCGTTGCAAGTGCATCATGCGGCCGCTGAGCAAGGATGCGTGCAGCAGGGTTCGCAGCGGACGGGCACGGGTGGAGGACTTCTACACGGTGGAGACCGTGAGCTCCGGGACTGACTGCCGCTGCTCCTGCACAGCCCCGCCCTCCTCGCTCAACCCCTGTGAGAACGAGTGGAAGATGGAGAAACTCAAAAGGCAGGCACCCGAGCTCCTCAAGGTAGGCTTGAGGGGCCAGGGGTCTGAGCCAATGCCTGTTGTGAGTACGAGTCTGACCTGCTGGTGAAAATCCCACACACTGTGAGGCAGGTGCTGCTGCCACTCCATTTCACGGATGAGGAAACAGAGGGTTCCTAGGGAAGCTACTTCTTGCCCAAGACTGTTCAACCAGTAAATGAGTAGGGATTCTTTGCCTAGTCACCTCAAGAGAGCCCCTTGCTGTCTATTCTAGTGTCCTGTATTTCACCCAAGCCAGTTCATCTGTTAGCACCTATCTGTATTTTAGGTTTCATGGCCTTTTACTGTTTTTTATTTAATAACCTTTCCTGTGCTCAGGTCCAACCTGTATGCCAGATGCTGAACTAAGCCCCTTTTATACATTACTTCTCTGAATCCTTAAACCATTCTGTGAAATACAGGATCATTATCCTCATTTTATAGGCAAGAAAACTGAAGTTGAGAGGAGTTAGTTACCTTGCCCAAGCTCACATAATGACAGGCAGCCTCAAGTCTGTCCCATACTCTGTGTGAAATTTTAAAAGCCCACCCTCCCATAGACAGATTGGAAAGAAACACCACCTCTGGGAGCCACTGTCCCATGCCAAGGCCCACCGCCAGGACTCATGGCTTGGTTAGGTGCGTGTACACTAGACCTTGATCATCACAGCTGGCCATACACCCCTGGACCATTTGTACCATCTCAGCCAGGTGCTCAGTGGGCCTGGTGAGGCTGGGATTTGAACCCAGGTCCAGCTATGTGCAAAGCATGTGTTCTAAACCGCCCTGCTCTCCTGACCAGATTGCTTGGTGTCTCTTGAAAGTATCTTTTTCTTCTGTAATTTCTTTCAAACCTGTGTCTGATGTTCAAAACTGTGAAAAGTCTGAGATGTTACTCTACTTGTAAGCTAACAAGTTAGCCTGCCAGTTTCATAGGTACAGCATCCTGGATCAATGACCAAGGACTTTATTACTCATAGCAAATCTACATTTTCTTGCACTGGTTTTCCCAGCTCCAACTCCCATGGAGTGACACAGTGACGGACAGCTCACATCTGCACACACAGTAGGTGTGCTACAGTGAGGAGCCCCGAGCCTAGAGAATCTGCATCTTTTATTTCTTCTGGAGGGAAATGCCATCTCTGTCTTCCAGGGCTGTTCACGATACAGCTAGGTGGCCCAGAACAAAGACAGTGCCTCTGCGTGTAAGACAGGCAGAAGAGCAAGAGGCCTGTGAAGAATTGTCTCCCAACATGTGGCTTAAAATGTTTTCTCTAAATTCAACTCTAGTTTTATTTTTGTAACACCTGAATGGATGCCAAAACTCCCTAAATTGGGGAGGGAGGTGAATTTTAGGCCTAGTGGCCTCTTGACAACCTGACAGTCCCTGGACCACCATGTCTCCCTGGGGCTTCACTAGGGTCCTGTGGACTCCAGACACCTAGTTCTCAGGCCAGTCTTCAGTTATAGGAACAAACCCAGTTTCTACTCAAGTCAGTTTCTCAGTAACTGAATTGTAAATGTGCTTGACATGAGGACACACAAGGCCCTTTCATAAATGCTGGCTAATTTAATTCTTGCTACAATCCTTTTAAGAAGGAACTTATGATGTTAGCTTTACTTGTAGGGGGGCCTGAGGCCCAGAGAGTGACTGTGACTTGCCTAAGCTCACAAAGAAAGAAAGGAGCAGTACTAAGAGTTGAACTCAGGAGTTCTCCACAGCATCCCTTGCCCACTGATGGGGTCACTAGGCAGCCTTCCAGCCAGGAGCCAATGGTCCCCTAGGCCTTTTGGCACATAGTCTCCATGGGGGGTCTTGATTTAGCCTTACAGAACTAGACAAGGGTAACGATGGGATTGACTCAGCAGGTGAAGCTGGAGGAAGAGGGGAGGATATGCTGCCTCACCGATACCTCAAGGCAAGGTTGGGTACCCTTCAGAGACCTCCAAGAGGAAGCAGGCAGTAGGAAACAGGGCTGGGGCTTCTCCTGTACCATCTGGCTCCCTCTCCCTCAGCAGGACATCTCTGTAGACATACCCCGAGGGAGGGGGCTGCCCTATATCCTGCCCCCATCTTCACCCAGCCCTGCCCCTCAAGCTAATAACTCCAACTGTGATTTCGCCTCAGCTGCAGGCTGTGGTAGGAGAGCCACACTTTTTTTGTTTTTAAGTCAGAGTCTCACTCTGTCACCCAGGCTAGAGTACAGTGGCACGCTCACGGCCACCGCAGCCTCAACCTGCTGGGCTCAGGTGATTCTTCCACCTCAGCCTTCCAAGGAGCTGGAACTATAGGTATGTGCCACCACGCCCAGCTAATTTTTTATTTATTGCAGAGATGAGGTCTCACCAAGTTGTGTCCAGGCTGGTCTCAAACGCATGAGCTCAGGCAATCCTCTCTCCTTGGCCTCCCACAATACTTGGATTATAGGCATGAGCCACCACATCCAGCCTGGAGAGCCACACTTTTAATAGCATGGCTACTGTCCTCACCTTGTGTAGGGGCATGCCCTCACCTCTCCACTCCTTTTTCTTCTGGATGGGACCAGACATGGCCCTACCCCTGAGGAGTCCCCATGCTGGTGAGGACACAGCGGCTGACCCCAGTAATGGCAGTGTGAGAAGTGCTAAGCTGAGGGACATTCCAGGGACCTTGGAAGCCCCAAGGAGGGGGTAGAATAATGGAGTTGGGCCTTGAAGGATGTGTAGGAGTCCATCAGGCAGAGACGAAATGAGGGCTTTCTATGTGAGAGCAAGTGGTATGGATGTGGCACAAGATGCCTCCCTGCCTTCTCTCTGCTCCTGCGCTACTGGCACCCGTCACTTGCTCTAACACAGTGCTTTCTCATCCTATTGTGGTGAAGGACCAGTTTTTCAAAATTTGTATCTGTCAAGAAACAATACTTTCATAAACACAAATTAATTATTAGAAAAATGGAATGAAACAAAAACAGACATGCAAAATATAAGTCCAGTGTTATATTACAAGAGTCAACAGAAAATTGCTCTGACTACACATGTTTCTAAAAACCTATCTCATTTTCTGTAATGATTTTATCACAGACTGACCTTGAGCTGTTTGAACCAGCACTGATCTGAAGATCACACTCTGAGTAGCAGGGCTCGAAAACACCATGTCTCCTCACTCCTCCAGCTCTTAGCACAAGCTGTTCCCTTTACTAGGAATGTCCTTTCCTGAACATTTTTGCCTAATTTGTGCCCCTCCTACAGAGCTCTGTTGAAACACTTTCTCTTGGCAGAATTTCCTTATCCATACCTGCACCCAGACAAGGTCAGCAGCACCCCATCGGTAATGATCTAGGAACGTGCATGTCGCTGTCTGTCCCCTGATCTAGGTTCTCTGATCTGGGTGCCTGCGTGTCACTGCCTGTATCCCCTGATCTGAGAGCTAGCGTGCCACTGCCTGTGTTCCCTGATCTGGGCACTGCTGTGTCATTGTTTTCCACTGATCTGAGTTCCTGCATACCTGTGTCCCCTGATCTGGGTGCCTGCGTGCCACTGCTTGTGTTCTCTGATCTGAGTGCCTATGTGTCACTATCTGTGTCCCCTGATATGGGCACCTGCGTGTCACTGCTTGTATCCGCTTGTATCCTCTCATCTGGGCGCCTGCGTGTCACTGCCTGTGTCCCCTGATCTGGGAGCCAGTGTGTCATTGTCTATGCTCTGATCTGGGCATTTGTGTGTCACTGCTTGTGACCCCTGATCTTGGTGCCTACGTGTCACTGCTTGTGTCCTCCGATCTGGATGCTTGTGTGTCACTGTCTGTGTTCCCTGATCTGGGCACCTGCATGTCACTGTCTCTGTCCTCTGACCTGGACACCTGCATGTCACTGTCTGTGTCCCCTGTTCTTGGCACCTCTATGTCACTGTCTCTGTCCCCTGACCTGGACACCTGTGTGTCACTGTCTGTGTCCCCTGATCTTGACACCTGTGTGTCACTGTCTTTGTTCCCTGATCTGGGCACCTGTGTGTCACTGACTGTGTCCTCTGATCTTGGCACCTGCGTGTCACTGTCTGTTTCCCCTGATCTGGATGCCTGCATGTCACTGCTTGTGTTCCCTGATCTGGTCGCCTGTGTGTCACTGTCTGTGTCCCCTGATCTGGGCGCCTGCGTGTCCCTGCTTGTGTCCGCTGATCTGGGCGCCTGTGTGTCACTGTCTGTGTCCCCTGACCTGGGCGCCTGCATGTCAATGCTTGTGTCCCCTGATCTGGGCGCCTGTGTGTGTCACTGTCTGTGTTCCCTGATCTGGACACTGGGTGTGTCACTGTCTGTGCCCCCTGAGCTGGTACTGGTGTGTCACCGTGTGTGTCCTTGACAGCTGTGGAGGACCATGATGCCCCATGTTTGTCTTGTTCATCACTATCCTCAGTGCCTGGTCTGGAGTAAGCACCTGCTGAGCCTGAAGAGGGCGGCTAGGGCATATCATGGAGAGTTCAAATGCCAGGGAGATGAAACGCCCCAGATGGGCAGTCGGTGGCCACAGAAAGTTATCTAGCAGGGGAAAGACCCTCACCAAAGCCAGTTTCAGTGGCCACAAAGGCAGCAAAGTGAAGCTGGGAGTTTCCCATTTAGTGCCCTGGAGTTGTGATCATTTTTCTCACAGGGCCCTTGCTGTGTGTCCACTTTGTGCTAAGCTCTGTCCAGATGTCACCACTCCTTACCATGACCCTGTTGCCCCATTTCTCAGTGAAGGAAACTGAAGCCATGGGCATAGTTCTCCAACTGTGCTCCACAGAGCTCTAAGGGCCCTGTGCAGCCAAAGTGAGGTTGTGGGGGAGCAGAGAAGCCTCTTGGGCTACCCTTCCTTCCAGCAGAACCTCTCGCCCGCCTCTCTGTTTTAGAGCTCAGCCTCCACTTGGAGAAAAACTCTCTGGCTTAAAATTGCTTGAATACCCCCTGGGAAAATGGGAGTAAAATCATTTTGGAAATGGCCCGCCAGGGCTGGAGCACTGCACTGACCTGAGGAATGCTGTGGGGCTAAGAGTGGCGCCATTTGGGAAGGTGGGCTGGAGGAACTGCCCTTCCCAAGGAGCTGGGGAAGGCCAATTTCCCAAGTGGCCCCTTGTGCCAGCGTCACCCTGACATTCTGACATCATGGCCATCTGGAGGGAGTGTCATATCCTGAGGAGGCGAGACAGAAAAGAGAAGGGGAGGGGCAGCTGTAGGGCAGAGCCCTGGACTAGGCAAGGGAGGGTCAGCATCTGCTGCAGGTCCTGCCACTGACCTGTTATATGAGACCCTCTCCTCTCTTGACCTCTGTCCCACCTGAACACAAGACAGGAGCAGTAAAGCATGATAGGAAAGAGGTTGGGGTTTATACGAATCTAGGTTCTGCTCCTGGCTTCACCATTAAACAGCTGGGTGGCCTTGGGCAAGTCACTTCCCCTCTCTAAGCTGCAGCTTCTCAGTCTGCAAAATGAAGATAAAAGTTGTCCTTAACTTGGGTTGTTCTGGGTCACTAGAAGCAGGCCCCGGAGCCAGAGATTCGTGTGCCAGTGATTTATTATGAACAGGCCCCCCAGAGAAACTGGCAATGAAGTGGAAGAAGTTGGTGGGGAGAGAAGGAGCTCAGCAAGGATGTGGACTCAGACAGACTGACAGCCTCAGCTATAACCCTGGGGAGCTCTGGAGCGAGAACGGGCTGGGGAGCTGGGTTTGTGGATGCCCACAGCAGTCGGCCATTGCATTTCAGGGGCAAAGCAGCTCTTAAGAGGGTCACAGGTACAGGCATATGGAAGCCAGGGATGGGCACAAGAAACAGGAAGGGACATCCCACAGGATCTGGACAAGCTCCGCCAGTGCCCATTATGCACCCCAAGGGTTATTGCAACAATTCAGGCACGCGACAAGAGATCAAAAGATGAATGCTGTTGCTTCTCCGGTGATTACTAGCAGGCTGGGGCTAGAGGGCCCAAGCAGGCTATTTTGGGGCTCTGGGGTTCTGAGTTCCTGCTTGTAGTGGGGCTCCTCTTACAGCCTCTCTGCCGACTGCGTGCTGAGTCCTTTGCCTAAGTGTCCCCCTTCCCCGGGCAGCTGCAGTCCATGGTGGATCTTCTGGAGGGCACCCTGTACAGCATGGACCTGATGAAAGTACATGCCTACATCCACAAGGTGGCCTCCCAGATGAACACGCTGGAAGAGGTAAGGACCCGGCTCCCACAAGAGGCCAGCTGGTGCCCTGCAGGGGTATGAGGGCCGTATCCAAAGGGCCTGAGCACTTCCAGCTTGACCCCGGTGGCCATTGGAAGCTGGACTCCAGCAGGGAGTTGGGGACAGGAGGTACAGGCCACAGGGTACAGCCTGTGGGACGAGGTCTCCCTAGGCTCAAGTCAGAAGGCCAGATGGAAAAACCGAGGCACCTGCTGGTTGTGTGGAAGGCGTGTAGAGGAGCTGGAACTCGCAGTTGCCCTCAGTGCACCAAGGTCAGGGGCCACACATTGCCCAACTCCAAGGGCGCCATTCATATAAAATACCCTGTCATTGGTGCTCTCTGGTTGCTGCAGCACGGCAGGACTGGCCAAGCCCACGAGGGCTGGGCTCAGGGCAGCATGCCTGTTCCAGTACCAAGCTATGGTGGAGGCAGACGTACTGAGTGTCCTGTCCTGAACAGGGTGAGTGTGCTGTAGGGCTGGGCAGGTGGCTGGGACTAACCCCCGGGGACAGAGACAGAGCTGGGTGAGTGTAGGGGTCCAGGCGGCAGGTTCGAGGATTGCCTCTGCTGGCACAACCTAGCCTCCGCCTGTTTCCTGCATCCGGCCTCTGCTGGGCCTCTGGGAGTCTGGGGACATGCAGCTGCCAGGAGCGGGCGTGGGGGCTTCCTTCCCCAGCTTCCTTTATAGAGGGAGGGGGCACCTGGGCATCCTGTGCCCCAGGGTGGGATATTAACCCCTTAGTAACCATGAAGTTGAAGTCACAGTGGCTTTAAGCATTCAAAAAGTATTCAGTAAGTACCTAGTGCTGACCAAGCCCATGCCAATGTGAGAGAAAGCTGACATTCATTGAATTTCTTTTGTGTGCCAGTATTTCCCGTGCACCTTGTACAAGCCAGGCTCTCCCACTGCTGCTCTGAAGTTATTCTCCTTTGATCTTTCCTCTTGTAATCTCAGGAAATGTTAACCCACTTCATGTAACTCTGAGCCAGACGATCTGGAGGGTACATCTGCTGGGTCTGGAACAAACCAGAAATGATTTCCACAGCCACAGATAAATGAGTTTTTTATTATCTTCTGTCTTGCATTATCAGTGCTTTGCTTCTGTTAATCATGGCTTACTAAGTGATAACCCTATGGAAAAAGAAAAAGGAAAAACAGCTTTGCGCTCCCCCTGAGAGGAGGCAGAGAGGACAGCCTCAGGAGATACAAGTTCCCTCTGTCACAGGAAAAACTTCCCAGGGGACCAGGCAGCAATTTAGAGTCCCAGCTTCTCTCTTTTCTCTTCCCTTATATCAATGGTGCTCAAGCAAGGGTGACTTTGCCCCTAAGGAAACAGTTGGCAATAGACATTTTTGGTCATCACAAGTTAGGCGGAGGACAGGATAAATGCTATTGGCTTTTACTGGGTAGAAGCCAGAGAATCAGCTGAACACCCCACCATGCACAGGACAGTCCCCCGAAACAAACAACTATCTAGCAAATGTCAATCGTGCTGAAATTGAGAAAATCTGCCCATCATCCCTGGGATCTAGCTTAAAATGCACTTGCATGTTCCTTAGCCTTTCTGGTCCTCACAGTGACCCTGCAATTTCATTGTTATGATGATGAGAACCCTTATTTCACAGGCAAGAAAACTGAAACTTAGAGAAGTTACTAGCCCAAGATTACCTAGCCAGTAAGTGGAAAGCAAGGATTTGAACCTGACTCATGTTTGCTGCCTCTTGGTCCCTGAATCTGAGTCACCCAGGGCAGACTGGACATAAATTGCTTTTAGATTATCTTTGTTTTTTTTGAGTCAGGGTCTGTGTTGACCTGGCCAAATGCAGTGGCACAATCTCTGCTCACCACAGCCCCAAACTCCTGGGCTCAAGCAATCCTCCTGCCTCAGCCTTTTGAGAAGCTGAGACTACAGGCACACATCACCATGCCCAGCTAATGTTTTTTATTTTTACGTGAAGACAGCATCTCACTTTGTTGCCCAGTCTAGTTTCAAATTCCTGGGTTCAAACAGTCCTTTTGCCTTGACCTCCTGAAGTGCTGAAATTACAGGTGTGAGCCACCACACCCAGCTCTCTGTAACTATTTCTAGGAATGAGATTCTGAACTCATAATTCTGTTGCTTCATGGCTTCTCAGCAAAGAGGTGCTTCCTGCATCTGACTGCAGTCCTTCCTGCGTTAGCTGAGAAGTAGACTCAGATGAAGGAATCCCATACATACTGTAGACCTGGGGGGCTTTGTGGTCCTGGGACTGATAACTGCCAGGCCACAGGATTCCTGAGTCCTGCCCAGTGGACAAGACCAGCCTAGGCAACAGCCCAGCAAGGGGCATCCCTAGTTAATGGAGGGGTCCACAGAGCAAGGAGCATCAGGGTTCTGTGCAGCCTGTATGTTCCCTACAGGATTCAGAATCAGCAGGAGATCTGGGGGTCGGGTGGGAGCTGCGAGGGAGACCAGCAAGGGCAGGGGCCGGGAGAACAAGCTGGGCTGATGAGAGCCAGCACAGCCCAGAAGAAAAGCTAGTCTTGGAGACTAGGAGGGAGCAGAGACTCCCCACTGCAAAACCCTAGAGAGTGTCACTCTATCGACGCTGATTGAGTATTTTATAAAAAGAGGGTATTAATGTCTTAATGTATTACTTATAAAATTAAAAAATAATTTTAAGGTAGCAAGAGATTAGAACCAACATTTTATTGTATTTTTTCAATAGCTTTAGGGGGTACAACTAGGTTTTGGTTTCATGGTTGCATGTACAGTGGCAAAGAAGTCTGGGCTTTAAATGTACCTATGTCTTCCAATGACCTGTCAGGCACATTGTACCCAACAGGTCATTGGAAGCAACTTAAATGACTATCAATAAGGGCCTGGCTAAATAAACGAAGCCCTGCCCATGCAATGGCATTCTGTGTGGCCATTGAAAAGATATTAAAAGGAGCATCAGGCTGGGCTCAGTGGCTCAGCCTGTAATCCCAGCACTTTGGGAGGCTGAGGTGAGTCGATTATGTGAGCCTGCAGGTTTGAGACCAGCCTGGGAAACTTGGCAAGACCTTGTCTCTACAATAAATCAAAAATTAGCTGGGCGTGGTAGTGTGCACCTATAGTTCCAGCTACTTGGAAGGCTGAGGCGGAAGATCGTCAGAGCCCAGCAGGTAGATGCTGGGTGGCCATGAGTATGCCACTGCACTCCAGCCTGGGCAACAGAGTGAGACTCCAGCTCAAAAATAAATAAATAAAATTTTAAAAATGGCCGGGCTCGGTGGTTCAGTCTGTGATCCCAGCACTTTGGGAGGCCGAGGCGAGTGGATTGCCTGAGCCCATGGGTTTGAGACCTGCCCGGGCAACTTGGCCAGACTTCCCCTCTACAATAAATAAAAAACTAGCCTGGCATGGTAGTGTGCACCTGTAGTTCCAGCTACTTGGAAGGCTGAGGCGGAAGGATCGCCAGAGCCCAGCAGGTCGAGGCTGCAGTGGCCGGGAGCGTGCCACTGCACTCCAGTCTGGGCGACAAAGTGAGACTCCAGCTCAAAATAAAATTAAATTAAAAAGAAATTTAAAAAAATAAGGAGCACCAGTTGCACAGATATATAGAACAGTTCCCAAAATAGACTTTTCAGTGAAAAAGCAGAGTGTTAACAATGTGTCTGGGCCGGGCTCGGTGGCTCAGCCTGTAATCCCAGTGCTTTGGGAGGCCGAGGTGAGTGATTGCCTAAGCCCGCAGGTTCGAGATCCACCCAGGCAACTTGGCAAGACCTCATCTCTACAATAAATCAAAAATTAGCCAGTCGTGGTAGCACGTGCCTATAGTTCCAGCTACTTGGAAGGCTGAGGTGGAAGGATTGCTGGAGCCCAGCAGGTTGAGGCTGCGGTGGCCGGGAGCATGCCACTGCACTCCAATCTGGGCGACAGAGTAAGACTCCAACTCAAAAAAAAATGTGTCTGTATGAATACATTGGTACCTCTAAGTGTACAGACTTTCCTTAGAAGGACACACAAGAACTCCATAACACTGTTGAGGCTCAGAAATCAAGGTGTGAGGAGATAGATATATATATATATATATATATATATATATATATATTTTTTTTTTTTTTTTTTTTTTTTTTTTTTTTTGAGTTGGAGTCTCACTCTGTCACCCAGACTGGAGTGCAGTGGCCGCTCTCGGCCACCACAGCCTCGACCTGCTGGGCTCCGGCGATCCTTCCGCCTCAGCCTTCCGAGTAGCCAGAATTACAGGCACGTGCTACCACGCCCGGCTAATTTTTTTATTTTATTGTAGAGATGAGGTCTCGCCTGCCCAGGTGGGTCTCGAACCCACAGGCTCAGGCAATCCACTCACCTCAGCCTCCCAAAGGCGCGGGATTACAGGCTGAGCCACCGAGCCTGGCTAGGAGATATATTTTTATGCCCTTTATATCTTTAAAACTTAGTACCATGCAGATTTATTATCAGTTTTTTTTCATTCCTTTGCTTTTTAAATGGAAAACATGGATAATAACAGGGTCTCTTCGAGCATGTTTTGTTTCACTCATGCTCACTGGAGCTACCCCTAGCCTGCTCTGGAGACTAGACAGCAAGCCCTGAGGGCCAAGGCTGGGGTGTCCCTCAGGCTGGTGGTGCAGAGGAAGCTGGCCCAGGAAAGATCTTAAATCCCAACCCCACAGAGCATCAAGGCCAACCTGAGCCAGGAGAATGAGGTAGTGAAGGAAAGCATGCGCCATCTCAGCGAGCAGCTGCGGCACTACGAGAACCACTCGGCCATCATGATGAGCATCAAGAAGGAACTGTCCAACCTGGGCCTCCAGCTGCTGCAGAAGGATGCGGCCACTGCCCCCGCCGCCGCCCCAGTCGTGGGCCCTGGCAGCAAGGCTCAGGTAAGACCTGGCTCTGATCACAGGGCCAGAAGGTGGCTGGACTTGGGGAGCTCAGCATGCCAGGGCTCAGTAAAGGTTTGGGGCCACAGGACAGGGCTGAGGCCTGGATGGCTGGAGAGTCCCTGGCAGGGTGAGAGTCAGGGGGTGCCTGCTATGTGGCAAGCAGTCAGCACAGGTGAGCTGGGGGCAGATACGAGGATCCAGGCAAGGGGGCTGGTCCCTAAGCCATGTGCCTGGCAATATTCACATCTCAAGTTTCCAAACTAGTGAGGACAAGTGGAGTTGACCCTCCCTTCCTGGCCCTGTAAGACCAGGGGAGCTACAGCAAAACTGCTTCTCACATCCCCAACTGTGGCTGGGCCCTGGCTGGTTTGGGCCTGCTCAGGGATGTGTGGGCAATGCCCACCTCTGCAGAGGACCCCTGCAGACCAAAACCTACTCATCCAACACAACCTGGGATGGAAAACTTCTGCCACAAGCGCCCAGGCATTCCGTCTCACGGCCCTGAGTGAGCAGAGGCAATGGCTCCATCACTCAGCAGAGCCTGTGGCAGATAGCACACCTTTGTGCAAAGTGGATAAAAGTCCTCCCTTTAGCCGGGCTCAGTGGCTCAGCCTGTAATCCCGCGCCTTTGGGAAGCTGAGGTGAGTGGATTGCCTGAGCCCGCGGGTTCGGGACCCGCTTGGGCAACTTGGCAAGACCTCATCTCTACAATAAAGCAAAAATTAGCTGGGCGTGGTAGCGCGCGCCTGTAGTTTCAGCTACTTGGAAGGCTGAGGCGGAAGGATCGCCGGAGCCCAGCAGGTCAAGGCTGCGGTGGCCGGGAGCAGCCACTGCACTCCAGTCTGGGCGACAGAGTGAGACTCCAGCTAAAAAAAAAAAAAAAAAAGTCCTCCCTTTAGGCAGACACATTGCAAAAATGACTCTCCCTCTGAGCAGGCCAATTAGAAAGAAGAGCCACTTGTGGGTGAACCAGTGGCACAAAGGCTCCGCCTGTGCTGGACACACACCAAGGTGTGTGACTTGGTGAATGGAAGGCAGACTAGATTTCAATGCCATTTATGCCCTTCTGCCATTCACCCATGGGCAGGACACAAGCCACAACACTGTCTACAGTGGCCTTGGTTTTGAAGGAGTAGTAGGAGTCAGGAGCTGACATTTATGAAATTCCTACTTTCAATCTGACTTTCTCATAGACATTGTCGGGTAATCCTATCATCCCTTAGGAGGAAGGAGGGCCCCTGCCTGCTTGGCAGATGAGACATGGACAGAGGTCATGTGGAGAGGGGGTGGCTGAGCTGGGACCAGCAGCCGGGTCTGAGTGACTGCCAAGCCACCCTCTTCCTCTCTACCTCTCTGCCTTCTATGCAGACATTGTGATCATGAGGCCATTTGTGTCTACATCTGGGACTGCCTAAATGTTGATAAAACCTAGAGGAAGCCTGTGCCTTGGCCCACAGCTGGCTTCTTGCTCATTTCAGTGCCAGTTCTGTAGGCACGGATGAATCCTGTTTTGGCAATGGTGCAGAAGGTATCTAGATACTGACTTGCCATATATGCTGGAGCTTCTCCCTAACAGTGGGTGATATCACAGTCTCCATGTTCTTGTGCCAAGCTGATGCCAGAAGCATTTAAATAGGAAGTGAACATAACAAAACTCATAAAACATTTGAAACTGCGTGTCTTAGCTGGGCTCGGTGGCTCAGCCTATAATCCCATGCTTTTGGAGGCTGAGGTGAGTAGATTGCCTGAGCCCGCGGGTTCGAGACCCACCTAGACAACTTGGCGAGACCTCATCTCTACAATAAATCAAAAAACTAGCCGGGCATTGTAGCGTGCGCCTGTAGTTCCAGCCACTTGGAAGGCTGAGGCGGAAGGATTGCCGGAGCCCAGGAGGTCGAGGCTGCGGTGACCGGGAGCGGCCACTGCACTCCAGTCTGGGTGACAGAGTGAGACTCCAACTCAAAACAAACAAACAAACAAACAAAAAAAGAAACTGCGTGTCTTAGAGGTTGGATGACCAACTGTCCCAGTTTGCTCGGGACTGAAGGGTTTCCCAGGATGCAGCTCTTTCAGTGCTAAAACTAGAAAGGTTCCAGGCACACTGGGATGTGTTGGTCACTCTGACTAGGGGCCCAAGAACTTCTACCCTGCCTACATGCTAGTGGGCATGTGAGTCACAGAGCCAAGGCTAGGGAACTGAGCAGCAGGTGATGCTCCCCTCACCCCACCCAGCTGACCTTTCTAACCCATGGGGAAGCGTGGGCTGGAGTTGGGAAATGAGACAGGAATCTAACCTGTCAGCTTGGGCTTCAATCCCACAAGGAGCAAAAGAGCTGAGTGGGGAAACTGAGGCAAACTAGTCACAGATCTAGCCACCGTGGGGGGGGTAAGGCAAACTGTGACTTCATGAGCACCCAGGATGCAGGGCCTGCAGCAACATGAGCACTTCTGGCCCCCACATGCTGAGTCCCCTTGGTACCCACGAGCCCACAAAACCCCTTCTACCATCCCTCAAGTCTAAGACGTCTCTTTTCTCCCAGGACACAGCTGGAGGGAAAGGCAAGGATACCCACAAATATGGTAGTGTGCAGAAGAGTTTTGTTGACAGAGGCCTCCCAAAACCTAAGGAGAAGCTGCTGAAGGTGGAGAAGCTGAGGAAAGAGAGCAGCAAGGTCAGATTTCCCCAGCCCACAGCCAAGCCCCGGGCCCTGGCCCAGCAGCAAGCTGTGATCCGGGGCTTCACCTACTACAAGGCAGGCAAGCAGGAGGTGGCCGAGGCTGTGGCTGGTAAGTTGGGAAGAGGAATGGGGACCCTGGGGCGTGGGGGCTTGCTGATGGGCAGACATCTCCCAGGCATCCTCTCATCTTCTCTGCAGTGAGACTGCCCCAGATTTCACTTCCACAAGTCAGTTACCCATTGGGTGTCCTCTGTTCATCCACACCATGGGGATAATACCCTATTCATGGGATTGTTGGGGTGGAATGACAGAACCGACATGCAGGGCCACTTAGTTGCTTTCCAGTATTTAGAGCTGTCTTCACTTTCATTGAACTTCTTCTTTGTCCATTCAAAGATGGACAAAGGTCTGCTGTGCACAGGTGACGGGGAACAGTATAGACACAATCCCTGCCCCCACAGAACTCACCGTCTAGTGGGAAACACAGCTGTGAACAGGCATCTGCCACAGGTGGGGATGGCAGGACACAGGGCTCCTGGGAAATGACATGGGGCCTTTGGGGCACCTCTCATTTTCAGACTGGCCTCTCCAGCTCCTCCCACTTCTTATATCCCTGAAGAAGAGACCACATACTCTTGTATTTCCTGCAGCTCCTTGCCGGATCACAGGGAAGCGCAACAAAGTAATTAGCCGAGAAACAAGAGACAGAAGTCCCGAGATATCCCAAATTCTCAGTCATCCCTGCTGGTTGTGGCTCTGGATTCTTCCTCTGAGACCCTCCCCATACACCTGCTCTCCTCTGATGTCCCCGAGGGATATCCCAAACCTACTTCTCCTCTTCCTGGGTCCTGCTAACTACCTCCTCCAGTGAAGCCCTCTGCCCCTGTGCAAGGGGGCAGGAAGGTGAAATAGTTAGATGGAACAGTCTCTGTCAGGAGTCCCCTTGTTTCTTGGCGTCTCAGAGCTCAGGGGCCTCTTCCCCCAGCCTCTGGTACCAGCTGCTGGCCCAAGTCCTGCCAACTTAGCCCAGCCAGAGCACAGAACCTCTGACCCCTGGCTGGGGCTCTGCCCAGGAACAGCTGCAAGCATCTGACTCTGCCAGAAAGGCCTATGGGAACAAGGGTCCTGTCCTGGCGGGCTGCTGAGGCCAGATTCCCCTGTGGCTCCCCCGGACCAGAGGGACAGCCCTATCCCTGCTAGTGCCCAGGCTCCTGGGGGCTTCCCCACAACAGGGCCTGGCTAAAGCCCTGTGCAAAGAGGAAGTCCAGCAGGGAGGAAAAAGGAGGAAGTCAAGTCATTGTCCTCAAGTCAAGGTGTCTCTGAGCACTCCCTGAGCTGACCTGGTGGTCCCTGGGGGCCACACCATCGTAGTAACAACAATACAGTTCCTTTGTCCCTGGTGTCAGTTTTCTGAGTACTTTCACATAAGCCATCATATTTGATACTGGCAGCGGCCACACTTTCCAGGGGAGAGGAATTAGAAGAAAACCTGTAAAATAGGATCAAGGGTTTCTGCCTTCTGGAATGAATCTGGGAAATGAAAGAATTGGTACAAAGTGCTTGGCATGTAGGCAGCAAAAGGATCTCCTATTTGGCACCAACTACTTGCTGGGATCTGTGAAAATGTTTTATAGACATTTTTTCTAATAACATAACAGCCTCATGCGGTGGGCTCATTCTTATTACTCTCAGCTCACAAAGGGGCCCAGCGAGACAGGGGGCCTTGGCTGGGGCCACTCAGCAGGGGAATGGTAGCACTGGACTTGGAGCCCTGACCGTGAAGTCCTTTCCGCCTCCCACTTTAAGGCCTTTCGCTTCCTTGGAGTATGGGGCTTCCCTGAGGAGACCTCCTTCTCTCCCCCATGGTCCCAGATCTGCTGGGTGCTTTGCGGGCCTGAGGAGACCTGGGCAGCAGCAGGTGCTGCTGGGATGTGAGCACAGGTTCTACTCTCCACAGACAACGCCCTCAAGGGCACTTCCTGGCTGGAGCTGCTGCCACCCAAGGCAGAGGGCAGGCCACCTGAGCCCAACTCCGCGGAGCAGGACGAGGCTAAGCCCAGGTCCTCAGAGGGAGTGGACTTGGCCCCCAGCGCCCCTACCTCAGACCCGGCCACCACCAGCTCTACCCTGACTCCCACCACCAGTCCCCTGCCCACCGAGCCGCCTTCACGTCCAGAAGTCCCCAGCCAAGGTGAGTAAGCCTCATGGGGTCAGCAGACTGCAGTCCATGGCCAAATTCAGCCCACAGCCTGCTTTTGTGCCACCCACAAGCTAAGAATGGTTTTTGCATTTTGAAAGCGTTGTTAAAGAATAAGAGGATGTAGGATGAAAGGACATGACTTGCAAAGCCTAGCACATTTACGGTCTGACCCTTGACAGAAAAAGTGTATTTATGTTTAAAGTGGTTGGAAAACAGGTAGTATTTGCAACAAATTCTTCTTAAAGTGTTACCTAGAATCCCATCAAGTCTATCAACTATTTTTGTTCATTTATTTCATATGTCCAGTCTTTGGCCCCATTTCTGTGTCCACATTTATAGTTCTGACTTTTGTCTCACGGTAGAAATCTTCATCATTAAAATCATCGATCCCTTCCTTCTGGAGGGCATCCTGGCTCTCTGGGGTGACGAGCCTTCAAATCGTCCCTGCTTTGGTCCAAGTACATTCCACTTCTAGGAATCTTTCCTGAAGGATCCGCCAGCATTGTGGACAACAGCTGCAGCTTGAGTTGTTGCATCATGGCACTATTTCCAATGTCAGAAAACTGGAAAGAACCTTGAAGGGCTGACGCTGGGAGGACTGGCTGAGTAACTTTAGGGCACAGCTGTCCGGTGGCCTGGCGGAACCTTGAAATCACATCATTAAAAGGCTATTTAATGATGTGAGAGATTGCTCAGTGGAAGAAAAAAACAGGATACATAAAACTGTATATTCAGAAGAATCAGTTTGTTAAAGTGTATCTGCATGACTGTACAGGCAAAAAAAAAAGAAAAGGAAGGAAATACATGGTTAGAATTATCTTTGGATAATGGAGATTTTTTATGGTTTTTATTTATTTTATTTATACTTGTAGAGCTTTAATTTTATATTTTTTAATTGACATATACAAATTGTGTGTATTCTGGTGTACTGCATGGGGTTTTGACATAGGTGTCCATTGTGGAATGGCTTAATCAAACTCATTAATATCTGCATTACCTCACATACGTACCATTTTTTGTGGTAAGAACACTTAAAATCTGCTCTCTTAGCAGTTTTCAAGCATACAATATATTGAATTTATTCATCCCGTCTAACTGAAATTTTTAATCTTTTAACCAACATCTCCCCAATCTTCCCATGCCCTGCTAATCACCAGTCTTCTCTTTGCTTCCGTGAGTTCAACATTTTTAGATTTAACCTAGACTGGAAAATGGAATTTAGAATAATTTTGATTTTCTTCATTCTCCTTTTCTAAATGTTCCATGTTTTCTATAATGATCGGCATTGCTTTGATTTTGAGGAGAAAGGGTAAAGGCCACAAACAATCAGGAGGGATTGAAGTTAGATCCAGATCGCATTCCCAGAACCATTACTTGACTTGGGGCTGGGGGTCTGCTTACCAGTGCTATGCCCCCTTGCTCTCAACAGGCAGAGAGGCGAGCTGTGAGGGCACCCTCCGAGCTGTGGACCCCCCAGTGAGGCACCACAGCTATGGGCGCCATGAGGGAGCCTGGATGAAGGACCCTGCGGCTCGGGATGACAGGATCTACGTCACCAACTACTACTATGGAAACAGCCTGGTAGAGTTCCGTAACCTGGAAAACTTCAAGCAAGGTCAGGAGACGGGAAAAGGGCCGGGTGTGGGCAGCCTGGGGAGGGACCCCAGGGAGACTAGGCCTTCTTTTGCCTTGTGGGTTCCTTGGTACAGCCTGGCTGAGCTCCAGGCTGTCAGCCACCCCATGGAGGGGAGGCTGGGGGCACCGGTCTGGGCAGCTTGACTGCTTGCCAGAAATAGGAATGCCACAGCAAACAAGATGGACGTGGTCCTGCCCCCACAAGGTCCACCGTCATGCTGAGTGATCACCCCAAGGGTATCAGCTGGTGGTATCTATGACGCCTTGAGGTGGAGTGATCACCTGTTTTACAGGTGAACAGGGCCTCAGGCCTCAGAGGAGCTGCAGGTCTGGGCGGGGGTCAGGATGGAGCTGTCAGTACAGAGAAGGGCAGAATTTGAGTGATCAGATCCGGGGCATGATGGATGAAGGGATCATTTGGAAGTAGCCTGCTCTCCAAAAACACACAATCTGGTGTGGGAGGCACAAACTTAAAGAGAAAATTTCAGTATAGCATAAGAAGGAGTGCTCAGGGGGCTGTGGAAATCCAGCCTATGGATCAGGGAAGACTTCCCAGGGAAGGTGATGCTAAGCTGAGCCCTGGAGGAAGAGAAGGAGTAAGCCATGTGGAAGAGAAAGCAAAGGGTGTTTCAGGCGGAAGGCCCAGCATGCGCAAAGGCCTGGCAATGGCCAGAAACTTGGTGGCATGGGGTGGGGGGAAGGAGAGAGAGTAGGCTGGCCTTGTGAGCCACAAGGAATTGGAACTCACTTCGAGAGCCTCATGAAGTCGTAAGAGTGTGGTCCGGAACAACCAGTGTCCTTCCTCTGCCAGCTCAAAATTAGCCTGCATTCTGCTCAAGCAGCTCTAGGGCTGGCAGAGGAAGCCAGTGATCTGTGTCAAGACAAAGGATTATGGGAAGCGGGAGGAAAGGCTGCTCACTCAGTCTGGGGAGGTCAGGGAAGGCTCCCTAGAGGAGGTGACACTGGCCACGGGCTCTGAAAGCTAGGCAGATACTCCCTGGGCGGATGGGGAGTGAACAGCATCGAAGGAACAGCAGGGGCAAAGGCTCACAGACAAACCATAGGGCTGAAGTCACCCTGGATTTAATTCTAGCCGTGCCATTCCATGACTGGGTAACCCAGAACCCTCTGAGCCTGTCTCCTTGTAGGCAGATGGGATGATGAGAGTACCTCCTTCAGGGAACTGTGATGATGAGATCAGATGATGGGCCCAGCTCTGGGCACATTGTGTGCACTCGCTATCAGTTGCTTACTGAGCCACGTGAGAGCCCTTGGTCATCTCAGGGCATGTGGGATGGGGCCGGGGTTGCTCAGGAAGCCCTGGTGTGACCATCGCCCTCCACGTGCAGGCCGCTGGAGCAACATGTACAAGCTGCCTTACAACTGGATTGGCACGGGCCATGTGGTATACCGGGGTGCCTTCTACTACAACCGCGCCTTCACCAAGAACATCATCAAGTACGACCTGCGCCAGCGCTTTGTGGCCTCCTGGGCGCTGCTGCCCGACGTGGTATATGAGGACACCACACCCTGGAAGTGGCGCGGTCACTCAGACATCGACTTCGCTGTGGACGAGAGCGGCCTGTGGGTCATCTACCCCGCCATGGATGACCGCGATGAGGCCCAGCCAGAGGTGATCGTGCTGAGCCGCCTGGACCCGGGTGACCTCTCTGTACACCGGGAAACCACGTGGAAGACGAGGCTGCGGCGGAACTCCTATGGGAACTGCTTCCTGGTGTGTGGCATCCTGTACGCTGTGGACACGTACAACCAGCACGAAGGCCAGGTCGCCTACGCCTTTGATACCCACACAGGCACCGATGCTCGCCCCCAGCTTTCGTTTATCAATGAGTACTCCTACACCACCCAGATTGACTACAACCCCAAAGAGCGGGTGCTGTACGCCTGGGACAATGGCCACCAGCTCACCTACACCCTCCATTTTGTGGTCTGATGGGGACCTGTGTTCCCCGGAGAGGGGCAGCAGTGGGGAAGGGCCTCCCCACAGCAATGCCTGCAACTGACCCAATCAGTACCTATTTATTGGGGCCAGCCCGGGGCCCAGGGCCAGGCGTGAGGTGGTAACCAGGGTCGAGCTTCCTCAGTACCCACTTGCAGAGCACTGTGCCAGGCGCTTTCCACACACTTACCCATTTAACTCTCCCAGCACCTCCCTTGGAGGAAGAGGTCCTGAAGCCCGTTTAGCAGATGAGGAGACCGAGACCCAGAGAGGCAGTGTCCCTTGCCTAACGCTTCAATGGGGATCAGGCAGGCTGCGCTCTCATTTTATAGATGAGGAGGCTTTCTGTGCTCTCCCCGCTCCAGCCCTCTCCCCTCTCCTCTGGTCGCCCATGTTCTCTTGACTCTGTCTCCCTTCCCAGGGTCACTCAGAACCAGAGGCCTTTGGGGCCAACGTGCTAGTGTTGGGTGGAGGGAGGTCCCGGCTCTGCCTGCCGCCCCAGGCCCCTGTTCCGGCTGAGCTGTTGGTGGCCAGGGCTTCGGGCCCCTTGGCCAATGTCCCTGCCTCTTGCCCTTGGCCAGCCCCCCAATGCACCCCACCCGCTGTCCGGTCACATTCCAAACCTCTACCGTCACCTAGCCACTAAGCAGAAACCACACCCAGAGAGAAAATACTGGCCCCTATTCCAAGGTCCCCCTCTGTTCTGTGCTCATTTTTATTTTCTCTTGCTCTTCATCAGTGCCGTCATTTGTTTCTGCAGCAGCTGAGAAGGCAGCAGGCAGCTGCCTGCCAGCAGCAACTCTACAAGGGCGGGGAGCCGAGCACAGGCTCCCTCTCCACCCAGAAGCACTGGTGTTGGCCACATACCCAGGCCTGTGTCCCCTCCTCCGTCCCTCCCAGAGCCTTTGGGCCTGGGGTCCCCTCTGACCTTTCTCTCTGGGCCTTCAAACCCACAAGCTATATGTACTCAGGGATACTTCCAGCTCTGCCATGAACAGGACCCTAGGCCTGAGGCTGGGGTGGTGCCAGGATGGAACAGGTTCCCTCTTCCTTGTCGGTCCTGACCTGGTCACTGGGCAGGCTAGCCCAGCAGTCTGGGGACTGGGGAAGAGGGGGTCTAAGCAGTCAGGTCTAGGGGAGGCATTGGGCTTTGGTTTCAGGGAAGAGCCAGAAGGCAGAAGCAAGGAAGGGAAAGCCCAGGGATCTGCAGACGAGACCTTTCCTGGCTTCAGAGATATTGGTGCCAGGATGGACTTGGGTGAGTATATACAACTGGGGCACCTCACCTTGGGCCCCCGGTGGCTCCCCAGAGCCTAGACCCAAGCAGCCCAGAGGACAAGCCCTTGAGAACTGCCCTCTTCTGCTTTGGATGGTATTTTTAGAGCTGGAAAATTCTCTAGCCCAACTCCCTGTTTCATCAAAGAGAAAATAGGGCCAGAAAGGCTTAAAGGGCAGATCAGTGTCACACTGGGAGCAGGGCACAGCTTTATTCTCCCAGCATAGAGGGAGCCTTGCCTGGGAATACAGTAGGCAGACCAGCACCACAGCCATCCCACCACCTGGGAGGGGATTTTACTGCTCATTCCTATACAACCCCTGGCCCCTACTGCCCCCACCCTGCCCTCATGCCAGCTCCCCGAATATTTGTATATTTAAATACCAGTTGCCATGTTAGGAAATTCAGCTGCACAACCCAGAATATAAGGAAATGCATTTTGCACAGAACACATCGCTTTCAGGCATGATCAGGTGATGTTTGTGTGAGCTGTAACTCACCCCTGAAATAAAGGGGAATGACGGCACTCCGCCGAGCCAGGCCTGACTCACACGGTGGACGCATCCAGCCTCCCCAGTCAGCCAGCCGCAGTAGGCTCCGCTTACAGACTCCAGGGGGCTGCGAGGCCCCAGCCTTTCCCCTGGCCCTGGGTGTGGGTTTCACAAGGCTGTGTCTTTTGCGACATCATAGCCCAACCATGTGAGAAGAAGGAGAAGGCCCTGTCTGCTTCATTAGTCTGAGAAAAGGGAAAGTTAGAATAGGCTGATTTTAAAAAATTAGAGGACAGCCGGGCTCAGTGGCTCAGCCTGTAATCCCGTGCTTTGGGAGGCCGAGGTGAGTGAATTGCCTGAGCCGTGGGTTCGAGACCCACCTGGGCAACTTGGCGAGACCTCATCTCTACAATAAATAATAAAAAAAAAATAGCCGGGCGCGATAGCGTGCACCTGTAGTTCCAGCTACTTGGAAGGCTGAGGCGGAAGGATCGCCGGAGCCCAGCAGGTCGAGGCTGTGGCGGCTGGGAGTGTGCCACTGCACTTCAGCCTGAGTGACAAAGTGAGACTCCAACTCAAAAAATAAGAAAAAAAAATTAAAAGACAAGTAGCATTGTGTTGTAGGGGGATGATGCTGGCCACAGCCCCCAAACAGTCACTAGGCCCCTTCTGTTTTCAGGCCCTTGAACAGGGGCTACGGGTCTGTGATGGGTACGGCTATTTTCCTCATTTTACACATGGTCACACTGGAACCCAGAGCAGTAAGCCACTTGTCACATAGGCAATAAAGTGGAAAGCCAAGTTTAAAAATCTGGTAGCAAGACCATCATCATCAATGAGTACTGGCAGTGTGCCAAGCACAGCAGCAAAAGGAATGTGTCCTGAATGTGCCCATTTTACAGATGAGGATACTGAGGAGAAGGGATTTACCCAGGCTCACACCACAGCTTACTCTGTGGCATACGTGAAATTCCAGGGCTGGTCGGTACATGTTCTTTGCTAACGGCCTGCCACTCCAGCAGTAGCTCCAGAAACGATGGCTGTTGTTTTTATCCACTGTGGCCAGGCTTCATACTATATCCACAGAGAAGCCCCGAGGAGGAGGCTGGGGCCAGCTCATAAAAAGCCTTGAATGCCAAGCCAAGGAGTAGACACTTCCGGTCATGTTTAGAGCAAAGTTGAGTATAAACAGAAAAGAACACTCTAAGACAGCTGGATTTTGTCCTCTGGGTGACGAGAGCAGGGAAAGGTTTTTGTTGTGGGGAGCTAGAGCCAGCTCACAACTGCAAAGCTCGCCCCATCAACGTTTTTTTTTAAACCTATCTTGGGCTTTGTTACATTTGGCAAAAGGTACTTCAAACAAGGAAGGGCCTGGGCGGAGGAGGGCCGGTGTGTCTTACCCGCCTGTGAAGACGAAGCTGCCACTGGTATTTCTGAACAACATGATACATGCAGGGGCTTTGGCTGCTCCTTTTGACTCCTCCCTAGAGATTTCCAGGCCTTACATTTAATCTGGGGAGGAAAGAAGGGCACTTCTGCCTTGGGGAATGTGCTCAAGGGGAGGCTGGGGGAATTTCCTGGGAATGATCTGAGGGCTCCCAAAAGCCCATGTGTTCCAAAGCGTCTTTTCCTCAGTGACAGCATTGGAAACCACTGTGGTGACAGAAGGACATGGCGCTGGCTGGCTGTGAGAGAGCCCTGGATGGAGTTAGGGAGTCCCTGTTGGAGTCCAGCCCCACCTCATTCGTGCTGCACTTTGGGCCAGTTCTTTCACCTGCAGGACACGGCTGTTCCCTCTCACAGTGAGGGCAAGGGCCAAGAGGCCCAAGCAGCTCCACCTGGAGCTTGATGTACATTGCCATGAAGCCACCAAGGTCAGCATTATTTTTCCCCACTACAGGTAAAGGGCCTCAAGTTCCAAGAGGTTAAGCAACTGCTCAGGTTCACGTCTCTCACAGGTAGCAGAGTCCAGATTTGAACCAGGTCTGTTTTTATACCAACAACACAAGCTAACTTGTTAGGAATCTTGTAACCAGTCATGTTTTATTTTTTGTCTTGGCCGCTGGGAAGCTCAAATTTGAGATCTCTTTAACAATTGTATGAGTCTCCTTCTGGATTTGCTTCATTCTAGCGTTCTGCTTTTACCTTTACCCTGCCCCTTTTATTTCTATTCTATTGTATTTTATCTATTTTTGTAAGTTGCCATGATACCTTTTTTGCAACAGTGGTTTATACCTAAATAAAGACATGATCAAAAGCTTTATTTGAAAGTCTGAACTCAATGCTGTGGTCTGTATCCTTGTCATAACACAAACATTTAATAACTTAAACAATGTTTACCTTGTTATGAGAACTGGCCTTGTTGCTACACCGCCGCTGAAAACTAATCTGAGTGATGCGTTGTGGGGAGTCCAGCTCAGGCTGAAACTAGACCTCACCATGGGAAGAAGAAGCAGGAGCCATTCCCACAGGTGTTCAGATGCCACCCTCAGCCCATTAGCTGTTTTTTGTGCCACCTGCCGAGAGAGGATTACTGTATACACTCGGCCCTGGTCAGAGAATGTGGGGCTGAGGAACAGGTAAGAAGAAAAAGAAAAGTTTTCCTGGACAAAAAGAGTATCACGGAAGCGGGCAGGGGCCTTTGGAAATCACTTGGTCCAATGTGCCCAAGCTGCAGTCATTCGCGAACCCTCTTGGTGGTCTCTGCCATTTCCCTTTATGCCTTCAGCATGATTTACAACTTCTCTTTCAGATGATTCCATTATTTTCACTAAAATCATTTTATCTTAAAAGGAAGCATTGCAAGCTGTTAGCAAAATAGACTTTTTAAAAAATGCTTCAGAGCCGGGCTCGGTGGCTCAGCCTGTAATCCCACACCTTTGGGAGGCTGAGGAGAGTGGATTGCCTGAGCCCGTGGGTTCGAGACCTGCCTGGGCAGGCGAGACCTCATCTCTACAATAAATCAAAAAATTAGCCGGGCGTGGTAGCACGTGCCTGTAATTCCTACTCGGTAGGCTGAGGCGGAAGGATCGCCGGAGCCCAGCAGGTCGAGGCTGTGGTGGCCGGAAGCGGCCACTGCACTCCAGTCTGGGCGACAGAGTGAGACTCCAACTCAAAAAAAAAAAAAATTTTTTTTAAATTTAAAAATGCTTCAGAGCCAGACTCGGTGGCTCAGCCTGTAATCCCGCACCTTTGGGAGGCTGAGGTGAGTGGATTGCCTGAGCCCGCGGGTTCGAGACCCACCTGGGCAACTTGGCGAGACCTCATCTCTACAATAAATCAAAATGAGCCGGGTGTGGTAGCGCACGCCTGTAGTTCCAGCTACATGGAAGTGTGAGGTGGATGAATCGCTGGAGCCCAGCAGGTCGAGGCTGCGGTGGCTGGGAGCAGCCACTGCACTCCAGTCTGGGTGACAGAGTGAGACTCCAACTCAAAAAAAAAAAAAATGCTTCAGGAGGAATCTCAATATTACAATAGTGAAAAGAAGTCCAGTGTCAGTGACCAAAAATGTCCCATGACCCCACAGTGAGCAGCTGCATAGAAAACATCCTGTACTGTTGCCTTCTGGAGACTGAGCCTGCTAGGCCCAGGCTCTATGACCCCAGCTATAAAGGAAGATTATAGATGAGGGAAGCTGCTAGGGGAGGGAGGGGTATACCTCATCAACAAGGGTACCTGCATAATTAATATTTGTATACCTAACCCTGAATTGTACCCCACATCTTTATAATAAAATAAAAATAATTTTATTAATAAATGAAGAAAGATCAGCAAGCGTTCAAGGGACACAAAGGGCAACATGACAGCATGTATATGCTGTCCTTGATGCAATCAGAGGGATGGCATCTAAAGAGACTAGTTCTCTCCCATGAAGCGCAATGGCCCTTCACACGGGGGCTTAGGTACCACCGAGAAGCTGCCTGAAGCTACTGATGGGTGGACTTGGATTGAGACCACCCCCCACCCACACCGACAGACACACTTGGCCAGGCCCACCTTCCCCAGGGAGATGGATACTGTCTCTGTAGCCCTTGGCAATGACAGGGGCTCTGCTCCCCACAGGGCTGATCAACCAGAAGCACAACTCTCCACCACAGCTGGGGCCATATCCCTCTCACCCTGCACAGACCAGTAGGGGTGACTGTTCCCAAGCAAGTCAAATTGGGCATTGGGTAACCTGGGCCATGCATGGCCTCTCCTCTGGGGCCCATCACCAGCCTGTCCTGTCTGCACCCCACTGTCCCATCTCTCCTTGCCCAAGACCCCAGCCATAGGGCCTTTGCATCCCTCTGCCTGGTGCACTCATCCCTGCACCTATGCATGGCTGCCTCCCTATTGTCATTCAGGTCCCTGCTGCAATGTCACCTCCCCAGGGAGGTTGCCCCTCAAGGCTGAGTCTAAAGTTGGCCCCAGTCACATGCTCTCCTGCCTCTTTTCACTAATGGATATTTATTGCTTTACTTGCTTAGGGCCCGTCTTCCCTCACTGGGACCTGAGCTCCATGACAGTAGAACTTGTTTCCACTGTGTTGGCACCCAGGAGACCCACAACAAATGCACATAACTGAGTGATCCATGTTCGAACCTTGGGCAAATTCATATATGCTCTCCCGAGCAAGCCACCGTTGGCTCTGAGGTCATGGCCACCGGATGGGCTGCACTTTTTTCATCTATTCATGCAGCAATATTTCTTGAGGCCAATCCTAAGTCAAGTTCCACACAGAAATCTCTAGAATGCCAACTTGGATTGTTAAGGTTGGAGAGCAGACAGGATATTGCCAGGGCCTCTCTTCATCCTGCTGTTCTATGAAATGAGAAAACCCATCTCTAGGGAAAAACGCCTGCCAAAAAACCCATACTGGGCCAGACACAGTGACTCACGCCTATAGTCCCAGCATTTTGGGAGGTTGAGGCAGGAGGATTGCTTGAGTCCAGGAGTTTGAGACCAGCCTAGGCCACATAGCAAGACCTCACCTCTACACATACACACTATATATATATATATATATATGTATGTATAAAAAACCCACACTGGTCTGCAATCAGGGACTTGCATAACAAAGAGAGCTTTGGCCTTTCTGTTGCCTGTGGAAGTAGCACCCTGACAGCAATGGACACGGCAGGCACGTGGCTCTGTGCCCCTCTTCAGTGATCAAGACAACTCTGTGACCAACAGAGCCCAGAGGCCACTGAGCTCAAAGGGTTTAGAGGATGGAGGGACTTCTCTCTGATCCTTATCAACTTGAGTGGCAGCACCACATGCCAGAGAGAGCAGTCACAAGGCCGGTGCGATATAAGCACGTAGTATGATGCCCAGCCCACAGTGGGTGTCCAGGAAGCAGTAGCGACTGTGAAGGTTGTGACCAGTTAATCCCCTGCTCTGAGAATCTTCCAGTCATCCTGGCAGGTCTGCGTGCCACGCATTGCGGGCTATATACCACGACTGACACCTTCTGTGTGCCGGGCTCAGTGCCACTGAGTTGAGCAAGTCTTTCCTCCCCTTGAGAGTCTGCTGAGAGGTGGGAAGCCACGCTCAATCACACCCACTCCGCAGACCCGAAGCACAAGCGTATGCTCAAACTGGTGACCCTCCTGGCCTTATGTAACATAGCAGAGAGGGCAAATTCCGTTCACCCAGTGTGCCTACCCAGATTGACCCGTAGTGGTTTGCTGCCTGGAGCGTGGGGACCCAGGGGACTCCTTGTGCCTTGCTGAGGAGTGAGGGCTTCTTCTGAAACCACGGGAGCCATGGAAATGCCCGTGGGAGCTACAGAGCAGCCAACACCTCCCAACCAGCTGACATGTCAGAGCAAAGGAGCGTCTTCCAGTCACCTCAAATGGTGCGGGCTCAAGAGGGACCTCTCTGCCCTTTAGGCTTTTTAAAAATTAAATAATTAAATAAAATTAATTTTTTATTTTAAAGATGTGGGGTACAATTCAAGGTTAAGTATACAAATGTTCATTATGCAGGTACCCTAGTTGATGAGCCTTTAGGCTTTTTTTTCCTGGAACTTCAAGGCCCTTAAAATCTCCCCTTGGCCAGGATGGGAAAGGAAAAAAATAACAGAACCTGTCCACAGGAACTTTACCATTCCAGCATTTGCTTTGTGCCAAGCACGGTGCTGAGTCTTTACAGCCCTGTCTCATTGAATCCTCCCAGTAACTCTGTGAAATAGGTGCTGTGGCTGTTCACATTCCACAAATGAGGCGAATGAGGCACAGACTGCGACATCACGTGTTCAAGCAACACCCTCTTAAAACACCACATCATCGGGCCCCACCCCAGTCCACATGGGCTCGCAACAGAATCACTGAAGAATTTTAAAAGATGCATGAGGCGGGCGTGGTGGTGCATGCCTGTAGTACCAGCTACTTGGAAGGTTGAGGTGAAAGGATCCCTTGAGACTGCAGGGAACAACGATCATGCCACCACACCTCAGCCTGGGCAACAGAGTGAGACTCTGCCTCTTAAAAAAAAATTAATTTAATTTTAAAATAAATAAATAAGATCTGCCCAGGAGATGGTACCCTGCATACGGGGTGGAAACCTCTGCCCCTCACCCTCCTGCCACTCAGAAGGAGCACCCTGCAGCTGGTAAGGATCCATATGGCAGGGCAGATTAGGAGGCTGTTACATTCACTACAGAAGGTCAGAGAAAGAGGAGGTGAGTCAGACACCAGACTGCACCCAGGAAAGCGCCCAAAAGGAGGAGCCAAGAGGGTAGGCCCTGGCCTGGCATGTCAGCCATGTTTCCCCATGGGATGCCTGCATGGATGGGGTGTTGCCAAGGCACAGAGCACAAAGGCTCCCTCTGGTCCCCAGCAATGCCCAGACGCTGCCCTGCCCACCCAGCCAGCCTGAATTCTGCCTACATCCGGGGCCAGCCCCTCGACCCCCCACATTCCTGAAGGGACCCCGTGAGGCAGGAACAGACAAGGCTTTCAGAATACGCGCCTGCTGGTGGGATGAATTATCACCGAGAATAATCTGCCATGAGCGCCGGGTGGTATTTCACGTGCCAGAGGTTGGCTGGCCCCTCCCAGGCCCTGGCTGCTTGGCTCCAGGGCCTTCATTCCAACTGTACAAGGACAGAAAGTTTATTCTCTTCCACAGCCTCCATGGCCTCCACCCCTCACCATCTGTGCAGAAACTCCTTGCCCCCCCCAGCCCCCAGCCCCCCAGCCCCCACCCTGGGGCCAGAGCCTTCCTTCCAGCTCAGTACCAGAGTATATTAGACAAGTGTGACTCAAAAGCCAAGTTTTCCAGGTCTTTGTTTTTTGTGGTTTTTTTTGAGTTGGAGTCTTACTCTTGTGGTCCAGGCTGGAGTTCAGTGGTATGCTCACAGTCACCACAGCCTCAACCTGCTGGGCTTAAGCGATCCTTCCACCTCAGCCTTTCAAGTAGCTGGAACTACAGGCGCACACCACCACACCCAGCTAGTTTTTGTGATTTATTGTAGAGACGCAGTCTCACCAAGTTGCCCAGGCTGGTCTTGAGCCCCGAGGCTCAGGCAGTCCTCTCGCCTTGGCCTCCCAAAGTGCTGGGATTACAGGCTGAGTCACCATGTCCGGCCTCCCAGGTCATTTTAAACCATGAATTTTATTGACAGGGAAAGTCATTGTTACCAATATGACCACCTGAACCTGTTCTGGCTTTTCTGCATGAGACCCTGACAGCTGCTTCAGCCTGGAACAGGCTCCTTATGGATGGAACCAGGGCTTTTGGAGCTTGACAGCCATCAGTTTTTGCCATCTACCACTTGTGGGATTTAGGCACACTGCTTGAGGTCTCTGATCTCAGTTTTCTCATCTGTAAAATGGGTGTGATAACCTTGATCTTCCAGGAATGTTGTGAGGTTGAAATGAAGTCATGGGCATAAAAAATCTCTGTAAATGGGAACATGAAAGGCACTTAGAAAGACAAGGCATGGTGCAACTGACCTCAAGAACTGACTGAGGGCATCACCCTCAGGCTAACCCTCAGGGCCTCAGGTTGAAACAGACTCAAAGTGAATTGTTAGCAAGCACAAGCACATCCTATCCTCAAGACCGATGACTCACCTCACCTTATATACAGAGAGCAGAGAGGGCAAATTTTGTTCACCAATGTGTTCACGCAGATTAATTGGTAGTGACTGTCTATGTGAGCTGCCTACCCAGACCCAGTGCAAGGGAGGAGGCAGTGATTAGCAATGTCTGCCATAAGAATAAGAAGTTAGGGAGGACCGGGTTCAGTGGCTCAGCCTGTAATCCCAGCGCTTTGGGAGGCTGAGGCGAGTGGATTGCCTGAGCCCGTGGGTTCAAGACCCGCTCAGGCAACTTGGAGAGACCTTGTCTCTACAGTAAATCAAAAATGAGCTAGAGCTGGGCTTAGTGGCTCAGTTTGTAATCCCGCGCCTTGGGAGGCCGAAGTGAGTGAATTGCCTGAGCCCGCGGGTTCGAGACCTGCTTGAGCAACTTGGCGAGACCTCATCTCTACAATAAAAATAAAAAAATTAGCCAGGTGTGGTAGCGCACGCCTGTAGTTCCAGCTACTGGAAGGCTGAGGCAGAAGGATCGCTGGAGCCCAGCAGGTTGAGGCTGCAGTGGCTGGGAGCGCCCACTGCACTCCAGTCTGTGTGACAGAGTGAGACTCCAACTCAAAAAAAAAGAAAAATTAGCTGGGTGTGGTAGCTTGCCTGTAGTTCCGGCTACTTGGAATGCTAAGGTGGAAGGATCACTGGAGCCCAGCAGGTTGAGGCTGCGGGGGCCGGGAGTGTGCCACTGAACTCCAGTCTGGGCGACAGAGTGAGACTCCAACTCAAAAAAAAAAAAAGAAGAAGAAATTAGGGTGATGGAATGTATGCTACATTCTGCGATTTCTGTTATAGAATAAGGTCTAAATGATACTTCTCACTTTAGTTTTTGCCCAGATTTGTGTGACAGCCCCGACAGTGATCATTCTGCTTCTTGTATCTTCCCACCCTTCAGCAGCTAGAGTGAATGTTCTAAAACAAAAATATCTATGTCACTCCGTTATCCATCATAACCCCATGGCTCTCTCCAGTTGCTCTGAGGATTAAATCCCTTCTCCCAAGAGCTATATTCAAGGCCTCCATTCACCTTCCCAGTCTCATCCATGACTGCTCACTTCCAAATATCCTGACCTTGAACCCCATCAACCTGAAGACCTTCAGGAACTGAGATGTGAGGAACCCAAGCATCTTGAAAAGTCAAAACGAAAACGCTGTGCCCAGAAGCACAAGATCAGCTAAAGATCAGAGGGGCAGCCCAGAGACCTCACCGCATTTGCCTCCAGGGAGTTTAACCAACCAGAAGGGAAACTTCTAATGAACCCTGAAGTGCAGCTTAGCAAAGCTGTTGTCTTGTTCATCCCCAACCACACTGTCAAGGGTTGCCCTAAGTCGCCCCTGCAAAGGGAAATTTATTCTGCTCTCTCTCCTGAAGCCCATTCCAAGATTGATCTCCTCGTCAGCAACACACAGGGTAAAGGCTTTCAGGCACTGCTGTGTCCAGAGCTTTCTTGTCCAGAGCCCAGGCATGCCTGAGGGCCCCTGCCCCGCCAGAGGTCAGTGGGGACTCCTCCCGCACCCCCCTTCAGTCCCAACTCTTGCTGTTCCTCTGAAGGCAATGAGAGTTTTGATCCTTCAATTTCACAAGCACCTGCTCAGAGTGCTTACCAGGGCCAGGTGTGGGGATAAACACTGGGGTTACAGAGATGGCACGTGAAAAAGCACCTGGCAGGAGTGGGTGTTCAATAGGCATTGCCCAGACCGGAAGGGCTTATGTCCCAGAACCACAAGCAGCATTGCATGGCTGGGGAACCAGGACTTGACAGACAAATCTCTGTCTGTTCCAGGAAGGTTGGGATGTTGAATGAAACCACTAAGGAAGGGTCTAGGCTTGCTGGAGAGGCAACCACATAAATGAGTACCTTGAGGGAAAACGGCTGCTTTAAAGAAAAGCATTCACACAGGCTTTTTTGTTCTTTTTCCTGTTTAACTTTTTCCTTTGACATCATGCCAGTTATAGAAAAGTTACAATAGCACAAGAGGTTCCTATATACATGCCACCAGATTCACCAGATTTGCATTGTATTTACTTTGTCTTTCTCTCTTTTTTCTGAAACATTTGAGGGTAGGTTGCAGATACAATGGCTCCTTTGCCCTTAATTACTTCAGTGTGCATTTCCCAAGAACATGGATATTCACATGATCACAGAACAATTAACAAAATCGAGGAACTTTACACTGATATCATATTATTTCTAATGTATAGACCTTATTTATGTTTTTTTTTTGAGTTGGAGTCTCACTCTGTCACCCAGACTGGAGTGCAGTGGCACGCTCCCGGCCACCGCAGCCTCAACCTGCTGGGCTCCGGCGATCCTTCCGCCTCAGCCTTCCAAGTAGCCAGTACTACAGGCGTGCGCTGCCATGCCCGGCTAATTTTTTGATTTACTGTAGAGATGAGGTCTCACCAAGTTGTCCAGGCGGGTCTCGAACCTGCGGACTCAGGCAATCCACTCACCTCCGCTTCCCAAGCGTGGGATTACAGGCTGAGCCACCGAGCCCAGCTTTTTTTATTTTTTTTGAGTTGGAGTCTTACTGTGTCACCCAGGCTTGAGTGCAGTGGCACATTCATGGCCACCCCAGCGTGGAACTGCTGGGCTCTGGCAATCCTTCCGCCTCAGCCTTCCAAGTATCCGGGACTACAGGTATGCACTGTCACGCCCAGCTAATTTTTGATTTGTTGTAGAGACAAGGTGGCCTGGGCTGGTCTTGAACCCACGGGCTCAGGCAATCCACTTGCCTCAGCCTCGCAAAGTGCTGGGATTACAGGCTGAGTCACGGAGCCCAGCCTAGATCTTGTTTAAATCGGGCTAGATATCTCAATAATGCCTTTAGAACAGTTTTTCCCAGCTTAAGATCCAATCCAGAATAGCACACACACTCCACTTAATTGTCATATCTCTTTAGCCTCTCCTAACTCTGGATCAGTTCCTCAGCCTTTCATTGTCATTTATGATGCTGCTATTTTTGAAGATTACAGGACATTGATTTTGTAGAATGTTCCTCGATTTTCATTTGTCAGATGTTTCCTTGTGGTTAGATGCAGGTTATTCATTTCGGCAAGTATACCACAGAAGTGACTTTCTATCTCAGTGCATCATATGAAGAGCACTTAATGTCAATTTCTCCAATTGTTGGCAATGATTTACCCCGATCACTTGGTTAAGGTAGTGTCTGTCAGTGTCATCTACTTAAAATTACTATTTTCTCTTCATAACTAAACAAGTCATTTTTGGGGAAATACATTGAGACTATATTGACATTTTACATCAAACTTTCACCCTCTAGTATCTATTAATGAATGATTCTTGTCCATATTAATATTACTCTAATGGTTGCAAAATTATAATTTTAAAAAATCTATCATTATTAGCATTCTATCATAAAGAAGAGTTTGTAGTATGTGTATATAAATGTATGTTTGTGTGGATGATGGACCCACAAATTCTTATCTTATTCAATGGGTTTTGACCCAGTATTATCGTCATGTATGCAATAACCAAGTCATTCCAGATTTGGCCAGTGAGTGCTCATTCAAACTGGGTGCCATGTTCTCAACATATCTCTGTTATTCACTGAGCACTTCCCTACCTTCTGGCACAAAAAGATGCTCCAAACTCATCTTGTACTTCTTCTGTCCTAGCTCAGAAATCAGCCGTTTCTTCAAGGAGCCCTGGTTCTTTTGGTGGAGGATGGTATTTATTTATTTATTTACTCATTCATTCATTCACTCATTTATTGAGTCAAGGTCTCACTTTGTTGCTCAGGCTGGAGTACAGTGGCACAATCATGGCTCACTGAAGCCTTGACCTCCTCCCTGCTCAGCCTCCTGAGTAGCTGGGACTATAGGTACACACCACCATGCCCAGCTAATTTTTAAAACTTTTCTGTTTTTTGTAAGAACAAAGTTTTGCTGTGTTGCCTAAGCTGGTCCTCCTGCCTCAGCCTTCCAATGTGCTGGGATTACAGGTGTGAACCACCGCACCTGGCTGAGAATGGAATTTAGAAGAAAGGAGCTGGGCATTGGATGGACTTATAGCTACCAGGGTATCACTGCTTCTAGGTCTTCTCCATGAGCAGAATTAGGAAATACAGACCCCTACATACAGGCATTCAAGTTACAAATTTTAGCAATGCACACCTGCATTTTTTTTTTTAGTTGGAGTCTCACTCTTGTCGCTCAGGCTGGGGTGCGGTGGCACGCTCACAGCCGCCACAGCCTCTACCTGCAGGGCTTAGGCAATCCTTCCGCCTCAACCTTCCAAGTAGCTGGAACTACAGACACATGCCACCCTGCCCGGCTAGTTTTGTGTGTGTGTGTGTGTGTGTGTGTGTGTGTGTGTGTGTGTGTGTGTGTATGTGATTTATCATAGAAATGGCAACCCTCTCGCCTGGGCCTCCCAGAGTGCTGGGATTACAAGCTGAGCCACTGTGCCTGGCCTACATTTTTTTTTTTTTTTTTTTTTTTTGAGTTGGAGTCTCACTGTCGCCCAGACTGGAGTGCAGTGGCCACTCCCGGCCGCCGCAGCCTCGACCTGCTGGGCTCCGGCGATCCTTCCGCCTCAGCCTTCCGAGTAGCCGGAATTACAGGCATGCGCTACTGCGCCCGGCTGATTTTTTGATTTATTGTAGAGATGAGGTCTCGCTGCCCAGGCGGGTCTCAAACCCGCGGGCTCAGGCAATCCACTCACCTCAGCCTCCCAAAGGCGCGGGATTACAGGCTGAGCCACCGAGCCCGGCTGGCCTACATTTCTTTACATATTATTTCTCTCCACCAGGTGTCAATATAGCCTGTTAAATACATATGGTACTATATAGCCGACTGTGTTAGTTGAGTACCTAGGCTAATTTTGTTGTACTTAAAACAAATTGAACTTACAAAGGTACTCTTGGAATGGAACTCATTCCTATGTTGGGGACTTCCTGTACCTATATACATATATTTAAATCCACAAGAGTTCATACTGATACCTCCAATTCCAATCCAATACCACAGTTTCTTATTGCCCTTCCCGTTTAATATTCATATCTCCTTTCCATGCCAGTGAGAAACATGGTTCTCCCCACACGATATTTAACCTCTCATGCAATCTTTCTATACAAGGAGGGCAGTTTCAGAATTGCTAATCCATGCCACTGTGCAGAACAAGCCTATTACCTAGAGTTCAATAATCACTTGCAATTCTCTGTCTTTAAACTGAGGGCATGAACCCAAAGTTGTGTTCGAACTTTAGGTTAGTTATTTTTATACGGGTTAGTTCTTTTTCCCCCTCCAGTGTGATGTGCTATTTTTTTTTTTTTTTTGATTTGGAGTCTCATTCTTGTCACCCAGACTGTAGTGCAGTGGTACACTCCCAGTCACCGCAGCCTCCACCTGCTGGGTTCCGGCTATCCTTCCGCCTCAGCCTTCCAAGTAGCTGGAACTACAGGTGCGCGCTACCACACCCGGCTAATTTTTTATTTATTGTAGAGACGAGGTCTCACCAAGTTGCCTGGGTGGGTCTTGAATCTGTGGGCTCAAGCAATCCACTCCCCTCGGCCTCCCAAAGTGCTGGGATCACAGGCTGAGCCACTGAACCCGGCTGTGGTTTGCTATTCATTTGAAATGTAACTCAGTAATTTACAAATACAGAGCTGCTTCATTAGAAATGTTAGTGTCGGCCAAGCTAGGTGGCTCAGCCTGTAATCCCACACTTTGGGAGGCCGAGGTGAGTGGATTGCCTGAGCCTGCGGGTTCGAGACGCCTGGGCAACTTGGTGAGACCTCGTCTCTACAATAAATCAAAAATTAGCCGGGCGTGGTAGCTCGTGCCTGTAGTTCCAGCTACTTGGAAGGCTGAGGCGGAAGGATCACTGGAGCCCAGCAGGTTGAGGCTGCAGTGGCCGGGAGCAGCCACTGCACTCCAGTCTGGGTGACAGAGTGAGACTCCAACTCAGAAAAAAAAAAAATGTTAGTGTCGATCACTGCCAAGTTGGGAACCAGGAATATGACCAAGACCAACCCTAAGAACGTGCAGGATTTTTACCTTGGTGGTGCATACACTCCTGCAACAGATGCAAGATAAATTTCAGACCACGTCTGACCAGATCATTGGAAGAATTGATGATATGAGTAGTCGCATCGATGATCTGGAGGAAAACATCGCAACCTCATGACACAGGCCTGAGTGGAAGAACTGGAAGGTAAAAACAAGGTTCCTGCCACACAGAAGAGTTGAAGTTTGCTACTAATTTATACTGAAATCTGGAACACCATTTTTCCAAGCCAAGAGAAGACCAAATGGCTTTTTGCAGCTAACTACTAGGTATAGACAGATTTTCTATTCTAAAGTGTGCATTCTTTTCACATACAATACAGTTAGTTTATAGAGTAATTGACCCCCAGTTTCTTGAACATGGTAGCTTCACATCCTGGACCTTGATCAGTTGTACTATTACTTATTAAACATTAAAATTTTGGAAGTTCCTGAAAAAAAAAAAAGAAAGAAAGAAATGTTAGTGTCCTACATCTATGGCTATACCACCTGAATGCGTGATCGTGTCAGAAATGTTAGTGTCTGTCCATAGCTTGTAAACAACATGTAAGTAAAGTTTCTTTTTCCCATGTTTAGCTTGTCTTGCTTATGTTGTTTAAACAAAAAAAATTAATCTGTGGGCCAAGCTCGGTGGCTCAGCCTGTAATCCCAGCACTTTGGGAGGCTGAGGCGAGAGGATTATCTGAGCCCACGGGTTCGAGACCAGCCCGGACAATTTGGCGACACCTCATCTCTACAGTAAATCAAAAAAATGAGCCGGGCGTGGTAGCATGCGCCTGTAGTTCTGGCTACTTGGAAGGCTGAGGCGGAAGGATCACCGGAGCCCAGCAGGTCGAGGCTGCGGTGGCCAGGAGCGGCCACTGCACTCCAGTCTGGGCGACAGAGTGAGACTCCAACTCAAAAAAAGAAAAAGAAAAATTACCTATGTGTATAGTAAAAGCTGACATGTTTGGTCTTTTTTCCTGGCGTCTTGTTTCTGTTTTTTATTTGTTTACCTCCTTAATATGAATGGGGACAGTCAGGATCCCCTTTCTCTGCCAGAGCCTTGTATCTGGTTTGAGGTGTAGATGCTCAACAGATTTTTTTTTTTGAGTCGGAATCTCACTCTGTCACCCAAGTTGGAGTGCTGGGCTCAGGTGAACCTTCCACCTCAGCCTTCCAAGTAACTGGAACTACAGGCACGTGCCACCACATCTGGCTAATTTTTTATTTATTGTAGAGATGAGGTCTCGCCAAGTTTCCCAGGCTGGTCTCGAGCCCATAGGCTCAGGCAATCCTCTTACCTCAGTCTCCCAAAGTGCTGGGATTACAGGCGTGAGCCACTGAGACCAGCCCTCAGCAAATGTTTGGTGGAAAGTTGACTGAAAGCTCAACAAGAGACTTCACCTGCAAGGACAGACACAGGGTCTAGAACGTACGATGATTATAATCACTATCACAAAATAATATGAATAATTATGAGTAATTTTAGCAAAGGGGCTTGGATATAGCAATCACTGAATAAACTGTATCTGTTATTTATCAACCATTGACTAAAAACCAGGCATGGTGTTACACAATCTTTTTTTGGGTTTTTTTGCTTTTGTTTTTGAGTTGGAATCTCACTGTTGCCCAGACTGGAGTGCAGTAGCACGCTCCCGGCCACCACAGCCTCGACCTGCTGGGCTCTGGCGATCCTTCCGCCTCAGCCTTCCGAGTAGCTGGAACTACAGGTGCGTGCTACCACGCCCAGCTAATTTTTTTGATTTATTGTAGAGACGAGGTCTCACCAAGTTGCCCAGGCAGGTCTCAAACCTGCGGGCTCAGGCAATTCACTAACCTCGGCCTTCCAAAGCACGGGATTACAGGCTGAGTCATCGAGCCTGGCCACCACAATCTTTTTTAATCCTCACAGTAATCCCATTTTACAGATGAGGAATCCTGGAGCTTAGAGAAGTAATTTGTTTTTACAAACTAGAAAGCAGTTGAGTTGGGATCTTGACCTCAAAATCCACCCTTATCCATTACATGCCACTGCCTCCACAAGCTGTACTCATAGGCAGTCAGGGAACTTGAGGAACTCTGAACTGTTTGCTCACAAGGTCAAGTTTCTTTAGCAGGACCCAGCTGTCAGGCAGTTCCCTGGAAACCCACGGCCAGAATGAAAGCTCATCCCAGGAAGTCAGGATCACGAAGGGAAAAGGAAAGTCTCCTTGAGGGCTTAGAAGTCTGCCATGATATTATGTCCTCCCCATCAAAAGTAACATGTTTAAGTGATTTGGCCAAAGTATAGAGAAACAAATGTTCTTGTCCCCTGCTGGTGGGATCACAATGGCAGGCAATACTGATGAGAGTTTATTCTGCGTCAACCCTTTACACCAAGGTTTCTCCACCTCAGCGCTATTGAATCCTTCTCTGTCGTGGGGGGCTGTCCTGTGCACTGGAGGCTGTCTGGCAGCACCTCTGGCCTCTACTCATTAGATATTTATTAGTAGACTCTCACTCCAGTTGTGACAACCAAAAATGTTGTCTCTAGACATTGCCAAATGGCCCCTGGAGGGGACAAAATCTCACCCAGTTAACAACCACTGCTTAAATTCTAATTGAATTCTCACAATAGTTCTATGAGATTGGTACTTTCTTTTTTTTTGAGTTGGAGTCTCACTCTGTCGCCCAGACTGGAGTGCAGTGGCTTGCTCCCGGCCACCGCAGCCTCAACCTGCTGGGCTCGGCGATCCTTCCACCTCAGCCTTCCAAGTAGCTAAACTACAGGCACACGCTACCACGCCCAGCTAATTTTTTGATTTATTGTAGAGATGAGGTCTCCCCATGTTACCCAGGTGGGTCTCGAACCCGCGAACTCAGGCAATCCACTCACCTCGGTCTCCCAAAGCGTGGGATTACAGGGTGAGCCACCGAGCCCGGCTGAGATTGGTTCTTGCACTATCCCCATTCTGCAGGTAAGGAAACTAGAGCACATATGTGTTAAGATCCTACTGTTAACAAGTAACAGAGAAGGGATTAAAACCTAAGCAGTCTGAGTACAGAGGCCACGATGTCTCATTGTAGAGGACAGCCTTTCTGAATTGACCTTTCCACAGAATAATTTGGCAGAATATTAAAGAAAAGTACCAGCCTGAGCAACATAGCAAGACCCTGTCTTATAATGTGGCGGCACATGCCTATAGTTTCAGCTGCTCAGGAGGCTGAGGAGGAAAACTTCTGAGCCCAGGAGGTTGAGGCTGCAGTGAGCCGTGATTGTGCCACTGCATTCCAGCCTGGGCGAAAGAGTGAGATGCTGACTCATGAAAGGAAGAAAAAGGCCAGGCTCAGTGGCTCAGCCTGTAATCCCAGCACTTTGGGAGGCCGAGGCGAGTGGATTGTCTGAGACTGTGAGTTCGAGATCAGCCCGGGGAACTTGGCAAGACCTGGTCTCTACAATACATCAAAAATTAGCCAGGCACAGTGGTGCGTGCCTATAATCCCAGTTACTTGGAAGGCTGAAGCAGAAAGATCACCCCAGCCAAGCAGAAGGCTGTGGAGGCTATGAACACACCACTGCACTCCAGCCTGGGCAACAGAGTTATACTCTGAAAAGAAAGAGAGAGAGAGAGAGAGAGAGAGAGAGGGAGGGAGGGAGAGAGAGAGAGAAGGAAGAAGAGAGAGAGAGAAAGAAAGAAAGAAAGAAAGAGAAAGAAAAGTAAACATGCACACTGTTTGACCCACAATGTCATGTCTAGAACTTTAAGGATGTTCACCTCATCATCATTTAAACTCACACAAAAAACTAGAAATGCAGGAAAGTCCCATCTCAAGGCGCCCAGCCTTCCTTCCTCTTGGTTCTGAGCATTTGCCCACTAGCTGGAGTCAGACTAATCATTTAACACATAATTGACTCTGCAGGCATTACAAAAGGGTTATGCAGATCTGTACTGACACAGAAAGAGGTCCAGGATGCTTTACTGAATTTTGAAAAAGATGTAAAAACCACATGTATAGTACGGTTTTATTTCTATAAAATTTGATGTACACATAGTGCTAGGGAAAAGTGCTACTTTAAATAGGAGGTGACGGACTCGGTGGTTCAGCCTGTAATCCCGCGCCTTAGGAGGCTGAGGTGAGTGAATTGCCTGAGCCCACGGGTTCGAGACTCGCCTGGGCAACTTATCAAGACCTCATCTCTACAATAAATAAATAAAAAAAAATTAGCCGGGCATGGTAGCGTGCGTCTGTAGTTCCAGCTACTTGGAAGGCTGAGGCGGAAGGATCACCAGAGCCCAGCGGGCCGAGGCTGCGGTGGCCAGGAGCGTGCCACTGCACTCCAGTCTGGGCGACAGGGTGAGACACCAACTCAAAAAAATATATAAAACTAAAAATAAATAAGAGGTGATTGCAGGAGCACTCGCACCTGCCTAGGTATTGCCTGATGGGACACTTGGTGGGAAAGGGAGGCCCATCACAAAAGACCACACACTGTGTGATTTCATTTACATGAAATGTCAGAACAGGGAAATCCAGAGAGACAGAAAGACTAATGGTTTCCAGGAGCTAGGAGCCTGGGACGTGGTTGCTACTGGCTATGGGGTTTCCTTGTGGGGTGATGAAAATGTTCTGAAGCCGGGCTCGGTGGCTCAGCCTGTAATCCCGCGCTTTGGGAGGCTGAGGCGAGTGGATTGCCCGAGACCGTGGGTTTGAGACCCGCCTGGGCAGCTTGGCGAGACCTCATCTCTACAATAAATCAAAAAACTAGCCGGGCATGGTAGCGCACGCCTGTAGTTCCGGCTACTTGGAAGGCTGAGGCGGAAGGATCGCCGGAGCCCAGCAGGTCGAGGCTGCGGTGACTGGGAGCATGCCACTGCACTCCAGTCTGGGCGACGGAGTGAGATTCCAACTCAAAAAAAAAAAAATGTTCTGAAATAAGATGGTGGGGGTGGCTATACCACCTTGTGAGTATACTCAAAATCACAGAATTGTACATGTTAAAAGGGTGAATGTTGTGGTATGTGTGTCATGTTTTAGTGAAACAACTTCTGATAGCACTTCAGGGACATTTTGATAAATCCAGAGCAACAATTAGGAAGACAATGGCACTAGAGAGGGTGTAGCCGCCCGGAAACCCTTGGGACTGCTAGAGGGGCTAGAGCTGGTGGTATATTAAAGGGTGGCTAGATACTTGGGGACAGTCAGGGCTGACCGGTGGCTTCCATGCACACAGGCATGTGCCCTCTCCCCAGTCAATCCTCCTGGCATGCTATTCATTACTCCCTGTATTTGAGCCTCTGGGGTTAGCCGCTACTCCCGGTCACAGGCTCTCGTAGAAGTCTCTCCCGGCCCCCACTCCCACCCCTAGCGAGCACACATCCAAGTAAAACAGTGCGTACATCTCTTCAGGCAGTCCCTGCGGGATCAGTGCTCCAGCACCCACTGCTAACAAACCGATGCCTCCAAAAACAAATTCAACATGACTTATGCCAGGACAGGATTTAATGTCCACGGATAGAAAGAAATCCTGAGGACATTGCTTTACTAGACTCTGGTGTGGCCATGTGGTCTTTGAGCTATGGCCGCTGCCATGTTTCCTAAGCTTTGACCCCCTCTCCTACCTTGGAAAGGTAAACCTCTCTCTCTCATTAACTTTCCAAATAAACTATATTTTCTTTTCTTTTTCTTTTTTTATTTTCGAGTTGGAGTCTCACTCTGTCACCCAGACTGGAGTGCAGTGGCTGGTCCCGGCCACTGCAGCCTTGACCTGCTGGGCTCCGGCGATCCTTCTGCCTCAGCCTTCCAAGTAGCTGGAACTACGGGCGCACGTGACCACGCCTGGCTAATTTTGATTTATTGTAGAGAAGAGGTCTTGCTAAGTTGCCCAGGCAGGTCTCAAACCCGTGGGGTCAGTCAATCCACTCACCTCAGCCTCCCAAAGTGTGGGATTACAGGCTGAGCCACCAAGCCCGGTTTATATTTTCTAATCTAAAAAAAAAAAAGAAGTCCTGGGTAGAGAATCCAGGATTGCATATTCAAAGGCTCAAGGACATCATGAAGAATCCAGATTCTTGCCCTCTTGGAGCTTGGCCACCCTGTTGGCCTCATCCCAGGGGTTCAAGATGGCTGCCGCAGTTCTGGAATCACATCCTCACCATTGGTGTCCAGAGACAGAAACGGGATTGGCTGTACTACTTGACCGAGTTTGTGGGAAAGAAAGAAAAGAAAAGAAAAAAAGGGATTGGCTGGTACTTCCCAGAAGTTCCCCTGCTGACCATTCCTTGCTCTTTTCATGATCAGTAGATCCCCTGCCCTCCCCCTCCCCCTCTACCAAGCCACTGGCAAGGAGATGAAGACCACCATGATGAAATTAGTCTGCTCAGGAGTTACCTGGGCCAATTAGGAGAGGTAGACACCAACACAAAATCGGGTCTTTGAAGTCATAGAGCAAGGGGCACTGGCAGCCTCTGTGGGGGCTACGTCGAAACTCCTTCACTACAGGCCTCACCCTCTGCTGGGCATACTCTTTCTTAATCTTTCCAAGTTAACGCCTCCTCTTCCGTTACATTAACTGTCACCTCCTCCAGAAAGCCCTCCTTGTTTTTTCTGGCTTCATCAAGGAACCAGCACCTGCCTCTAGCTCTGGACACTGTTTTTTGGTTTGTTTTAAATTTTTTTTAATTTTGAAGATGTGGGGTACAATTCAGGGTTAGGTATACAAATGTTCATTATGCAGGTACACTTGTTGATGAGGTGTGCCCCCCTCTCTGGACACTTGCAACTAAATAATGATGTGTGTCATTATTTGATTCATGTCTGTTCCATGGAGGTGGCTCCGCCCTTCAACCCCAGGGTCCAGATGGAGCCTTGCACAGAGTAAGTGCTCGAGAATAGTTACTGACTAGACAAATGAATTAGGACCTTACAAGAGGCAGACGTGAGGTCTGGAAGGTGATATCAAGAGCTTCCTCTCGGTGTGAGATTTGTCACTGAAGTATAATATACAGGGCAGTATGCTCACATCAGTGACCGGACCAGCAAACACACTTGTGTAAGCAGGTGGGAGGTGTGATATGGAGTAATTTTATTTTCCTCTCTGTCCTTTTCTGACTGGCTAAAATATTTTTCCATGATGTCATGGACATAACTTATAAGGGACTATGTCGCTTTTACAAAAACAAAGCCTTTTTTTTACATGGAGAAAAAACATCCCTTTTCAGTTATTTAGGATGTGGAAGGAACCCATGGGGTGTTAAGAATTTCTTCCCTCCCTTGTTTTATTTTTCCTTCCTCCCTCCCCTGACCCCTAGCAGGAGGGGTTTTAGATAGCCTTCTCCTTCTGGGGTAATTTTGAATTTGTTGCAAAGATCCAAAATGCTGTGCTGGGTTGCTCAGGATTAAAACTGAAGACCAAAAAATAAAATTAAAATTGAAACAAACAAATAAATAAAACTGAAGACCCGGCACAGTGGCTCATGTCTTTAATCCCAGCACCTCGGAAGGCCAAGGTGGGAGGATTGCTTGAGCCTAAGACTTCGACACCTGTCTGGGCAACATACCGAAACCTCATCTCTATATTTAAAATAATAATAATACAAAAATAAAATTGAGGCTAAAAGGGAAATTTCCATGAGACAATTGTAAGGTGTTTATGTCTTACTCTTCTTTTTCTCCAAAAGCAGGAAATTGGGGGATCTGAAATATGTGACTCCTTTAATAAAGTCTTGAAATCTATTGTCAAAGATATGTCCAGATTAATAATTTGTATGCAGAGCTGGGCTTGGTGGCTCAGCCTGTAATCCGCGCCTTTGGGAGGCTGAGGTGAGTGGATTGCCTGAGCCTGCGGGTTCAAGACCCGCCTGGGCAACTTGGCAAGACCTCATCTCTACAAAAAATCAAAAATTAGCCGGGCGTGGTATCGCGCGCCTGTAGTTCCGGCTACTTGGAAGGCTGAGGTGGAAGGATCGCTGGAGCCCAGCAGGCGAGGCTGCGGTGGCCAGGAGCGGCCACTGCACTCCAGTCTGGGTGACAGAGTGAGACTCCAACTCAAAAAAAAAAAAAAAAAATTTGTATGTGGTAAAGTGTTTGTTCATTAATTCATTTGTGCACTCACTGGTGTCTGCCTCCGTGCCTGGCCTATCCTGAGTGTGGAGAATATAGAAATAGATCATACCTGGTCCCTAATCCCAGGGAGACAGACATGGTCACAACAATCACTTCAGACTGTGATTAGCACTCTAATGAGAGCTGGGTGGGCAAGGTGTGGAGCAGAAGCTATCATACCAGGGAAGGGACATTTGGGGTGGATTTTGAGGGATACATAGAAGTGTGCCAGACAGAGAAGGGATGGAAGGTGATTGCAGGCAGAAGGAACAGCTGTGCCAAGGCACAGGGATTGAGACAGCACAGTCCACTGAGTGCAGTGGTCACAGCATCAGTGCACAGACAGACTGCTTGGGTTTGTCTTGTCTTCCTCATTTTTTTTTTTTTTTTTTTTTACATCGGAGTCTCACTCTGTCGCCCAGGCTGGAGTGCAGTGGCACGACCATGGCTACCACAGCCTCAACCTGTTGAGTGGGATCCTTCCATCTCAGCCTTCCAAGTAGCTGGAACCACAGGTACGTGCCACCACACCAGGCTAGTTTTTTAAATTTATTGTAGAGGCAAAGTTTCACCATGTTGCCCAGGCTGGTCTTGAACCCCTGGGCACAGGTGGTCCTCTCACCTCCACCTCCCAAAGAACTGGGATCAGGCATGAGCCACCACACCCAGCCCTCTTCCCCATCTCTTAGCTGTATTGTCCTGAGCAAGTTTTCACTCTCTGTGCCTCAGTCTCTCCATCTATTAAGTAGAGATAATGACGGCATCTACACAGTAGGGTTGATGAGGATTAATTTGATTACACAAAGCAAAGAGTTTAAACGGCCCTGCCCAGGAGAGGCGTTCAGTACACTGTGAGCTCCTAGTTTGGAGGAGATGTGTATGGGGAAGCAGGTGCTGCCACTGAGATGGGGCAGGCGCAGGGGTGGAGGAGGGTGAATTCTCTCCAGACTTGTGGGAGACATCCCTGATGTGGACTCTGCTGAGGAATGCCTGGCAGGTTTCTGTGGCCTGGAGGTCAAGGCTAAGCCCCAGCTTCAGCCTGCAGGCCCCCACGTCCCGCTTCAGGGGCTCCAAGGACTCGTCCCAGGTGCTGTGGGCCTGCCAACTCCATGCACTGGTGACAGATACTGTCACACACAGCCCTGGTGCCGCCTATGTGGGCACTACCAGCTGGTCATTGCCTCAGCGTGAGAAAAGGGAAGGAAACAAGGCCTAGTCAAGGGCAGGACCCAGAAGGAGGGCCCATCCCTCCAGGAAACCAAGCCAGTCACCAGGATACAGCCCATAATCTTGCAGTTGTCTGGCTTGATGTCACAGTTGACTTGGGTACACAAGGGTCATTTGGCTCCTCTTTCACTCCCGATGATGACGCTAAGCGTGCCATTACCCAGGGATGACATGTCTCCTCAGGGCGCCATGCTAAAGGCTTCACGTTCAGACTTCTGAAGGAGAGCCTTTGGTTATCTCCATCCACTTTACACATGAGGACACTGAGACTCAGAGAGGTAAAGTGACGTGTCTGAGGACACACAGCTGATCAGACAGACTCGTCTGACCCTGGGGCCCGAGGTCTTAGCCACTTTGACAACAGGCTTCATTCCAAAGCAGACTTGGATGACCCACATTTAACTTTAACAGTAACTTTGGGAAAGCACAGAAGTTACATAAGAGAGGTAATCTCTGAACATGTGCTTTTGAATTTTATGTGTAAGAAACTGTTTTTAAACAAGGTTGCAAATCTCTTCTGCCAAAAATATTTAAGTGTAAAAACTTGGAAGTTGGCAGAGACAGGAAACGGTCATTGCTGCAAAACACTGGGTTGCACGAGTGCCTGCCAATTCCTGGGCCATCTGGGGAGTCCAGGCCCTGCCCCAGCACAGCCCTTGGGGAGTTTCCCACCCCCTCAGGGGCCCTGGCCAAAGCCACTTCCTCAGACTTGGCGTGAGCTCTGAGCCCGCCTGGAAGCTGGCCGGCTTCCCAGTTGCGGTTTTGCCCTGATGTGCTGGGAGCCATCCCACGGCCTAAGGCCTGGCTTTGGCTGCTTCCTAGTCTCCCGGGGGAGGCTGGGGAAGAAACAGGGCCTGGAAGCAGTGGGTTTCAGGTTCAAATCCCACCTCTACCTCCTAGAAGTCCACCTGAGTGTAGGCTGTGGAGCCAGACCCTGGGTTAGCACCCACACTCAGCCACTTCCCAGCTCTGTGGCCTTGGGCATCTCACTGCCTTCTGAACTTCAGTTTCCTCACCTCTCAGGTAAGGATTAGAGTGGCGTTGACCTCGCAGGCATGCAGTTAGCACTAAATGACCCAATCTGTATGAAGTCTTTAGAGCGGTGTCTGGCATGGACTAAGTGCCCAGCAAATGTAGGACATTACTGTTACTATGTCTTTGAGCAGTGCCCCCTCACCCCCCTTAGCCTCAGTTTCTCCATCTGTAGGGTGGGAACGATACTAGATCTTACCTCAGAGCGCTGATGGGGTAAGATGGTGTATGGAAGGCACTTAGCACAGCACCCAGCAATTTGTTTAGCAAATCATTAACAATTATTTTTGTATCCCAGAGCTCTTTTGGGTCGCTCACACTCTGAAAAATGACCTGAGGAAGTTCAAAGATTAAACTGGCCAGGTGCAGTGGCTTGTGCCTGCAGTCCTACCTACTCAAGAAGCTGAGGAGGGAGGATCACTTGGGCCCAGGAGTTTGATACACTGCACTCCAGTCTGAGTGACAGAGCCAGACCCTGTATTTAAAAAAAGAAAGATTAAGCCGGGCTCGTGGCTCAGCCTGTAATCCCGCGCCTTTGGGAGGCTGAGGTGAGTGGATTGCCTGAGCCCGTGGGTTTGAGACCCGTCTGGGCAGCAAGACCTCATCTCTACAATAAATCAAAAAATCAGCCGGGCGTAGCACATGCCTGTAATTCCGGCTATTCAGAAGGCTGAGGCGGAAGGATCATCGGAGCACAGCAGGCGAGGCTGCGGTGGCAGGAGCAGCCACTGCACTACAGTCTGGGCGACCAAGTGAGACTCCAACTCAAAAAAAAAAAAAAGAAAGATTAAGCCGGGCTTGGTGGCTCAGCCTGTAATCCCGCGCATTTGGGAGGCTGAGGTGAGCGGATTGCCTGATCCCATGGGTTCGAGACCCGCCTGGGCAGCAAGACCTCATCTCTACAATAAATCAAAAAATCAACCAGGCGTGGTAGCGTATGCCTGTAATTCCGGCTACTCGGAAGGCTGAGGTGGAAGGATCGCCAGAGCCCAGCAGGTCGAGGCTGCGGTGGCCGGGAGTGGCCACTGCACTCCAGTCTGAGCGACAGAGTGAGACTCCAACTCAAAAAAAAAAAAGATTAACTTGATGAGAAGGGAGCCAAAGACATGCCACTTAACAATTTTTAGAGCAAAAGGGACCAGCAGCCCCAAGGCGCTGTGAGAGCCTTTGTAAGTAGCACTCAGTGGGTACAGGAACACAGAACTGGGAGGGGTGAGAGAGAAGCTTGTCCTGACGCAGTCTGGGGTCTGGCAGCAGGGAGTTCTGGGAGAGGAGGAGGCTGGGAGGGTGTCACTTGTGGGGCTGGGGGACTGGACTGGAGGGCAGACTGAGACTGAGGGTGGGGCAGGGTGTGACAGCCTGAAATCTGAGCTGGCAGGCGGGTCAGGCAGGCTTCCAATCTGGCCATGAGCTCAGGCGGGTCCCTGCCCCTCTGAGCCACACTTTCTTCCTCTGTCAAATGGAGCCAATGACACACTGGGTGACTCAAAGAACACATGCAATCACAGACTGTTACCATAATGAAGAGCCCTGGCCAGGTGTGGGGAGAAGCTGGTAACAGACCACCAAGGCTGCACCTGAGACAGAGCACCAGGTGGGTGGCAGGGGGTGGAAGATGCCCCAGCCTGGCCTTCATGGGTACCTTGGCTTTCCCGCCCCGGCTCCCTCCTGGGTGGAGCAGATCCAAGCAGTCTCCCTGGGGTCCTGAGTGGGAAGTAGCCTTCCCAGTCGAAGTTTAGGCACGGCCCTGGTGCCAGTGGCACTGCAAAGGGACCCTTGTGGGTAAGCCTGCTCTCCCAGGACCCTTCTGTGTGCTACCCCCTGAGCCCTGCCAACTCCTTCCTGCAGACACTCTCCACGGACCCTTCCTCTGCCATCTGGTGTTGGAATCGTCCCATGTTCCTCAGCAGGCCCCAGACTCCAGGTCTAACCATGTGAGGACACTCCCAGCAGCCTGGTTCCCCTGTAGCCACAGGAGCATGTTGCGGCCTAGCACACAGCCCGACTTTGTCCCCTGGAGAATTTATTCTGCAGCCTTGTATTTTTTTTTTGAGTTGGAGTCTCACTCTGTCACCCAGACTGGAGTGCAGTGGCCGCTCCCGGCCACCGCAGCCTCAACCTGCTGAGCTCCGGCGATCCTTCTGCCTCAGCCTTCCAAGTAGCTGGAACTACAGGCGTGCGCTACCACGGCTGGTTAGTTTTTGATTGATTGTAGAGATGGGGTCTCGCCAAGTTGCCCAGGCGGGTCTTGAACCCACGGGCTCAGGCAATCCACTCACCTCAGCCTCCCAAAGCGCTGGGATTACAGGCTGAGCCACTGAGCCCAGCTTGCAGCCTTGTATTAATAGCAACAATTGAATTTACTGTACACCAGGCACTGAACTGAGCTCTGCTTGCATAGAAAATTCACAATGACCCTGTGAGCTAAGGTCCATGATCCCATTCCGTGACAAGAAGACACCCAATTCCTCACATGCCATCCCAGGGGGAATGGGCCAGCCCAGCAGCGCAGCACCGATGCCCCTTGCTCAGGGGCTGCTCTGTGTTTGATTTCGTAGAAAGAGCACTGGTTTGGGAGTCGGTAGCCTTGGGCTCTGCCTCCCCTGGGTGACCTTGGACTACCTTCCAACAGTGGAGATGAGTCCTCCTCTGCCTCCCCTAGGTCCTGAATAGGGAATATTATGTAATGTGTGTATGTGTGTGTGTATCTCCTAGTCCTTATTTTAAGGACTTGGCTCACACGATTGTGGGGGTGGCAAGTCTGAAATTTTGTGGGGAAGTCCAGTAGGCTGGGAACCGGGGCAGGAATTGATGTTGCAGCTTTGGGGCAGGAAGTCTTTGGGAAACCTGTTTTTGCTGCAAAGACTGAATGGATGAGGTCCACCCACACAGCAAGGGTAATTTTTACTAAAGTGAACTGTAGATGTTGACTTAACACATGTACAAAATACCTTTATGCCACACCTAGGTTAGTGTTTGAACAACTGGGTACCATAGCCTAGGCAGGTTGATCACACCCCCACTTCATAGCTAGGGAAACTGAGTTTCTGAGAGGTGAATAAGCAGATAGAACAGGGGAGTTGCCGATGGCTCACACTTGTAATCTCAGCTCTTTGGAAAGGCAGAGGTGAGAGGATTACCTGAGCCCAGAGACTTGGGACCTGCCTGGGCAACTTGGTAAGACCTTGTCTCTACAATAAATCAAAAAATTAGCCAGACATGGTGGCACGTGCCTGTGGTTCCAGCTACTTGGAAGTCTGAAGTCAACAGGTCGAGGTTGTGGTGCCGTGAGTGTGCCACTGCACTCCAGCCTGGGCAACAGAGTGAGACTCTGACAAAAAAAAAAAAAGCTGGGAAAGTTACATCCTTGTCCATGAGATATATCCCAGAATGCTAGCCCATCATCTTTAGGGAGTAGGATTTGAGGTAACTTTTTAAAATGTATACCTTACTTACTATCGGGTATGTGTGTGTGTGTGTGTGTGTGTGTGTGTGTGTGTGTGTGTGTGTGTGTGTGTGTATATACTTTCTTTTGAGTTGGAGTCTCACTCTGTCGCCCAGACTGTGGTCGCTCCCGGCCACCACAGCCTCGACCTGCTGGGGTCCGGCGATCCTTCCACCTCAGCCTTCCGAGTAGCTGGAACTACAGGCACGTGCTACCACGTCCGGCTAATTTTTTTTTGGTTTATTGTAGAGATGAGGGCTCGCCAAGTTGCCCAGGCAGTTCTAGAACCCGCGGGCTCAGGCAATCCACTCACCTCAGCCTGCCAAAGCACGGGATTACAGGCTGAGCCACAGAGCCTGGCTGGTTTTTTGTTTTTTTGAGTCGGGGTCTTACTCTGTCACCCAGGTTGGAGTGCAGTGGCATCATCACGGCTCACTTTAGCCTCAACTTCCTGGGCTCAGGCGAACCTCCCACCTCAGCCCCTCCCAAGTAGCTGGGACTACAGGCACACGCCATGATGCCTGGTTAATTTTTTAATTTTTTGTAGAGACTGAGTCTCCTATGTTGTCCAGACTGGTCTTGAACTCTGGAGGTCTAGCAATCCTCTCTCCTCAGTCTAAGTACTAGGATTACAGGCGTGTACCACCACGTCTGGTCTACTATCTAGTATTTTTTTAATTGCACATGTGTAACTTTTTTTTTTTTGAGTTGGAGTCTCACTCTGTCGCCCAGACTGGAGTGCAGTGGCCGCTCCTGGCCACCGCAGCCTCGACCTGCTGGGCTCCGGCGATCCTTCCGTCTCAGCCTTCCAAGTAGCTGGAATTACAGGCATGCACTACCACGCCCAGCTGATTTTTTGATTTATTGTAGAGATGGGGGTCTCACTGCCCAGGCGGGTCTCGAACCCGCGGGCTCAGGCAATCCACTCACCTTAGCCTCCCAAAGGCGCGGGATTACAGGCTGAGTCACCAAGCCCGGCTTTTTTTTTTTTTTTTTTTGCATTGGAGTTTCACTCTGTCGCCCAGACTGGAATGCAGTGGCATGATCCCGGCCACCGCGGCCTAGACCTGCTGGGCTCCGGTGAACCTTCCGTCTCAGCCTTCCAAGTAGCTGGAACTACAGGCGCGCACTACCACACCCGGCTAGTTTTTTATTTATTGTAGAGACCAGGTCTTGCCAAGTTGTCCAGGCGGGTCTCGAACCCACGGGCTCAGGCAATCCACTCGCTTCAGCCTCCCAAAGTGCTGGGATTACAGGCTGAGCCACCGAGCCCAGCTGACAAAATACATTTTAAGGTCAAAATGATTACAAGAAATGAGGACATTTATGTCAAGTGCTCATGCCTGTAATCCCAGTGGTTTAGGAGACGAGGGGGAGGATTCCTAGAGTCCAGTAATTCAAGACCAGCCTGGGCAACATGGCAAGACCTCTTCTTTACAAATAAAAGAAAAAATGGCTGGGTGCAGTGGCACATACTTGTAGTCCCAGCTACTTGAGAGGCCAAAGAGGGACGATCACTTGAACCCAGGAGCACTCTATCCTGGGCAGCGTAGACTCCATCTCTGAAAAAAAGAAAAGAAAGGCATTTTATAGGGCTGGGTGCAGTGGCTCATGTCTGTAAACCCAGCACTTTGGGAGCCTGAGACGAGAGGATTGTCTGAGCCCAGTGGCAACTTGGAGAGACCTCATCTCTATAATAAATGAAAAACATTAGCCAGGCATGGTGGTGCACGCCTGTAGTTCCAGCTACTTGGAAGACTGAGGTAGAAGGATCAAGTGAGCCTAGCAGGTTGAGGCTGCGGTAGCCATGAGTGTGCCACTGCATTCCAGTCTGGGAGACAGAGTGAGACTCCGACAAGAAAAAAAAGAAGGAAGAAAGGAAGGAAAGAAGGAAGGAAGGAATAAATAAATAAATAAATAGATATATCTATCACATATACTGGAAGGAAGGAAGGAAGGAAGGGGAAAGAAATAAAAAATAGATATATCTATCACAAATACTGGAATAAATATAAAAAGAAACAAGAGGTCATAACATATTTTCCTCAGTAATTTATAGAAAAGGCAGGAAAAAAATCGGTGGGAATCTAGAAGACTAAACAAGATTAAGAAACTTAATCTAATGGGTCTATCTGGAACCCTGCAGCCCATGCCTACAGAAGGCACAAATGCAACAGTTACAAAAAGTGACCAGTCCTGGGTCATAAAACAACAGATTGAAATCATTCTGAGTGCAATTTGACTATATTCATTCAATCTAGAAATACATTTTTAAGGCCGGGCTCGGTGGCTCAGCCTGTAATCTCAGCGTTTTTGTAAATAAATACATTTTTGGTTTTTTTTTTTTTTTTTTGAGTTGGAGTCTCACTCGGTCGCCCAAACTGGAGTGCAGTGGCCGCTTCCAGCCACCGCGCCTCAACCTGCTGGGCTCCAGCGATCCTTCCGCCTCAGCCTTCCGAGTAGCCGGAATTGCTACCACGCCCGGCTGATTTTTTTATTTATCGTAGAGATGAGGTCTCGCTGCCCAGGCGGGTCTCGAACCCTCGGGCTCAGGCAATCCACTCACCTCAGCCTCCCAAAGGCACGGGATTACAGGCTGAGCCACCGAGCCCGGCTGTAAATACATTTTTAAAAGATAATTAGGGCCGGGCTCAGTGGCTCAGCCTGTAATCCCAGCACTTTGGGAGACCAAGGTGAGTAGATTGCCTATGCCCTCGGGTTTGAGACCAGCCCAGGCAACTTGGTAAGACTCGTCTCTACAATAAATAAAAAATTAGCTGGGTGTGGTAGCGCATGACTGTAGTTCTGACTACTTGGAAGGCTGAGATGGAAGGATCGCTGGAGCCCAGCAAGTGGATGCTGGAATGGCTGTGAGTGTGACACAGTGACACTCAAGCCTGGGTGACAGAGTGAGACTCCATCTCAAAAAAAAAAAAGCAAGAAAGCCCCACGCATTTGAAAACTAAGAAGCATACTTCAAAGACGAAATCATGACTCAAAAAAAGCACTATGAAGCCCCCTGTGTGCCAGGCCTGTGGCTCTCTCGTGACTCCTAACAAGGAATGTCTGTGGTAGCTCCCACCGAAACCCCCATTCCACAGAGAGGAAAGTTGAGGTTTAGAGGTCAAGACACTCACCCAAAGTCACTTAGCTAAAAAGCAGCCCAGGGCTCTAGGAGGTTATGTTTTTAATTGCCTATGAGGCTGGAACAATGAATATTCCCATTTTTCAGATGAGGAAACTGAGGCTTAGGGCATAAAGCCAATGCGTGGAGGACTGGAGCTGGGGATTTAAACCCAGGTCTAGATGGGGGAAAAGTCTTTACAGAACGGGAAACAGAGGGACTTGCATGGAAACACATGGCTAGGGCTAGTGGGAGACTGAGATTCAGTCCTGAGTTTCTGGAAAGGGAAATAAGTCTGAGAGGAAATGACCAGAAATGCCTCCCACCCCCACTAGTCAGGAACAGAAGGACAATGTCCCAGACAGACTGAAGGAGAGGGCTTCTCACCACCCGACAGGAGCCCATTATGGTAAGGTCTTAGGGGTGGGGCAGCTGAGCAAACATCAGTCCCCTGGCGCCTGACACAGAACGGCCATTGAAACGTCTCAGGATCTGGGGGAGGGGAGGCTGCTGCACAAGCCGGTCAGTGGCAGAGGGCAGGCTGCTCCGGCATCCCAGCTGCCAACCCAGCCAACCGTGTGAGGAGGAAGCTGAGGCCCAGAGAAGCTGAGACATTAGTCTGGGTTACACAGCTGGTCAGACCCCATCACTCTGGCCGCAGGGGGGTTTCAGGTAGTGCCCAGTGGGGCCACTGCCAAGTTCCAGGCGAAAGCGAGTGAGCCCAGAAACCTACAAGTTGCCTATAGTTAACCCTGGAGCCAGCTCCAAGTGGCTCAGAGCAGGCCTAGCCCAGAGATGCACAGCAAGGAGCCCAAGGTCACACAGCGAGTGGAAGCTGCTGGTCTCTCTCTGGCCCTCCAGAGTTACTCCCATTTTCTGGCCTGAGCCCTGTTTCCTACCTGCTCTCCTGACCGCCCCCCATCAGCTGTCTCCTTGGAGACAGCGCAAGGCCGGTTGGATTTCCACAGGGCACATGGGCGCCAGGTGTGGCCAGGACAGCTGGGCGGGCAGGTGGGCAGAGAGGGCTGCTTGGGGTTTGAGATTCAGCCAGGAACCGGGCACTGCAACAACTGCTCCACACCTGCCAGGGACACCTGAGGGGGGGCGGCCAGACACCCCATGGGGAGCCCCAACTCCGGGTCTTGGTCCCGGGCCCGCCCCTGAACCAGATGGTGACCCTCGCTTTGAGCCTCTTCCTCTCCTGGGCTCTGTGTCCCCATCTGGTGGCACTGAGACGGTTGAGTTGTTTTATTATTATTGCTACTACTTCCTGGTGGCCCCGGGAAGAAAAGGTCAGGAGGGGCCGGAGACCCTGGGCAGAGGTGACTGGGGCCACTTGACCCCTGGAGTTCACTTCACTTCCTAGAGCCCCATTCTGGTCATCCCCCTGCCCCTGCTGAATGCCCCTCGCTGCCCCCTATTGCTGGTGGCAGCACAGTCCAGAAATCTTGTTGGAGTCACTCTGGTGGGAGCAGCGCCAAGGGCCCTGAATGCCACCCCTGGTCTCCTCCTCCTGCACATTTCACCCCCTCCATGCAGCACTGAGGCCCCCTCAGGGTTCCGTGACACCAACTTTGGAAACCACGACTGGAATTCCATGTACACCCCATGACCAGGCATTCCAGGCCTCCTTTTCCAGCCTCTCCCTAGTCTCTGATTCTGGTTTTCCACAGGTGGCCCCCGGGTGGCCCCATGCCCGCCACACCCCATTCCTGGCTGCTCCACAAACAGGCTCTGCAACTTCATCCCCAGGGCCTTTAGAGATGCCATTTCTGCCTCCCAGAATCTTCTTTTCCCTGTTTTGTGTCTGGGAAATTCTTCCTTAACTCCGGAGGCTGAGAAGCCCGTTGCCTCCTCCCAGAGGACCTCCCTGACTGGCCCTGCAAAGTGCCGGTGGCAGGAGGGCCCAGGGGGCTGAGGAGCTTGACCGGCAAGGATGGGAAGGAAGGAGGGAGGGCGAGGAGCCCAGATAGGAAGAAGGCAGAGGGGCGGGAGGGGTGGGGCGGAAACAAGGAAAGAATGAAGGAAAAGAGGAGGCAGAGGCAGGGGAGGCAGGGGCGGGGTCCCGCAGCACCCCCTCCGCCCCTCAGAGCTCATAGTCTCCCTCTCCTCCCCTCTGGGGCCAACCCATCTTCCTAGGCAGGGGGGAGGGGGAAGGAAATCCCTGGAGCCCCATTTCGGGGCCCAAGGCAGGCCACCAGCCCAGAGGACCAGGAGATAAGGGACAGCAGTCATGAGTCACCACTCACCTGGGGCTCTAGTCCCTCAGCATGCTGGATAAAGTGTCAGGCCAGGGCTTGGCCAGGTCCCACGTGGGACAGGGTTTGTCTGGCTCAGTGAGCTGTGGCCCCGGGGCTGTCTCGCTGGCGCCATCAGTGCAGCCAGCCTGGGTGCTGCGGTTCCACATCTCAGGGCTCCACGTCTACATGACCCGCCTTCTTGGGCTGCTTCCCCAGGGTGCGGTCAGGTCCCCTCAGAATCCCAGGAGGTGGGGGTAGGGCCACCGGGATGCAGGCCTTGTTCTGCTGCCATTGCAGACGTCCCAGAGCCTGGGCCAGGCCTCATTCCTTCTCCCCTAGAGCTAGGTGGACGGACGGTGCCCGGCTCGGGGAGGCTGAACCGGTAGGTGTGGGCGTTGGGGACACTTGGGCAGGCATCACCATGCCTCTTCTCAGGGTGTCACATCCTACCTGAGGGAGCCACTGGCAGCTCAATGCTTATTGAGCACCTGCTCTATGCCCAGCCCATGCTAGGCTTGGGAGGTCTAGCATTTTTGTGTCAGTGCTGGTCCTGGCCCTGTGGAGAAGGCCGAGGGACCCAGTGGGCACAGCTCACATGGGTTCTGACCTCAGATAGCTTGGATCGAGTTTTAGTGCTCTTTCTTTCTCATGGTAAAGCCAGAGCTGGGGCACACTGAACCTCAGTTTCTTCATCTGTGAAATGGAGGTAAAACTTCCTACTAGGGAGAATCATTATGAAAGTCATAGGAAATGAGGGGATGTAAAAGGTCAACCAACACTGTCTGCGTGAGCACTATATGTAACATACACAATGTGGCCATTCATTCTCTTATTCCAAAAGCATTTTCTTTTTTTTTTTTCGAGTTGGAGTCTCACTCTGTCGCCCAGACTGGAGTGCAGTGGCGCGCTCCCAGCCACCACAGCCTCAACCTGCTGGACTCAGGTGATCCTTCCACCTCAGTCTTCCAAGTAGCCGGAACTACAGGTACGTGCTACCACGCCCGGCTAATTTTTGATTTACTGTAGAGACAAGGTCTCACAACGTTGCCTGGGTGGGTCTCGAACCCGTGAGCTCAGGCAATCCACTTGCCCCAGCCTCTCAAAGTGCTGGGATTACTGGCTGAGCCACTGAGCCCGGCTGCATTTTCTATTTTTTTATTTTGTTTGAGTTGGAGTCTCACTCTGTCTCCTAGGCTAGAGTACAGCGGCACGCTGCTCACGGCCACCGCAGACTTGACCTGTTGGGCTCAGGCGATCCTTCCACCCCAGCCTTCTGAGTAGCTGTAACTACAGGCGTGCGCCACCATGCCCAGCTAATTTTTTATTTATTATAGAGACAAGGTCTCACCATGTTGCCCAGGCTGGTCTCAAACCCGCGGGCTCAGGCAATCCTCTTGCCTCCGCCTCTCAAAGTGCTGGGGTTATATGTGTGTACCATTGTGCCAGGCTCCAAAAGCATTTTTAAGACCTCTCCTGGCCAGGCCTTGCAGTCAGTGTGGCTGGGCAGAAAGGACCTTCAGGACTCAGGCCTGGCAACCATCCTGGCTCTGCTGCCCACCAGAAAATTAATCCCAGCCCTACAAAAATCAGAGGGGAAGGGGAGGAAGGGGAGCCTGCTTGGGGTGATGGGTCACAAATGATCTTCAGAAGGGGAATGCAGTCCCCATGTTTTGGAGATGAGGGCTGGAGGGAAGTAACTTCCCCAAGACAGGCTGCAAGTTGGGCAAACGGACAGGGTAACAGGCACCGTCACACAGAGAGTTCCTGGGATCCCCTGGGGAGCCATGGAGCTCGGTGGAGCCCTGTTGGAGCACCAGTGATGGTCAAGGCCCTGGGCCAGGCACTCTGTCTATTCTGTCCACTTACCTGGGCAACGCCTCTCTTCTCAGAGCCCTGTGGACCAACCATCACTACTTCCACTTTACAGAGGAAAAACGAGGGAAAGATCCCTCATCCAAAATGCTTGGGACCACAAGTGTTGTGGATTTCCGATTTTTTTTCCGATTTTGAAATATTTGCATATATATAATGAGATATCTTGGGAATGGGATCCACGTCTAAACAAGAATTTCACTTATACACCAGATACACATAGCCTGAGGTAATTTTATGCCGTATATACATACATACATAATATATATATATATATATATGATTTTTTTTGAGAGAGAGAGAGGGTCTGACTTTGTCACCCCTGCTGGAATGCAGTGGTGAGATCACAGTTCACTGTAACCTCAAACTCAAGCAATCCTCCAGCCTCAGTCTCCCAAGTCTCTGGAATTATAAGAATGCACCACCACAACAGGGCACTACACAATATTTTAAATAATCTTGTGGGGTTGGGCACAGTGGTACATGCTTGTAACCATAGCACTTTGGAAGACCAAGGCAGGAGGACTGCCTGAGCCTAGAAGTTTGAGGCCAGCCTGGGCTACATAGTGAGACCCTATCTCTACAATTTTTTTTTTTTTTTTTTGAGTTGGAGTCTCACTCTGTCGCCCAGACTGGAGTGCAGTGGCCGCTCCCGGCCACCGCAGCCTCGGCCTGCTGGGCTCCGGCGATCCTTCCGCCTCAGCCTTCCGAGTAGCTGGAATTACAGGCATGCGCCACCACGCCCAGCTGATTTTTTGATTTATTGTAGAGATGAGGTCTCGCTGCCCAGGCGGGTCTCGAACCCGCGGGCTCAGGCAATTCACTCACCTCAGCCTCCCAAAGGCTCAGGATTACAGGCTGAGCCACCGAGCCCGGCTAATTTTTTTTTTTAATTGGCTAGGTATGGTGGTACATACCTGTAGCAAGGCTGGGGTGGGAGGATTGCTTGAGTCCAGGAGTTCCAGGCTGCAGTGAGCTATGATAGTACCACTGCACTCCAGCCTGGATGACAGAGTAAGACGTGTCTCTAAATAAATAAACAAACAAACAAATAAATAATCTTGTGCACGAAACAGTTTGTATTAAGTACTTACATGAGGAATTTTCCCCTTGTGAACTCATATGGGTGCTCAAAAAGTTTCAGATTTCGAAGCATTTTTTTTTTTTTGAGTCAGTCTTATTCTGTCCCCAATGCTGGAGTGCAGAGGCATGCTCATGGCTACCACAGCCTTGACCTGCTGGGCTCAGATGGTTCTTCTGCCTCAGCCTTCCAAGTAGTTGGAACCACAGGTGTGCCACCACACCCCGCTAATTTTTTGATTTATTGTAGAAATGAGGTCTTGCCAAGTTGCCACCACACCCTGTGGGATTTTGGATTAGGATACTCAACCTGTGTATATATATATATATTTTGCAGTGAGTATGGAATTTGAAAATTTGTTTAAATTAAAAGCACTGGCTTGTGGCCAGGTGCGATGGCTCAGACCTGTAATCCCAGCATTTTGGGAAGCTGTGGGGAGAGGACTACTTGAGTTGAGGAATTTCAGACTAGTACCCTTCCCACTCGAAGATATGCCCAGGGTCACACTAGGGCCAGGTTCAAAGAGGGAGCTTGGGCCTAGGATGTACCACCCAAATCCTTGTGAGTGCAGACACAGGCCGCATCTGAAGCATGATGGTGGTGTGGTCCTGGGAGATTGGGACAACATGCAATTGTCCCTCTGTCCTTAGACTGTTCTTTAACATTGTTGTGTGCAGGCTTTTTTAAGAATTAAAAAATGAAGTAGGCCAGGCTCGGTGGCTCAGCCTGTAATCCCAGCACTTTGGGAGGCCGAGGTGAGTGGATTGCCTGAGCCCGCGGGATCGAGACCTGCCTGGGCAACTTGGCGAGACCTCATCTCTACAATAAATCAAAAATTAGCTGGGCGTGGTAGCGCGCGCCTGTAGTTCCAGCTACTTAGAAGGCTGAGCGGAAGGATCGCCGGAGCCCAGCGGGTCACTCCAGTCTGGGTGACAGAGTGAGACTCCAACTCAAAAAAAAAAAAAATGAAAAAAATGAAGGACAGTGAAAGGCCTCTCTGGCTGAGTTGTGGGCCGGCTGCCACAAGCTGGACAGGCCTGTCACAGAGATCCTGCCTGGCTGACCATCCACCCCTTCGCCCTCAGTCCACCCCACACCTGGACCTGGCATCCGGAGCATAGTGTGTTCAGGACCTCAGACCCTTTGAGTGTCTTGGGTTCCTTCTGACATCTGGGTCACTTTGCTACCCAAACAGAATGACTGTCTTAGAAAAACAGATACCGCTGGGTGCAGCGGCTTATCCTGGTAGGTAATCCCAACACTTTGGGAGGCTGAGGCAGGAGGATCACTTGAAACTGGGAGTTCGAGACCAGGCTGGGCAACATCATGAGATTTCCCCTTCCGCCCCACCCCGCCATCTCTACAAAAAAGAATACAAGAGAAAAAGAAAAACACATACTAAAAATATAATAAGATAAGCTGGGCGCCATGGTTCACATGTGTAATCCCAGCACTTTGGAAGGTTGAGGTGGGAAGATCGCTTGAGCCTGGGAGACCAGCCTGGGCAACATAGTGAGACCTCATCTCCACAAAAAAATTTAAAAATTAGCCAGGCAGCGTGCACCTATAGTTCCAGCACTTTGGGAAGCTGAGGTGGGAGGATCACTTAATCCCAGGAGTCTGAGACCAGCCTGGACAACACAGCGAGACCCCATCTCTTTAAAAAAAGAATAAATAATATTAATAAGATATGGCCAGGTGCGGAGGTTCACACCTGCAATTCCAGCACTTTGGGAAGTGGAGGAAAGAAGATTGTCTGAGTCCATGGGTTCGAGACCAGCCTGATGGTGCATGCCTGTAGGTCCAGCTACTTGGAAGGCTGAAGTGGAAGGATCGCCTGAGTCCAGCAGGTGGAGGCTGCAGTGGCTGTGAGTGAGACTCTACAAAAAAAAAAAGAGAAGAAGAAAAGAAGATAAAGAAGACTAAGTTTTTAGGCCTGGCAAATTTTATCCCAAGAGAGCCAGAGTTAAGGGTATGAACCTGATGCCAGAGGCCAAAAGCCAGCAAAGAGGAGAATGCCATTGCCCCGCCCTCCTAGAAGGGTGATTCCAGTAGTCACAGCCTAGTGAGTTCAATTCTCCAGGCAATGTCTGGGACAGATTGTATAGCAGGCAATTTCAGAGCGCTCAGAAAAGGGAGTGTGACTGGGAATGCCAATATGGGTCACCAGGAATTAAAGTTGCTCTTGGTGACAGGACCCAACCCACACACAGGCTATATGGATTTCTGTAAAACATGGGAGGTTTTATTTTTTACTTTATTTTTTATTTTTATTTTATTTTTGAGTTGGAGTCTCACTCTGTCATCCAGACTGGAGTGCAGTGGCCACTCCCGGCCACCTCAGCCTCAACCTGCTGGGCTCTGGCGATCCTTCCGCCTCAGCCTTCCAAGTAGCTGGAACTACAGGCGCACGCTACCATGCCTGGCTAATTGTTTTTTTGGATTTATTGTAGAGATGAGGTCTCGCCAAGTTGCCCAGGGGAGTCTCGAACCCACGGGCTTATGCAATCCACTCACCTCAGCCTCCCAAAGGCGTGGGATTACAGGCTGAGCCACTGAACCCGACTGGAGGTTTTATTTTTTCTTTAAACTTAAAAAAAATTGTTTTTGATACATAATAGTTGTGCAGGGCCAGGTGTGGTGGCTCACGCCTGTAATCCCAGCACTTTGGGATGCCAAGGCAGGAGAATTCAAGACCAGCCTGGGCAATACAGCAAGACCCTATGTCTACACAAAATTGAAAAAAATCAGCAAGTGTGGCAGTGTATGCCTGTAGTCCCACCTGCTTGGGCGGCTAAGGTGGGAGGATTGCTTGAGGCCAGGAGGTCAAAGCTTTGGTATGCTGCGATCACACCACCACAGTCCAGCCTGGGCAACAGAGCAAGACTCTGGATCTAAAAAAGAAAAAAAAATGGTGTACATACATTTTTTTTTTTTTGAGTCGGAGTCTCACTCTGTTGCCCAGGATGGAGTGCAGTGGCATGCTCATGGCCACCGCAGGGCTCAGGCCTGCTCGGCTCAGGCAATCCCTTCTGCCTCAGCCTTCCAAGTAGCTGGAACCACAAGGCATGTGCCACTGCGCCTGGCTGATTTTTTTATTTATTGTAGAGATGAGGTCTCACCATGTTGCTCAGGCTGATCTCAAACCTGAGCTCAGGCAATCCTCTCGCCTCCGCCTCCCAAAGTGCTGGGATTACAGGCGCGAGCCACTGCACCCGACTGGTTGTACATGTTTACGTGATATTCGAATACATGCATATAATGTGCAATGATCAAATCAGGGTAATTAGGAAATCCACCACCTCAATATCTATCAGTTTCTTGTGCTAAGAACATCCCAAATATTCTCTCTTATATTGAAGTTCACAATATCTTGTTAACTATAGTTTCCCTCTGTACTGTCAAACAAAAGAACTTATTCCTTGTGTCTAACTGGAAGTTTGTACCAGTAACCAATTCCTCCTCAGCCTCCTTTGCCCTCCCCTCCCCAGCCTCTGGTAACCACCATTCTCCTCTCTACCTCCAAGACCTCCACTGTTTTAGCTCTCACATGTGAGAGAGAACATGCGGCATTTGGCTTTCTGAGCCCAGCGGATTTCACTTAACATAATGGCCTCCAGTTGTATCACCTTGCTGCAAATGACAGGGTTTCCTCTTTTTGATGGCTGAATGGCATTCCATCATGTGTTTGCACCATATTTTCTGCATCTGTTCATCTGCTGATGAAGACTGAGGCGGATCTCCTGCCTTGGCTGCTGTGAACAGTGTTCAGTGAACCCGGGCGTGCAGACATCTCTTCAACACACTGATTTCCTTTCTTTGGGATACACTCCCAGCAGTGAGAATGCTGGAGATGTGGTATGGTAGTTCTATTTTTGGTCTTTTGGGGACTCTCCGTCCTAAGTTACATTCCCGCCAGCAGTGTGCGAGGGTTCCCTTCTCCACATCCTCGTAGCATCTATTATTTTCTGTCCTTGGTAAAAGTCATTTTAGAAGGTGGGAGGTGGTATTTCCTTGTGGTTTTGATTTGCATTTCCCTGATGATGAGTGATGCTGAGCGTTTTTCTACATAGGGAGCTTATCTTGCTCTCCCTGGGGCTCCAGCGGAGTAATGCGGACTGGTGACAGAATGATGCTTTGTTGACACCACAGCTAACTCACACAGCATGCCTACTAGGCACCAAGCACCTTCTGGGCACCTACATCAAAGCCAACCTCAAGGGTCAAAGCCAACCTCAAGGGTCAAAGCCAACCTCAGGGGTCAAAGCCAATCTCATGAGGCAGGCGTCACCCATTACCTTTCCTTTGGTGAGGAGGAACGGGAGGCACAGAACCTGGTCACTCCCCAAGGCTGTGACCAGCAGGTGACGGAGTCAGACTGGGACAGTGCCTGACTCCTAAGCCTAGAGGTGCATAGATGACTTTAGACTAGAGATTCCCTAGATTCTGACTTTGGACGGAATCGCAAACAGGGCGGAGGCGGGATCCATCCTGGCCCTTACCCCAGGACCGCCAGTGGAGATGTGTTCCCCCAGCCAGGGGTGGGTGTGACTCTCGCTGGGTCCATCACGGGCTCCTCGAGAAATCGGAGGTGCTGGCTTCTCCCAGCATGGGAGTGTGGCATCCCGTCCTTTCCATCCGGACCTGCTGCCATGGTCTCCATTGTCTGCAACCAGAGAGCCCTGCGGTGATTCTGCATCACCTTCCTCCACTGGATCTCTCCAAGGGAGTGTGCCCTCCCCCCCATGGTTAGCCATGATCCTGGGGCATGTGGATGGGACAGATAAGGGAGAATCCCTGAGATCTCTAGGAGTAGCTCCAGGGCCTCTGTTCTTCCTCCATCTTGCTGACCGACCGTCATTCCCCCAGCGTGGATTCAGAACACAGGCCTTCTCATAAAACTCACAGCAGCCACAGTGGCAGAATGAATGCCTGGTGTGACTCTTCCAACGCATTCACGACTAGGTCGCTGGATGGGAGCCAAGAAGGTGACCTTTAGCTAGCATAATGTAGGGTCTTGCGTGTGTTTCCAAAAAACTCGTTGTGTAAGTACCAGAGAGGGGAGGAGGATGGCCAGACAGTTCCTGGGAAAAGACGCTCATGCATTTGCAGTGAGTAATGTAACTGCCGGGAACACAAACACCACTGGAAATACAGAGCGCATTACTACAGACGGAGTGTCCAGAAAACGGGAGGTGACAGCACCTTTTGACTTGGCGCTTGTCCATCTATATGGGGAGCGTGTTTCTAGTTCTAGTCCCCACACTTAAGTGAGGGACGAGGACAAATGACAGTGTATTCCAATAAGTGTGGTCCAGGTTCTGGAGAAACCACCGGACCTTGATGGTGCTGATGACAGCTCAGGCCATCCTTGGGAAGCAGGAGCCCTGTGTGCAACACCGCCGGAGAGTCCTGAGGAAGGGGACCAGCTTTTGGAGGTTACAGACATGTTTTAGTCCAGACTTGGGTGGCAAGTAGCTGACACCAGGCTGACACCGTTGCTGACAAAAGGGAATTTACTCTAAGCGTGCAGGTACCTCTCAACCTGGATGGCAGGAGGGGCAGCCCCTGCACCTGGAGCTGGAAGCCTGAAGCTGGCAGGAACCTGTGCAGTCTGACTCTCCAACTCTCTCCTTCCTCTCCTGCCAAAAAACAACTTTCTCTTTAGGGACTGTGCAGCATTTCCTGACACCCAACGCCTCTGAGCAGATCTGGGCATCACCTCACCAACTCCTCGGCAGGGCTGGGGAAGGTGGCTCTGGGCCCTCTGGGTAGAGGAGCAACGAGGTGGCTGGAGATGCCCAAGCAAGCCATGGGCTGGGGGCCAGGGAGCCAGCCGCAGGGAAGCCGTGTCTGGGCGTTGGAGGGACGGCTCACAGGCCCAGCCAGACGGGTCCCCAAGGAGCCAACACAGTGACCCGGGCCCTCTGGGATCTGGGATGGGGTGGGGCCGCCTCAAAGCTGCCATTGTCCCCCCTCACCCGCCTGCCTGTCTGGGGCTTAAAATAGAGCAGGGGCACGGTGGATCTCGTGAGAAGAGTTTTTTGGCAAAGGGGTCTGGGGAGGGGTGTGAGTCACCGCTGGGAATCCTTGAGTTTGTTGCTCCCAAAGCCCAGTTGCCCCGCCCTTGCCCCCAGGGAGCCTGGAATCCATGGGGGAGGGGAGGTCCTCTGTTCCACCCCGTTCTGCGGTGGGGGAGGGGAGACTGGGTCCCGGCCCCCGCTCAGCCTTGGAGACGCTCGCTGAATGTCTGAGCCAAGCCCTGCCCCCTCAGGGACTCAGTTTCCCAGACAGACCAGGAGCCAGTGACCCGATCTCTGCTGTGAGGCTCCTGAAATTCCCCGCAGGTGGTTCTGTATAGACCCCCAGGTCAGACACGGAATGAAATTCCAGTGCCCCTCCAACTGACTGAGTGATCTCGGAAAGTCCCCTCACCTCTTGGGGCCTCCGCTTCCTCACCTACAACATGCGCAATGAAACCAAGGCCTCTTCTTTCTGCGTTTTTGGTTGAGCTTTCCGATAAGGGTCTCGCCCCTTCCGAGGCCACCTCCATGGCCTCCACCCAAACTCAGACGGCGCATTTTGTGCTGCCAGGAATGCTAACTTTGGCGTGACCCCCTTTTAACGCCTTACGCCGTATACACACACTACCGCCAGCCCGCCATGCCCTGGAGGGCAGAGATGGCTATTGTCCCCAGCCCTCTGCCCGGACATCCTGGCCTCAGTACCGGCCACTGCTGGACGGAAGGGTCTTGGCCCTCTTGGGCCTCTGCCATGTGGCTGGCCCGGAGCTTGGCTCAACTCTGCAGTCCTGTGGGGCGGGGCTGAGCCTCCTCGCTGTGCAGATGAGGAAAGAGGCTCGTTGTCACCTACGGACCCTTTGTAGACCGCAAACGCTGGGCGCGGGCTCCGGACCGGCGACGCGGTGTGTGGGGCTGGCGCGCCCTCTAGCGGCAGCCCTGCGCTCCGTCTTGCTCCGCGACCGAGGCTGCCCAAGGATCGGCCGGCGGCGGCTGGCGCGGGAAGTCCCTTCTCCGAGCCGTCCGCGGCCCGGCCTGCTGCGGCCGCACCTCCCCGGAGCTGTGCGGTGTCCGGTCCTGGCTGTCCGTCCCCATGGCTTCCCAGGGACTCCACCGCGGCGGCGCGCCCCGCCCCGATTACCATGGAGACCGCGTGTACACAGTTTCCTCTTCCCTCCGCCCCGTCCTGGGGGGCGCCCGAGGACCGGCGGCCGCCGAAGAGGGAGGCCCGGGCCCGGCGGCCAGGCGCCCATGAACAGCGGGGCCCCAGGGACGCTGGCCGTGGGGAGAGTGAAATTCTTCGACCGGCACCGCGGGGAGGTGAGGCCCATAAGCTCTGCCCGGACTCTAGGCTCCAGGCCTTGGGTCTAGAGTGGTTCCTGGCTCTGTGCCGTGCGGGTTCCAGAATGTCCTCTGGGCTCCAGCTCGGGACCTTCAGTCCAGAGTGGGCTTTGCTAACCAAGAAGGCCCAATTAGGCTCCAGCTCCAGAATGGGCCCTCAAAAGGGCTCCAAAAAAGAAAGGGCTCCAGGCTCTGGACTCTGGTTGGAGAGCGCTCAAAACTCCCCGCTGACTCGTGTTTTCTAGGCTTGTTTTTTTTTTTTTTTTTTTTTTTTTGTCGGAGTCTCACTCTGTCGCCCAGACTGGAGTGTGGTGGCCGCTCCTGGCCACCGCAGCCTCGACCTGCTGGGCTCCGGCGATCCTTCCGCCTCAGCCTTCCGAGTAGCCAGAATTACAGGTGCGCGCTACCACGCCCGGCTGATTTTTTGATTTATTGTAGAGATGAGGTCTCGCCAAGTTGCCCAGGCGGGTCTCGAACCCGCAGACCCAGGCAATCCACTCACCTCAGCCTCCCAAAGCGCGGGATTACAGACTGAGCCACCGAGCCCAGCTTAGGCTTGGTTTTAAAGTGAACTCGGGCTTAGACTCTGAATTCTGTTCTAGAATGGGCTCTTGGCTCTGGGGTTCCAGCCTCTGGCTTCCGGCTCAGATTTTCCAGGCGCCAGGGAGGGTGTCCTGGGCTCCGGTTGTGGTGTAGGGCCTGAAGTCCGTGCTGCAACTGAGGTTCTTGGGCCAGTGTTTAGGGCTGGTCCAGGAGTTTGGGGTCAGGGGTGAGTGGACAGGTGTTTCTGACTCCAGAATGGGACCACTTTTTGCTCTGCTTCCAGGTCAACTCCTCCGCCTTCTCCCCCGACGGCCAGACGCTGCTCACAGCCTCCGAAGATGGCTGCGTGTACGGCTGGGAGACCCAGAGCGGGCGGCTGCTGTGGCGGCTGAGTGGCCACACAGGTGGGGCTCCGCAGCCTGCAGGGGGAGGCTGAGGCCCATGGGCCTGTTCTGGTTTTCTGCAGGGCTCACCACAGTGACCTCTGACGAGCTGGGCATGGGTGCACGACAGCCATGGCAGGGCTGGGCGGGAGGACAAGGGGCCAGGGCCTGATACCTGGGTGCTAGGGTTTCGACCAACAGATCTGGGCTTCAAGCCTACTTTTTAAAAAGTGTGGTCAGCCGGGCTCCCTGGCTCAGCCTGTAATCCCACGCCTTTGGGAGGCTGAGGTGAGTGGATTGCCTGAGCCTGCGGGTTCGAGACCTCATCTCTACAATAAATCAAAAAATCAGCTGGGCGTGGTAGCGCATGCCTGTAATTCCGGCTACTTGGGAGGCTGAGGTGGAAGGATCGCCGGAGCCCAGCAGGTCGAGGCTGCAGTGGCTGGGAGCGGCCACTGCACTCCAGTCTGGGCGACAGAGTGAGACTCCAACTCAAAAAAACAAAAAAAAAGTATGGTCAAGCATACACAATGTTTACCGTGTTATCCGTTTGTAAATATACAGCTCAGTAGTATCAAACACATCCACATGGTTGGGCAACCCACCTTCAGAATGCATCCTGAACCACATTAAAGGTCTTCCTGTCCCCCTCCCTCAGCCTGACAACCACTGTCCTGATTCTGTCTCTATGAATCTGACTACTCCAGGTACCTCCCTCAAGTAGAATCATACAGTGTTTGTCCTTTTGTGACTGGCTTATTTAATTTAGCATGTCTTCAAGGCTCCACTATGTTGTACCTACCACTGTTCTGACTGTGTCCTGTCTCCTCTCTGGACCATTTCATCCACGAATATAAGCAAAGTGCCTAGTACCCAGTAAGGACTCGGTAGATAATGTAGCTGTTATCATTATTACTGAGATTTAAAAAAAAAAAAAAAGAACGCCAGACTCGGTGGCTCAGCCTGTAATCCCGCACCTTTGGGAGGCTGAGGTGAGTGGATTGCCTGAGCCCGCGGGTTCGAGACCCGCCTGGGCAACTTGGCGAGACCTCATCTCTGCAATAAATCCAAATGCGCTGGGCGTGGTAGCGCGCGCCTGTAGTTCCAGCTACTCGGACGGCTGAGGCGGAAGAATCGCCGGAGCCCAGCAGGTCGAGGCTGCGGTGGCCAGGAGCGGCCACTGCACTCCAGTCTGGGTGACAGAGTGAGACTCCAACTCAAAAAAAAAAAAAAAAAAGCAGGCAATTACAGGCAGACAGGTTAATGCCATTGATAGGGAAAGTTAGGGGCTGGGAGCTCACAGGAGCAAGGAACCTACGCTGGATGAGATTTTGGGAGGTGCTTACATTTGATGATCTCCAGATGGGCAGACCAAGATGGGGTATTCCAAGGCCGAGAAACCAGCCCAGCCTGGGAATCCGGGCCTCCAGATGGCAGGGGTTGGACAATGAGGCTGGAGAAATAAGCCGGGGTTGGGCTGTAGGGACGGAAGGTGGAGGGCAAAGTGCCCTGTCTGACACGACCACCTGTCCTAGGCCCTGTGAAGTTCTGCCGCTTCTCCCCTGATGGCCACCTCTTTGCCAGCTCCTCCTGTGACTGCACTATCCGCCTGTGGGATGTGGTAGGAGCCAAGTGTCTGCGGGTCCTGAAGGGTGAGTGGGCTAGGTGCGATCTGGAGCCGAGCAGGCAGGCCTGCGTTCCCTTTTGGACCTTGTTGTGCTGTCACCTGGGCGGGTGCCTGCAGGTCACCAGCGGAGTGTGGAGACAGTCAGCTTCAGCCCTGACTCAAGGCAGCTGGCCTCGGGTGGCTGGGACAAGCGGGTGATGCTCTGGGAGGTGCAGGTATGTGGAGGGGGGCCCAGCTAGACCTGGACCGGGGAGGACGTGCACCCTTCACACTGGCTCCAGAGGGCATCCCGTCTTACCCTCCTGGCTCAAACCCTCCATTGGTTCTGCAGGCCCCCTGTCCACACCAGGTACCCAAGACCACTCCCCCATCCCCCACCCCGCTGCAGCTGCCTGCCCCACATACCTCGGTACAGGTCCCCTGCCTGGACAGCCCTTCCCTGCCTGTCAAGGCCCAGGTGCTATGTGGTGACGTGGCTCTGGCAGCCTCGCAGGAAGGCCCAGGCCTGACCCCTCTTGGGCAGCTGTCTCCAGAGGCTCAGGGCTGTGTCCTCTAGTCTGGCCAGATACTGCGCCTCTTAGTTGGGCACCGAGACTCCATCCAGAGCAGTGACTTCTCACCCAGTGCGGACTGCCTGGTGAGGCTCACCTCAGCCCTGGGTCCCCATTCCTGGCCCATGACCCACATGTAGCTGAGTGATGGGACTGTGCTCCCACATCCAGCCTGGGCACTGGAGGGCGGGCAGGGCTGGCTGGGCCAGACTCAGGGAGCTGCCTGCAGGCCACCGGCTCCTGGGACTCCACTATCTGCATCTGGGACCTGCGGGCAGGAACCCCGGCAGTCTTCCACCAGGAGCTGGAGGGCCACAGTGGCAACATCAGCTGCCTCCGCTACTCAGCGTCTGGCCTTCTGGTAAGCAGGGTTGCTGTGTTCCAAGAGGGTCCCGGGCAGCCTGCAGGCCCCATACCCAGGGGACCAGAGCTATCTGCTGTTCAGGCATCCGGCTCCTGGGACAAGACCATCCACATCTGGAAGCCCACAACCAGCAGCCTGCTCGTCCAACTCAAGGGCCATGTCACCTGGGTGAAGAGCATAGCTTTCTCCCCTGATGAGCAGCGGCTGGCCAGCGCTGGCTACTCCCGCATGGTAACCTCGACAAATCCCACCATTCCCTTCTCAGAGCCCTGAGGGCTCTATCTCCTACCTAATTGCCAGCACTAAGGCCTGACATTTCTGTGACCTATGTAGCTTCAGGTGGAGGGAAACTCTTGTACCCCAATTTGTGTCAGACCCCATGCCAAGCATTTCAGATAAACCCTGTAGACATCAAAACCCAGGCCAAGAGGACAACATGTTGAGGCTTACCTAGAGGGGATTTCAGATGCCAAGCTGGCCTAGGGAGGCCTCCTGCCCCTTCCTTCCCTGCTTCCAGGTCAGAGTCTGGGACTGCAGCACTGGGAAGTGCCTGGAGACTGTGAAGGTGAGGCCTGTGGCTGCGGCACCCAGGGGGGAGCAGTGGACCCCATCCTTGGGGAGGGCAAGACTTGAATTCCCCCCATTCTCTACTTCTGGCAGGGAGTCCTGGATGTGGCCCATGCCTGTGCCTTCACCCCAGATGGGAAGCTTCTAGTGTGTGGAGCTGCTGATCAGGCCAGATGCCAAGCACCCCGCACGAAACTACTCAGGGCCCCTCCAGTGTAACACACCTCAGATAGCCCCGATCTCACCCTCTCCCTGCCAGGGCTACATGGGCCACACAGCCCCAGGCTACAGGCCCCACCAGAGCAGCCAACAGCTGCAGGCAAGGGGCTCGCTGGGATCCACTCGTCACCTGGTAACCACAACTAGGGCCCCTAGCCTGGGCGCCCCCATCCCACCTCTCCAGCCTGCTCAGAGGACGCAACAGGAAACAAAAAAACAGTGTCAGCCAGTTGTGTTTTATTCGTGGATGCTCAGGCCTTGACCGCGTACTTCCGCATTGGGTATAGCCGCTCCTTCCGCTGCTGCTTCTTGGTCTTCAGGTTCTCCTCGTGCTTGTTGAGCCGGCGGCGCATGGCACGCGTTTTCTTAGGCCGCAGATCCAGGGGCTTGTACTTCTTGCCCTGGGGGTAGACAGCAAGAAGAATTCAACAACCAGGGTTCTAGGAGCGACTGCAGCAACTAAGAGCCTGGGAGGTCAGAACGAGGGCAATGGGAAGACGCTTGCTGAGAGTGAGGAGTGACGGGGTGCTGGGATTGGGAGGGGGAAGATGGTTTGCAAGGCAGAGAACAGGCCAAACACTGTGCCCGCTAGCACATTTAACTCCCCCAGTCCTAGGCTGGTGGAGCTGTCCTCACTTGTTGACTTACTGGGCTGAGAGTTGCCCCAATCCCAGGCAGAGAACTGGGGCTTACACCGTGTCAATGGACTCCCAACTCAATGCTCCTTCCATCTGTCTGATTCCCAGCCACGAGGTCAAAGTCACACCAATCCTTTCATTACACAAGATGCTGCGTATGGAGTTAAGGCAGTGCTCAATTCATCTAATGTGGCCTGTGACAACAGAGCCGCAGGGGAAGACCTGGCTTGGCCAAGGTCATCCTGCACGTGGAGCAAAGCCCTGCCCTCCATTCCTGCCTTGGGTTTTTGCATGTCCAGAACCATCTCCACATCCTCAGCCCTGCTCCTCCCATTCTCGTGCCTGTCCTACGTGCCCCCGGTGAGGGGTTCTAGACCATGGCAGCTTTCACTGGCCTCTCCTTTGCAGTTCTAAGGTCCCGTGGACCTTCTTCAGGACAAGGTCCTGTACTGGGTGCTGGCACAGGATACCAGTTGAGAGCAGAAAGCAGCACATACAGAGTACCCTGAAGGTCAGGTCCGGTCAGGCTCATTCTGGGAACCCACCCTGGAGGGAAAGGTGTAGGAGGGGTCCGGGAGCTGAGCTGGGATCCTGAGATCAGAGCACCCCAGGAACCAGGCCCCTGCGGGTGGACAGAGAACTGCAGAAAGCCACCCCTCAGGATGACAAGGGAAAGCTGTGATGGGGAGCTGGAGGCAGGAAAGCATTTGTCCAGCCACATCCCTCGTTTCAGCTGGCACCAGCCACCAGTCACACACAGTTGTTCATAGTGAAAATTCAGTTTTCAGTCACTGTAGTCACATTAAATACTCAACAGCCACACGCGGCCAGATCACAATGCAGACACAGGTCAATTCCATCATTTCTGTAAAGGGGGAGCCCTCACTTCTCTCCCCCAGGAGTGCCTGGTACACGAGCGGAGGCTTGCTCCCAAGTCAACAGACTCCTATCAGGTCCTTCCAACTGCCTGATACCCAGCCACTCACTGGATGGCTATGAAGGCAATTCTTTTGGCTCCCACCTCTGCCCAGTTCACCCAGAACCTGATGGAAGCTTCAGGCCCACTCCTCAGAAAAATGTTCTCACACACAAATGTGCACAGCACAGTGTAGCCCAGACAGCTAGCCCAGTCACAGCGATTGCTTTTTCATTGTTTTGAGATGGGGCCTCAGCCTCTCGAGTAGCTGAGACTACAGGCATGAACCACTGCATCCAGCTATGATTGCTTTTTCTGATGTGTCAAACCGTCCAGCTATTCAAAGCACTAATTTGGGTATTGATGTGAAGCATTTAGTAGATATAATTAATTAAAGTCCCAACCAGATGACTTTAATTAAAGCTTTAAAAGCAAGGCTGAGGCTCCTGCCAAGGAATCCCACTAGAGACAGCAGCTTCAACCTGTGTCCTGAGTTTCAAGCAGCCCCACAACCAGGTAAACCAAATCTCTGAAATGAACCCAATTTATGTGCACAAAGTCTCCTTCTGGATGCCTCTCTGCGTGAACCCTGATAACATGTTAAGGATAACATCAGAAAATGGTGTCAAAATTCAGGGTTGGGGGCGCCCAGACACCTGTGCACGTTTCCAAGAGCACACTCAATTCAGCCCTCAAGACATGGTTTGGAACTGAGGCCCATCACTCCCTTGACTGCAGGTGATCCTGGGAAATAGCTTAAGCCCCAGGCCCTCATCAGAACAGAATGTCAGGTGTTTGGCAGTGACTGCCATATAGTGCTAGTAAACCTTAAACACCAGCTTGGGCAATATTTTCAGACCGTGTTTCTACAATAAAAAAAAAAAAAAATTAGCTGGGTGTAATGGTGCATGTCTGTAGTTCCAGCTACTTAGAAGGCTGAGGCGGAAGGATCGCCTGGGCCCAGCAGGTCAAGGTTGCGGTGGCCGTGAGTGGCCACTGCACTCCAGCCTGGACAACAGCAAGACTTCAATTAAAAAAAAAAAAGAAAAAAAGCCCAGGCATGGTGGCTCACACCTATAATCCCAGCACTTTGAGAGACCAAGATGAGAGGTTGCCTGAGTCCATTGGTTCAAGACCAGCCTGGGCAACTTGGAGAGACCTCATCTCTACAATAAATCAAAAAAATTTGCTGGGCATAGTGGCCTGTGCCTGTAGTTCTGGTACTTGGAAGGCTGAGGCGGAAGGATCACCTGAGCCCAGCAGGTTGAGGCTGTGGTTGCTGTGAGCATGCTGCTGCACTCCAGCCTGGGCGGGAGTGAGACTCCAACTCAAAAAGAAAAAAACAAAAGAGAAATTAGCGCACATAGTGGCATGTGCCTGTAGTTCCAGCTACTTGGAAATCTGAGGCAGGAGGACTGCCTGAGTCCAAGAGTTTGAGGCTGCAGTGAATCATGATCATGCCACTGCACTCCAGCCTGGGCAAGAAACCTTGACTCCAACAAAAAACCCCATAACAACCTTAAAGAGCTCATCTCATAAACTGTCCAAGCACACTCAGCTGGGAAGTCTGGACTTCATGCTCAACCCAGACCATCAAATTCTATACATCTGCAGCTGGAGGATGCAGTCTACATTGCCACATGCCAGTCCAAGATGCTGAAGGAGAGTCCAGCCACAAATTGGGTAGACTCTGGAAAGCCCAACCATTCCCAGTCCCACACACCCAAGCAGGAAAGCCTCTTTCTGGTAGCCAACTTTGCCCCCCTCACCTTGTAGAACTTCCTGAGGTTTTCTTTCTGAGTCTGGTTAATAACGGTGAGAACACGAGCAATGGATTTGCGGACGACTCGGCTACAAAACAGAGATGTCAGTGAAGATGGGGAAAACACAGCACTCTCCAAGGCATTTTAAGGGCCCACAGGGCAGGGACCACTGTGGTATTCCCCACCAGCCAATCCATATTCACCCAGGAGGAAGGTGTTCTGGAAGTGAGGTAGAGAGGCATGGGACAGGCATCCCAGGAATGGGGACAGAGCCCAAGTGCTGCTGAGCCGTGGAGTGTTAGGCGAGATGGAAACAAAGGAGGCTTAATGAGGAACTGCAAGTTGGAGAGATGGGGCAGATGAGGAAAGGACCTTCGACCAGATCTCAGTTAAATGAGCTGGCAAGGGGAGTAATGCCACAAGTCAGGCAACCAGGCCAGTTTAGAGATTCCCAGGCCACTCAGGAGAGATGAGACATTCACAAAGTAGAAACACCATGGAGGCAGGCAGGGGAGAAGTTAACTTGTAGTCGTGTTCAAAAGCCACTTCAGGAGATGAGGGAGGGTCACCCAGTAGATGGCTGGTAAACAGGATCTCCAGAATTCAGTGTGTTACTTTGCCTCTGTTTCCCAACTCATCTGATCTTCCCATCCCCACCCTACAGCAAAGTTATAGGCGTGAACAGCATTCTTTAGAGGAACAACATCCTGTGGGAGACAAGCCAACCTACCCCTCAGGTAGGATATGGCAGAAGTGAATTTGACTCCAAATCCACGTTCCTTTCACAAGTCTCCTCTATCCTTACCGATGTAAATCAAATGTTACACTACAACTCAAGCAAAGGGTGCACAAGGCACCCGCCTACCAAGGGTGATAGGCGAAGAAAAAAAAAATCAAGTGCTGGTGGTTCTTTCTCCAACCTGAGAAACCAAGCAAGGGAACCCCAGCCAAAAGGACCGCGGGGCCAAAGGTAGGTAAAAAGAAACAGCGGGTCTCCCCTGCGGCCCAAGAATGCACTGGGTGAGCAGCTAAACGGACACCTCCTTGGGCCAACTTCAAAAATCCAGACACTCCCGATGCACACGTGCTCCCCACGTCTAGAGGCCTGGCGTCACTCACATCTTGGAGAGCTTGGATGCCGCGCCGCCTGTCACTTTGGCGACCCGCAGCTGAGACAGCTCCACCTTCAGGTCGTCCAGCTGTTTCAGCAGCTCCTCCTTCTTCTTGCCGCGCAGGTCTCGGGCCTTAATCTTGGCCTGCGCGCGAGAAAGCGTGTGGGTCAACCCTCCTGTGTCGTGGCCAGGCCTGAAAGGAGCGCGCCTCGCACTCGGCTACGAAGGCCCTTCCAGGGCTCAGCATCGTTTCCCCGCCGAGGCCGTGTCTCGGACAGGGTAACCGAGACCCCGGCGGGCGCGACCTCGCCCAGGCCGGCTACCAGACACAGCCGCCACCCCCATTCCAAAGACAGGAAGACAGGTCGCGGCCGCGCGAGTCCTTCCCGGTCTCAGCTCGGCAGAGGAGAAAACGGGAGGCGGGCTGTGTTGGTGGCAGGCCGTTCTGCGCGGTGTCCCACAGGCCCAGCTGGCCTATGGGATCCGGGGACTCAGCCTGTGCCCCCTGCCCTAAACCACGCTCCCTCCAGCGCGCGGATGTTATTCGATTTCCTGGCTCCTACCATTGCTGCACAAGGTACCACAGCCGCGGACCCCTGCTCCGAGGGAAAGAGGAAGTGGGAGAGGCTGACCTCTGTAACTACTGCCGGGTGGAGGTGGGCGCAGCCAATGACGCCGCGGCATGGGGCTCCTCGGCTCCGCCCTTCTCATTCCGCCCTGCCCCGCCCCGCGGTGCCCGCCTCTTTCCCGCCGTCCGGAGCTGTCTAGGTGGGTATTACACCCTGGGCTGCGCAGCTGGGGAAACCGAGGCCCCGGGTTGGCGGAAGTTTACTGTAGATGACACACTAAGGGCTCGAAATCGTCCATTTAGTCATTTATTCGTTCACTCATTCATTCGGGGAAACGTGCAGATCTCCCAATCTGTGCAGCTCTGAGCTAGGCGCCGGTGGTCTGAGGGGGTGAAGGTTTTCAAAGCCGAATTAACGAGATTCCTGCCTTGGAGGAGTTTAAAGTGCGAGGTGAGCGGGAGAGGCGGAGTCAGACAGTTATAATCCAACTCCATAAGTGTTCTGGTGGAGGCAACAAGTGGCGTTGGAAAGGCCACTCATAGCTTTTTTCAAAGTGAACCAGACCGGGTTCCAAATTCTTGTCTTATCGCCAAGGTACTAGTTGAGCTCTTGACAAACCCCTCCCTTGAGTCTCAGTTTTCTCACCTGTGAAATGGGGCATTTATAAGGATTACAGAAGATACATGTAAAGCTCTTAACACAACACCTGATGCACAGCAATCGCTCAAATTATCATCAGTATTAATGCTGTCACTGGAGCCAACACTTGGGTCCGACCCTGAAAGTTAAACGGTAATTCACAAAGCTGGGAAGGCGTTTAGAGTTTCTGAACAGACGTTCCATTGCTGTTCATAGCATGCATTAATTGGCATTAGTGTCACTGCACTGCCATTAATAAAGACACACAGCCTCTTAGAGCACTGGTTAAAACCAGGCTGTCCTCTTATTGCTGTCAGGTGTCACCTCCTTCAGGGAGCCCTCTCCCATCCCATGAGCAGCAACCTCCCCTTGTGTCCCAAGTCCTCTGTGCATCCCTCTCGGCGCAGTCCCCAAACAGACTGAGTTAAAAATGATGTTTATGTGTCAGTTTCCACAGCCAACCTGCAAGTTTCCTGGGGACAGAACTATGGCCAACACCTGACTTGGTTTTCCTAGTCTCCAGGCCCAGCACATGAATGCTTGCTGGATGAATTAATTAATGAGCCTTGCTCCCGACCATGGGAAGGCTTCCAGGAGATGGAGAGCTGTTGCCAGCTTAGTCTTAAATTAGTCCAATGGTGCACAGGAGCTTTGCCGTCATATTTTCCAAATGCTTATAGTTCTATCAGAATGAATGACTGTGTACATCTTTTTTGAACTTGAAATCACATGTGACTCCCATTCCTCTTACATGCCACATCTAAGCCACCAGCAAATCCTATGGGCTCTACCTTCAAAATATATCCAACTTGTTCCTACTACCACTACTGGCACCTGCTTGGCTTGAGCTGCCCATTGCTTATTCCCTGGACTGGTTGGTGTCACCTTCTAAATCAACTCTTTGTTTTGGCTCTCATTACCAGATGTGTTCTCTCTCTCTCTCTCTTTTTTTTTTTCTGAGTTGGAGTTTCGCTCTGGAGTGAGACTCCAACTCAAAAAAAAAAAAGTCTCCCACTCCTTTACAGTTGGATCACTTTTGTGTTTTGTGTCCGAAGCAGACGCAACCTCCTCTGGCTCAGTATGGTGGCATCCCCGGGCCATAAGAACGCCTATTCATCCCTTAAGCATCAACTCGAAGGTTTCTTCTCCAAGAAGCCTGCCAGGCATTCGAGAAGCAGAGCCGGGCACCTTCTCCCCCGGGACCCAACGATCCCACTGTCTGGGCAGTGATCACCCCCGGCGTCGGGCGCCCGCGCCGGCCCCTAGGGCTCCTCGGGGGCCGGGGGAAGCGGGAGAACGAGCGCAGTTACGGCGCACACGAGCTGGGCCTGCGCGGGGCGGAGTGCCCACTCCCTAGAGGGGAAACTGAGGCTCCTCGAGGACGGGAGAGTGTCAGGAGGCTGCCGCGACGACCACCACCACACCAGCACGCGACACTCCCAGCTGCGCCAGTCACGCCCTCTCGCCAGGCCCCGCCTCCGCCCTGACGGCACTTCCGGCTCTGGCGCCGGCCGGAAGTGGGCAGGCGGCGGCGGCTGCGCGAGGAGGTGGTGGAGGAGGTCCTGGAGGCCGGGCGGACGCTTCCCGCCTCCGAGCCGGTGCTGGTGCCGAGCGGAGCGGAGCCGAGATTGGCCGGCAGCGGAGCCGGCTGAGCGGGCGCCGAGCTCCCGCCATGGCCCGGAATACGCTGTCCTCACGTTTCCGCCGGGTGGACATCGACGAGTTTGACGAGAACAAATTTGTGGACGAGCAGGAGGAGGCGGCGGCGGCAGCAGCAGAGCCAGGCCCGGACCCTAGCGAGGTGGACGGGCTCCTGCGGCAATATCCTTCCCCGGCGCGGCGCCCGGCCTTCGCGCTCCCTTCGGCACGGGTCCCCTTCGGTCCGGCCTTCCCTCTTTCCCCATCCCCGGCTTGGGCCTCTCGGGCCCGGCCTCCTCAGCGCAGCCTCCCAACTCCCTTCTGACCCTGCTTCCCTCGGGCCGTGTTCCCCTCAGTCCGGGTCTCCCCAGTTCCCGGCGCCTTCCTCAGCGGCGCAGCCTCACGCGGCTCCCGGGCCCTGGTGGACGGGCTCCCTCGGCGACCCCAGGAGCACGCCGGACGGGCACCGGCCTCGCAGGCCTTTCATCCCTCCGCGGGCTCTCCTCTGTCCCCCGTTGCCTCCTCTTCCCCTGCGGCTGTCCCTTCCCTGCAGGAAATAGGGCCTTTCGTGAAGCTTGGTCGGCGGGAGGGGCCGAGGTGAGCCACCTCTGAGTAATTGAGTGGCCAGGGCGGCTCGGGGCACAGTCTCCTGGGCCTGCCCTGCTGGCCGTCTTGGTCCCGATGCCTGCACAACATGAAATAGGTGGGTGGATGGCTATGGGGAAGAGAGGATCAAGGAGGGAATGGAGACTGAAGCCTTAGTTCAGCCCCGAGAGATGGTGCCCCTCCTACGCCAGAGTCAGTTTGAATCTCCAGCTTAATGCCACCTATTTTCACTTTCCTCTGAACACCTTGGGCTTTGGACCTTGATGTCTCAGCCACGCACAAGTGAGTTTTGGCACCCCCCTCCCCCCCAGAGCCTACTTTTGCAGGAAGCAGTAGAAAAAACGAGTAGTTTAGAGCTAAGAAAAACCAGACACGGTAATGTGAAGTGTCAAAGTAGAGCCCCAATGACTGGAAGCGACTGTTCTTGTGGCCACACAAAACAAGTATTTAGAAGTTTTAAAAATAGAGGTGATTGTCACAGCCTGCTTGGTCCCCTAGCAGTTTGAGCACAGGAAACTGACTTATTCTCACAGGAAGGATTTTTCTTGATTCAAATGGTGTTACAGGAAGTGCATTCCCCTCCCCCCCACACTTGCCAGGGCAGGGTTGGAGGCTCATGCTGTATATAAATCAGGTTCTCAGTGTTTAATCAGTTGACTCAGCTTGGGAAGTCAGGCCCACTGCTTTTGGGAGGAGTTCTGCTCGCCCCTCCAACATGCTTTTAAAATAAAAACCTTCAGACTTTGTTTGAACGGGAATGCCTTTTTGAAGGTGGAGATTCAAACTTGGATTTCCAGCCCCATCAGGATCACCTCGCTTGCCCTACTGTTGAAATGGGGTCAAGGGAAGGGTCCCCAGGAGGGGAGGTTGGTTCTGTAGTCCGGTGCAGGGCCTGGCTCATGGCTAGTCATTGCTGTGAAAGGGCTCCAAGGTCAGGCCTTTGGGCCAAGACCCTCCCCCCCATCCCACAAATGAGGAGACCAAGTCCTGGTCTTGTTACTGCAGAAGCTGGTACAAAGTCATGTGTTGGTGCACCCCAGCCTAGTGGTAGGTTCCTTAAGGCTGTTTAGAAGCCTAGGCTTAGCACATCCATGGGATGGCAGTTTATCCACTAATGGCAGTGTCAGAAACCTTGTTACCATGGAGAGAGTACCTCTTGGGATTGGGGAAAGAGAGATTAGCAGACAAGGAGAACTGAAATCCTGGCAAATGTGGTGCCCAGGTTAAGAGGAAAAAGGAACTAATACTGAGTCTCCACCATGTGCCAAGAATTGGACTTAAATTAGATCACTGAATTTAAACTATAGACCTTCTAAGAGTCTTAGGTCAGAGGGGAGGAGAACAGGGAGAGGGGTGACTGATTTAAGTGGGGGAGGGTAGAGAGGGGTACTGTCCTAGGGGAAGTGTGTCATGGTGGAAGATCACACAGATGAAGAAGGAACACAGGCTGTGCATCTATCGTGCTCTAGCTGTGTGACCTTGGATGGGGCACATGCCCTCTCAACCTCAGCATCCTTCTCTGTTAATGGAAGATAGTCTTGTTGGCCTCGTCATAGGTTCCATGGGAGCACAATGGGACAACATCAGCATCACTGAGCACACAGCAAGCGTCTCAGACATGCAGCTTGGTCTGTGGGTAGAGCAGCAGGAAGGGGAGGTAGAAAGAACTTGGGTTTGAAGGCCAGCTGGACAGCTTAGCTTTGTGACCTTGGGCAGATCTGAGCCTCAGTTTCGTTGCCTTTAAAATGGGAATAATGATTCTTGTGGCAAAGAGTTTTTTGGAATGAGGCCTTGTGGTGATTTGAAAGTATTAGTTCTGTTTCTTCCTTGATAAAGCAGCTTCTAGTCTTCTGGATCAGGGATCTGTCTAGAGCAGTGGGTTTGCACCCCCCTCTACTCCCTGTCTGATATCAGAGAAAAAAATTTTTTTTTGAGTTGGAGTCTCACTCTGTTGCCCAGGTTGGAGTGCAGTGGCATGCTCACGGCCACAACAGCCTTGACCAGCTAGGCTCAGGTGATCCTTCTGCCTCAACCTTCCAAGCAGCTGGAACTACAGGCCCATGCCACCACACCTGGCTAATTTTTTGATTTAGTGTGGAGATGAGGTCTCGCCAAGTTGCCCAGACTGGTCTTGAACCTCTGGGCTCAGGCAGTCCTCTTGCCTCTGCCTCCCAAAGTGCTGGGATTACAGGTGTGAGCCACCATGTCCAGTGACAAAAAATTTTGATTGTCACAATTTGGGGGTGCTACTGGAATCTAGGGGGTAGAGGCCAGGATGCTAGTAAGCTTGCTACAAAGCGGGAAAGATCCCACGTCAAAGAATCCTGGTCTGAAATGTCAGTAGTGCTGTGGTTGAGAAAGCTCTAGAGGAGATCAAGGACTGGGCAGGGTTCCCTCGGCCAACATAACCTGTTCTCTGGAAAGAGCTTAAAGCCCGCTGAGTATGGAGGCCAGCAGCACTAATGATATGTGATTGCATGAATACCCTCCCTTTTCCCAGATCTTACCAATTGCTGAGGGCCCTTGCCCGTCAGTGGGTGTAATGATTGCTGGACAAACTGGTGCTGCAGAGAGTTAATTCTAAAGCAGTGACTTTTGACCCATGGACTAGTTATATTATCCTTGCCCTTCCCTATCCATCTTCTGAATGATTTTGTCAATTGTGCTAGGTTTAAGGCAAGAGCAAGCTAGTCTACATTTCTTTTCTTTTTTTTTTTTCTTTTTTTTTTTAGTTGGAGTCTTACTCTGTCGCCTAGGCTGGAGTGCATTGGCACGCTCCTGGCCACTGCAGCCTCAACCTGCTGGGCTCAGGTGATCCTTCCTCCTTGGCCTTCCAAGTAGCTGGAACTACAGATGCACGCTACCACGCCTGGCTGATTTTTTGATGTATTGTAGAGACAATGTCTTACCATGATGCCCAGGCTGATCTCGAACCCACAAGGCTCAGGCAATCCTCTCGCCTCAGCCTTCCAAAGTGCTGGGATTATAGGCTTGAGCCACCGCGCCTGGCCTTTTTTTTTTCTTTTTTTTGAGCTGGAGTCTGTTGCCCAGGCTGGAGTGCAGTGGCACAGTGATGGCCACCGCAGCCTCAACCTGCAGGACTTAGGCGGTCCTTCTGCCTCAGCCTTCCAAGTAGCTGGAACTACAGGCACGCGCCACCATGCCTGGCTAATTTTTTGATTTATTGTAGAGATGAGGTCTTGCCAAGTTGCCCGGGCTGGTCTTGAACCCATAGGCTCAGGCAATCCTCTCACCTTGGCCTCCCAAAGTGCTGGGATTATAGGCATAAGCCACTGTGCCTGGACTTACATTTCTTATTAAGCCTCTGGGACCTTGCTTATTGCTTTGGGGGCCAAGAAATTAGAAGAGTTATGAGGTAGACGTTATTGGTGACTGATATCAGACTGGCCCTTGTTTGACTGGGGGGAAAAACTCCAAAGCTGAAAGATAAAGGCAGTGGGTTAGCTGTCGAATGTAGAAGGTAGAGCAGAGCCAAGCAGGGGGCTGGGGAACCACGACTGGGAGTGGCTCACCTGGTTGTACAGACCTAGCTTGCTCTAGATGGACCCTGCACTAGGGAAGCCAAGAGATTGAGCTTTGCTCTGGAGGCCCTGTCCACACGTGGGTATCACTGCATGAGGGAGTAGAGACTCAATTGGACAGAAGCCATTCCTTGTTCTATTTTTGAAGCTTTTTGGCTGAAGCCAGTGTTTCACATGAGGAAATGAAAGTTGGCTGATGTAATTCAGTTTAAAATAGGTGTCACCTTTGGGGACCTAACCCAGATTGTAATTTTCTTTTGTGTGCTGGGTTTTCAGAACTCCGCAAAGAATGTGGTGTCTGGGTTGTAACTAAGACTTGGGGAGTGGGGTAGAAACTGGCTCATTTTGTTGGGAGGTTCTTTTAGATTAACAACCCCTCTCCTTGTAGCAGTTGAGACCTCATTAATGTGGGTAGGTTTTGGAAGATAGAAGTTTTAGCACATCTTAATAGTTTGACTGATAAAAACCATTGGATGAAATGTTAGGAGGCCTCCATTTGTACTTTGATTCTTCCCGTTTTTAGAATGAAACAATGAGAATGACCTCCAGTTCTTATGCACGGTTGTTGTAAGGATTCAGTAGCGCACATACGGTACCAAGCACCAAGCAGATGTGAGCAAGCTCAGTCAGCTTGGACTGCAAGTCACCCTTCAAGGACAGTTGCTTTGAGGGGAAGCTGTAGCGGAAGGCAGAAGGAGAGGGCTTGCAGAGCTGGCAGAGATGCCCTCCACCCTCCCCATGGCTCAGGAAAGCAACAGGCTACAGACAGACAATGCCCACCTAGAAGCTGGCAGCGGAAGGTGGGTGGAGTGGATAAAATCCCATCTGACTGCTCTCTTGAGCTCTTTTTGAATTGAGTTCATTAATGACAGTGTGGACATGCTTGAGCCTAGCCGTCCTTAACTGGTGGGATGCACGGGGGACATGCTTCGGGCGTTCCACGCAGCCTTGCGGAACTCTCCCGTCAACACCAAGAATCAAGCCGTGAAGGTAAAGAGGTGGTGCTGCGGTTCTGCGGGTGCTGGGCCCAGGGGTGTGGTCATCTGTCTGCCCTGTGGGAGAGGGAGCTTCCTGGGGCTCTGGACAGCATCTGTTCTCTCTGCACCTGTGCGAGTGAGCTGGCACTAGGCTCTAGGCAGCGCTTCTGCGGGAGCCTCCTGACCTTCCCCAGATGTTGAGCCTTCTCTGACATCAAAGCGGTCAGTGTTTATAGTAAAAGCTCCCCAAAGACCTCCCCAGGGTCTAGTGGGGTGAGAAGCCAGCCCAGCCCTGACTGATTAGCAAAATTAGCTTGCCCTGTGGCACTTAGTGGTGGTTACTTTCACAGGCTATTGCGTAGGCTTCATTTGCAAAGGATTTTAAGTATCTTTAAGATGCCCTGTCTCTTAGAAACTAGGTAAAAAGATACAGGTGTGCTTACTGCAGCACTGAGGCTAAAATTTGGTCCAGGGAAAGGGGTCTCTCTGAAGCTGGGGTTCTGGCATCTTGTGACAGCAACTTGATGTCACCAATGGCTGCGCCTTCACAAAGGTGCATGGGAATGACTCCTCTGTTCCTGGGTGCATAGAGAGAGAGAAGCTGAGGCCAAGTAAACCGGTTTTATTTTGGAAAAAATGGACCCCCACCCCACCATTGTGATCTTATGTTGTGTAAGGCCTTGTTGGTGTCATAAAAAAGAGTGATGCTTGTCCCTAGCAAACCACTTATTGCCCTCAAAATAAGAGGAATACATGATTGGCATAAATAAGGAGTAATTTGAAATGTAAACCAATAAAGTAATTTTAGCTTACTTATTGTAACCATTCTAGATGAATTAGAAGCTGGACAGTGTTTCTGGTGACCACTTGGTTAAGTGCTCCTGCGCTCACGGGGGCGTTTAGCTGCGCCTGGGCTACGGCTCTGGGCCTCACTCATTTTCTTTCCTTTGCAGGAGCGAGCCCAGGGCGTGGTGCTGAAAGTGCTCACCAATTTTAAGAGCAGTGAAATTGAGCAGGCTGTGCAGTCACTGGACAGAAACGGCGTTGACTTGTTAATGAAGTACATTTATAAAGGGTTTGAGAAGCCCACAGAAAATAGCAGTGCAGTGTTACTCCAATGGCATGAAAAGGTATGTGAATGCATGACCCCCACAGGCAGCCTACTGACTTACCCTAAGGTTCAGATTAGGAGGCCAAATTTTCCAAAACAAACGTAGGAGAGTCTGCTAGGCATATGAGGTCAGGGGACGAGTCTAAGCGTAGGGTATCTGATTACTTACTGCTCCCAAGGAAGCACCTGGTGGGGATCTAGTGGCTGTGGTAACTGCAGTTGCTTTTGATTTTTAGCTGCTGATTTATGCCAGGCAGGACAGGGTACCCTTGGTACAGGCCACGGGGGCAGGTGACATGGCATGGTAAGGTAGATGGGGAGTCCCAGGTAGGAGGGAGGCTTGTTGGTTGGTTGGGACTTCATGACACTTTCTTTGCATTGGTGGAGGCAGCTGCTGGGGGAGAGGGAGCGGGGGGCGGGGGTGGGCTTAGAAATGCAGGCTGAGCCCTCCAGCCAGCTCTGAGGGCTTCCTGCCCTGGCCTGAGCCTCGCCAAGCCAGAGGGGCCAGTGGGTAGAAAACATCACTTGATGTGGCCTTCACCCATTGGTAGAAAGAGCTGATCCGCCCTTCACTCGTGTTGGTACAAGAGCAGGTCCTTTGGTCAAGCCTGTGTTGTGCCTGTGGGCCACAGCGGCCCCCTCCTCTGCACACCCTGTAGTGCGGCAGTAAGCACACCTGCCTCTGCAGGAGACGGGCTGTTACTCACATGTTGTCCCTCCCGGGTTGCTCAGTGTTGAGTCTGAAGAGAGTTCTTACGGCAGGCAGTCCCCCAGGGCAGCCTGGCTGCGGGGCTGTGGTTGTGGCTGGTGGGCGTGCTGCACCTCCTCAGCCTCCCCTCTTCTGGGCTCCGTAGGTGAGGGTGGCTTGGGCGTGGGGGGAGCGAGCAATCCTCTGCATGGGATGGTCAGGCTTTTTTGTCCTTTTAGAGCAGCTTGTTTGGTGCCTGTCAGCCACACCAGCAGGCTGCTGTCAGTGGGCTTGTGTGTACGTCCGTGCCTAGGGCAGTGCTGGCAGGCTGGCAACAAAGAGCTTGTCCAAAGGGAAACTCGAAGGGCTCTGCCATCTGTTTGGTGAGTGTCCTCAAGCCGGTTCTGCCCAAGAGCTGGCAGCTCTCAGGAGCCATGGCTCCAGGACAGAGCTCTTTCCCTAGAATGTGGTCTGTCATGGGGATCCTTTTTCAGAGGGTCTATGACATGGTGGGATCTAGGTCAGGGAGTGCCTGGCCCCATCTCCCTGGCAGGCTAGGCTCCCTCTTGGCCAGCCAGGTCTCATCTGACACGCTTCCTTTTCCTGCCCCCACAGGCCTTAGCAGTAGGAGGACTAGGCTCCATTATAAGAGTTCTTACAGCAAGAAAGACTGTTTAAAAAAAAAAGACTCATGTTACCTTGAGAAGAATTGTGGATGCCCAGGCTGGTGAAGAAGGGATTGACAATGGACCATCTTTCTAGGAACTCCCAACTAAACTATTTCAGGACATGTATCTGCTGAAATGTATTTTATTTTCAGGGTGGAGGGAGAAATTGTCTTACTGTTTCCTAAATCCTTTGCAGGATCTGATAGTCTATGCCTTTGTCTACAAGTAATGCAGAACTGACATTCTGTCTCCTAGAGTTGCTGGCCAGCGTTGGCCAGGTGTACCTATGTGCACCGGGGGAGGGATGATTCAGGCAGGTGCAGATCCAAGGGCTGTGGTTAAAGGGAGAGTTTGTGTTTTTTGAAGTGGAAAAGACCCAAGAGTTTGTACAGACATCCTGTCTTCCCAGAGAAGGCAGACACTCTTGGGTTCCTTGTAAAGTGCCTGCTGCATCAATAAAGCTCTTGGCTTATTAGTATATACATTGCAGTGTGTTTCATGTATGTAAAAAAATAAAGGGTAACGAGTGGGATGGTAACGAATGAGAGTTTGTTCCAGAAACTCAGCGTGGAAGGGGTAGACGTGTCTCTGTTTAGCCATCCCTGGGGAGCGAGCATGGCAATCTACAGGCCCTCTGCCACGGGAGTACTGCAAGCCTCACCCTTGCCTATAGTGCTGCTGGCTGCTACAGAGAGGCATTGTGCTGAATAACTATTTATTGTTTCCTACTCCTTTGATTTGTATGTAATTTTGGAGCTTATTTAATTTAATAAAGTGCCAAACATTTAATAATTCATCAAGGCTTTAAAAGTCTTCAGTTTGTGTGATTGCACTTGGAATCTTTAGAGGGTGGGCCTCAGATATGCCTTGTCACCATCTCCCAATGCTGGGTCAGCTGTGTTGCAGGAGTATTCTTACTGCTGCACTGACAAGTTTTCTTTAAAGAACTAACAGGGCGGGCGCGGTGGCTCATACCTATAATCCCAGCACTTTGGGAGGCCAAGGTGAGCGGATTGCCTGAGCCTAGGGGTTCAAGACCAGCCTGGACAACTTGGCAAAACCTCATCTCTACAATGAATCAAAATTAGCTGGACGTGGTGGTGCATGCCTGTAGTTCAGCTACTTGGAATGCTGAGGTGGAGGGATCAACTGAGCCCAGCAGGTGGAGGCTGCGGTGGCCTTGAACATGCCATCGCCCTCCTGCCTGGGCAACAAGAGAGACTCCAACTCAAAAAAACAAAAACAAAAACAAGCAAAAACTAACCGCCAGAAATAGAGAGCACCAGCTAACATATATGCATAATTTCATTCCCTATAACCAATAGCAGTAAGCCTCTTTGAAGGGCAAAAATGCTTTTCTTTCCTTTTCAGCACATGTAATTGCAGCTTGCTTTTTGTCAGAGGTAAAGACTCCATTCATATTCCTGAAGTTCTTCTGGGATCAAAGTGATACAATCTTCCCCTCTCCAGCCTGTCTGCAGAACCACTGCAATGCTTGGGAGGCAAGCCTAAGCTGTTGGTGTCATTAAATTACATACATTTATTCACTCAAACCCAATTTGGGGAGGTTCTTTCTGAAAGGCAAATGTTCTCTAGCCCTTGAAGTTGGTCTTGAAGTATTAAATACAGGATACAGTGTACTAGATTGAACAAGTCAAAGAAATACTGACACACCAAACTACATCAAGTCATCCACTGCAGCTGCATATGGATTGAAGAGCTTTAATCAAAAAGTGTATTGCACCACAAATGAATCTATAGCAATTTTAGATAATACAATCCCTATTTACAACATTGAAGGAGAGGTCAAGATCCAATGCTCATATAAAGGGCTATACATATTGTCTATCACAAAGTTTTATACAATTAAAAGTGCATTAAATCATTAGAATATTTACTCCACTCTTCCTCTTAAAGCTGAAGGAAATTTAACATGCAGGAGGAAAGCCTAATCAGTGAATTCTCCCTCAGTGTGTGCAGGCTTGGGAATAGGCCCCACAGCTACATCTCAAACAGCTGGAGAAGTGGGAGGTGGGGTGTGTGTGAGACCTGCTCAAGGACTGGAGAAGCCATAGAGGGGTCATACCGGGCTTCCACAGAAGTATAGCTGCCGCTGGCAAGCCTTGAATTACCCAGTCTTAGCGATTCTTTCCTGAAACAGTTGAAAAAAGGAAATCCTACTTTGAAAAAAAGCTGCCTCTTGCTTGTCAAATTGCAGAACAGAAGGGACTCCTGTTTCATGTTCCCACCAGGTAAATGGAAAACGGCATTCTAATCATGGGACAGACAGCTGCAAGGAAGAGCACTATGAGGAGGCAGGTCGTGGGGAATGGCGGTTTAGATGGCAGAGAGCCTGAGCTGGGACCGAGGGGATGCTGCCCTGGCTTGGTATTTCATAGACATTTAGCAGGTTACCTGCAAATAGTTGTTTTTCTGTGAGATTTATTTTTATATACATATTTTGGCCCTAAGCACAATTGAGAAACAACTTACATTATTGGATAACTCATAATAAATTTAGGAGCTCCAGTTATGAATTCATTTTTTTATTTAACCAATGAAACTTTAATCAAACGATAAATCAATAAACGCTTTTTCTTCAGATTCGATATTGTGGCTTATCCAGAACAAGGATGTTCCCTTTTCCTCAATAATAGTACCTTTTTTTTTAAAATCAGTCACTACCAGAGCCATGTGCATGATCTGAAGTACTGCAGCCACTGGGGGCTGTCTGGATGCCATACGTGGATGTGGTGTCATTTGAAACATACGGGGGTAGGATGAGGGAGAGAGTGGCTCCACACACAAAGCAGACTGCCTCATGTTTTGGTCAAGGCTGGGGGAAGAGCTGCTGCTTCCACCGAGTACAGCAGATAGTCCTTAAGTGGAGGACAGGCGATTAACATTTGCCCAGCGGTAGCACATCCCTGAAGCAAGAGCAAAGCCAACGAAACACCACCACTGCTTCAGAGAGCAGCAGATGCCACAGAATGCTACTGAAATTACAAAGGGACAGGAATTCCTATTTTATAAATAATTTCCTCTTGATGCTTAGATCTTCCTTTAAGAACACCAGTTAAATGGATTTTGTAAAACAGAAGACATGTTTATAATAGTGAAGAACTTTAGCTATAAAAAATAGTTTAAAATGGTTTACCAGCAACCTATCCAAGACAAGTACATTCATTAAAAAGGCAATTGAGTGTATTTGGTACTAAGGATCTTTTTATATATTTGTTAGTTAGCTTAAGTAAAATGGAGATACCGTCTCAAAGTTGCATATTCTTCATCTACACTGGCCCTTAAAGATGTACACATCTGAAGTTCTAGGTGGTTTGAAAAACAAGTGAAATAACATTTTCTTGAGAGGAAAGTATAAAAAGCCTCTTCTAACTTGTCTGCATTCTAAAAAGCAACCCTCACGGCCTTGGCCGTTCCTAGCAGAAGCAGGTGGGTTAGGCCTGCCGGGCACCATTTCAAAGGGCTGTCTCTACCTCCAGCGTCATCACATGATGACTCACTTGCCCCCTGGCAGATGATCGCTTCAGCTGTAAGCGCTAACATGAAAAGTTACAGGATTCAGGTGCAGATGGGGTGCTGGCCAGAGCTGGGGTATTAGCAGCACTGTGGGAATCTGGACAGTGCCAGGACCCTCCCGTTTGGTGACCAGAATGACACAGGATCAGCTAACCCCTGAGGTTCATGTCAGCCTGCAAGAAAGTGAGCCTTGAGTCTTGTAAACAATGTTTAGACACTTGTACAAAATACTGCAGTTACAGTGATTAAAAACCCACCCAGACTGGTGTGTCAGTGTTCTTTTCACAGAAAAAGAGTCAACCCATGGAGCTCCATCCTTGGGTAGTTCCCTTTAGGACCATGGTATCCGAGGGTTTGAGATAGATGGCCGGATGCTGCCCTTGGGAGCTGGTTTAGACCCAAACCACGACATCTGTGTTTGAAACAGAAAAGGCTCTTGAGACTTAGTGTAGAGAAAAGTGAACCGACCCCTCCCCCTCCCTGGGCCTATCTACTCCCAGCCCGCACACATCCTGATTTTGGCTCTGAGCAGAGCAAGATGGTTTGAGTGACCAGTCTGTAGGCCCCATCCTAAGTATGAGAGGAAAATGAGGGGAAAAAGTGAATTGACAAGAACAAGGTAGCGGAACTGTAGGTAATTAACTGTAGGCAATTTTCTCATAACACTTAGGCAGATCTTTTTAGATTTTTTTTTGAGTAGGAGTCTCTGTTGCCCAGGCTGGAGTGCAGTGGCACACTCACGGCCACTGCAGCCTTGACCTGCTGGGCTCAGGCAGTCCCTCCGCCTCAGCCTTCCAAGTAGCCAGAACTATAAGCACATACCACCACACCCAGCTTATTTTTCTTAATTTATTGTAGAGATCATTTCTACAACTTGTGAACTTGCCCAGGCTGGTCTCAAACCCCCTGGCTCAGGCAGTCCTCTCACCTCTGCCTCCCAAGGTGCTATGGGATTATAGGCATGAGTCACCATGCCTGGCTTTTTTGGAATTCTTAAAACGTCTGGATGTAAGGCTAGACCTAGGGCTATTAATAAAGGATATCAATGAGAATGCCCTGAAAAATACAAGGCCAATTGGTCAAGTACAATACAGGCATTTGGGCACAAAGGATGTCCTCACTACATATTGCCTGGATCAAGTTCACCCTAAAGCGGCTCAGCTGAGCATCAGCTGGGACTGATTACCTGCCTCCAGAGCTGGTCTCGTTTGCCCAGTGCTAACTAGTTTTAGAAGCCAGAACAGCAGACTAGAGAGCCCTACCTTATACTCCAGGGTTTCTTTGAGCATGTTTTCTTCTTCTTGGGAAAAGTTCAGCAACACTGACACAGCTTTTATTAGATGAAAAGCCTGAAACAAAATAAGTTTTGCTGCCATGGGCCTTGGTGGGAGTGAGGTGGGGGCAGGGACAGGGAGTTAGGGGGCTAAAGGGCAGTGTTTCCTATTTCCCTTGGTTAGTACGGACCAGGTGGTGGGTTAGGACCTGGTCCTCTGAGGTTTGACAACAATGACAGGTGCTCTTCCTCCCCCTCCCCCCTGTGGGAACTGGCAGGGTCAAGAGAAATTAAATTCCTTCAGCTGTCCTCTTTGGCAGGATGGAGGAACGCTGGGCTGATTGAGTTCTCCAGCCTCTAGCCTCAGTATCCAAGTTAGGATTTAGGAGTGGAGCCCACATCTCCCACCAGGAGCCAGTTCCCTAGATGGTCTCCCTGCTCAGTGAGCAGGCCAATGCCAGCAGGAGAAATGACTAAGGGTCCACGTGGGTGGTCAAGTCAGAGCGCGGGCGAGGAAGAAATGGGCTGGGTGGGAAGCCCGGCAGGACAGACTGCAGAGCTGGGGTTCAATACCCAAAAGGCACCTTAGCAGCACTTTACCTCGGATTCTCGACAGGACATGAATTTTAAAACAACGTGCTTAAGGTATTCAAAGTTGATCTCCCGAGCATCAGTCAGGTCAGCGTTATTCGCGACAGAAGGGGCCATGTTCGCCATCTCAGGTCCAGGTTTCTCCCGGACTTCAAAAAGCTCATTATCAGGTCTGATTTTCTGAAAAGCCAGTGGAGAAGATGCTACATTAAAACCTTCAAGACAGGCCTAAAAATCACACGGGAGATGTATCTGGCCCAAGCTGTGGTCACCATTGTAGGGAAAAAAGGCTCCACCTGGGAAGGAAATGCCAGAGCCTGAGGAAGGCTCAGCATCTCCAGGTGGGGTTGACAACTGAGGGCAAAGTGAGGTCATGTGGGGAAACTCGGATGTTCCTTATCCATGCCAAGACAGATGTTCCTAAGGCCTGGTACAGAGGGGCTGTTCTCGTCCCACGTCTGCCAAGCACTTCGCCACACTCATACTGTACAGACATCCCTGCCATGACCTCACAGAGCAACCCCCACCTTCAGGATTCAGGCTCAGGAAGGTAGGCAATGGCCAATCCACACAGCCGCTCAGAGGCATATACAAGCTGGCAAGGCCACTGTCCCACCAGCTAACATCTGACTTCCCAGTGATCCCTTGCAACCAGCTTGGCAGGTTGGTGAAGGGAAGCAGCATCAGGCAGCAAGGGAGCCCAGGAGGACCAGAGAATCAGGGAGGGCAAAGGCAGTAGGGGCGGGTCTGAGAAACCTGGGCTGGCACACTGTGTGAGCACTTACCAACTCCTTCTGCAGAGTCTTTTTGAGTTCCAGCATCCTCTGCTGCATCTGCTTTATGGTCTGAGACAAACCCCCCACCCCCGTAAAAAGCCAGTCGTTAGATGCACATTTCACCATCTTTAAGGTCTAAAGCAAACAGAACAGAATGATAACTCTTGGATCTCCAGATCCCACATGGCCATCAAGTGGTCAGAGTCCCGCTGTGCAGGATACTAATGCCCCAGTGCTGCCCAACCCCTCCTGCGGGCTCATCCTTTCAGCCTGCTTCCAGTGCAGCCTACACCCAGCACAGCTGGAAATGGCTCTGGATGATAGATTCTGTCACAATTATATTTATGTGCTACGATCACCAAGCAGGACACTGAGGCCAGATGTATGGTTATTAGCATCATCACTGCTGCTCTCCTGAAATGCCCTAATAATTTGCAATGCTAATTGTGAAAGGTAAAAGATCATAGTTTTTCTGTACAACTCACCAGCACTGGGTGATATATATATATATATTTTTTTGTTTGTTTGTTTTTTTTTGAGTTGGAGTCTCACTCTGTTGCCCAGGCTGGAGTGCAGTGGCACACTCACAGCCACCCCAGCATTGACCTGCTGGGCTCCAGCGATCCTTCTGCCTCAGCTTTCTAGGTACCCGGAAGTACAGGTGCATGCTATCATGCTCAGCTAACTTTTTTTTTTTAATTGTAGAGGCGAGGTCTTGCCAAGTTGCCCAGGTTGGTCTCGAATCCGCGGGCTCCCAAAGTGCTGGGATTACAGGCTGAGCCACTGAGTTTGGCCTATATATTTTAGTTATTTATTTTCTCTCTCTCTTTTTTTAAAGAGACAGGATCTGGCTATGTTGCCTAGGCTGGATTAGAACTTAGAACTCCTGGGCTCAAGCAATCCTCCCAACTCAACTTCTCCAGTAGCTGGGACTATAGGCATGTGCCACCATGCCTAATTTTATTTTATATTTAATTAGTGAGTTTAGTTAGTATTATGAAGCTTACATATAATACTTATTTTATATTTAATGAGTGATACTTCGTATTATAAGCCTTAAATATAATGTGCATTCCATTATTCACTAGAAATGCTGAACTCTATTTTCTCTATTAAAAACGTTATAGTCAGCCGGGCTTGGTGGCTCAGCCTATAATCCCGCGCCTTTGGGAGGCTGAGGTGAGTGGATGGCCTGAGCCCGCGGGTCCGAGACCTGCCTGGGCAACTTGGTGAGACCTCATCTCTACAATAAATCAAAAAATCAGCCGGGAGTGGTAGTGCATGCCTGTAATTCCGGCTACTTGGAAGGCTGAGGTGGAAGGATTGCCGGAGCCCAGCAGGTCGAGGCTGTGGTGGCCGGGAGCGGCCACTGCACTCCAGTCTGGGCGACAAAGTGAGACTCCAACTCAAACAACAACAACAACAACAACAACAAACATTATAGTCATCAATATAGGACATTTTTTAAGATAAAATTTTCTCCAAAGTTTCACAATGATAATATATAAAATGAGTTCTTCCTGTGTACTTCTAGGCCATATCCCCATTCTTTTTGTTTGTTTTTGTTTTTGAGTTGGAGTCTCACTCTGTCACTCAGACTGGAGTGCAGTGGCCGCTCCCGGCCACCGCAGCCTCGACCTGCTAGGCTCTGGCGATCCTTCCGCCTCAGCCTTCCAAGTAGCTGGAACTACAGATGTGCGCTACCACGCCCAGCTAACTTTTTATTTATTGTAGAAATGAAGTCTCGCCAAGTTGCCCGGGCTGGTGTTGAACCCGTGGGCTCAGGCAATCCACTTGCCTCAGCCTCCCAAAGTGCTGGGATTACAGGCTGAGCCACTAAGCCCGGTCCACACTCAATTTTTAAAAATGGCGTCTGTAAACCGGGTTTGGTGGCTCAGCCTGTAGTCCCGCGCCTTTGGGAGGCTGAGGTGAGTGGATTGCCTGAGCCCGCAGGTTCAAGACCCGCCTGGGCAGGTGAGACCTCATCTCCACAATAAATCAAAAAATCAGCCGGGCATGGTAGCGCACGCCTGTAATTCCGGCTACTCGGAAGGCTGAGGAGGAAGGATCGCTGGAGCCCAGCAGGTCGAGGCTGCGGTGGCCAGGAGTGGCCACGGCACTCCAGTCTGGGCGACAGAGTGAGACTCCAACTCAAAAAAAAAAAAAAAAAAAAAAAAGGCGTCCGTGGTTTCAGTTTGTATTCTCTTAGTTGACCATGAGGCTGGACGTTTCCCCCAAATACATCTTTTGTTTTTAATCTTATTTTTATTTTTGAGTCAGAGTCTCACTTAGGGTCACCCAGGATGGAGTACAGTGGCATGATCATGGCTTACCACTGTCTCAACCTCTTGGGTTCAGGTGATCCTTCTGCCTCAGCCTTGTGAGCAGCTGGAACTATGGGCATTTGTCACCATGCCCAGCTAATTAAAACAATTTTTTTTTTAGAGATGAGGTCTTGCTATGTAGTCTAGGCTGGCATCAAATTCCTGGGCTTGAGTGATCCTCCTGCCTCAGTCTCCCAAAGTGTTGAAATTATAGGTGTGAGCCACCATGCCTGGTCTATTTTATCTTACGTTGTTTCCTTGGTTTCTTTTGCTCATTCATTAACTTATCCAATAATATTGAGTCCCTGCTATGTGCCAGACACTGTTGTAGGGTCTGGAGAAACAGCAAATATTCTGTCCTCAGGAGGGAAAAGAGTCAATAAACAAAGACACAGTGTATCAGAAAGTAATAAGAGGCATAGAGAAAAAGATAGTGAGGTGAGCAGTTAGGAGGCTCTGGTGGTGAGGTTGGTCAGTGGTGGCAGGGGAGATCTTGCTGATAAAATAACACCATAAAGGAAGTAAGGGTAATCGGGGGAAGAATCTTCCAGACAGAAGGCTCAGTGAGTGCAAGGGCCTTGAGCTGGGAGGGTGCTTGATCTATTCACAGAAAGGCAAGGACCATGTGGCTGACGGAGAGAGGGGGACAGACGGGGCTGAGGTGAAAAGGGTAAAAAGGGGGTCGGACCACACAGGGCTTTGCAGGCCAAGGACTCTGGCTTGCATCAAGAGGTAGGAAGCCAACAGGGGCCTGGGAGAGAGAGGGACAGGGACTTTGAAGCCCAACACCATCTTCCAGAGAAGAGATGACGATAACCTGGAGTAGGTGGCAGTGGTGAGCAGCAGTCAGTTCCAAGTATAGTCTGAGGAGAGAGCTGAAAGGATCTGCTAACTATCTGAATGCTGGCAGAGAAGAACCAAGGGGGGTAAGGACAATTCCAGGGTTTGACCATGGACAGAGAAGGGAAATAGGCTGTGGAAGTGAGGGAGCATAGCGAAGTGCAAGTGTTGGTGTTTCTAAGTTTAATATGCCTTTTAGACACACATGGAGAGAGACTCATGAGGCTGGAGACGGGGTGTGAAGCCAGCAGCGTAGGGTACAGTGAGATCACCAAGGGGGAACATCATGCAGTGGAGGTGCAAGGGCCAAACCTGTGGCCACGGCATGTAGGAACGTGAGGAGATTGGCCCATCAGAGGCGGTGGAGGAGCAGCTATAGATGGGAGCTTCAAGAGGGAGAGAGATCAGTCCAATGCTGCCGACAGGCTCATCAGAGGGAAAGTAGGAACTGACTTTTGGATTTAGTTGGTCCAATGAGCTTGACAAGAGTTTTCGGTGGAGTGGTGGGGGAGAGCCTGGTGGGACAGGGTTGAAACAAGGAGGAGTGAATGTGGAGATGGCAGGCGGTTTTGGCATGTCAGTGAGGGAGAAATGCAGAGAGACACGGCAGCAGCTGTAAGGGATGTGGGTAAAGTGCGCTCATAAGATGGTCTGCATGATACTATCCATGTGAGTGGATGGAATGTCTCCAAGAAAAAGCAAGGGGTAGCTGGGCTTGGTGGCTCAGCCTGCAACCCCGCGCCTTGGGATGCTAAGGTGAGTGGATTGCCTGAGCCCGCGGGTTCGAGACCCGCCTGGGCAACTTGGTGAGACCTCATCTCTACGATAAATCAAAAAAATTAGCTGGGCATGGTAGCGTGCGCCTGTAGTTCCAGCTCCTTGGAAGCCTGAGGCAGAAGGATAGCTGGCGCCCAGCAGGTCGAGGCTGCGGTGGCCGGGAGTGGCCACTGCACTCCAGTCTAGGTGACAGAGTGAGACTCCAACTCAAAAAAAAAAAGCAAGGGGTAGGCTGACTACAATGTAGTACAAGTAGAACAGAGAGGGAGGTGCACAAGGAGAGAGCCTAGGCAGGCAGTTGGATGATGTCACTGGAAGGCCCAGGTAGGGGCTGTGGAAATACTCTTCTCAGAGAAGCAGGATGCTAGCGGAAGAGCAAGGATGGGAGAGGCAGGATTGGAGCTGAAGAGAGAAGAGGAGGTAGAAATGAAGCTGGAATAAGGGCAGTGGAGCACAAAGGCCCTGGGAAGAGGTGGGATTGTGGGGAGCCCCAGGCTTCCTGGAGGACTGTGGTGCTGAGCTTCATGGAGACCCACCAGTGTGACTGTGCATTCCTCAGTCACACTGGGCTCCATGGCTGTATGCATGGAGCAGGGAAGACTTGGGTTTAACCAGAGACTTGGCCAGGACTGTCTGGAAAGGGAGAGACGCCAGAGAACTGAGGGTGTTAGGAAAGCGGCAGTTGTCATGACAGACTGTGGACTCTTAGCTAAAGAGGCAAGAAGGCTCCACGGTCAGTGAGGCTGGAGACTCAACAGACAGAGGTTCTGTTGGGACACATGAAATTTGCCAACAGGAGAAACAAAACTTGAGTGTTTAGGAATGCAAGCTGAGGTGGTAAAACGAGAAAAGCAAGGCAGTCGTTTCCATAAACTTCAGGACTGTAGTGACTGGCAGAACTGTGAGGGCCACCTGAGAGGGGCTTAGCTTCTGGAATGTTGGTGGTGTCCTGATTTGTGTTCAGGGTGTGTTTGCTTTTTCCTAATTTATTGAGCCACATATTTGTTTTGTATGCTTTCCTGTGTGTAACTTATATTTCACAGCAAGAGATTAAATGAGAGAGAGAATGAACACTTCCCCCCTTGTTACAGATCTAAAAAAACTACACACAGTTCAGGGGCAGGATTTCAGGCCAGAACAATAAGCAACCAGCACACTAAGCTACATAGGACACTTTAAAAACCAGGTTCAAGACCAGGCATGGAGGTTCACACCTGTAATCCCAGAACTTTGGGTGGCAGAAGTGAGAGGATTGCCTGAGCCCAGGGGTTCAAGACCAGCTTGGACAACATAGCAAGACCTCGTCTCTACAGTAAATTATTAATAAAAATTAGCCAGGTGTGGCAGCACATGCCTATAGCTTCAGCTACTTGGAAGGCTGAGGTGGAAGGATTGCCTGAGTCCAGCAAGTCAAGGCTGTGGTAGCCATGAGCGTGCCACTGTATTCCAGCCTGGGCGACAGAGTGACTCCAACTCAAAATACCCAAAAAACCAGGCTCAAATGAGACCCTGAATTTACAGGTACAGAGGCCGGGGGTAGCGAAATCATGACATTTAGTGAGCTTCTACCAAATACCACCAAAAAGTTTACAGGGAAGTTAATAAACACTTTCATTTCATTCCACTTGCCCCCTCCAAAACACTTAAAGACAAGAATCAGTGCTATTCCTTCACAGCTGTAGACAGGAAGTACAGAGGTAAGGGGACTGTCCCAGTGGCCTGGCAGGGACAGCAGAGTCAGTGGGGGAACACTTGGGCTTGCAGCTGCTCAAGTTCTGGCACTCAGACAGTACTTTATGGCAGTGCGGGGAGAAGAGGACTGGGGACAGTGTGAGAGGACAGCACACAAGAGGCGAACAGTTGGGAAAAGTGCTTCTGATGAAACAGGTCATCTCCCCAAGAGGTTCCTGTAGCACCAGCAGGACCCTCTGACTGAATCATTCTAGGACAGGGACAGAGTGGAGATACAAACAGCTGAGGCAAAGGACATCCTCACCTTATTTTTCTCTGTAAGCTGCTGCTCCAAGTCCTGTTTTTCCTTCTGTAGCTGCCCCAGATCCATGGCCCCAACCTCACCATTTGGTGTTCCTCCTACGGCTGGACGATGGAACACAGGGTCCTGCATGGTCTTCGAGGTCACCTACAGAGTGGTGGCAGCAAATTGAGAGCCACAACAGGTAAGGTGAGCTGAGCCACAAGTGCATGGGACAGGGGAGCCAGATTTGTTCACTGGTGTGGCCTGGTGTGCTCCAACAAGGAACTGGCCAGGAACCAAATTCTAACTATGGAGAAGATCCTGCCCAGAGAGACAATTAGCTTTCCATGCAACTAGCCTTTGCTCAGATGAAGGGGGTTTCTTTTTTCTTTAGAGTCGGAGTCTCACTCTGTCACCCAGGCTGGAGTGCAGTGGCACACTCACGGCCACCGCAGTCTCCATTGCTGAGCTCATGTGATCCTTCAGCCTTCCAAGTAGATGGAACTACAGGTGTACACCACCATGCCCAGCTAGTTTTTTGATTTACTGCAGAGTTGAGGTCTCACCAAGTCACCCAGGCTGGTCTCGAACCCTTAGACTCAGGCAATGCTCTCACCTCCACCTCCCAAAGTGTTGGGATTACAGGCATGAGCCACCATGCCTGGCAAAGGGAGTTTCCTTCTGCCCTGCACACTGACAGGTATTGCCACCTACGATGGGCTTTTCAGCCTTCACAAACTCCTTGCCACTTAAGCACCCTCACTTTTTTCTTTTTTTCTTTTTGAGTTGGAGTCTTACTCTGTTGCCCAGACTGGAGTGCAGTGGCCGCTCCTGGCCACCGCAGCCTCAACCTGCTGGGCTCCAGCGATCCTTCCACCTCAGCCTTCCAAGTAGCTGGACCTACAGGCGCACGCTACCACGCCCGTCTAATTTTTGATTTATTGTAGAGATGAGGTCTCGACAAATTGCCCAGGCGGGTCAAGAACCCACCGGCTCGGGCAATTCACTCATCTCAGCATCCCAAAGCGTGGGATTACAGGCTGAGCCACTGAGCCCGGCTACTTTTTTCTTTTATGAGTTGGAATCTCACTCTGTTGCCCAGACTGGAGTGCAGTGGCATGCTCCCGGCCACCGCAGCCTTGACCTCCTGGGCTCCTGTGATCCTTCCGTCTCAGCCCTTCAAGTAGCTGGAACTACAGGTGCGTACTACCACACCCAGCTAATTTTTGATTTATTGTAGAGACGAGGTCTCGCCAAGTTGGCCGGGTGGATCTCGACCCTGCAGGCTCAGGCAATCCTCTCAACTCGGCCTCCCAAAGTGCTGGGATTACAGGCTGAGCCACTGAGCCCCGCGAGCACCCTCACTTTAAAGAAAGGACCTATGGTGCAGAGGGGTGCCCACCCACCATGTCTCCCACTGCCGCCACCTCCTGGCGACTCGCAGTATCGCCTTGCACTTTGCTGCAGCACCCACATGACAGGGCTGGGACTTACGTGTAGCTCACTGACTGAGAATGCCTCGCCCTGCACCTGGCCCTGCAGCCTCAGCAGGTCCTCCTGCTCCACAGCTGCGGCAGTTTCCTCTGCTCTCAGGCTCCTCAGGGCCTGCAGCTCATCCTGCAGCTGGTGCATCTGCAGCACAGCAGAGTTGTGGCCTAGGTAGGGGCAGAGTGTGCACCATGAGCCCAGTGACCCCATGGTGATGGGGCCACCCCAAGGCAGAAAAAGGAGAGAGGGCTCCCCTGGGGATCTCTTCACCTTCCTCCAGCTGCAGAATCTCCTGTTCTTTCTGGAGAAGCACTGCAGCTTTTTCCTGTAGACTCTGCTCCTTTTCATCTATTACGGCTGTCAAGTTAGCAGCCTTGGAGAGAAAAATCAACATGAGAGAAGGTCAGCAGCAATGATTCACCTTCCCACAGGAATCTCCACTTTTCCACTACTCATGGTCCACCATATAGCTTTTCCTGAACCCCTGCTCCTATGAACATGCACAGATCCATTTTTGGCAGGGGTCCCGCACAGGGGGCCTTGCCTCTCACTGCCTTGCTGGTCTCAAGTGGGCCAACCAGGGACATGGCTGTTCTGCCTGGCCCAACAAGCTGTCACAACTGTAACTTCCACTTCCTGAGTGCCTGAGATGTACCTGGTGCTGGGCGGGCATTAAATTTACATTACTTTATTATAGTATCCCAGAAGTGTGATTAGGACCAGAGTCTTTATCAGAGGAGACTCTGAGACTCAGATTTATTATGAACTTACCAAAAGCCTAGTGAGATAACTAGAAGGACTGGGGCCAGATGCTAAGTCTGTCTTCAAAGGAGGCTTTTCCCACACTTACTGCAGAGCGCTCAACCCAACCGTATGTAGCCTTTGGGTCATGTGAGCAGTGATGGGCCACCTCACAGAATTAGAGCCTAGAAGGTCCTGGGCATGGACTTTTTTCCAGGTAATGTATGTATGTATGTATGTATGTATTATATTAAATTAAGAGCTGGGCGTGGTGGCTAATGCCTATAATCCCAGCACTTTGAGAGGCTGAGGTAAGAGGATTGCCCAAACCCATGTGTTCGAGAATAGCCTAGGCAACATGGTGAGACCTTGTCTCTACAATAAATCAAAAATTAGCTGGGTGTGGTAGTGCATGCCAGTAGTTCCAGCTACTTAGAAGGCTGAAGTGGAAGGATTGCCTGAGCTCAGCAGGTCGAGGCTGCAGTGGCTGTGAGCATGCCACTGTACTCCAGCCTGGGTGATGGAGTAAGACCCTGACTAAAAGAAAAAAAAAATAGAGAAAGGGTCTTATTATGTTCCTCAGGCTGTCCTGAGCTCCTGGGCTCAAGCAATCCTTCTCCCTCAGCTTCCCAGAGTCTGGGATTATAGGTGTGACCCACCATATCCAGCCCAGGCAATGTTCATAACTATTAAATGACAATCAAAAATCAGAAAAGGGACTGGGCTTGGTGGCTCAACCTGTAATCCCAGCACTTTGGGAGGCTGAGGCGAGTGAATTACCTGAGCCCGCGGGTTCGAGACTAGCCCAGGCAACTTGGTGAGACCTCGTCTTTACAATAAATCAAAAACTAGCAGGGGTGGTAGCACGCGCCTGCAGTTCCAGCTACTTGGAAGGCTGAGGCGGAAGGATCGTCGGAGCCCAGCAGGTGGAGGCTGCGGTGGCTGTGAGTGTGCCACTGTACTTCAGTCTGGGTGACAGAGTGAGACTCCAACTCAAAAAAAGAAAAAAAAATCAGAAAAGGGCATCTATGGGGTGAGTATTTCTTATAATTTTTCTCCCAGCTTCCTAGAGTTTGCAAGGGCATTTCACAGCCGAGCACGCTCCCTGCAGTCTGTGCCTACTCGCTACCCTGGACAGGCGGGGCCTCTCTAACAGTCCCACAGCAGGATGGGAGCCGGCCTTCCTTGGACTGCAGGTGGAGACATCACCCTTCTGTGTCCAGCAAGACCCACCTGTTGCTGGAGCTCTTCCCTTTGCTTCCGCACCTCCTCCAGAGCTTGAGCCATGGCCACACTCACAATTTCTCTTTGGCTCCATTCTTCCTATGATCCAGAAAACAGGTAGGAGATCGACCCCCATAGCTCAGTGCTTGTTTTTAGCCACATACTTCACATAAAGCCCAACAGAAGGGTACTGCCTTACAAGGGCAAGTCAATATTCTTCATGCTTCCTGAGGTTTCCAGGCTGGCCTCTCACTACAATGCCATCTATATCCCTCTGAGAACTGTGCTGGTGGACAACCTGCTAATTTCTCTGGAAACGGGCATACCACTACGGGTTGGTTGTCCCATGAGTGCACCAGCCAGTACCCAGACCAAGGCTAGGGGGCCCAGACTTGAAGAGATGGTCTAAATACATCAGCAGAAAACAAGAAGACAGATGTGCAGGACCCTGTGAATGGAGTGACGGACTGGAACAATTCGGTTACCAAAAGAATGAACAGTTACTGAATTTTAATTGGACAAAATGTCACCGAGTTATCAAAATTACCCCATTTTATAGGTGGGAAAACTGAGGTCTGAAAGGTGAAGTAATTTGCCCAAAGTCCTTGGGTTAGTAAGTGCATAGCCAGACTGAAAGCCAGCATCTGTGTAAGCTCAGGGCCAGGGCCTTTGAATACCAGCCAGAGATGTTCTACCAACACAGGGCTGCCTCACTGGCCTTCCCCAGAGCACAGGATGCACACACCACATACCAGTCCTTCTCCCTAAGGCTGACGCCCATGCATGCCAATCAACCCCCTGAAGCATACGATATATGATATGATTGCTGGTTGCCTGAAGAGTGGTCAGGGAGATGCCTGGAAGAAAATGAGGTGATGTTTTACTGTCTCGTCTACCCAAAGCCCCCCTCATTTTTTGGGTGAGAGCTTCATTGTTCCTATTCCTCAATGCCACTCCAAAATTCCACATGGTTCTGGTAGGGCTGCCAATAATGACATCCTCATTTTGCAGCATGTGGTTCAGGCCTGGCCAATCATAGGATCTCATCCCCTTGACCACACACATTAATCCAGAGGACGGCTTTGTCACCCCTGATGAACCAGAGTCCCTTTTTACATCGGAACCCTTCTTTATATGCTGAAGCTGAACAGGCGAAACACACTTTTGCCTGGGGGTGCTAAGCTGGAATGTAACAAGCTTGAGCTGTTGGGACAGTGCCAGCCTAATATGTAGGATGCAGTACACACGATAAAGAAGAGCAAGGATGTTGCCAGGCAAGAGATAGACTCACAGGGAAGAGAAAAGACCCCATGGATCCCAGTTCCAGTCGGACCAGTGTTTCTGGTTCTGTGAGTTACCCAACTCTCCCTCAGAAATCTTCCTCTCTACTCATCCCAGTGGAGACGTCAGCCTCATGGCCATGGCATGCTGGCTCCCACTGTGCAGTTGTCAAAACTGATCTCATGTGAGTCCACCTCTGGTAGATAAGGAAAATCTGGTGCCTGAACTCAAGAGGCTGAAGGGGGGACCTTGGAAAACCCCAGACAATACCCCTCATAAGGGTTCTCCATCCATCTCCTACTCCCAAATGGGTTCTGGGTGGGTCTGTTGAGCAGAAGGAGCAAGAGGTTTCAGGCTCAGTGGAGGGCTGGGGAGGTCCTGGGGAGGATGACAGGAACCTCTTCTGGGGATGTCTGGAAGAAACTCCTGTGACTGCTGACATCTAGGAGGACATGAGGCAGAACATGTGTGAGAAGGCAGGAAAGGCAGGCCAGGGCAGGAAGCAGAGACTCATGGCACCTGCACTCGGTCCTTTTCTTTTTTTAGATTGGGAAATATAATTTATTTAGAAATTAGAGAGAAAGGGCGAAGAGATTCGCCCTCCCCAAGGTGGGAGGGGTCCAGAGCTAGGAAAACATTGCAACCATAGCTCAAAGTGCCACATGGCCAGATCAGAGTTTAGTAAAGCAATGGCTGGCCTTTTTCATCTGTGGTCATATTTAATCCTTAGAGTAGTCCTTTTGAGGTCGAAGGTTACCATCTTCAGTTTAAGAAAAGGAAAACAGACTCCCTCAAGAATCAGCTAGTGAGGGACAAGGGTGGTGGACAGAACTGACTCTATGTGGCTCCAAAGTCAGTGCTGGTGCCACAGAGTCACATATGATCCAGGACTGCAGGATTTGAGGTTGACAGTTTCCCCTCAGGTTTACTGTAGCAAAAAGCACAGCCTGCATCTTGCGGGACCCACCAGGTGACCCACATATGGCAGCCTTTGCACCTGGGGATGATTTCCCAGGACGGGCTCAGGGAAGAGCTGTTTTGAAAAATATGGATAAAAATAATTCTAAACATATGTATACCTAACAACAGTACTTAAAAAATACATGAAGCAAAGATCCACTATCATAGTTGAAGATTTAGAACATCTCTCAGTAACTGATGGAACAAGTAGACAAAACCCAGAAAACATGTAAATCTGAATAATACTATCAACCAACTTGACCTAATTAGCATTTACAGTATACTTAGCAGCAGAAAACATTCTTTTCAAGAGCACTGAAATATGTACCAAGATGGACTACATGTTGAGTCCTAAAAAAGTCTGAATAAATGTCAAAGGACTGAAATAATTCAGAGCAGTATCTGACCAAAAGGGTATTAAAGTCCAAATATCCAGAAAAATATCACAAAAGTTTGGAACAGAGCCACACTTCTTTTTTTTTTTTTTTTTTGAGTTGGAGTCTCACTCTTGTTGTCCAGGCTGGAGTGCAGTGGCACGCTCATAGTCACTGCAGTTTCGAACTGCTGGAGCCACATTTTTACTGATTTGGGGACAGTCTTGCTCTGCCTCCCAGGCTGGAGTACAGTGGTGCAATCATAACTCCTGGGCTCAAGTGATCCTCCCACCTCAGCTTCTCAAGCTGGGGAGGCGTGCATCACCACCCCCAGCTAATTTTTTAAATGTTTTTTTATAGATGGGGTCTCACTATGTTACCCAGGCTGGTCTCAAACTCTTGGCCTCGGTCTCCCAAGTGTTGGCACTGTAGGTGTGAGCCATCACACTCAGGCGAGCCCCACTTTTAAACAGGCTGTGTGTGCTGGCTTTGAGTTCCTGCCTCTCAGTCCACACTCATTCATATTCTGCTTTGTGATGTAGGTCTGGGACCCTGGGAACCATATGTCTGCGCCTCCAGCTGGCATTATTTTAATCTCCACCCAAAGGGGGAGCTCGAGGTAGACTGGAAGGCAAGAGGTGGGAGAAAATGACCAGCTCCTTCAGGGTGGCTTCTAGTTTTGAGGGAGCATTATTCCAGCAATGCTTCTGTGCCCTGCCAGCAGCTGCACTGACTTTGCAATTTCCCAACACTTGTGGCTAAAACCATTCACTGCCTGATCCTCAGCACACACCCCAATACAGCACTACTTCTTAGAATCTGAGTGTCATGTTTGGGGGGAAGCTGCCTCCTGATTCCTAAATTTCATAATTCCAACTTCTTCACTGTGTTCCCTAAGTTCTAGGGTTGCAAGTTGCCTCCAACAGTTGCTGACTTCTTGATGTCTTTTAACTATTTAGTTAAAAAGATTTCCTTTAGAATACATATTCTCATTCAAATAACTGGGGTGGTTCCAACACCTGACTGGAACACAAATGACACACTACAGAATTTTTTCATGTGTCAGCGTATTAGTTTCCTACAGCTGCTGTAACAAATTACCACTAACTTGATGGCTTCAAACAATAGGAGCTTATTATCTTAGTTCTGGAGGCCAGAAATCTGAATTGAGCCTTATGGGGCTTAAATCAAGGTGTTGGCACGGCAGTGCTCCCTGCTCCCTCAGAGGCTCAAGGAAAGTCCATTTCCTTGCCTCTTCCAGCTTCTGGAACAGGAACATTCCTTGGTCCATGGTCTCTTCTTTCATCTCCAAAGCCAGCAGTGTAGCATCTTCAAATCTTTCTTTGCTTGCTTCTTCCATCCCTTCTGCCTTCTGTATAAAATCCGTCTCTGAGCCGGGCTCGGTGGCTTAGCCTGTAATCCCGCGCCTTTGGGAGGCTGAGGTGAGTGGACTGCCTGAGCCCGTGGGTTCGAGACCCGCCTGGGCAGCAAGACCTCATCTCTACAATAAATCAAAAATTAGCCGGGCGTGGTAGCGCGTGCCTGTAATTCCAGCTACTCAGAAGGCTGAGGCGGAAGGATCACCGGAGCCCAGCAGGTCGAGGCTGCGGTGGCCAGGAGTGGCCACTGTACTCCAGTCTGGGTGACAGAGTAAGACTCCAACTCAAAAAAAAAAAATCCGTCTCTGCCTTCCTCTTATAAGCACAATTCTGATTACATTTGAGGCCTACCCAGATAATCCAGGATAATCTCCTCATCTCAAGATCCTTAATTTAATCATATCTACAGTGTTCTTTTTACCTTTAGGTAACTCTCACAGGTTCTAGGGATTAAGATGTAGATATTTTTGGAGGGGTCCAAAATTACTCCACCTACCACAAAGTCAAGTTTTGATAATTATGCTTTTTGGGAATTTTTACCATTTAATATAACTGTTAAAAAGTATTGGCACAAAATTTATATTTTTAAATCTTTTTGTATGTCTGCAGGATACATAGTAACAGTTTATTTTTCATTCCTGACACTGGTTATTTGTGCCACTTCCTTGCTTGTTTGTTTTGAGTTGAAGTCTCACTCTGTCCCCCAGGCTAGAGTGCAGTAACATGCTCATAGTTACCATAGTCTCAACCTGCTGGGCTCAGGTGATCCTTCTGCCTCTGTCATCCAAGTAACTGGAACTACAGGCACACGCCCCCACACCTGGCTTTTTTTTTGAGTTGGAGTCTCACTCTGTCGCCCAGACTGGAGTGCAGTGGCTGCTCCTGGCCACCGCAGCCTCGACCTGCTGGGCTCCGGCGATCCTTCCGCCTCAGCCTTCCGAGTAGCCAGAATTACAGGCACGCGCTACCATACCCGGCTGATTTTTTTATTTATTGTAGAGATGAGGTCTCGCCAAGTTGCCCAGGCGGGTCTCGAACCCGCGGGCTCAGGCATAATTTTTTGATTTGTTGTAGGGACAAAGTCTTGTCAGGTTGCCCAGGCTGGTCTCGAACCCCTGGACTCAGAAAATCCTCTCGCCTCTGCCTCTCAAAGTGCTGGGATTATAGGTGTGAGCCACCATGCCCAGCTTCTTTTTTTTTCTTCTCACTCTTACCCAGAGTTTAACAATTTTATTAATCTTAAACTAATAAACTTTAGATTTCACTGGTTCTCTTTATTATGAGAGGTTCTCATTTATTTTATTTTATTTTTCATTAATTTGTGCTTTTATATATTTATTATTTTTTCCTTGACTGTGATTTGTCACCTTTTTCTGACTTTTTGAGATGATATGTGGTTCGATTTTCAGACATTCTTCCTAAAAGATGCAATTAAGACTAAAATTTCCACTGAATGTGGTGGTTTATGCCTGTAATCCCAGCTCTTTGAGAGACTGAGGGAGAGGATTGCCTAAGTCCAGGGGCAACTTGGCGAGACCTTGTCTCTATAGTAAATAAAAACTTAGCCGGGTGTGGTAGTGTATGCCAGTAGTTCAAGCTACTTGGAAGGCTGAGGCAGAAGGATGACCTGATCCCAGCTGGTCGAGGCTGTGGTAGTCATGAGCATGCTGCTGCACTCTAGCCTGGGCAACAGAGAGTGAGACTCCAAAACAAACAAACAAATAAACGACTAAAATTTCCTTTTAAGCATTGCTTTAGTGATACCAATTTTGATATGTAGTATTAATATGATCATTTATTTCAAAATAATTTCTAATTTCCACTGTTTTTTTCCTTTGACCTATAGGTTACTTGGAAACACTGCAAACATAACAAATATGGTTCCTATTTTTTTTATTTTAATTTTTTTTTAGAGGCAGGGTCTTGCTATATTACTCAGGCTGGAATACAGTAACTATTCACAGGTGTAATCACGTACATCGCAGCCTTGAACTCCTGAGCTCAAGCAATTCTCCTGCCTCAGCTTCCAGAATAGCTGGGACTACAGGTGCTAGTTTTCTATATTTTTATTACTGATTTTTAGCTTCATTGCCTTGTGGTATATTTCTGCTCTTTGAAATTTCTTGAGACTTGCTTTATGGTCAGTTTTTTTTCCAAATATTCCATGTATACTTGAAAATAATATATGTATCTGTAATTGGTGGGTAGAGGGTTCCATTAGTGTTCATTAAGGATGTTAATGGTGTTCTCCAATACTACTTTATCCTTATTAATGTTCTATCAATTAAAGAAGTTTGTGGCCGGGCTCAGTGGCTCAGCCTGTAATCCCGTGCCTTTGGGAGGCTGAGGTGAGTGGATTGCCTGAGCCCGTGGGTTCGAGACCCGCCTGGGCAACTTGGTGAGACCTCATCTCTACAATAAATCAAAATGAGCCGGGGGTGGTAGTGCACGCCTGTAATTCTGGCTACTTGGAAGGCTGAGGCGGAAGGATCGCCGGAGCCCAGCAGGTCAAGGCTGCGGTGGCCGGGAGCGGCCACTGCACTCCAGTCTGGGTGACAGAGTGAGACTCCAACTCAAAAAAAAAAAAAAAAAAGATTGTGGCTGGGTGCGGTGGCTCAAGCCTGTAATCCCAGTGCTCTGGGAGGCCAAGGTGAGAGGATTGCCTGAGCTCAGGGGTTTGAGACCAGCCTGGGCAACTTGGCAAGACCTCATCTCTACAATAAATCAAAAAATAAGCCAGGTGTGGTAGTGCGTGCCTGTAGATACAGCTACTCGGAAGCTGAGGCAGAAGGATCACCTGAGCCCAGCAGTTTGAGGCTGCAGTGGCTGTGAGTGTGCCACTGCACTCTAGCCTGGGTGACAGTGAGATTATGACTTAAAAAAAAAAAAGTTTGTTAAAAATCCTACTAAAGCCGGGCTCGGTGGCTCAGCCTGTAATCCCGGGCCTTTGGGAGGCTGAGGTGAGTGGATTGCCTGAGCCCGCGGGTTTGAGACCCCCTGGGCAGCGAGACCTCATCTCTACAATAAATCAAAAAATCAGCCGGGCGTGGTAGCGCATGCCTGTAATTCCGGCTACTTGGAAGGCTGAGGCAGAAGGATCGCCGGAGCTCAGCAGGTCGAGGCTGCGGTGGCCGGGAGCGGCCACTGCACTCCAGTCTGGGCAACAGAGTGAGACACCAACTCAAAAAAAAAAAAAAATCCTGCTAAGAATGTAGAATTTATTTTTTAGAGAGGAGGTCTCCATTTCTGGCCCAGGCGTACAGAAGTGCAGTCATAGCTCACTGCAGCCTTGAAATCCTGGGCTCGAGTGATGCTCTCACTTAAGCCTCCTGATTAGCTGGGACTACAGGCACACACCATAGCGCCCAGCTAATTTTTAAATTTTTTGTCGAGTTGGGGGTCTTGTTATATTGCCCAGGCCAGTCTTGAACTCCTGGTCTCAGCAATTTTCCTGCCTCAGCCTCCCAAATAGCCAGGATTATAGGCATGAGTCACTGTGCTTGGCGAATATTGCAGATCTGTCTATTTATTCTTGCATTTCTGTTGATTTTTGCTTTTAACTTTTGCAGTTTTTTTTTTAAGTCAGTCTCAATCTATTGCCCAGCTGGAGTGCAGTGACATGCTCATGGCCACTGCAGCCTCAACTTGCTGGGCTCAGGTGATCCTTCCACTTCAGCCAGGTGTGTACCACCAAGCCCAGCCAATTTTAAAATTTTATCTATTGTAGAGATGAGGTCTCACTAAGTTGCCTAAGGTGGTCTCGAACCCTGGGCTCAGGCAATCCTCTCACCTCTGCCTCCCAAAGTGCTGGGATTACATGCGTGAACCACTGTTCCTGGCTCATCCATTGTTTTAAAAACAGCTTTACTAAGGTAAAACTGACAAACAACAAACAGGACATATTTAAAGTATACAACCTGATAAACTTTATGGTGTGGTGAAACATCACTATATTAAAAATAGCAAAAATACCCATCACCCTAAAACATATCCTCATGCCCTTTTGTAATTTACTACATTAATTTCAGTTATTGGGCCAGGTGTGGTGGCTCATGCCTGTAATCCCAGCACTTTGGGAGGCAGAGGCAAGAGCTGAGGGGTTTGAGACCAGTCTGGGCAACATGGTGAGACTTAGTCTCTACAAAAAAATTTTAAAGATTAGCCAGGCATAGTGGTGTGAGCCTGTAGTTTCAGCTACTTGGAAGGCTATGGTGGAAGGACTGCCTGAGCCCAGCAGGCCGAGGCTGCAGTAGCTGTGAGTGTGCCACTGCACTCTAGCCTGGGCGACAGAGTGAGACTCCAACACCCCACAAAAAAATTTCGGTTATTACATTTTTCAAGTCTAAAATTCTATTTGATTCCTTCTCAAAACTGTAATCTTTTATTATGACCTCCAAATCTCTGCTGAAATTTTAAATTTTATCTTATGTCTTCTTCTTTTTTTGAGTTGGAGTCTCATTCTGTCGCCCAAACTGGAGTGCAGTGGCACGCTCCCGGCCACCGCAGCCTCAACCTGCTGGGCTCTGGCGATCCTTCTGCCTCAGGCTTCCAAGTAGCTGGAACTACAGGCACGCGCCACCATGCCTGGCTAATTTTTTTATTTATTGTAGAGATGAGGTCTCGCCAAGTTGCCCAGGCGGGTCGCGAAGTCTTATGTCTTCTTAAACAAAGTAAGCATAGTGATATCTGAGCCTTTGTGAGTCCATTTGTTTTTTCTGTTTATGTTGTTTTATATTTTTGTTTGCATGACTCTCTTGGATTTTGTTTGATTTTTCTAGTCACCCAGAAGGAATAATAACCTAGGAACACTTTAATCCAAAATTAGCTAATGAGATTTTCTGGGCCACACCTGCATCCTTAAGTGAGTGCAATCAAAGCTGGGCAGGAGGGGATGGTGGGGTGCTGGTTACTTCTGGTTCATCCTTACTCCCTGTGTGCAGTCATTTGGTGTGCCAAATCAATGCTTTACGGATCTTCCAGGCTGGATTCAAGGTGGACTTTAAACTATTTTTTTTCCAGGTTGCAAACAATTTTTTCTATTTAATTTAGGAGCAGCAAATAGAAGGCCAGTGGATCCTTAGGGGTAGGGAGGAACTGAACTATGAGATGAATCAGGGGATTTTCAAAGAAGAATACTGGGATTTGATGAGGTTGGGCAGCATATTCATTTCTTGTGGCTGCTACAACAAATTGTCATAAGCACGGTGGCCTAAAACAACAAAAATCTGTTCTCCTATAGTTCTGGAAGTCAGAAGTTCAAAATCAAGGTGCTGGCCAGGTTAGTTCCTTCTGGAGGTCTGAGGGAGAATCTGTACCATGCCTTTCTCTTAGCATCTAGTGGCTGCTAGTGACCTTTGGCTTTCCTTGACTTATAGACACATCACTACAATCCCTGCCCCAGTCTTCACAAGACCTTTAAACTCCAATTTTTATCCCCCTAACTCTGAGAAGCTGTGAAAAATTTAGATAAACTTCCAGCCTCTTCAGGATCAGCAAATACAACTGGGGCAAAAGCTGCTTCATGTGCTGGGCTGACCTCTCTCGACTGAACAGGCCGTTCCTCACTGCCTTGTAGGCTTGACAGTGCCTTCAAGCAGACTTTTCTTATATTGGCCAGCATTTCTGGCAGTCTTCAGGGGGTGAGCTATTCTGCATTTCCCAGTCTGCCTTTACTGGAAGTGGAAGCATCTCTAATCTGACTGTAATACACTCTCGTCAGTCTCTTCCCCATTCCACAGTGAACATTCTTCTCAAGGTCACTGATGAACATAGTCTTGCCAAATATGGTCAGTTCTCTGTCTCCTTTCTTGGCCAGTCAGTAACATCTGACATAGTTCACCACTCAGTCCTTCTTGTCATACTCTCTACCTTTATTTCTAGAACTCAACACTCTCCTGGTTTTGCTGCTGTCACACTCATAGCTCCTTTAGTATCTTCTCTGTAGGCTCCTCCTTTTGTCCCGAACATCTACATGCTAGATTGACTCTGGCCTTCCCCTTTGGCCCTCTTTTCTGTTTTTTTGAGTCGGAGCCCCACTCCATCGCCCAGACTGGAGGGTAGTGGCACACTTCCTGCCACTGCAATCTCAACCCGCTGGGCTCTGGCAATCCTTCTGCCTCAGTCTTCCAAGTAGTGGAAACTACAGGCGTGTGCTACCACACCCGGCTAATTTTTGATTTATTGTAGAGACAAGGTCTCGCCAAGTTGCCTGGGCAGGTCTCGAACCTGCAGGCTCAGGCAATCCACTAGCCTCAGCCTCCCAAAGTCCTGGGATTACAGACTGAGCCACCGAGCCCAGCCTGGCCCTATTTTCTATCTGTACTCATTCACAGGCCTTTGGCCATAAATTCTACCTATGGGCTATGCTTATGGTTTTCTAATTTTTTTTTTTTGAGTCGAAGTCTCACTATGTCCCCCGGGCTGGAGTGCAGTGGCACACTCATAGTTACTGCAGCCTTGACATGCTGGGCTTAGGTGATTCTTCTGCCTCAGCTTTCTTTTTTTTTTGGAGTTGGAGTCTCACTCCATAGCCCAGGCTGGAGTGCAATGGCATGCTTGCGGCCACCCCAGCGTTGGCCCGCTGGGCTCCAGCAATCCTTCCACCTCAGCCTTCCAAGAAGCTGGAACTACAGGCATGTGCTATCACGCCCAGCTAATTGTTTACTTATTGTAGAGACGAGGTCTCGCTAAGTTGCCCAGGCTGGTCTTGAACCCAGAGGCTCAGGCAATCCACTCACCTCGGCCTCCCAAAGTGCTGGGATTACAGGCTGAGCCACCGAGCCCAACCTGCCTCAGTCTTCTAAGTAGCCAGAACTATAGGTACGTGCCACCATACCCATCTAATTTTTTTATTTATTGTAGAGACAAAGTTTTGTCAAATTGCCCAGACTAGTCTTGAACCCCTGGGCTCAGGTAATCCTCTCGCTTCCACTTCCCAAAGTGCTGGGATTACAGGCATAAGCCACGGTACCTGGTGGTTTTCTAATTTAAATTCTACCTTGAGCACTGATTTCCAGACTTGTTAGCCAAAAGACTACTAGATATGTCCACCTAGGTAGGCCTCAGAAGCTAAACCAGTCCAAAATGGAATCTTTTCTTTTCTTTTTCTGAGTAGGAGTCTCACTGTCACCCAGGGCAGAGTGCAGCAGCACACTCACAGCTGCTGCAGCCTCGACCTGCTAGGCTCAGGTGATTCTCCCACCTCAGCCTTCCAAGTAGCTGGAAACAGATTCGCACTACCACACCTGGCTAATTTTTAAAATTTATTATAGAGACGAGGTCTTGCCAAGTTGCCCAGGCTGGCCTCAAACCCCTGAGCTCAGGCATTTCTCTTACCTCTGCCTCCTGAAGTGCTGAGATTATAGGCATGAGCCACCATGCCTGGTGGAATCTACTCCTGACATATCTCCCTGGACCTTCATTTCAGTGAATTGTACCACTATTCATTCAGTTATCCCAGTGATTCTCTGCCAGGGCAATTTTGCCTCCAGGAGACATTTGGCAATGTCTGTAGACATTTTGGTTGTCATAAGTAGGGGTTGCTACTGACATCTAGTGGGTAGATGCTCTAAAGCAGCTTAAGCAGCCTACAATGTGTACTTGCAGCAAACCACCCTCCACAACAAAGAATTATCTAGCTTTAGATGTCAATAGTTGGCTCATGTCGATAATCCCAGCAACTCAGGAGGATCACTTGAGGCTGAGTGAGGCCAGCAACAGTGAGACCTCATCTGTAAAAAAATTTAAAAATTAGCTAGGCAACATGGCATGCACCTGTTGTCCTAGCTATCAAGGAGGCTGAGGTGAGAGGATCACTTGAGCTCAGGAGTTTGAAGCTAAGACCTTGCCACTACACTCCAGTCTACACAACAGAGTAAAACCCTGTCTCTAAAAAAATAAAAGTGAGCCGGGCTTGGTGGCTCAGTCTATAATCCTGCGCCTTTGGGAGGTTGAGGTGAGTGGATTGCCTGAGCCCGCGGGTTCGAGACCCGCCTGGGCAGCGAGACCTCATCTCTACAATAAATCAAAAAATCAGCTGGGCGTGGTAGCGCATGCCTGTAATTCCGGCTACTTGGAAGGCTGAGGCGGAAGGATCACCAGAGCCCAGCAGTTCGAGGCTGCAGTGGCCGGGAGCGGCCACTGCACTCCAGTCTGGGCGACAGAGTGAGACTCCAACTCAAAAAAACAAAACAAAACAAAACAAAACAACAACAACAAAAAGTCAACAGTGCTGAAAATGAGAAACCCTAAATTATACAAACTAAACCTAGGAGTCATATCCATTTCCTTTTCCTCTCATTCCTCCATTAAATCAGTGGCAAGTCCTAAAACCTCCATCTCTAAATCCTGAATCTGAATACTTACTCCCAAGTCCACCACTAACATGCTAGTCACCCCTGGCCTGGATTCCTAAAAAGCCTCGTAAATAAATGGTCTTCCTACTTCTGCCTGTGCCTCCCTTTACTGAACATTCTCCACAAGGAGCCAGAGAAATCCTTTTATAACAAAATTCATGTCACGTCTCTGCTTAAAAACTTCCGTGGCTTCACAAGATACTTTATTTTTTAAAAATATTTTTCTAGGAAACTTTCTAATGCCTGGGAATGAAAGAGTTAAAGCACCATGTTTGCAGAAGTGAAATGGTAACAAGCCAGTGATTCTTTATTCACTTCTTCTTTTTTTTTTTTTTTTTGAGTTGGAGTTTCACTCTGTTACCCAGACTGTAGTGCAGTGGCTGCTCCCAGCCACCGCAGCCTCGACCTGCTGGGCTCCGGTGATCCTTCCACCTCAGCCTTCCAAGTAGCCGGAATTACAGGCATACGCTACCACGCCCGACTGATTTTTTGATTTATTGTAGAGATGAGGTCTCACTGCCCAGGCAGGTCTCGAACCCGCAGGCTCAGGCAATCCACTCACCTCAGCCAATCCACTCACCTCAGCCTCCCAAAGGCATGGGATTACAGGCTGAGCCACCGAGCCCGGCTGTTTATTCACTTCTGTACATAGTTCCTAACACAAACAAATAAAACAAAAGTCCTTATGATCTTTTAAGGCATTGCTTTAAGGTCATCCTGAAAAAATCAGCCAGTAGTACTTTGACAGCATGATTTTCAGGCAGCTGTTGATGACACAGAGGAAGGGCTGGGCTTCTGTGATGGAGTGACATCAGACCTGCACCACCTCAAACTGACTATGCAACTTGGACAAATAATTTCCACTAGGAACCTCAATAACTTTAATTGCCAAATGACATAATTCTCCCTACTCTCTTGGATCCCTGAGAGGCCTTAATGAAGTAACAACTTCTAGCAAATGCCTAACAGAACTACTGAACAAATGTTAGACCACTCCTTCTCCCATCCAACTATAAGACTTTTCACTTGGCCACTCCAACTACACATGTAAAAGATATGAACACTTATGTGAAACTCTGACTCAATTAGATAAATACCTGCAGCTTCTTTAGTTCAAATTGGTGATGCTGTAAAGAATGTTCATATTCATTCCTACTTTCTTTAAGGGCTGCATTTTCTTGCTCCAGTTCTCTCTGCAAATTCAGAAGAATATATATAAAAAGAAAAGGTCTTAACTACCATACTTCCTTGGGCACAGTCCCATCTCTTTGACATGGTACCTTTGGAATGCCCTTTGCAGAATATGGGGGGGGTGTCACTACAGGGTGGGAGATGAGAATGAAGGTAAGAAAAATTCCTTAGTAGAAGGAACGAGGCACAGGATTCTCAAGACTGTGGAGCAGGGAGAGGAACCACAGAAAGGAAGAAGCCATTGGGGAGGAGCAATATAAATTTTTAAAGACAATGAGAAGAAGCTGAAAGGAATACTGAGAAAGTACTAGGAAGTTTCTGTGGGACTCAAGGGGAGAAAGCCCACTATTTTAGGGTTTTGGAATAAGTAGAATTTTTACGTCCAGTCTCACGTGCAGGTGTCTGGAGAGACAAGAACTGCTCTCTAAGGTGATTCTCTTGTGCAGAGAGGGGACTGTTTGTCATGCACGCGGCAGATGTCACTGTGTGTGAACCTTGGGCTCCTGTGCTCAGCCTTGCTCTAAACTTCACTCACCATCCTGTGCTCTGCGGCAGTTTGGTCAGCCACCCTTGCTCTCTCAAGGGCAGTGATTTGGGCCTCCAGGGCGTGGGTGCGCTCTGTGCACTGCTGCTCCAGAGTGAGGATCTGCTGCTGTGCACAGCTACCCTCCTTGTTGGTGGTGGCCTGCGGAGATACCGGAGGACAGCTAGTCAGTATAACAGTGGTTTTCAGAGGGAGGCCTTAGTCTGGCACTTAGTGATACAAAGATGGTGTCCAACAGAAACAACATTGCTTCCTGACCTTCTCCTCCCTGGTACTGCTGAGATCCCCCTGAAGCTTCTGCCTGTTGCTTCTGCACCCTGGCCTGCTCTGGGAGATGGAGTCTGACATTGGTCTTGATGTTATCACTTCATCCTCAGAGTATGTGGAGACAGCTCTGGGCACCAGCCAGTCCACAGACACAGGCCTCCTTCTTACTCTCTGTGTTGCCTCTGTGGCTAAGGCTTTCCCCTGGGTAGGCAGTACAATGCAGTGGTGAAGAAGAAGGGCTTTGTCATGATATATGGGTTCTTCCATATACTGGCTGTGAGCCCGTGCCCTAGGACCTAATCCTTCTGAGCTTAGCTCCTCTACAGAATGAAGATGACAGAGCATCCCTCTTAGGTCTGCTGCAAGGAATACACAAGAATGTGCAAAGCACTTAGCACAGTGCTGCACATCTGCTCATACCCAGCACAACAAGTGTCTCTAATGTCAGGTCCAGACACTACTGCTGAAGTTGGGAGGGAGTTTCAGGCATCTGCAAAGACCTCAAGGGGAAGCACCGAGGGCCTGGAGCACAGCAGCCAAATAACCACTTACAAGCTCCTGAAGCTGAGCTTCCTGTGCAGCAACGATGTCCCTGCTCTGCTGCAGCTGCTCCTCGGAGACCTGCAGGGTCTGCTCTAGTTCTTTGACCTGAGAGGGAAACAGAAGCATTCTTTCTGTTCCAAAGAAGCTGAAGAGTAGTAATAAATGGCTTTAAAATACAAACCAATTTAAATACTGAAACAGATACATTACAGAAAAATGTAACATGAGAAAAAAGATACCCAACAGTCTACAATTATAAGACTCTAGTATTCCAATCTATTTTCTTTTAGTCTTTTAAAAATCACTTTTGTTTATTACTTTGTATACAGTTTTATTTTTTGAGTTAGGGTCTCACTCTGTTGCCCATGCTGAAGGTTGAGGAAGGAGGACTGCTTGAGCCCAGCAATCTGAGATCAGCCTAAGCAACATTGCTAGGCTTTGTCTCTACAAACAAAAAGCCCCCAAATTAGTAGTCCCAGCTACTGGGGAGGCCAAGGCAGAAGGATCGCCTGAGACCAGGAGGTCAAGGCTGTGGTGAGCTGTGACTGCTACTGCACTGCAGCCTGGGCAACAAAGTGTGACCCTGACTCAAAAAAAAAAAAAAAACCTGGAAAAATTCAGATCTCAAAAGTTTAAACATGGAGTTATCATATGACCTAGTAATTTTATTCTTAGGCATATACTCCAAAGAAATGAAAATATAAACCCACACAAAAACCTTATACACTAATGTTCACAGAAGTATGATTTATAATAGTCAAAAGGTGAAATCTACCCAAATGCCTATCAAAGGATGAATGGATAAACAAAACATGGTATATACATACAATGGAGTATTATTCAGCCTTAAAAGGGAATGAAATTCTGACACATGATACAACATGAATGAACTTTGAAGACATTATGCTAACTAACATAAACCAGAACAAAAGGACAAATATTGTATAATTCTACCAACATGAGATACCTAGAGTACTCACACTCAGACAAACAAAACAGAATGGTCATTGTCAGGACTGAGGATAAGGGGAGGAAAGAGAAGTCATTGCTTTAATGGGTACAGAGTTTTAGTTTGGGAAGATGAAAAGGTTCTGGAGATGAAGGTGGTGATGACTGCACAATAACGTGAAGGAACTTAACGCCACTGAAATTTATACCTAAAAATGGTAAATTGTATACCTAAAAATGGTAAATTTTAGGTTATATACAACCTAAAATTTACCATTTTAACCAATTTTTTATGTGTACATGAACAGAAAATGGAATAAGAGGTGAAAAAATGGGAAGAGTTAAGATAAAACTGTCATTATTCATAGATATGATGATCTGCCTAGAAAAAAAACAAAAGAAATCACACAACATTAGACTAAGAAAGTTCAGCAGAGGAGCAATATCCAAGAACAACAACAACAACAAAAATATGGCATTTCTCTAGAATAACCAGAAATAACCAAATAAAAATATAATAAAAATAAGGTATTGGCTGGGCACAGTGGCTCATGACTATACTCTCAGCACTATGGGAGGCCGAGGTGTGAGAATCGCTTGAGGTCAAAAGCTCGAGACCAGCCTGGGCAATGTAGCGAGAGTCCCACCTAACTCCACAAAAAATTAAAAAAATTAGCCGGGCACGGTGATACATGCCAGTAAGTCCAAAAAAGATGCCATCACAGTATCAACACAAACTTGAAAGTTTCTGAGAATTAATAACTTAACTGAGAAAAGAAGATATCAACTGGGAAAAATGTAAAATTTTAATAAAGGACACAGAAAACAATCTGAATATATGGAATCTATTTACATAATTGGAAAGAATTACTTACTATTATAAAACTGACAATTCTCTTCAATTAACTATACATTTAATGCAATCTCAATACACATTCAGGTTAAATTTTTTAGAAACTCAAAAGCTTAGTTTAAACTAAAACCTTCTCAGTGGCTCAGCCTATAATCCCGCGCTTTGGGAGGCCAAGGTGAGTGGATTGCCTGAGCCCACGGGTTTGAGACCCGCCTGGGCAACTTGGCAAGACCTCATCTCTACACTAAATCAAAAAATTAGCAGGGCGTGGTAGTGCGTGCCTGTAGTTCCAGCTCCTTGGAAGGCTGAGGCGGAAGGATCGCCAGAGCCCAGCAGGTCGAGGCTGCAGTGGCCAGGAGCGGTCACTGCATTCCAGTCTGGGCAACAGAGTGAGACTCCAACTAAAAAAAAAAACAAAACACACAAAAAAATCTAAAACCTTAAAAAGTCTACAAATAGTTAAGTTAACCTTAAAGAAAAGAAGAACCTGTCTTGTCAAATACTGAAATATAGTACAGACATTATACTAACAAAAACAATGCAGTGTTTACATAAGAGCAGACAATCAGACCAATGGATACACAATGCAGAGACAAACCCATGTACATAAGGAATCTTAATATACAATAAAGTTAGTAACCTATTCGGAAAGGACAGATTGTTTAGTAAACAGTCTTGAGAAATGTGGAGAAAAATAAAGCTGGATTCCTACCTACACCACACAGAAAGTCTGTACATAAATAAGAAATCTGTTATGTGAAGGTTAAAATTATAAAATTAATAGAAAAAAAGTAGAAGATTTCAATGACTTAGGAGCAGGAATGGATTTCTTTTTTTTTTTTGAGTTGGAGTCTTACTCTGTCGCCCAGACTGGAGTGCAGTAGCCGCTCCCGGCCACCGCAGCCTCGACCTCCTGGGCTCCGGCGACCCTTCCACCTCAGCCTTCCAAGAGCTGAACTACAGGCGCGCGCCACCACACCTGGCTAGTTTTTTGATTTATTGTAGATTTATTGTAGAGATGAGGTCTCACCAAGTTGCCCAGGCAGGTCTTGAACTCACGGGCTCAGGCAATTCACTCACCTCAGCCTCCCAAGGCGCGGGATTACAGGCTGAGCCACCAAGCCCAGCTAGGAATGGATTTCTTAAACAGAATTCAAATCCCACGGCAAAACCTGATGGATCTGAAAACATCAAACTTTAAGATAGCACTGCTGTGCCTGGACAACTTGGTGAGATCTTGTCTCTATAATAAATAAAAAAATTAGCAGTGTGTGGTGGTACTTGCCTATAGTTCCAGTTACTTGGAAGGCTGAGGCAGAAGAATTGCCTGAGCCCAGCAGGTTGAGGCTGTGGTACCACTGCACTCTAGCCCAGGAGTCAGAATGAGATCCCGACTCAAACAAACAAACAAACTAACAAACAAAAAAGCCAGCTCGGTGGCTCAGCCTGTAATCCCACGCCTTGGCAGGCTGAGGCGAGTGGATTGCCTGAGCCCGCAGGTTTGAGACCCGCCTGGGCAACTTGGCTAGACCTCATCTCTACAATAAATAAAAAATCAGCTGGGCATGGTAGCACGCACCTGTAATTCCAGTTACTCGGAAGGCTGAAGCGGAAGGATTGCCGGAGCCCAGCAGGTTGAGGCTGCAGTGGCCGGGAGCGGTCACTGCACTCCATCCAGTCTGGGCGATGGAGTGAAACTCCAACTCAAAAAAAAAAAAATAAAGCACTGCGGGATATAAATAAATGAAAGCTTAAGAATTTTTGTTCAACAAAGGATACATGGCAAAGTTAACAGATTGGCTCAGGGCTGAATCTGACAAAGTATTAGGAAAAAGATACACAATGAAATCCTACAAACCTAATAAGAAGAGTCTGAAACTTCCAAAGAAAAACAAGCAAAGGCTGGCTCCGTGGCTCAGCGTGTCATTCCAGCACTTTGGGAGATTGAGGCAAGTGGATTGCCTGAGCCCACGGGTTCAAGACCAACCCGGGCAACTTGGTGAGACCTCGTCTCTACAATAAATAAAAAACTAGCCAGGCATGGTAGCATGTGCCTCTAGTTCTGGCTACTTGGAAGACTAAGGTGGAAGGATTGCTGGAGCCCAGCAGGTCGAGGCTGTGGTGGCCGGGAGCGTGCCACTGCACTCCAGCCTGGGCAAGTGAGTGAGACTCCAACTCAAAAAAAAAAAAAAAAAAAAAGAGAAACAAGCAAAAAATATGAATGGGCAATTTCAAAAGCAGAAACACCAAAGACTAACAGGCACATTAAGACATCGCCAAACCCATTAATAACCATAGCAATGCTAATTAAAGCAATGAAATATCACTTCATACTCATTAAACTAGCAAAAATTTAAAAGGTTAAGAAATGCCAATGCTGGAAAAGGCAGAGATGCAAATATAGAAACCCTCATGTATGCTGGAGGAGGAGAGACAGGTGCAGGCTTTCTGGGACCAATCTTGTTCTACTTAGTCACTTTAGGTTATATACATTTTCTATCATCCTTAAACGGACAGGGACAAGGCTGTTTATTGCAGTGTAATCTGAAGTGTCAGAAAGAAGGCAATCTGGATGTCTACTATATAGAAAACTATGAAGCAGAACAGGTAAGTCCAGTGAAGTGGATACAGATAAAAGCTGGGCAGCTGAAGATAACAGAAGACATATCCATAGCTGCATCACTTACATAAGTTAAAAACACATGCATATAAAACAATGCCACCCATTTTAAGACAGCCCAACAATAAAAGGATCAATATTAGCCACGATGGAATGGTTTTCTTTTTCTTTTTTGAGTTGGAGTGTCAACTCTGTCGCTCAGACTGGAGTGCAGTGGCCGCTCCCAGCCACCGCAGCCTCGACCTGCTGGGCTCCAGCGATCCTTCCACCTCAGCCTTCCAAGTAGCCGGAATTACAGGCATGCGCTGCCACGCCCGGCTGACTTTTGATTTATTGTAGAGATGAGGTCTCGCTGGCCAGGCGGGTCTTGAACCTGCGGGCTCAGGCAATCCACTCACCTCAGCCTCCCAAAGGCGTGGAATTACAGGCTGAGAATGGTTTTCTATGGGAGAGAGGCCAATAGGAATAAAAGGGATTAGATCAACATGAGAACAACTCTCTGTGGAACCCAATGATGATAATACGGCAAGAATGAATAAATAATTAACTTATTTATCTAAGATCAAAAGAACAGGCCGAGCACAGTGGCTTATTCCTGTAACTCCAGCACTTTGGGAGGCAGAGGTAGGAGGACTGCTTTAGCCCAGATGTTTGAGAACAGCCGGTCACATAGTAAGATCATGTATCTAAAAAAAAAAAAAAAAAATCAGCTGGATGTGGTGGTGTGCACCTGTAGTTCCAACTACTTGCGAGGTGAAGTGGAAGGATCACCTGAGCCCTGGAGGCTGAGGCTGCAGTGAGCCATAATTGTGCCATTGTACTCCTACCTGGGACACAGAGTGAGATCCTTTCTTAAAAAAAAAAAAAGAAAAATTCCCTTCTAATGAAAAATCTCTGACTGAGGGGATTCTCAGCCAGGTTATCACTCACACTTAGGAAAGACCAAGAGCAAGGTCAGTACCCGAGTCTCTAGTGCATCAATGGCCTTGGCCTGGCTGCTTCTGGTTGCCAAGAGCTGCTGTCTGGTATCCTCCAAATTCTGCTCAGCAACTGTTTTCTGTAATTTGAAAAAAGAGTAAAAGAAAATAGTCACTCCTCCATTAAATAAATACTTGCTGACATCTACAACATACTATGATTTGTACTGGCAAAGGGACACAAATACATTTTTAAAACCCAGCTAACTGAGATATAATTCAGAGAAAGTACACACAGATAAATTTTGACACACTCCTTTGACCTTAAGGCTGGAACAAAAACTACACAATAGAGTGCAATAAGTACTCACAAAGAGGGAGCATAGAGTGATGGTTGGCTTCATAATTTACAGGTGGCCAAGGGCTCGGGGAGCACCCTAAGCAAAGGAATGACTAATGGAGATGTGAACAGCCTGCTACATTCAGGGAACTACAACTCCTCAGAAGCTAAAACAATAATGGATTTAGGTCAAGAAACAAGACCAGAAAGCTAGGCAAAAGGGCCAGATCATGAGAGGCTTTTTTTTATTTTTATTTTTTTTGAGTTGGAGTCTCACTCTGTCGCCCAGACTGGAGTGCAGTGGCCGCTCTCGGCCACCGCAGCCTCGACCTGCTGGGCTCTGGCGATCCTTCCACCTCAGCCTTCTAAGTAGCCAGAATTACAGGCATGAGCTACCATACCCGGCTGATTTTCTTGATTTATTTTAGAGATGAGGTCTCGCTGCCCAGGCAGGTCTTGAACCCATGGGCTCAGGCAATCCACTCACCTCAGCCTCCCAAAGGCGCGGGATTACAAGCTGAACCACCAAGCCCGGCTTGAGAGGCTTTTTTAATGCTGCAAAAAGGAGCCTGAACTTGATTCTGTAGGCATTTTTCAAAGTGGGTATTCTAAACCCTGGCATTAGACCTAGCTGGGGTGGTTGTTAAATTTGAGGCCTTACTTTACGCCGATTGAAGTAAGAATTTTGGGGGTAGGGCCAGAGATCTATACTTTAAACTAGCTGGGTACAATGGCTCCCACCAGTAATCCCAGCACTTTGGGAAGGCAAGGTGGGAGGATTGTTTGAGCTCAGGAGTTCAAGACCAGCCTGGGCAACATAGCAAGACCTTGTCTCTATAAAAAATAAACAAAAACCAAAAACTTTAAAGAAACTTCCCAAGTAACTCCTACACATACTAAACTTTATAATAATGAGGATGACATAATAATATGATTATAATATTAACAGCTGACATATATTGAGACCTACAACGTTCCAACCATCATTCTAGGCACTTCACAAATTGTGACCTATTTTTTATTTTTTTATTTTTTTGAGTTGGAGTCTCACTCTGTTGCCCAGGCTGGAGTGCAGTGACACACTCGTGACTACCACAGCCTTGACCTGCTGGGCTCAGGCAATCCTTCCACCTCAGCCTTCCAAGTAGATGGAACTACAGGCATGCACCACCATGCCCAGTTAATTTTTTGATTTATTGTAGAGATAAGGTCTCACCTAGTTGCCCAGGCTGGTCTCAAATCTGTGGGCTCAGGCAATCCTCTTACCTCGGCCTTTCAAAGTGCTGGGATTATAGGCATGAGCCACCAGGCCCAGCCTTAATGTGACTTATTTAATTCTAACAACAATTCTGAATTTGATACTATAACAAAATCAATTTTATAGGGGAGGAAAACACAGAGATTAAGTTACTTGCTCTAAGTCACAAGTTAGTAAGTAGAAGAGGCAAGATACAAACATAGGCAATCTGATTCTAGAAATCAATTTATATCCAGAACCCACATTATACTTGCTGTAGATTATTTAGGGGAACTGTGGAAGACATTTAAGGAAGTCATACAGTCATAAATGCTGTTTAGGAAGAGCAGTTTGGTAGTATGTGTGGAAGAGTGTCAGAGGGAGAGACTGATTCTGGGTAAGCCAGCCTGGAGATTGCTAACATAGACAAGGCTAGAGTTGCTAGAAGCCCTGAAGTACAGCAGTGGCAGAAAAGATACAGTATTTAGTAGAAACGGACAGAAGACAGATAGTGAGGTACTAATCTGGGATAAGCTCCAATACCTTGGCTTTGTCGTCTCAATCGTGGTGAGACCAATCACTGGGATACAAACAGAAGGAGGAGCAGAATGTGGGCCGTGAACTCAGACCTGAGAAAACTCACCTACACTACTAGGCAAGAGGCCAGTCTGCTCAATAGCCTCCCTCAGCTAAGGAGAGAACACTGCCCAAGGTAATTCCTGTTCATGCCAAGGGGCAGATTATATTTATTTTCCTTCGCCAATGGGCCAGTAGGGAAAGGGACAGTGTGGTAAAACAAGTGGTGGAAATCACTAGGTATGGTTTACTGGTGATAAGGATGCTATCTATTCATACCTATCTGCGAACAAGGCTCTATCTTTCCCTGAGAAAAGCACATCATACACAGGGAACATAAGGCTGTTATTGACGTATGAAGGGCAACCCAAAGTTGAAGATACCTCTCTTCTCGCCACACTGTTTGCTGGCCCTCCAGCTCTGAAATGCTTGGATTTATGAAAGCATCAGAGTCACCCCTGCCTTTCCAATACCAGGTGGCATGAAGAGCCGAAGTTACCTCTTTCAGGAGTTCTTGCAGGTGTTCTTCTCCTGATAAGTTCTGTTCTAGTCTCTTCTCTAAGGATGTGACCTTCTCTTGCAAATGTGTGATAGCTTTTCCCTTCTGTTGAGTTTCAGCAGTGACCTGCAGGTGAAAGCAGAGATCTCATTATATTATAAGCCTTCCCCTTTTCCTTCCTGCCTCCTCTTGGGCTATCACAGTTCCCTGAAGTTCTGTTCTCAACTGCATCCTAGAAGAACACATAGCCAGGAAATCTTCTCTGAAAATGGGACACAGAAGATGCAAGATCAGAACCCAGTGACACTCAGGGATCCAGTTCAGACATAGTATAGCAAGAGGCAAATACTCTCCCCAATTCAAGCAACTGACAGTCTAGAAAGGAACAAAGCCATTACCTACCTGGTAGAGGTAGCAAAGCTATCTCACCCAAGAAGCTCCCAATCTGCCTTGCAATGACCTACAGAACAATGCTCCTAGAAGCTGAGAGGCTGAATGAAGTCGTAACAATGCCAATGGAGCTGCTTTAAGACTGAAGTGAGAACTTTTGAAATGATGCTATTCACCCTGGCTAATAGCACAGGGACACAGTAGAGCTGCTGTGCTCTTATGCCTTGGCCCCAGATCAGCAACTGCCCACTATTTTAGTCCATCTCTTTAGCAATGATGGTAGTGGTGGTGGGTGGCAGGTTTTGACTACTTGGTTCCTTTCACCACTACCAATCTTCATTCAGATGCTGCTCAATGTCAAAGCAGAGGATCCAGGAAGCTATGAATACATAAGCTATTAGATCCCTAGTGGTCCCTGCATCCACAGAGGATGCCCATTCTCACCTTGTTCACCTAGCCAAGTCTGGGCTTCACAGTTACAGCTAGGATACAGACTGCATCAAGACTGGGTGTGTGGATATTTGATCCAGATAGACTCTGAATCCTGGCTCTGTCATTTACTCCAGCTGTGTTATCTTGGACAAATCATTTAGCCTCTTAGATCTCAGATGCTATATCTGTAGATCTCAGATGCTATATTCTATCATCTGTATAACGGGAAAACAATATCTCACCAAAGGGTAGCTGTGAAAATTTGATGAGTCCCTGTATGCAAAGCACCTGAATACTGAGCATAGAGTAACTGTCTAGCTATTCTTTATTTTTTGAGTTGGAGTCTCACTCAGTTGCCCAGAATGGAGTGCAGTGGCCACTCCCGGCCACTGCAGCCTCGACCTCCTGGGCTCCGGTGATCCTTCCGCCTCAGCCTTCCAAGTAGCTGGAACTACAGGCGTGTGCTACCACACCCAGCTAATTTTTTTGATTTATTGTAGAGATGAGGTCTCACCAAGTTGCCCAGGCGGGTCTCGAACCCGCGGGCTCAGGCAATTCACTCATCTCAGTCTCCCAAAGCACAGGATTACAGGCTGAGCCACCGAGCCCAGACTAGCTATTCTTATTAAATATCCATTAACGAATATTATGGATTTTACTTTCACTATTTACTCTACACAAACTGGCTTCTATATACCTTTCTAGCCTTACCTAGCCCCACTTCCACTTCTCTGAGCTCCAGTCACTTAGCTACTATCCTTTCAGTTCTTCCAACACACCGTTTTCATTCTTCGTTATAAATGTATTTATTTAAGTAAAAAACAAGTGAGATGAATTCTGTAAAAATATTATGTTAATTTCAATAGAGGTTGGAAAAGGCATAAAATGGGAAGTGAAAAATTAATGGCTGCAGTTGAGGAAATGCTATCTAATAGAGTAAAAAATATATAGTTATAAACATCATGGGTTAAATATAAACACAATGGAAAGAACTGAAGTAAAATTTTGTTCCCCAACTGGTAGACATCTAGCAAGAATGAACAAGAAAAAAACAGAAAATGTACAAATACTAAACAGTGATTAAAAAGAATATAAAGAATACAATTCCAAAAATATTGAACATATAGCAAATGAACAATTATGTAGAAAAATAGGAATTAACAAAACTGATTTAGGAAGAAAGATGTAAAATTACAATAATTCTATTGCCATTAAAAAAATCTATGAAGTATAATCTTCACACAAAGATAATATGAAATCTAAATGATTTTATGGAAAGTTCTAGCAGACATTCAAGAACTCAATCATTATAACCATATTCAAACTATTGCATAGTATAGAAAAGGAGAGAAAATGCCCATCCTTCTTTGTGACTAATATAATCATGATACTATAATCTAACAACAAAATACTCATGAATATAAAAGTAAAAATTCTAAACAAAAACATATGCATGCCAAATTTAGTAATCTATAAAATTACAAGGTTGGAAGCCAGATATGGTGGTTCATGCCTGTAATATCAGCTCTTTGGGATGCCAAGGCAGAAAGATTGCTTGAGCCCAGGTGTTTGAGACCAGCCTGGGCAACATAGTGAGATCTCAGCTCTACAAAAACTAAAAAAACTAGCCAGGTGTGGTGGGTGCACATCTGTAGATGTTGCTAGTAGGAAGGCTAAGGTGGAAGGATTGCTTGAACCCAGAAGTTTGAGGCTGTGGTGAGTTGTGACAATACCACTGTACTCCAGCCTGGGCAACAGAGATTCTGACTCAAGAAAAGAAAGAAAAAAAAAAATATATATATATATATAAACAAAAACATATATATGGTTGATGGTTGGTCTGGGTGTGGTGGCTCACGCCTATAATCCCAGCACTTTATATACATATATATATGTGTGTGTGTGTGTGTGTGTGTATATACACACATATATATGGTTGATATGGATGTGGTGGCTCATGCCTAGAATCCCTGTACTTTGGGAGGTGGAGGGGAGAGGAAAGGATTGCCTGAGTCCAGGAGTTTGAGACCAGTCTTGGCAACACAGCAAGACCTCGTCTCTACACAAAATCAAAAAATTAGCCAGGTATGATGGCACATTCATGTAGTCCTAGCTACCCGGGAGGCTGAGATGGAAGCCTGAGCCCAGGAGGTCAAGGCTGCAGTGAGCCATGATCCTGCCACTGCACTTTAGTGCAGGCGATAGAGTGAGATCCCAATTCAAAAAAAAAAAAAAGATCAAGATAGTGTGGTAACAGCATAAGCACAGACATATAGATCAAGGGAACACAACAGTAAATTCAAAAATACTCCTACACATTTATTATCCATTGAGTCACAATAAAAAAATTTTTCAATAACTGCTATCAAAAAATTTTGAAAAATAGGTTATAGATCCCATTCTCACACCAAGATCACACGTTAGGCATAGTAAAGACTTGATTATAAAAGACAAAACTATAAAATGTTCAGATAATAATATGGGAGAATAGCATTGTGATCCAGGAGAAGGAGAGATTTCTTTAAAAAGAGAAAAGAAGATAGGCGTGATAGCTCACGCCTGTAATCCCAGCACTTTGGGAGGTGGAGGCAAGAGGACTGCCTGAGCCCAGGGGTTCAAGATCAGCCTGGGCAACTTTGCGAGACCTCATCTCTACAAAAAAAAAAAAAAAAAATTAGCCGAGCATGGTGGTGTGCACTATAATTCCAGTTTCTTGGAAGGCTGAGGTGGAAGGATCACTTCAGCCCAGTAGGTGAAGGCTGTGGTGGCCATGACTGTGCCATTGCACTCCAGCCCTGGCAACAGAGTAAGGCTGACTAAAAAAAAATTAATAATAAAAGAAAAAAAAAGAAAAGAGAAGGCTGGGTATGGTGGTTCAAAAGTATAATCCCAGCACGTTCGGAGGCTGAGGCCGGAAGACTGCTTGAGACTAGGAGTTGAAGATCAGTCTGGGCAACATAACAAGATGTCATTTCTACAAAAAATTTTTAGAAATTAGCCTGGTGTGGTACACCTGTAATCCTAGCTACTGTGGAGGCTGAGGTGGGAAGATCACTAGAGCCCAGGAATTTGAGGTTACAGTGAGCTGTGATTGTACCACTGCATTTCAGCTTGGGCAACAGACCCCTGTCTAAAAACAAAACAAAACAAAACTGAAGACAATATGTTCATCAGACGATACCATAAAGAGTACAAAGACCAGCTGGGCTTCGTGGCTCAGCCTGTAATCCCGCGCCTTTGGGAGGCTGAGGTGAGTGAATTGCCTGAGCCCGCGGGTTCGAGACCTCATCTTTATGACAAAAAAAAAAAAATTAGCCGGGTGTGGTAGTGCGCGCCTGTAGTTCCAGCTACTTGGAAGGCTGAGGCGGAAGGATCGCTGGAGCCCAGCAGGTCGAGGCTGCGGTAGCCGGGAGCGTGCCACTGCACTCCAGTCAGGGCGACAGAGTGAGACTCCAACTCAAAAAAAAAAAAAAAAGAGTACAAAGACCAGCCAAAAACTGGACCAAGATATTTGCAACCTATATAATTTACAAAGGATCATGATAGCTATGATATAAATTAAAAATTCCTGCAATCAATGAGAAAAATACAGAAAACAATAGAAAAATAGACAAAATTTCTGAGCTAGCACTTCATAGAGGAGCATGAATGACCAATAAACATATGACAAAATGCTCAACCTCACTATTAACATGGAGAAATCAAATTAAAATAATAGTGAGATGTTTTATACTTACCAGACAAGTAAAAATTAAAGATTTGACAATATCTCATGTTAGCAATGAAGCAAAACAAACCAAACTCTTATCATTGCTGGTGGGAGTATATAAATTATTATAACTACTATGGAAAAAAAACTAGGTACTATCTAATGAAGTTGGAAATGTACCTATACTTTTAAAATCTCATATATAGCCTAGAGTAACTCTTGCACAAGTAGACAGATGTTCCCAACAGTGTTATTTGTAATAGTCAAAGATCAGATACAACCCTAATGTCCACTGTCATTAGAACAAATAAATTTTGCTATGTCCATACTATACAGTTGAGAAAAAAACAAATTATAGCTGTGTCATATAAATGTTTTATAGGAACACAATGTTGAATAAAATGTTGCAAAAAAGCAAGTTAGAAGAATAGCTACAGCATGATTTCATTTACATAACATTAACAAACATGAGAAACTAAAAGAGAAACTGTTTAAGGATAAGATGTACCAAAATTATAAAGAAAAGTAGGAAGTAGAATGACTTCTGGATGGTGCTTACTTACAAAGGGAAAAGGAATGGGATGGAATAGTGAGGAGCACATGGGGAATCTCAAAGATTAACCTACTGTTCTTTTTCTTAACCTAAGGGATAGCTACATCAGGGCTCATTGTCCTCTTATACTTTCCATGTTACTCCTACTTTATAAATATTACATCTATTCAATATTAATAAGGACAACAAAGAAATTTCACAATCTTCACACTAAAACTGCCCTTTCTGTATTGCTCTCTGAGCCCAATGATTGACAATACTAGCCACTTAGTTGCTCAAACCAGAAACCCAGAAATCATTCCTAATATTCCTTTTCTTTTGTTCTCCTCCCATGTGTTACATTAGCAAGTTTGTCAGCCTCCTCAATATTTTTTATATTTGTCTACCACCATTATCTTCACCATGACTCTTGTCAAAGCTACCATCAACTTATGGTTTGACAACTACAAAAGTTTCCTAACTGGAAGACTCTTTCAATGTGTTTCCTCCTAAAAGTCAGAGTAATTGATCCTTCTTTATTCTATGTCATTCTTCTGGTTTTCTTTTAAGTCCATTGAATGTGCTAATCCTTTTATTTGACTCAGGGCTTTTGTTCATGCTATTCTCTGCTTGAAATTCTCTCCCATCACCCCTTCTCCTTCAGTCTCATCACTACATCAAGCGTTACTTCCTTAAGTGATATATTCTAAGGCCCCAAGACTAGATCTGATCTAATATCCTTTAATAGGATCTCACAGTATCTTGTAGCTTTCCTGCACTCATCACAGTTAATAAGTATGTATTTATGTGCATTACTGATTAATGTCTGATTTCCTCTCTAGACTATAAGCATTACTATGTGACAAGAGTAGTATCTGCTCTGCTCATCATGTGAGCCTATCTGTGATAGGCTCTATGCTGTTTCTAACACCCAGCACAGAGTCTATCACATAGTAAGGCTCAATTAATATTTCAGAATGAATGAGAAAACTTACTGTGACCACAGTCTGGACTTCTCGAGCCCCTTTTTCCCAATGATAAAAAGAATGGATGGCTCTAACTGATATCAAAGGGTCCCTCAGATCCCAAAGTTGTATGTCTAATACTCCCCTCCCTCCACTACCTCAAATGTACTCTTTCCCTTCTGCCTTCTCTGCATCCTGCTGTCCTACTCATCTTTGACATTCCAGTACCTCCAGGAAGATTTCCTCAACTCCTTGGCAGGAAATTTATTTCCCCTGTGGCATATCTTTTGCATCTGAATAGTCTAGTTCCCTTATTTTGAACTTTTTGTTTTTTAATTTCTTTCTGGTGGTTATAGGAGATTTGAGTTCTATAATGAAACTGTAAGTCTCTGAGGGAAAACAATATATATGTCTAGATTTTAAGTTCATTGAGGTAGGGACCTTGTATGACGGTCATCTGTTCAAGTAAGATGTATTTACTGGTGCTCCTCATTGTGAGGCAACAAAACAAAGTAGAAAAAGCATAAGTTTTGGAGTAAGACTTGGGTTAGAATCTGGTTTTGTCACTTACTGTATAACTTTGAACAAGGTATATAACCTCTTAGTTTCCATTTAGGTATCTGTAAATATGATAATAGTTAGCTAGAAGGAATATACAGACGTATCTTTACACAAATCTTACTGTACTGCAATTATATTGTAAAGCCCTACCTCACTTGTGATTAGCATTTCTCAAAAGATGAGGGTAGGGTGGATGGTAGTGCCTGACGGGGTCTTCTGTCATATGAATGGAAGGGGTGAACTGTCTATGACTAAAAGACGCTACTGGCATTCACAACCCAGAAGCCAGGAAAGCTACATGTTCTGCAATGCAAGGGACAATCATACAATACAAATTGCTCTACTAAAAATTCCAGTAAAAAAATATATCACTGAGAAATTATATTCAAAAATATTATCACTGTTCATCTTTATATTCTCAAAATTTAGTACAGTCCTAGTGTAGGAGGACAATACATGTCAGTCAACGAAATGAAAAAACAAACTGTAATTATATCATTTGATGATGTGTCAAAGAACAAAATGGATCAGACCCAAGTATGCCAAAGGTACAACTCTGGCCATGTCAACAACTACTGTTATGTTTTTTTATGATCAAGGTCCATCATATGGTCCACAGCCTCAACCTGCTAGGCTCAGGTGACCCTTCCGCCTCAGCCTCCCAATTAGCTGGATGCTCAGCTAATTTTCTTTTTTTTTTTTTTGGATTTATAGTAGAGATGAGGTCTCACCAAGTGCCCTAGGCTGGTCTTGAACCTATGGGCTCAGGCAATCCTCTCACCGAGGCCTCCCAAAGTGCTAGGATTATAGGAGTGAGCCACCGTGCCCGGCCCTGTTAAGTAACTCTTGTTCAGCTGTGTGGCCATTTCCATCTAAGTGTAGCCTGGCTAGATCAGGAAATAGGGCAATGTGAACTATAATAGGGCAATGAGAAACACACTTTTCAGTAGACACCCCAACACAGAAACTTCTGACAGAATTCATCAGGTTCACTCCTTATCTTCTACTTACCTTTTGCAAATCAATGGAAAGCTGCTGAATGAGTGCCTGAAGCTCTTGTTCCTTTTGTTCCAGGGCTGTAATCTTATTTTCTGCATCTCTTTTGGAAGTTATCACATGATCTCTTCATCAAAAGAAAGTAGACAATGAACAAATTTGGATATCTTGTCTAAGACAGATTCTTCCACAGGAAAAACACAAATAGTTCCTTCTATGTCAGGACGGCAAGCATTATTAGCCACATGAAGGCTATCAAACAAAAAAAGACTCCTGGGCTCTCCCTGAAGCAGAAGCCCAAGGAGAAAAAGTTTGCCCATGTTTAAGCAAGAAATCCTGATTTGCCTTTGCTTGCTGGATAGTGTACAAACTGAAAAGCATACAGAATTGTTCAGCAGGGTTGGAACTGTTCTGAGCCTTGGCAGGTGAACAGGAGAGAACGTTAGGGGTGGGGTGGGACATGTTTTAAAGCCATTGCTAGCACTGGAATCAGAAGCGTCCAAATGAACAATGGGGACAGATGGGTGGGCTATAGCCAGAGCTACACTAACACCTCTTCCCAGGGGTCCCACAGACCAAGCAAGAACCTCTGCTCTTCCAGCGTTGAGTAGTGTCTCTGCAATTCTTCCAGCTTCTGGTTTAAATCTGATGACATCTGATTGGAGGTCATCAACTCCTCCTGGGTGTGACTAAGTTCTCTGGTTCGGGCCTCCAGTTCTTGCTCCATTTTCCCTAGGCTTTCTTCTTTTTTTAAAAGCTAGCATAAAGATATAAAGTTTCATTGGGCTACTGCTAAGATACACATCTTAAAAAACAACTGGGACAAGTGCGGTAGCTCAAGTCTGTAATCCCAGCCCTTTGATCCCTCTGCCTCAGCCTTCTAAGTGGCTGGAACTAAAGGCACATGCTACCACACCTGGCCAATTTTTTTGATTTACTGTAGAGACAAGGTCTTGCCAAGTTGCCCAGGCTGGTCTCAAACTCCTGGGCTCAGGCAATTCTCTCACCTCAGTCTCCCAAAGCGCTGGGATTACAGGTTTGAGTCACCACACCTGGCTGACTCTCTTAAAAATAAAAATCTGGACAAAACAGCCAGACTTTTATAACATTTTTATGGGCTTAAAAGGGGATTTGCCAGGCACAGTGGCTCTCACCTATAATCCCAGCACTTTAGGAGGCTGAGGTGAGAGGACTGCCTGAGCCCACGGGTTCAAGACCAGCCTGGGCAACTTGGCGAGACCTCATCTCTACAATAAATCTAAAAATTAGTTGGGCGTGGTGGCATGTGCCTGTGGTCCCAGCTACTTGGAACGCTGAGGTGGAAGGATCACCTGAGCCCAGCAGGACGAGGCTGTGGTGGCTGTGAGTGTGCCACTGCACTCCAGCCTGGGCACAGAGTGAGACTCTGACTCATTAAAAAAAAAGGGGGGGGTTATATGTCCAGTAGTTAAAAAACAAAACAAAACAACATAAACAGAAGAAGAAAATACATTTTATTTATTTATTTATTTTTATTTTTATTTTTTTCAGTTGGAGTCTCACTCTGTCACCTAAACTGGAGTGCAATGGCCACTCCCGGCCACCACAACCTCGACCTGCTGAGCTCCGGCGATCCTTCCGCCTCAGCCTTCCAAGTAGCTGGAACTACAGGCGCGCGCTACCACGCCGGCTATTTTTGACTTATGGTGGAGATGAGGTCTCACCAAGTTGCCCAGGCAGGTCTCGAACCCGGGCTCAGGCAATCCACTCACCTTGGCCTCCCAAAGTGCTGGGATTACAGGCTGAGCCACTGAGCCCAGCCTAGAAAATACATTTTAAACAGAACTTTCCCATTTTGAAAAATTTAAAAACATACAAGTATGATTAATATCAAATACTACCAATTGTTGTATGTTTATCAACAATTAGAGTGATGATTAGCAGAATCAGAATAAATAATCATCTATTCAGTATTTAGCTACTAAAATTAAAATGCATACCATGTGCTTTACTTTACTTAGTTCCTGCTGCTGGAACCCCTCTAATTCATCCATTTCATCTCTCCTTTGGAAAAGATTCAAACTCTGGTTCTTCATTTCCTGTAACTGAGCTGTCAGAAACCTTTTCTCCTATTTGGAAGAAGAAGACACCAACTTAGGCAACTAAAACATTAGAAATCTATATTATGAAAGTAAAATTCTTAATAAAGGAAAATCTTCAGGAAATCTCATGCCAACAGAAAATAATACATTGATAATGGGGAGTATTACAGTAATATGACCAATATGGCATTATTTACAAATTCTTTAGGTTAAAATTAATGTGCATTAAATAACTGTGAATATGGAAATAGTAGCAACAATTATGTAAAACTTTAAAATTCTTACACCTGCTTAGTAAGTCCTGATACACATTTTACATGTCTATTCTTAGCGACACATTGAACTGGCTGAAAAACATGAATAAATAGAGTAAGACTGAATGCCCCACAAAAATAAAATGAATGTAGATTAAATGCAGAACTGATTGTAGTTAGTAAGAAAAAAAAATTAAGTATCACTGGTGTCATCAGGTTACAATTTACTAAATGACAGCTTCTGGAGATGGATTATCTTTTTTTTATTTTTTATTTTTTGAGTTGGAGTCTCACTCTTGTCTGTCACCCAGGCTGGAGTGCAGTGGCACACTCACGGCCACCGCAGTCTTGACCTACTGGTCTTAGGCTATCCTTCTGCCTCAGCCTTCCAAGTAGCTGGAACTACAGAGGCGTGCCACCAAGTCTGGCTAGTTTTTGTGATTTTATTGTAGAGACGAGGTCTTACCAAGTTGCCCAGGCGGGTCACGAACCAGCGGGCTCAGGCAATCCTCTCGCCTTGGCCTCCCAAAGTGCTGGGATTAAAGGCTGAGCCACTGAGCCTGGCCAAAATGGATTATGTTAAGGACTAACCGTGCTGCTGAAGTTTCTAATTCTTGACTGAAAATAAAATAACATCTGTAAAAATCCAAGTGGCTTCAAAGACCTATGTGGATATCTCCTTACTCTTTCTTGGTCTAATATAGTTCCCCAATCCTTCCTTTGAAAAAACAAAACAGCCAGGCGTGGTGGCTTATGCATATAATCCCAGAACTTTGAGAGGTGTAGGTGAGAGGACTGCCTGAGTCCAGGGGTGCAAGACCAGCCTGGGCAACTTGGTAAGACCTTGTCTCTACAATAAATATGAAACTAAGCCAGGTGTGGTGGTGCGCACCTGTAATTCCAGTTACTTGGAAGGCTGAGGCAGAAGGATCGCTTGAGCCCAGTGGACAGAGGCTGCGGTGAGCGTGTCACTGCACTCCAGCCTGGGCAACAAAGTGAGACTCCTACTCAAAAAAAAAAAAAAAAAAAAAAAAGAAAAAACAAAGAGAAAATACTCTTAGTAAACAGAAGTAGGTTTTATTTGGTTTAGTCCTGTAGGGGTACCTTTTACCATAATTTTAAAAGGCAAAACAGTTTAGTGAAGGTCTCAACTGCCATAATCTTAAGTTTCTTTTATGACAAGAAAACCTTAACCTAATCAACACCTTCATATTTAAGAAGACCATCATTAACATAACATGTTTGGGGATTTTTTTTTTCCGAGTGCAAGTTTCTTTCAGACTTGAATTTTCTGTAATTCTTTTCTTATATAAAAGTGTTAACATAGTCTGTTAGCTTGGTAATCAGATTTTTACAGAACACAAAGAAAATAGCTAGTTTAACTTGTTGTTTTATGGAAAGAATGGAGCAGTAATAAAGGTCATCTGTTTAATAAAATTAGGCAGGGCACGGTGCCTCACGCCTGTAATCCTAGCACTTTGGGAGGTCAAGGGAGGAAGACTATATGAGCCCAGGAGTTCAAGACCTGCTTAAGTAATATAGCAAGACCTCATCTCTACAAAAAATAAAAAAATTAGCTTGGCATGGTGGTGCATGCCTGTAGTCCCAGTTACTTGAGAGACTAGGGTGGAAAAGTCGCCTGAGCGCAGGGGGTCGATGCTGTGGTGAGTCCTGACCGTGCAACTGCATTTCCCATTCCAGTCTGGGTGATAGTGAGACCCAAACTCAAAAAAAAAAAACAAAGTGGGGGGACACAGAATATTTAGAAGTACTCAATGAAAACAAGAAATAAATTAGGCAGCAGCATATAATTGAGACTGAGACAGTTGACTCTATTGATTATTTTTAAACTAAAATTTTTCTTCAACTATAGCCTTGAAATTTCATCTTCTTGTTCATATGTGGGAGCCAGGAATATATTACTTAAGGCACCTACACAGTGTTATGCAAGCTATGGTACTAGAATAATACATTTTCCTCATCTGTCTCTTAGCCAAGGGGTTCTCTCATCTGCTCAATGCTGTACCTTGGAAAATGCCCTACTTCCCCATGTTTCATAATGAAGTATTCCTAATGCCACAACAGTGTAAATCAGGGTCCCAGAAGGAACCCTGGAACAGGTAGACTCAAATTAGGTATTTTGAGGATGGTTTAATAAAAAAGCTTATCAAAGCTGTAGGATGTGTAAGACAGCCCAAAAGATCATATGCTAGTAACAGTTGGGCAGAAAGGGGCAAAGGATGAAGAAGTTACAAGAAACCCAGAGAGTAAGAAATTATATCAACAGAGCATACCAAAGTTTCAACTGAATCTGTGACTTTTGACCATGGGATGGAACTTACCCAAAAGGACTCCACATGAAAAAAGATGAGGGAATAAACATCCTTACCATACTCTTCTACACATGATTCTTTCAGTGTTCCCCACTGGCTGAACCCAACCAGAAGTCACATGGCATTTTGAGTCCTGCTAATACAGTCCCTATCATCCTTCAGGTACACAGAGAAAGGAATGAAAGGAGTGGAGAGTATATCAGGAGGGACAAACAAAAGATACCCAGCACACTCACCAAGAGAGGGGAAGATGTGTGCTTTCCAAGTCAGTGTTTAATCATACAGTGCTCTGCTTCCAAGAAATTGTATAGTAATCAGTAACATTGGTTACTGGATAAAATATTTTCCAAACCCCAGAGATGAGACCAATATGAATAATGAGATAAAAATAAACTAACCTTTTCAAGCTGATCCACCTTTTCTGACCATTCCTAAAACAAAACAATAAAGAGTATAGTTTCCAGGGAAGAGTATCTGTAATACCAAGATTTTCAGAAAACAAAACAGCCCAACTCTCCCCAAAAGCAACTAGCCAAACAAATAAAATAAAGACGAAAAGTAAAAAAACACCCATGATCTTGGCTTAATACTAAGAAAGGTAAGAGTCCTGAAAGGAGAGGAAAATGAACCTCATGTAAAAATCTAGAATACAAATATAAGCCTAAAGATTTTTACTAAGTTGGGCACCCAAACAAAGCTGGGTCTGTGATTCTTTTGCAACTTCTCAGCTTATTTCTGAGAGTTTTCCCATGAATACTGTTACTATTTCTTGGGAGTGGGTAGCTGGTAACAGCTGAGTTGGGTAACTCTGCAACTGATGTTTAGAAATTAATTTACTGAAAGTGGGGGTGAGGGGAACCTTCAGCAGTCTCTGATAATTATTTTCCTTCTCATCTTGATTTTACCAACATACTTTATGCCTTCTGGTATAAGTCAAAGGAAAAGACATTATGCCCCTTATTCACAAACCATAAAATAATGGAAGGAAAAAACATTGGTACAAAAGGCCATATCCGGATTGCCTGCCATCAGAATCCATCAAATTTAGATTATTTCTTCACTTACATACATTCATACCATACTTATCCACTGAGTATTGGTGAATGATGTTTTTTCTGGCTAGTAAATGTCCTAGATGATGAAAAGAGACTTTAAAACAAATCAACCAACCACCTCTACTGTAGATGAAATAAATTATACATTTTCTTAAATGAAACATAATAAACTGACCATAGTTAAATAAATCAGGATTATCATTGTATTATATTGATGCTTATCTTAAATTAAAAATGCCATTGATTATACTGAAAAAATATACTTCATAATTATTAATAGCCAGTAATAGCATTATTTTCCTTTCTTGTGGTCACTCATTCAGCATCTTTCAGTGGATAGTTCTGCTGAGATTATAGATTTCCACTCTGTCCAGTTGGCTGGGGTTAAAGAAAAGGGAACAGAGGTTGAAAGAACTATGTACATTATGGATTATGGTAGCTTGACAGCATCTGTTCCACTGTAAGGGCAAGTGTTTTGGAGCTAGGCTTTGAGGCAGGTTTTTAAAAGGCAGAGATGTTTTTCCTTATATTGGGGGCTCACCACCAGATTATGGGTACTCTATTTCATTTTCTTTCTCAATTTTACAAAGCTACACAGATACAGGGAATGATGCTCTCACATTCTGGAAACACTTCACAATTAAAACTGTAAAGTTTCTTGACTTTACAAGAAAAGGCCAAATAAAACTTTAAAGAACTTTTCTCCCAGGCTGCGAACATTTTCTAAAGGTTTATGTCATGATTTTTGAAATCATGTCACTAAGTGAAATCTTTCCACCAGTTTTGGGCAGTGCCACGTATAAAATACCTGGTCCTTTCTGGCTAATGCCAAAGCCAGTCCTTCTGCCATTTTGGCTCTGTTGGCTTGGAATGTCTCATTCTGCTCTTGAAATTTCCGCATGGAAGCTGTTAACAGAGAGGCTCTATTTGAGATATGAAAATACTTCAGAAACAGTAAGACAAATAGCCTACGTGATTACTTTACAATTGTTACCTAATGAAAAAGGCCAAGGTCATATAAGTGGATTATAGAACTGCGAAAAGTCTGATCTATCTAAACTTCCCAAAAGAACTTTTCGACTTAGCAATAGGTTTTGTTTGTTTCCTTGTTGTTTTTGTTTTTTGTAATAGTCAAGTATATACATTTAAGAAGATGCCAAAAGAAAACTTTTTAAACAGTACAATGATAGAACACTGAGTTAGGTAGTCTGCCAGAAAACACTAATGCTGTTGCTAAGTAATGGCTAATACTACTTTATCAGAATTAAAAACAAAGATCAAACAAAAGTAACACAAACACAAAAAAACTTTTCACTTCATTTTCCTTAAAATATTTTTTTAGCATACATCAACAAAAAAATAACTTTCTACTTCTGTTAGCATCTCTCTTGGATGGCACCCAAGGAGAACATATGATTTAGGGTAGGCTAAACAAAATGTATGTTCTATTGTTGGGGGAGTGATGACAGATATTTCTCTCAGTTACTCAACACAGAAGTGTTAAAGCTATGGCTAGAAACAGTCTCCTAATCTAGACCCAATGAATAGGTACTAGATTTTTTTAAAACCTAAGGGCAGCCATAAATGAATCAAGTGGAAAGACAAGCTGATACACATAATGACCTCCTCCTAAGAAGCGTGCCCATAAGGCAACATAAATATAAGTTATATACTTATAAATATCAAATATTATATCAACTTGATGAAGAAATACACTAACTATAAAATAAAGATTTGAGCTCTCATGAAGGACAAGCTTAACCATACACTATTGTTTCATTTCAAAAAACTAAACCCTGAAAAGATTGAAAAAAAGCAGGAAAAAAAAATACGTACAATCCTGGTGTTTTTCTAAGGCAATTTCAAGCTTCTCTTTTATCTTCTGCAAGTTTCGGACCTGTTCAGCATAGTCTTGAATGAGGAGGGTGATGCACATACCAGGAATGGACAAACATCAGGAAAGGCAGTTAATTAAACAAAAAAATGAGTGAAAATGACGATGATTTTCTCAACTTGAAAACCATTCCTGTTAAGGAAAACTATGCAGACAGCCTCCTGTTAACAATGAACAACACAGGCAAACAGGTACAGTACAAACTACCCATGATATAAATGGTGAATACAAACAGGCAGATATCTTTAGCCTTGAGAGAGAATAAGAATCAGGCTTTGGCCTGGTCATTAGAAATGCCCAGATGTCTGGAAAACAGTATTATCTAATGACTTAATTTCAAATCTCAGTTTTCATGTTCCCTTTCAGCCTTAGCAGTAGGACAGATCAAAGAGAACTTACTAAACAACTTGTTTGAGGTCCACACAACTGAGTCAACAGTGGTTAGGGCAATAACTAACACCTTAGCATAATATTGTCTTTAAGGTGGAAGTACTTAATTTTCTAGAAAAGTAAGCTGTTTTTCTACACAGTAACTGATTTAACCTATGCCATATAAAGGTAAAAGTCAGAATTAATTACATAGGTGGCCAAAGAAGATAGTACGGTATAGTGAAAAAGCAGATAGAAGTTCAAATCCCAATTCTGTCAGTCTTTAGCTGGGGACCCTAAACAAATTATTAATCCTGAGTATTAGTTTTTTCATATATTAAATAATGATATTAATTATACCTACCTTAAAGGATGTATCAGATAATAAAGTATTTTGCATGCCTTAAGTACTTCATACACTGTTCAATAAAGGTAGTTGCTATTATTGCTATCATTATTATTCATACTAAGGCTTTTGGACAATGTTCAGGAGATCAGTGGGCCCAATAAATGTCAGCTATTTTCCCTGTCCCTTCTCTAATGTAAGTCAAGTTCAACTATTCTTCCTTCTGTATTAGGGATGGTACATATTATTATTGTTATTATTATTATTTTTTGAGTTGGAGTCTCACTCTGTCGCCCAGGCTGGAGTGCAGTGGCATGCTCCCGGCCACCATAGCCTCGACCTGCTAGGCTCCAACGATCCTTCCACCTCAGCCTTCCAAGTAGCTGGAACTGCAGGCATGCGCTACCACGCCTGGTTAATTTATTTTTAATTTATTGTAGAGATGAGGTCTTGCCAAGTTGCCCAGACGGGTCTCAAACCTGCAGCCTTAGGCAATCCACTCACCTCAGCCTCCCAAAGCGCAGGATTACAGGCTGAGCCACCGAGCCCGGCTCATATTATTTTATAACTATCTCCCCAACATTAAATAAATGTAAAGCTATTCACCTCCATTACTGATATTATTTATGGGTGGGAATAATAGGAGAGTAACCACTGAGTTTCAAGCAGACTGTAATTAAGAATATGGACTCTAGCATCGAGCAAATCTGGGTATGGATCCCAGCTCTACCACTTACTATTTGTGTGACTTTAATCTTGCTACGCCTAATAGGGCTATAGTGCAGACAAAATGATTAACTGGTAGTTGTGAGCTATGCTATGAACCTTTGATACCTACACAAATACAAATATTTCACATATAATTTGGTATATTTTGGTCTGCTGCTTTCACTCCAATAAAATGGATACAAGGCCAAGGGACAAAAAGAGACACAGAAGCCATGGACCACTTCACAGAATGAAGTTTTCAAAATGTATCCACTGGCAGAAACCAAAATAAGAACTCACAATTCTATCATGAACTTGCCCTGCTGAGGTAAAGGATATAATGGGAGTTGTATAAATTGCAAACTGCACACAAAAGACATGAGAGTTACACCTTTTTTTTTTTTTTTTTTTTGAGTTGGAGTCTCACTCTGTCATCCAGGCTGGAGTACAGTAGTGGCACGCTCATCTACCACTGCCTCAACCTGCTAGAGACTCAGGTGATCCTTTCGCCTCAGCCTTCCAAGTAGCTGGAACTACAGGCATACCCCATCACGCCCGGCTAATTTTTTGATTTATTATAGAGATGAGGGCTTGCCAAGTTTCCCAGGCTGGTCTCGAACCCGTGGGCTCAGGAAATCCTCTCACCTTGGCCTCCCAAAGTGCTGCGATTATAGGCGTGAGCCACTGCACCTGGTCAAGAGTTACACCTTCTATACACGTGTTGAAATTAGAAATACTATTACCCAAATACCTAGAACAACACTTACACAGGTGATTATGAGCTGCAACAAGTGGCAACACAGCACCAAGTCCTCTCTGGTGCTGATAAGTCCAACATCTGATGGCCATTCCCTATAAATATTAGCTCCTACTGCTTGCCATCTGAAAGTAAGCTATGCTAATGGTGGAAGATGGTCAAATCTATTCTATGTATCCCTTTAATATGTTATATAACCATGGCTAGAAACCTCAGGAGCAGAAAAACATATACTTAAAAAAAATAAACAGCCAATTCAGTTTTGGATTTACGCCATTCAGTACAATTTAAAAAAAAAGAAGGGAACAAAGGGGTTTTTTTCTGACTAAGAAGATCAAAATATGTCAAAATAACTAAAAAGTTATCTCATATGGCCATTTTATAGGGAGAGATGGTCAGGCAAGGTAAATTTTCTGTTTGCTTTTTATAAGTTCCTAGACATACCAGAAAGTCTGGCCTCTAACTTCCGTATCTGTTCATTCCTTCTCAAAAGTTGGGATGAAAGATCTTCTCTGGAGCTACTTCCATCAGAAGCCTGTTGAGACAGATACAAGGAGAGATGTACTCATAGGTGAATTTTCAACAGTGCTGAGACCACAGTACTGAGCTAGAAAGTGACAACTCTTTTAGGATCAGTTACAGTTTAGTTAATTGTAATCACTGAAAAGCTTCTTAACATAACTGAACCCTAGCCTCTCTACCTGGAAAGTGGAAGTGACACTATCTCCCTCTTATTACATGGAGAGATGAGATGCTAAACAGATAAATTGTGTGTTTGTGCACATGCTACTGAAATAAATGGTAGTAAACAAATCCATTATATTACACAAATGCATAATTCAAAAAATAAATTTGCAGCATAAAAAAGAAATTACCTTATCTTTCCAAAGATAAAGTCCTGGGATAAAGGGAGGAGGGTTCTTTAACAAGGGGCCAAAGGCTGGTCTATGCCTAAAATATCTTTCACTGATATTGATAAAGTTTTAGTATCCTCATCTATAAGATAAAGGAATATCAATCTAAAGCTCTCAATTGTATCATAGACTTTAGCAGATTATATGCATTTGATAAATCAATATATTAACGAGACACATTTTCCTCAACAAACCAGATTATTTTAAAACATGAGTACTGCTATTATTTTGGGTACTGCTTGCTATTGCTAATAAATAACTCATTAAAAAAATTTTAACTTTTGATTATACAATTTTTCAAAATACAGAAAAAGGAGATTGGTTTAGTGAACATTCTCCATCTACCCTAACCATTATTTATGTTTTCCCATATTTGCTTCATCAATTTTTATTTTGCTAAAGTAATTTAAATAACAGATATCATGACATTTCATTCTAAATAGTTTTATAAACATTTCTAAAAATCAGCTGGTTGCAGTGGCTTGTGCCTGTAGGCCCAGCTATTTGGGAAGGCTGAGGAGGGAGGATTGCTATATATATATTTTTTTTTTTCAAGAGTTGGAGTCTCACTCTGTTGCCCAGACTGGAGTGCAGTGGCATGCTCCCGGCCACCACAGCTTCGACCTGCTGGGCTCCGGCGATCCTTTAGCTCAGCCTTCCAAGTAGCTGGAACTACAGGTGTGTGCTACCACACCTGGCTAATTTTTTGATTTACTGTAGAGATGAGGTCTCGCCAAGTTGTCCAGGTGGGTCTCGAACAATCCACTCACCTCGGCCTCCCAAAGCGCAGAATTACAGGCTGAGCCACCGAGTCCAGCTGGAGCCTCTTTTATAAGGGCAATAATCCCACTCGTGAAGGCTCCTCATGAGCTAATCATCTCTCAGAGGCTTTACCTCCTAATATCATCACACTGGTTTCAACATATGAATTTTTGGCAGACACAAACATTCAGACCACAGTGCTAGCAGTGTAAGATGTTGTTATGATTATTACTGTTAGTGACACATCCTAGGTTTCAGCATTGTGCTAAGTACTAGGAATAGTAGTGGACAAAGAGTGACTACTTAAAACAGTAGCAACTATTTATGAAATGCTTACTAAGAGCCAGGCACTATGCTAACTAAGTGCTTTATATACTATGCACAAGAGAGTCAATATTGCAAGCCTGAGACTACCATCTTTAGAAAGTCCTGCTTATAAGATTGGTCCTTGGCTGGCACCAGCGAATTTAGATTTTGGGAGGGTTCTTACCATTCTTGATAAGAATGGCTCACTGTGCCTAAATTGTTAGTTGCAAATAATGGTTTATGCTGAACACCTACTTTCATATGACTTTTAATACACACTAGGCAGAGGGTATCTACATGATCAACTACCAATGAAAATCCTAGACACTGAATCTTTAATGAGTTTTCTTGGTTGGCATTTTATATGTGCTGCCATAGTTCACTGCTAAAGGAATTAAGTATGTCCTATATAACTCCACTGGGAGAGGACTCTCAATGCTTACACCTGGTTTCCTCCAATCTTTTCTCCATGCACCTTTTCCCTTTGTTGACTAAACTTTGTATTCTTTCACTGTAATAAATAATAGCAGTAAGTAAAACTATATGCTGAGTTCTGTGATTAATCAAACCTGAGAGTGATCTTGGGACTATCTGACAGAGATACTTTTATAAAGATACATACAGTTTCTACCCCCATTTAGCGGATGTGAAAAATAAGGCACAGAAAAGTCAAGAAACTTGTCCCAAATCACACAGTAATGATAGAGCAGGGAATTCAATCCAGGTTTGACTCTATAACCTGATCAGAGTTTTTAAGGGCTAATCACTTTATTGCCTTCCCTGAAGCTTGCAGCTTAGTGGAAGAGACAAATAAGCAAGTCACCAATAATAATACAGTATAACAGGTACTATTACACAGGTGAGGAGAAGATAAGGTACCTAACAGACAGGAGGAGTACAGGGCAGAGTGCTACAACAGGGGCAGGACAGGTCAGTGGAGGCTTCCTGGAAGTAACATGTGAACTGAGTCTTGAAGGATAAACAAGAGTCTGTCAGAGGTCGGACTCAGTGGCTCAGCCTGTAATCCCAGCACTTTGGGAGGCCGAGTGAAGAGGATTGCTTGAACCCATGGGTTCGAGATCCACCCGGCAACCTGGCGAGACCTCATCTCTACAATAAATCAAAAATTAGTTGGGCATGGTAGCATGCACCTGTAATTCCGGCTACTTGGAAGGCTGAGGCAGAAAGATTGCTGGAGCCCAGCAGGTTGAGTCTGCAGTGACCGGGAGCGTATGCCCCTGCCCTCCAGCCTGGGTGAGAGTGAGACTCGAACTCAAAAAAAAAAAAAAAAAAAATCTGCCAGAGGAATGCAGGAGTGAAAAGAGGAGACAGAAGACATTCTAGAGAGAGGAAACAGTATATGCAAACATCCTCAGGCATGAAAGGATGTGGTCCATTCCAGGAAGTGCAATAAATTCAACCTGGCTGTAGCACAGTATATAGGAAAGTAAAGTAAGATGAGCTGGGCAGGTAAGCTGTGACAAGACCATTATGGTAGAAATGAGATTGCACTTCATCCTGAAGATTCGAAAAGTCACTGCGTTTTAAGTATTGGAGAGGCCCGAACCAATCTGCTTTTAGAAAGATCACTTTGTGCTGGACTCGGTAGCTCAGCCTGTAATCCCGTGCCTTTGGGAGGCTGAGGTGAGTGGATTGCCTGAGCCCGGGGTTCGAGACCCGCCTGGGCAACTTGGCGAGACCTCATCTCTACAATAAATCAAAAAAAAAATTAGCCAGGCGTGGTAGCACGTGACTGTAGTTCCAGCTAATTGAAAGGCTGAGGCGGAAGGATCGCTGGAGCCCAGCAGGTCGAGGCTGCGGTGGCCAGCAGCAGCCACCGCACTCCAGTCTGGGCAACAGAGTGAGACTCCAACTCAAAAAAATAAAGAAAGATCACTTTGTGGAAGGGAGCCCAGGTAGGCTACTAAGTTTGTCCAAGAAAGAAAGGCAGCCTGAAATAAAATGAAAGTATATGTTAAGTATCCCTTACTCAAAATGCTTGGGACCAGAAGTCTTATTTGGATTTTGGAATATCTGTATGTACATCATGAGATATTTTAGGGATGGGACCCACGTCTAAACATGAAATACATTCATGTTTCATATACAGTTTATACACATAGCCTGCAGGTAATCTTAATTTTTTTTTTTTTTTTTTTTTGAGTTAGAGTCTCACTCTGTTGCCCAGACTGGAGTGCAGTGGCCGCTCCCGGCCACCACAGCCTCGACCTGCTGGGCTCCGGCAATCCTTCTGCCTCAGCCTTCAAAGTAGCTGGAACTACAGGCGCACACTACCACACCTGGCTAATTTTTTGGTTTATTGTAGAGATGAGGTCTCACCAAGTTGCCCAGGCGGGTCGCGAATGGTAATCTTAATTTTAAAACAATTTTGTGTATGAAACAAAGTTTGTGTTAAGTGTGGAATTTTCCACTTGTGGTATCATGTTGATGACCAAAAAAGTTTTGGATTTTGAAGCATTTCGGATTTCAAAATTTTAGATTAGGGATGTTCAACGTGTACTAGTAAACATACTACTAGAAGATGGAGTAGAGAGGCAAATTGAGAGATAGTTAAGAAATGAAAGTCACAATACATATTGACCGACTGGACACCAAGAAGTGAAAGGGAGGAAGAATCTAAAATGCCTCCAAGGTTTCTAGTTTGTGACTTGGATGCACATTTGGAGGTGGAATTAGTGAATTCAGTTTTGTTCATTTAGAATTTCAGATGGCATAGGGAAGACACCTGTTTGGAGAAATATATGCAGTTGGATATGAAGGGCCTGGAGATAGTGAGGATCAGGCTGTAGTAAATTCAAATAGATTACTTGAGAAGCCTCAAAGTAAAGTATGTCCTGAATTCAGGTCAATCTCTATATCTGGAATACATTCTAGATGAAATGCTTCATTTGTTATGTGAGCCTGAAGGCAAAGCAGGTCCTTCTACTGCAGATGTCAGCATTAAAGTCATATCCTTCAGCCTGGTGTTCAAATGTACACTTATATTTCCAGCTAAATATATGAACCAATGATAATTTAGATGTGGCAATCTTATTGGTCCACCCCAGTAACCCATGGCTTCTGCCATGTAATCTGACCTGGAATTCAGGTAGTATACGAAAGGAGGCAGAAGACTCATCTGACCACGGAAACAACACAAATGTCCATCACCAGGAGAAAACAAAGATAAATTGTAGCCTTTCAAGTGCTGGAAAAATAAATGACCCACAGCTTCATGTAACACAGATGCATTTTAGAAACATGTTGTTAAAAAAAAAAAGGAAATCCAAGAAATCTATTGTATATCATTTTTGTAAGTTCAAAAATAAGCTGTATCAAACAATAATTGTTTATGAACACATACATATCTGGTAAGATATTTTAAAAAGAGAATTAAAAACAAAATTTATTAGAGGGTTATGTGGAGTAGGCAGAGGGATGAGGAGGAACACATAAGTGGTTTCAACAGTACTGACAATGTTCTATTTCTTTGGATAGGTAATATATTTACTTTATGGTTTATACTTCATATATGAGTATAAATATTCCCCCCCAAAATGGAATTTATTTATTAAAAAACTGTGTACTTATTCTTACAGGTTTAAACTTCAGCCGGATACAGAGACTCATGCCTATAATTTCAGCACTTTGGGAGGCAGAGGCAAGAGGATTGTCTGAGCCCTGGGGTTCGAAACCAGCCTGGGCCAACATTGCAGGATCTCATCGCCACAATAAATAAAAAAATAAGCTAGGTGTGGTGGCACACACCTGTAGTTCCAACTACTTAGAAGGCTGATGTGGAAGGATTGCCTGAGTCTAGCAGGTTGAGGCTGCAGAGCCCATAGGTATGTCACTATACTCCAGCCTGGGCAACAGAGTGAGACTCTGACTTAAAACAAATAAATAAAATAAAATAAAACTTCAGCCACCTTCAAAGTACTTTTCTGTTTGATGCAATACCCCTACTGAGGCACTTTTTCCACTGCTCAAAACAGTTTTTGAACTTGTCAATTTTTATGCCTTTTAGTGCTTCTGCTGTTTTTTATTTTACCTCTTCCACACTGGCAAAACATTTCCCTTTGGGGACTTTTTTCATCCAGGGAAACAAACAAACAAAAAAAGGTGCTGAAGGTGAGATCAGGTGAATAGGGAGGGTAAGATACAGAGGTCATGCTGTTTTTGGTTTGTTTGGTTAAAAACTACTGAACACTCAGCATGGTGTAGGCAGGTACGTTGTCAAGGTAGAAGAACCAGCCAGTCACCTGTCTGCTACAACTTGGGATAGTTTGTCCACAAATTGTGACACTACCTTCTCAAAACGTCCAGACTGACTGTTTGATCTGGAGGAACTAATTCCATGTATACTACAGGGGTCTGTCTTCCAAAAGATAATTTCATTTTTTGGAGGGTCCATCTTGTATATATTACATACATTCTTTTATGGATATCAAGCATCATAAATAATTTTTTTTTTTTTTTTGAGTTGGAGTCTCACTCTGTCACCCAGGTTGGAGTGCAGTGGCCACTCCTGGCCACCGCAGCCTCGACCTGCTAGGCTCCAGCAATCCTTCCACCTCAGCCTTCCAAGTAGCTTGAACTACAGGCGCACGCTACCACACCTGGCTAATTTTTGATTGTTTGTAGAGATGAGGTCTCGCCAAGTTGCCCAGGCAGGTCTAGAACCCGCGGGCTCAGGCAATCCACTCACCTCAGCCTCCCAAGGCGCGGGATCATAAATCATTTTTAAAGAAATGCATCCAACTTAAGAGGATCCTGTCATATGCCAAAGACACACCTTAATCCTTAAGCATGACATTTCCTAATATAGCAATGTTCTCATTTTTGGAATCTTACCAATCACTATGGTACTTTACAAATAAGGGACACACTATAGTCACTCGTGCCATCTTTCCATCAACCTTCGCAATAAAACAGATTTCAGTTAACCCCACACAACTCACAGAACTTGTTAAGCAACAATGACTTAAAGTATACATCTATATGTCTGTAGAGAAAACAGGCCCAGACATTGTGGGAGACAAAATGTAAAAGAAGATGTACAAGATAAATATATATATATTTTTAATATATAAGTATATAAATAAATAAATAAATAAATATATATATATATATATATTATTTTTTTTTTTTTTTTTTTTTTTTTGAGTTAGAGTCTCTGTCACCCAGACTGGAATGCAGTGGACGCTCTCAGCCACCGCAGCCTCGATCTGCTAGCCTCCGGCGATCCTTCTGCCTCAGCCTTCCAAGTAGCTGGAACTACAGGCGTGCGCTACCACGCCCGTCTAATTTTTGATTTATTGTAGAGATGAGGTCTCGCCAAGTTGCCCAGGCAAGATAAATCGATTTTTTAAAAAGTACAAGAGGATAACATACAGAATATGAAAAGGCACTCACAGGAGAAAAAGAAAAAAGTTAGAGTACCTTAACATCAATAAACCAAAAACTTGTTAGAAGTCACGGCCCAGTCCCCCTGAAACCCAGCTGCTGAGTCCACAGCAACAGCAGCACCATGCCAATGACACTGGGATACTGGGACATCCACGGGCTGGCCCACGCCATCTGCCTGCTCCTGGAATACACAGACTCAAGCTATGAGGAAAAGAAGTACACCATGGGGGATGCTCCTGACTATAACAGAAGCCAGTAGCTGAATGAAAAATTCAAGCTGGGCCTGGACTTTCCCAGGCCTACTTAATTGATGGGGCTCACAAGCTCACCCAGAGCAACACCATCCTGCGCTACATTGCCCTCAAACACAACGTGTGGGGAGATAGAAGAGAAGAAGATTCGAGTGGACATTTTGGAGAACCAGGCTATGGACGTCTCTAATCAGCTGGCCAGAGTCTGCTATAGCCCTGATTTTGAAAAACTGAAAGCAGAGTACCTGGAGGGTCTCCCTGACAGATGAGGTTCTTCTCACAGTTCCTAGGGAAGCGGCCATGGTTTGCAGAAGACAAGATCACCTTTGTGGATTTCCTCACTTACGATATCCTTGACCTGCACTGTATATTTGAGCCAAAGTGTTTAGACGCATTCCCAGACCTGAAGGATTTCATGTACTGATTTGAGGGCTTAAAGAAAATCTCTGCCTACATGAAGTTCAGCCGTTTCCTCCCAATGCCTCTGTATACAAAGGTGGCTATCTGGGGCAACAAACAGAGCCTGGTAAGGCTAGAAGATGGGAGTGAGGACATTACCGAGCCTGCTCCCTGAGGCCCTGGAGGATAGCTGGACACTCTGCACCCCTGGAGCTACCATCTGGGTTCTTTCTCCTCCTTTTCATTCCTATCTCATCCCCAAGGCCTTAGTGACCTCTTTTACTTCCCCCAAGTTCCTGTGCTGTCAGGCCTGTTAAAACCTCAGGCTCCCCAGTCCTTTAGCAAAAAAAAAAAAAAAAAAAAAAAAGTTCTCAATGTTCCCTTTTCTGCACCAAGGCCAACCTGACCTTACGACCTGTGAATGTTCGTGTCTGCTTTGAGAGGCCCAACTTGAGCCCCTCTCCTGTGGAAGTCAGCCCCAAGGTGTCCCAGCACTGCATGAAAAACCAGTACTGACTGGTGGGCAGGCTGTGCTCACCCAGTGTAGTGCCAGCCCTAGGACTGCCAGATCCCTAGTAAATCCTAAACCACAAATAAATAAATAAATAATAAAAAAATAAACAAAAAATTAACAAAAGGGCATCTCAGAGTAAGAAGAGTCAGATATACAGGGTCTTATACAGCTATAAACTACAAAAAAAGTATGAACTAGTCATGTGATTCAAAATATTTATTGGAAGGATTCACTGCAAAATTATTTAAAAAATAAAGATACTTACAAAGTCATCTCCTGAGTCAGCTCCCATTGAGGCAACTGATTCCTTGCTCACCGACCGCGGGATCCTAGTGGCACCTCCTGGCCTCTGAGCCACAGCAGTCTCTTCAGCAATTTTTTTCTTTAGTTTTGCAAACATTTTTGCTTTGTAGCTATCCTGTAGAGATGACCAGCTCTCAGTAGTCCCCAGACCGGTGACTGGGATTCAGACCCAGATGCCTAAAAAGTTTCAGACATCCAGGCTAGCTGCATTCCCACTTAACTGTAAGCCAAGGGCTTATGGCAATTCAGTATCTATAAATCAGATGAAAGAGAGGAAAGATTTCACATATGAGTTGCTTTGTTAAGCTTTAGGTTTCAAAATTAAGTTTCATAACTTACACGTGCACTTAATAGAACACAATTACTAAACATTTAAAAAGCACTCAGGTGCTTCATATGCACATACAGATGAAGAAATCCTTTAAGGAGGTGAAGTAACCTGTCAAAGATTATGTGCCTAAGTGGCAGGGCTAGTATTTGAACACCAAACTCTGATTCACAAATCCCGTTTGGTTTTTTTTTGAGTTGGTGTCTCACTCGGTCGCCCAGACTGGAGTGCCGTGGCACACTCATGGACACCTCAGCATTGAGCCACTGGGCTCCAGTGATCCTTCTGCCTTACCCTTCTCCAAGTACCCAGAACTACAGGAGTGTGCTACTGCACTTGACTAATTTTTTTTTATTTATTGTAGAGACGAAGTCTCGCCAGGTTGCCGAACTCGCAGCCTCAGGCAATCCACTCGCCTCGGCCTCCCAAAATGCTGGGATTACAGGCTGAGCCACTGTGCCCAGTCTATTTTTTTAATTATGCCAGGTTGGCTACAGCATATAACACATTTGGTAAAATTTCCCAGGGTAAATATTAACATAATATAATCATGATGCAATGCTTTCAAAACCTTCCCCCAATAAATTTAACTAGGGTTTAGCGTTTTGTTGTTGTTGTTTGTTTTTAAATTGAAGGCATAAACATATGTAACTCAATATGGGGAAAGGTGTAATATTCTAATATTCCAGGATGGTTTGCAATTCAGCAGTTCCCTAGAAAAAGCTGGTAACATAGAAAAAAGCAGGCAAGTCAGACAACTACATGGTATAGGTGTCAGATAAACTTTTCCTGGAGATGCTGCATGCTTTTGAATTTGGTAAAATTATCTCAAATCACAATTTCTTTTCTTCAGAATGGTTGACATGATATTCAACACGAGAGTCAAAACACCTTTTCCTCCCAATGGTGTATGAAACACTAATATTCTGGTTCCAACCCTAACTTTCCATGTTTTGTGAAGAATATCCAAGTTTTGCTATAAGATCTACAAATGACTTCTGACCAATTCAGATCATCCATTAAGTCTGAACGATTCTTTAAAAACTTTACTTTCAATATCTGTAAACCACTTACTCACCTGGCTTATCTACTAGATTTAAAACAGCTTGGAGGTCAAAGCATTCTGTCCTGCGTGAAGACAAAGATAAAATGCGTTGGAAATTTCAAGTGTAAGGCCAAAATGTTGGGTTGGTGGTGGGGAGAGAAGTGGAGGAGGGAGGAAGGAAAGATTAAGGGGTGGGGGAGGGAAGAAAATCTGTTACTATAACAACTTTCAGTGCGCAACTCTTCCTAACCCTGGGAATTTCTCCTATGAATTTGTGGTCTGCTTAAGAGCGTCACTTACAGGCACAAAGAATAGACTCACTCACTGCAGTAAGTGTCTAAATTCACTTCTCCTTGAGGACCCTGAGCAAAACAATTTGAATGAGATACAGGTTTCCCTGGGGCCAGTATTTCTCAGCTGATTCTCACATTCACACACTCTTTACCTGGCCAGACCCTGGGCTGTGTGGTCACGGCGCCTTGACTTGCACTCAGACAGTCGCTGAGAAAAATGAAGGCAAAGTTGGGTGAAGACAGATGCCCAACGCCAAGGGAGGCGGTACCTGCCGGGGCAGTTTGGATCTCGCTCCCTCAGGCGCCCTTCAGCCCCGTCCGTGCTTGGACTGTCAAAGAAAGGAAGGACCCAACAACGCTCCCATTTGACAGCACGGCAACTGTGACTTGCCCAAGGTCGCGCAGGGAGGGATCCCGGAACCCCAGGTTCCAGATTCCCAAACCGAGGCAGCCCGCCTCCGCCCCTACTGTCGCCCTTTCAGCACCCTGGTGCCGCCCCCCCACGCCTTGGGTAGTGGGCAACCTTGCTCGGGCCGCTCTGGGGACAGACCAAGGCCACCGTGAGAAAGAGGGGCCTGCTCGCATTCCCGAAGTCCGGGCCCGCGCACCTGCCGCTTCTGGGCAGCCGGCAAAGCCCCGCCTCCGGGGCCTCTCGTGAGCGCCGGCCCGCGTCACGGGCCCCCACAGCCGGCCGGCGAGCCGAGCAGCGACCCGGAACCGCAAGTCCCCCAGTGCGCCGGAAGTGGCTGCGCGCGGGGTTGAGCTGCCTCGCGCATGCGCTCGTGCGCGCCCTCCGCGGCGGCAGCGCGGGCCTCCGGTCGGCGGTTGGGCAGGAACGGCCGGAGGCGTCCGGCCGGCTGCACCCCCAGGCGGGCTCGCCACGTCAGCGAGCGGTCAGCAGAAGACGACTGGGTCGCGAGGCCTTTCATTTTTTTTTTTTTTTTTTTAAGTAAACAGTGGCGTGCGCGGAGCTGGAGAAGTGGGAGGAGCTTCGTGGCAAGAGGAAAAGGGATCCAATTGGTGCCCTGGGCCCCGAGTGCTGTGCTGCTGTTTTAACGTAGGCGTTTATGACCTACTGTAGATTGTACGTTTTATGTCGCAACCCCCTACGCTCATAAAGTACACTTGAAAGAAACGTTTTCCAGCGCATGCTTGTTATATTACGCACTCGTATATTGCATTTATTTTATGTATGGTATGTATATAGAGACAGGGCCTCACTCTGTCACCCAGGCTGGAGTGCAGTGGTGCGATCATAACTCACTGCAGTCTCCAACTCTTGGGCTCAGCGATCCTCCAGCCTCAGCCTCCCGAGTAGCTGGGATTACAGGTGCGTGCCATCACACCCGGCTAGCATTTCATTTCAAAATAGGCTGGTGGAAGCCTACTATATTAGCTTCACAATACATGAATGGGCTGGTTTCTTTTAACAGATGAACAAAGGCCAAAGAGGAAAAACTGCCCAGCGAGACTGTCTTTTAAAAAAACAAACTATTCTGCAACGATACAGGCAATAGGAAGAAGAAAAAAATACGAGAAAAAACGGCCTTGTTCTAAGCCAGAGTGTAAATCAGTAGCTTAAGTCAGAGTCCTGGACTCCTGAATTCCAAGAGCATTCCACATGAAAAGAACTCTGGTTCCTGCCCTAGACCCAACATCAGCCTAAGAGTAAGGGGATGTCGCCCAATTCTTCAACAACCTCTCCCTTCGCGTGTTCAAGTTCTGACCACCAGGAGGAGGGCAGGGAAAAACCAAAACCGGGACTTAGACGAAATTAACAAACTAGAAGAATAAGAATGGAACCCACAACCCCAAGATCGTTTAAAGTCTCTGAGGTACTATCTGAAAGAAGCAAAACCCTAAGAGTTTAGCACTTAAGTAGACAACAACACTGAAGAAGTACCAAAAACTTTAAGCAAATAATGTTTATTTTTATATCGATGATACACTTAATATATATGTGAATTCAAGATACAAAATTCATTTACAAGAATACACACCTGATGAATGTAGTCACATTCCTAAAGAACATTTATTGATACAAAAAATTTTTAATACACTAACAACAAAAATCAAATATTCTGTAATCTTGTTATTTAATAAACATCAAAACATTTAACTTTCCATCCTCTAGTATTTAAGTGCCCTCAAGGTGATAGGCACTGTAAAACAGAAGAAAATATCGGAAAGCCTACTGAATCCACTCTGCAAAATCACAGTGTTACTCTGAAATTCATCTAGTGAAGTAGTGAAAGGCTTGCTATCTTTTATGACAAATCACATATACAAGAGTCAAAAGTGATGAACTCAAGAAATAATATATTTCAAGAATGTCTCAATTTCTAAAATCTATGAAGTATTAACCATAACAGAGAAAGCAGAAAAGGCTGCTGGAAAGGAATAAAACAAAAAACATTCCTGTTTAAGAGAATGTATGGCTTAAGCAATTTAGAAACACAACAGACAAGACTTTTACAATACCACAAATGTTCAAGTCAAATGATACTGACAATATAACTCCCCCCCTTAATCATTGGTAGTAAATAGCCCCTTCAAATTTTATTCTACTGAGAACACATATAAAAACTAACGAATCCAAACAGTTTGCTGTCTAACAGGGCTGAGTTGATGGGTTTTGCTCTAAAGTATTAACCCACAATACCCAAATTTTAATACAAATGAGCAACAAGACTATGTTTCAAGGATTACAATGATTTGTGAATAGCTAGATAGGCTTCATTATTTGCACGACAGATTAGCAGCACTTGGATAAGAATTGTTACATGAAAATTATTGTGCTTCAATCTCTCGAGGAGAGCTAATAAATATAACTCTATAATCCCTATAGTGTTACAATTCTATAACAATTTAGTTACAGACAAGCACAATTTTTTAAAAAAGTATTTCATACCACTAGAAAATCAAGTAATTATATCCTCCAAATATAATTACTGCTATGATTTAAGCAAGTGCATTTCTGCCTAATAATCATAATGTAGACAATAGGTTAGCCATTATTTTCAGGGGAAAAGATCAAACGTAACTTATTTTAACTCCTATTGGATTATCTTAAGCCTTAGTGATGATTTGAATAAAAAAAAGAAAACTCAACCTTACAATGGAAACTGCTCAGAGAAAATAATAAAGTAGCCTGAAATTATAATAATCTTCAGCGCAAAGTCAAAAATGATTTATAACTGCCTCATCTGATTCAATGATTAATGAAATCACTATTTATACTGGTGCTACACAATGAAGATAACCTATATGGATAAATTATGTCACCTGTAAACTCTACTATGAAAATGTTGGAACATTGTATCTGCCTTTCCTATTATCTAAGACCTTTCTACCTCAACTGGAAGAATCCTCCAAAATAAAGGTCTCTCTGATTGTTTAACAGCATGGTTTATTAAAAACAAGCAAAAAAAAAGTTGGAGAACTAGGGTCTATGTGGCAAAAGTAATGAATTCAGATAACTATAAAAGGTCACAAAAATCAAGTTCTAAATTATTTTACTGAACCATTCGATGGTCTTTTTAATGATATAATAAACAATTTTTTGAAAACCATTCTTTAGGAAATAGTAATAAAAATTATTATTGTGCTAAAACAATTTAAGCAAATTTTCCTGCAGATTTTTACCATAATATATAATTTTAATTGTTTTTAAAAAGCAACTAATAGCATGCAAAGGAGGTGGGAATAAAGTGTTTTTTTTTTTTAATACAGTGGTATTTCTCTATGATTTGGAAGTATTTACTTTGTGATTATCATATATGGTCATTTCACATTTTATAATTGTTACACATATTAATTTCATGTTTGAGAGAAGTGATGGTTAATTGTAATGTTTACAAATATCAATTTTCGATCATGGACAAGTGGACATTCATAACAGCTTCTAAAGAGAAAAGAATATTAGTGATACAACAAAAATTTAAGTATCATTTACTGCAGACCTACAAGAATGCTAGACATAACTCTTACCTCAATCTGAAAGTGATATAACTCAGCCTATTAACTTTCATTTCATAAGCCTGTGAGAAAAGTAAAAACCTGAAACTTGAAATTATCAATGTCTCAATAAATAATATGACACCTAAAAGCTGATTGTCTTAGGATATAGATTGGAATTATCCACCAAAGTAGGAAAAATATCCCTAATTTATAGTCTATGACTAAATTTAGGCTTAATAAGTGAAACTGAGGTTGAGTTTGTCATATAATGTACTTCAAACTGTTAAAAAAAACTCTGAATCTACTGTTAAAATATGTTTAAAAATCACACTGCTTAAAGTAGATAACTATTTAAAAAATAATTTTGAAACCACAAAAGAAATTAACAAAAATATTTTAAAATTAAGAAATGGTTGGTAACATCATGCAGTTAAAAAAAAAAAGAAATGGTGCTTAGTGATTAAATAACAATGTAATGTAAAAATGGAATTCTCTTCAAAAGTCAATATTATACCAAACTAATAAGTAAAAAATACCAATTTTAGCTTAAGAAGACATTTCATAATTACAGAATTTCAAAGGAAATGTTTCTATGGCACCAACAAATTAGTTCTACTTAATTTAATACATTTATTACCCATTTAAGGGCAGATCCCTCTACATCACTCTAATACCCTTCCTGTTAATAGGTGACTGCTTCCATTCACACGAGTTACTTTTCCTTAAATACAAGACATGCTTAAATAAGTCTTTTTGTTCAAAACTCAGTGAAGCCAGGACATAGTATAATATTATGCTCTGAAATTTCAGTTTGAAGAAAATGAATCTTTTTTTTGAGTAAAGTGGTCCCATATCCAGGAAAGACCGGGAGGTACAGCACAGATAGGTATAAAATATCAATGTACTTTAGAGTATAGGAGAATGGGGGAAAGGGCTGAATAGTCTAAGCAATTCTTACCTTACTCAACTGCAAAGTTACTTGCTTCACAACTGTGAGGGTTGGCGGTCACATTTACAATGTCAGTCTCATCTACTGAACTTTTTATTGCTGCTACTCTCCTCAAATTCATGTCCACATGGAGCCTAGGTCAATTCTATGAATTTTCTTTTTAAATTTATTGTAGAGACGAGGTCTCACCAAGTTGCCCAGGCTGGTCTTGAACTCCCAGGTTCAGGCAATCCTCTCTCCTTGGCCTCCCCAAGTGCTGAGATTACAGGCCTGAGCTACCACGCCCAGCCCTATTCCATGCATTTTAAATAGCATATATGTTCGACTACTCTCCAATAAAAAATAATTTGGTTATTTGAACATCAGATCCTATGAATGCTTTCATTAATTTTTTGGAAATACATTACCACATTTTAATATTTATTCAAGGGAAAGGCTATTGTAATTATCTTTAAATTAATACTATAATTGAAAAGAGTTATGAATAATTGGCTGTTTTATTAAAAATACGAGTCAGCAAACGCAACATCATGGGGTGATAAAATTGACTCCTGAGCTAATTTCTCTATTTTAAGATAACTTAATATTAGATCAGATAGATTTAATCTTCTGAAAAATGACGGGGTAAAGTTGCTTTGCAGTTATATTCTATCTTGCAAAAGTAACCCCTGTTTAATTTCTGCAGTGAATGTATTCAAGTTTCTATTACACATCTCCTATACTCTTTCATGCAAATAAACGTGAACATTGATACTCAGCAAAATTCCATGGGCTCAAAAATTGGCACTGTACAGATTTCCTATCCTCTTATCCTCCCCTGCTACATCATCTGGGTCTAAAGGCCCAGATTTTTATAGCATACCATGCATCTAACATTAAGACTCTACTTCATGTGTGAATATATCATCAACTCGCAGAGCACAAGTGGTCTCATAGAGACACAGCAATACAACTGGAGGCATTTTATTCACTGGAAGCATCTCCTCAGATGAGCATACTCATCTTTGATATACAATTCCAGTAAGAAAAATCTACAGTCAGAAATGCCAAGACAGGGCTAAATTAATCACAGCTGCTGCAAATACATAGACTAACACTCTCATGTTCCTCATCAAATCCTACGCTACTTAGGTTAAGCCTTCCCTTAGCTACGGCCCCCTTTCCTGCCTCACAGAGACACATGAAAAAGAGGCACACTGATGAAAAAAAATTGCTCCAAAATTAAAATTTAGTATCAGGTATTGAAATGACTGTCAACTAGGAACATATTTCCCCCATTTAATGGACATCTTCCTATCTATTTTAAAATGCGATCAAAGTAATTTTTTTCACAGGTCCTTGATTATATCACAATATAAATAATTTACTACTGAGTAATAATACTCAAATATGAGTCAAGAAAATAAAGGACTAATAAGAGCTTAAGAATCTGCTGGTGTCTCAGTTTCACATACTTAGATTTTTCAGGTTTATATCAGTAATTTATCATCAGTTTAAATAAAAATCTGCAGATGATTTTAAAGCTAAGAATGTCCAGCTTTCTGTTAAGATCTTTATATCCTAATTTTAACTCCAAATTGACCAATTTTATCCAAACACAAGCCCCTCAAAATAGAGGCTCATGAATGAGATACAGCCACAACCTAATTACAGCAGCATGAACAATGCCACTAGGATGTCCTCACAGAACTTAAATAAATTTAGCCCACAATGGGTATGGGTATATAATATACACATACTATATCACTGCATACCAATATATTTACAAATATTTACACATATATACAAAAAGTATACACAGAGATTGCATTTAACGTCACAAAAATATACATATGCCATTACAAATAAAATAAGAATTTCAAATAAATAAGGTCAACATAAGAGCCCTCAATGTAAGTACCCTTTAAACTTTCCATACAAACACACAGGAACATATACATCCAAAATATCACCATGAGACTCTTAGCATTCATATTCATACCAAATCTTTACTCACTTAAGACGGGAAGGTGGTTTTGCATCACTGGCAGTGGCCAAGTTAGCAGAACATGTCACCTTACTATAATTTCCAGTCCAGAATGTTCTCTGTATATCGGGCTGATTATAAGTCTCCATGAACAACTAACTACAAGGTTTTTCAACTGGGTCCAAACTGCTTCTCAGAGACAGAAAGTTACTGAATCACACAGGTCAGAGATTAAACTTGGAGAAAAATGCTAAAGAAAGCTTCATAATTAGTACATAAATCTGACTTGTCACTTTTCCCTTTATCTTGACTAAATTCAGTACATTTACCACCTAATCTATTTCAAGGAATTCTATTGCACAAAAAAATAAAAGGTAGTAGCCAGAAGTGGGGGCAGGGGGAACCACCCAGATCCCCTATCAGGAAAATACCAGCCACAACTGGATTGCACTTTGCTACAATAATCTTGAAACATTTCAATTTGGTAAAAATGTAAAGGGTACAATAAATTCTGTGCTTTGAAAAGTTTTGAGAGCACCACTTTCTAGGAGAATAAAACATACATACAAAGAATACATCCTGGCTAAAATAAAATATAAAATGTCTGACTTGTGGATTTTTTTAATTAATAAAAAAATCTGATAATCTTTTGTACCAAAATATAAATCTCTATTTCTTGTTTAATGTAAAGCAATCTGAGCTACTGAGAAGACTGGGATGAGATTAGGAGATTTGAGTTATACTTCTAGCTCTATCATTATGAATACCATTTGAAGTCTCAGCTTTCTCTTCTGTAAAATAGGAAAGATGGGGGCTTTACTAACTTCAGAAACACACTGATAAAGACAGAAAATTTCATTGTGCTTCATTTTGTTTTGTATATAACAGACTCTTGTAATCACTTTCTACTTTGTTTACAGTGGTTCTTAAAGAAGAGGAGAGACTGTATTAGAATCTCCAGGGAGAGTTTGTGCAATTTGAACAGAGAAGTGTTTTTTCTCCTTGCTTTGCTCTGCCCTTAGTTCCAATATCTAAATTGCTATGAATTCTAAAATTAAATAAATAGGGCTACAAAATCTTATATTTATAAAGGGAGGGTAAGTATACATTTTTAAAAATGAAATTCTTTGCCACTGTCACCTCGAGTCCATTGGGTGATTGTCCTTTTACATTTTTTCTTCCTTGATTACAAAGCAATATCTGAAAATATAGAAGCTATATGAAGGGTACAAGAAAGGTTCATTAGCCAAGGTGCAGTGGCTCATGCCTGTAACCCGAGCTTTGGGAGACACTGTCTTTAAAATAAAATTTAAAAAAACAAAAATTAGCCAGCTGTGGTGGCATGTACTATAGTCCCAGCTACTTAGGAGGCTGAGGCAGGAGGACTGCTTGAGCTCAGGAGTTCTAGGCCACAGAAAGATATGATCATGCCACTGTACTCCACCCTGGGTGACAGAGTGAGACCTCATCTCTAAAAAAATTTAAAAAAAAAAAAAAATTTTAGTTCCTATGTGTCTAAGTGTTTATGTTTAAAACTTTCATGATTAAAAAGTAAAAAAAGCCGGGCTCGGTGGCTCAGCCTGTAATCCCACGCTTTGGGAGGCTGAGGTGAGTGAATTGCCTGAACCTGCGGGTTCGAGACCCGCCTGGGCAGCGAGACCTCATCTCTACAATAAATCAAAAAATCAGCCGGGCGTGGTAGTGCATGCCTGTAATTCCAGCTACTCGGAAGGCTGAGGCGGAAGGATCGCCGGAGCCCAGCAGGTCGAGGCTGCGGTGGCCAGGAGCAGCCACTGCACTCCAGTCTGGGTGACAGAGTGAGACTCCAACTAAAAAAAAAAAAAGTAAAAAAAAAAGGGATGAACTCAGTGGCTCAGCCTGGGAGGCCAAGGCAAGTGAATTGCCTGAGCCTGCAGGCTCAAGACCCACCTGGGCAACTTGGCGAGATCTCATTTCTACAATAAATCAAAAATCAGACAGGCGTGGTATTGCGCGCCTGTAGTTCTGGCTATTTGGAAGGCTGAGGCGGAAGGATTGCTGGAGCCCAGCAGGTGGAGGCTGCGGTAGCCAGGAGTGTGCCACTGCACTCATCTGGGGGACAGAGTGAGACTTCAACTCAAAAAAAAAAAAAAATGTAAAAGAAGAAAAGACAAAGAAATACAAAGTGTTTATGCAAATGTGACCCTTCCAATGAAGACTATCCTGATCACATTTTTTTTTTTAAAGAGATATGGTCTCCTTATACTGCCCAGGCTGGGATTAAACTCCTGGCTTCAAGCAATCCTTGAATGCCTCAGCCTCCCATGTAGTTGTGACTACTGCATCTTTTAAACATTGTTCTTATCTCAAAAAACAAGTGAAATATTTCCTTTACCACAATCTATACTTTCTCTATTCTACTTATCATTTTCTAATATAAATTTAATTACCTATGTTTATTTGCTTTACTCTTCCTATTAAAATGTAAGCTTCATGAACACAAAGATTTTTAAGTTTACTTTGTTTCCCAAGTGTCCAGAAGAAAATCTGGAGTATAGTGGCTGCTTAAAATGCATTTTTGAAGGCGTAAATGAAACAATAGTTTAGAATTTTCTAGCCTAGTTTTCTTTGAAGATTCAATACTACTTCAGTACACTTTGGATTTTAACTACCAGTAAGGAATTACACTATTAGCTCAAGGGTCAATGGCATGATCTAAATCCTACTGTGATTTCTAAGACCTCTTGTTCTTAGACAACATGTTTCTAATCATAAAAGCTCTAATTTCTTCAGAAGAGTCTCTCTCTGAACTAGTTTATAAAACTAGCTTAGTGGGACTACATATCTAGGTAAATATGATTCAGAAAAGAAAATGCTGTATATGTTAAAAACAGGGTGACTAGTTTTCCTGGTGGCAGAGGTGGGAAAATCAATAATTTTGGAATCTAGAGTCCAAATTATAGAATCAAAGTTGGAAAGGACCTCTGGCCAACTCCTTCATTTTACACATGAGAGTATCAACAAGCAGAGACATAAAGACAACTGTCAAAGAGCATGACACCAGTTACCAGGAAAGCCAGGATTAGAACTCAGGTCTCCTAGTTCTCAGACCAGTGCTCTTTATGCTTAATGGGTGAGGATAAAGCTGAGGACAATAAATATTATTTTAAACACTGGAAAACAGGAAAACATGTGCTGGTAGGAGCATAATTGGCACAGGACTTCAGGGAAACTGAAACAAGAGGTCAAAGATAGTCTATTGCTCTAGTTCAGATGAACACTGTTAGGTCAGGAAAGCTATGAAGCTTATTAATGTAACTTTAAAAAAGCAGACTACCTGAAAATGAAAACGACTCACTACCAAAGGAAATCTACTTCCAGGGTAACTTTTCCCAAGTTTCTGAAATATTGTTTGAAAGAAAAAAACACAAATGATTTTTAAAACTAAGCAAAACCTCAAAGTCCTCAAACATTAGAAGAATAACTTTCAGACTTCAGATTAAAAAGTTAGTAAATCGAAGCAGGAGTGGAAATAACTAAGACCCAAATTAGTCTCTATGCCAGAAATGAAAGGCAAGTTAAAATTATAGTAAAATTTCCTAGAGACATAGGAAAAAGATATCAAAAGCAATTACCTCATTTCCCGTAGAGACAGAATGTAAGCCTGCAGAGAAGATTAGGTAGAAGGCCTTTTCATACATAGATTCTGAACCTGAATGCTGTACAATCAAAAGAGGAGGGAAAAAACTTCATAGCTGGTGACTGTGAAATTATGAAGGAACGACAGGAAAGAAAAACACAAAAATCTTTACATTCTACACTGAGCCCTACATAAAATTTTAAAAAAACTGTGCATGAATATAAAATGCTAAATTCAGGGAGTTTTAGCAAATCTTATTTCCAAATTGTCAGTACAAAACTAACTTACATTTTGGGTTTTATTTATTTATTTTTTAAATTATTTTATTTTTTTGAGTGGGAGTCTCACTCTGTCACCCAGACTGGAGTGCAGTGGCCGCTCCTGGCCACCACAGCCTCGACCTGCTGGGCTCCAGTGATCCTTCCGCCTCAGCCTTCCAAGTAGCTGGAACTACAGGCGTGCACTACCACGCCCGGCTAATTTTTGATTTATTGTAGAGATGAGGTTTCGTCAAGTTGCCTGGGCGGGTCTCGAACCCACGGGCTCAGGCAATCCACTCACCTCGGCCTCCCAAAGCGCTGGGATTACAGGCTGAGCCAGGAGCCCAGCCACATTTTGGGTTTTATAACACTCAGTTACCCTCAACGAAATTAAAAACAACTATGACTTTGAAGTCTCACAAATCTAAACTAGGCAAAAAGATTGCAAACTCTGTACTGTATATCACATACCTCAATCCAGACAATCTTTAAATTTGATCTCATAAACTAATAGTTTAAATAGAATTCCTTCTGGAGACACTGTATTGTGAAACCAACAAACTGATTTTTTTACTGAGATGTTTAAAAGTTGTTTCCTTTTTCATTTCTAGCATTCAAAATATGCAAACAAATCTAATAATAACCACAAGAGAGGGAATGGCAGCAGTGGGACACTGCCAGGGGACTAGGGGGACACAAAACATCACTAAGGGTACCTGATGCTAAACCAGGGGAAGTAAGGACCAGTTGGAGGCCCAAACTTCACCTGCATGCAGACTACTAATGTACCTAATCCGGAGTTGTACCTCACATCTTTACAATAAAATAAAGAAAACAAACAAATAAATCTAATAATAACACAATACTCACATTCCAAATAATATTTACCATCAAGTATCCAATTAAAGATCTAGCTTTCAGATGCAAATCAATCCTACACAGTTTCTAAATTTTGACAGTAAAGGAATTAAATGGTTTCAAAACTGTCTTGATCGTGCTTCAAAGACTCAAACATTGTTCTACCAACTACCTTGGAATGAAAAGAAATTATGGAGGGGCACTGTTCTTGATTTTCAGTAGTCCATGGTGGTTAGTTTCATCATTATGAACAATTACATATTTTTCAAATCCAGACATTTGACCTAGTCCAAGGATAAGAGTTGGTTAGATTTACGTCATTATACAAAAATAAATGATTTACACTTCTCAGGGTGAGAACAGTGACTATTTGAGTGTAGGATTAGATGTTGGAGGTAAGTATCCATCCCTCAAAACCAAAAAATAAAAATTCCAAGATTAATTGATTGAGATTTTAAAAGACCTGAAACATTGCATTTTAAAATGGTTACCCTAAAAGTTTGAACATTTTTTCAGTTTGTTTTTAAAATGGTGATCCTAAATTAAAAAAATAAAAACTAAGTAACACCACTATATGTCTGTGATCACAATAGAAAACTGCACCATTTAAAATCTGTGAAAAATGAAAAACTGTTTCAACAAGAGGGTTTTTGTTTTAATAGTCATCTATGGTATTCTCAAAGAACACGTTTCGAACATCCAGAATGGATGCTAACTCCAAAATGTGCTTCTGGAGGTGAGGGTTCTCCACTGTTTCATCCCGTGGCAGCTGTGGATATGATTCTGGATAATTTCGTGTTTCCTGGTAGGCAAAGAAGAGAAATGTCAAGTTTGTAGTCTAATGGAAGAAAATTACATACAACACAGATACAGTATTAAGGAGCAACTTAATATATATTTTCTCCTTTATATGTGTACGATTCTTATTGTTAATGTATTTGTTTAACATTGCTTTACTGATATTTGACCATTTTGACTTCTATAAATGACAACTTTCATATGGTTCAACCTAATATATTCATTTAGTGAGTTATTCTACAAATGTTTACTGAGGCTTATCATTGCTAGGCACTATGCTCTGTATCACTTGGAAATCATATAATGCATGCTTGCTGGGGAGATATCTTAACACATTTAGAATTTCAACAAGTACTCTTCAGCAAATGAAAAGACACTTCGCTGGAAATTAAAATGAGGGAAGATATGTGAGAAACACTGAAAAGGTCAAATTAATGGGCTGTGGCAATTAATTATAGGAGTGGGCGGTATAAAAAATGGCTGTAAGATTACAGGAATGCATGGTGATTCTTTTTCCTTTTTGCTGAATAATTCAGGGGGACATGATGATATAGGTGAAGAGTTGGGAGCTACTGAAAGAAAAAGGGAGGGAAAGGATGAGACAATTTGAGGAGAGTACAAAACTTCAGCTTTGAGGTATATTTTCTTTGAGGTGACAGGGTAATACAGATAGAACTGCCCCTTAGCCAGAATGTGAAAGTTCAGGGCTGCACTTCAGAAGACAAGGTTGAGCAGTATATGCAAATAATGATACAATCTTCACAGAGGTAAACATTGAAGCTGTGAAAATGGGTGATATTTTTAAGAATATTAGCAAAGAGTTAAGGAGACACTAAAAAGGTTGAAGAAAAATCAGAAGAAAAAAAAGGCAGAAACCAGGTGCAGTGGTTCATACCTGTAATCCCAGCACTTTGGGAGGCAGAGAGGAGAAGATTGATTGCCTGAGACTAGGGGTTCGAGATCAGCTTGGGCAATTTGGTGAGATCTTGTCTCTACAATAAATAAAAAAATGAGCCAGGAGTGGTAGTGCGTGCCTGTATTTCCAGCTACTTGGAAGGCTGAAGCGGAAGGGTCACCTGAATCCAGCAGGTTTTGGCATGCGGTGGCTGTCAGTGTGCCACTGCACTCCAGCCTGGGCAATAGAGTAAGACTCCAACTCAAAAAAAAAAAAAAAGGCAAAACAAAGCAACAAAGAAACAAAAAACAGGCAAACAAAGGAATAATAAACGAAAACAGAAAAATAGAACCCAAAAGGAGATAATTTCAAGAATCAGATAATTCTCCTTTGAAAATTCATTTGTAGGCCAGGCTCGGTGGCTCAGCCTGTAATCCCAGCACTTTGGGAGGCCAAGGCGAGTGGATTGCCTGAGCCTGCGGGTTTGAGACCAACCTGGACAACTTGATGAGACCTCATCTCTACAATTAAAAAAAAAAAAATTGGCCGGGCATGGTAGTGTGTGGCTGTAGTTCTGGCTACCTGCAAGGCTGAGGCGGAAGGTTCGCTGGAGCCAAGCAGGTTGACGCTGGGCTGGCCGTGAGTATGCCACTACACTCCAGCCTGGGCAATGGAGTGAGACTCTGACTCAAAAAAAAAAAAAAAGAAAAGAAAAGAAAATTCATTTGTAAGTTCTACAAACTATGGTTTTGCCACCCAAAACCATATTGTGTTTGCCCTTGGCCTAATCGTTAAAATTTCCTGAAGAAGCTCCTCCCCATTCCTTCCACTCACCCTTTCACACCTAAACTCTGTTGCCCACCGGCATAGCATTGCTTCTGCAACGGCCCTCAGTGATGCTGATGTGCACAAGCAGATTAAGCATATGATGGCTTTCATTGAACAAGAAGTCAATGAGAAAGTAGAATAAATAGGTGCAAAGGTAGAATAAGAGTTCAATATTGAGAAAGATTAGCTTGTGCAAATTCAAAGACTAAAGAGTATAGAACACTATGAGAAGAAAGAAAAGCAGATTGAACAGAAGAAGAAAATTCATATGACTAATCTGATAAATCAGGCAAGGGTCAAAGACCTGAGAATGAGAGATGACTTTATCACAGACTTACTAAATGAAGCAAAACAGAGACTCAGCAAGGTGGTGAAAGATACAACCAGCTACCATGTGCTGCTGGATGGACTGGCCTTTAGGGTTTGTACCAATTGTTGGAACCCTGGATGATCATTCATTGCAAGAAACAAGATTTCCCTGGTAAACGTTGCAGTGCAGAAGGCGATACCCATGTATAAAATCGCCACCAAGAATGATGCTGATGTTCAAATTGACCAGGAGTCCTAACTGCCTGAGGATATAGCTGATGGAGTGGAGAGCTGTAACAGGGATCGTAAAATCAAGGTTTCCAACACCCTGTAAAGCCAACTGGACCTCATAGTCCAGCAGATGATGCCAGAAGCCTTGTTTCATGCAAATGTCAACAGGAAGTTTTGGGATGAAGTCTTTGGGAGGTGGTGCTTTTCTGCTGTGATGGGGAAGCTTCCGCTATTTGAAGAAACAAAACGTCTGTAGCTTCCTCTCTGCTCTTCCAATACAGCTCTGTTATTTCTCAGTAGATGCCCTTCTGTCGCTATTGCCCTTGGCCTAATCGTTAACAATGGGAGAGAGTTTCACTTCATATGATCAGGAATCCACCCTTAGGTCATCTCAAAGTAACATAACGTCTAGTGGGTTCTGCAGCATTGGGTGAAGGGATCAGCTGGTGGTTGCATGAACTTCTTGGGGCCTCCTGCTCTTTCTTTGGCTCCTGTGGTCTAGCCTAGAGGTGATGTATATGGTGTTCTCTGCCCTGAAGTCTCTGTTCCTTAGCTTTAGAATGTATGTTGAACATACATTCCTTCCAGCAGTAGTAGCTTCACTGTTATGTATTTGTGCCTAGGAGTTTTCCTTGTTTGTAAATATGATCTAAGATCTAAGCCATGAATATGCTTTATTAATTAAAATGAAAGATGTGGATCAAAAAATAAATAAATAAGTACATTTCCTGAAGAAATAAGTTGCTACACTTCTTTTTTTTTTGGAGTTGGAATCTCACTCTGTTGCCCAGGCTGAAATGCAGTGGCACACTAATGACCACTGCAGCCTCGACCTCCTGGGCTCAGGTGATCCTTCCACCTCAGCCTTCCAAGCAGCTGGAACCACAGGCATGTACCACCATGCCCGGCTGATTTTTTTGATTTGTTGTAGAGAGATCTCACCATGTTGCTCAGGCTGGTCTCGAACCCCTGGGCTCAGGCTATCCTCTCGTCTCCCCCAAAGTGCTGGAATTATAGGCATGAGCCACTGTGCCCGGGCGAGTTGCTACTTTTCTATTATCTCACATGACAGTTTACACATTCAAATGTCACTTCTATCTCTCCCTGTCTGTAGAACTCACTTATTACACATTACAAAAAAGGAAATTTTTATCTTATGACACTAAATACTAAGGAGAATGACAAAAATGAAATGTTCAAGAAATCCACCCCAAAAGAAACAAAAACAAAATACACACCCCAAGAACTATAAACTGAAATTTCTCTCAGCTCATACGGGGCTGGGAGACGTTTGGATTCTGGTCAAACATCTACCAGAGTATAGAATACTTGTTAAAACAAAGATATACAAAAGAGACTCTATAAGAACCATGACTCTTAGTATTAGGCCTAAATAATCCTACTGCTATTGGCTACTCCAGAACCACTCCCCAAAAAGGTAAAAAACGTAAAGAAAGATGAAAGGGGTTTGCAAGTAACTTAACTCCTGAACAGAACAAAGTCCAATACTTTTTAAAGGAAGACAACAAAATCCAGAATTCAGCATCATAAAAGTCACAGTGTCCACACTGTAATAGAAAATTAGTAGTAGCTGGATTTGGTGCTGCATGCCTGTATTCCCAGCTTGTTGGGAGGCTGAGACAGGAGGATCACTTGAGCCCAGGAGTTTGAGGTCAGCCTAAGCAACACAGAGAAAGCTTCTCTCTAAAAAAAATTTAAAGAGAATGAAAGAAAAAGAAATAAAATTAGCTGGGTGCAGCGGCTCACACCTGTAATCCCATCAACACAGGAGACTGAGGTGGGAGGATAGCCTGAGCCCAGTAGTTCAAGGCTACAAGGACCTATGATTGTGCCACTGTATTTCAGTCTGGGTGACAGAGCCAGACTTTGTAACTAAACAAAAATCCTTAAAAAACAAAAAGGGAGGTGCCAGATGCAGTGGCTCACGTCTATAACTCCAGACTTTGAGAGCCCAATACAGGAGGATTACTTGTGCCCAATTCGAGATCAGTCTAGGCAAGATAGTGATACTTCATCTCTACAAAAAATTTTAAAAATTAGCTGGGCATGGAGATGTACACCTGTAGTCTCAATCACTAGGGAGGCCGAAGCCGAAGGATCTCCTGAGCCCAGGAGGTCGAGGCTGCAGTAAGCCATGATCATGCCACTGCGCTCCAGCCTGAGGGACAGGGTGAGACTCCAACTCAAAAAAAAAAAGGAAAAGATCAGTGAACTTAAAGATATAGCAATAGAAACTACTCAAACTGAAAGAATGGGAAAAAAGTCTTTAAAAAAATAGAGCACAGCAAGAACTCATGGGACAATATTACATTGTGTAACAAATATGTAATTGATGTCCCTGAAAGACAGAAGAAAATAAAGAATATTTAAATAAATAAGGGCTCAAAAAATTCTCCCCCAAATATTAAACTATAAACTACAGAATTAAGATGCACAATGAAGAAACAACAACAACAAAGAAAACCACATCAAGAAACATCATAGTTAATTTATAGGAAACCAATATACACATAAAACCTTAAAAGAAGCCAATGAAACTAAAAGTCACACTACACACTGCAATAATTTTTTAAAATCAAAGTAAATTCTTATAAAAGAACTATATTATATATAAAGTGGCATCAAAAAATAAAACAAGACATATAACATAAACCAATAATGTTAAAATTATCAACAAAAGAAAACAAAACCTCAATTCAAATGAAGATGAAGGTAGGAGAGAAAGAAAAATGATACAAATCACAGACAGGAGAAAAATAAAACAATTGCTAGTAGATTTAAATAAAACTACACAAAAATACATTAAATAAACATGTAACTTAAAATTTAAAGTGTCAAGGAAACAGGAGGGATGTGTCTAGAGAAAAGACCATGTGTAGAGGCAGCAAGCAGGAGTCTGCAAAACAAAAGAAAGGCCTCCAAGGACAGAAATTCTGCGGGAACCTGCTTCAACTTCCATCCTTCAGAATTGGGAGGGAATATTTTTCTGTTGTTTCAGTCAAAAACAAAAACAAAACCACGAACTAAAAACATCAAGTAAAAAAGACTTTAAAAAATTAGTTTAAAAGCAGAGCCTAACTAATAATGTTGAAAAGAAATTCATGGTAAATATGAAGATAAACATAGCTACAAGTAAAAGGATAAAACATCAGAGCACCTAAATATATAAAGCAAATATCAACAGAACTGAAGGCAGAAATAGACAGCGATGCCACAGAAGTAGGAGACTTCAATAATTCACTTTCTATAATGGATAGAACACTCAGACAGAAATCAAATAGTAGTCTCAAACAACATTCTACACCAAATGGCCTAACAGTCAGTACAGAACAATTCTACTAATAGCAGCAGCAGAATACACATTCTTCTCAAGGGCACACAGAATATTTTCCAGGGTAGATCATATGTGAGGTTACAAAACTAGTCATAACAAAGTTTAGAAGACTAAAATCTCACCAAGATGATCATCTCATCAGTTACATAAAAAGCATTTGACAAAATTCAACACCCTTTCACGATAAACTGTCAACAACTAGAAACAGAAGGAAATTACCTGAACATAATAAACGTCATCTGTAAAAAACCTAATGTCATACTCGGTATTAAAAAAAATAAAAGTCTTTTCTCTAAGATGAGGAACAGGGCAAGGATTCACCACTTCTATTAAACATGATACTGACAGTCCCGCCCAGAACAATCAGGTAAAACAAAGAAATAAAAGGCATTCAAATCTAAAAGGAAGAAACACAATTCTATGTTTGCAGATGACATGATCTTACATGTATCTAAACTCTAAAGATAAAACCAAAAAACTGTTAGAACTAATAAACAAATTAGTAAAGTTGTCATATACAAAAATCAGTTGTGCTCCAAAATAGAGGAAAGTTAAAAAAACTTCACTTACTTTTCTATACACTAACAATGAATTATCAAAAAAAAGTTAAGAAAATAATTCCATTTAAAATAGCACCAAAATAATAAAATATTTAGGAATAAACTTAAGGCAGTGAAAGACTTGTATTTGAAAACTACAAAACATTAGTGAAAGAAATTAAAGAAGAAATGGAAAGACATTCTGTGTTCACATTAGAAAAATTAATATTGCTAAATTAATGTTAATATTATTAAAATTTAAATATCACTAAAATGTCCATATTACCCAAAGCAATCTACAGATTCAATACAATGCCTATCAAAATCCCAACAGCATTTTTTATAGAAATAGAAAAAACAATCCTAAAATTCATATGGATCCACAAAGGACTCTGAATAGTCAAAACAATACTGAGAAAGAATAAGGCTGGGGGCATCACACTTCCTGATTTCAACATATATTACATACTGCTCAGGAGACTGAATTTAAAAAAAGCAGCAGGATATATTCTAAAGCTATAGTAATTAAAACAGCATAGTATTGACACAGACAAATAGCCCAAAAGAGTGGAATAGGGAGCACAGAAATAAATCCATACATACATAGTTAGTTGATCTTAAATTAGAATGTTGGGCGCAGTGGTTTATGACTGCCTGTAATACCAGCACTTTGGAAGGCCAAGGAGAGAGGATTGCTTGAACTTAGGAGTTCAAAACCAGCTTGGGCAATATAGTGAGACCTCATCTCTACAAAAAAATTTAAAAATTAGCCAGGCGTGGTGACGTGCCTTTAATCCCAGCTTGAGCCCAGAAGGTCTAAACTATGGTGAGCTGTGATTATGCCACTGCACTCTAGCCTAGGTGACAGAGTGAGACGCCAATTAAAAAAAAAAAAAAAAAGGATGCCAAGAATACACAATGGGGAAAGAATAATCTCTTCAACAAATGGTACTGGGAGAACTGCATATCTACATGTGAAAGAACAAAATTGAACTCTTAAACTTATACTATAAACAAAAATAAACTCAAAATAGATTAAAGACTTAAATGAAAGACCTAAAACTTCATAACATTGATCTTTGCAATGTTTTATTGGGTATGACATCAAAAGCACAGGCAGCAAAAGCAAAAACAGACAAGCAGTATTATATCTTTTTTAATGTTTTTTGACCCTTTGAGGGCACCTGGAAGGACTATGTAAAACTAAAAAGTGTCTGCACAACAAAGCAAACAATCAACAGAGTGAAAAGGCAGCCTACAGAATGACAGAAAATTTGTGAACCATATTTCTGATAAGAGGTTAATATCTAAAATATATAATGAGCCTATATAACACAATGGCAGAAAAACAAATAAATTGATAGAAAAATGTGCAAAGGACTTGAACAGACATTTCTCCAAAGATACATAAATGGTGAAAAGGGGGTGGGTGTGGTGAGACACACCTGTAATCCCAGCATTTTGGGAGGCCAAGGCAGGAGCACTACTTGAAGCTAGGCATTTGAGACCAGACTGGTAACAAAGTAAGACCCTATCTTTATAAAATAAAACAGAAAATAAAATAAAATTAGCCAGGCACAGTGGCATGTGCCTGCGGTTCGAGCTACTTGGGAGGCTGAGGCAGATTGCTTGAGCCCAGAAGTTTGAGGTTGCAGTGAGCTATGATTACACCACTGCACTTCAGTCTGGGTGATGAGAGTGAGCTCCTCTCTCTAAAAACAAAAACAAAAACAAAAAAAAACCCCAAAACATAAAAATACAAAGAAACAAATGGCTAACACACATATGAAAAGATGTTCATCATCACTAATAATCAGTGAAAGGCAAATCAAAACCATAATGAAATATTACCTTACATCTGTGAAAATGGCTATTATCAAAGAACAAAAGATAATTTAAGTGTTGACAAAGAAGTAGGGAAATTGCAATCTTTGTACATTGTTGGTGTGAATGTAAACTGGTAGTCATTATGGAAAACAACATGGAGGTTCCTCAAAAGTTACAAATAGAACTACTGTATGATTCAGCAAACCCATTTCTGGGTATTTATCCCAAAGAATTGAAATTATCATCTTGGCCGGGTGCAGTGGTTCAGCCTGTAATACCAGCACTTTGGGAGGCCAAAGCGAGAGGATTGCCTGAGCCCGGAGGTTCAAGACTAGCCTGGGCAACTTGGTGAGACCTCGTCTCTACAATAAATCACAAAAATTAGCCGGGCATGGTCACATGTGTCTATAGATCCAGCTACTTGGAAGACTGAGAAAGAAGGATCATCTAAGCCCAGCAGGTTGAGGCTATGCTGGCCGTGAGTGTGCCACTGCACTCCAACCTGGGCGACAGTGTGAGACTCCAACTCAAAAAAAAAAGAAAGAAATTATAGCTCGGCTCCGTGGCTCAGCCTGTAATCTCGCGCTTTGGGAGGCTGAGGTGAGTGGATTGCCTGAGCCCGTGGGTTCGAGACCCACCTGGGCAACTTGGCGAGACCTCATCTCTACAATAAATCAAAAAATTAGCCGGGCGTAGTAGCGTATGCCTGTAGTTCCAGCTACTTGGAAGGCTGAGGCGAAAGGATCGCTGGAGCCCAGCAGGTCGAGGCTGCGGTGGCCGGGAGTGGCCATTGTACTCCAGTCTGTGCGACAGAGTGAGACTCCAACTCAAAAAAAACAAAAAAACAAAAAACATCTTGAAGATACATTTGCACTTCCATATTCATTGAAGCACTATTCGCAATAACCACAATATGGAAACAACCTAAGTGTTCACTGACAGATGAATGATAAAGAAAATGTGGTATATACATATAATGGAGTATTATTCAGCCTCAAAAAAGAAAATCTTGCTGTATGAAACAACATGGATAAACCCTGAGGATATTACCCTAAGTGAAATAAGCCAGTTACAGAAGTACAAATACTGCATGATTCCATTTACATATAGTATCTAAAATAGCCAAACTCATAGAAGCAGAAAGTAGAGTGGTTGTTTCCAGGGAGGCCTAGGGGAAGGGGAAGATGAGGAGTTGCTGTTCAACAGGTATAACGTTTCAGTTATACGAGATGAACACATGCCAGAGATCTGCTGTGCAATATTGCCCCATAGTTAAAAATACTGTACTTGAACATTTACAAGGAGACATCTTATGTTAAGTGCTGTTACCAGAACTTTTTTCAAAAGTAAAGAATGAAAACAGATTTGCAATGCAAACATAAAACCAGAAGGTTCTATTTACAGAACCAAACTTAATATGGGCCTATTAATAGTGGATAAACTAATCTGCAGATCAAGGAATATTGCCAAGCATTAAAGAAAGACATCCCGTCATCATGAATGGGTTTTTTTACTTCTGAGTTGGAGTATCACTGTTGCCCAGACTGGAGAGCAGTGGCACACTCCCGGCCACAGTAGCTTCAACCTGCTGGGCTCCAGCGATCCTTCTGCCTCAGCCTATCAAATAGCTAGAACTAAAGGTGTGTGCTACCACGCCCAGCTAATTTTTGATTTATTGTAGAAATGAAGTCTCACCAGTTGCACAGGCTGGTCTTGAACCTGTGGGCTCAGGCAATCCACTTGCCTGGGCCTCCCAAAGTACTGGGATTACAGGATGAGCCACCGAGCCTGGCCATGAATGGGTAATTTTAGCAAGAAAATGTAACAATCCTAAGTATGCATCAACTCATAACAGAGCTTTAAAATACACAAAGATAAAACAAAACTAAAATGAGAAACAAATCAATTCATGATTACAATTAGCGTTAGTTTAAATACGTGTTTTAGAAATAGAAAAAAAAGACAGAAAATCAGCAAGAATATAGAAGATACAAAGAATACTGTTTAAATTAATTTTATATCAAATCAAACCAATTGACATTTTTATATCTCTCCATCTGATAATAAGAGAACACACAGAATTCTTTTCATATGCAGATAAAACTACTGTCATAATAACTCATATGCTGGGTCATAAAAACAAGTCTCAATAAATTAAAAAACTGAAATCATATAGCAAAGCAGTGCTTAAAAGGTAAATGCTTCTGTGTTAAGTAGTTACATAATTCCTCTCATTGAAATAACAACTTAATGAGGTAGCTGCTGTTATTATCATCATTTTACAGATAAGGAAACTAAGGTTAAAATGTGAGGTCATTCTTCAATGTCACATGGCTAGTGAGGGGTAGCTTGGACTTTTTTGCTAACAGTTTTACTAAGATAATTCACATACCTTACAATTCACCCATTTAAAGTGAAAAATTCAGTGGCATTTAGTATATTCATAGAATTGTTAACCATCATCACAAATGATTTTAGAGCATTTTCATTATCCCAAAAGGAAGTCCTTTATTCTTCACCCCCATTCATCCCAATATCCCTCGCTAACCCTGGGTAACCCTAATCTACTTTTTATTTCTGTAGAATGGCCTATTCTGGACAATCTTTCTGTTTTGTTTCATTGTGTGACAGGGTCTTGCTGATATCCAGGCTGGAGTGCAGTGATGTGATCATGGCTCACTGCAACCTTGAACTCCTGGGCTCAAGCAATCCTCCTACCTCAGCCATCTGAGTATCTGGGACTATGGGTGTGTACCACCATGCTCAGTTGTTTTTGTATTTTTTGTTGGAGATGGGGTCTCCCTATGTTGCCCAGACTGGTCTCAAACTCCTAGGGTCAAGTGATCCTTCTGGCTCAGTCTCCAAAATGCTGGGATTACAGGTGTGAGCTACTGTGCTTGTCCTGGACATTAAATACAAATAAATCATGTAATATGTGTTTTTTTAAAAAATGATTAAAATGTTTGTGTTAGAAGACAAAAAAGGTTTCAGATCTAAGCTTAAAAAACTAGAATTAAAGTAACAAATTTAGAACAAAATACAAAACAAAAAAAAGTGTGAATAGAAATAAATAAAATAGAGACAAACTGTTACTCAGGAGGCTGATGTGGGAAGTTCACTAAACTCTAAGAGTTCAAGGTCAACCTGGGCAACATAGCCCTGACACTAAAATAAAAATAAAAACAAATTAATAAAGGAAAAAGGAAGAAAAGAGAAAAAAATTAGTTAAAAAAAATCAACAAAAGCAAAAGTTTTTTAAAAAGATCATTAAGATTAATGAAAGTTTAGCTAGACTGAAAAAAGAGAAAAAGAAAGAAGAAACAAACTGATAATATGAGGCATGAACATAAAGAAGGACAAAGACTGGGCGCGGTGGCTCATGCCTATAATCCCAGCACTTTGGGAGGCTGAGGTGAGAGGACTGCCCAAGCTCAAGGGTTTAAGACCTGCCTGGGCAGCTTGGTGAAACCTCATCTCTACAGTAAATCAAAAAAATTAGCTGGGCGTGGTGGCAGCTACTTGGAAGGCTGAGACGGAAGGCTCGCAGGTGGAGGTTATGGTGGTTGTGAGTGTGCCACTGCACTCCAGCCTGGGCTCCAACTCAATAAAAATAAATAAATAAATAAATAAATAAATAAATAAATAAAAAGACAAAATTATGAACTTTGCAGCAACTTGGATGAACTTAGAGGCTATAATATTGAGTGATCATCACAGAAACAAAGAACTGAGTATCATATGTGCTTACTCATATGCAGTCCTTTAACAACTATCATAATATCTTAAAGAAAGGGATTGGCAGTAGTGGGAAACTTCCAGGGGCGGGGGCACACCTCATCAACAAGGGTACTCGCATAATGAACATGTGTATATCTAACTCTGAGTTTTACCCCACATATTTAAAATTAAAAATTAAAAAAAAATATGAGGCATGAAAGATCACTAAAGCACTTACAGGGACTAAAAAGAAAATGGAAAATTATAAACAATATTATGCCAATAATAAGTTAGACAAATGGCTTTCAAGACACAAATTATCAAAATTGACAAAGAATAAAAAACAAAAAACATAAGTAAGCCCTTTGAAACTGGATTCATAATTTAAAAGTTTCCAAAAAGGAAAACTCCAAGTCCATATGACTTCACTGATGAAGTCTATCAATTATTCAAGTAAGAAATAATATTAGTCTCTCTAAGAAATAAAAGAGAATGAAAAACATATTGACTCAATTTATAAGGTCAGCACTACCCTGATAACAAAATCACATTAAGACATAAGGAAAAAATTAAATGCCAAAATCATTCATAAAAAAATATACAAAAATCCATAATGAAATATTAGTAAACTGAACCAAGCAATGCAAAAGGATAATACATGACCACAAAATTGACTTAACATTAAAAGATCAATTAATGGTATTTACCATGTGAACAGAATTAATATATATTAGATCAGCAGATGCAGAAAAAAGGCATTTGACAATTTTCCATACTAATCCTGATTAAAAACTCTTAGTAAATTAGGACTAGAAGGGAGTCAACCTGGTGAAAGGCACATATGAATAACCAACAATTAATTATAATTCATGGTAAAAAACTAAGTAACTGTTCCCTAAAATCAAGAATAAGTCAAGGATGTCCATTTCTCACTACTTTTTTTCTCCCACAGCATTTTATCCTTTGCACTTCTAATGTCTTATAATCATTACTCACTACTTCTATTCAACGTTTTCCTAAAAGACCTAGCCCTGAATTAAAGCACAAATAACAATAAAAGGCATATGGACTAGAAAGGAAGAAGCAAAACTGTTTTTTGTTTGACGATGACATTAGCATGTATCGCAACGTATTAAAAAGCTAAAAGAACTTAGTCAACTTAGCAAGATTGAAGCATACAAGGTCAATTTCAAACTACATTACTATGTATTAGCAACAAGCAATTTGAAAATGAAATAAAAATAATTATATTTTCAAAACATTTCAAAACAAAAAATACTTTGGAATAATTTTCTTTTGAGTCAGGGTCTCACTTTTTCAACTAGGCTGGAGTGCAGTGGCATGATCACGGCTCACCACAGCTTCAATCTCCTCGTCTCAAGCAATCTTTCCACCTCAGCCTCTTGAGTAGCTGAGACTACAGGCACATGCCACCACACCCAGCTAACTTTTTGACATTTTGTAGAAACAAGTTCTCACTATATTGCGTAGGCTAGTCTCAAACTCCTGGTCTCAAGCAATCCTCCTGCCTTGGCCTCCCAAATGCTGGGATTGCAGGTGTCCACATGGAATAAATTTATTAAGACACAGATAAGATCTATATGATAAAAACTACAAAATCGTGGTGAGAACAACTAAAGACTTACATAAATGGATCTATGTATCATGATTATTGGCTAGAAGATTCATTTTTTTTTTTTTTTTGAGTTGGAGTCTCACTCTGTCGCCCAGGCTGGAGTACACTGGCATGCTCATGGCCACCACAGCCAGCCTCGACCTGCTGGGTTCAGGTGATTCTTCCGCCTCAGCCTTCCAAGTAGCTGGAATTACAGGCATGTGCCATGATGCCTGGCTAATTTTTTTTTTTGAGTTGGAGTCTCACTCTGTCGCCCAGACTGGAGTGCAGTGGCTGCTCCCGGCTACCGCAGCCTCGACCTGTTGGGCTCCAGTGATCCTTCTGCCTCAGCCTTCCAAGTAGCTGGAACTACAGGGGTGCGCTACCATGCCCGGCTAATTTTTGATTTATTGTAGAGATGAGGCCTCACCAAGTTGCCCAGGCGAGTCTCGAACCCACAGGCTCCGGCAATCCACTTACCTCAGCCTCCCAAAGCGCGGGATTACAGGCTGAGCCACTGAGCCTGGCTAATTTTTTGATTTATTATAGAAATGAGGTCTCACCAAGTTGCCCAGGCTGCTCTGGAAACCGTGGGCTCAGGCAAACCTCTCACCTCGGCCTCCCAAAGTGCTGGGATTATAGGCATGAGCCACTGTACCCAGCAGATTCATACTTTACAGTAGATTTGTATATATTTTATGGTAGTAAATAATAAAGCAGACTAGTATCTACTTGTGTTTTATGTATTCATGACATACCTAACTTTTTTTTTTTTTTGAGTTGGAGTCTCACTCTGTCGCCCAGACTGGAGTGCAGTGGCTGTTCCCGGCCACCCGCAGCCTCGACCTCCTAGGCTCCAGCGATCCTTCTGCCTCAGCCTTCCAAGTAGCTGGAACTACAGGCGTGCGCTACCATGCCCCGCAAATTTTTGATTTATTGTAGAGATGAGGTCTCGCCAAGTTGCCCAGGTGGGTCTTGAACCCATGGGCTCAGGCAATCCACTCACCTCGGCCTCCCAAAGCGCTAGGATTACAGGCTGAGCTACCGAGCCCAGCCTAATTTTTTTCTTAAAGGGTAAAGTTTTTAAAACCTCCATAAAGTGGTATAGGTGCATGCATACCCAGAAAAAAACAGTTAGCAAAATGGATTATCATGCCAAGCAAAAGACTTGAATACACTCTTTTTTTTTATTTTTATTTTTTTTTGAGTTGGAGTCTCACTCTGTCACCCAGACTAGAGTGCAGTGGCCGCTCCCGGCCACCGCAGCTTTGACTGCTGGGCTCTGGCGATCCTTCCGCCTAAGCCTTCCAAGTAGCCGGAATTACAGGTGTGCGCTACCACACTCAGCTGATTTTTTTTATATTTATTGTAGAGATGAGGTTTCGCCAAGTTGCCCAGGCGGGTGTCGAACCTGCAGGCTCAGGCAATTCACTCACCTCAGCCTCCCAAAACGCAGGATTACAGGCTGAGCCACCAAGCCCGGCTGAATACACTCTTTATAAAGAGGAAAACAAAACACACATATATGAAGTTGCTCAACCTCAACAGTAATCTTGGAAATGAAAAGCCACAATGACCACAAAGACTAATGTATACTCACCAGATTCACATAAATATAAAGTATGACTATACAAAATATAAAGTATGACTATAACAAGTGTTAGAAAGAAAGGATTAAAGCAATAGCAACTCTTTCATGCTGCTAGTGTGAGTGTAAACTGATACAACCACTTTGGAAAACAATTTGGCATTACCTAGTAAAGTTAAATATGCTTGTATCCTCTGACTTTGCAATTCCATTATAAGGTATATTCCCCAGAGAAAATCCTATACATGTACACCAGGAAACAGATATAATAATTTTTTTTTTTTTTTTTGAGTTGGAGTCTCACTCTGTCGCCCAGACTGGAGTGCAGTGGCCGCTTCCGGCCACCGCAGCCTCGACCTGCTGGGCTCCGGCGATCCTTCCGCCTCAGCCTTCCGAGTAGCTGGAATTACAGGCATGCACTACCACGCCCAGCTGATTTTTTGATTTATTGTAGAGATGAGGTCTCGCTGCCCAGGCGGGTCTCGAACCCGCGGGCTCAGGCAATCCACTCACCTCAGCCTCCCAAAGGCGCAGGATTACAGGCTGAGCCACTGAGCCCGGCCAGATATAATAATTTTACACAGCTGGGTGCAATGGCTCACGCCTGTAATCCCAGCACTTTGGGAGGTAGAGGAAAGATGATTGCCTGAGCGCAGGGGTTCAAGACCAGCCTGGGTTACTTGGCAAGACTTCATCTCTACAATAAATTAAAAAAATTAACCAGGCATGGTAGAGTACACCTGTAGTTCCAGCTACTTGGAAGGTTGAGGCAGAAGGATCACCTGAGCCCAGCAGCTCAAGGCTGTGGTGGCTGTGAGCAAGCCATTGCACTTAAGCCTGGGCAATAGTGAAACTTCGACTCAAAAAAAAAAAAAAATAATAATAATAATAACAATTTTACAGTTTATGTAATAAAAAACTGAAAACAACCCAAATGATTATTATCAGTAGAATGTGTAGGTAATTTGTGATATACAGTCAAACAATTTATGATTTATAGTCAAACAAACAAATGAAAGCTATAGTCATCAGCATGGCTCAATTTCAGGAATACACTATTTGACTGGAAAAAGGAAAGTTGTAAAAGAAGATATACAATGTGGATCCATCACTATGTTGTATAGAAATACAAATACACGTTACATAGCAACAAGGAAAAGAGAATGATAATCATAAAATTCAAAATGTCAGTTTCATTTGAGAGGGAGACAGGATCAGGAAGGTACTGAAATGTTCTACTTCTTAAACACATCCACTTTAATACTGTTAATCTTTATGTTGTGCATATTTATTTGTAAATATTATTTTGGATTTATTCAAACTTTATTTAATACAGGTAAAATGCATATACTACATGTTTCTTAAATATCTAAAAATGGTAAAATTGGTCTTTAATAATATTCTTTGCCTACCCGAAAAATCTTGTGCATCCTCATAGTGGCTGAACAAAAGATAAATCTTGTGAGAAGCAAGCGAAGAAACTCATCCCCAAAAAACTGGAGAAATGCCTGATCTGCAAAAAGGAGAAAGGTGACAGGAAAAGGATGCTTCAATGGAAGGTACGTTTCCAAGGGGAAGGAAACTTCAGGAAAGCCTTCTCAACTTTACTGTCTGGGACAAGTACCTTTCAAAATTTAAACAATTTAAAATAAGTAACCATTTAAAACCATTTTAGTACATTCTGTTAAGTGTGCAGTTAGATTAGGAGGGTACCTATTGAACGTGAATGGGTCAGTAGCTGGGCAATATCACGGTTGATTTTTCGAAGATATTCTTGACACTTTTCCCATAGGCCTCTACGCATGCTTGATAATCCAGAGACAAATAGGAAGGCCATTAGAGGATTGTTCAAAAAGAGAGTGAAGAGGCTACCTCGTTGAGATTGATCTGTAATAACAAACATGTTAAATATGTAGACAATAGTTTTGCAAAAGGTAATACATATAAGGAACATTTTAGTATAACAAAAATATATAAAATTAAAGCTGTATCATTAAATCATAATTCAACAAAAGTAGATTTTGCATGAAACCACAAGCATGTTGCTTTCTGCAGAACAAACGTAAGACAGAGCCTAGTAAACTTAAGAGAAATGGAAAATGAACATATTAGTTCCCAATTTTTACCCTCAACTAACAAATTTTACCCAAATATGGCAAGTGTTGGATCATGGACCATCTATGATAGAATTCTCTGCTAAGTACTAGAAGTGCCAATCTCTTTCATTCTCCTTTGTCAGTTGCTCTTTCTCTGTTTATTCCTTAAAGATAAGTATTTTCTTCTTTTGGTCCTATAAATTGTTCATTGCTCTTTAGTCACTATTTATATGCCTACTGATTCCCAATTCTCTATCAGCAGGCTAGATTGAATTCCTTAGGTCTAGCACTGTGTTGTCCTACAGTAGCAATTAGACATAAAATGTGAAAAGTTCAAACTGAGACACACTGTGAAATGCAAAATACACAATGGATTTCAAAGCCTTAGTACAAAAGACATATTGCTAACATTAATTTCACCTGTTTCTTTTCACTTTTTAAAATGTGGGTACTGGCCGGGCTTGGTGGCTCAGTCTGTAATCCCAGCACTTTGGGAGGCCGAGGCAAGTGGATTGCCTGAGCCCACGGGTTTGAGACCCACTCGGGCAACTTGGCAAGATCTCATCTCTACAATAAATCAAAAATTAGCTGAGCATTGTAGTGCACGCCGGTAGTTCTGGCTATTTGGAAGGCTGAGGCAAAAGGACCGCCAGAATCCAGCAGGTAGAGGCTGCGGTGGCCAGGAGCGTGCCACTGCACTCCAGTCTGGGTGAAAGAGTGAGACTCCAACTCAAAAAAAAAAAGTGGGCACTAGAAAACTTAAAATTACATGTACTCACACTACAGTTATATTAACCATTGTTGCACTAGACTACTACATTCAACCTAACTCTCAAATGCACCTCAAACTCAACATGTCAACAATTGAAAGCAAATTATTTCCCCTTTCGTTCTCTACAATTATGCGTTTCATCAGATATTATTTTTACCAGCACCTCAGCCAGAAACCTGGAAGTCTGTTCCTGCCTTCTTCCCTGACACCTAGTCCATTACTAAGTCTTATTAGTTCTTTGGGCTATCTTTTGAAGCCAGCTACCCAGTCATTGTCTTATCTCAAGCCACCATCATCTCTCTATTTCTATCCATGCCCCTCCCCACTTCATTCTCCAAGAGGCTAACTGATTGCTCTTTCATACTATTCAACAGTTTAAAATCATTTGGTGATACAGGTTGAGTATTGTATATCTGAAATGTTTGGAACCAGAAATGCTTTGGATTTTGGAATATTTACATACACATAATGAGAAATCCTGGGAATGGGTCCCAAGCCTAAACACAAAATTTATTTATATTTCATAGATATCTCATATATAAAGCCTGTAAGTAATTTTATATAATATTTTTAGTAATTCTGTGCATGAAACAAACTTTGTGTTAAGTACTTATGTGTGGAATCTTCACTTTGGCATCGTGTAGGCACTAAAAAAACTTTTAATTTTGGAGCATTTCAAATTTCAGATTTTTCAGATTGGAGACAGTCAATCTGTACCCCATTGTTCTCCACTTAAGTCACTTAACAAATCTTAAAAGTTTTTTCAGCTGGGCTCAGTGGCTTAGCCTGTAATCCCACGCCTTTCGGAGGCTGAGGTGAGTGGATTGCCTGAACCTGCGGGTTCAAGACCCGCTGGGGCAACTTGGCAAGCCCTCATCTCTACAATAAATCAAAAATTAGCCGGGTGTGGTAGTGTGCGCCTGTAGTTCCAGCTGCTTGGAAGGCTGAGGCGGAAGGATCGCTGGAGCCCAGCAGTCGAGGCTGTGGTGGCCGGGAGCGGCCACTGCACTCCAGTATGGGCGACAGAGTGAGATTCCAACTCAAAAAAAAAAAAAAATGTTTTTTGAAGGCCGGGTATGGTTGCTCAAGCCTGTAATCCCAGCACTTTGGGAGGTCAAGGAGAGAGGATTGCCTGAGACCAGGGGTTCAAGACTAGCCTGGGCAACTTGGGGAAACCTCGTTTCTACAATAAACTAAAAATTAGCCGGGTGTGGTAGCATGTACCTGTAGTTCCAGCTACTTGGAAGGCTGAGGCAGAAGGATCGCCTGAGTCCAGCAGGTCAAGGCTGCAGTGGCCGTGAGTGTGCCACTGCACTCCAGTCTGGGCAACAGAGTGATACTCTGACTCAAAAAAAAAAAAAAAAAAGTTTTTTCATAGGCCATGTGCAGTGGCTCAAGCTTGTAATCCCAGCACTTTGGGAGACCAAGGCGAGAGGACTGCCTGAGTCCAGGGGTTCGAGATCAGTCTGGGCAATTTGGTGAGACCTTGTCTCTACAATATATTAAAAAATTAGCCAGGTGTGGAAGTGCACGCCTGTAGCTCCAACTACTTGGAAGGCTGAGGAGGCCTGGTGCAACAGAGTGAGACTCTGACTAAAAAAAAAAAAAAAAAAAAAAGAATCTTTTTCATAAATCAATCATACAATCCTAAACTCCACCCTTTAGCTGGAAGGAATTACTTTAATTTATTTAAGTGTTCCGTAAGCTCTCTTAACACAGGGTCATACTACATGCAAATTCTCTTTTGAAGCGCTCTTGTTTAGTCATTTTCCCATCCCCATATAATTCTATATGTTCTTTTTTTTTTTTTTTTTTTTTTAATTTTTTTTTTTGGTTGGAGTCTCACTCTGTCGCCCAGACTGGAGTGCAGTGGCGCTCCGGCCAGCAGCCTCGGCCTGTGGCTCCGGCGACCTTCCACCTCAGCCTTCCGAGTAGCGGAATTACAGGCATGCGCCACCACTCCGGCTGATTTTTGATTTACTGTAGAGATGAGGTCTCGCTGCCCAGGCGGGTCTCGAACCCGCGGGCTCAGGCAATTCACTCACCTCAGCCTCCCAAAGGCGGGGGATTACAGGCTGAGCCACCGAGCCCGGCTAATTCTATATGTTCTTAAAGTCCACTCTAGACATCACCTAATCTGAATCTTTCCTGTGTCTTCATGTACTGGTTGAAAGTTCCTCATATGTGTTCCTGTGCATTCTTCTATGAAACAATCAGTGTAATTGCCTATTAGGTTTCTATATCCTCTACTAGACATTTAACTCTGTGAGAAACATAACTGTGTTTGTCAGTTCAGAGTACTATTTCCAGTGTCTAGCATAAGACCTGATAAATAAATGTTGAATAAACGTTTGTTGAATGAACGAAGTAACTTTTGGCCAATTAGAAAACTATAGGTCAGGCACAGTGGCTCATGCCTGTAATCCCAGCACTTTGGGAGGCTGAGGTGAAAGGACTGCTTGAGCCCAGGAGTTTAAGACCAGCCTAGAGAAACCTCATATCCACAAAAAAAAAAAAAAAAATCAAAAAAGTAGCCACAATCCATAATCCATGAATATGATGATGAGTGGGTATTCATATGCATGTATAAGACATGCCATCCTCAAACTTTGTTACGACATCAGCACATTACCCATCTGACAATGAAAAATAGCCAGACGTGGTGGCATGTGCCTCTAGTCCCAGCTACTAGGGAGGCTGAGGCAAGAGGACTGCTTGAGCCCAGGAGCTTAAGGCTACGGTGAACCATGATCATGCCACTACAATCCAGCCTGGGTGACAGAGTGAGACTCAAATTAAAAAAAAAAAAAAAAGCAAAAAACAAAATCCTTTTGGCCAATGTGATATACCAAAAGTGCAGGAAACTTCTCTGACGTTTCAATTACTTAGTGTTAGTTTTGTGCCCACATAGACGACCAAGCCCTTTTGCAGAGGTGAGTAGCAATAATGCCTATGGATAAATCAAAAATGTTGCTCACAAAAGAACTTTGAATTTGCTTACATAATTGAACAATTCACTTAAGGTGTAAGAGGCTTAAGCTTTATAGCACAAAGCTAGGACACTAGACTAAAATATGTTAAGAACATATATTCCAATTACACATACTAACAATAATGAAAGCACATATTGAGTAGTTGCTTCGTCAGCATTATTCTATATGGTTGGTACTATTATTATTTCCATTTGATAGATAAAGAAACTGAGGCACAGAATGGTTGAGTAACTTCCCAAAGTCACACAGCTAAGTGGCTGCGTCTGGATTCAAATTCAGTCAGTTTGCTTCCAAAGTCTGTACTTTTCTCCTCTATACAATAAAGTCTTTCAGACTAAATAATCTTTGTATTAATCCATTTGACCATGTATTTTAAATAAAACTACATAATGATAGGATAAATTGATAACAAAAAGTACTCTCGAGTAATTGGAGGGATTACATTCCTCCAGAAATGGTAAGAAACAGGGTAATAAAATCCTCAAAGCAGGAGAATTTTACCGTTGTTTGAAGGTAAGTTCTATCCCTTAGTAATTTTACTTTTGGATACATGAACTTAATATTTCTACATGTTTTTCCCTGTTAAACAGCAGAACTTACCTTAAAACAACGGTGAAAGTATCCAGCTTCTCTCAGGCATTCAAATGCTGACCATCACTTCCTGTGTCAAACTATGTCAGCAGACAGGACTTCTGGCTGGGAAGTAGCAGTAAAATGCCATCTCCCACAGAGAGACATCAGCACTATTCATAGTTAGGGAGATAGTGAAACAGTGACAAGTACTGCTAAAACAGTATTAAGGTTGTTTAGTACTTTTACCTACTAAATGACTGGGAGTTAGAATTAGATTTTATGTGTTACCAATTAAGAATAAATCATTAAGGACAAAATATCTTTTGATTCTGTCATATGAGAAATGGCCGAAACACTAACCTGTCTCTCTGGCAGACTTAGAAGAGGTTCTTTTATTTAAAAAGTACAACAAGGTAAAAATGCAAATAAAAAAACCCCTCTAAGTTGTGCTACTTAGGTTATATCCTAATTCTTAAGCATAGGTTGAGGTTTCCTAGACCAGCAATCATATAGCCTTAAAAGATGCCTAAAATACGTGACCAAAGATATAGGAAAATTATGCTATACGTATATGACAAGCAAATCAAAGCAAACACCTGTAAAGCAAATTTTAAAATTTACAAACTATGAGTTCCCCAACAGCAAAGGACAAAACCATTTCTTTTTCAGGGATGAATTATCTCAAGGCCTAATGGTAGCACATTAAAGAAAGTCTAGTTGTTGGCAAGGCTTCTGAGTATATTTCAGAGTGACACCTGCCATATTAAACACCATAAATCCACACGTGATTGTTATGGGAGGGAAAAATAAAGATCAGTATTAGTCGAAATGTAGATAGTGTTTATTTGCAACCTATATGTATAACAGGTAATGAGCACACATACCTTGTAAAGCTTTTGGATATGCTGTAGGAGAAAGCAAGCAGACTAGTGGCTGTCCAAACAAGTTTGTAAAATTCTGTAATATACAAGAATTTAAAATTTTCATTAAAGATTTGACAAAAATAGTTACTTAGTATCTTACCACAGCACATTATTAGTATATAGATTGGGCCCTTTAACTCATAAGCAGATGCAGAATGTCAGTAACAGGTAAAGAGACTGCCATTTATATGTAATTACCATGTATAATAAACTTTCTTATAAGGCTCTCAACCAAGATAGTTTACTAACTGAACTATTGATTTTTAAAATAAAGGCATGATGTACATGGTTGTAGTGTTGTAGGGAGAAGCCAGCTGGCCACTCCAGAGGTCACTCCAGTGGGCAACATGCACTAGGTCAAACAAGGGTGAACTTTCCAAAACCCGGAATCTGGCTTTCAGCTTTAAAAACTCTAATATATGATTTCCTCGTATGTAAAGATTGGACTCCTCTTATTGGGGATCACAGTAACTGCTCACATAGAAGGATGCAAAAAACCAGAATGTCGGTGTGCAATTTACAGCAAGAATAAGCTAATACTCAAACTAGAGTACTTCTGCATAATTAAGGATATCCTTTCCCTAAAGGCAGATTTACAAGGGAAATAAAATCATACACTGCTTGGTAAAACAACAAGAAAGATAAAGCTTTTAGAAGTAAACTTAGTAAGACAAGAAAAAGGAAAAATAAAACAATCCTGAATGGTAAAAATGAAGACTTCAACAAAAGGCAGCATACTATGTTCTTAGAGACGAATTCATTCTAAAATGTCATTACATTCATTTATTAAAATTTAAAGCACCTCAATAAAAACAGCCACAGACATTTTCATGCAACTGAAAAAGGTAATACTAAAAATCATATGAAAGATTAGATCAGCCAGGAAAGTCTGAAAAAAAGGAAAGAAGGGGAAGTAGACTCATCAGATATTAAAACATACTTTAAAATTTCAGTAATTAAAAAATATATGGTGCGTAAGAGTACAAGGGTAGGCAGAAAAGCACTGGAGTAGGATGAAAAGTCCAGAATTAAACCCAAATTAGACCCCTTCTGTATACATGAAATTGGTTCAAGTTGGTTGGAAAAACTGGTTAGCAATCTAGAAGACAACTAGCTTCACATTTCATGCTATACACTGATAGAAATTCCAAATATGAGCTGGGCGTGTGCCTGTAACCCTAGCACTTTGAGAGGCGGAGGTGAGAGGACTGTCTGAGCACAGGGGATTGAGACCAGCCTGGGCAACATAGTGACGCCTCGTCTCTACAATAATAAAAAAATTAGTGGGTGTGATGGTGTGTGCCTGTGGTTCCAGCTACTTGGAAGGCTGAGGCGGAAGGATCAGGTCAAGGCTGTGGTGACCGTGAGCATGCCACTGCACTCTAGCCTGGTGACAGAGTAAGACTCCGACTCAAAAATAAAAAACAAATTCCGAATATATCAAAGCTTAAAACGTAAAAAATTAAACTATAAAAGAGGTCAAATAAATTACAATAAAATAAGTTATCCATGTGATCTAGAAGATCTTCCTAACTTATGTTCACTATGATTTATAACTCCAGTTACATAAAAATAAAAAGTCTGTGCATAAGTAAAATAAAGTCATATTAAATCTAAAGTCAAATAATGAACAGATACGTATGCGAAACTCATATTACAAAGGATTAATCTCCTGAGCATAGAAAGAGCTCTAAATCCGTAAGACAAAAATCACTGACTCCACAGAAAAATGGGTGGAAGATAAACAGAGAATTTACAGAAAAGGAATATAATTGGTTCAAATACATGAAAAGATGCTCAATCTTACTGATAGGAAAAGAAATAAAATCATAGCTATGGTAAAATATAATTTTTTAATATATCAGTTTAACAAAATTTCTAAAAGTCTGAGAATATATACTGTTGGGAAGAATGCAAGGAAACAGTTGCTCCTATGTAGATGGCAGAGTGTAAGTTGCTACAAACACTTTAGAAGACAGTTTAATTTGACAGTATTTATTAAACCCAAAGGCATATTTCATTGACCCAGAAATTTCAAAGCTAGAAATTTTCCCTACAGGTATACCCTTAAACACATTAAATTACATCACTATTAGTAATAGCAAAGGATTGGAAACAACCAAATGACCAGCAATATAGGACTGATAGAATAAATTATGCTACAATAATACAATGGATGACTTTAAAGGGGAAAGTTAAAAAAAAAGAAGAAACCTAAATAGACTAATATGTAACTATTAAAAAAAGAATAGAAATCTTTATGAATAGATATGAAAGATCTCCAGCATTTCTTACTAAATGAAAAACAGATAAGAGAGCAGAATATATGTAGGATGTTACTACCATTTATATAGCTGATAAGACTAAAGACTACATATTTGTTTTGGTTGTATATCCATTTAAAATTTTTTCCTAGAAGGATAAATAAGAAACAGACAAAAATGATGACCTATAGGAAGAGATGTGAACTTACTAAATTGGGACTAGGTGGGAGAAAGAGATTTAACAATGTCTTTACAATTTGATTTTGTGACTTTGTGAATATAATATCAATACCAAAAATATAAAATAAATAAGAAAATTAGAAATGTCTGGTAATCTAAACAAAGGAAATAAGTTGAATGATATTAAGGAACATTCCGTGTATAAAGCAGATTGAGGCATTCTTCCACATTGTAGAGATGGCCTTAGAAATCCTTGGCCATGCTTCTCTTGCCCTAAATTAGTGCTAAAATGAACATCACTATTGTTTATTTCCCAAAGTCTCCTTTTTCTTTGCTTTCCTTGCTAACCAACACCTCTCTCTTGACTTTAAAAAAAAAATATTGCATAGAGGAGAATTACCATAGCAAGCCTGACTGCCATCCTTTGAAAGGTCTGCTTGCAAGGCTGCCCCTTTGGCTTCTGGGAACCTCGATTTGGGGAGGGCTCCCACCATTAGCAGAACTGACAAAGAGTGGCTTACTCTGTCTAGATTATTTGTGCAAAAAAGACAGTTTATGCTGAATACTTGCTTTCCTTCTGGGAGTCTGGCATTTTGGTAGGAGCCAGGCAGAGTGTCACACAATCAGTTTCCAATAAAAACCCCAGGCACCGAGTCCTTAATGAGCTTCCTTGGGAGACAATATTTCATCTGTGTTGCCACAACTTGTGGAGGACTTATCTGTATTCTGCGTGATTCTACTCGCTGAGAGAGGACCCTTGTAAATTTGCACCTAGTTTTCTCGACACCTCACCACATTTACCTTTTTTCTTTGTTGATTTTGTTCTGTATCCTTTCACTGTAATAAATCTTAGTAGTGAGTATGACTATATGCCGAGTCCCGTGAATCTTCCTAGCACATCATTGAAACAGGGGATTTTCTTGGGGAGCTCCAACACAACATATTAATGATTTCTATCAGATTATAATGACATTTTAGGCCTGGGAAAGTTTCTTATGGTGTCTCTGCTCTGATCCAGTCAATAATTATTGTACCATTTAACTACCAAATATTATCTTTATTTGCAAGTTTTTGGGGAAATGTCTCCTAACTTTTCATATATATGAATTGTATGATTCAATGCCCTTAAATTTAAGAAAAATTATGGCATATGTATACAAATGGAACACAGATTGAAGAAATTTTAACTGACCATCATCACTCATATATAAGGTTGCTACTGATTTTTTGTATGTTCTCCGCATATGTAACTCTTTGTTGAATTTATATTCACATTAGTAGTTTTTCTAAATGTAAAAAATCATATCATTTGCAACTAATGATTTTCATCTATTTTTTCCAATATGTACTGTTCTCTTTTACTAGTCTAAATAAATTGTGTGTGTGTGTGTGTGTGTGTGTGGTGTGTGTGTGTGTGTGTGTGTGTGTAGAGATATGGACTCGTTATGTTGCCCAGGCTGGTCTCAAACTCCTGGGCTCAAGCAATCCTCCCACCTTGGCCTAGCAAAGTGCTGGGATTACAGGGATGAGCTACCACAGCTAGCTAGTATGAACAACTTTTGTTACTGTTTTATTTTTGAAATGTTGTGAATTTCTAGTCAGGACTAAAACAAGATTTTATCACAACGGTAATAACAATCATTCTCTTTTCTTATTTTATTTTTTATTATTATATTTTGAGTCAGAGTCTCACTCTGTCACCCAGGCTAGAGTGCAGTGGCATGCTCACAGCCACCCCAGCATCGACCTGCTGGACCTAGGTGATCCTTCTGCCTCAGTCTTCCAAGTAGTCAGAACTACAGGCGCACGCTACCATGCCTGGCTAATTTTTTAATTTATTGTAGAGATGAGGTCTCACCAACTTGCCCAGGCTGGTCTTGAACCCGTGGGCTTAGGCAATCCCCTCACCTCGACCTCCCAAAGTGCTGGGATTATAGGCTTGAGCCACTGCGCCCGGCCCCTTATTTTAATTAAAATGCTTTTATGGGTTTCTTACTTTAAGTACAAAGTTGGCTAATATAGAACCTTTTCATCATAGGTTAGTGTTTTAGTTAAGAATGGGTACTGAATTTTATTAGATTTAATAAAATTATCATTGAGATAAGCATGTGATTTTGTTTATCCTATTCATAGTATACCATATTAATTGATTTTCACATACTTAAACTTCATGCGTAATTCAGATAACTTTTTTGATAGATTTTTCTATGAAAAAGTCTATTTGCTAGTATTTTATTTAAAATTTTCTATTCTATACTGATAAATTAATCTGGAGTAGAGTTCTCTTTTGTGTGTGCTGTTTTTAAAAATTATTATTATGGAGATGTGGGGTACAAGTGAGAGTTAATTACATAAGTAGGCTGCATGCAAGTGCAGCTTGGGTTTCTAACTGGCCTTCACTCCCCCTGGTAGTGGACCAGGTACCTTTTATGTTGTCTCGTGCCCTCCACTCTCCTTTCTCCTGCCCTCCCTCCCCTAGCAGGGTCCAGCGACTCCCAATCCCTCCCTTGTGCTAATCTGACTAGTGTTTACTTATGAGTGAGAACATGCAGTATTTAGTTCTTTGTTTCTGTGATAGTTCACTTAGTATGATGGTCTCCAATTCCATCTAATTTGCTGCTAAGTCCATGATTTTATTCTTTATGGCTGCGTAATAACCCACTGTATATATGTACCACATTGTGTGTGCTATTTTTATATGGAAATAGTGCCATCATCATAATTCCTACCATTTACTGAGTGCCAACTACTTTCCAGGAACTATCAGGCTTCTTAGGTTTGAATCTGCAATCATAACAATGCTGTAAGAACAGTATTGACAATCTATTTTCTAGAGAAGGAAAGAGAGATTCAGAAGAGACCTAGGATAGCCTCAAAGTCATACAAGTGCTTTGTAACCTGACTGCTAAAGAATGAATACAAAAGTTCTGATTTTTTTCATTGCCCTGAAATTATATATCTGGCTCTAAAAGTTTAAAAGTATTTATTATAGCCGGGCTCGGTGGCTCAGCCTGTAATCCCGCGCCTTTGGGAGGCTGAGGTGAGTGGATTGCCTGAGCCCGCGGGTTCGAGACCCGCCTGGGCAGCGAGACCTCATCTCTACAATAAATCAAAAAATCAGCTGGGCGTGGTAGCGCATGCCTGTAATTCCGGCTACTTGGAAGGCTGAGGTGGAAGGATCGCCGGAGCCCAGCAGGTCGAGGCTGCGGTGGCCGGGAGCGGCCACTGCACTCCAGTCTGGGCGACAGAGTGAGACTTCAACTCGAAAAAAAAAAAAAAAAAAAAAAGTATTTATTAGTAAACCCAGAAGGGCTAGAAAACTTTCTTGGGGGGAAAGGAAGTAACTTTGATAAGTTTCCTCTACTCATATCCAGTGATTGGGCTTTTCAGATTTCCTTCAAATAGCCATTCAATTTTTTCCCCAGGAAATAATCTCTTTTACTAAGACTTTAAAATGTATTTGCTTATAATAGTATATGGTGTCCTTTTTAAAGTTCTATTCTCTAACAAATATTCACTGAATCTACAGACTAGACACTGTTTTAGGTACTAGACACACAGCAATAAACAAAACAAAGAGAAGAAACTCTGTCTTCCATAGGTGACATTTACATGAGGGTGGAAGTGGCGGGTTGAGACCACAGTAAACAAAATAAATAAATTACAGAATCTCATAGAAGGTGACAAGTGCTACATATGGGAGCACAGTATAGAATACAGTTAAGAACACAGACTTGAAAGTCAGATTGTGTTTATATCCCAACTAGGTCATCTTGGGCCAATTACTTAACCTTTCTTTGCTAGGTTTTCTTATCAGTAAAATGAGGGGACAATAAAATCAATACATTGTTTTGTATGGGGATTAAATGTATATTCATAAAGTGCTAAGAACAGTGCGTGGCACTGGTAGTCACTATACAAAGGTTAACTGCTAAAAGAGGATTCAGGTCAGAGAAAACAGAATGCAAAGATCCAGAGTGAAGTCTGTTTAAGGAACAACAAGGAGGTCAATGTGGATGAAGAGAACTGAGCAGTCAGGAGACCAGCAGGAGAGAAGTTGGGAGATGGGGAGGTATGAGTGTCAGCAAAAAAAATAAAGCCTTCACTTTGAGTGAGATGACAGATTTTGGTGATTTTGAATAGAGAAGTGACATACCTATCTCACAGGCACACTTGTAGGAGAGCAAAAACAGAAGGCAAAAGACTAGGTAGAGGTTGGGCGTGGTGGCTCAAGCCTGTAATCCCAGCACTTTGGAAGGCCAAGGAGAGAGGATCGCCGGAGTCCACGTGTTTGAGATCAGCCTGGGAAACATGGTGAGACCGCGTTTCTACAATAAATAAAAAAATTAACCTGGCATGGTAGCGCGTGCCTATAGTTCTGGCTACTTGGAAGGCTGAGGCAGAAGGATCGCCTGAGGCTAGCAGGTCAACTGGGGTAGCCACTGCACTCTAGCCTGGGCGATGGAGTAAGACTCCACCTAAAAAAAAAAAAGACTAGGTAGAATGCTCCTGCAATAATTCAGGTGAATGATAATGGTAGCATGAACCAGGAGGAGGCTGCGAAGGTAATAAGATTTTGGATACACAGGTCAGGCGTGGTGGCTCACACCTGTAATTCCAGTACTTTGGGAAGCCAATGCAGGAGGATTGCTTGAGGCCAATAGTTTGAGACCAGTCATAACATAGCAAGGCCCTGTCTCTGCAAAAAATTAAAAAAAAAAAATTAGCCAGGTGTATTGGTGTTCACCTGTAGTCCTAGCTACTCTGGAGGCTGAGAATGGGAAGATCCCCTGAGCCCGAAAGGTCAAGCTACAGTAAGTAAGCCATGATTTCAGCTTGGATGACAGAGTGAGACCCTGATCAAAAAAATAAAAAAATTAAAAAAAAAAAAAAAAAAATATATATATATATATATATATTAGTGTCAACAAGATTTCCTGAAATGGATGTGGTAGGATATGAAGAAAATCTCTAATACCAAGAACCAAGGATTCTGGCTACAAAAGCATATGAGCCATTAACTGAAATGGGGAAAGCTGTATGTGGAAAAGTCTAAGAACTGTCTCTTGGGCACGTTTACTTATCAATCTTTAATAGAATTACCAATTAGAGATATGGAGTAGGTATATAACATTTGAGTCAAGTTTCAGAATCAAGTTGCCTAGAAATATAAATTTAGAAGTTGTCAACATAGAGAAAGTCATAAAACTAAATAAGCTCATCGGGGAGTCAGCTGTAGCTGGAAAAGAACAAGGACCAAACCTAGGGGCATGCCACTGATAAAATGTCAGAAAGATGTGGAAAATTCTGGGGAGAAGACCGAGAAAAAAAGCAGATTCCAGAACTCTTTTGTCCTGAGGCAATCCAGCAACTCGGATTTAGGTTTCAAAGATCTTATCTGGAGAAGGGGACAAAGGTCAGAACTCAGCAACTGCCCCAATGGGAATCTAATAGAAAACTCACCCCACACAAAATTGAAATCCTAAAGGGCTACATTCTCAGTATAAAGGTGAACCCAAGCCAAACATGACGCCTCCTTCCCCCTAGGCCCGCCACTCCTCATAGGATTGCAAAGAAATTTTTCTTGGTGCTGACCTGAGCAAAGACCAAAAAGGAAAAAAAAAAATTACTTCCTGATGGTTTTCAGTGTAAGCCAACCCTTTGCGTACCTGCAGCCCAAGTTTCTGTCATCTAGGTGATCCCAAAAGCACGGTCCCAAACTGGTAGTGCCTCCAAGTGTATGGCGTAGGTAAACAAAGACCCTCTCTGCATGAATGTGTACCTTCATTTCAGGACTCCATAAACTTTGCACAAATAATTTTAAGGATAAAAGGAAGAAATGGTAAAAAATAATCAAGTATAACAGGGACACAAAAATAGCAAAGGGTATCTTAAACAGCAAAATCCCAAAGATAGCAAAAATTTCAGGACTAGAAATTATATAGATCATAAATAATAAGCATGCTGGTTTAGTTCAAAGAAATAAAGAACAAGCTTGAAAATAGAAAACTATAAAAAGGGCAACAGGGCAACCTCCTCGGGACCGCCCCATTCTGGGAGATTTTCTGTCCCCTCAACAAATCCTCCTTTCAAAAAATAAAAAATAAAAAGGGCAACGGACTATTTGAAAAAGAATCACACAGAACTTCTAGAAATGAAAAATGCCATAAGCAACATATAATTCAATAGATGGGCTTAAGAGCAAGATACACACAGCTGAAGAGAGAATTTGGAACCAAAAGTTAGATTAGAAGAAACTATACAAATCCCAACCAAAGAAACAAAATAATGGAAAATATAGAAGAGAGGTTAAGAAATGTAGAAAATATACTGTGAATGTCTAATACACATATTTAATCAGAGTTCCACAAGGCAATGAGAGAGAGAGGCTGAAGTACCATCAGTACTTGAAGAGACAATAACTGAGAATTTCCCAACAGTACAAAAACCTCCAACCTACTAATTTCAGAAGTTCAACAAATCCCAACAGGTTAAACCAAACCTATACATATCACAGTATAACTGTAGGACACCAAAAGCAAAGAGCAGATCTTTCAAAGCACCAAGAAAGAAATGAAATGAGAGTGAGACTGACTGGCAGAAGAGCTCATAACACAACTGAATATTGTTGTGAATGCCTTAGTAGACTGCAGCAATCTGTAGACATCAGTCAAATATTTTAGGGTGAGAATATTTAGATAAACATGCCTGTTTGACAAACGTGTCATTTTCTCTGGCAGGGATCCAGCTCTGTCATAAATATTTAAATGCTCAAAAGGATTTTCTTCTTCCAAGGGAAAAAAAAAAGCAGAATAAAAAGTAGTACGTCCAAAATGACGGAGGGCTTTAAAAAACAAAACAAAACTAGCACTAGTACTATATTATCATAGGTAAGGCTAATCAACTTGTCTAGTTTACCCCAATGGAAATGCAAGAGCCAAAATATGGTCATATACAAATCACAGTATTTCAATTGTTCTACTTTTCTGAAACTAGGCTCAGAATAGCCTGAAAAACTCTGTTTTTTTTAAGTGTAGAAAAGGCATGAGTTTTAGAATGAGAAAGACTGGTGCTAGAAATATCTGGCAAGATACTGAACCGCCACAGGCAAAGTTTCCTCAAGTATAAAAAAAGGATAATAGTGCCTTTGTTTAACCATTCAACATATATTGACTAAGAATCTTTTAAGTGTAAAGCACTGGGTACATAAAGATACTTGGATCTATGAACATTCTCTCTTTCTCTCTCTCTCTCTCCCCCATCTCCCTTTCCTCTCCCTCTCTCCCTCCCTCCCTCCCTCTCCAGAGAAAACATGGCATCATGCTTGTCATCAGACTTTTTCATTCCAGGCAGAATAGTTGCATTTTTGCTGGTAGACGTGATCAGGCAACAAAGAAAGACTTCAAGATACTGACATAAAAGATTACCCAACTAATAAGTCCAGCTTGGCTGGAATCAGCCCTACTCACCCTCTCAAAGTTGCTGATCAGTTTGCAAGGCTCCACTCTTAAATATGAGCAGACAAGTAAGAATTATGATACTCTAAAGTGTAAAGTCTTTAATATGAAAGACAAAAGCAAACAAACAAAAAAACCAACACAGAGGAAACAGATACCAGGCAGGGAGAAGAATTTTTAAATACTCATTGATATTCTCAAAGGTAAGAGAGATATTTCAACCATAAGAAAATTTTATATATATATGTATGTATATATGTGTTATATATATACACATACATATGTATCTATATATGAAAGGAAAATTTAAAGAAATGAAAAATCTCAATAAAAGACATCTGTATCTATATATGAAAGGAAAATTTAGAGAAATGAAAAATCTCAATAAAAGAGAAGATAGAGGAGAGAAAATTTCCTAAAGGAAAAAATTTCCTAAACAGCAAAAAGAATAAAGAATAGACAATAAAAAACAAAAAAAGTAGCCGGGCTCGGTGGCTCAGCCTGTAATCCCACGCCTTTGGGAGGCTGAGGTGAGTGGATTGCCTGAGCCCGCGGGTTCGAGACCCGCCTGGGCAGCGAGACCTCATCTCTACAATAAATAAAAAAAAATCAACCGGGCGTGGTAGCGCATACCTGTAATTCCAGCTACTCGGAAGGCTGAGGCGGAAGGATCGCCGGAGTCCAGCAGGCAAGGGTGCGGTGCCCGGGAGCGGCCACTGCACTCCAGTCTGGGTGACAGAGTGAGACTCCAACTCAAAAAAAAAAAAAAAAAGTAGACAACTAGACCAGAAGGTCCAATATATGAATAAAGTTCCCAAAAGCTAGAACAGGAAAAAAAAAAAAAAATGCAGGGGAGAAAATCATGGACCAACTCAAGAAAATGGCAGAGTTTGCAGATTGAAAGAATTTACCAAATATATGCCAAGCAGCATGGTTAAAAATATGCCCAGACAAGAGCACATTGTTGAGAAACGGAAAAATTGTTAGAGAAAAAGAAAGGATTCTATATGCTTCCAGAGACTGGAAGGTTGCTTTAAAAGAATACAGAATTAGAATGTTTCATATTTCTTAAGAAATAGTAGAAGCTAGAAAGCAATGTAGCAATACTTTTCAAATTTGACATATACTAAAACCATCATTAATGTGAGAGTAAATTAAACACATTTGTAGAAGTGCAGAACCGTGAATATTTTATGTTATATTCACTCTTTCTCAGGAAGTTACTACAGAAGATGCTGCACTAACCAGAGAGTAAATAAGAAAAGGCTAACAGGATATAGGAAAAAGGGAATTCGATATAGAAGAGAAATAAAGAACTGCCAGGATAATAATGAAAAGCAATTCTGGGATGACAGCTAAGCAGCATATGTTGAGGGGATCAGTTCTGAGTCTCTGGGAGACAATTCATCACAAAGATAAACTTAAGAGACTAGAGGTTGGAGGCAGTGACTCATGCCTGTAACCCCAACACTTTTGGAGGCCAAGGTTAGAGGATTACTTGAGCCCAGGAGTTCGAGCCTAGGCAACATAGCAAGACCTCATCTCTACCAAAAATAAAAATAAAAATTAGCTGAGCATGGTGGCTCGAGCCTGTCGTCCCAGCTATTCAGGAGGCTGAGGCGGAATGAGCCCAGGAGGTTGAGACTGTGGTGAGCCATGATCATGACACTGCACTCTAGCCTGGGCAACAGAGTGAGATGCCAATTCAAAAATAAATAAATAAATAAATAAATATAAATCAAGAGCTAATAAAATTAGCTGACAAATATGAAGAACCTAAAAGAAGACTTAGATAACTGGAGACTGAGATTTAACTAGTGATAAGTTAAAACAAAAACCAAGAAAAACATAATTTGTTCCAAAAAAAGTACAAAGTCACAAAGGAAAGAAAAAAAATCATAGTTTACTACGTCCCTTAGTTGTCAAAAGCATTTACTGTTATAATAATACAAGCACTAAATATTCAGCTAATCAAAACTGGGTGGATAAAATTAGCTACCCCCAGCATATTATTTAGAAAGAATGGTGGCTAAATAACAAAATAATCAGCTAAAAAATGATTTAAAGGGTCTCCTTTGGAAAGAGGCAAATGTGGTACTGCAAGAATTGTAAGGAGTCTGACCGATTTTTTCACTGAGTAGTTCTCACTCTGACAGCACACTGGGTTTAGTCTTTTTTTTTTTGAGTTGGAGTCTCACTCTGTCACCCAGACTGGAGTGCAGTGGCCGCTCCCAGCCACCGCAGCCTCGACCTGCTGAGCTCCGTTAATCCTTCCGCCTCAGCCTTCCAAGTAGCCAGAATTATAGGCATGCGCTACCATGCCCAGGTGATTTTTTGATTTATTGTAGAGATGAGGTCCTGCTGCCCAGGCGGGTCTCAAACCCGCGGGCTCAGGCAATCTACTCACCTCAGCCTCCCAAAGGCACAGGATTACAGGCTGAGCCACCGAGCCCGGCTTGGATTTAGTCTTATATGGACAGCTGAGCCCTACCCAGTCAAGTGAATCAGAATCACAGGAAGTGGGAGCCAGCTACAGGCGGTTCTGAAAGGGCTGTCAGTGTTTCTGATGCACAGAAAGAGTTGAGAACTACAACTTAAACAGTATGCATGAGTTACTTCCATGAAAAAAAAAGTAGAATTTTAACCCTCTGCACTCAGATGCCCCCTCTGAAGGAACATGGTATATCTATTCAGATGTCCCCTCTCAGGGGACATAAAGAGATTGCTGGTGATTATACAGGACAAACTTATACAAGCACAAATTGTTCAAAAATGTATGTATATTTCCTTACAGTTTTCCATTCCAAAACAATAAAAAAAATCTATGTCCCATTTGAAATCTGTCAAGCTTCTGATTGATAAGTTGAGAAGTGGTTTTCAAGAATCATGAGTACATCCTTCCACATCTCTTCGGACAATAAATTACATATTATTAATGTGGGAGGAAAAAACAAGACTGCATTGTCTGCTCACATAGAAAAACACCAGGTGGAAGACGTCAAACAAATTATTATTGCACATCATGTATCAATGAACCTGCAATGCATGTTGGTGACTGTTTCACACACTGAAAAATATAAAATACAAAATTTTGATTTTTTTTGTTATAAATAAGTTCCTTAATGTCCAAAATTCCATTATAAGCTAAATATCATTACAATAAAATAACTGGTTCAAATGCTATACTATTTAATATGAAGTGATTCATTTTCCCCTATTTTGTAAAAAAGCGCACTAGTTGCTGGTAGGTGATCTGTGAGATGTCTCTGAGTGAAAAGAATTAATGAAGAAATACCCATAAAAGTTTAATGTTTAAATGAAAACATATTTAGGAATCACTTATATACACATAAAACATTCATATATACATATATGAATATATATAAACATATATAGCAAAGTAGAAACTAAAACAAAACAAAAAAACACATATATCACCCAGTTCTCTATTTTCATCAAACATTTGTAAAGTAGTAGCATAAAACTTTATACATGCTTTTGTGGGAAAAGTAATCATCAGACATCTTCATATGTTACCACAGAAAACTACATGCTTGAATTAGCTGCATTTAGGAGTACCAGTTTTTTGGGGGGGCACATATATTAAATTTTATTTTACTTTTACATTTACAAGTTCAGGAAACTGTTTTGAAAACAGGAAGATTAAGGCTGCCTTAAAGAAAGCCTGATTCCCTCTGCCCCAGTCTAAGCAGCACTGTGCAGACTCTAGCTGGGGACACATGTCAGGAAAATGTCCTTGTCCTGGCATCTCTCAGTGGCTGGGGCTGTGTGATGGCATCTGAAACGGTCACTGTGGCTTGTTCCTCACCTCAGTGCCTAGAGGTCGCCTTGCCCTAGATTTTATCGCTGGTGAAGTTGGTTACCTACCTTCTAGCTATATAGCCAAGAATGGTGGCTTAATCAGAAATGGGCCCAGTGGTACACATTTTGTGAGATGAAAGGAAGTTGAAATGTGTAAATTGGGCCAGGTGGTTCAGTGGTTCAGCCTGTAATCCCAGCACTTTGGGAGGCCAAGGCAAGTAGATGCCTGAGCCCATGGGTTTGAGACCGCCTGGGCAACTGGGCGAGACCTCGTCTCTACAATAAAATCAAAATTTAGCTGGGCGTGGTAGCGCATGCCTGTAGTTCCGGCTACTTGGAAGGCTGAGGTGGAAGGATCACCTGTGCCCAGCAGATTGAGGCTGCAGTGGCCGGGAGCGTGCCACTGCACTCCAGTCTGGATGACAGAGTAAGACTCCAACTCAGAAAAAAAAAAAAAAGAAATGTGTAAACTGCACTAAACTCTGCAACGCTGACATGTTGTCCCTGCTAGTCTTTGGTCCCAGGAGAGGTCACTGGAGGAGACAGGTGGAAATACCCTGCTGCCCATCTAGTTGTGACAAGTCCACAGCAGCCTAAACTCCAAAGCCCAACTAACTCTGCCTTTCCTGTGCCATGATCCTTTGAAGACCCCAGAGATATTCCCTTTCTCAGGTAGAAGGAGCCTATACTCCCTGAACTTTCCAAAACTGCACCTCCTATGCTGAATGAGATAAACACTTGGCAGACAAAAGTCCAAAAACATGAACCAGCATCACAAACGCAAGGGTTTTGAAAAGAGGGGCTACTAGAAGTCATTCTCTGGCCACCAGTGATGTCACAGGAACAAAACAGTCACAGATAGAATGGGTTGCCTCCATGGTCATAGCAGTGCCAAGATAAAAATCTAAGGTGTCTGTCAGCTTACCCCTCAGAGTTGATGTTGTATGAGTCTCTCTATTTCTGCAGTTCCCTTGTTTCTCCATCCCTCCTGAAAGAGCTGGGTACTGTTCCTGTGATCCACTCATGACAGGCAAGATCACCCCACAAGTCAGGAGAGCCTTGTGCATCCCCTTCTTTGACAACTTAAAGAAAGTACCCCTAATGCCGTGAAATGTTTCCTCCCTTGTCAGTCTGTCAGACTGCAAGTGTTCAGTCTTTTCTACCCTCTGAGGACAGCAAAGGCCAGTGGCATCCAACGACCTGGTAGAGGTTGGGGGTGGGGTCCTTAGAGCATCTAAATATCTAAACTAAATTGTAACAGTTGGGGCCCAGCATCACAGGCCCATGGGAGAGTTGGGGAGTCCTAAAAGGTAAGGATCTCCACCTGGTTAGGCCCTGGTCTAATAAAGACATCTGAATTCATAGGTCTTATGCATTAGTTTAGCAATCTGGTTTCTGATATCAAAAGAGCTTAAAGTCCCCTTCAAAACATACATGCAGGTGTCCTCTGCTGATGACCAGAAAATAGTGCTCCACCTTGGTTCTATTCTTTTTTTTTTTTTTTGAGTTGGAGTCTCACTCTGTCGCCCAGACTGGAGTGCAGTGGCCGCTCCCGGCCACCGCATTCTCGACCTGCTGGGCTCCGGCAATCCTTCCACCTCAGCCTTCCGAGTAGCTGGAATTACAGGCATGCGCTACCACTCCCGGCTGATTTTTTAAAAATTTATTGTAGAGATGAGGTCTCGCTGCCCAGGCGGGTCTCAAACCCGCGGGCTCAGGCAATCCACTCACCTCAGTCTCCCAAAGGCGTGAGATTGCAGGCTGAGCCACCGAGCCCGGCCCTTGGTTCTATTCTACATAGTGATGCCTAGAGGTATGGTCGGGTACTACACCAGGCGGTCTACGCTGGCTTCTTTTAAGATGTATAGGGCATCATCCTCCAGGACCTGTTGATGTCCAATCACAGTATACATTATCTCCCAGGGTACACAGAGCTCTACATATGTCACCCAGTGAATGATGTGGTCCTCAAACTGAAGGTCTTCACCTGTGGTTTGAGTCGCCCAGGTAGTGCACAAAATCTTTGAACTGGATCCCCCAGATCTCCATCCTTTTCCTCTTGTATTTTCTGATGATGCTGGGGCAAACTGATGCTTATACCAAGGCTCAACACAGGGATTATGAGCAAACTTATCCTAAAATGCAGAAATAAATCTTTCAAAGAGATCTCTTACAATGACAAACTTGAAGTTTGTCTTCAATCGCCTCTGGATTTCTGCATCACTGAACAACGAGGCAAGGGAGGCCGTTCTTCCTGTGAGCATGCACCATGTTCTTGAGGATCTCCTCAGTGGAAGGGAACGCACCATTTAGAACAATCAGCACTTTCTTCCACTGGGTGTTGCCCTCTTTGGGAGTCTGGCAGAAAAGATCTTGTGCTTGGGCTGGGTGTGGTACCTCAAGCCTGTAATCCCAGCACTTTGGGAGGCCAAGGTGAGGGGATTGCCTGAGCCCACATCGCTAAAATAAATTTTAAAAATTAGCTGGGTGTGGTAGTGTGCACCCCTGTAGTGCCGGCTACCTGAAAGGTTGAGGTGAAAGATCGCCTGAAAAGAAAAAGTAGAATTTTGAGGTGAAGGATCGCGGGTTGATGCTGGAGTGGCCATGAGTGTGCCACTGCACTCCAGCCTGGGTGATGGAGTGAGACTCCATTTCAAAAAAAAAAAAAGAATCTTGTGCTTGTCACAGACAAATATTCAGTCCAGGACAAACTCGGAGACAGGATTATGTGAGAGATTATTCAAGGCTACATCCCTGCAAATGCTGCTTCTGGTGAGTTCCAGGCACTCCAGATAGACCAGGGGTTGAAATAGTCAGCTGCCCAGGAGCATTTTCTCCATTGACTTCAGTTCTCTTCTGGCAACTTCCCTACTTCTGGCATGGTTGTCAGGAACAGAAACTCCTGTATGGAGCTGTTGGCATCTGAGTCTTTAAAAGTCAATGTGATGAACTTGCTGGCCACCATGAACATGAAAATCACCCATAAGCATGCAGTCAACAGAAGCACTGTTGGTGCATGTTGTCAAATGTACGCCATCCAGTGATTCTTCCTTCTGAGGCCTGGGGTTCACATTTTCTTGCTGTGTTTGCCCTGACTGAAGTTCTCTGTTTCTCTTGTCACCTCTGTGGAGTTAGTGCTGGCCCCACTGCTCCGGTTCTTCCCATGGCCCTGCAGGCAAAGCTGGGCTCAGGCCTTGCTAGGCCTGAGGGCAATGCTGCCAGCAGCCTCTGCACTACTGCCCAACTGGCTGCGGGGTATGGTGGCAATGACGGCAGCAGAAGGAAGGAGGATCTGGCTTCTGCCACTTCACACAGCCCAGTGCACCAGGCCAACAGTGCCAGTAGTACTAGTTTTTAAAAAGACTAAATTGGTCTGTGCCATGATCTGATTTGACTACTGTATATGGGGCCCCCTTCTCACTTCAGAAGATTAATATGTTCCAGACAATTTAATTGTTTAGGAGTGATGCTGTGTGTGCCATTGGGAAATAAACAAATGACAACAACAAAAAAACCCTTTTGACTGGGTGTGGTGGCTCACACCTGTAAACCCAGCACTTTGGGAGACACAGGCAAGAATACTGACTGCCTAAGCCCTAGGGTTCAAGACCAGCCTGGGCAACTGGGTGAGGCTTGGTTTCTATAGTAAATAAAAAAATTAGCCAGGCATGATGGTGCATGCCTGTAGGCCCAGCTCCTTGGGAGGCTGAGACAGAAAGTTCGCCTGAGCCCAGGAGGTTGAGGCTGAAGTAGCCTTGAGCATGCCACTGCATTCCAGCCTGGGTAATAGAGTGAGACTCCAACTGAAAACAAAAACCAAAACTACAAAAACAAAAAACCCTTTCTATTATTGCACAGATGTCCTAGTCATCAGAATTTTAAAATTTAGAATTAAATCATGATACATAATTGAGTAAATACATTTCCAATAATGGCAGTGGTGTTTTTAAAAATCAGCATCCAATATTTATTCTACATTCAAACATTCCAGTGCTCTGGAAATAGCAGGCGCATACAATGAATGGTATTATTGTGATTATAAGAGGTAGTATCCTATAATGTCCAATTAAATTGAGAGAAATGGATAGATTGCTAAAATACTCTAAATGAATGCTAGTTCATGTTAAACAATACACTTGACCTGGTGTATCAACACATTCTATCACATCAAACTGTAGCAACTGATTCATTACCACTGACAAAGACACAGAGTGCTTCTTTTGAATTCTGCGACGATACAAAATGTCTGGACTCTTCTCGTTTTATAAGTTTAATTGGGGGAGCCAATAAACCTTTTCCTTCAGCAGCCTCCCACGCCCTCCCACCTTCCACAATATAACACACACAGTTTAAGAAAGTACACAGCTAACTTTTGTAAAAATCAAAAGTTGTAATACTAAACTGACAAAATGGAAAACAGGAAATATGTTGAGAAATTCAGGATGGGTTGGATGCTCTTAGAATTCAGAGTTTAGGTTTAAAAAGTAAAACTAAACATGAACACTAAATGGAAAACACAGACTCGGCTCTCTTGGCTACCAGACATTGCCACTACTCTTCTGAAATAAACCTACAAATGTTTTGCTTCTCCATCTATCTATAATATGGACACCCACAATAGAAATAGTTTAAAGTGGCAGATCTGTGCACCCAGCATATTTCTAAATATATTTTTCACTAAAGAAATTTTACAACCAGATACAAAAGACTCTAAAGTCTGTGCTTTCATTTTTCTGTAAATTACTTAAGTTTGAATTCTAATATCCAGCTTTCCAAGTATTTCACTACTGGCCATTTTAGAATCATTGAAAATCACCACTTTGACAGCAAAATATAAAACAAAGGATATTGAAGTTAGAGTCCTGTCACTTATTTCAGCATTCACAGCAATCTTTTTCCTGATTGCCATACATTTTTTAAAAATTAAGTGTATGTAAAACAGTATGCTAATATTCAAAAACTATAACTGCATCACATGAAATAGAAGTAGCAAACTACAGCAGCTCAGCGTGCAGAAGGGGGAAACGTTTGAATACTAGAAAATAAAATTCACCCTCACATCTCTACCTCTATAAAAGAAAATTATTCTGGGTTATATATAAAAGTAAACCTCCCACCAGAGATCTTGAAAATCTTGAATATTTTTTTCCTGCAGGAGGATTTATTATTTTCCACAGAGTGTCCATTCATGCGTTTTCTTCTTCTTTCTATTCATAGCACCAGATCCTGACTAGCATGCACAACCTCAAAAGAAAAGAAACACTAAATACAAATTGTGTAAAATTAAATAAAACAAAGCAAAGTAAAAAGGCACACATTAAGAGTGTGTTCCCTTGGGTTGGTGCCATAATGTCTACCTGTGCAACAGCTCTCATGGAACTCACCTTGTATGCAACACTATTGGAGGAATCCACAATGATAAACAAGGGCTTCCTGGTGAAGGGATAGAGATCGCCAGGGTGAAGGCTGGGAAAACAATAACAACAATAACAATGAAGAACTATTTAACTATGTCGATCACATCTCAGAAATATGACTTTTCACTTTTGTCTGGTCCTATCTCCTTCTCATAGTGCTGAGGGAAAAACAAAGATTAATTAAGGAAAGGACCAAAAAAAATCTGCATTTACCGGGAACCCCAGTTTTATTTAAAAATAAAAGTTTAGAGACAATTCTTATTCAAGAATATCTAAGCTAAAGATAAGTTCATATATTAAAAATCACTAAACACAGCATGAAAATCTCAGAAGTCGGCATATATGTGCTTATTTCATATGCAAAAGCTCCCTCTAAGAACATATTTTGAAAATACGGAGCCAGGCTCGGTGGCTCAGCCTGTAATCCCGCGCCTTTGGGAGGCTGAGGTGAGTGGATAGCCTGAGCTCACGGGTTCAAGACCTGCCTGGGCAACTTGGCGAGACCTCATCTCTACAATAAACCGGAAAATTAGCCGGGTGTGGTAGCGCCCGCCTGTAGTTCCCAGCTACTTGGAAGGCTGAGGCAGAAGGATCGCCAGAGTCCAGCAGGTCGAGGCTGCAGTGGCCAGGAGCGGCCATTGCACTCCAGTCTGGATGACAGAGTGAGACTTCAACTCAAAAAAACAAAATAAAATGAAGTCATTCTGTAAGTCAGACTCGGTGGCTCAACCTGTAATCCCACGCCTTTGGGAGGCTGAGGTGAATGGATAGCCTGAGCCCGCAGGTTCGAGACCCACCTGGGCAGGCGAGACCTCATCTCTACAATAAATCAAAAAATTAGCCGGGCGTGGTAGCATGCGCTTGTAGTTCCAGCTACTTGGAAGGCTGAGGCAGAAGGATCACCAGAGTCCAGCAGGTTGAGGCTGCGGTGGCTGAGAGCGCCTACTGCACTCTGGTCTGGGCGACAGTGAGACTCCAACTCAAAAAAAAAAAAAAAAAAAGAAAATACGATATAATAACACAACCACATTGTATTTCAATGAGTCTTTAAAATCTGTATCTATTTTAAAGATTTTTAATATTTCAAGCAACATTTTTTATTTTTTTGAAAAAGTAGAATTTATTAAGAGGACAGAAAAGTTCCCACAGTGAGAGGGATGCCCTCAAGTTACATCTTTTTTTTTTTTTTTCTTTTTGAGTTGGAGTCTCACTCTGTCGCCCAGGCTGGAGTTCAGTGGCCGCTCCCAGCCACCACAGTCTCAACCATGACCTCAAGTCACAGTTATGGAGGTACACAACACAGTTTATTCGGGGCCCCATAGGAAAAAATAAAATTACCTCCAGGTTATGTGTATGAGTTGTATGTGAAACATGAATTTTTCTTCACACTTGGATCCCATACCCAAGATATCTTACTATGTATATGCGAATATTTCAAAATTTGAAACCTGAAACACTTCTGGTCCCATGCATTTCAGAGACGGTATACTCAATCTTCATTGGAAACGCAGTTTCAGACCAGCTCAGTTTTCTTTATAACTAGACTGCCATTTCTCACCTAGAGAAATTCCAGAGCCAATAATGGCCCAAGCAGTGAAGAACACCTTCACTTAGAAAAACAGCAAATATTTTCATAGATGAAATTCTATTTGAAATCATGTAAATAAATTCATTTGTGCTGCAGCAAATCAACAAAATCTTAAACTAATAAAGTTCAATTCTACAGGCTGGGAAGAGTAGGAGTAAGGGAGAGATAGAAGAGATTTGTTAAAGGATATATACGTCCTTTAACAAATATATATATACAGTTTTGTGTTTTTGAGCTGGAGTTCCACTCTGTCGCTCAGGCTGGAGTACAGTGGCACACTCGTGGCCACCACAGCCTTGACCTGCTGGGCTTAGGCGATCCTTCCGCCTTAGCCTTCCAAGTAGCTGGAACTACAGGCACACGCCGGGCTAATTTTTTTATTTATTGTAGAGACAAGGTCTTGCCAAGTTGCTCTGACTGGTCTTGTACTTCTGGGCTCAGGCAATCCTCTCACTTAGGCCTCCCAAAGTTACAGGTGTGAGCCACCGTGCCCAGTTTAGGATTTGTCAATTTTAAAAAATGAAATTAAAATAAAAGTTCAGGCCAAGCATAATAGCTCATGCCTATAATCCCAGAGCTTTAAGAGGCCATGGCAGGAGGATCTCTTGAGGATCACTGGAGCCCAGATGCTCAAGACCGGCCTGGGCAATATAGCAAGACCCTATTTCAACAAAAAATTTTAAAAATTAGCAGGGTGTGGTGGTGCATGTCTGTCATCTCAACTATTCAGGAGACTAAAGAGGAAGCTCTCTTGAGCCCAAAAAGTCAAGATTGCAGTGAGCTATGATCAAGTCGCTGTTCTCCAGTCAGGTAACAAAGCAAAACTCCATCCCTAAAAAAAATTTTTTTAAGTCAGTATTGATGTTAACATGTATCACATCCTGACATATTATTTAGTTATGCATATATTTACTGGCTCTAACTACAATGCAATTTTGTTCACTGACATATCCCCAGTGACTGCATAGTGCTTGACATATAATAGATACTCAATAAAATATTTGTTCAATGATTTTCAAACAAAAATTCTAAATTCCTAGGATAGTCAGAGACTGAAACATTGCTAGAATCCAAACAAGTGTTTCCAGTTTGTCTCTAGATCTTAAAAAATAAAATAAGTGTTATTAAAAGTAGTCTAAGGGAACCTTTCTAGTACTAGAAAACATTTCCTATTTTACTTAAAATGTCTTTTTATAGACAGAGTGATACTTTTTATAATAAGGGGAGAAAGACACCAGAATACATACCAGTGCATTTCCTTGTGGGACTGATTTCGTTTGTGGATAGCATCACCATTTATAATATCCCGGTTACTATTAGTAAGTACACCTCCAAAATCATAAGGACCTATAAAAGCAAAAGGAAAAATTCTGGACTTCAACTGGACAGTAATATTAATATGATGTTCAAATACAAAAGTATTGTGTAAATCATTAACACATGGGGAGATAATTATAAAACATTTAACATTTGAATTTAATAGAGTATTTAAATGATTTTAGCATATTGCTTGTTTCAACATTTTAAAAAAATCATTTAATTATTCATCAGTTCTTCACACAGAATATAATGAGAAACAAAACAAGAACCTACCACTATTCTAATAATAAAAGGGATGGAGATCCGAGACATTCAAGATTACACTTACATTTTTATCAAAATTAAAATCTCAAGTGTAATAAAATTATTTTAAAAAGAAAGTTGTAGAATGAATTTTTTTCAGAATGAAATCTTAATCTCTTAAGTAAATATAAGTTTAAATGAGCAACTAGTTGTAAAATTTAGGAAAACATTTAAATTTGAAAACTGTCACTGACAAAAATTAATTTTAAAGAAATGTACTGCCAAATTTCAGTGTGCGAAAAATCCATCATTATCACTATCATATCAATGATGTTAGTTCTGATTCCTACTGGATTCATGTGAGTTAGCTAAACCTTTGTCTAAATGGAACATCAACTGTGGGATGTTTGGCTAATCTCTCTCAAAGGACCATTCACTTACTAGCTATAGTACTTTGAAAAAAGTACCATAAGAGGTTGATATGTTAAGTAGGGACCCAGAAAACATGATTTAACAGCATTTTGTAAGTTATAGAAATAATTATTCAAAAATAAAATTACCACCTTTATTACAAAAAAGCCAAAGTAGTTTAGATTTTATATCACTTTAATGTTGTATAATATTTTATTTCTAGACCAAAGAGAATTGTTTTGTTTTCATTTTAACATTTTAAAAGAATCTGTAGGTCATGCAAGGAAGATGGCAGGGACATGCATCGTATAAAGGAATGCAGATTTCAACAAACAGATGAGGAGGAAAATGTTAAGGATGTTAACAAGTTTGTTTAGTTTTTGTTTTGCCCAGACAAAGATTTAATTCTTATTTATACCAAGTTACTCATATAGTCTGACCAATTTCTGGACAATTTTAAAGTTTTATTCTGAAACAGCATCCCAATATTCTACAGATCGAATTCATAAAACAAAATAAAAATAACAGAAAACAAAATCATGACAAGGGCTTGAACTTTCACAGTTACAACGTACACTGATTTCTACAGAGACTTTTATCCATCATATTGTCACTGACCAGATTCCCCAATGCACTAAATGCTCAGAAAAATTCATTAATGTGAAAGAGACTATTAAGTTTGGTTACTCCATCATCCTTTTTAACTTCAAAATTTCAAACTCCTTATGTATATTTATATTTATATATTATGTTTTTGGTAAATCTGATAGAGAAGCATGCAGCTGACACCTGAATTTTCTGATGATTTATGGGCTTCAACATATATTTCAGGAAATAAAATAGACTGGGGTATCCACAAGATTGCCAATTCTCAACAAATAGCCAGATTTTAAGTTTGGAAGTCTGTCTAGAAAACTTAAGATGGTCTGTGGGCCATGGGCCATTGTCTTGCAGAAAATAGAGAGTTCAAGCCCTGCTCACAACAGGGAGCATTCCTTTATTGTACCTTCACTATCAGAACGACCTGTGGGGAAAACACCAGTGGCTGACAGGTAAATTAGAAGGACACTATTGGCAGGCAGCTCCTGAAAGAAAATCACATATACAAAACAACAAAGAGGGAAAGACAACACAGTTTTCTTTTAGTTCATAACATTTCAAAGTTGTAGAGAAAATAAGAATGTACTGGTGTCTCTTCCAAGAGAAGAGTCACACTTTCTGGTTCTGAATTAAAACTATATACATGAGGTAAGTGAATTACCTGAGCCCGCGGGTTCAAGACCCGCCTGGGCAGCGAGACCTCATCTCTACAATAAATCAAAAAATCATCTGGGCGTGGTGGTGCATGCCTGTAATTCCGGCTACTCGGAAGGCTGAGGCGGAAGGATCGCCGGAGCCCAGCAGGTCAAGGCTGCGGTGGCCGGGAGCGGCCACTGCACTCCAGTCTGGGCGACAGAGTGAGAATCCAACTCAAAACAAAAACAAAAACAAAAACAAAAACAAAAACAAACTATATACACAGGCCAGGTTCGGTGGCTCAGCCCGTAATCCCAGCACTTTGGGAGGCCGACGTGAGTGGATTGCCTAAGCCCAGGGGTTTGAGACTAGCCCGGGTAACTTAGTGAGACCTCGTCTCTACAATAAAAAAAAAAAAAAAAATTTAGTCGGACGTGGTGGCACACTCTTGTAGTTCTGACTACTTGGAAGGCTGAAGCAAAAGAATCACCAGAGTCCAGCAGGTCAATGCTGGGGTGGCCATGAGTGTGCTACTGTACTCCAGCCTGAGAGACACAGTGAGTCTCCAATAAAAAAAAACAAAAAAACTATATACACAGCAAAGATTCATTATTAATCTATAATCCAGTAGTCCCCAACCTTTTTTGGCATCAGGGACTGGTTTCATGGAAGACAATTTTTCCATGGACAGGAGGGGGTAGGAGATCATCAGGCATTAAATTCTCATAAGGAACATGCAATTTTGACCCCCTCACATGCACAGTTCACAATAGGGTTTGTGCTCCTATGAGAATCTAATGTGCTGCTAATCTGACAGAAGACAGAGCCCTCCTGCTGTGCAGCTCAGTTCCTAACAGGCCATAGACCAGTACTGGTCCCTAGCCGAGGGGTTGGGGACCCCTGCTGATAATCTATAACTATTGTCAAACATTGGAAGACACTCTCTGCTTCAAATATTCATTTACACAATATTTACACAATATTCCCTAAAAACATGAAATGGAGAAGTAAAGATCCCCGCTATAAGTCTAAAAGACAAACTCCCCTCCATGGCTTTCTCTATATAGAAATTGGGAAGAATCCTCCTGATTCATATAATTCTTTCAGATAATAAAAATGTTTCTTGAGGCTGGGAACAGGCTCATGCCTCTAATCCTAGCACTTTGGGAGACTGAGGAGGGGAGATTGCTTGAGTTCAAGAGTTTGAGACCAGTCTAGGTAACATAGTGACACTTGTCTCTACTAAAAAAAAAATCAAAAAATTAACCAGGCATGGTAATAAATGCCTGTAGTCCCAGCTACTTGGGAGGCTGAGGCAGAAGGATCGCCTGAGTCCAGGAGGTCAAGGCTGCAGTAAGCCATGATTGTGCTTATCCAGCCTGGGTAAAACAGTGAGACCTGACCTAGAAAAAAATAAAATTTCTTGAATATATAAGGAACTCTGCTCTTGTCTTTCAGTTCTGCATTGACTGTTATATACCTAAAATAGGTGAGTAATTAAAACCAGGAGGGAAAATTCTAATTAATCAATATTCTCCTTAATGATAAGGAACAGACACAACATCATAAGCAATCCTCATTGGAAAAATAATGATTTTACAGCTTACCAACAGTAAAAAAAGAAAAAGAAAAAATAATTAAGACCATTATTCTAAAGGCAGTTTTTCATTTTCATATTTTACCTAAGCTCTTTTTTTGGGGGGGGGGGTTGGAGTCTCACTCTGTCACCCAGACTGGAGTGCAGTGGCCACTCCTGGTCACCGCAGCTTCGACCTGCTGGGCTCCAACGATCCTTCCGCCTCAGCCTTCCAAGTAGCTGGAACTACAAGCGTGCGCTACCACTACAGGCTCATTTTTAATTTTATTGTAGAGATGAGGTCTCGCCAAGTTGCCCAGGCGGGTCTTGAACCCGCGGGCTCAGGCAATCCACTCACCTCAGGCTCCCAAAGGCGCGGGATTACAGGCTGAGCCACCAAGCCCAGCTAACTTTTTTTTTAAACCTAAACTCTTGACCTAAACATTTTTTTAAAAGGGTGACTCAGATTCCACTTAGGGGACAATTTCACCATACAGTAAAAAGTACTGGATCATACACACCTTAAAAGATGCTGCTAAGAATGTGTATAGTTGGCTGAAGGTTGGTTTGTAGAGCAGATACTTGTGGGGGTTTTCCCGTCTGGTAGGTTTGTCAGCTGATTCCTATATTAATATACAGAAAATATAATACATAAAATCTACATTTGACAAATGAATTATCAATGCCAATTCCCACTATCCTCTCTATCAAATATTCTTTTTACTCAGTGTTACTGTGATTATGCTTATTTCTCCATGTCTCATAAACAAAATTAATCACTCATGTTTGCAGCATTTGTTGAAGGTTTGGCTGCATTCCAGGAGAACAGAAGCAGCCAGAGGGTTAGCAAATTTGCAAATGTAGAGAGAAGATCACCTGCATTCCTGGTTTATTCATCTGAGAAGCTAAATTCATTGGTTCCCTTTCTAGGGCTTGTAACATCCGGAACATGTCAACAGTTAGTTCACTGAACTTAACCTGTAAGAAAAAAAAAAAGAAACCCTGGTCATCAATGCAGCATACAAACTTTGAAGTCTTTTGTCACATTATTAGTCTTGACTTTCATGTGGACTTAAAGACACTGGGTATCTTATTCTCTAGTATTTCATTATGAAAATTTTCAAAAACAGAAACATTGAAAGAACTGTACAGTAACACTCTTACATTCATCATCTAGATCCTATAATTAACGTGTGTGTGTGTGTGTGTGTGTGTGTGTGTGTGTGTGTGTGTGTGTATGTGTCAGAGTCTTACTCTGTCACCTAGGCTACAGTGCAGTGGCATGATCGCAACTTACCATAACCTCAAACTCCTGGGCTCAAGCGATCCTCCCACCTCAGCCTCCTAAGTAGTTGGGACTACAGGTGCGTGCTACCATGCCCAGCTACTTCTGTTTTTTTTTTTTCTTTTTTTGTAGACATGTGGTCTTGTTGTGTTGCCCAGGCTGGTCTTGAACTCCTGGGCTCAAGAAATCATCCCACCTCAGTCTCTCAAAGTGCCAGGATTACAGGTACAAGCCACCACACTCAGCTGAGATCCTATAATTAACATTTTCTATATTTGCTTTATCACATATCTACCCATACCTACTGATGCATCAATTTCCTCAGGTGTTTTTTAAAAACAAAACAAAAAAGCAATTACAGAAGTACAGAGAGTATATTATATCCCACAAATGTGATAAATTCCACAGACCGGCTGATGAAGTCACAAATGTACATAGTATGCTACATGAGGGGAAAGTTTTTCACTAACATCGCAAGGGTCTCTGGCCCAATGAATGAAATTTGATAGGAATCCTTGCTACAAGTAAAACTAAAAAAATCTAACTTTAGGAAAATTAGCTAGGCTGAAATATGGCTGTGATCCATATTTTAGCACTACACAATATTTAAGTCTTCATCTTTTTTTCATTTTCACTAATACTTATATAGGACTTCAGGTAGTCACATTAGGATAAAAGAAGACATGCACTTTTTAAAAGTATCTGCTCCTATGAAATTTTAAAAAAGGAGGAATTATTTACTTAAGGCGAGAATCAGTTTATGAAGATTATTCACTAGACTTTCAAACATGTAATTCATTTAATATGTTTTTAAGCAGACTAAGTAGAAAATTAAATTCTCCTCAACCAAAATTTCACAAAACAAAGTCACAAAACAAAGATAGGTTTTTCTGGCCATGTTTCAAGTCTCAACAAAGCATTATCTGAGTTTTCTGAAATGTGATAAAACCGCCCTAAAGTTTCACACATTCACTACTATAGTTACCTCTACTCAAGAGAATGAAACAAGACCCTCTACCCCAGGGCTTCGCGATAATAACCTGGCTCACTTGTCCTGTGCACTTTGTCTAAAATGAGGCATATAAATGAAAGCATATGCTCTAAGATACAAATAACACTTATAACTGCATGAGGGTTTAAAGGAACAAACTCCAAACACAGGAGATTTATAGATGCTGTTTAGCCCAGTAACAGCTACCTCTCTTAAGCCAGACTGCTTTCATGTCAAAAAAGTACATCACACTTCAAACTTCAAGCCTGTTGGTCCTGATCTGATATCTCATCCAGATATCACCTGAACATCTCTATTCCCTATTCCTTCATGTTGGGTCAAGTTCCTTTAGTCTCTCTAGCCCTTTAATTTTCCTTCTCTATATTGTCCTTTGCATATAGGTTTGTTACATTCCAAACCATATAATAGGGTTCAGTGACTGATATTATCACATAACTACCTATACAAGGCAGAAATCTCGAAATCATCTTTAACATCTACTCTTTCCTTACTCCTATAACCAACCAAATACTAAATACTATTGGTGTATCATCTACATATCTCTTGAAACTAACTTCACTGCTCCATTATGACCACCACTTGATTAGTATAATATTATTGGCCAGGCATGATGGCTCACACCTGCAATCCCAGTATTTTGGGCAGTCAAGGCAGAAGGACTGCTTGAGCCCAGGAGTTCAAGACCAGTCTAAGGAATAAAGCAATACCTCATCTCTACAAAAATTTTTTAAAAATTAAAAAATTAGCCAGGTGTGGTAGCACACACCTATAGTCCCAGCTATTCAAGAGGCTGAGACAGAAAGATCACCTGAGCCCAGGAGGTGGAGACTGCAGTAAGCCATAATCATGCCACTGTCCTTCAGCCTGGGTGAAAGATTGAGATCCCAACTCAAAAAAAGAGGAAAAAAAATATTATCATCACCAACAATTTTGTAACTGCTCTGTCACCCCTTTTCTGGCTCCCATCTGTTCTCCACAATTATAACCAAAATGATCTTTTAAAAAAGCAGGCCTTATTCACGTTCTTCTTGCATCAAAACTTTTGCTACCATCCCAATGAACTTAGGATACAAAATTACTTAGCATTCACTACCAAGTCCTATTAATACAGCCCTACTTATCTCTCATCCTTGTTTGGTTCCCTTTATTCTTTTGGTTCCAGTAAATTTAGCCTTCTACTAATGTCTTCTATTCATCATGCCCACTTCAGACTCCAGGCCATGACATGTGCTCTTCCTGTCGCTTGGCACACTCTGCTCTTTACATGATTAACTTCCCACTACTCTTAGTTCTTAGCTCAAGCATGTATTCTCAGGAAAACATTCAATGACTTTCCATACTAGGTGAAATTCCTCGATTATAGATACTTGAGCAACAGACATACTTCTCCCTTGTCATAACTGAAGTAGCTATTTGATGTGTATCCAAATGGTGACTTGATAAATGTGTCTCTTCACAATTAGACTGTAAAGTTCATCAGAAAAGGTACTTTGTGATTTATTTTTGTTTTTTAGTCCTACACATCCCCAGTGACTTGTACATAACTGGTTGAATGAATGAATGAGTCATCTGCTTAACTCTGTCTCTCACCACAAGTCATTAATAGACTGGCATGATGAGACTATAATCAAGGATCATTTCTATAGCTCATTACTAGACTAGCATTATCAAAGTTATATTTTCTTTTTTGAGTTGGAGTCTCACTCTTGTTGCCCAGGTTGGAGTGCAGTGGCACACTCATGGCCACTGCAGCTTCAACCTGCTGGGCTTAGGCAATCCTTCTGTCTCAGTTTTCCAAGTAGCTGGAACTACATATGAACGCCACCAAGCTTGGCTAATTTTTGTGATTTATTGTAAAGATGAGGCCTCACCAAGTTGCCCAGGCTGGTGTCAAACTCCTGGGCTCAAGCAATCTTCTTGCCTAGGCCTCCCAAAGTGCTGGGATTACAGGCTGAGCCACAGTGCCCAGCCTATATATATATATATGTATATATATTATATATATATATATATATATATATATAATATATATATATATATTTTTTTTTTGAGTTGGATTCTCATTCCGTCACCCAGACTGGAGTGCAGTGGCCGCTCCCGGCCATCTCGACCTGCTGGGCTCCGGCAATCCTCCCGCCTCAGCCTTCCAAGTAGCTGAAACTACAGGCGTGCGCTACCATGCCCGGCTAGTTTTTGATTTATTGTAGAGATGAGGTCTCGCCAAGTTGCCCAGGCGGGTCTTGAACCCACGGGCTCAGGCAATCCACTCACCTCAGTCTCCCAAAGGCCTGGGATTACAGGCTGAGCCACTGAGCCGGCTCGGCCCATATTTTCATACAAGGAAACAAAATAGCCATTTCTGTACCAAAAGGTAAAAATACAGCTTCTGTTTCCAGTAATATAAAAGGTAGCTATCCATCAACATTACCCTTTGAAATGCAGAGACAAGTTTGCAGGAGAGTAAGAGATTTCCTGAAAGGCCAGGATTAAATAAGGGGAAGAGATTTAAGGAGATGAGTGAGCACTAATGCCTTCAGCCGTCCTAAGTAAGATTAGCACTGGGGACCTGGGTAAGAATTGGTTGGGAGGTGCCCCTCCCATACCTATAATACACCCATGCCCAAATAAAGTTAGAAGCACAAAAAGATAGGACCTTAGAGAAGGTATATACCAAAAACAAGCCTGCTCCAAAGACTGACATGAAGGAAGCTGCTCTACCTTGGTCTTTGCTCTGAGGAGAGATGAAGGAAAGTCTCCCCTAAGAAAATCTCACGTAGTTTGGGAACCTAAATTAATACTATTTGCGTGGTCTAAAAATCTATAATTTTTCATTTAAAAAGAACAAAAATTGATACTGCATCCAAGTTTTGGGGGAAAAGACAATGCAGATCCTCACTGGAAGAAGGAGTCTTCAAGCCGGGCTTGGTGGCTCAGCCTGTAATCCCGCGCCTTTGGGAGGCTGAGGTGAGTGGATTGCCTGAGCCCGCGGATTCGAGACCCGCCTGGGCAACTTGGCGAGACCTCATCTCTACAATAATCAAAATTAGCTGGGCGTGGTAGCGCATGCCTATAGTTCCAGCTACTTGGATGGCTGAGGCAGAAGGATCGCCAGAGCCCAGCAGGTCGAGGCTGCGGTGGCCGGGAGCGGCCACTACACTCCAGTCTGAGCGACAGAGTGAGACTCCAACTCAAAAAGAAAAGCAGTCTTCAATTCATGTTGGATGGCAAAGTTAACAACAAACCAATAACCCAGATTAGAACAAGAAAATGTGGATGAACATATAAAAATCACTGAGGTAAAGGTATCAGAAAGGATGCTAGAGGGACTGAAGTTCTAGAGAGGAGAGAATGGCAAAAAGGGGAGCTAACTATTGTAGTTGACCACTTCTTATCTTAGTGTAGTTGACAATTTTCACCAGGTAAGAGGCTGAGACTCCTGGCTTTGCCTGGGAAGACTGAGAAAGTAGTGCTGGTGTTCAGGGTTAGAGTGACATTAGTAGGACATGGAGGGGACTTAGGAACAGGTTGATTTCCCCCAAAGACATTTATAAAATTCTAAAGCTGCTCAGTGCAGGAAACTAAAGAGGCAAGTCAGAAATCTCGAAAAAGAAAAGTGAATTGGTCTCAGGTCTTGTGGGGCTGAGAATCTAAGCTCAGAGTACCAATCCGAAGGCATCCAGATAAACATTCCAAACTCTCATGTGAAAGCTGTAGAAAGGCAAGTCCTAAAGACAAGGTAAAGCAGAGAGCTCTACCAAAGCAGTGGAACTTCCCTGACTCAGTTCAGATTCGGACTGAATTTCGATGATCACCCTCACTTTCTCTGTCTAGCGCAGAAGAAACTCCTGCTGCAGAAAGATAATCTTATTTGGAGTTTATAATTTTTACCCACACTGCCAGGGATTTAATAATAAATTAGTATGCAAATAAACTATCAAGATAATATAAGTGAATTAAAAAAGTGAGAAGCAATAGAGACAGACCTACACACCTGTAGTTAAAGTACCTACATAGTGTAGTTAGCAGAAAACGATTTTAAAGTAACTAATAAATATGATAAATAAAATAGAAAGATACAGTAGAATACAAATGAAAAGATAGGGAATTCTGTCAGTCAATTAAATCTATAAAGAAAGGACTTGGGTACAGTGGCTCATGCCTGTAATCCCGGCACTTTGAGAGGCCGAGGTAGGAAGATCACTTGAGTCCAGGAGTTTCTGCTTAGCTCAGGTGACACAATGATGCCCTCTCTCCACAAACCCTGCGAAAAAAATAGCTGGGTGTGGTAGTACATGCATGCAGTCCCAAATACTTGGTAAGCTGAGGTAGGAGGATCACTTGAGCCCAGGAGTTCAAGACTGCAGTGAGCCATGACTGCAACATGCACCCAGTGATACTACAGTCTGAGTGACAGAGCCTGATTCTGTCTCGAAAATCAATCAATAAAAAATCTATTTAAAGAAGAATCAAATAGGAAAATCTGGAACTAAGAAAGACAATCTGTGAAATCTGAAATTTAATGATTGATTTAATAGTAGATTGGACAGATAAGAAGACATGATTAGTAGAATGGAAAAGAAGTGAACAGAAAACACTCTGAAATCTAGAGGGGAAAAAAATGATGGAAAATACAGAAAATGTAACAGACACAGGTGACATTAACTACAGATGTGTAACTGAGATCTCAGAATAAAGGACAGAAAGAATGGAGAAGAAATGGTATTCAGAGGTTCAACTTAACTATGTCTCAAGATAGATTAAAGATGTTTTTGCTGAAATGAAATAAATTAGAAGAAAACAGAGAAAGATTTTTAAAAGTTAAAAAAATATTTTTTTTAAAAAAAGAAAGACATAAATCCATAGATGCAAGAAATTCTGTGAACCTCAGCAGGATAAAGAAAACTACACCTAATACACCTAAGGATATACCATAATAAAACTGGTAAGAATTGGCTGGGCATGGTAGCTCAGCCTATAATCACAGCACTTTGGGAGGCCAAAGTGAGAGGATTGGCTAGACCAGCCTTCTGGGCAACTTGGTGAGACCTCGTCTCTAAAATAAATCAAAAAATTAGCCAAGCGTGGTAGCATGCGCCTGTAGTTCCAGCTATTGGAAGGCTGAGGCGGAAGATCACCTAAGCCCAGCAGGTCGAGGCTGTGGTAGACGTGAGCATGTCACTGCACTCCAGCCTGGGCAACAGAGTGAGACTCCAACTAAAAAAAACACACCAAAAAACTGCTAAGAATCAAAGAAAGTGAGAATCTTTTTTTTAGAAAGTGAAAAAAATCTTAAAAGCAGACAGAGGAAAGAAACATTTCCTTAAGTGGAATATACTATGTGATGCATAATAAATCTAATACATGATTTCTCAACAGAAATGAGAGATAAGAAGAACATGAAATAAAATCTTTAAAGTGCTAAAAGAAAACAATTATCGAACTCAAGTTGGGGATGTGCAATATACTGCTCTAAGAGTAAAAAAGTCACAAGAAATTAGAGAATACTTTAAACTTAAAGAAAATATAAACCACAAAATATCAAAATCTGTGGAATGAAGTTCAAATAATGCTTAAAAAGAATTTTAAAGCTTTAGGTTTTTATAAAGAGGAAAAGTTCTGCAGTCAATTATCTAAGCAAACTAAAGCCAAAGTAAGAAGAAAAAAATAAAAATCAGGACAGAAATTAAAAAATCAGAATAGAAATCAAATAGAAAAAAGACAAATAATAGAGAAAATAAACATTTCATTTACTACACTATCAAGGCCTATTACAATACTATAATAATGAAGTCAGTGTTGTATTAGCATAATAGACACACAGACCAAAGAAAGAGAATCATATTCAAACATATCTGGTCACCACATTTAGGATAAAAAGTGACACTACAATGTGATGGGGAAAAGATGGTCTTTTTAACAAACAGTGCTAGTTCTACCAAAAGTCCACATGGCAAATTTGACCCATACTTCACACCAAAATAAAAATAAATTTCAGACAGATCATAGATCTAAACATGAAAGGTAAAGTAAACAAAGATTTTTTTTTCAAAATAGAACACAAAAAGGTTCTTACCAGACAGGAAAAATCCATAAATTGGACTACATTAAAATTAAGGACTCTGTTCACTAGATTCCTAATACCTGGGATAGGCTCTGGCACAGAGTAGGTACTCAATAAATATTCTAACTAATGTTTGAAAAAAAAAGAGTGGGGGGAGACATCAAAAGAGAGTGGCAAGTCACAGCATAGGAGAAAATATTTCAATATATAAATTTCACCAAAGACTTTCCTGCAGTATATATTAGGACTCCTACAATCAATAAGAAAAAACTGGAATTGCTTGGTCATAGGGTGTGCATATATTTAGCTGTACTAGATAATGCCTGACACTTTTCTAAAGTAGATATACAATTTATACTTCTATGAACAAGGTATGAGATATTTGATTTTTTCACAAGTTGCCAGGACATGATATTATCAGTTTCTTGGTCTGTTTTGTTTTTGGCCATCTGGGTGATATCTCATTTGTTTTTAATTTATACTTATTTGGTTACAATAATTTTATGTGAATTAAAAAAAAAAGCGAGGCCAGTTGTGATGGTTCATGCCTATAATCCCAGTACTTCGGGAGGCCAAGGCAAGAGGACTGCTTGAGCCCAGGGATTCAAGAGCATCCTAGGCGATATAGTGAGACCTCATAAATATGTTCCAAAATGTGTTCACTTAATATATTCATACTATAATTTCAAAATTTTTCTAATATATACATTTGCAAAATAACAACTATGAAAACCAAAAATGGAGGAGCACTAAACAAACCGAATAGCAAAAATGATAAATGCTAGAATAGGATCCCAAATTAAAACCTGTGTAAGTAACACATACATAAAAACGTATTTATTCAGGTTGGCTGTGGTGGTTCACGTCTGCAATCCCAGCACTTTGGGAGGCTGAGGTAGGAGGATTCCTTGAACACAAGAGTTCAAGACCAGACTAGGCAACACAGAAAGATCTCACCTCTACAAGAAATTTAAAAAATAAAAAATTAGTCAGGTGTGGTAGTGTACACCTATATTCCCAGCTACTTGGAAGGCTAAAAGAGAAGGATCACCTGAGCCCAGGAGATCAAAGCTGTGGTAAGCCGTTATTGTGCCGCTGCACTCTAGCCTGGGCAAACAGAGTGAGACCTCAACTTAAGAAAAAAGAAAAACAAAAATGTATTAACTGGTGACTTTTCCAATATCCATAATTTCTAGTAAATTACATTTTGAGTCCATTAAATCCTTACAACGGGATTATTATGTTATATAAAAGTATTTAAAAGTCCTTACCCTGGCCGGGCTTGGTGGCTCAGCCTGTAATCCCAGCACTTTGGGAGGCCGAGGTGAGTGGACTGCCTGAGCCCGTGGGTTCACGACCAGCCTGGGCAACTTGGCAAGACCTCATCTCTACAATAAATAAAAAATTAGCCAGGTGTGGTAGCATGCGCCTATAGTTCTACCTATTGGGAAGGTTGAGGTGGACAAATTGCTGGAGCCCAGCAGGTCGACACTGCAGTGGCTGCGAGTATGCTCCAGCCTGGGAGACAGAGTGAGACTCCAACTCAAAAAAAAAAAGTCCTTATCCCTTTTTGCCTGATTGGAAAACAATACATAGAAATTTTGGAAACTTTAGAGAGTTGTAGAGAAGAAAATGAAATAAACTATAATTCTGCTATTCAGAAATGAATTTTTCAGATATTCATAAATTTCTTTTTGCTACGCGCGCGCGTGTGTGTGTATATATATATATATATGTATATATATATATATATACATAGAGAGAGAGAGAGATTCTAGCATATATGAAATAATGCTTATATAGATCCATAGCAAGTTTATTTTCATTTACTGTATTATGAGTATTTTCCTATGTTATTAAAATTGTTTCTAGGGTTAGGCATGGTGGCTCATGCCTATAACCCCAGCGTTTTGGGAGGCAGAGGTGGGAGAATCACTTGGGCCCAGGAGTTTGAGACCAACCTAGGCAACAGAGTAAGACCGCATCGCTAAACAAACAAACAAACAAACAAATAAACAAGCAAGTCAGGTATTGTGATGCACACCAGCTACTCTGGAGGCTGAGGTAGAAGGATCACCTGAGCTAATGGGGTCCAGGATACAGTGAGCTGTGATCATGCCCCAGCACTCCATCCTCGTTGACAGAGCAAGGCGTTGTCTCTAAGGGAAAAGAAATCTCTTTCTAAACTACTTAAATGTCTGCAGTATATTCCATATATGCACATAGCATCATTAAATTAACCATTTCTTCACGGATGTTAGGATATTTATAAGGAAAAAGTTCTGTGATATCCATAGCACTGTTTTTAAAAGCAAATTTTAAGCACAATTCTTTCACAGTTCTTTACCTGATTATTACAATTACCAATAATAAGTGCATCAGCCAGAGACAACTGCCCCACAATCATGCCCTGTTCCAGCAATGGGGCTCCTGTTTCAGCAAGGCGATTAGATGTGATAACAATGGTATTATCATCATTTAATACCATTACAGGGTCCGCCTACAGAAAAGGGCAAAAAGAAGTTAATGGCCAAGACTAATATCAATACAATAAGCTATTCCTTCTTATTGATATGTATATACAATGAAAATATAAACTACATAGCCCTTTATGTATCCATAATTATTATCTTTCTTGTCAAAAGCTGACCTCAATAAAAGCGGCCACTTCTTGAAGTACCAAGTTCCATTCCACTTGATCTTCAGTATTAAAGCGGTGAGTATAATCTTCAATTTCATCAGACAATTCCTGATTTTAAAATATCACAAAGAAAAAAAACTTACTTAAAAACCCCATAAAAATACATACCTATATATACCATATTCCTTTGATTATTGTCAATACATAGCACCAATTATAACCAAAAACAAAGAATAAAAACTACACGGATATACTTCAAAAATCACAAACTTCAGAATGATACACATCAAATAAGATCTTTACAAAGATCCATTTACTATTCAGAGATACATCAACAATGAATTTACTTTATTTGTCTTTATTTATTTATTTATTTATTTGAACTGGAGTTTCACTCTGTTGCCCAGGCTGGAGTGCAGTGGCACACTCAAAGCTACCACAGCCTCAACCTGCTGGGCTCAGATGATTCTTCTGCCTTAGCCCTTCAAGTAGTTGGATCTATAGGCATGTGCCACCATGCCCAGTTAATTTTTTTTTATTTATTGTAGAGACTGGTCTCAAACCCCTGGGTTCAGGCAATCCTCTTGCCTCTGCCTCCCAAAATGCTGGGATAACAGGCGTGAGTTACTGTGCCCAGAAGAAATGAATTTACTAATAGAAAAGTCAGAAAAGAGAAATTCAAAATTTTTAACATTAAAAAATGAATACATCCTGATCTTATTTGGATTTGTATCTTAGAGTTTCTTGGACATAGTCCTATTAGTAACTAGTGGTAGATTAAGACAGAAAAGGAGTATGTAGAGCTACTTGTGGAGGCCCTGTCAAAACTGGCATGCTATTCTTTTTTTTTTTTTTTTTTTGAGTCGGAGTCTCACTCTGTTGCCCAGACTGGAGTGCAGTCGGCCACTCCTAGCCACCGCAGCCTTGACCTGCTGGGCTCTGGCGATCCTTCCGCCTCAGCCTTCCAAGTAGCTGGAACTACAGGTGCGCGCTACCACACCCGGCTCATTTTTGATTTATTGTAGAGATGAGGTCTCACCAAGTTGCCCAGGTGGGTCTTGAACCTGGCAATTCACTCACCTCAGCCTCCCAAAGGCGCGGGATTACAGGCTGAGCCACCGAGCCCGGCTGGCATGCTATTCTTGAAACAAAAATTAAGTAGTATGCTATTGAAACTACTGAGTACAGGGTACAACTAGAATTTAGTATGCAATAACTATAGATGTTAAGTGAATCCTGAATACAGTTAACTCTTAATCACCTGAGTTAATAAAGGAGAGTGATACAGACACTCTAAAGTGATGGAAAAACTAAAATTCATTCACAATACCTTTTGTTTTTTTTTTTTTGAATTGGAGTCTCACTCTTTCGCCCAGACTGGAGTGCAGTGGCCGCTCCCGGCCACTGCAGCCTCGACCTGCTGGGCTCCGGCGATCCTTCCGCCTCAGCCTTCCAAGTAGCTGGAACTACAGGCGCGCGCTACCACACCCGGCAAATTTTTTGATTTACTGTAGAGATGAGGTCTCGCCAAGTTGCCTAGGCAGGTCTCGAACCCGCGGGCTCAGGCAATTCACTCACCTTGGCTTCCCAAAGTGCAGGATTACAGGCTGAGCCACCAAGCCCGGCGCACAATACCTTTGTAAAACATTATGTACTTTATCATGACCTAATCTTTAATTATTTTCTCTTAAATTAAATTTTTTTTTGTATTCATTTCCATCCACTAATGGGCTGTGAAATATAAAACATGCTGGAGAGACAAAAGATACGAATTAAGATAATTATTTCTGATTAGTGTAGTATATCCATGAGATGAAGAGAGTTGAAAAGTGTCCTCTCTCTCGTAAGAAGTCACTATACTTTGAATACTGTAGTTATTCAGATATATCAAAATTATTTTAACCTAAAATCTATTTTTTAAAAACAAAATTATTCATATACCAATTGAGATTAGGATTTTAATTATTTTAAAGTACATTTACCTTTACCAGATCCTTTACAACATCCATTTTGTTGAGAAGAAGACAAACTACTATAAATCTTGCATAGTACCGTAGCTTCTTAACTACCAACTCAGGTCTATGAAACATAAGCAAAAAAAAAAAAAGTCCTCATTAGGTTAAAAAAGAAAGCACGCCTTTTTTATTTTTCTAATTTTCTGATATCTTTTAAAACTCTTTCCATCCTTTTTTGCATAGTTATAAACATTTCCACATATAATCATATAATCTTTTTTTTGAATCGGAGTCTCACTCTGTTGCACAGGCTGGAGTGCAGTGGCATGCTGATGGCCAACACAACCTCAACCTGTTGGGCTCAGGCGATCCTTCTTCCTTAGACTTCCAAGCAGCTGGAACTACAGGCATGCGTCACCATGCCCAGCTAATTTTTTTATAGAGACAAGGCCTCGCCATGTTGCCCAGGCTGGTCTCGAACCTGTGAGCTCAAGCAATTCTCCTGCCTCAGCCTCCCAAAGTGATAGAATTATAGGTGTGAGTCAGTCACCACACCCAGCCCATATAGTCTTTTTAACACAATTCTTACTCACTGGTTCATTAAGTCATTCATATATTCATTCAACAAATATCTGTTGAAAACTTAGGTGTGTCAGGCACTATACTAAGTGCTAAAACTACAATAATTAAAAAAAAACAACAACCCTTTCTTCATAGACCTTATTTACAGAAAAGTACTTGGAGCACACAGGAGATAGTTACTTAAGATGCAATGGCGGTGGCTCAGCCTGTAATCCCGCACCTTTGGGAGGCTGAGGTGACTGGATTGCCTGAGCCCGCGGGTTCGAGACCCGCCTGGGCAACTTGGCGAGACCTCATCTCTACAATAAAACAAAAACAAAAATTAGCTGGGCGTGGTAGCACGCGCCTGTAGCTCCAGCTACTGGGAAGGCTGAGGCGGAAGGATCGCCGGAGTCCAGCAGGTCGAGGCTGCGGTGGCCGGGAGCGGCCACTGCACTCCAGTCTGGGCGACAGAGTGAGACTCCAACTCAAAAAAAAAAGATGCAATGGAATAAATATAATGACAGGAGATATAAAGGAAGCTATTTGAGTCCCAAGGACTGGATCTGCAGTGAAAAAAGGCTTCTAGGGAAAGTAAAAAATGTTTAAGTTAAGAATTCAAGGAAGAGCCAGGCGCAGTAGCTCATACTGTAATTACAAAACTTTGGGTGGTAGACACAAGTGGACTGCCTGAGCTCAGAGATTTGAGATCAGCCTGAACAACATGGTGAGACCTCGTCTCTGCAATGAATTAAAAAATCAGTCAGGCGTGGTGGTACATGCTTGTGGTTCCAGCCACTTGGAAGGCTGAGGCGGAAGGATTGCCTGAGACCAGTAGGTTGAGGCTGTGGTAGCCATGAGCATGCCACTGCACTCCAGCCTGGGTGACAGAGTGAGATTCTGACTCACACACACACACACACACAAAAAAGAATTCAAGGAGGAGTAGAAGACTATAGGAAGGAAAAGATGGGGTAAAAAGAAGAGCATTCTTTGTCTTGAAATCTCATTTTTCTGTTATTAATATAATCAGGTTGGCTTTCTCACACTTACTGTTTGTCATATCTTTTTTCATCTTTCTTCTTTCAATTACCTGTGTCTATTTAAATTCATCTATTGAAGACAATATACATTTAGGTCCTGATTTTTTATCTACTTTGGCTATCTCTGCCTTATACCTGATACAGTTAGGCCAATATGTGTAATGATATTACATTAAGTCCTCTACACATAAACCTTCATGTTGCGAACTTTCAAAGTGTGAATGTGTTTGTATGTCCAATCATGTAAATTAGTTCATGAGTCTGACGTACATTGTCACATGTGCACATCTTCTACAAGTGGTTGTGCTTTTGTGTACTTTGCTGTAGAGTACTATATAGAGTACAGTAGTACAGTATCTTTATTTCAAGTCTAGGATGCCTGGAAGCAAGCACAAAAGCAGCAGTAGATATAATTGAATTCAGCAAGGAACCAGAACCTGTGCCATCAACATCAGGTGTGAGTGAAATTGTAGCTTGCCCTCTGTCTCCTACCACGGATCCTTTACCTCTATCATTTCTTAGCTTCTCTCCCTCTTTTAGTCAGTAACTCACTTGATGCCAGCCCCTGTATGCCAGCTGTTGTACTCTACTATACTATTGAACTTTTCAAGGTACTGTACTTTAAGATTAAAAATGTTTTATTTTTTGTGTTTGTTTTTATGTATTACTTATGTGAGCATTATAAACCTATTTACAGCCAATTGTGTTAACTGAGTATCTAGGCTAACTTTCTTTGTTGGACTTAAGAACAAATTAGACTTATGAACGTGTTCTCAGAACAGAACTCGTTTGTATGTAGGGGACTTACTGTATTGCCTTAGATAGGTTTGTGCCTACCATCTTGCTATTTGTTTCCTATTTTTCCCTTCTCTTTCTGTGTTCCTCTGTTGTTCCTTTCTTTCTTTACTTTTGGTGAATCAAATAATTTTTCAGTGTTCCATTTTACAACTATTGGCTCCTTAGTTATACCTCTTCCTTGTTATTGTTCTTTTAGTAGTTGCAAGAAGTAGCAGTATGCATTCTCCAACTTATCAAATGCCGTTTACAATCAATATTGTACCTGTTTATGTCCGACACTTTACAGTCCACCCTTATCAATTCAAACCTGACATTTCCAACCTCCACTTTCTACTCTGTATCCCATATCACAAATACAATAGCCTTACAGCAGCATATTTTTTACAGATGTTCAACATTTTTCCATAATAAAATTTAAAAAGTTCTTTGACCCATAAGTTATTTAGAAACGTGTTTAGTAACTGACAAATTTATTATTACCATCATTTTTATTTTTAAGGGACAAAGTCTCACCATGTTGCTCAGGCTGGACTCAAACTCCTGGGCTCAAGCGATCCTTCCACCTTAGTCTCCTGAGTAGGTGGGACTATAGGCATGCACTGCTGTGCCTGGCTATTCATTTTTTTAAACTTTGTTTTACTCATTTTTAATGGAATAACACCATGGTTAGAAAATATATACTTGAAAATTGGCTGGGTGCAGTGGCTCAAGTCTGTAATCCCAGCACTTTGGGAGGCCGAGGTGAGGGGATTGCCTGAGCCCACATCTCTACAATAAATTAAAAAATTAGTAGGCGTGGCAGTGCACGCCTGTAGTTCCAGCTACTTAGAAGGCTAAGGCGGAAGAATAGCCTGAGCACAGCAGATCAACACTGGGGTCGTCATGAATGTGCCTCTGCACTCCAGCCTGGGCAACGGAGTGAGACTCCAACTCCAAAAAACAAACAAAAAACAATTATGGAGTAAATTTCCATCCTTAATAATACTTGCTACCTTAAATATAATTAATATACACATAACTATATCAGTACTTCTTCCTCTTAGCAGCTGTCTCATTTATCTTTCTCTATGTATTTATTCTTTCTCAAGGATCTCTCATAAACAGTATATAGACAGCTATTTTCTAAAACAGGAATACCCATCATCTCTTTTAACTGAAAAATTTAGATCACTTTTACTACCACCATCTTTGAACTTGTTTCTACTTCATTATTTTGTTCTATTTATACTTTTGGGGGTATGTCTTCCTTTCCTGCCTCCATTATAATGATAATCATTTTGTCATCCATTTCCCCCCTTCTACCTGTCCTGAAGTTACATATTCTCCTTCGTTCTTTTCTATTTTTTAGAGACAGGGTCTCCCTCTGTTGCCCAGACTGCAGTGCAGTGGTGTAATCACAGCTCACTGCAGACTCCAACTCCCGAGTTAAAGCAATCTTCCTGCCCCAGCCTGAATAGCTGGGACTTCAGACATGTTAGTATGCCCAGCTAATGTTTATGTTTTTTGACAGAGACAGTGTCTCACTATGTTGCCCAGGTTGGTCACAAATTCCTGGCCTCAAGCAATCCTCCCCCCTCAGCCTCCCAAAGCACTCCCAGCCTTAATCATTCATTTTTTTATTACTTTTTTTTAGCTTTTAATTTTTTTATTTTAAAGATGTGGGGTACAATTCAGGTTTAGGTATACAAATGCTCATTATGCAGGTATCCTTGTTGATGAGGTATGCACCCCTCCACCAGCAGATTCCCACTACTGCCAATCTCACCTCTTCCCACCCCACCAGCAGTTTCCCACTGCCAATCCTTTTCTTTTCTTTCTTTTTTTTTTTTGAGTTGGAGTCTCACTCTGTCGCCTAGACTGGAGTGCAGTGGCTGCTCCCAGCCACCGCAGCCTCGACCTTCTGGGCTCCAGCAATCCTTCCACCTCAGCCTTCCAAGTAGCTGGAACCACAGGCATGCGCTACCACGCCCGGCTAATTTTTGATTTATTGCAGAGATGAGGTCTCGCCAAGTTGCCCAGGCGGGCTCAAGCTCAACCCGTGGGCTCAAACAATCCACTCACCTCAGCCTCCTAAAGCGTGGGATTACAGGCTGAGCCACCGAGCCCGGCTCAATCCTTTTCTTATAGTATTACAATAATTGTTCAAGCTCTGCTTATGAGTGAGAACATGTGAGACTCAGTTCTTTGTTTCTGTGATACATCATTCAGTATTATAGACGCTAAGTCCATCCTGGTTACTGTGAAGTTCACGATTTTGTCCCTTTTTATGACTGCATAATATTCCATCGTGTACATGTACCACATTTTAAAAATCCAATCCTCTTGTGATGGGCAGCACAGTTGGTTCCATGTTCTTGCCATTGTGAACAATGCTGCAATAAACATATGTGTGCAGGCATCTTTTTCATAGAGTGATTTGAGTCCCTCTGGGTATATTTCCAGTAGGGAGATTATGGGGTCATATGGGAAGTTGATTTTTAGATCTTTTAGGAATAGCCACAGAGGCTGTTTTCCACAGAGGCTGTACTAGTTTACAATCCCACCAACAGTGCAGAAATGTTCCCTTTCCCCCACATCCTCTCCAGAATCTGTTTTTTGAGTTACTGATGATGGCAAATCTCACTGGAGTAAGGTGCTATCTCAGTGTAGCTTTAATTTGCATTTCTTTGATGACTAGCAAGACTGAGCATTTTTTCATGTATCTGATGGCAGCTCATGTCTTATTTTGAGAAGTGTGCTGCTCATGTCGTATTTTGAGAAGTGTCTATTAATATCTTTTGCCCACTTTGTAATGGGGTTGCTTGTTTTTTTTCTTTTTGGCACATTTGAGTTCTTTGTAGATCCCAGATGTTAGGCCTTTGTCAGACATAAAGTTAGCAAATATTTTTTCCCAGTCTGTCGGCTGCCTCCCTGCTCTCTCGATGGTTTCCTTGGCATTGTAGAAGCTTGTTAGTTTGATGAGGTCCCTATCTTATCTCTATCTTATCTCTTATGGCATGGGCACCGGGGTTTTGAACAGGATTTGGTTGCCAATTCCAATTTCCATAAGGGTGTCTCCTGCATTTTCTTTCTTTTTTTTTTTTTTTTTTTGAGTTGGAGTCTCACTCTGTCACCTAGACTGGAGTACAGTGGCATGCTCCCAGCCACCGCAGCCTCGACCTGCTGCACTCTGACGATCCTTCCGCCTCAGCCTTCCAAGTAGCCGGAATTACAGGCATGCGCTACCACGCCCGGCTGATTTTTTGATTTATTGTAGAGATGAGGTCTCGCCGCCCAGGCGGGTCTTGAACCCAGGCTCAGGCAATCCACTCACCTCAGCCTCCCAAAGGCGCGGGATTACAGGCTGAGCCACTGAGCCCGGCTTGCATTTTCTAAGGTTCTTAGAGTTTGAGGTTTTATGTTTAGGTCTTCGATCAATTTAGAGTTGATTTTTGTGTATGGTAATAGGTAGGGGTCTTGTTTTAATCTTCTGCATGTGGTCAGCCAGTTATCCCAGCACCATTTACTGAATAGGTTCTCCTCTCCCAGTAGTTGGCAGTAGAGACCTTGTCAAAGATGAGGTGGTTGAGAAATTGAGGTTTTGCTTCGGGAATCTCTATCCTGTTCCATTGGTCTATATGCCTGTTCTCGTACCAATACCAGGCTGTTTTGATTATTATAGCTTTATAATAAAGCTTAAAATCTGGGAGTGTAATGGCTCCTACTTTTTTTGTTTTTCGTTTTCTAAGGATTGTTTTGGCTATTCGTGGTTGTTTACGCTTCCATATGAATTCCTGTATTGATTGTCTTTTACAGGTCTGAGAAGAATGCTGCTAGTAATTAATGGGTATTGTGCTAAATCTGTAGATTGCCTTGGGTAGGATGGACATCTTAACAATGTTGATTCTTCCAATTCATGAGCATGGAATATTTTTCCATTTGTTTGTGTCATCTTTGATTTCTTTGAGCAGTGTTTTGTAGTTTTTGTTGTAAAGGTTTTTCACGTCTCTGGCTAGGAAGATGCCAAGGTATTTCATTTTTTGTGTGGCTATAATGAATGAGATTGTGCTTTTTATTTGGGTTTCTGTTTGTTTATTGTTGGTGTATAGAAACGAGATTGTCTTTTGCACATTTATTTTATACCCTAAGACTTTGCCAAAGTCCTTTATCAGTGCAAGGAGGTTTTTGACAGATTCTCTAGGGTTTTCGAGGTATAGCATCATGTTGTCTGCAAAGAGAGATAACTTAACTTCCTCTTTTCCTATTTGGATATCCCTGATCTCCTTCTCTTGTCTGATTGCTCTAGCTAGGACTTCCAAAACTATTTGAAAAGGAAGGGTGAGAGTGAGCATCCGTGTCTCTTTCCAGTTTTTAGAGGAAATGGTTCCAATTTCTGTCTGTTTAGCATATGTTGGCTGTGGGTTTCTCGTAGATGGCCGTCACTATTTTGAGGTATGTTCCATCTATGCCTAGATGTTCGAGGATTTTTATCAAAAGAGGTGCTGGATTTTATAAAAAGATTTTTTTACGTCTAATGATATAATCATGTGGTTTTCATTTTACATCTGCTTATATATTTAATTACGTTTATGGTCTTACGAATGTTGAACCAGCCCTGCATCCAGGGGATGAAGCTTACTCGGTTGTGGTGGATGATTTTTGAGATGTGTTATTGAATCTGGTTTGCTTGGATCTGTTGAGAATTTTACCATCTATGTTCATCAAGGATATTGGCCTGTGTTTCTCTTTCTTTGTTGAATCTTTACCTGTTTGGGTATCAATATGATGTTAGCTTTGTAAAATTATTTGGGGAGAATTCTCTCTCTCTCTCAATTGCCTAGAATACTTTCAATAGGATTGGTATCAGTTCCTTTTTGCATGTTTTGTAGAATTCTGCTAGAAGGGTATCTGATCCAGGGTCTTTTTTTTTTTTAGAGGTAGTTTTCTTATGACACAATTTCCTGGATTGTTACTGGTATATTTATGGTCTTGATTTCATCTTGTTCCAACCTGGGGAGGTTGTGCGATGTCAGAAAGTCCTCCATTTTCTTTAGGTTTTCAAGTTTGTTTCCATACAAGTGTACGTAGTAGTCTCTGATAATCTTTTGTATTTCCTCAGGTTCAGTTGTGATTTCATCTTCTGCATTTCTGATTGTGTTTATTTTAGCTTTTTCTCTCTTTTTCGTGGTCAGTCTAACTAGGGGACCATCAATTTTGCATATCCTTTCAAAGAATCAGTTTTTGTTTCATTGAGTTTTTCGTATTATCTTTTTATCTTCTATGTCCTGAATTTGGTCTTTTATTTTGGTGATCTAGATTCTTCTGAAGTTAGGGTTTTGATGTTCTTGCTTTTCCAGCTCCCTCAGGTGGTTTGTTAGGCTGTTAACTTGTGATCTTTCCATTTTCTTCATATGTGTTTGTAGATATGAATTCCCCTCTTAGTACTGCTTTCATGGTATCTTAGAGATTTTGGTAAGATGTTTGTTCATTTCCATTTGTTTCCAAATATCTTTTAATCTCTGTTTTGATTTCCATGTTGACCCAGGAGTTGCTTAACATCATATTGTTCAGTGTCCATGTCTTTGTGGGTTTGGGGGAACGTTGTAGGTATTGCTATTTATTTTTATTCCACTGTGGTCTGAGAAGGTGCATGGTAGAATTTAAATCTTATGATATTTGTTTATGCTTAATTTATGTCCGAGGATGTGGTCGATCTTAGAGTACGTTCCATGTGGTGATGAGTAGAATGGATATTCTGTGGTTGTTTGGTGGACTGTTCTGTAGGTATCAACTAAGTCCATTTAGTCAAGCATCACATTGAGGTTCCAGATCTCCTTGTTGACTTTTTGTTTTGATGATCTGTCTGGGGTTGTGAGTGGGGTATTTAAGACCCCAGCTATGATAGTGTTAGTGTCAATATCATTTTAAAGTTTATTTAGAAACTGCTTTATGAAAGCTGGTGCTCCTGTGTTGGGTGCCGATATGTTTAGGATGGATATTTCTTATTGATGGATCAAACCTTTTAGCATTATGTAGTTATCTCCCTATCTTTCTTAATTTTTGAGAGCTTAAAGAGCATTTTGTCTGATATTAAGATTGTGACTCCTGTTTTTTCTTGTGTTCCGTTTGCCTGAAATTTTGTTTCCATCGCCTGACTTTGAGTCGGTGAGTGTCCTTTCTGTTGAGATGATTCTCTTGGAGACAATATATTGCTGCCTCATGATATTTTATCCATTTTTCCATTCCATGCCTTTTCAGTGGTGCATTTAGTCCATTCACATTCAAGTAAATAATTGAAATGTGAGAGTTTATCCCTGTCATGAGGTTCTTATAGAGTTTGTTATTGTTGTTGCTGTATGTTTTTTTCTTTTGATCTTTGTGTTGATTCATGTGTGTTTTCAATCTTTTTCCTGCATTCTTGGGAAGGGTGTTGTGGTTCTTTTTTTCCTTTCTTCTATGTTTAATGTTTTCTTAAATGTTTCTTGTAAAGCTGGTCTGGAAGCAGTGTAAGCTCTTAAGGATTGAATGTGTGGGAAAGATTTTAATTCTCCATCACTGATGAAGCTTAGCTTAGCTGGGTGGGTTATTCTTGGTTGAAATTGTTTATCTTTGAGAAATTTAAAGATTGGGCTCCAACTCCTAGTATGAAGCACTTCTGTAGATAAGTCTGCAGCTATTCTAATTGGTCTTACCCAGTAGGTAGTCTAACCTTTCTCTCTTGCTGTCTTTGGAAATTTTTTTTTATACCTACTTTGTGTAGGCAAATTACCATGTGTCTAGGAGCTGGTCTTCTCATTTGTTGTCTTGCAGGGGTTTCTGAGTCTCTTGTGTTTGAATGTTCACGTCACTGAGGAGATGAGGGAAGTTTTCTTGGATAATTTCATGGAATGTTTGTTTCAGGGTGGTCTGTCTCTTTTTCTGCCTCAGGAACTCCAACAAATCTAAGGTTTGCACTCTTGAAATAATCGCTCATCTCTCGAAGGTTTTGTTGTGTCTTTTTTTTTCTTTTTTTTAAGTTGGAGTCTCACTCTGTCACCCGGACTGGAGTGCAGTGGCTGCTCCCGGCCACCGCAGCCTCGACCTGCTGGGCTCCGGCGATCCTTCCACCTCAGCCTTCCCAGTAGCCGGAATTACAGGCATGCGCTACCACGCCCGGCTGATTTTTTGATTTATTGTAGAGATGAGGTCTCACTGTCCAGGCGGGTCTCGAACCCACGGGTTCAGGCAATCCACTTACCTCAGCCTCCCAAAGGCACGGGATTATAGGCTGAGCCACCGAGCCTGGCTTGTTCTGTCTTTTAAAGCTTCTTTTCTATGTTTTGTGTGTGTGTGTGTGTGTGTGTGTGTGTGTGTGTGTGTGTGTGTGTATGTGTGTGTGTGTGTTGGAGTGTCACTCTGTCGCCCAGACTGGAATGCATCGACCGCTCCCGGTCACCGAAGCCTCGCAGTCGCTCCAGCAACCCTTCCGCCTCAGCCTTCCAAGTAGCTGGAACTACAGGTGAGCGCTACCACATCCGGCTTTTTTTTTAATTTATTGTGGAGATGAGGTATCACCAAGTTGCGCAAGCGGGTCTCGAACCCGCGGGCTCAGGTAATCCAATCACCTCGGCTTCCCAAAGTGCAGGATTACAGGCTGAGCCACCAAGCCCAGCCGTTTTCTATGTTTTTGACAGTTTAGGTAAGTTCCATATTTTGGTCATAAAGCTCTGAGATTCTTCTTCTGCTTGGCTAATTCTGCTTTCCAGGCTTATTAGTTTGTTATTTATTTCATTCACTGTATTCTTTATTGCTGTTATCTCAGTTATCAACTCCTTCATTCTTTCTTCTTGTCTCTCCTCAATTCTATTTATTCTTTCTATAAATGTCTTGATATCTGGGTTTGTGGCTTGAGAGCAGTCATTCTGGGGGCTCTTCATTGTTTGCATTCCAAAGTCTGTATTCTCAGTGTCTCACCTCCCAAGGGTCTATGTGAGACCTATATTCTTCTTTTGATTTTTCTTTATTTGTGTAGATTTTCCTCCCTCCTATCGCTTTTTTCTTTTTTTTAATCTCTTCTTTAATTCTGTTGTTCAGTGATGGGGGTAGTTTTACTTGTTTGCTCAATCTCCTATTCTGCCTTAGGCAGATCCTCTGGCTTACTCAATTCTGAACCTGGAGTGTGGGTGGGGGGCTATACTTTTTGCAGTTTTGAGATTTAATTTAGGGGGAGCTGTAATTCAGAAACTATCTGCAGATCCCAGTATCCACTGACAGGTGTGTGGGCCCCCTGGAACCAACTTCCCACTGCCTTATAATCTTTCCATGTAGTGAGGGGTATAAGTTTGCTCCCTGAAAGCAAAATGAAGTAAGAAAAAGGAAAATAATGGAAAAGCGGAAGGAGGGGGATGAGAGGAAGGTGGAGATTTAGAAGAATAAGAGGGAAAACACACAGGTGTACCAACTAACAAATGAAAAGAGACACAAAAAAGGACAGAAAAGACTTAAAAAAACTAAAACATACAGACAATCATACAAACACACAAACTAACAAAAAAACCCTTATCGATATCCTGTCCCTCAAAAATACCCATACACATACAGGAAGTCTAAAAAGTACAGCAATAAAATAACAGAAACAAAGCAAGTATGAAAACGTAATCAAAAACAGAAAGAAAAAGGAAAAAAAAAACTTAATACAAGCAAACAGAAAAAAAACAAGCAAAACAAATAGACAATCGAAAAAACAAAACTTGCCCTGAGGTTGTTTCTGTAATTCCAACTTCCTTTTAGCTCTGGTCTCCAGCCCCTCCCCTCTGCTCTCAACACAGGCTGGCAGGGTTGCTCTCAGAGTTGGTCAGATACCCCATGGACTACTGTGGGAGGAGGGTGGATCAGATCTGGACTCACTTGACTTGCTGCCTATCAAGGTTCCCACTCAGATCTAATGTGTCTGTGTCTGATCCTGCATTGGGAAGGAGTGTTTGTCTCTCTGAGTTTGATGAGATTACCTCTAGGTCCCAAATTGGACACTGGGTGGAGCTGGGTGGGGCAATGTAGGTCTCTGCCTGGTCTGAGACAGAGAAAATGGCTCCAGTTGGCGTTTTCTCACCAGTAGTGGGGCTCCTCTCTAGCTCTCCCTGATTTCTCTCTACCATTCTGATCTGGGGCTCCAGCTACTTTACTGTCATAGGTGATGGTGTGAGCCAGGCGCCAGGTGATGAGAATCAGCTGTATTCCACAGGCTCTTCTCAGGAGAGTCCTGAGAATAGCAGCAGATTCTGCTCGCCAGTGGCTCCAATCTCAGGACAGTGGGGGGCTGCAGTCACCTCTGGAGGAGAGCCCTGGGTGCATGAACTGGAATCTCCCCTCAGACGAACTTTCACTCACTCACCAGCATACACCCACTCATGCAGAGTCTTTATGGACACTTACTTTTGCAGAGACTCTCACAGTCTGACCTGTCCCATCACCGTCTTGACAGAAATCCCTGCCCTAGTCATTTTGAAGTGAAAAATTTCGTGGCATTTACAATGTTGTGTAACCACACCTCTAGCTAGTTCCAAGCCATGTTGTTTATCACCCCAAAAGGAAGCTCCATCCCCATTAAGCAGTCACTCCTCATTTGCCCCTTCCTCTAGGCCCTGGCAACCACTAGTCTGACTTCTGTCTATGAATTTGCCTGTTCGAGACATTTCGTGGAAATCAAATCACATAAATATGTGGTTTTTGTGTCTGGTTTCTTACAGTCAGCATCATGTTTTGGAAGCTCATCCACATTGTAGCATACGTCAGTGCTTCACTGCCTTTTTTGTTGTTTTTGTTTTTTATTAGAAATGAGGTCTCGTTATATGACTCAGGCTGGTCTCAAACTTCTGGCCTCAAGTTATGCTCCTGCCTCAGCCTTCCAAAGTACTGGAATTATAGGCATGAGCCACTGTGCCCAGCCTTTTCTTATATTCTTTGAAAATAATTTTCTTGGCTGGGCATAGTGGCTCACACCTGTAATCCCAGCACTTTGGGAGGCAGAGGTAAGAGGATTGCCTGAGCCCACAGGTTTGAGACCAGCTTGGGCAACATGGAGAGAACTCGTCTCTACAATAAATCAAAAAATTAGCTGGGTGTGGTGGTACACACCTGTGGTTCCAGCTACTTGGAAGTCTGAGGTGGAAGGATTGCCTGAGCCCTGCAGAAAGAGGTTGCGGTGGTCGTGAGCGTGCCACTGCACTCAAGCCTGGGCAACAGAGTGAGACTCTGACTCAAAAAAAAATTAGCAAGCAAACTTTACTTACTCTATGCTTCTTCTGAACAATAAATGAATCTTATTATAATGGTTCAATTCTTTTTGTTGTTGTTGTTGGCGTCTCACTCTGTCACCCAAACTGGAGTGCAGTAGCATGCTCACAGCTATCGCAGCCTTGACCTGTTGGGCTAAGGCAACTCTTCCACCTCAGGCATCCAAGTAGCTGGGTCTACAGGTGTGAGTCACCACACCTGGCTAATTTTTTGATTTACTGTAGAGACAAGGCCTCACCAAGTTGCCCAGGCTGGTCTCGAACTCCTGGGCTCAGGCAATCTTTTTACCTCTGCCTCCCAAAGTGCTGGGATTACAGGCATGAGCCACCATGCCTGGCGGTTTCGTTCTTTATATCCCTTTTTTCTTTCACATTATTATTATCCAGATTTAGTCACATTTTATTTCAATAACTTCAATTAGCTATTAACATAACAATTACCATCCCATAAAGTCCATGTTTTAGGACATAAAGGGATAATTTTTTTCTCCCTAATTCTTCTTGTATATCATCCCTTACTTCTAGTTTCCATTTTCCTCTTCCTTTTTCTTTTATGTCACCCAAACCAACCAACTCCCTCCAAGGTCATCACAGCAATGATGAACAATAATGAACAAGAGACTTCCTTACTTTCTTGACAACTAAGTTATTCATTTAAAGCAATGCTTGTTCTATTTTACCCAGCATTTCTATGTATTTTGGAACAGACAGTATTTTAGGCCATCTAGCCTAACATGTTGTCAGAAGTGGAATTAAAAACAGAAGGAAAATTAGTCAAAAGATAATGTCATTTCATACATAAAATAAGAATGACTAATGCCATTAATTTTTTTTTTAAAAAAACAAGGTTTCTATACATCTACATCATGAATTATACAGCCAGCAAACTTCTATAAAGGGCCAGAAAGTACATATTTTAAACTTTGCAGGCCACATTTGGTGCCTGTAGCACAGTCATCATTTCCTTTTTCACAACACTTTGAAAATGTTTAAAAAAAAATAATTCTAAGCTGCCACATAGTGCAAAAACAGGCCACAGACCCAATTTGGCATGCAGGCAGGCCACAGTTAGCCTATCTCTCTCTCTCTCTCTCTCTCTCTCCCTCGCTCTCTCTCTCTCTCTCTCTCTCTCTCTCTCTCTCTCTCCCTCCCTCACTCTCTCTCTCCCCCTCCCTCTCTCTCTGTATATATATATAAAATACACATTTAATATATATTATATATTTACAATAATGTACATATATTAAAATAAGCATACAGAAGTGGGTGGGTGCATTCTATTTTGGAAACCTCTGTGTTGAACTGCAGCAAAGCATAGATAAAAGGCATCAGTGCTGTTCATTCATGCACATGAGAAGTTATCTCAATCATGCCTGGTAACATGAACCACAGCCGACAGCCTACTGGCTGACTCCATATCAAACTGCAGAAGAAAAAGTGTAGCACTTGCTGGAGGAGTTCATATCAAGCCCACTTTATCATCAACATTACCATTACAAAGTGCCAAAGCCTTCAACTTTACATTTGTATTTCCCATGTTAAAAATAAAAAAATAAAATAAATTTTGATGCTCTCACCACTAATACTGACATCTTAATTGTGCTCTTAAGAAACTTCTGAACTCGAGAATTCCAGCCTTGTTCAACCTGCAAGACCCACTACTTATAAGACACTTATTCTTTACACATTCACTTAGAAAACCGTTTTCCCAGTGGGAAACCGCAACATGTCCCCGCATCCTCATTTACTCAGAAACTTCACTTTCTCCATATCTCTGACCAGGTTCTGTTTTGTCCATTTGTACCAGTGTCAGGTTTGCAGGTCCTAGTATGGGTAGCAGGAAGGCCCCAGGGAATGAGACGTTCTGAGAGTTGCCTATACTTAGTGACAAGCATAGTCTTTGAAGATTGCTGTATCAGTCTACTTATTCCTCCTGGTCTCAACATAGTCCTTAAATGCTGAACCAGTGTAGAGAGAACTTGCTCCTTTTAAGGAGAAAAGATTTTTGGATTTTAAATGAACCCTGAGCCGGGCTCGATGGCTCAGCCTGTAATCCTGCGCCTTGGGAGGCTGAGGTGAGTGGATTGCCTGAGCCCGCGGGTTCGAGACCCGCCTGGGCAACTTGGCGAGACCTCATCTCTACAATAAAACAACAAAAAAAAATTAGCTGGGCGTGGTAGCACGCGCCTGTAGCTCCAGCTACCGGGAAGGCTGAGCCGGAGCCCAGCAGGTTGAGGCTGCGGTGGCCAGGAGCAGCCACTGCACTCCAGTCTGGGCAACAGAGTGAGACTCCAACTCAAAAAAAAAAAAAAATTAAATGAACCCTGAAATTGTGGAATAATTTCTTATTTGGTTTTATTTCCTGGCTATTGATTTTAGCAGCTGTTGCTGATTACTACCCTGACTAGCACCCTTGCCCTGTATATAGACAGGGTCAGTCTTATTGTGTTGCCAAGGCCATACATTTTCAACACTAATAAAATGCTATACAGCTTTTAAACATATTTTTAGATTTCTCTTTTTTTTCTTTTTTTTGAGTTGGAGTCTCACTCTGTCACCCAGACTGGAGTGCAGTGGCCGCTCCCGGCCACGGCAGCCTTGACCTGCTGGGCTCCGGCAACACTTACGCTTCAGCCTTCCAAGTAGCTGGAACTACAGGTGCGTGCTACCATGCCCAGCTAATTTTTGATTTATTGTAGAGATGAGGTCTCGCCAAGTTGCCCAGGCGGGTCTCGAACCCGCGGGCTCAGGCAATCCATTCAGCTCGGCCTCCCAAAGCGCGGGATTACAGGCTGAGTCACCGAGACTGGCCTTTAGATATAATTTATCTCACCAAGAGCTAAGACAAACAGTATAACATGAATTTACTAAAAAATTGAGGTTGGAGGAAATATATCTGCAGTGAAAATATGTGAAGCAAATCATAGAAAAACCTGAGAGAAAGGTAAGTGATAGAACTTCTAATAGAAGGATGGTGGAAGGAGATGACAAAAAGTCATGGAAAATGTAGACTTCAGTACCTACATACTTTACTTGTACCAAGAAAACTCCCCTTGACAAGTCTGAACAAGATGTACAAGGGAATGAAGGGGGTTTGTAAGAGTGAGGCTTTCCCAAAAACGTCACTGTTTTGCTGGAAAGCTTACAACAGTCAACCACAACGTATTCCCTAGAAAAACATGTCAAACTGCTTTCTCCTATTGCTAAGAGAACATAATCTTTTCACTATGTAACAAATTTAAGTTCCGTTCCTGGGAGTAGAGAGAACATTCAGACCTCTTATGCCTGAACTTTCGCTTCCAACAATTCTCAGAATGCTAGCAAGAACGATTTTCTAACAAATCCCTGATTTCTTCCACAATTCCATACTCATCTGTAATTAATAAAACCACAATCCACCTGTACCCCAAATATGTCTGAAATCCACATTAAAAGACAATCTTCTAATCAGGAACTAACACACTCTTTTTTCCTCTCCTACTCAAGCACCTGCCACAGCACCAGATATGTAAGTGTTCAATAGATTTCTGTTAGGAATGAGTGAATTCTATATGATTTTTTTCCCCAACAGTAGGGCTACACAACTGCAAAGGAGTATTAGGTTAATAAAAGAAAATTCAAATAGCATTAGCAGCCTTTCCTCTAGTCCTTCATGACAGGTGTCAGCAGGTTTTTGGAAATGTGTGAATTAATATTGCACAGACTAGAGAGAACAAATGTTACTAGCTACACCTCATTTTGGAGTTGCTTCTCTTCTGTGAAACCCATATGATTCCAATCTCTTGCAAAGCAACAACCCCAACCCTCCTTTGGTACTGTGACATCTGTTACAACACCTATAATATTTACTGCTTTCAGATAACATATGCCTCTCTATGCTATAGAAAACCTACTATATAGTAGGAACTCAATAAAGCCTGTTAAATGAATGCATACCTGTCCTCTTTATTGACTTGAGAATAATAGGATCTCTGTCTGATCGCAGAATAGAAGGAGAAAGCCTCATTCAGATAGCTGGTCTCAGATGTGCGTAAGCTATGAGAGAGAAAAAAACTTTAAATATAACTGTGTCAGAAACTCTTTGCCATGATAAATATGCTCTGTTCCTCTACATGAGCAGATAGGAAAGACAGCCCCTAATTTGAAATCAGCAAAGCAATAATCACATCATCATTAAAATGTATACACATAATAATGATAATTTTTTACCTCCTCACTGCATCCAAGCTTTTTTGATACCAATCCAAAGTACACATTACTCTCATTCTTTAAAGGACTCTCCTATCAGCATTCCACCCAGTGAACTCCTTCTCCTGCAGGACTAGACTTTCCATGACCTTCCTCAAATCCCCAGTCACTTGTCCTTTGGCCTGTTTAATTTTTTTCCTCAAAGAATTCAGAAATGAACTAACCCATATTAATCTTCAGGGAATGCTAACAAGTTATGTTCTGTTTAACATTTCTAGTTGTTTTTTTTTTGAGTTGGAGTCTCACTCTGTCGCCCAGACTGGAGTGCAGTGGCCGCTCCCGGCCACCGCAGCCTCGACCTGCTGGGCTCTGGCAATCCTTCCACCTCATCCTTCCGAGTAGCCGGAATTACAGGCATGCGCTACCACGCCCAGCTGATTTTTTTGATTTATTGTAGAGATGAGGTCTTGCTGCCCAGGCGGGTCTTGAACCCGCGGGTTCTAGTTTTTACAAGAGATTTTTAAAGAAGATATTCTACCCATGAGAGTGATTTTTAATGGTAGATATTTGGGATGCCATGCAAAAATTCAGGAAAAGACAGACATTTTCTTGCCTTTTAGATTACTAATTGTTCATTCTGTATCTGATATCTCTTAAGGATAATGAGACTTAGATTCCTAACAGGAGTGCTCCTCTATCCTTGACTCAAGAGTGGGCTATGTCGATGTTATTGTACTAAGGACATAATTAAAAGTACCTTTATTTACTTCACGTAAACTTTCAAACACATATCCTATGAGTTTTTAAAAATATCCTTCTGAAAACCACTCATTCATACATACAAGTTAAGATATATGCCTGCATAGTTTGAAGACTTAAGTGGAAGCCATAGGAACAATAAAGTCACTTAGTATTAATCACTTAGCTCAAACCAAGATCAAACTCCTTTAAATTATAAGTGAGTCTGACCAAATATTTGGAAAGTGAGACTTTGAAGCAAATAATATTACTTTGATTATAGAAGGGCATTTCATGATGCTGTCTTAATCAATCTTATCCGAATTATTAGGGATCCATTTGTAATCTATCACTTTCACTCCTGGCAAGTGAATTCTATGCATAATTCTGCATGCTGTGTTTAATCAGGACAACACTTTGTTCTTTTCACTGCAATTCACTTACTAATAATGGTAGTATAGCTGGCCAATCTTGGAAGCAATCTCCCCTATTTGCCACCGCTTCAAGCCATATCGATTATCCAAGACTTGTCTGTTTTAAATAGGAGACAAGAAAATAGAAATAGGAGATTATAAATTTCAAAAATAACTAAATCTGTAAATTCAATAGGATAAAATACCATCCAATTCTGCAAAGCTCATGAATCTTTCATGAGATTTTGATATAATTATTCAATTAAATTCAAACAGCATTTTAAAAATGTCTATTTAAAGTAAGTTAAAATACAAAAAGAAACTACTTTGAGTTATGTCCAAGAAATTTAGAAGCAACACCTCCTCAATAGCTTTGGCCAACAAACAATTTGCATTTTAGAATGAAACCATGAATCATCCCACCTGTGTTAGAGATCATCTGAACCATTCCAGATACAACACTGTCTTTAAAAAATCAGATAGGAACACTGTATTTTAAAATCTTAAGTAAATAGGGTAGAAGTCAATTTATTTTCATTTGGGTCATAAACATGAAATATATTATTTTAAAATCACCAAGATAAAAAAAGCAGTGAGGTAGTAAAGATGAAAACTGTGTCTAATTCAAAATGTGCCCTCACTCTCCTTTAGCTATAAAATTCCTTTACCGATGCTGTTGCTGGAACTTCCAGAGTTTGGTGTAAACATCAAAAGTTCTTCCAAAATAGGACTGCCACTGCTTCTGTCCATACTGTGGCAAATCTCTGTAATAACAAATAAGCATGTATATATTTTAAATCTCTTATGCTATTTAGAAGTGAAGTCTTGTTGATGGTATAAAGTAGACAGGTTTTCTTTTAAAAAAAAGTTACAATTTTTGGAGTAGAAATAATTCTATAACAAGGGTCAAGGACATGTTCTTTCCTATTCTTCCCCTACTTCTGACAGCTCATACTCAGTGTTCTTTCCAGATGCCTCTCCCATTAGGTTTCCAGCACTCTCTTCCCTCTTCCTGGGTGACCTTATTTACACTCACTTATACACTGATAATTTTCAAATGTTTATCTTCAGCTAAGAACTCAACAGTTTGAAAAACATTGTTTTCAGGGAATATATCTAGAAGCTTATGTGCAGGTGTATTAGTATTCTGAGCTATTCTATCTACTCCTGATAGAGAAATATACATTCCTGTCCTTGCACCTGGTGACTTACAGTACTTGTCTTTGAGAGAGAAACACTCTCTACCACATAAATACTGGTCCTGGACATGTTAACATCCTTTGGTCAATGAAATATAATTGCAAGTTGTCTATACCATGTCTGAGGAGATTCATAAGAGCCATCACATGGTTCAGCATTTTCACTTCCCCTCTGACCTAAGACAAAGATAGGGTTGCTCTTCAACCTGGAGCACAGAGTAAGGCATGTAATGGAGTCTCAAAAATGCAGACAACTTGTAGCAAACATGGGAGCTTTCCTAAATAACTCACTACTGCAGGAAGAAAGAAAAGTTTTGGAGAAGTTACAGCAGGCTTACTTAAGAAAAGCTAGTAAGAAACTAGTAACAGAATAGGTAAAGGCCATAACAAACACATAACATGTGGCAACTGCATTGGGACTGAGTGGCAAGTAAAGTGTTACTGAAAGCTAGAAAGACAATGACCTGTGTAATGCAGTTGTAAAACTATATTTGCCTGTGAAACTTAGAAAGCAAATTACATGACTAAATGTGACTAATGAACTTGTGGATTTACACAAAGAAGCTGGGAAATAGTATGTTACTAGCCCTGGATGCTGTTAGCTGCTAACAAAAAAACTACAAGAAAAAGACGAACTCAGAAAAGAACTAGCTACAAGTAGAATTGGGGGAAAAAAAAAAAGAAACTCTACAAATTCAAGATCTTTCAGAATTGAAAGATAACAACAATTACTAATACTTAAGGGTAAAAGATATAATTGAGAAATGCTATCCACAAATGCCAATTAAACTCAGTCTCATCCTCAGGGCAAAACTTCGTTAAAGTATGCAAACAGATGACGACAGCCCCAAGTAAATTCTTTCAGTGGGACAAAATAGATAAGGGAAATGAATCTAATGATGTCTTGTAAAAGTCCAATTAGCTCAAGGTATCTCTAATAAGTTTAGAAGAGAGAAAGACACGGTCCAAAAAACTATGAGTATGGTTATTGGTACAGAGAACCGACTTGCATCAAATTGTCAACTACATGTCACGAGAGTCATACTGCTAAGTCACCTGTTTGACAAAGAAGCAATCAGCATTCATTGGTTATAGTGTGATACATTTTTTATCACAGACTCTGGCTTGTCATCTCGTTTTCATCTCATTTTTTAAATGAGTGGTCATCAACGGTTACTAATCTTTATTTTTATGGCTACTGCCCTTTCTTTTCTTGTTTTTTATTTTTTGAGTCAGAATCTCACTCTGTCACCCAGGCTGGAGTGCAGTAGCACGCTCATGGCCACCCCAGTGTCGATCTGTTGGGCTCAGGCAATCCTACTGCCTCTGCCTTCCAAGTAGCCAGAACTATAGGTGCACGCTACCACGCCTGGCTAATTTTTTGATACATTGTCGAGATAAGGTCTCACCAAATTGCCCAGGCTAGTCTTGAACACCTAGACTCAGGCAATCCTCTTACATTGGCCTCCAAAAGTGCTGAGATTACAGGTGTGAGTCACCATGCCCAGCCACCTTTACTTTTTTAAAAAATCCACCCACACAATAGTATTGTTCTCTAAAAGATTTAAAGTTTTGAGCTTCAAATTTAACTCTTTAATATAACTAAAATCGAATTTTGGATATGTATAACAAATTATCTCTGATCTTTTTAAAAACGATATTCATTGTGACTGATATGACAGAACTGGAACTGTCATCAGTTTTAACTTATGTTCATGTCTCAGTTTTTTGTTCTGTTCCATTGGTCTATTTTTCTATTTCCTAACTAACATTCTAGTTAATTACTATAGTTTTATAATAAGTCTAGCATATTTCCTCATTTTCAGGAGTGTCTTAGCTGTTTTTCATTTTGTTTTGCTTTTTTAGTGCCAAGGTCTTGCTCTGGCACTCAGGCTAGACTACAGAGCTGCAACCATAGCTCACAGAAGCTTCAAACTCCTGTGATCAAGTGATCTTCTTGCCTCAGCCTCCCAACGAACTGGAATTACAGGCATGAGCAATATGCCAGTCTGACTTGGCTGTTCTTGGTTCTTGTACTTACATATGAATATTTTAAAAACATATCAAAGTTCTACAAAAAATATATATATGTGTGTGAGTTGTGTTGGGTACAGTAGCTCATGCCTGTAATCTCAACACTTTGGAAGGCCGAGGTGAGAGGATTGCCTGAGCTCAGTGTTCGAGACCAGCCTGGGCAACATGGCGAGACCTCATTTTCTACAATAAATAAATTTAAAACTAGCCAGATGCGGTGGAACATACCTGTAGTTCCAGCTACTTGGAAGGCTGAGGTGGAAGGACCTGAGTCTAGCAGATCGAGTTTGTGGTAACTGTGAGTGTGCCACTGCATTCTAGCCCGAGTAACAGAGTAAGACTTCAACTCAAAAATACCAAGGGTGCCAAAAACATGTATACCCGTTTTAAAAGATGTTATCTATGTATTACTTTTAGTTTGCCATAATCAGAAGTGTCTGGATACTGATGGTAACCACTTTGAGCACCTCTTGTAATTGCAGAAGTCAAACGTGATTTGTAGTCATCTACAATTTTAATAGTTTTATTTCTTTCTTAAAATGTGTGTACTTTGGCTGGGCTCGGTGGCTCAGCCTGTAATCCCGCCTGTAATCTCAGCCTGTAATCAGCCTTTGGGAGGTTGAGGTGAGTGGATGCCTGAGCCCACGGGTTTGAGACCGCCTGGGCAGCGAGACCTCATCTCTACAATAAATCAAAAAATCAGCCGGGCATGGTAGCGCATGCTTGTAATTCCGGCTACTCGGAAGGCTGAGGCGGAAGGATCGCCGGAGCCCAGCAGGCGAGGTTGTGGTGGCCGGGAGCAGCCACTGCACTCCAGTCTGGGCGACCGAGACTCCAACTCAAAAAAAAAAAAAAAAAGTGTGTACTTTGGCACTGTATGTATATGTATGTGTGTGTATACATGTAACATACATGTAATATACATACATGTATATTAATATAATATATATGTATGTATATATGGGTTGTAGTGAGAGTGGAATGAATTGGTCTAGAGACCAATTTGAGGATATGACATCTCTTATAATTTTGAGTGTCAACAGTAACTTTTTCCATTAATAATAAAAATATTGTTAGTAAACAAATTTTATAACTATTCCCACTAAGGTCTTATATTTCTTGGTTCACATTTTTGTAAGGTCTCATTTTTGTTGCTTTTGTGAAACGTATCTCTATTTTTAAGTGATGTCTTTTTAATTTTTTTATGGCAGAAAATTTCAAACGTATAAAAAAGTAGGTACCCCCAGGTACAATCACCAGCTTTACAGATGATCAGTCCCTTCCACTTAGAATTGCCAGATGAAATACGTGTTTTTTTTCCTAGGCTCTCTTCTCCTTGTCATGTCTTCCTTTGTGCTAATTCTACATGTCTGAATCAGTACCATTATGACCACTACTAGCACTATTTTAAATTTAAGAAAAGAAGTGCAGATTGTAATTCAAATAGATCCCTATAATCCAAATGTCCACAAAAATACTTAAAATAGAGAAAAAACATTGAAATGTTTCGTAGTAAAAGGAAAAAAAATTAATATGTATTCCTCACTTAACTAAGTTTAATTTTCTTCAAGTATTAAAAAAATCTTTTATTTACCTCATATAACTAAATAAGCTGAATGTTCTTGGTAAACTACACAAATTTATAGAAATTTGAGGTGGTATTTTACAAGTATACTGTTTTATTGCTATGGGGCAAAGGAGGTATATCCTTCCATATTTTATACATATAACCAAGCATTTTTGTTTTGTTTTGTATTTTAAGCTTTTTTCACTTACTTATGTACTTACATATGTACCACTGTGTATAATATACATACACATTCAAGATTGGCAGAGACCACACACACACAAACCTGCCATATATTTTGTAGTAAAGGACAGATAATTTTATGAGAATGAGATAGCTACAAAGCAAGAGCAAATGCAGTTTATGTTTGTGTAGCTTTTTTTTTTTTTTTTTTTTGAGTTGGAGTCTCACTGTCGCCCAGACTGGAGTGCAGTGGCCGCTCCCGGCCACCGCAGCCTGGACTTGCTGGGCTCCGGCGATCCTTCCGCCTCAGCCTTCCAAGTAGCCGGAATTACAGGCATGCGCTACCACGCCCGGCGGATATTTTATTTATTTATTGTAGAGATGAGGTCTCGCTGCCCAGGCAGGTCTTGAACCCGTGGGTTCAGGCAATCCACTCACCTCAGCCTCCCAAAGGCGCGGGATTACAGGCTGAGCCACTGAGCCCGGCTTGTGTAGCTTTTATTATGCACCAGTGAGGTATCTTGCTACTGGCGATACTTGCCTTGTTGTAAAGACACTCAATGGAAGGAGAAAACCTAGTTACTACATAACATTCTATCAAGAGCTACGAATTGTGAATGCCCCTGACCAGGCACTGGTGACTCATGCCTATAATCCTAACACTTTAAGAGGCCACGACAGGAGGATTGCTTAAGCCCAGGAGTTTGAGAGCAGTTTAGGCAACACAGTGGAACCTTGCCTCTACAAAAACTAAAAAAACTATCCGGGCCTGGTAACACACACTTGTACTCCCAGCTACTTGGAGGGCTGAGGCAAGAGGATCACTTGAACCTAGGAGGTCGAGGCTGTGGTGAGCCGCAATTGTGCCACTGCACTCCAGCCTGGGCGACAGAGTGAGATCCTGACTTAAAAAAAATAAACATAAATTTAAGTTTTCTAGTAGCTACATTGAAGAATATAAAACGAAAATGGTAAAGTTAATTTGAGTAATGCATTTTGTTTAACCCAATATAGTCAAACTATTATCATTTCAACATGCAACCCACATAAAAATGAAAAATGATTATTGAGATTGGGATTACAGGTGTGAGCCACTGTGCTCTGCCAAAAAGGGTTTTGTAGAAGAATTTCTTATGCCCAGTTTTGGGCTATCAAAATAAGAATCCACAATTCAAATGAATTTTTGTTTCTTACACATCATTGAGAAAGCCACCAAACAAGGTTTATTAGTGTGGCTAGTTCAACTGCTATGTTTTGTTAAAAAGCTTTGCTTGTGATAAACTGGGTGCAGTGTACGTGAGTAATCACCAAGCCTGTAATATCAAGACATTCTAATTTATGATTTTCTTTTCAGTTGCTATTTCTTGATCAGCAGCTGTGTGTCTCCAAATAATTTTTTCCCAAAACCAGCATGTTTTCTGAATATTTCTTCTTGATCTGCTTACCTAGATGTTTTCAAAATGCTGCAAAATGTATTTTGATTTCATCTTTACTTTTTCTATTCCAATTTTTCTGGTTTCTCAATTAAAAATATTGATAATTCCTCAGATGCACCATCTTTATTCTCTTGATTTCATATTTATCACATTCTCTTTGAATACCAGAGATCATCTCCACTTCCTTCTGAATATCACAATTTAATGCTTCTAAGTAGTGTCAGCTCTACTCTTTATTTGCTGTGAAGTTTGAATCTTCATATTGCATTTTTGCTTTCCTGAGTCTTTCTTGCCTTATTTAATCTTAGGCTGTTCTTCCATTATAGTTTATGCTCTTCTCACACAGAAGTTATGCTCTGTGGTATTTTATTGCAGAAGACAAATAATAATTCTCCAAAATTATCATGCAGTTCTGTTATAAATAATTTTCAGAAGTTTGAGGAAGATGTCTTCATTCTCTTGGTGGGTGTGCACATGTGTATATGTGTGTGTGAAGAGGGTAAGAAGGAAGTGGTTATTTTTGTCTTTCGAATAAGCCCATTTAAGGATTTGACTCATCCTTCCTAGAACAAGGTATGGTCCACCCATGCTCCATGTTTACTAATTCTTCTTCCTAGAGTTTGTTTGTGGGTGAGGGGGAAGGATAAATCAAATCCCTTTTTCAGATCTAAACATAGATTGCAGCTACTAGCACAATTAGTTCAGCAGGCTTTATATCAGCTAGTGTCAGATCAGCTGGATAAAGCCAGAACCTTCACATATCCCTGTAATTTGGTTCTGATACTCTGAACCAATGGATATATAAAAACCTACCAATTCATCAGAAAATTCTTCATGTCTGCCCCCAATGAACTGTGTTTTATCTATGAGTTTTATAACTCTCAGTATGCATAATATGATGGTGACAACATTTATTTTCCCCTTTACCTTCTCCTAACTAATTTTTGGGAATAGCAATCTGGCTATTATAAAGCAATAAAAACGCAGGAGAAGGGCAGGTGCTAATTTTCTGTTGGAGACTTTGTCAGTTAATGTCTGGGCATAACAAACTACTTCAACACTTAGCAGCTTAAAACAAAAATCATTTATTAGCTAGTGATTTTGTGAGACAGCAAGCTGAGCTGGTTCAGCTGGACAGTTCTAGAGGTCTCCATCAGACCTCACTCATGTAATTCAGTGGTCGGTGGCCTCCCCCTCAAATGTTCAGCAGTTGCCAGTTTGGTCACGCATTTCTCATCATCCAGCGGGCTAACTTGGGTTTGTTTACATGGGGGTTGACTACAGGATCCCAAGAGCAGCAAAAGAGAAGGCAAGCTCTAATGTATATTTTTCTTTTCAGGTCTGTGTATCATATTTGGTACTATCCACTGGCCAAAGCAAATCTGGTGGCCAAGCACAGAGGCAATATGGGATGGGACTATTCGTAAGTACAGACACAGGGAAGGAAATCATTTTAGAAACAATCTGTCTCAGAGACCTTATGTTGCTTTCTTTTTTATTTTTATTTTTATTTTGAGTCAGGGTCTCACTCTGTCACTGAGACTGGAGTGCAGTGGCACAATTATGGCTCACTGCAGTCTTGACTTCTTGGGCTCAAGTGATCCTTCTGCCTCAGCCTCTCAAGTAGGTAGTAGTGCACCACTACGCCTGAATAATTTTTTTATTTTTTATAAAAGATGAGGTCTTGCCAGGCTCGGTGGCTCAGCCTGTAATCCCGCGCCTTTGGGAGGCTGAGGCGAGTGGATTGCCTGAGCCCGCGGGTTCGAGTCCCACCTGGGCAGCGAGACCTCATCTCTACAATAAATCAAAAAATCAGCTGGGCGTGGTAGCGCATGCCTGTAATTCCGGCTACTCGGAAGGCTGAGGCGGAAGGATCGCCGGAGCCCAGCAGGTCGAGGCTGCGGTGGCCGGGAGCGGCCACTGCACTCCAGTCTGGGCCACAGTGTGAGACTCCAACTCAAAAAATAAAAAAAATAAAAAAATAAAGATGAGGTCTTGCTATGTTGCCCGGGCTGGCTTCAAATTCCTAGGCGCAAGTGATCCTCCCACCTCGGCCTCCCACTCCTGCTACACCCAGCTCTTTCTCAATGTTAAAAATAGTAAGTCTCTTTAAAAATATATATGCTAAAAAGTGTATAAAGCTAGAAGTTAAAAAGAAGTGCTCTACTGCTTCTTCCTTCAATTCTAGTTCCTACAAATAACCACCATTAAGAATAATTTTTTCTCTACACACATTTAAGTATATATGTGAATTTTTCCATTATTTTACACAAATGGGGTCAAACTATAAACAATGTTTTGCAATGTCTCTTTAAATTTATCAGGTTTCTTTGCTACATATAGACTTATATCAATATTTACTGTGTACAAAGTACATAATGAACCAATTTAACCATACCCTTCTGATGAACATTTATATTCGTTCCAGTTCTCCCTGTTATAAAAATGCTGCAATAAACACCTTTGTACTAACAAACTTGAATAGTTACATGATATGAATGAAAGGTAAATTTCTGTAGGTGGAATTGAAGAATGAAAAAAGAACTGTATTTCTGTACCAGATGTTAAGACTACAGATAAGAAAGCAAAAGGTTTTCCATCCTGAAACTTTCAGGCACACATAGCAAAAATAAGCTAGTAACTGCATTTTTAAAATCAATTTCCATTATGCTTATGATAAGCAAATTATAAATTCATTTTAGATTATAGAAATCAGTTAACTGCAGATGAGTTTTCCACATTTATTGCAAGTTTTCATCTTTGTCTCCAAGGATCTCTAATGAGAGGTTACATTAGGAAGACCTAGTCAGATATTTTTAAATGAAAGTTGCTGCTAGAATCTTTAAGACTTTCATGAAGCTGCTGCAGTTAGAAAACTATTATTACATAAAAGCATTTGTCAGCAACATCAACTTTGTGAAAACTGACAATAATTGAGTGCCTCATTAACGATACTATGTAAAGCCCTTGGGCAAATTTTCTTTTCTTTTTTTGAGTCAAGATCTCACTCTGTCACCCAGACTGGAGTGGAGAGGCAGGATCACAGCTCACTGCAGCCTCGACCTTCTGAGTTCAGGCGATCCTTCTGGTTAGACTCCTGAGTAGCTGTGACTACCATGTCACCATGCCCGGCTAATTATTATTATTATTATTATTATTATTATTATTTTGGAGAGACAAGATCTTGCTATCTGCTGGTAGGCAAATTTTTTTCTAGTAAGCATTTGTCTGCAAGTTCTTTTGAGTTTCCAAAACTGACAAAATTAATAAATCTCAGCAATACATTGTACTACAGGAGAAAAGAGAACTAGAACCCAGTGTGTGTGTGTGTGTGTGTGTGTGTGTGTGTGTGTGTGTGTGTGTGTGTGTATGAAACTATATAATTTCAGGTGTTCAGGGTTATAGGAGGAAATTTTCTACAAGGGCTTCATGTGCATAAAAGGTTAGAACAAGGCTCCTACAGTAAGTCATAATATACAAATATTTTCAGATTTATAATTAGGAACAATGTTGGCTAAATTTTATACCATTTTTATCAAAAGAGTTCAGAACATCCATCACTCCAATCTAAAGAATCAATTATAAAGACAGCAGTTTCTTTTTCAAAATAGAGTTTAAAAATTTTTTAAAATTTCCTATAGAGTAAGTCCTATGATCACCATTTTTCTAATGAGATGCACCATGGAAGTTAATATACAAACCACTATAATATGATTAGAATCTAAAATTAACTAAGGTTCTTTATAAAGAGTTGTAGACAAATTCCTTTACTATTCAGAGCTTAACTCTGGTTTTAAACTTTGAATACATCATTTAGTCATTATTATTGTCAGCAGAGATGGAAAACTAATGGTCCATAGAATTAAATTAAATGGAGCTCTGTGAATTACCCCATAAGTTAAATGACCTTGTATTTCACATTTTGCAAAGGTACCTATGTTATAAATTGGTGCTCATATTCTTTTTTTCCAAGGCTTTAGAGAAAAGTGAAAGTACGATACTGTTCTCTCTCTTTTTGTAAATCCTCAATTCTACCAACAGAAGTCAGGAGACTAAGGTAGGAAAAAATGGACTGCAGGTGATTTTTTTTTTTTTTTTTTAGAAATTGAAAACTATTTTATTTTTCAAAACAAAATAGATTTTTAAAAATTGGTAACTCATTCCTTTAATTTAATTTTTTTAAATTAAATTAATTTTTTTATTTTTTAAATTATATATATTTTTTATTTTAAAATTGTGGGGTACAGTTAAGGGTTAGGTATACAAATATTCATTGTGCAGGTACCCTTGTTGATAAGGTACCCCCCCACTGCAGATGATTAAAGCTGATTGTCAGAGATATTGCAAATGTAATGCTGAGACATAAAAACTCAACAATTTCTGTGATGTTTCTACAAATCCGCCACCTTTACTAAATCAAATTAGCTAAGATCACCGGTTCCTACCTGCACCTAAAATCCAAGTCCAACAGGTACTTTTCAGTCTTTCTTGTATCAGTTCCCTCTATGGCATTGCACTATGCACTTCCTCACCATCTTGTAACTCTTGTCTTCTTTCATTGGCTTGCTTAATTCAGTCCTTGGCTTCCCCAAGTTACGTACACACATGAAGATACACATGTACATATATATACACGCATATACACACACATACAGCAAGTTGCTTGGAAATCATGGCCAGTAAGCTGTTGAGCTATGATTCAAATTTAAACCTTCTAACCCCTAATTAATCCAACGCTCTCTCTTTTCTACCATGTGAAATAACCATCTAGAATTCCTTTGTGAGAAAAGTTCTTTTCTGGAAGTTCAATCTCCTCCCCAGGTATCTTAGGATGCTGTTGACCTCCAATAAAGGTGTGGTCAAAAGCAAAGAAGTAAGTCATCTTCTCTGAATCAGGTTTTCATTAAAAGAGCACACTGCCCCACTCACACACTCTTATTTACTCAAAGAGGACTATATTACAGGGACCTCTTTGTTCCAGTCTATGCTTCCGTGTTCATGTATACTATATAAAACTGTATTTACTGTATTTGAAGCTTGCAAAGTTCATCTGAGTATTTCCTTGTTTAGCACCAGCAGTTTTTTTACCCACTAGTATATCCATTTTTAAAATTTAGGTATGAGAGTGGACCTGTCAGTTTGAAAGTGCTAAGAGTATCAAACAGGCTGAGGCTGACAAGATGGAGTGCTTCCTTTAGGGGAGGATACCTGAATGATGCCACTATATCAACAACTTTGTTTATTGACAAATGAGCACAGTTTTTTTTTGAATAACAAAGAAAAAATGTACAAAAGTACTCGACTCACTTGAAGGTAGGCACCCTATTTATCTCTGTATCCTGCCCCATCTCTGGCCCAGTGCCTTGAATGGTGCTGGCACACAGAAGGTACTTAGTACATTGTTCCACTCCTAATGATGGCTTATGAAGTTGAATGGCATTGAATAATCACTCCTAGTTTGAATTCAGAAATGCCAAGTCAAGCTACAAAATAGCATCTCCTCCTCCTGTGAATCAGCTCCAGGGGAGGTATAAAATGGTTTGATTTAGACACAGAGCTATTAATAACTTTATTTTCCAATGGTACTTTGCTCATAGAAAAAGAGGTTGCCAAATTTTAAGTCCTATTCCCTTGAGTTTTGGGGCCTTGCATATCCTAGCAAAGGTTTCTGACTATCGTGTAGGTGTGGTGATACCCAAAGGAGTTCTACAGATGTGGATTCCTCTCAGAATCAAGAAAACAAGTGCAAGAAGCCAGGAAGCCATTTGCCTCCATTCCTAGAGTCAAACATTCGTTGTGTTTGGGATCCTCACTTCCATGTTGAGGAAAATCTCTGAAGTAGCACTTCCCAAATTATAATCCATTGCATTAACGTAGACTATTACTGTCAAGGCTTTGGTTTTCTCATCTGTAGAACAAAGTAATTGACACTAATGAGATTGTTTTGAGGACTTAATAATTTTTTTCAGGGTTCTTAACATACCCTTTTGATTTTCTCTCCTTATACTCCTCCTGAAGGATCTTAAAAACTAACCACTATCATCATTCCCCTAATCCAGCTTCCACCAGCAACTTAAGTGAAGATGCCCTGTCTTTGTTTCTAGTCAGATCCAACAATTAGGATCTCAGAAGAAGCTAATATATAAGGCCAGTATATTGGTCTTTAATAGTTAAAAAGAAGTATTAAAAAATCTAGTAAGCTACTTTACTGTTTAATATTTTGGTGGAGCATTTAAATAGCTGATTTCCTGAATTCTGGGGAAATGGTGGCAGCAAAGTTTTGAATCTACTTAGATACCCTCCAGAAACAGACAGAACAAACAGATAACAAAGCCCACAGACAACATTTTCAGCAAAACTAAGTGCTATGGGCTAAAGGGTCTATACCCAAAATTCACGTTGACACTCTAACCCCACCCCCCCCACCTACACCAGGATGTGACTGTATTTGGAGATTCAACCTTTAAAGAGGTAATTAAGTTAAAATGAGGCCTTTAGGGTGGGTCCTAATATAATAAGAGTTGTGTCCTTATAAGAAGACATTAGGACACAGAGAAATGCCAGGGTAGCACATGCACATAAAGGTGACCGTGAGGGGCAACCCCTTCGGGTCCCCTCCCACTATGGGAGCTTTTCTGTCTTCTCAAAAAATCCTGCTTTCTAAAAAAAAATAAATGACCGTGAGGAGACACAGTGAAAAGGCAGCCACCTGCAATCCAAGGAGAAGGGCCTCAGAAGAAATGAAACCTGCTGACACTTTGATCTTGGACTTCTAACCTCCAGAACTGTGCGAAAATAAATTTGTTGTTTAAGTCACCTTAGTCTGTGGTATTTTGTTATAGCAGCCCTAGCAAACTAATACAGTGATACAATATCAACCAAATACCAAAACACAGGGAGGTGGGGAAAATTACCAATAGTCAAAAGACCTGCATGCTATCGGCATCTATGTAGGAGGAGACAGAGGAAGAACTGGAGACATTTGATGAACCAGTGAAGACGAAAATCCTAAAACAGCCAATATGGATTCACCACAAAGCACACTGGGTCAATATGAGGAACAGAAGCTAAAACTGGGAGGAATTTTGCCTGAGTCAATAGCCACAAACAGCTACTAAGTATGTGAAATGTAGTTATCTGAACTAAAATGTATATAAGTGTAAAGTACTTACTGTATTTCAAAGACGTAGTATTAAAAAAATGTAAACTATCTCAATAATTTTTCTGTATTGATTATATGATGAAATAAAATATTTCTGATATTGAATCAAATAACATCATTAAAATTAATTTCACTTGTTTCTTTTTACATCTCTTAATGTGGCTAGAAAACTTAAATTACATGTGTGGCTCACACTAAATTTCTATTAAGTCAATGACTTTCTAGTTCTAGAGCATGCAATCAAGATACCTACTGCACCCCAGTGGCAGTCTACCTCAAATGCAAGTCCAATTCTTTTCACTGGTAAATTACCTAAAATGAAAGTACATATTACAAGCTTATACAGACATTTTAGGGTATAATATCTGAACCAACATGCACCTTACTATGAACAATTGGAGAACTTGTCTCTAAGAGAATATTAATTTTCTGAAGAAGGAGAAGGAAGAGAGAGGGAAGGAAGAAAAGAGAGGAAGAAAGGTCAGGGGAGGGAAAGAGGGAGTCAATGGAACAAACTGTTAATTTCAAAGTTATCCTCTCCTATTTAGAAACAACAGCACTCTAAAAATAGGTTTCTAAATAAAGCATTGTAGATTATTTCTTCCTTAGCGTGAATACTGGGAGCATACTTAGTATGAATTATTACTGTACTTATTTTTATTTAAGACTATTATACTTCACTTTGGTGCAGTTTCCAATTTATGTGTGTTTGTGTATTTGTATACATACATACTATATATACTATTACATGTACTATAATATATATTAAATATACTATAAATGGCCTCCAAGGCTTGCTTGGGCAACTTTATTTGCTCCTCAGGAGTCAAATAATTAGTGAGTTGGAGACCTCTGCTTTTATAAAGCAACACAAGTTAGGGATATCACTGATAGCCACAGCTGCGTTTCCCAAATACATGCCTCATGATGCTGCCTTATATAATCCCACCAAGTATTCCTTTCTGCTTCCACAGTCTTAGTAACCATGGTAACCAGAATCCTGCAAGCACTTGGGCGTTTGATCATTTTCTACAGTATTCAAAGCTTTTTCTAACATTATTCTCACTTCATTACTATTGTAACTACATGCAAAAGCTATTATAAGCAAAACATCATTCATTTTATCCAATTCTTACTCTCTGGACTATGTTTTCATACACGATGAATAGAAAGAAGAACTAAGCTATTATGCACATATTTTAAGAATGTATTTTCAGTTAAGAAAAATACTCCATTAAGATATTCACAGATGGAAAAATAAAAGGCTCTGACAACTTAGAGAGCAGCTTAATATAATGTGGAAAGATACACCTATAAGAGTAAAAAGAGAAATGAGACAAATGGGACATTATACAAAAAAATCTGAAGACTTTCATGCACTGAAATGTACTTTTTCACTCTGTTCATTAAGAGTTAAAAAGTCCAAATGAGAGGGAGCACAGAGGAGTTTCTGAGATGCTGTATGTTCTATTTCTTCACCTGAGTACAAATCACAAGGATGTGTTCAATTTCCAAAACATATAGCATGTGCACTTTCAACAATAAATTTAGTACCAGTTCATGAAGTGAGGAAAGAAAGAGACTACAAAGAAAAGCACGCAAAAAGGCAAGCACTAACGGTGAAAAAACATGAGGGGGAAGGGCTTATTGTTAAAAGCTGACATAATTACTGCTAGCTCCTACTGCACCTGATTTCCCCAAACTCCAGTGCTGCTCCAGACTACTACCAATATATTTCTCATTTTCTACAAGTACTATGATCCTATTCTATAAACACAATATGGGAGCAGGAAACAACAATCAAAACAACCTCTTAATTATTCCAAAAGAAATCTGGTCTCTTTCAAAAGAAATGCTCAAAAAACTACACCAACAGTTGAAAAAAGAACTGTGTTTAATTCGCATAACTCAAAGATCTTCTTCAGAGATGGAGTAGGGAGAGTAGTGTCGAGAAGATGCCATGCACACCTCCTGGCCACTACCATAGGGAACTCTAAGGAAGACCTATGTAACAGACAGAAGAAGCCTTTTCCAATTACTTTCCAATCAAGGTCTAACACTGAACAAAGAATACTTTCATTTATGTGAACAAACATAAAATACACATACTCACACACAACAGACACTGGGAGAAATCAGCCCCTCCAAAAAAAGTGAGAAGAATAGCTAAAAAAAAAAGGGATTGGCAGTAGTGGCAAACTGCCAGGGAAGGGGGCTGGGATTGGCAGTTGAGGGAAACTGCTTGGGAGGGAGGAGGCATACTTCATCAATCAGGGTACCTGCATAATGAACATTTGTATACCTAACCCTGAATTGTACCCCACATCTTTAAAAGAAAAAAAAATTTAAAAAAAGAATAGCTAAAACAGAAGATGTGAAATGTTTCCGACAAAAAGAAATGGTAAATGTTTGAGGTGATGAATATCCTACATGCATGATGTCATCATTACACACAGTATGCATTTATCAAAATAGCACGTATACTTCATAAATATTTACAATTGTTATGTATCAATTTTTATTTTTATTAAAAAAATTTTTTTTTGAAGATGAGGGGTACAATTCAGGGTTAGGTATACAAATGTTCATTATGCAGATACCCTTGCTGATGAAGTGTGCCCCTACTCACCTGGCATTGTACTTTTTTTTTTTTTGAGTAGGAGTCTCATTCTGTCGCCCAGGTTGGGGGGCGGTGGTACGCTCACAGTCACCACAGCCTCGACCTGCTGGGCTCAGGTGATCCTTCTGCCTCAGCCTTCCAAGTAGCTGGAACTATAGGTACATGACACCACACTTGGCTAATTTTTTTATTTATTGTAGAGATGACGTCTCACCAAGTTGCCCAGGTTGGTCTTGAACCCATGGGCTCAGGCAATCCTCTCACCTCAGCCTCCCAAAGTGCGGGGATTATAGGAATGAGTCATCACACCTGGTCTGTTGTATCACTTTTTAAAAAGAAAAAAAATGTAATATATACAACACTTAAAACAATTAAAACAACATTTTTTAATAAAAAAAATAAAAAAAAATAGCCAGGTATGGTGATGCATGACTGTAGTCCCAACTACTTCGGAAGCTGAGGCAGGAGGATCACTTGAGCCAAAGAGTTCAAGGCTGCAGTGAGCTATGAGTGCACCACTGAACTCCAACCTGGATTACAAAGTGATACTCCAACTCTAAAAACAAAATTAATAAATTAAAATTAAATTTAAAAAGCAACAGCCTGGGTGCAATGGCTCACACTTGTAATCCTTCCTTTGGGAGGCCAAGGCAAGAGGATTGCTTGAGCCCTTCAGTCTAAGCAACATAGCGAGAGCCTGGCTCTACAAAAAATAAAAACAATTAGCTAGGTGTGGTGGTACATGCCTGTAGTCCCAGCTACTTGGAAGGCTGAGTCCAGGAAGTAGAGTGTGGTGAGCCATGATCGTGACACTGCACTCAAGCCTGGGTGACATAGACTCCAACTCAAAAAACAACAACAAACACATAACACCACACTCCACACACAAAAATTCACTCAAAATAGATCACAGACCTAAATATAAGAGCTAAAACTAAAAACTCATAGAAGAAAATAGAGGAATAAATTTTTTGTGACCTCAAGCTAGGCAATGATTTCTTAGATACAACACCAAAAGTACAAGCAATGAAAGAGAAGAATGACAAGTTGAAGTTTATTAAAATAAAAAATTTTGTGCTTCAAAGGACACCATCGGCCAGATACAGTGGCTCATTCCTATAATCCTAGCACTTAGGGAGGCTGAGGTGGGTTGATTACTTGAGCCCAGGAGTTTGAGACTAGCCTGGGCAACATGGTGAGACTTCATCTCTACCAAAAAAAAAAAAGGCACCATCAAGTAAGTGAAAAACAACCCAGAGAATCAGAGAATATATATTTGTAAATCATGTAAGTTACATGTGGCTTGTATCCAGAATATATAAAGAACAACTATAACTTAATAATTTAAAAAGATAAACATGATTTTTTAAATGGTCAGTCAAATTAGAATGACATTTTCCTAAAAAAGAAACATAAATGGCTAACAAGCACAGGAAAAGATGCTCAACATTAAGGAAATTCAAACCAAAACCCCAAAGAGGTATCATTTTATATCCACTAGGATGTCTATAATCAAAAAGACAGAAATAACCTTTTTCCATCAGATTAGGAAAAAAGAACATGTTTAACCTTATACAAAGCTGGTCATACAGCTACTTTGGAAAACAGAATGGCAGGTCCTCAAAAGGTTACAGTTACCCTATGACCCAGCATACAGCCAAAAGCACTGAAAACTTCTATCTACACAAAAACTTGTACACACATGTTCAAAGCACTATTTATTCATAATAGCCAAAAACTACAAACAACTCAAACAAATATCAACTGACGACTGGACAAACAAAATGTGGCAAATTGGGACAGTGGACTATTAGTCAGCAATAAAAGGAATGATATACCAGTACAAGGGTCGTGGTGCCTGAACGCGCTGGATCTCATGAGAGCTCATGAAATACCAGTACAAGCTACAACATAGATTAGCCCCAAAACATTGTCACAAGAAAGAAGTCAGTCACAAAAGACCACAACTATAGGCCTCCATGTACAAAAATGCTCAAAATAGATAAATCCAAAGAGGTTAAAAAGTAGATTCATGACTGTCAGGGATTCAGGGTTTGGGGAGACTCACTGCCAATATGATTTCTTTTGGGAGTGATTTCTTTTGGGAGTGATTAAAATGCTCTAAAATTAAATTGCAGTGAGAGTTGGTAAGCATACTAAGTTGTTCAACTGTAAATTCTGAATGGGTAAATTTTATCATAGGTAAAACTAGCTCCATAAAATTGTTAAAAAAAAGAAGCAGGGCCTTTGGGAGGCTGAGATGAGTGGATTGTCTGAGCCCGCGGGTTCAAGACCCGCCTGGGCAGCGAGACCTCATCTCTACAATAAATCAAAAAATCAGCCGGGCGTGGTAGCGCATGCCTGTAATTCCAGCTACTTGGAAAGCTGAGGCAGAAGGATCGCTGGAGCCCAGCAGGTCGAGACTGCGGTGGCCGGAAGCGGCCACTGCACTCCAGTCTGGGCGACATAGTGAGACTCCAACTCAGAAAAAAAAAAAAGAAGCAGGAGTCTGAGCTATTACGACTGTATCAATGTTTTGAGAGCCCATGTCAGAAGTTATACTTGGGATTCTCAAGCAAGCTTTTAAGTGCCTTCCTACTCCTTAAGTCTACAATACCTTTAATTTTTTATTTGCCTTAACTTCAGCAGGCACACAAAGATATGTGGGAAATATGTTCAACAGATACGCTAAATCTGAGGCTAGCAGTAAGAAGGCAATTGCCTTGGGATTTGTTTTTTTATAATTTCCTCACAGAGTATTTGTTGGCAGGAACTGTTAGTTTTATCTCTGTATTTTCTGTACCCAACACAGAACATGGTACATACTGAGTGCCAATTAAATGTTGAAGAAACGAAATATATCAAGAGGGATATAAAAAAAAGGTCTGAGTATGCAAATTTAAAAGATTTTAAACATTCTAAGAAAACAAAAGACTTAAAACCTAGGCAAACAAAGTGAAACTTCTGAATTATTATAAATAAATTCCTTTAAAAGACACAATAAATGTATAAAGGAAAAGAAAAAATGAATCTCAAACATCTCTTCTGTAGCACAAAATAGGCAGCAACAGAATGTAGAAGTTAAGAAATTGTCTTAGGAAGCCTCCATTAACAAATATTCAGAAAGCACCAACAATCTGCAAGACATTGGCTTAAATGCTATAGAAACGTGACAAACAGGGGCCTACTCTTAGTGACATTTCATTTTAATGTAGGAGAGACAAAATAAGCAAATGAAATAATTTGAAAAAGTGATGTGCTATGAAGAAAATTAACTGAATATAGGGATAACAGAATGATTAAAAGGGTAGCTTTATACAGGGTGGTCATGAAAGACTCACATGAAAGTTTTTTTTTAAAAGATAAATTAAACCAAGGGCAGTAGATCACACCTGTAATCCCAGCACTTTGGGAGGCCAAGGCAGAAGGACTGCTTGAGCCCAGATGTTCAAGACTACCACGGGCAACATAGCAACCTGGTCTCTACAAAAAATAAAAAAATTAGGCCAGTGCAGTGGTGTGCGCTATAGTCCCAGCTACTGAGGGGGAAGTGGCAGAAGGATTACCTGAGCCCAGGAGGTTGAGGCTATGGTGAGCTACAATTGTGCCACTGCACTACAACCTGGGTGACAGAGATAAAAATTAAAAAAAAAAAGATAAAAAATAAATTAACTGCTTTAAAAATAAACCCTGCTACTATATTTCCAAACCTGGAAATGTATAATACAATTACAAAGCATAAGAGAAAAAAGGATTGCATTTTTACCCAGGAATAAAGTATAAATTAAAATAACTCAAGGCCGGGCGTGGTGGTTTACACCTGTAATCCCAGCACATTGGAAGACAGAGACAAGGGGATTGCCTGAGCCCAAGCGTTCAAGACCAGCCTGGGCAACCTGTCAAGACCTTGTCGCTACAATTAAAAAAAAAAAATTAGCCAGGTATGATGGTAGTGCATGCGTGTAGTTCCAGCTACTTGGAAGGCTGAGGAGGAAAGATCACCTGAGCCCAGCAGGTCGAGGCTGTAGTGGTCGTGAGTGTGCCACTGCACTCCAGCCTGGGTGATAGTGATACTCCAACTCAAAAAAGCAAAAACAAAACTTGGTACCTTTACATTCACACTTACATAAATTTTCAAAAATAAAATCTGTTGGGCAACCCCCTCAGTTCCCTTTCCACTGTGGGAGCTTTTCTGATCTCTCAATAAAATCTGCTTTCTAAAAAAGAAAAAAATAAAACCTGTTTATTCTTAGTATGCTACCTAGAATTTGCTTATAAGTGGATCTAAGTTAATGAAGCTTTAGATCTGAGATAAGAATCTCAAAAACTGAAATATAGCCTAAATCATTTAAATAAAACAAAATGGTGGCCACTGCTATAATCCCAGCACTCTGGGAGACCGAGGTTTGAGCCTAAGAGTTCAGGACCAGCCCAAGCAGCACAGAGAGATCTATAAAAAATTAGCTGAGCATGGTGGTGCGCACCTGTGCTCCCAGTTACTCAGGTGACTGAGGTAGAAAGATCACCTGAGCCAAGGAGGTTGAGGCTATAGAGAACTGTGATCGTGTCACTACACTCCAGCCTGGGTTACAGAGACACTGACTCAGAAATAAAATGTTGCAAAATTATTCAGCTCACACAAGAATACACAAAGACACACTTTGACAAAAATGCATACGGCTTCAGTTACAAGATTGCTTAGGGCCCACACAAAAAAAGTAAAAATAATACTGTCTACAACACTACATCATTACATTGGTCAATAGACATTTTACACCCCCACCAAAAAGAAAGAATAAGAGAAACAAGCAAGTAAATAAAAGTACAAACACAACAGAAAGCTCCACATTCAATTGCATATGTATTTCTAGGCTCCTGGGACCTCAATACCCTACTGTGCTAAATCAGATGTAAATCAGGTCCTGGTGAGCAATGTATACAAAAACATCAAACAAAATAGCTCTTCTCAACTTGAATAAAACAATACGTTTTTTAAAAAGTGTCAAAGAAAAAAAATCACGATCACTTCTAATACAGATATTTATATAATATTCTGTCCATAAACTTCAGAAACTTGCCACATATCAGCAAGACAAAAAACAAAAACAAAAAAACCCACAAAAACAAAGAAGAGCTTAGGCGTCATGTGGTGACTCATGCCTGTAATCCCAGCAATTTGGGAGGCCGAGACAGGAGGATGTTTGAGCCCAGGAGTTCAAGACCAGCCTAGGCAACATAAAGAGACTTCATCTCTACAAAAATAAAAAAAAAAATCCAGGTGTGGTGGTACACACCTGTAGTCCCAGCTACTTGGAAAGTTGAGGAAGAATGATTGCCTGAGTACAGGAGGTCGAGGTTGTGGTGAGCTGTGATTATGCCACTGCACTCAAGCCTGGGCAACAGAGTGAGAACCTGATTGAAAAAAAAAAAAGAAGAAAAAAGAAAATAAAGCATCAAGAGTCCACTAACCTTAACCCATTGAACAGTTGCTTGGATTTATCCAGAAGATAACAAAAATCTGTAACTGTTTTCCTCTCTCCTTGTGGGATATCATCTTCAGCACCTCCAGAGGACATGATTTCTTTAAGAGCAAATTCAGTCCTGTAAGAAAGCATAATGTTCATTTATCTAATAGGCAAAAAAGGGAAACAGGCCTTAGTTATATCATTTGATAGTATTTTTTAAGAAAGATAGATATAGAATCTGACTATAATCAAAATAATTTAAGTGTTTAAGATGTGGGAAAATAGATAATATCACATCATTGCTGGGAATAAAAACTGGGACACCCATATTGGAAAGGTTTTTAAATAATATTCCTTACGGAAACAAAAAAGAGTACAAATAGCCAAAACAATCCTAAGCAAAAGAAACAAAGCAGGAGGTATCATATTGCCAGACTTTAAACTTTACTATGAGGCTACAGTAATCAAAACAGTCTGGTACTGGTACAAGAACAGGCATATAGTCCAGTGGAACAATACAGATTCCTGAAGCAAAAATTCAATCTCTCAACCAACTCATCTTCAACAAAGTCATCAATAACAGCCTTATTTAGCAAATGGTACTGGGAAAACTGGCTGACCACATGCAAAAGAATGAAACCGGACCCCACCTATCATCATATAGCTCTATAACATTCTTTCTTCTATTATTGTATTATCATAATATTATTTGAATGCCAATTTAGTTCTAGACATGCCTCTACATGGTTAATAATCTAAAAATATTGACCTCTTTCACTTATTTGTCCATTTGATAAAATCCATCCTGGAAAATAATTCTATAATTGTAAAATACCTAATTCATATTTATTTCAGTATCATAACATTTAAAAACTGAAAACAACCTCAAGGACACAAAGAGGGAAACAGTTAATTACTTCACAGAATACTAGCCCACTGCACTCATACCCTATCACTAACATGATATTTAAGAAGTGAGGCAATAGTATAAGGATACTTCAGTATGAAAAAGATATAAAATTACACAGGTTGGGCAGGGTGGTTCATGCCTGTAATCCCAGAACTTTGGGAGGCTGAGGCGGGAGAATTGCCTGAGTCCAGGAGTTCGAGACCAGCCTGCCTGAACAATATAGAAAGACCTCATCTCTACAAAAAAATTAAAAAATAAGCCAGGCATGGTGGCATGTACCTATAGGATTAGCTACTTGGGAGACTGAGGCAGAATGATTGCCTGAGCCCAGGAGGTCGAAGCTGTGGTGAGCCATGATCATGCCACTGCACTTCAGCCTTGGTGATAGAGTAAGACCCCAACTTACCAAAAAAAAAAAAAAAATCAAACACATACACATAAACACAGAGGTATACATTAAAATTATATTATATTTAATCCAAACTATCTCCATATGTAATAAATTCTACTAATCATTTTTTAAAATGATAAATTGCCTGATGGTATGTACAGTATGATCTGTACTAAATAAAAAAGATTCATTTGTGTTTATAGACAGAAAGAAATCCCTGGAACAACATAGGGAATTTTGTCCAGTGAACAAGTGAAAAAATGGGCAGATAAAATATAACCACTGAAATAATACAATATAATTAATGACATAATGAACTTAATAGATGAATTGAAGAACAGAATGGATACAGTTGAGCAAACTAATAAGCTAAAATATCAGGTTTAAGGTACTCTACCAAAAGACACTAAAAAGAGATAAAATATCTAAAAGAAAAACCAAGAGATATGGAATAGAGAAATGAGGGAAATCAATAACCACATAACAGTATATATGGGAGGAGAGAAATACCAATATAAAGAAATATTTGTAGAAATAATGACTAAATTTCCCAGAATTAGGAAAAATATAAGATCTCAAACTGAAAGGACTCAAAGAATGTTAAAAGAAAGAAAGAAAGAAAGACTCCACAGCAAGGAATATTAAAATAAACTGAAGTAATCCAGAGAAGTCCTGTTCCTTTCCTAGAAAATAGCAATCAGGTGGGTATCCACATACAAGGCAGCCTGCAAGGTGTCAGAATATAAGTTATGTAAGGAGATCACCCATGTGTAAGATCAGCTCGCATGGGATGTTGGAGCCTAAGTGAGGTGAGAAAGGTATTCATGCGGTGGGGAGGACTGGCAGAGAGCAAAAGAGCCTGAGTAGGGTAAGGAGGGTTTAGAAGCAGAAATGAGAGATTTGCTATATACAGAGGGACAGACCAAATAAGATGTACTAAGGAAAATTAGACCCAGAGTTCTCATTTGTCAGAGAAGGGAGTTAAAATATGGAAGGGGAAAAAGGATAGAAGGAACCTTAGGACTGAAACTGTAAGTATGGGTGAGCTAATGGATTTCAAAAGAAATAGACGGACAGGCGCAGAGTCTCAAGCCTATAATCCCAGCTCTTTGAGAGGCCACGGCGAGAGGATTGCCTGAGCCCAGGGGTTCGAGCCCAGCATGGGCACCTTGGTGAGACCTTGTCTCTACAATATATCAAAAACTTAGCTGGGTGTGGTAGCGGGCACCTGTAGTTCCGGCTACTTGGAAGTCTGAGGTGGAAGGATCACCTGAGCCCAGCAAATGGACACTGGGGTGGCTGTGAGCATGCCACTGCACGCCAGCCTGGGTGACAGAGTGAGATTCTGACTCAAAAAAGAAATAGACATAAATGTGTGGTGTATGTGTACACATAAGCACAAACTTGCATACTATCTAGCTCGGTAATCCTGTCTACTGAGAGGGTGGTGAAGCAGTAACCATCTCCCCTTCCCAGTGGTATATACATATCTGGCACCTAGCTCTTGTCTTCTAATACCGTTCTCCAATAAAAGAAATCAGAGCTCTTTGGAGAATAGTAATCGGCTAATTACAGCAATAGAGAAAAAAAAAGTATAAGATGAATCTGGAATATTCTGTTCCAGAAAGCAAGAAAGTGTTCAAGGATGATGGAGACGTTAAAAGGACATAGCTCGAAGGAGATCACATTGGCCAAACTGGGGATAATTCCAGCATCAAAACAAACAGTGATAGCAATAGATTATAACCCATTGAATAAGATAGGACATTATAAACCAATACAGATATAAATTAGTGAGTGAATAAATGGAAAGTCTGATAGTGAACGGGATAGTTTAAGAATACTTCAAAGCGTGCGTCTGTATTTCCGACTACTTGGAAGGCTGAGGTGGAAGAATCGCTGGAGCCTTGCAAGTCGACGCTGGCATGGCTGTGAGTGTGCCACTGCACTCCAGCGTTAGGCGACTGAGAGAGACTCCAACTCAAAAAAAAAGAAAATTAGCCGGGCATGATAGCGCAAGCCTATAGTTCCAGCTACTTGGAAGGCAAAGGTGGAAGGATTGCGGGAGCCCAGTCTGGGTGACAGAGTGAAACTCCAACTCAGTAATAATAATAATAATTATTATTATTATTCCCAGAGGCTTCCAGGCAAGATGGCAACAAAACAGGCCAGATTGGGAGAGTCTCTGCAAAAGCGAGTGTCCATAAAGACTCTCTGCATGAGTGCATGAGTGGATGTGTGCTGGTGGGTGAGTGAAAGTCCATCTAGGGGAGACTTGGGTTCATGCACCAGGGACTCTCCTCCGGAGGTAACTACAATCCACCACCACCCTGAGATTGGAAACCTGGGCGTGCAGGATCGTCTGCCACTCTTGGGGTTCTCTTGAGAGGAGGTAGCAGAAAACAGTCGCCCCTCACACTTGGTAGCTGGCCCACACCATAACCTGCAGCAGCAGACCGGAGATGAGCTGGGGGAACCGTGGAGAAGGTAGTTTGTGGAAATCTGGAAGAAACCTTAAACACCCAGTGATGAGATGCTGACGGGTGCCATCTTCTCAGTCCCAGGACTGGGCAGAGATTTGCACTGTCCTCCCAGCTCCACCCAGCCTCCGTCTTGGGACCCAGAGACTATCCTCTCATCAGATTTAGAGACAGACACCCCTCCCCAATGCTGGAACAGGCACAGACACGTCAGATCTGAGTGGGAGATTTGACAGCAGCAACAGCGAGCAGGGGGCAAACAGACACCATCACTGCATGGACAGAGTCTAAGGCAGATGAGAAGTGGGTTCCAAGGGGACCCACCACTTGTCAGCGGATACTGAGATCTGCAGATAGCTTCTGAATCACAGCTCCCCCCTCAATTAAATCTCAAAACTGCAAAAAGCATAGGCCCCCAACCCCAACTGAGCTTCAGAACTGAACAAAACTAGAGAATCTACATAAGGAAGAATAGGACATTGAACAAATAGATGTAAAAGCTATCCCCCATCTCATTGAACAACAGAATTAAATAAGAGGTTAAAAAAAAAAGGAGGGAGAACCTAGACAAATGAAGAAAAACCAGAGGAAGAATACGAGTCTCACACAAAACCCTGGGAGATCAGCCCCTGAAAATACAGAATTTGGAATGCAAACAATGAAGAGCCCCCAGAATGACTGGTCTCAAACCACAAACCCAGATATCAAGACATTAATAGAGAGCATAAATAGAATTGAGGAGAGACAAGAGGAGAGAATGAAGGAGTTGATAATTGAGATAACAGCAATAAAGAATACAGTGAATGAAATAAATAACAAACTAATAAGCATGGAAAGCAGAATTAAGCAAACAGAAGAAAGAATCTCAGAGCTTGAGGACCAAAATATGGAACTAACCCAAACTGTTAAAAACATAGAAAAGAAGTTTAAAAAGACAGAACAAAACCTCCAAGAGACAGGCAATTATTTCAAGAGGGCGAACCAAAGATTAATTGGAATCCCTGAGGCAGATAGAGAAACAGAGACCATTCTGGAATAAGTATTCCATGAAATTATCCATAGAATAAATATTCCATGAAAACTTCCCTTATCTCATCAATGATGTGACCATTCAAACACAAGAGATTCAGAGAATCCCTGCAAGACAACAAATGAGAAGACCAACTTCAAGACACATAGTAATTCACCTACGCAAAGTAGGTATAAAAGAAAAAATCCTAAAGGCAGCAAGAGAGAAAGGTCAGACTACCAACCGGGGAAGATGAATTAGAATAGCAGCAGACTCATCTACAGAAACACATCAGACTAGGATAGCTTAGAGCTCAATCTTCAAAGTTCGCAAAGATAAACAATTTCAAACAAGAATTACCTACCCAGCTAAGCTAAGGTTCATTAGTGATGAAGAATTAAAATCCTTCTCAGACATTCAATCCCTAAGAGTTTATGCTGCCTCCAGAACAGTTCTACAAGAAACACTTAAGAAAGTAATAAAAACAGAAGAAAGGAAAAAAGAGTGACAATGCCCTTCCCAAGAATGCAGGGAAAAGACAGAAAACACACATGAATCAACCCCAAAATCAAAAACAAACAAACAAATAAATAGCAGCAACAGCAACAAACTCTATAAGAACCTTATAACAGGGATAAACACTTACATCTCAATAATTAGCCTGAATGTTAATGGACTAAATGCAACACTGAAAAGACACAGAATGGCAAACTAGATAAAATATCATCAGGTAACAATATATTGTTACCAAGAGAATCATCTCACTAGAAAGGTCACTCACAGACTCAAAGTCAGAGATGGGAAACAAAATTTCAGGTAGAACACAAAAGAAAGCAGAAGTCACGATCCTAATTTCAGACAAAATACCCTTTAAGCTCACAAAAATTAAAAAAGATAGGGAAGGTAACTACATAATGCTAAAAGGTTCAATCCATCAATAAGAAATATTCATCCTAAACATATATGCACCCAACATAGGAACACCAACTTTCATAAAGCAGCTTCTAGGGAAACTAAAAAAAGATATTGACTCAAACACTATCAAAGCTGGGGACTTAAACACCCAACTAACAACCCTAGACAGATCTCAAGACAAAAAGTCAACAAGGAGATCCGGAACCTCAATGTGACACTTGACTAAATGGACTTAATTGATACCTACAGAGCAGTCCACCCAACAACCATGGAATATACATTCTACTCATCACCACTGGAACTTACTCTAAGACTGACACATCCTTGGTCATAAATTAAGCAAAAACAAATTCCATAAAACTGAAATTCTGCCATGCACCTTCTCAGACCACAGTGGAATAAAAATAGCAACACCCACAAAGTTCCCCCAAAACCCACAAAGACATGGACACTAAACAATATGATGTTAAGCAACTCCTGGGTCAACATGGAAATCAAAACAGAGATTAAAAGATACCTGGAAACAAATGAAAATGAGCAAACATCTTACCAAAATCTCTGGGATGCCCTGAAAGCAGTACTAAGAGGGGAATTTCATATCTATACAAACACATGAAGAAGATGGAAAGTTCACAGGTTAACAGCCTAACAAATTACCTAAGGTAGCTGAAAAAGTAAGACCACCAAAGCCCTAACTTCAGAAGAATCCAGATCACCAAAATAAAAGACCAAGTTCAGGACATAGAAGACAAAAAGATAACACAAAAAATCAACGAAGCAAAAACTGGTTCTTTGAAAGGATATACAAAATTGATGGTCCCCTAGTTAGACTGACCACGAAAAAGAGAGAAAAAACTCAGATAAACACAATCAGAAATGCAAGAGATGAAATCACAACTGACCCCGAAGAAATACAAAAGATTATCAGAGATTACTATGTACACCTGTATGGAAACAAACTCGCAAACCTAACTGCAATGGAGACCTTTCTTATATCACACAACCTCCCCAAGTTAAAACAAAAGAAATCGAGACCTTAAATAGACCAATAACAACCCAAGAAATCAACTCTGTCTTAAGAAAACTACTTACAAAAAAAAAAACACAAAAAACCCTGGATTAGATGGTTTCCCTGCAGAATTCTACAATACATACAAGGAGGAACTGATACCAATCCTATTGAAAGTATTCTAGGCAATCGAGAAAGATGGAACTTTCCCAAAATCATTTTATGAAGCTAACATCACACTGATACCCAAAATGGGTAAAGATCCAACAAAGAAGCCGGGCTCGGTGGCTCAGCCTGTAATCCCGCGCCTTTGGGAGGCTGAGGTGAGTGGATTGCCTGAGCCCGCGGGTTCGAGACCCGCCTAGGCAGCGAGACCTCATCTCTACAATAAATCAAAAAATCAGCTGGGCGTGGTAGCGCATGCCTGTAATTCCGGCTACTTGGAAGGCTGAGGCGGAAGGATCGCCAGAGCCCAGCAGGTTGAGGCTGCGGTGGCCGGGAGCGGCCACTGCACTCCAGTCTGGGCGACAGAGTGAGACTCCAACTCAAAAAAAAAAAAAAAAAAAAAAAAAAGATCCAACAAAGAAAGAGAACTACAGGCTAATATCCTTGATGAACATAGATGATAAAATTCTCAACAAGATTCTAGCAAACTGGATCCAACATCACATCGCAAAAATCATCCACCATGACCACGTAGACTTCATCCCTAGGATTAAGGGCTGGTTCAACATTCCCAAGACCATAAATGTAATTAAATACAACAACAGATGTAAAGACAAAAACCACATGATTACATCATTGGACGCGGAAAAACTTTTTGATAAAATCCAGCACTCCTGGCTTGATAAAAACCCTCAAACATCTAGGCATAGATGGAACATACCTCAAAATAGTAACAGCCATCTATGAGAAACCCACAGTCAACATACTGCTAAAGAGACAGAAATTGGAACCATTTCCCCTAAAAACTGGAAAGAGACAAAGATGTCCACTCTTACCCCTCCTGTTCAACATAGTATTGGAAGTCCTAACTAGAGCAATCAGACAAGAGAAGGAAATCAGGGTTATCCAAATAAGAAAAGAGGAAGTTAAGTTATTCCTCTTTGCAGATAACACGATGCTATACCTCGAAAACCCAAGAGAATCTGCCAAAAACCTCCTTTCACTGATAAAGAACTTTGGCAAAGTCTCAGGGTAGAAAATAAATGTGTAAAAGTCAGTCGCATTCCTATACACCAATAAAAAACAGAAACACAAATAAAAAGCACAATACCATTTATAATACCCACAAAAAAAAAAATACCTTGGCATCTTCCTAACCAGAGACGTGAATGACCTTTACAACAAAAACTACAAAACACTGCTCAAAGAAATCAAAGATGACACAAACAAATGGAAAAATATTCCATGCTCATGGATTGGAAGAATCAATATTGTTAAGATGTCCGTCCTACCCAAGGCAATCTACGGATTTAACGCAATACCCTTTAAATTACCAGCAGCATTCTTCTCAGACCTGAAAATGACAATACCTGAATTCATATGAAAACATAAATGACCACGAATAGCCAAAACAATCCTCAGCAAAAAAACCCCAAAAAAAAAAACCAAAAAGCATCACACTCCCAGATTTTAAGCTTTATTATAAAGCTATAATAATCAAAACAGCCTGGTATTGGTAGGAGAACAGGCATGTAGACCAACGGAACAGGACAGAGATTCCTGAAGCAAAACCTCAATTTCTCAACCAACTCATCTTCGGCAAAGCATCCACCACCAACCACTGGGGAGAGGAGAACTTAGTCAGTAAATGGTGCTGGGAAAACTGGATGACCACATGCAGAAGATTAAAACAAGACCCCTACCTATCACCATACACAAAAATCAACTCTAAATGGATCAAAGATCTAAACATAAACCCTCAAACTACAAGAATCTTAGAAAATGCAGGAGACACCCTTATGGAAATTGGAACTGGCAAGCAAAATCCTGATCAGAACCCCAAATGCTCATGCCATAAGAGACAAGATAGACAAGTGTAACCTCATCAAACTGACAAGCTTCTGCAAAGTCAAAGAAACCATTGAGAGAGCAGGGAGACAGCCCACAGACTGGGAAAAAAATATTTGCCAATTGTATATTTGACGAAGGCCTAACATCTAGGATCTATAAGAAACTCAAACGTACTGAAAAGAAAAAAAAAAGCTCCACTACAAAGTGGGCAAAAGATATGAATAGATACTTCTCACAGAAGACATATGCACAGCCAGCAGATACATGAAAAAATGCTCAGTCTCACTAGTCATCCAAGAAATGCAAATTAAATCTACACTGAGATACCACCTAACTCCTGTCAAGATGGCTATCATCAATAACTTAAAAAACAACAGATGCTGGAGAGGATGCGGTGAAAAGGGAACACTTCTACACTGTTGGTTGGAGTGTAAACTAATATAACCTCTGTGGAAAAGTTTGGCGATCCCTAAAAGATCTAAAAATCAACCTTTCAGATGACCCCGCAAACCCCCTACTGGGAATATACCCAGAGGAATGCAAACCACTCTATTAAAAAGATACCTGCATACACGTTTATTGCAGCATTATTTACAATAGCAAAAACATGAAACCAACCGTGCTGCCCATCGAAAGAGGACTGGATTAAAAAATGTGGTACATATACACGATGGAATATTACACAGCCATAAATAAGGACAAAATTATGAACTTGGCAGCAACTTGGATGGACTTAGAGTCTATAATACCAAGTGATGAAGTTGGGCACGGTGGCTCAGCCTGTAATCCCAGCACTTTGGGAGGCTGAGGTGAGAGGATTGCCTGAGCCCGAGGGTTCATGACCAGCCCGGGCAACTTGGTAAGACCTCATCTCTACAATAAAATTTACCGGACATTACCGGGCATGGTAATGCACATCTGTAGTTTCAGCTACTCAGAAGGATCGTGGGAGCCCAGAAGGTCAATGCTGTGGTGGCCGTGAGCGTGCATGCCTCTGCACTCCAGCCTGGGTGAAGGAGTGAGACTCTAACTCAAAAAAAAAAAAAGCCGGGCTTGGTGGCTCAGCCTGTAATCCCACGCCTTTGGGAGGCTGAGGTTAGCGGATTGCCTGAGCCCACGGGTTCGAGACTCGCCTAAGCAACTTGGCGAGATCTCATCTCTACAATAAATCAAAAAATTAGCCGGGTGTGGTAGCACGCGCCTGTAGTTCCAGCTACCTGTAAAGCTGAGGCGGAAGGATTGCCAGAACCCAGCAGGTCGAGGCTGCGGTGGCTGGGAGCGGCCACTGCACTCCACTCTGGGCGACAGAGTGAGACTCCAACTCAAAAAAAAAAAAAAAAAAAAAATACTGAGTGATGTATCACCGAAACAAAGAACTGAGTATCACATGTTCTCACTCATAAGCAGACCTTGAACAACTATCATAATACTGTAAGAAAAAGATTGGCAGTAGTGGGAAACTGCAAGGGGAGGAGGGGTCACACCTCATCAACAAGAATACCTGCATAATGAATATTTGCATACCTAACCCTGAATTGTTCCCCACATATTTAAGATAATATATTTAAGTTTAAAAAATTTTTTTAAATAAAAAAAGAAAGTTTCACCAAAAAAAAAGGAATACTTCCCCACAAAATGCACGTTAATTCTAAAAGGAAGAAGTAACTGGCAGACACCACCTTGAACAAGTGATTAAAGTGAACATTGTTAGCAATCATACAAATCCAAGTCTTGTGCAATGAGAAGTGAAGTTCCTATCAAAGACCCATAATCTGAATCTAACAAAAAGAAAACAGAAAAAAACCAAATTGGGAGACATTCAGCACAATAACCAACTTGCAATCTTCAAAAATGTCAAGAACTTTCCTTTAAAAAGAAGGAAAGACTGAGGTACTATGCTCGATCCTGAACTGGATCCTATCGCTGTAAAGGATGCTATTAGGACAACTGGTAAGGTTTGCCTGGGATTTGAGAACTAGATGGGAGTAAGGTATTAATGGTTTTTTTGCTGTTGTTTTCCGAGTTGGAGTCTCACTACATCATCCAGGATGGAGTGCAGTGGCATGCTCACAGACACCACAGCCTTGACCTGCTGGGCTCAGGAGATCTTTCTGCACCAGCCTTCCAAGTAGCTGGAGCTACAGGCACATGCTACCATGCCCGGCTTTTTTTTTTTTTATTGTAGAGACAAGATCCCACCACGTTGCCCAGGCTGGTCTCGAACCCCTGGGCTTAGGTAATCATCTCGCCTCAGCCTCCCAAAGTGCTGGGATTACAGGCTTGAGCCACAGCACCCAGCCAAGTTATTAATGTTAATAAGAAATAGGCTGTTGAGTAATAAAATACAAATATAACAAAATACACAATAAGGTACAAACCTAACAAAAAAATTAGCACATTACAATATACTAATTACAGCAGCTAAGCAAGCACTGAAACCAGCATATTTACTACAGATAATGTACATTAGCTCAAACTATGAGTTTCACTGAGTGTATGGGAATATAAAATGTTAATTCTATTAGATCCATCAATTACAATTCTGGATATTTATCCTAAGAAAGACGTTAACTGTTATTATTAGTAAATTACTTACAACACAGAGAACTTGTAAAGAACCACTAGCCTGCAGGATAGCTTTAGCATATGATACCCTTTAAAATGTGTCTTGCTTATGAGAACATGTGATACCCAGTTCTTTGTTTCTGTGATACATCACTCAGTATTATAGACTCTAAGTCCATCCAAGTTGCTGTGAAGTTCATAATTTTGTCCTTCTTTAGGGCTGTGTATCAACTTCTACTCATATACAAGAACCTATTCTCCAGCTACAACGAAATACTTCCAAGTCTCTGAACAAATCTTATTATACAGCACCATGATTTGACATGTTAATCTGTCTGCCTATTTTCTTCACTTGTCAAATTTATATTCATAATTCAAGACACTATTTAAATGACAACTTTTCAGTAAAACCTTCCTTGACAATCTAACCCTCTCTCTGATACCTACTTATGACCAAGGTAATAGGAGTTATTTCATAAAAAATTAAACAGCAGAGCACGGTGGCTCACGCCTGTAATTCTAAGCATTTTGAGAGGCCAAGTAAGGAACATCACTTGAGGCCAGGAGTTCGAGACCAGCCTGGGCACCATATCAAGACCTTTTCAATTAAAAAAAAATTAAAAATTAGCCAGGTGTGGTTGCATGTACCTATAGTCCCAGTTACTTGGGAGGCTAAGGTGGAAGGACCACATGTGCCCAGGAGGTCAGTGAGCCATGACTGACCAGAGCATTCTAGTCTGGGTAACAGAGTCACACTTTTACTCAAAATAAATAAATAAATAAATATAACGTTTGTTTGTCTGTTTGTTTGTTTTTAAGTCTGCCTCATCATCTGAACCCACACTGTCCAAAACTATAGTCATTAGCCACTTGTAGCTATTTACCAGTTGAAACATGGCTACTCTGAATTGATATGTGCTATAAATGTGAGATTAAAGTGTAAACTATGCCAGAATTAGAAGAATTCATATGAATAAAAGTCATGGGCAGATATTAAAAGAACACTGATAAATATAAAGATATGTATCTATATATCACTCATAAGCAGATCCTGAACAATTATCATAATACTATAAGAAAGGAATTGGCAGTAGTGGAAAACTGCCAGAGGAGAGAGTAGAGAGGTACACTTCATCAATAAGGGTACCTGATCTCAAACCAGGGGAAGTAGGGACCAAAGTGAGGCCCGAACTTTACCTGTTCAAAGACCATTTGTATACCTAACCCTGAACTGTACCCTACATCTTTATAAAACATTAAAAACAAATAAATATATATATATATATATATATAAAGATGGAATTGACATGTAACTCTGGCAACAGCATGTTTGTTGCGATAACTCTCAGCAGACATCTTCAGAGTGGCACATTTCTTCAACGTAGTTCCAATTGTCTTTCAAGGATGCCAGGCATCATTTTTTTGTTGAGGTTTTTTTTTTTTAAATATACAAATACTTACCACTGTATAACTGCCTACAATATTCAGTGTAGTAACCTGCTATACAGGTTTGTAGGAGCAATTGATTGTACCATAAAGCTTAGGTGTGTAGGAGGCTATACTATCTAGGTTTATGTAAGTCCACTCTATGATGTTCACACAATGATGAAACCGCCTAGCAATGCTTTTCTCAGAACGCATTCCTGTTGCTAAACAACATATGTATGACTACGTATATAAATTATGTGGGAAAAGATATATATGGAAATCTATACACAAGGTCAGATTGATAGACATTTGTGGGAAGCACATGGGTAAACATACTACAAGAATAATAGTAGAGACACACAAAAATGAACATACATTGTTGTGGGTTGAACTGTGTCTCCCCCAAAAATATGTTGAAGTCTTAATCCCTGATCCCTGGTACGTGTGAATGTGACCTTATTTGGAGAGGGTGGTTTTGCAGATGTAATTAAGACCTAAATTAAGATGAGGTCATGATGAAGCAGAGTGGGCCCTTAATACAATGTGACTGATGTCCTTATAAGAACAGAAGAGACACAGAAGCAGACACACATGGAAAAGAAAATGCCATGTGAAAGACAGACACAGATGGAAGATAGCCATGTGAAGACAGATCATGGAGGCAGAGATCAGAATTATGCAGCTGCAGGCCAAGGAACAACCAAGAGAAGCTGGGAGAGGTGTAGGACAGATTCTCCTTCTGAGCCTCTAAGAAGGAACTAATTCTGCAACACCTTAATTTTGGATTCTGGTCTCCTGGATTATGAAAGTATAAATTTCTGTTGTTTTAAGCCACCCAGCTTGTCATTTCTTATTTTAGGTTTGATTTGCATTTCTCTGATGACTAATAAAAGTTCAATACCCTCTCATTTGTTTCGGCAGGCCTAGGAAACTAATACATAGACATATAATACACAGGCAGAGTTCTTACACAGATTACAAAATGGGCAAACAAGCAAAACGGCAATGAGTAGAGACAACTGCTCAAAGACTTGTTTTTCTAAATACAGAGAATTTGGCAAATTATTGACCTGCCTTGTGGACAAGTTCTTTTTATAGAAGTTTTTTGAAAAAACAACAAGAAAAACCGCTACTCTGGATTTAGTTCTGAGTAAGTGATTGGCAATATGAAAGGTGGAAAGAAAGTTTGTACCAGCAAACACAAAGCAGAGTTATAATGGCAGAGGAAAGAACACGAGTATTCCTATTCCTAATGCTTATTAGTTACATGACTGTAAACAAAAAAACTTTAGCTAATATTTTGTGTTGTAGCTTTTCAATACAGAAAAACTACCAATTAACCTGTACTGCCTACCTCAGATAATGCTGTGAAGATAAAAATGAGATTATTCAATGTGAAAGTTTAAAAATACTATGTAATATGTAATACCACCATCGTTATTACTCTGCAGTTATTACGATTTCAAAATGATAAATAATGACCCAGACTTAAAAGGGTAAAAGACCGAGATAAAAAAAAATAGAAGTACATAGGAAAGGAAATAAAAATATAACAAGAAATTTATTCTGACAAACAAAGGAAGCAGTCACGGTAATCACATGCTAAGAAAGGAACCATTTCTTTCCTTCCTTCCTTCTCCTTTCTTCCTTCCCTCCCTCCTTCCTTCCTCTCCCTTCCTCCCTCCCTCACTGCCTTCCTTCCTTCCAAGTTGGAAACTCACTCCATTGCACACACTCACAGCCACCCCAGCGTCAACCTGCTGGGCCCCGGTGATCCTTCCATGTCAGGCTTCCAAGTAGCCGAAACTATAGACCAGCGCTACCACACCCGGCTCATTTTTTTATTTATTGTAGAGATGAGGTCTCACCAAGGTGCCCAAGTTGTTCTCGGACCTGTGGGTTCAGGCAATCCCCTCACCTCAGCCTTCTTTTTCTTTTTTGAGTAAAGGTCTCATTGTGTCACCCAGGCTATAGTACAGTAGCATGATCACAGCTCACTGTAGTCTCAAACTTCTGGGCTCAGGCAATCCTTCCATCTCAGTAGGTGGAACTACGGTCCACTATGTTGGCTAAGTTTTTAATTTTTTTGTAGAGACAAGGTCTCACTATGTTGCCTAGGCTGATTTTGAACTCATGTACTCAAGTGATCCTCCCACCTCAGCCTCCCATAGTGTTGGAATTACAGGCGTGAGCCACTGTGCCCAGCCAGGAATCATTTTCTTAGGAGTTTAGGTTTTTAAAAAGACACATAAAGAGATGTATAATGAAGCATGAACATAGAGAGTACCACCTGTGTTTGCTCAGCTGTAAAAATGGAATATTAACTCATTTGCGACCGCTGACATGAATTGACATTATTCCAATCTCTATTCCTGGTTACCACTGACGTGAATTTACCTCGTCGTGGGAGACTGTCTTTTCGGGTTTATAATCCGAATGAAAAAAATACAAAGTACAGAATGCTAGTCAGAGTGATGTCTGAGGCAAATACTGGACATGTCGCAACTTTCAACTGTATTGTAAAAAGGCGACAATTTATAAAAGACCATTTCACTTTTGCTTACTGACAGAAGTTTGTGGCAACCAGTTTCAGATTTTTTAAAAATTTTCACCTGCTCTCAGTATTAGGAAAGTGAAAAATTTGCCAGTCTCAAATGTGTGAACAATAACTACCTTAAAATGTTGGTGAACGGTTCCAGCTACTTGGAAGGCTGAGGCAGAAGGATTACCTGAGCCCAGTAGGTCAAGACTTCAGTGGCTGTGAGTGTGCCACTGCACTCCAGGCTGGGTGACAGAGTGAGAATCCAACTCAAAAAAAAAAAAAATGTTGGTGAACAATAAAATGAACTAATGGGTATAAAATTATTCTGTAATTGCAATGTGCTATAAAACTGTTAAAAAATATACTCAAAAACAGTACAAATTGAAAAATACCAAGTACAAAAACAATGTTGAATATGTGTATGTGGGGTGTAATGATGATGGTTTTGCCGTATTTATATAAAAGAAATAAGAAGCTACTGCTTGGTACAGATGGTATTCCCATAATATGAACAAATGACAGAGTTCCAAAAGCTGTTTCTTACCAGAGCATAAAGCATTTTCATATATCAAGGACAGCAGGAAATTATCATGAATTATGCACAAAGCATTTTCTGGAAATAAGTTTTTGGCCTATTCCAACATGTTATTGAAGTTAAATTACATGCTATAATAATAAATGGAAGAGAAGTGCACAGGTATAAAATTTCTCATTGACCAAGGCATAAGGAAACTGAATAATACCATAGGGCAGAGAGTTTAAGAAAATGAAGACAAAGGAGCTAGGGCATGGAGCAGCCAGAATGCCATTTGTAAAACACTGTCCAGGAGACTATAAAGACATCATTTTGCCTACTAAATGTGGAAAAAGGGATATTATCTAACACACATCTATGCAAATTCCAGTACTTATTCAACAGAGACACAGCACAGCCTGCAATGAAAGGGAAAACAGAGCACACACTTGGACAAAATGCAGGCAAAATGAGTAAAGTTAATTTGAGTAAATGAGGATCCACTTACAGCATTCTGCTTTTTCTCCAGTTCAATCATACCAGGATGCAGTGGTATGATTAGTCTATACTGACTGAGGAAACTGAGCTGTGATTAGCATGAGGTGTTCGGGGCAAAGGAACAAATTACTTTCCCTACTTAGGGCATACAGATGTACTTGTATTGTTTCAATGCTAGTGCTAGATAGGAAAACTAAAGCGGGCAAGGGATAGGCCAGAGTAGAGATTCTTATTACCAAGAAAAGATGTAGTCATGCTAAAATTTTCTTTTCTTACCCAGCCAATTGTATTAAGAATTATATAATTCTGATGTATAAAAACAACAAAAGAAAATAGTGTTTAATAATTAAGAGCACAATTGGAGAAGTAAAAGAAAAATGCAGAAATAGCTTTTGAAAATGTATTCCTATGACTATTTTTTTGACACTTTTTATTGTGGTAAAATACACACACCTATGATTTACTGTCTTAGCCATTTTAAAGTGTATAGTTGAGTGGTATTAAATACATTCCTTATGTTATGCAACCATCATCATCCTCCATCTCCATAACTACTTTCATCTTATAAAACTGACATTCTATACCCGTTAAATAATAATTCTCCATTTTCCTCTCCTCTCCTCTCAGGCCCTGGCAATCAACATTCTACTTTCTGTCTCTATGAAATTGACAACTGTAAGTATATCATATGAGTGGAATCATACAGTATTTGTCTTTTTGTAATTGCCTTATTTCACTTGGCATTATATCTTCACGGTTTATTCATGGTGCAGCATATACATTTCCTTCATTTTAAGGCGGAATAATCTCCCATTGTACAGTTGTACCATATTTTGCTTCTCCACTAATTCATAGATGGATATTTGGGTTGCTTTCACATTTTAGCTATGGTAAATAATAATCCTATAAATATAGGTATACAAATACCTCATCAAGAACCTGCTTTTGGGTATAAACCTAGAAGTGGAATCACTGGATTATACAGTAATTCTATTTTTAATTTTTTGAGGAACTACCATACAGTGTTCACAGCAGCTATGTCATTTTACATCCCCTCCCACGGTTCATAAGAACTCCAACTTCTCCACACCCTTGCCAACATGTGTTATTTCCTGAGGTTTTGTTTGCTTGTTTTTAATTCAGGTCACTCTCTGTCACCCAGACTTGAGTGCGGTGGTATATCATGGCTTACCACAGCCTCAAACTCCTGGGCACTAGTGATTCTCCCGCCTCAGTCTCAAGTAGCTGGGACTAAAGGTACATGCAATGACACTCAGCTAATTTTTTCTGGTTTTTTGTAGAGACAAGGTCTCAGTATGTTGTCTAGGCTGGTCTTGAACTCCTGGGCTCAGGGAACCCTCCTGCCTTACCCTCTCAAAGTGTTAGAATTGTAGGCACAAGCCCCCATGCCCAGACTGTCTTTTTGTTGTTTTTTTTTTAATATTAGCCATCTGAATGTGAGGCAGCATCTCACTGTAGTTTTGATTTGCAGTTCCCTAATAACACATGGTGTTGTGCATCTTTTCTTATGCTTATTGGCTATCTGTATACCTTGTTTGGAGAAATGTCTATTCTAAAACTTTATGTTCATGCAGCAACAAGACACAACACAATAGCATTAAAAAAACAAGTCCAAACTTTACCTGTACAATGACCATTTGCATACCTAACCCTGAATTACACCCCACATCTTTAAAGTAAAATAAAATAAAATGTGGGCTGGGCTTGGTGGCTCAGCCTGTAATCCCAGCACTTTGGGAGGCCGAGGCTGGTGGAATGCCTGAGTCCGTGGGTTCGAGACCTGCTCAGACAACTTGGTGAGACCTCATCTCTACAATAAATCAAATAAAAAATGCCGGGATTGGTGGCTCAGCCTTTGGGAGGCTGAGGTGAGTAGATTGCCTGAGCCCACGGGTTCGAGACCTGCCTGGGCAGCAAGACCTCATCTCTACAATAAATAAAAAAATCAGCTGGGCGTGATAGCACGCGCCTGTAGTTCCGGCTACTCGGAAGGCTGAGGCGGAAGAATCGCTGGAGCCCAGCAGGTGAGGCTGCGGTGGCCGGAAGCGGCCACTGCACTCCAGTCTGGGTGACAGAGTGAGACTCCAACTCAAAAAAAAAAAAAAAAAAAAAAAAAATTAGCCAGGCATGTTAGCGCACACCTGTAGTTCCAGCTTCTTGGAAGGCTAAGGCAGAAGGAGAGCCCCAACAGGTTGACACTGGGGTGGCTGTGTGTGTGTGACAGAGTGAGACTCCAACTCAATAAACAAACAAAGTGTAAATCAAATGATGATTATAGATTTTAATCACTCTGAACATTTTTTTTCACCATATGGTTGTCAGTCTTTTATTTTGCAGATTACCAGCTTCTATTCTTCCTAATGCTCTTAATTTCCTTGACTCTTGTAAAATGCACTCTCATTCTCTCTTATTTTAAGGATAAATATTAATAGTTACAATTTCTTTCAGTGACAAAGAAAAGAGGAATGTCCTAACAATTCCAGGGTCAGAGTTATGCTGGTCCCCATGTTCAACCAAAGCACATATTACAGTATGCTCCACCATGACTTAATTTAAACACAAACCTGATAAAGTCTACAATTTATAATCAAGATGAAAACCTGAGGTCCAATTAGTCAGTCACCTAAAAAGAATAAATATAAACAAGATGCATTAAAAGGACTATTTATGAAGGTAACAGGGCAGGAAACACAAAAATATATAAAATGAAGCAAGACATCAAAAATATGAATCCTGGAGATGAATGGAAGGAAGTATGACTTGAAGCAGCCTACTGCTAACAATTCATGAAAACTGTCTCCAGCAGAGAACTCACAGAGGCAGCAGTCAAATATAATGTAGTTACATTTAAATAACCGTTTATTCATAACATAAAAATTCAAGGGGGAACAAAACATGTAGGCAAGTGTCTCAACCCAAGCAACAAGACATTCTAGACATTCTATTCGGTATGTACACAAGTATAGGCCACACACATGCACATGTTTCATTCTTGATCAGATATAAAGATGATAGCAGCAGCAGCAGCAAATAGTCGGAAAACATGAAAATCACTTACGGTCTTCTAAAACCCAACTTCTCAGAATACTCTGAGAAGAGGCTGTTAGTCATGCAAATGTTAGGCTATACTTGATCTGCACCAAGCATAATAAAAAACAATAATCCACTAAAAGATGCTTATGATTAATACCACGACAATTTTGCTTTTGTAAATTTCATGTTTTGTCTGTAATAACCTGGACAAATGGCAGGTAAGAAAAAATAAACTTGTTCTCAAAAGAGAAAAAAAGTTACTGCTTATTTAAGCAATAACTAATTTCTTTATTTCCTTTTCCTTTTAATATTCCATTATATGGATATACCATATTTTGTTTACTCATATGTCAATGGATAAATATATTGATTGCTTTCACTTTTTGACTATTATATATGAATAATGCTATTATGAATATGTGCAAGCTTTTGTACAAATATATGTTTTCATTTCTCTGGATATATATCTCATAGTAGAATCGCTGGGTCATCTGGTAACTCTATGTTTAACCTTTTGAGGAGCTACCAAACTATTTTCCAAAGTGAATGCACCATTTTACATAAGCAGCAATATATGAGGTATCTTATTTCTCCACATCCTCATCAACATCTGTTATTATTTGTCTAGATAGGTTTGCATTTCCCTGATGATTTTTCATGTACTTATTAAGGCTTTGAAAAAAAGTCTATTCAGATCCTTTGCCCATTTTTAATTGGTTGTCTTTTTATTACTGAGTTATAAGAGTTCGTTTCATTTTTTAGATAAATGTACCTTACCAGAAATATGATTTGTAAATGTATTCTTTCTTTTTGTGGGCTGTCTTTCCACTTTTTTGGATAGGCTATATTTCCATTTTTTTGTCATAGTTAACTTGTATACTTATCAAAATAGTATATATAAAATTAAAACTTCAACCAAACTCACAAACACTTAAATGAAAGGCAGCAGTCTGCTGGTCAACCCTTCCACCATCAGCTTCATGCCCCCAACATCAACAACTTTCAACTCTCCTGCTGTTCTGCCTGGCAATTTCCCCTATAAGCCTATATTATAAGCTTTTCTTGCAACTGCTTGATACATCTATTTTTGACATTACAGATAGCCTGTAATGGGAAGTAAAAATTTAGATTTTTTTATAGCTCCCAGAACTCCTTCCCATAGCTCCCAGAACTCCTTCTTATAGCTCCCAGAACATCATTAGTTATAACATTATTAGTTATAGTATTATTTGGAGTTATATAAATTAATCTTTAAATTATATGTCTTCCATCAAAAGAGGACTGGATAAAAAAAAGTGGTACATATACACAATGGAATATTACACAGCCATAAAGAAGAAGAAAATCATGAGCTTCACAGCAACCCAGATTGGACTTAGAGTCTATAATAGTGATCTTTCACAGAAACAAAGAACTGAGTATCACATGTTCTCACTCATAAGTGAACCTTGAACAATTATCATAATACTATATAAGAAAAGGATTGGCAGTACCAGGAAACTGCTGGGAGAGGGGCGGGGAAGTGGGATTGGCAGTAGTGGGAATCTGCCTGGGGAAGGAAGGGCGCACCTCATCAACAAGGGTACCTGCATAACAATGTTTGTATATCTAACACTGAATTGTACCCCATATCTTTAAATTTTAAAAATAAATAAAAATAAAGGCAAAAAATAAATTATATATCTTTTGGTTAACTCAATAATAATGCTTAAATTGTGAATCTTTTTATTGCTTCACTATATAGCATACAACAGGATATCAAAGGGGAGAGAAGATCAGCATATAATTGAGAAGGCTCCTCAGACACCTCAATGGAAGTTGGTTGTACTTCTTTTAAATCCTTTTCCTTATCCCTTAGTAATTAATTTTTCACGTTTAATAGTTAAATGCTATACTGCTTAATCTAATTTCATAACAAAAATACCTTCATATAAAAATGCCTGGCTCAGCACAGTGGCATGCACCTGTAGGCCCAGCTACTGAGGAGGTTGACCCAGATGGATTGCTTGAGCCCAGGAGTTGGAGGTTGTGGTGAGCCATGATCATGCCACTGCACTCCAACCTAGGTGACACAGTGAGACTTTGCCTAAAAAAAAAAGTTGTTTTTTTTTAACCTACTTCATTTACTCATTAGTTTAGGAAACCCTATTCTTTGGGTCTATAAGTAGCACTACGATTCTGTTGACATTATGACAATTACAGACATTATAAGAATTCTTATTAGGATTAAGAATTCTCATTCAAGTCCAAGTCTATAGGTGATAGCAAACATGTGTTGGTTACTTCAAAGCATATTTCATAGATCATGAAACATGGAGAGAAGACTGTGAAAAACAAAGTAAAGAAACAGCATTTACTTACAAAAGCAGGAACGGAACCCCAAGATTTGTGAAGGGTATATGTGCCCAACACTTATAAAACAAAGCACCTGAATTACTCTTTGAAATACAGTGATAGGCCAGGCTTGGGGCTCAGCCTGTAATCCCAGCACTTTGGGAGGCCAAGGTGAGAGGATTGCCTGAGCCCACGGGTTAGAAAACAGCCTGGGCAACTTGGTGAGACCTCATTTCTACAATAAATCAAAAACCTAGCTGGACGGCTACTTAGAAAGCTAAGGCGGAAGGATCGCCAGAGCCCAGCACAGCAGGTCAACCCTGGGTGGCTGTGAGCACGCCACTGCACTTCAGCCTAAGCGACGGAGTGAGACTCCAACTCTTTTTTTTTTTTTTTTTGAGTTGGAGTCTCACTCTGTTGCCCAGACTGGAGTGCAGTGGCCGCTTCCGGCCACCGCAGCCTCGACCTGGTGGGCTCCGGTGATCCTTCCGCCTCAGCCTTCCAAGTAGCCGGAATTACAGGCATGCGCTACCACGCCCAGCTGATTTTTTGATTTATTGTAGAGATGAGGTCTCGCTGCCCAGGCGGGTCTCGAATCCGCGGGCTCAGGCAATCCACTCACCTCAGCCTCCCAAAGGCGCGAGATTACAGGCTGAGCCACCGAGCCCGGCGAGACTCCAACTCTTAAAAAAAAAAAACAGTGATAAACAAAATGATATGAATTGCAAAAAGTACCTTGATTGTCTACATACTACCAAAAACAGCTTAAAAACTGGGATTGCTTTTCTAGAGGGAAGTAATCAAGAATGGAAATCATTCCTCAGCTTCTTGCATCCCTAGCCACCTGCAGCTAAGAAGGAAGAAGAAAAAGGCAGGGAGCAAAAGAAATCAAGCTCCAAGTGCCAGAAATGACACCAGGCATTTTATCTACTCATCATCTTCATATTATTAGGTAGGCATTGTCACCAGAAAAGAGAGGTGAACAAACACACACAGAATACAGAGATGAATAAACAGTTATCAAGAAACTCCAAAGTCATGCTCATCTTCCCTGAGGCCCTCAAGGTAAGTACCCACAGATAAGAATACAAAGGTTACAAATTAGGGCTATCCTCTGTGGAAAACAGTTTGGCGATTACTACAAGTTCTAAAAAGCGACCTTCCATATGACCTTGCAATCCCCCTATTGGGAATATACCCAGGAGAACTCAAAAACTGTAAAAAAGATAACTGCACATGTATGTTTATCGCAGCATTGTTTACGATAGCAGAACATGGAACCAACCATGCTCCTCATCAAAATGGAACTGGATTTTACTTTTTTATTTTATTTTTATTTTTTTTTTTTTTTGAGTTGGAGTCTCACTCTGTCGCCCCGAGTGGAGTGCAGTGGCCATTGCACTCCAGTCTGGGTGACAGAGTGAGACTTCAACTCAAAACAAAACAAAAAAATGTGCTACATATACACAATGGAATATTACACAATCATAACGAAGAACAAAATCATGAACTCTGCAGCAACCTGGATGGACTTAGAGTCTATATACAATACTGATCTTTCACAGAAACAAAGAACTGAGTATCACATGTTCTTACTCATAAGCAGACCTTGAACAACTATCATAATACTATAAGAAAAGGATTGGCAGTAGTGGGAAACCGCGTGGGGGTTGGGGGGCAGGGAGGGGGGACTGGCAGTGGTGGGAATCTGCCTGGGGAAGCAGGGGCACAGCTCATCAACAAGGGTACCTGCATAATGAATATTTGTATGCCTAAACCTGAATTGTACCCCACATCTTTAAAATAAAAAATTTAAAAGTTAAAAAAAAAACACAAAAAAAACCAAATTAGGGCTATTTGATCCTGTTATCCTAACGTTTCAAATCCCATGGGCTCTACCCTCTCTTTACCCTTAAAGTATAAGTAATAGTAATTTTAGGGTCTTTTTCTTGGTGGGGGTGCCCAGTAATTGGAAATCACTCTTTCACAAAGAATCATTAAACCAATGTTTAGAACATAGATTTGGTTAGAACATAGATTTGAGATCTACCTCTCAAGAAATGATTTTAATTACTAGATATTTATTTGCCTTTGGGCATGTTATTTAACTTTTCTTAGCTTTGGGATTTCTTCAGTTCCAAAATAGAGATTATACTATTTACTCCTACATAGCTGTTATGACTACTATGAAGAATACAATTAGGCAATATTCCTAACATTATGGCACAGAAAGTACTCATAAATAATCAATAAAAGGCAGCAAATATTAAAATTGATAATTTATACTTTTTTTTTAGTTGGGGGTATCACTCTGTCACCCAGGCTGGAGTATAGATCATGGCTCACCACATCCTCAACCTCCTGGGCTTAAGTGATCCTCCCACCTCAGACTCTGAATAGCTGGGACTACAGGCATGCACCACCATGCCCAGTTAATTTTTCGATATCGTTTAGAGACAAGGTCTCATTATGTTGCCCAGGATGGGATAATTTATACTATTAATCACAGTGCATTGTTAGTTCATTCATTCAACAAAGATTGAGAGCCTTCTATGTGCCAGGTATAGCAGTGAATAAAATAGGCAAAATTACTGCTTTCTTAGAGTTTACTTTCTAGTGGAGAGATAAAAATAAGTAAGTATAAATATAATATTCCAAGTAGTAAGAAGTATTATTAAGAAAGCACAGCCAGCCATGGTGGCTCACGCCTGTAATACCAGAACTTTGGGAAGCAGAGGCGAGAGGACTGCTTGAGCCCAGAAGTTCAAGACCAGCCTGGGCAACTTGGCAAGACCTTGTCTCTACAATAAATCAAAAAATTAGCTGGGATGGTGGTGCATTTTGTAGTTCTAGCTACTTGAAAGACTGAGGCGGAAGGATCACCTGAGCACAGCAGATGGAGGCTACAGTGGTGGTGATCGCGCCACTGCACTCCCGCCTGGGTGACAGAGTGAGACTCCAATAAGAAAACAAAAGAAAGCACAGCAGGGAGAGTGACTGGTGGTAAATATTTCAGCTGGAGTAGGTGAGGTGACATTTATGGAATCACATTTGCGTGGAGACCTGGATGAGGTAAAAGAAGGAGCCAAGATTGGGAGATTCAGATTCCAGATGGAAGGAACGAGCACAAAGGTGCTGATGCAGGTATATATACTTAATGTACTAAGGAACAAGAGGTTCTGACTATAAATGCAACACTAAGAAAACTCAGCTCCTCCTAAATAAATTAATATATACAGGATTCATGGCTGCTCCTTTTTGAGCACAACATAAAGAGGTAGAGTTGAGACTAAAATGTAGATGCTCATTCTCCAAGTCTAGCATCCTGGTTTGGGCTGAACCTGCCCCAATAGGTCTTTATTCTGACTGACCGTCCAAAGGGAGCAGTTTGGTCCACCTAGACCAATTCTTTCTAATTTGCACAGAAGGTACCATACAGGTCACCTGCAATCCCTTCAGGAGTTCCCTTTCCATAGAATTTATATTTATAAACATCAAAGCAGTATTAATAAATCTGTCAACTGAGAAATGGAGATAGACTTATCTTGTTAAGCTAGATCCTATAATAACATTCATCTAAAAAGGGTTAAGAGAGATAGCCACAACTTTTATTCTTCTTTATCTTGATATTTACAGATTTAAAAAACTAATAAGGTCACTAATATACATATGCTGGATTTGGATCATGAAGCCCCAAGTACAAGTTCCAATTGTGCTGTTTTCCCCAAAGGTAATCAGCTTCCAGTTTAATCCAACTTCAGTTTCCTCATTTGTAAAGTGAGGGTAATGAACACTACCCTATCTTACCAGACTGCTGTGATAAATTCTATTCAAAAAAACCATTTTTTCTTAGGGTTGCTTTTCAACTGAAAATGAAAAAAAAAAAGAAAATGTATTTATGCTGTAATAAATGTAAGATGTTTTTATTAGGCAAAAAGACTTTGTTAATATCAATAGACTATAAGCTAAAAGGTTAAAAAATAAAATGGCCCTGATACCAGGTGAAGTGGGGAACCGAAGTGAATCCCAAACTTCACCTGTACAATGATCATTTGTATCCCTAACCCTGAATTGTACCCTATATCTTTAAAATAAAAATTTAAAATAAAATAAAATTATATGGAAAAAAGTCAAATAACAGTATCAGGCTTCCACATTTAAAAAATGAAATTTCTGCTACTTACTACTCAAATATAGCTGCATGTTCTTAGCCAAGTTATTGAATCACTTTGTGCTTCTACTTCCCCATATGTAACTGGAGGTAAAAATAGAATCTGCTTCTTATGGTTGCTGTGGAGATTAAATGAGAATGTACATAATGTGTTTAGAAGACAGCCTGGCCCACATTAATTGTTATATAAGTAGGATTACCATTTAATTTACCATCTACACTGGGACAATTTTGTGAATGAAAGGGCACTATTAACAATTACAGCAAGACTGTGCAAAAACTGAGAATATAGCAGGCAAATCAGGACACAAGGTCAACTTATAAATAAGCTTTCTAAGAAATAAAAGAATGCGTGGAGACTACTCATAGATGCAGGTACCACATCTTTTCTTTTTTAATTTTGAGTCAGGGTCTCACTCTGCCACCCAGGCTGGAGTGCAGTGGCACCAATTGCAGTACCCCACAGCCTTGACCTCCTAGGCTCAGATGATCCACCTCAGCTTTCTGAGACTATAGGCATGTACTTCTACGCCTGGCTTATTTTTTTTATTTTTGGAGAGACGAAGTCTCACTAAAGTTGCCCAGGATGGTCCCAAACTCCTGAGCTCAAGCAGTCCTTCCACCTCTGCCTCCCAAAGTGCTAGGATTACAGGCGTGAGCCACCACACCCAGCCCCAAATGGTAACATCTGAATTGTCTTCTCTATACATATGTTAGAGCTAAATGAACATAATTTGTTTTTGGTTGTAAATAAATGCTAACTACCAGCAGTGTTGACATACCAATCAATATTGGCATGATTCCCTCAAGATTAATAGCAAGTATCCAACAAATATCAAGGACATGCTAACAGTATCAGGGAGAGAGATGATAAGGCTTGGTCTCTGCCCTTAAGAAGTTCACCACCACTTAAATAAATGATCCCTGAAGGTACTGTCCTATTAATCATTCCTAGTCACCACTGCTATAGTGAATACTTCAAAGTCAAAAGATACCTCAAAAAAAAAAATTGGAAAAGATGAGAAAAGTGGATTTTAAAACAGACATAGTAAAAAAAGAGAAATATTGCATTATTTTAGATGACACCTCTAAATGAATAGATTAAGGCATGCTAGAAGGAAAAAACAAATTGAAAAAAGTATTGAAAAAAGTGACAGATAGCTTTTGTTTGGCCTACATAGCACTAATTCCCTTTCTTTGTAAAATTAGTACTCTTTCATTATGTGTAATCTCATTAGAAACAAAAAAACCCCATTTGGAAGAAAACATAACTCAAGAAAGAAAGAGAAAAAGAGAAGGAGAGAAAGAATGAATCTAAGAAATTGGTAACTTTATGTGTGTGATAATGGTTCAAAAAAGAGTCCTCATATTTTAAAAAGACATGTTGAAATATTTACAGGTGAAATGATGTGATGTCTGGGATTTGCCTCAAAAATACTCAAGGTCAGGTGGGGGAGTACGGATACAGATCAAAGAAAACTGGCTGTGAATTCTGTTGAAGTTCAGTGACGAGAACATGGGGTTTAGTTATTTTATTCTATTTAATTTTCTATACTTTAAAAATGTTCACAAAACAGTTTTTGTTAGGACGTCTATAGTATGGTCCTACTTTTTTTTTTTTTCTTCCAGATACAAGGTCTTGCTCTGTTGTCCAAGCTGGAGTGCAGTGGTGTGATCATAGATCACTGTAGCGCCTTGACCATCTGGCCTCAAGTGATCCTCCTGCTTTAGTCTCTCTCTCTCTCTATATATATATATATATATAATATATGCATAAGAAAGATAACTCAGATAACGTTCACTTAGTGTTAGTGATGGTAACTTCTGGGTGATAAGATGTAGGATAGTTTCATTACTCTCATCTTTGAACTAAAAATAATAATCATGTGTTTTTTTCCTCAAAATAAGAGTGATATTTCTTAAACCAAAAGCATAAAATCATATATGACAAAATATTAACATTTGTTAAATTGATTGATGACAATATGGATGATTATTTTTTATCTATACTTTCTGTATTATTTTTAATTTAAAAAGTGACCAAATAATTACGAATATTCCCTAACATGGGGTTTTTTTAACCTTGGAACTACTGACATTTTGAGCCAAATAATTCCTTGTTGTGGGGGTTGTCTGGCGCCCCACAGAAGAGAAGATTTAGAAGCATCCCTGGCCTCTACCTGCTAGATGCTAGTAGCACCACTACCCCATCTGTCGTGACAACTAAGGATAGGCACGGTGGATCAAGCCTGTAATCCCAGCACTTTGGAGGCAGATGCGAGAGGACTGCCTGAGCTCAGGGGCTCAAGACCAGCCTGGGTAACTTGGTGAGACCTCGTCTCTACAATAAATAAAAAAATAAGCTGGGCGTGGTAGCACATGCCTGTAGTTCCAGCTACATGGAAGGCTGAGGAGGAAGGATCACCTGAACCCAGCATGTCGAGATTGTGGTGGCTGTGAGCATGCCACTGCACTCCAGCCTGGGTGACAAAGTGAGACTGCAACAACAACAACAAAAAAGTCTCCAGATGCTGCCAAACATGTCACAGGTGGGGGGAGCAAAATCACCCCCAGGTAAGAACCACTGCTCTAACATGTCATGTATCTATCCAAAGCAATCGCAATCCTGCAAAACATAAAGTCCCTAAACCTTAAACGTTAAGTATGTCCTACATGTACATATATCTTTTTTCCTTTATTTCAATAGCTTTAGGGGGTATAAACTGGTTTTGGTTATATAGGTGCATTGTATAGTGGCAAAGAAGTCAGGGTTTTAGGTACATCTATCACTCACACCTATGCACGTTGTACCCGACAGGTGATTTTTCATCTCTCTACCCCTGCCTACCTTTCCCCTTCTGAGTTTCCAATGTACATTATATTGGGATGATGCATAAGTTTGTAACATTTTTCACTTGCCCATGGAATGCAAATGTCACACGATGGTTGACTGGTGACAGCTCATCCCATTTGCCAATTCTCGGGTAGAGTAATGTGGATCATCATGGATTAAAGTGTTTAAATGAACTTAATCAAAGCCTGATGGTCTTCCTGAACGTGGACAATCACTCAGGTCAAAGTGACCCTCTTGGAAACGACAAAATCATTTTCTTGCTATGCTTTCCCCAATGGCATTCTCCCCCTACACAGCACAAGAGTTTTGAACCGTCTCCGTTGCCTTTCCTTCTCTCTTAAACTCAAACAGAAGAACATGTTAAAAGTGTTTGCTTTTTTCCACTTGACACTCCATCTTCTTTTGCCCACAAATAGCACTAACTTTCCTCAAATATGCAAAATTCAAGGTGTATTCACAAACACAACATTGTCACTCCAAATGACAAATGATAAACTCCCAACACTGCAGTGTTACCATGCCAAATAAAAAAGCTATGAACTTATGCACATCAACCTAATTACCATTCTCTATGCCTTTGAAGATTTCAGCTACCTCTTATAATTGAGAACATGCAGTATTTGGCTTTCTGTTCCTGTGTTAATTCACTTAGGATGATGTTCTCCAATTCCATCCAAATTGCTGCAAACAACATCGTTTCATTCTTTTTCATGGCTGAATAGTATTTCATAGTATCCAGAGGTTGCCAAAAAAATGTATACACATTTTAAGAAAGGAAAAACTGTACTAAAAGTGTACTATTCAATAAGATAAATACAAGTCACTTCTATAATTACAAGAGGTGCTCAAAGTGGCTACCATCAGCATCCAGAAACTTTTGATTGTGGCAAACATCTCTTAAGATACATATACATTTTTAGCACCCCCGGCATATATACCACATTTTCATTAACCACTGATCAGATGATAGGCATTTAGTTGGATTCCACGTCATTACAATTAAGCATTGTGCTGCAATGAACATGTGAGTGCAGGTGTCTATTTTACATAACGACCTCTGTTCCTTTGGGTAGATACCTAGTAGTGGGATTGCTGGATCAAATAAAAGACCTACTTTTAGTCCTGTGAGAAATATCCATACTGATTTTCATAGAGGCTGTACTAATTTACAATCCCACCAGCCTTCGCTTTTTACTACATCCAAGCTAGCCTCTATTGTTTTTTTGTTTTTTTTTTTCACAAAGGCCATTCTGACTGGTATAAGGTGGTATATCTCATTGTGTTTTAATTTGCCTTTCCCCAATGATTAATGATGCTGATCATTTTTCATGTTTGTTGGCCATTTGTATATCTTCTTTTGAGAACTGTCTGCTCATGCCATTTACCCAATTTAAAATGGAGTCATTTGCTTTTTTCTTGCTGATTTGGTTGAGTTCTTGGTAGATTCTGGATGTTAGTCCTCTGTCAGATGTATAGTTTGCAAATATCTTCTCCCATTCTGTAGGTTACCTGTTTGCTCTGTTGATTATCTCATTTGCTGTGCAGAAGCTTTTTAGTTTAACTAAGTCCCACTTATTTGCTTTTGGCATATTTGCTTTTGGGCATCTAGCCATAAATTCTTTACCTAGAAGAGTTTGTCTTAGATTTTCTTCTAGGACTTTTATGGTTTCAGATCTGACATTTACATTCTTTATCTTGAGTTAATCTTTGTATAAGGGGAGAGATAGGGATCAAGTTTCATTTTTCTGCATGTAGCTATCCAATTTTCCCAGCACCGTTTTTGAATAGGATGTCTTTTCCCCAGTGTATGTTTTTGTATGCTCTGTCAAAGATCAGTTGGTTACAGGTATTTGGGTTTATTTCTGAATTCTCTATTTTGTGCCATTGGTCTTATACCAATATCATGCTATTTTGGTTAATACAGCTTTGTAGTATAATTTGAAGTCAGGTAATGAGATGCTCCAGTTTTTTTGTTTTTTTGTTTTTGCTTAAGATAGCTTTGGCTATTTGGGCTCATTTTGGTTCTATATGAATTTTAGAATTGTTTTTTCTAATTCTGTGAAAAATGACGTTGGTAATTTGATAGGAATTGGGTTGAATCTATAGATTACTTTGGGTAATATAGTCATTTTAACAGTGTTAATTCTTCCAATTCACGAGCTTGGGATGTTTCTCCATTTGTGTCCTTTACAGTTTCTTTCATCAGTGTTTTTGCAGTTCTCCTTGTAAAGATCTTTCACCTCCTTGACTAAATATATGCCTAGATATTTTGGCTTTTTGACTGGAACTCAGTTCTTGATTTGATTCCCAGCTTGGTTGCTATTGGTGTATAGCAGTGCTACTGATTTGTGTGTGTTCATTTTGTATCCTGAAACTTTACCAAATTCATTTATCAAGTCCCAGAGTCTTTTGGGGCATCTTTAGAATTCTCTAGGTATGAGATCATATCACAGACATACAGAGAAAGTTTTATTTCCTGTTTTCCAATTTGGATATGGTTTATTTCTTTGTCTTACCTGATTGCTCTGGCTAGGACTTCCAGTATTATGTTGAACAGGAGAAGTAAAAGTGGACATCCTTGCCTTGTTCCAGTTCTGAGGGGGGAATGCATTCAACTTTACTCCATTGAGGATGACATTAGCTGTGCATTCATTGTAGGTGGTTTTTATTATTTGAGGAATGTTCCTTCTATGCATATTTTGCTGAAAGTTTTAATCATGAAGGGATGCTGTATTTTATCAAATGCTTTTTCTGTGTCTACTGAATAATCATATAATTTTTACTTTTAATTTTGTGTATGTGGTGGATCACATTTATTGACTTGCATATATAGAACCATCCATGGTATAAAACCTACTTAATCATGGTAGACTTTTTTTTTTAATATGCTGTTGAATTCAGTTTGCTAATATTTTGTTCAGGATTTACACATCTACGTTCATCAGGGATATTGGTCTTGTGTCTGGTCCTAGCTTTGATATCAGGGTAATAAGGGCTTCATAGAATGAGTCAGGGAGAATTCTCTTCTCTTCAATCTTATAGAATAGCTTCAGTAAAACTGTTATCAGTTCTTCTTTGAAAGTCTCAGCCAGGCTGTAATCCCAGCACTTTGGGATGCTGGGGTGAGAGGACTGCCTGAGCCCATGGGTTTGAGACCAGCCTGGGCAACTTGGTGAGAACTCATCTCTACATAAATCAAAAAATTAGCCAGGCATGGTGGCATACGCCTGTGGTTCCAGCTACTTAAAAGGCTGAGGCAGAAGGATCACCCAAGCCCAATAGGTCGAGGCTGCAGTGACTGTGAGCAAGCCACTGCACTCCAGTCTGGGTGACAGAATGAGACTCCTACTCAAAAAAGAAAGAAAGTATGGTAGAGTTCAGCTGTAAATCTGTCAGGTCCCAGACTTTTTTTTTGTTGTAAGAATTTTAATTACTATTCCAGTCTCACTACTTATTATTGGTCTGTTCAGGTTTTCCATTTCTTCCTAATTCAAGGTTGGGGAGTTGCATGTGTCCAAGAATTTATCTATTTCCTCTAGATTATCTAGTTTGTGTAGAGATATTCATAATAATATCGGATGATCTTTTGTATTTCTATCATATCAGTTGTAATGTCTCCATTTCCATTTCTAATTCAGCTAACATGAATCTTCTCTGTTTCTTAATCAATCTAGCTAGTGGTCTATCAGTTTTACCTTTCCAAAGAACCAACTTTTTGTTTCACTGATCCTTTGTATAAGGGGGTTCCAAAAAAACCATAATTATTTTTTTTTGAGGGGAGGGGTTAGGCCGCTTTTAGTACACACGGAATTTGTTCCTCCAGATAAAACAGACAACCAAAGTTTTTTTCAGGATGTGTTGAGAAGGCTCCATCACAATTTGAGGAAGAAACATCCTGAGTTGTGGCAAACAGGTGACTTGTTCTTTCACTACGACAACATATCTGCCCATACCACACTGAGTATTTAGCAATTTTTTACCAAAAACAGCATCACTCCCATGCCTCACCCGCCCTATTCACCTGATATTGCCCAAAGGGACTTTTTTTAAATTTTCCTGGATGAGAAAAGTCCTCAAAGGGAAATATTTTGCCAATATGGAAGAGATGGGGGAAAAAATGGCAGAAACATTAAAAGGTATCCAAATTGGTAAGTTCAAAAACTGTTTTGAACAGTGGAAAAACCATATCAATAGGTGTATTGCATCAAAAGGAGGGTACTTTGAAGGTGACAGGTTTAAACATGTAAGAATAACTACATAATTTTATATAGATAAATTCTGGGGTTTTTTTTTTTTTTTTTTTGAGTTGGAGTCTCACTCTGTCACCCAGACTGGAGTGCACTGGCCGCTCCCGGCCACCGCAGCCTCGACCTACTGGGCTCCAGCAATCCTTCCGCCTCAGCCTTCCAAGTAGCTGGAACTACAGGCGTGCACTACCACGCCCGGCTAATTTTTTGATTTATTGTAGAGATGAGGTCTCGCCAAGTTGCCCAGATGGGTCTCGAACCCATGGGCTCAGGCAATCCACTCACCTCAGCCTCCCAAAGTGCTGGGATTACAGGCTGAGCCACCGAGCCCGGTTTCTGGGGGTTTTTTGAGCCCCCTTCATATGCCTTTTTTTTCCTGACCTCCCCTCCCCCCACTATTTTAATTCCAACTTCATTTAGTTCTCTCTGAGCTTCATTATTTCTTTTCTTCTGCTAGCCTTGGGTTTGTTTTGTTTGTGTCTTTCTAGTTCCTTGAAGTGTGATGTTAGGTTTTCAATATGTGATCTTTCAGTCTTATTAATGTAGGCCATAAGCACTATACATTTTCCCCTGAGCACAGTTTTGGCTGTGGCCCAGAGGTTTCGATAACTTGTTTTATCATTGTTGTTCATTTCAAGAAATGTTTAATTTCCATCTTGATTTCATTGTTGACCCAATGATCATTCAGGAGCAGACCGTTTAATATCCATGTTTTTGTCTGGTTTCACAAAAGCTTCTTGGAGTTAATTTCTAATTTTATTTTACTGTGGTCTGAGAAGGTGCTTGATCTGATTTCGATTTTTTAAAATTTATCGAAACTTATTTGTGGCCTGTCATATGGTCTATCTTGGAGAATGTTCCATGTGCTGATGAGAAAAATGTATATACTATGGTTTTGGGGTGGAATGTTCTGTAGATGTCTGTAAGTTCTATTTGCTCTAGGGCCTAGTTTAACTCCAATGTTTCTTTGTTGACTTTCTGCCTTAATAATTTGTCTACTACTGTTAGTGAAGTGTTGAAGTCTCCCATTATTATTGTATTGCTGTCCCTTTTTTTTTTTTGGTAGGTCTACTAGAATTTGTTTTATAATGCCGGAGGCTCTAGTGCCAGATGCATATATATTTTAAATTGTTATATTTTCTTGTTGGCTTGATCCCTTTATTGTTATATAATAATCATCTTTGTGTTTTACTGTAGTTAAAGTCTGTTTTATATGGTATGAGAATGACTACTCCTGCTTGGTTTTGGTTTCCATTTCCATGGAATATTTTTTTCCACCCCTTTACTTTGAGTTTATAGGAATCTGTGTATGTTAAATGCGTCTCCTAAAGAAAGCAAATATTTGAATTGTGTTTTTTTATCCATTCTGTCAGTCTTTATCTTTTTAGCAGGGCATTGAGACCATTTACGTTCGGGGTTAATAATGATATGTAAGGTACTATTCCACTCATCATGCTGGTTGCTATTAATATCTGCTTATTTATTTTTCTCTATTGTGCTGATATTCTATAAGGCCTGTGAGCTTTTTGTGTTCTAATGTTTTTCTACTGGTGTATTTCAATCTTTTGTTTCAGTATTTAGAACTCCTTTGAGTGTCCCTCGTAGAGCTAGTCTAGTGGTAACAAATTCTTGTCTGAGAAATACTTCATTTCTCCTTTATTTATGAAACAGCTTTGTGGGATACAAAATCCTTGGCTGACTGTTATTTTGTGTGAGGAGATTGAAGATGGGACCACAATCCCTTCTGGCTTATAATAGGGTTTCTTCTGCGAAGTCTGCTATTAGTCTGATTGGTTTATTTGTAAGTTGTTTAATATTTTTGTCTTACGGCTTTTATAATTCTTTCATTCATATTAACTTTGCATAATCTGATGATTATAAGACTTGGGGAATGATCTTTTTGCAATGAATCTTCTGGGGGTTCTTTGGACTGCTTGTATCTGGACATTCACATCTGGCAATGCCAGAGAAGTTTTCCTCCATTATTCCCTCAAGTAGGTTTTCCTAACCTGTTGTTTTCCTTTCTTCCTCAGGAATGTCTATAATTCTTAGGTTTGGACATTTTAAATAGTCACACATTTCTTTTAAATTTTTTTCCATTCTGATTATTTTTTCTCTATTGTTGTCTGATTGGGTTAATTCAAATGCCTTATCTTCAAGTTCTGAGATCCTTCTTTCTAGTTCAGTTTTAAAACTTTGCAGTGCATGTTGTACTTCCCTAAATGAGTCTTACATTTCCGGAATTCCAGTTTTTTTTTTTTTAAAGGAGAATTCTCCTCAGAGAATTTTGTGGGTTTTTTTTGAGCTGGAGTCTCACTCTGTCACCCAGGCTGGAGTACAGTGACACAATCACAGCCACCCACAGTCTCGACCTGCAAGGCTCAGGCAATCCTTCCATGGAGAATTTTTCATTCATGTCCTGAACAGTTGTTTTTTAAAAAATTTATGTTGGTTTTCTACTTTCTCCTGAATATCTCTGAGGAATTTTGCAACCAATCTTTTGAATTCTAACTCTGGAATTTTAAAAATTTTGGTTAAGGCCCATTGCTGAAAAGTTAGTGTGGTCTTTGGGGGTGTTGAAGAACTACGTATTTTCATATCGCCAGAATTATTTTTCTGATTCTTTCTCATTTGAGTAGATTGTTTCTTACTTGAGCTTGGCAGGGGGCTGACAAAGGCACTGTAGGGTTCCCTTGGTTATATATAGTCTTGGTGTGATGAGTTTCTCAATTGCCAGCTGTGGCAGTCCTGTGCTGGGCATCTCTACAGGCTCAAAGCAAGCGGCCAAGTTAGCTTGGGTAGTGGTATTAGCTGGCATCTGGGATCAGACCTTTCCCAAAGCTCAGGGGTTATATCAGATGTAATGGGTTGTGCTGTTGACCTCAGGCCAGGGGGTGGCATTTGCAGGAGATGGTGGCTGTGGACTTTCTACTTTTCCTGTGTTGCTCTAAACCTAGGTGGTAGGCAGGCCTGTGAAAATTATCCAAATTCTGTTTTGAACTTTCAAGGGGGAATGTGGGGGGAAAGAGCTCAAGCTCTCCAACTGTGTGCACTTTTGGCTACTCCAGTGGGGATTGGAAAGAAGTCCCCAGCCATTATTGTGCAGAAGCTACACAAAAGACTTTACCTTTGGAGTAAAAAGGTTGCTACGGCAACACGTCCCACCCAGCTCTCCTGCCTTAGCCTCAGATAGTCTGCATTCAGAACATCAAAGTTCAGGGGCCTCTGGTGTTCTCAGGGCAGCTTGCTCCAGTCAAGAACTGTCTGCCACTGTGGAGTTTGCCTTTGGGGACCAGCTGGCTAGAAAGCAGCCACTAGGCAAGGGTTGAGTTCCTGGGATATGGCAACTGGAGCAGCTCAGGGTTTTGTTTTGGTTTTTTTCCTCCCCTGCACTCCATGTGGGTTTTGGTGGAACATGACTATGAATAATACAGTTTCCTGTGAGGGACTGGAGTCCCACAGGGACAATGTACCTTCCAACTTGGTGGTAAGAGCACAGAATTGTTCACTCACTTTCCCCACTGCGTTCAGAGATTGCTCATGGTCTGCATTATGATGCAGGAGAAAGTCTGGCTAATTCCAACACACTTTGATTGTTTTTTCTCTTCTTTGCACTACATGGTGATTATCACTTCTTTCATAAGTCATGGAGCATGGGGCTGGTCCTGTTCCTCTCTGGATGCTGAAGAAACTATTTTGGTTTACTCTGTAGAAGAAGCACACTCTAGCTGCTTCTCATCAGCTATCTTAACCTCTTTTCTATCCTACATATCTAATGAGCCCTTTGTGACCTTCATGAGTCAGATCCCACCACCATGCAGCAATCGTGTGACTAACCCACCCATCTGCCTGCTATCCATCACCTAACATCAGTACCTGCACTTACCTGTCCCCTCTGTGATGACATGGAATAGACCAACACCCAACCACCTTAATGACTTACCCCCATCAAAGGGGAATGTTTAAAAGCATCCCACCTCGAGCATCCAATTACCATTGCTTTGCTAAACTCTGGTGTGTCTACGTGGCTCTCTGAGCTACCACAGCCATGTTTCTCAGCTTTGGCTCCCTCGCCTATCTTGGGGAGGTGAATCTCTATCTCCTCTCTCTCTAATTTACTTTCTAAATAAACTATATTTTCCCATCTAACTTCTGTGCAATTCTTCCCGTCTTATCTGTGCCACCAGTTCAGTATACTGGCCCACTGACCTAATGATCCTCCCAGACCTAACGTTTACTATATCTTTGTTCTCTTATCTTAATTCAGTTACTAATACTCAACTAGTAATTCATACAACATCAAATAGATAAATCAATTCTGCTGCTGCAGATTTAATGATTCCATAACAATTTTACTGCTTCTGACACTTCTCTTCTTTTTACTCATTTCTGGAGCCTGAAACTAAAAGCCATAAGCTATTTATAGTATTATACCCCTCGAGAATATGGAAAAAAGGAGGAAAAGGTTATATATTCCTATCTTCTTAAACCTTGGGTCAAATTAAAAGTCCCCAAACATGCCCCAAAGCATAGTAATCCATACAAAGATGAAGGCACAAAGGATAATACATAATCATCATTCAGCTTCTTACTATTCAAAATGAGATCTGCAGACCAGCAGCAACAGCATCACCCAAGACCTTAATAGAAAGGCAGACCCTCAGGCCCAGCCCACATCTACTAAATCAGAATCTGCATTTTTTACAAGCTCTCCAGATCATCTGTATGCACATTAAGTTTGAAGCAGTGATCTAGCTATTTTTATATAAACTTGCTTAAAGCTGAAGTTTGATGGACTATATAGTCATAATATAATGAAGAATAAATTTTTTATACTTAAGAAGATGAAATAAAAACTGTATAATTACAAATCAGTCACAGTGTAAGAGAAAAATTAATGGAATCTACCTTTATCCTCCCCCTAAAAAATCTATACGCTTATGAAACCAATCTCAAAGATGAGACATATACTATATTTTAAAATCAAGCTCAGAAATCCAAATATTCATTTAGTGGATTCCCTCCCATTAAGAAAGGATTAACTCTCCTAGGCAAGAGTCAAGAAAGTCTGAATAAAAAGCTATGGTTCCTAAACGTGAATGATAATCCTGAATATTTATTTTTTACAGATATAGATTTCCGGGACTTATTCCCAGATACTGTACTTAAAAAAAAAAAAAAGAAAAGAAAAAAAAAAAGCTCTTAGCCATTATTAGACCCATTTGAAAAGTACTGCATTAAAAGGATAAAAAGAGGCCAGGCACGGTGGTTCACACCTGTAATCCCAGCACTTACGGAGGCAAGGCGAGAGGATTGCCTGAGACTCCTCAGGAGTATGAGAGCAGCCTGGGCAATTTGGTGAGACCTCATCTCTATGATAAATTTTTAAAAATTATGTGGGCGTGGTGGCACGCGCCTGTGGTTCCAGTAACTTGTAAGGCTGAGATGGAAGGATGGCCTGAGCCCAGTTGTTCAAGGCTGCAGTGGCCTTGAGTGTGCCACTGCACTCCAGCCTGGGAAGCAGAGTGAGATTCCGACTAAATAAATAAGATACTATTAGCCGGGCTCGGTGGCTCAGCCTGTAATCCCGCACCTTTGGGAGGCTGAGGTGAATGGATTGACTGAACCCGTGGGTTCAAGACTCACCTGGGCAGCGAGACCTCATCTCTACAATAAATCAAAAAATCAGCCGGGTGTGGTAGCACATGCCTGTAATTCCGGCTACTAGGAAGGCTGAGGCGGGAAGGATCACCGGAGCCCAGCAGGTTGAGGCTGCGGTGGCCGGGAGCGGCCACTGCACTCCAGTCTGGGCGACAGAGTGAGACTCCAACTCAAAAAAAAAAAGATACTATTTTCTTTCTCATTACTTTTATTTATTTTATTTTATTTATTTATTTATTTTTTTGAGTTGGAGTCTCACTCTGTCGCCCAGAGTGGAGTGCGGTGGAGGCCGCTCCCGGCCACCGCAGCCTCAACCTGCTGGGCTCCAGCAATCCTTCCGCCTCAGCCTTCCAAGTAGCCGGAACTACAGGCGCGCGCTACCATGCCCGGCTGATTTTTTGATTTATTGTAGAGATGAGGTCTCGCCAAGTTACCCAGGCAGGTCTTGAACCCACAGGCTCAGGCAATCCACTCACCTCAGCCTCCCAAGGCATGGGATTACAGGCTGAGCCACCTAGCCTGGCTTCCTCATTACTTTTAAAATAATAGATATGCATTTGGCCTACTTACAATAACTAATGAGTACTGGGAAACAAATTTGAGATGAAAACTGATCATGTATTCTCAATTATTCACACCTAGAAAAGTTGGTTAGCAAAGATTACTAGAGAATGAATCATTTCTGAGTGTCTAGATTTGTACTCTATTCTGGAATGACTGCAACTGACAACCCCCTTCAGCACAACAGTGTACACAGTAGGAGCTTAGAAATATTTTCTTAATGAACAAATGATAAACACCACAGGATTTTACAAAATATCTGCTTGATAAGTTACACTGTTCTATGCTACATAAGACTACATAAAAGGACTCTAAAAAGGTCTGAATTTCAAGAAAAAAGAAGGGAGGAGAAAAGAAAAAAGGAGCAGAAGGAATAGTAGGAACAGGAGGAGGAGAGGAGGAACAGACAGGAATGAGGCGGTAGAAGGAAGGAAAAAGGAAAGGGGAGAAAGGAAGAAAAAGGAGGGGGAAGGAGTAAGAAGGAGGAGAGGAAGAAGAGGAAAAGGAGGAGGAAGAGGACATTTTTCTTTAGACAAGAATTTTAGCCACAGCCTAATGGACTATTTCATAAATCTGTCAACCTCTTTTCATCTTCACTGTCACTATCCTAATCTAAGTCAACATTATCTATTTTGGAGTCTTGTGACTTGAACAAGTTCTTCTCACTTCCACTTTTGAATCCCTACTCCATTCCTGACATAGTAGCCAAAGTGATCTTTTTAAAGATCCAGTGGCTCAAATAAAAAAAAGATAGGTTCAGAAATCATTCCTCCAATAGATACAACACTAAAGTTCAGAAATGGCAGCAACAGCATACTGAACCAGACTCCTCCAGTGGCATGACTGTGGCAGTAACGTCAGATCTTTTGATGCCCTTGGTTCCTGCCTATTTTCTGAACCAGATTCTCCAGTCTTCTCCAGTCCAGTGCTGTGAGTTACTTTACAGCTTTCCAATAAGTCCCTTGTCTGCTTAAGCTGGCAAGAATTAGGGTCTGTAATTTGCAAACAAGAACCTTTCCTGGAATTTTGCTATGCTATGCTATTTATTTATTTATCTATCTATCTATCAATGATCTGTCACTCAGTAAGTTTAGCTTTCCCAAACAAATATAATTAAAAAGCTGAGGCCAGTCTCAGTTTCTCAGCCTGTAATCTCAGCACTTTGGTAGGCCGAGGAAAGTGGATTACCTGAGTCCACGGGTTCAAGACCAGTCCAGGCAACTTGGCGAGACCTTATCTCAACAATAAAATAAAAAATAGCCGGGTGTGGTAGAACGCCTCTATAGTTCCAGCTACTCAGAAGGCTGAGGCAGGATCGCTGGAGCCCAGAAGGTCAACACTGGGGTGGCTGTGAACGTGCGTGCCACTGCACTCCAGCCTAGACGAAGGAGTGAGACTCCAACTCAAAAAAAAAAAAAGCTGAAATTCTAAATACCATTCACACCACCAACCTCCTGAAAACAGCTTTCAGAGTGAACACTTAGTTTTATTTATTGCTCCATTAAATTCAACATTCTACTTACTCAGTGGCTGAAGAAACACACGTAATCACACTGACTGGTCTTTCTATTCAGGACCTCAGAATGGGCACTCTCACTACATTACCAAGTCCACTCACTCTTTACTTCCTAGAGCTCTATCTTACACTTTCTCCTCTCTCCTCAAACATCCAATGTCTCATTCTCCAGTCTCACTTGTCAGCTGACTGCAACTGTTCTATACTTCACTGAAAAAGAGGCAATCAGTAAAGATCTGCCACACATGCCCAGCCACATATGTAGCAATCTGCTATACCCACATATATTCATGTCTTCCCTTCTATTATTATTATTTTTTTTTTTTTTTTTGAGTTGGAGTCTTACTCTGTCGCCCAGACTGGAGTGCAGTGGCCACTCCTGGTCACCGCAGCCTCGACCTGCTGGGCTCCGGCGATCCTTCCGCCTCAGACTTCCAAGTAGCTGGAACTACAGGCATGCGCTACCACACCCGGCTGATTTTTTTGATTTATTGGAGAGACGAGGTCTTGCTGCCCAGGCGGGTCTCGAACCCGCGGGCTCAGGCAATCCGCTCACCTCAGCCTCCCAAAGGCACGGGATTACAGGCTGAGCCACTGAGCCCGGCCCCTTCTATTATTTTGACTTCAATGTTCCTATCTAAGGCCAACCCCTCCAAGCATGTATTGCCCCTCACATACCCCACTGTTATTCAAGGATATCAGCCCAACAACTCTTCTACAGCAACACCAATGGGTCCCTCTGTACTGGGTACTGGATAACTATCATCTGCATTCAGACATGTTGCATTATCTCCCAACTGAAAAGCTCTCTTTTTTCACAAGTTCTGAGGGTTAAAAAAAAAGAAAAGAAAGACTCTTTCCACCTCACATGCTCCTCTAGCTTTCATGCCATTTCTCTACTCTCCTTCACAGCATAACTATTTTTTTCCATAACTCTAAAAAACTTGTCTATAGAGCTGTCTCCAGTTTGTCCCTCATTCCTTTTGAACACAAACCAACCCACTTTGTTCCCATCATTCACTGAAGCACTGTTTGTCAATACTAATGAGTTCCATACTGGTAAATCCAATGGGCAATCTTTATCTCGTGTTACTTATCAGCATTGGACATAGTTGATCATTTTTCTCTTCCTGAACACTCCTATTTGTTTTCAAAAACATTATTTTCTTCCCTTACATCAATGGATGCTCCTTCTTTAATGTCCATGGGTGGTTCACTCCATGACCTATCCTAGAAATGTTGGAGTGTCTCTGAGCTCAGATTTCTGAGATGTTCTCTTCCATACTCATTCCACAGGTGATAGCATGCACTCTCATGGTTTTAAACATCAACTGTACGCTTAACAACTGTCCACCTTTTTAATCTGTACACTGGACTTCTCCTGAATCCAAGTCACCATTTTCCAACTGTTTGACATCTCTATCTGGATGTCTAATTGGTACTCCAAATTTAGCAGACCCCAAAATTAATCCCAGCGATTCCCACAAAAACCCTACTCTATTCCCAGTCTTTCCCTCCTCAGGTCAACACCACTCTTCCAGTTGCTCAGATACAGTTCATTCCAAACACAGCAGACAAGGTGATCCTTTTAAAGTATGTTAGATTCTATCACTTTTCAGGTCAAAATCTTTACATGATTTCCTACATCATTCTGAAAAGGCCCCCAAAGACTTTACAATGGCTTACAAGGTCTCATATTATCTGACAACCACTATTATATCCAAAGACTTGATCTCCTGCTATTCTTCATTCTACTATTTTCATTCATTCTAGCTACACTGGCCTCCTTGCTGTTCCTCAAACAGCAAAACACTACACACTCCTGCTGCAGGGCTGTCTTGATGTCTGCTATAATCTCAACTTGGAATGCTCTTTCTCAATATATCTACATAGCTAGTTTCATCATTTTACTCATATCTCTGGCCAAATCACCTTATCAGAGAAGCCTTCCTTTTTTTTTTTTTTTTTTTGAGTTGGTGTCTCACTCTGTTGCCCAGACTAGAGTGCAGTGGCTACTCCCGGCTACCGCAGCCTCGACCTGCTGGGGCTCCAGCAATCCTTCCGCCTCAGCCTTCCGAGTAGCTGGAACTACAGGCGCGCGCTACCACGCCCGGCTAATTTTTTATTTATTGTAGAGAAGAGGTCTCGCCAAGTTGCCCAGGTGGGTCTCAAACCTGCGGGCTCAGGCAATCCACTCACCTCAGTCTCCCAAGGCGTGGGATTACAGGCTGAGCCACCGAGCCGGCTGAGAAGCCTTTCCTAACCAATCTATATAAAACAGCAACACCTCCTCCTTATACTGCATTATTTTTCCCCAAAGTAATATTACTAAAACTGGACATGTTATAAACTTATTTGTTTATCTATCTCCAAATGTAATACAAATGTTATGAGGTAAGGGACTTTGTTTTGACATTTCCCAATCTCCAGTATCTAGAATAGAGCCTGGCATATAGTAGTCACTCAATAAATTCTTGGCGAAGGAATGATTAAGCAAACTTTGGCTTAAAAAGTTATAAAACTGGGTCAGGCAAGGTGGCTCATGCCTGTAATCCCAGCACTTTGGGAGGTCAAGGCAGAAGAATTGCTTAAGCCCAGGAGTTTGAGACTAGCCTGGGCAAAATAGTGAGACAAGACCCTGTCTCTATAATAAAAATAAAAAATAATTACAAAATTGGCCAGGTGTGGTGGCTCATGCCTGTAATTCCAGCACTTTGGGAAGCTGAAGCAGGAGAACTGCTTGAGCCCAGGAGTTCAACACTAGCCTGAGCAACACAGTAAGACCTCATCTCCACAAAAAAATTTAAAAATTAGCCAGATGTGGTGGTGTATGAGTAGCTGAGCAGTCCTAGCTATGCAGGATGCTGAGGCAGAAGGACTGCCTGACCCCAGCAGGTCAAGGCTGTGATGATCCATGACAGTGCCACTGCACTCCAGCGTAAGTGAAAGAGTAAGACTCTGACTCAAAAAGAAAAATTATAAAATGGGTAAATAAAAAATATATTAACTACTTTCACACACACACACACACACACAACACACACACACACACACACAAAGTTCATGACAGACATGAAGATGTGCCATTCAGAGCAACCTTCAGGAAAGAATTTGCTGGGAGTGCTGTCAGCCCTTGCAGACATCACCTCTGCAGAGCTGCCTTGCCCAAGGTCATGTCCTTCCCAAGGTAGCTCTCATCCAGTGACCAATGGAGACATGGGTATAAAGGGTTCAGACATTTCAGTCCAATGCAGGACAACTCTAAATGTCTACATTAGCTCCAGAGTTCCCTGTGGAGTCAGCCAAGACTGTTGCTCAGGCTGTACCACAGCTCAACTGTTCCTCTTGCCAAATCCTTCTCTTTCCCATCTCGTTCACAGGAATAGAACATAAGGGCACTCCTTAACATCCTGTACACTAAATTGTCTCAGATTCTAATTCCTAGAGACCCCAATCCATGTTACAGTTAAAAGTTTGTTGTTTAAAAAACAAAAAACAAAGCATATCTCTGTAAAATAGAAAATGGATGTCCCTATAATAGACAGTCCTATAATATGCATACGCTCCTTCTAAAGAAATGGTTGAATAATAACAGTCTCCTACTTTTGACTGGGCATAAGACCAACCAGAGTAAACACTATTCTTCCTCGCATCCAGGTGTGGCCATATAACAAAATGATGGCCAATGGGATTTGAGCCAAAGTGATACAACTTCCAAAACTTGTCCTTAGGGGAATTAATATGCTCTTTTCCTCCTGACTTACCCCTATTTTTCTAATGGGCATATGAACATAATATCAAGCATCTTGGATTATTTGCATATGGGAAATAACCTAGTGATGGCAGAACAAGACAAAAGTAGCCTGGATCTCTGCGGAGCCATCATACTATCCCTGGACAGGTTAAACTAAGTTAGTACAGTATAAAGAAATAAACCCTTATCGTGTTTAAATCTCTCTAATGTGGGTGATAGCTACAATGGCCATCAGTGCTCTGCCCACAGCTCCTCCCAGCCCTGTGCTCTCACTCCCAACAATCAGCGTCTGCAAGGATTTGTAAGAGAGCTACCCTCAGACTGTCAGCACTTCCCGGGTATTTATTAATACATACTCCTCCCCACAAGGACAGGTCTTAAGCAGTGACTAATGGCTATGAAAGTATAAAGGCGCTATTTTCTTTCTTTAGTCCCTGGGAGTGACAACTCTTAAGTATAAGCTCCAAAACCCCTGTGGGACTGAGCCAAAGCTGTCTGCCTTAAAGTTTTGCTTGATACCACATTATTGATGCCAGCCTCCTCTCATTCCAGTCATACTTTCCTACTCCCTACCAGATTTCCCTGAAACTCTTCCTAGTATCTCGCTTTCCCATAAATCCTTGTCTCAAATTCTGATTCTGGGGAACCCAATCTGAGGCAGTATCCTACTTCTATCTCATTCCCCCCCAAAGTTCTTCATAGCCATCATTTTTCCTTGCATAGTCAAATATGTGGCTCTCTTAAATGAAAATGAAATTATATGATATAAACTATGCAACTTGCCTTAATCACTTAAAATATTTCACAGATTAGGTGAAATGGCTCACACCTGTAATCCCAGCACTTTGGGAGGCTGAAAGGTGAAGACTGCTTAAGCTCAGCAGTTCAAGACCAGACTAAGGCAATGTAGCAAGACCGCATCTCTACAAACAGTAAAAAAAAAAAAAAGCCAGGTGTGGTGGCACACACCTGTAGTCCCAGCTACTTGGGAGACTGAGGCAAAAGGATCACCTGAGCCCAGGAGGTCAAGGCTGCAGTGAGCTGTGATTGTGCCACTGCACTCCAACCTGGACCATAAAGTGACACCCTGACTCAAAATAAATAAGTAAAAAATAAAAATTCACGAACTGCATCTGTGACAGTAAATACATATACACCTCATTATTTTTCAGGCTACATGGTTGCCTATAAAGTCCAAATAAACATCAATATATTTTTGGAGGAGAGAAGAACAGAATGAGCTTTTTTTTTTTTGAGTTGGAGTCTCACACGGTTGCCCAGACTGGAGTGCAGTGGCCGCTCCCCGCCACCGCAGCCTCGCCTACTGGGCTCTGGAGATCCTTCCGCCTCAGCCTTCCAAGTAGCCGGAATTACAGGCATGCGCTACCACGCCCAGCTGATTTTTTGATTTATTGTAGAGATGAGGTCTCACTGCCCAGGCGGGTCTCGAACCTGCGGGCTCAGGCAATCCACTCACCTCAGTCTCCCAAAGGCACGGGATTACAGGCTGAGCCACCGAGCCCGGCTTAGAATGAGTTTTTAAAGGGTGAAAAACTTCTTTTGTTTATTCCTGTAGTTCTGCTCATCAAGTAGAAAAGAAAGATTATATTAAATATGTAATTATATATGCAAAGTTCTAGGAATACTAAAAAGTAATACAAAATTTGTTAAAAGTAGATAAATTATATCATTCTTCCTTCTGGTTCTTTAAATTCCTAACAAACCTTAAAGGCCTGAAATAGATTAGTAGATACATGTAAAATGTATATGTAATCTTTAATACATTAGTACTTTAAAAAAAAAAAAAAAAAATATATATATAATATATATATATATATATATAATTTGCACCAAATATCAGAATGTTCTTCCTTAGAATCTTGTGACTTAAGTGGCAGAAAGAAGAAAAAGAAGAATTATATGAAAGTTTCTCCAACTCCTATTACAAGTTTGGTGTTTCCAAGTAATATCCTTTTGTTACTGGCAAAATATATTCTGAATATTTCAGAAGGGTCTGTTGCTTGAAATATAACGACATTTCAAGAAAGAAGAGATTATAGATATTTCATGAACTTCCAAAAATTAAAATAACAATCTACAAGCAATAGACATTTCAACACCAACATTACTTAGAAATATAAACATACCCAGGCTCGGTGGCTCAACCTGTAATCCCGTGCCTTTGGGAGGCTGAGGTGAGCGGATTGCCTGAGTCCACGGGTTCGAGACCCACCTGGGCAGCAAGACCTCATCTCTACAATAAATCAAAAAATCAGCTGGGCATGGTAGCGCATGCCTGTAATTCCAGCTACTTGGAAAGCTGAAGCGGAAGGCTCTCCGGAGCCCAGCAGGTCGAGGCTGCAGTGGCCGGGAGCGGCCACTGCACTCCAGTCTGGGCGACAGAGTGAGACTCCAACTCAAAAAAAAAAAAAGAAATATAAACATATTTAGAATGTAAATTAAAAGTATAGGTTGGGCACAGTGGCTCACACCTGTAACTTCAGCACTTTGGGAAACTCAGGTGGGAGGACTGCTTGAACCTAGGAGTTAGAGACCAGCCTAGGCAACATAGCGAGACCTCATCCCTACAAAACATCAAAAAATTAGCTAGGTATGGTGTGATGTGCCAGTAGTCCCAGCTACTTGGGAGGCTGGGGCTGAAGGATCACCTGCAGTAAGCTGTGATTGTGCCACTGCACTACAGCCTGGGGAACAAAGTGAAACCTTGACTCAAAAAAAGAAAATATAACAATGAAAATGATCTCTTAGTAGATGCTAAATCTGGATTACAAGTGTAAAAGACACTTAAAGTATTGTAAACTTTATTTTCTAAAAAATGTCTACACTTTTTGCATAAAATCAAACAGAAATCTGCAAAAGACAAACTCTCATGAGTAGCAATATTATTTTAACCTTATTTGGAGCAATTCAAATATTTTGGCAGTTCAAACTCATTCTTGTTGGTATTGAGAAAAAATACATTTTGGCAGTCCAATAATCTGTAACATTATAATTTAAGAATGCTACAATGTGGTGTGGCAGCAAGATATAGTCCCAATGCCGGTAAATTAAGACAGGGAAGAGGTCAGACATGGGAGAAAACTTCTGTGGTGGTGTTTTTCCTATTTGTGAACTGTGAAGGGAAGACTCCAATCTATTTATTAAACTTTCAGTCTGTCTAAGGTAATAGCTATTATACCAAAAGCAATTACACAGACTAGAACTGGAGATGTTTTGTTGTTGTTTTGGCAGAAGTCAAATAATCTCTGGGTTGGTTTGTATATATATTCCTTTATCCTTTAATCAGCAAGTATATCTATGACATCAAAATTCTCCCTCCTGTTTCCAGTTCTTCTCAGTTGGCAAAATCACAGATTAAAAAAACCAGAACCATTACCCTAGATAAGTGCTTCCAAAATTATTTTTACTGCAAATTTTCTTAGCCAATTTTTTTTAAAACAAATTTACTTGTAAGGGATTTTGTTGAGATGTAAAGAAGCACTTTCTAGAAGTTTATTTCTGATACTGCAGCTACGAAATCTTGGCATCCTTTATGAATACATATTCATATCCAGGAAAAAATAGATAAAACATATATGCAGATACTTCCCCAAATTAAACTAACCATGATGTAATTCCTACAGAATTTTGTTATAAAATAAATCACCTTTTTTCCCCTGAAACAAAAACACCTGATGTTTGAACAAAACATAAGAATTATTACTGGTACCTGGGCTTAAGCTCTGGCAGGACTTGAACATTCCAGACTTGCGGGATGGGTAATGAATAAGGTGCCTGTCAACAAGGCATGTTAAATTCTCCTTTCTGTCTCTATTAATTTGACTCTAAGTACCTCATATAAGTAGATTCACATAGTATTTATCCTTTTGCGTTTGACTTGTTTAATTTAGCGTAATGTCTTCAAGGTTCATCCATGTTACAGCTAGCATGTGGCAGACTTTCACTCCTATTTACAGCTAAATAATAGTCAATTGTATGTATCTCACACATTTTGTTTATCTAGTCATCTATCCATGGACATTTGGGTTGTTCCCATCTTTCAGCTATTGTAAATAATGCTGCTATGAACCATGGTGTCCAAATATTTTCAAATTCTGCTTTCAATTTGTCCGGGCATATGCCCAGAAGTTGAATTGCTAGATCATGTGATGATTCTGTGTTAAATTTTTAAAGGAACTTCCATATGCTAATGTAAGATTTTAAAGCAAATGTATCCCATAGATTGATAAGAAGTAAATCTTGTCTCTTGTAGTGCCTATTCACATGACCAGCATCTGCCTTTGAATTGTAACTGGTAATATGTATGTCAGAAGTGACCCAGGTTTTCACATCTGAAAGGGAAGAAATATTAATAATAGCATCTATCATTTATTGACTGTTTACTATGCTCCAGATTCTGAGCTAAGAGCCTTATACAGATTATTACATTGAACTCTTAAGACAAACCTACTACCCTGGTCCTACTACCTCCATTTTATAGATGAGTAAGTAGGCCAGTATGTTATATGACATGCCTAAGATCACAAAGCAGATCAGTATCAGAACCAGAACTCAATTTTATTTCTAAGTCAGAGTCCTCACCTTAATCATTGTTCATTCTTTCAGTAGTCATGGATTGAAAGCCTACTACATGCCTGGCAATATTTGAGTTGTAGATGATATGATCAAATTAACCAAAAGTTGAACTTAACAATCACAATTTTGCCGGGCTCGGTGGCTCAGCCTGTAATCCCGCGCCTTTGGGAGGCTGAGGTGAGTGGACTGCCTGAGTCCACGGGTTTGAGATCCACCTGGGCAGGCGAGACCTCATCTCTACAATAAATCAAAAAAATTAGCCGGGCATGGTAGCGTGCGCCTGTAGTTCCAGCTACTTGGAAGGCTGAGGCGGAAGGATCGCTAGAGTCCAGCAGGTCGAGGCTGCAGTGGCCAGGAGCGGCCACTGCACTCCAGTCTGGGCGACAGGAGATGCCAACTCAAAAAAAAAAATCACAATTTAGTTCAATAACATGTGTTAGGCATGTGTCACACACTAGAAATACAAGGATGAATGGCAGTATCAGTCAGCCAAGAGATTAAAGTACAACTCTTTCCTAAATGTCTTTCTCAGAACATTAGCAGGAATTATGAAAGAGGGATAAGACTTTAATAAACTAATACATGACTTTTTATCAGGGAATATATCAAGCTGTTATCCAAACTCCTTGACTGTTTTTCAAGAGTATGTTATAGGAATATACTGCTCTAGAGCAAGGTTCTCGACTGTAGTAAGAGGGAAAACAAAAAACAACAACAACAAAATGGAATTATCTTTTGGAGGACAGGCCCCTTAGTACACTTGGAATTTGTTCCTCCAGATCAAATGACCGACCAAAGTTTTTATATGGAAGTTTTGAGAAGGTTGTGTCATGATTTGTGAAATAAACATCCTGAATTGCGGCAAACAGATGACTGATTCTTCCACTTTGACAACACACTTGCCTACATTACGTTGAGTGTTAAGCAGTTTTTGACCAAAAACAGCATAATCCCTGTGTCCCACCCTCTCTATTCACCTAATCTCACCTCAAACAACTTTTTGCTTCCTGAGTGAAAAAAGGCCTCACATGGAAATGTTTTGGTGATGAGGAAGAGGTGAAACAAAAAACAGCAGAAGCACTAAAAGGCATCAAAATTGACAAGCTCAAAAATTGTTTTGAGAAGTGGAAAAAGCAACTTGATAGGTGTAGGTGTATTGCATCAAACAGAGTACTCTGAAGGTGACTGAAGTTTAAACATGTAAGAATAAATACACAATTTTATATAAACAAATTCTGGGATTTTTTGGGTCCCCTCCCGTACTACTTACACTTGGGACTGAATCATTCTTTGATGTGTGGGCTGTCTTGTACATTCTACAAAGTCTTTATCAGCATTCCTGGCCTCCACACATTAGATATCTGCAGCACACTTTGCACCTTGTGACAAACAAAAATGCTCCACAAATAGCTAACTGTTCCCTGTGGGAAAAAACTGCCACTGAGAACCATTGGTCTAATGTTATAATAATGTATGCTTCCATAGGAAAAAATTGATATTCTTTTTTCCTAAATTGATTTTTATTTATTTAGCATCAGAAAAGGATCTATTCAGTCTATCCTAATTATCTCAATGATGAGTTAATTACCATTTCCTTACTTAAATAGAGGCCATTAGTCATGAATTTACTCATCGCACAGAGCCCTAGCCTTAAAACTGTTGGTCTTCCCTCATTCCTCCTCTATCTGCCACCTGCAGGCTGGATTCCAGTCCCACTTGCTTCTGACCCATCAACTGCTCTCTACACAGAAGGTTTACTTTCTCCCTCAGCCTCCAAGCAAGCTAACTTTTTCACTTACTGAAACAAAACAAACCAACCCAGATACTTTTTCCTCCCCTTAGTCTCTCCTCTCTGTAACTAAACTTTCATGAGGATTCATCTCACACTCCTGCCTTCCATCTTTCCACAGTGCACATTTACTTCTCTGCCTAATAAAGACTAGGTGGACAGCCATTTTTCTACTCTCTCAAAGATCAAAACTTCCTACCTGCCCATTAAATGATTTCCTCTACCTGAAAATACTTCCAAAGGAACTTCTGAAGGAAATATGTGACCCAGTGAGCAACCTACTTCTTGAAGTACATGACATGATTCTCCTGGTTCTTACTTCTCACTTCGCAGGCAGCTTTCTGTCAGTTTGTCTCCCTGTTTCTTCTGCATCGACTAAATATACGTACTCCTGTAAGGATAATTTTTTAGTCCAATTTCTTTTTTTGGGGGGGTGGGGTTGGAGGCTCACTCTATCACCCAAGCTGGAATGCAGTGGCATGATCACAGCAGCCTTAAATTCCTGGGCTCAGGTAAACTTTCTGCCTCAGCCTCCTGAGTAGCTGGGACTGCAGGCACACATCACCATGCCAAGCTAGTTGTTGTTGTTTTTGTTGTTGTTGTTGTTGTAGAGATGAGGTCTTGCTATGTTGCCTAGGCTGGTCTCGAACTCCTGGCCTCAAGCAATCCTCCTGCCTTGGCCTCCCAAAGTGCTATAGGATTTTTTATAACAGCAAGATGGCATATTTTTAAAATAAAAGAATCCAGAAGTAATATCAACATCAGCAATATTAACAACCACCTGAGCAGTGTGTTCACGTGGGGGTGGAGAGTACACTTAAAGCCCAGACTACTTCACCACTATACAATGCATCTGCGTAACCAAAAATCATTTCTACTCTTTAAAGCCAATAAAATAAGCCAGGCTCAGTGACTTAGCCTGTAATCCCGCACCTTTGGGAGGCTGAGGTGAGTGGATTGCCTGAGCCTGTGGGTTCGAGACCCGCCTGGGCAGCGGACCTCATCTCTACGATAAATCAAAAAATCAGCCGGGCGTGGTAGTGCATGCCTGTAATTCTGGCTACTCGGAAGGCTGAGGCGGAAGGATCGCCTCGGTGGCGGTGGCCGGAAGCGGCCGCTGCACTCCAGTCTGGGCGACAGAGTGAGACTCCAACTCAAAAAAAAAAAAAAAAAGCCATTAAAATAAAAATGTTTTAAATACATATTAACAACCACCACTAAAAATGTCTTCTCAACAACACATCTCAAAAATCATCCACCATGACCATATAGGCTTCATCCTCAGGATGCAGGGCTGGTTCAACATCCACAAGACTATAAATGTAATTAAATACATCAACAGATGTAAAAACAAGAACCATATAATTATATCATTAGACGCAGAAAAAGCTTTTGATAAAATCCAGCATCCCATCCGGGCTCGGTGGCTCAGCCTGTAATCCCACGCCTTTGGGAGGCTGAGGTGAGTGGATTGCCTGAGCCCGCGGGTTCGAGATCCGCCTGGGCGGTGAGACCTCATCTCTACAATAACTCAAAAAATCAGCTGGGCGTGGTAGCGCATGCCTGTAGTTCCGGCTACTTGGAAGGCTGAGGCGGAAGGATCGCCGAATCCCAGCAGGTCGAGGCTGCGGTGGCTGGGAGCGGCCACTGCACTCCAGTCTGGGCGACAGAGTGAGACTCCAACTCAAAAAAAAAAATTCCAGCATCCCTTCTTGATAAAAACTGTTGAACACCTAGGTATAGATGGAACATACCTCAAAATAGTAACAGTCATCTATGATAAATTCACAGCCAACATACTGTTAAACGAACAGAAATTGGAAGCATTTCCCCTGTAAACCAGAACAAGACAAGGCTGCTCACTCTCACCCTTCCTATTCAACAGTGTTGGACGTCCTACTAGAGCAATCAGACAAGAGAAGGAAATCAAGGGTATACAAATAGGAAAAGAAGAAGTTATCCCTCCTTGCAAATGACATGATCCTAAACCCTGAAAGCCCAAGAGAAATCTGTCAAAAACTTCTTTGCACCGATAAAGGACTTTGGCAAAGTCTCAGGGTATAAAATAAACGTGCAAAAGACAGTCGCATTCCTATACACCAACAATGAACAGACAGCACAATAAAAAGCACAATCCCATTCAAAACAGCCACAAAAAAATGAAATACCTTGGCATCTTCCTAACCAAAGAAGTAAAAGACCTTTACAATGAAAACTACAAAACACTGCTCAAAGAAAGCAAAGATGCCACAAACAAATGGAAAAATATTCCATGTTCATGGATTGGATGACTCAACATTGTTAAGATGTTCATCCTACCAAAGGCAATCTACAGATTTAATGCAATATCCATTAAATTACCAACATCATTCTTCTCAGACCTGAAAATGACAATACAGAAATTCATATGGAAACATAAAAGACCACGAATAGCCAAAATAATCCTTAGCAAAAGAAACAAAGCCAGAGGTATCACACCTCCAGACTTCAAAGTCTACTAAAAGGTACAATAATTAAAACAGCCTGCTATTGGTACAAGAACAGGCATATAGACCAATGAAATAGGATAGAGACTCTGGAAGCAAAACCTCAATTTCTCAATCAACCAGTCTTCAAAAACCAACAACCAATGTGAAGAGGAGAACCTATTTAGTAAATGGTGCTGGAAAAACTGGCTGCCTATATGCAGAAGACTGAAACAGGACCCCTACCAATCACCGTACACAAAAATCAACTCTAAATGGATCAAAGACCTAAATGTAAAACCTCAAACTATAAAAATCCTAGAAGAAAATGTAGGCAAAAAAGCCAGGCTCGGTGGCTCAGCCTGTAATCCCGCGCCTTTGGGAGGCTGAGGTAAGTGGATTGCCTGAGCCCGTGGGTTCGTGACCCAGCTGGGCAGGTGAGACCTCATCTCTACCATAAATCAAAAAATGAGCCAGGCGTGGTAGAACGCACCTGTAGTTCCAGCTACTCGGAAGGCTGAGGTGGAAGCAACGCTGGAGCCCAGCAGGTTGAGGCTGCGGTGGCCGGGAGCAGCCACTGCACTCCAATCTGGGCGACAGTGAGACTCCAACTCAAAAAAAAAAAAGAAAACGTAGGAAAAGAATCCTAGAAGAAATGCAGGAAATATTTCTTATGGAAATTGGAATAGGCAACCAATTCCTGAACAACTCTCCAAAAGTGAATGCCATAAAAGATAAGACAGACAAGTGGGACCTCATCAAACTGAAAAGCTTCTGCAAAGCAAAAGAAACCATCAAGAGAGTGAGGAGACAGCCAACAGAATGGGAAAAAAATATTTGCCAACTGTAAATCTGGCAAAGGCCTAACATCCAGGATCTACAAGGAACTCAAACATGCTAAAAGGAAAAAAACAAACAACCCTATTTAAAAAATGGGCAAAGATATAAATAGACATTTCTCAGAAGACGATACATAAGCAGCCAACAGATAAATAAAAAAATGCTCAGCCTCACTAGTCTTCAAAGAAATGCAAATTAAAACCACACTGAGATACCACCTAACTCCAGTCAGGATAGCCATAGTCAGTAACTCAAAAAAACAACAGATACTAGAGAGGATGTAGGGAAAAGGAACACTTCTACACTGTTGGTGGGAATGTAAACTAGCATGACCTCTGTGGGAAACAGTGTGGCAATTCCTACAAGATCTAAAAATCTACCTCCCATATGACCCAGCAATCCCCATTCTGGGAACACACCAAGAGGAACTGAAATCACTCTATAAAAAAGATACCTCAGTGGACTGGATAAAGAAAATATGGTACATATACACAATGGAATATTTCGTAGCAATAATATTCCCCTCAGTTCCCTTCCCACTCTGGGAGTTTTTCTGTCCTCTCAATAAATCCTGTTTTCTCACCAAAAAAAAGGAAGAAAGAAAAATAAAATTATGGACTTTGAAGCAAATTGGATGGAATTAGAGTCTATAATACTCAGTGATCTAATACATAAACAAAGATCTGATTACCACATGTACTCACTTATAAGCAGACCCTGAACATTTATCATAATACTATAAGAAAGTGATTGGCAGTAGTGGGACACTGCCAGGGAAGAGGGGGGCCCATAACATCAATAAGGGTACCTGATCTCAAACAAGGCAAAGTGGAGATCAAAAGGAGGCTCAAACTTTACCTGTATGATGACCACTTATGTACCTAACCCTGAATTGTACCCCACATCTTCAAAATAAAAAATTAAAATAATAAATAATAAATAAATAAAAGCACTTACCATTAAAAACAAAACAAAAACAGATACCTGTGCATGCAGATTTATTTTGCAGCATTATTCACAACAGCAAAAACATGGAACCAACTGTGCAGCTCATCAAAAGTGGACTGGATAAAGAAAATGCAGTTCATTTACATGATGGAATATTATGCAATCATAAAGAAAAACAAAATTATGAACTTCACAGCAACATGGATGGAATTAGAGTCTACAATACTCAGTGATTTGTCACAGAAACAAAGATCTGAGTGCCACGTGTACTCACTCATAAATGGACCCTAAATATTTATCATAATACTGTAAGAAAGGAATTGACAGTAGTGGGACACTGCCAGGGGAGGGGGAACATATACCATCAATAAGGGTACCCACACTTTACCTGTACAACGACCACTTACATACCTATCCCTTAATTGTACCCCACATTTTTTTCTTTTAATGCTTTTTTATTTTAAAGATGTGGAGTACAATTCAGGGTTAGATATACAAATGTTTATTATGCAGGTACTCTTGTTGGGGAGGTGTGCACCCTCCTTCCCCAGGCAGATTCCTACTTCTGCCAATCTCACTTCCCCACTCCCCTCCCGGCAGTTTCCCACTACTGCCAATAATTTTCTTATCATATTATGTTAATTGTTCAAGGTCCATTTATGAGTGAGAACATGTGAAACTCAGTTCTTTATTCCTGTGAAAGATCACTCAGTATTATAGACTCTAGTGTACCCCACATTTTTAAGAAGAGTCTTCTACTTTCCAGGCACTAAAGAAAGCACTTCATAAATATTAACTATTATAATTTACTCCTCAACAACCTTATGGAGTAACCACAGAAATGAGATTACAATCTTAGAAAGGTTAAGCAACTTTCTTACATAGTTAGTAAACTGTAAATCTAGGATTGGAAATAGATATTACTTTAAAGCTAAATTCTTTATCAAGTGACGTTACTTGACCTTATCTTTTTAATTTCTCCTCAAAGTTCAATTCTCTTAGATGATCTTGAGTTTCACAAACTTACAGGATAATTTAAGGTCAACACTGTAAAAGACACACTCTTGGCCTCTGTGTTAAAGAAAACATTATTCTTCAAAGAATCCTAGGGCCAAAACAAAGTCAGTTTTTATATAGTTCATCTCTAAGCCTGCAGGCAGAATTGTATCTAACCCATTCCAACCAGATGGGTATCTTCTATTTTTAATGACATCTAGGAAAGGAAATTCTTGCCTACTAAATTTAGAGTGTGAGCCAAAGGAAAGAAGCATATCTAATTTTATGCTCCATATAGCAAGACCTTCACATATAGTTGGTAATATGCGTCTTAACAAGATTATTCTGAGCAAAAATGGACACTTTAAAACTACAATAAAAAAATAAAGACAGATCCATTCAATTGGATCTGTAACTGACAAGAGAACAAAATCACTCTAGTCCAAAGCACAATGGACTAAACATCACAACTATTCTTCCTATTACATTAAAATCCATCTGGCAGAAGTAAACTAGAAAAATGACAAAGGAGTGTCTAGTAGGATGCATATATATTTCATGGTTGTAACTAGTTTTTAAAAGTTACTCCAAATCTTAATGAAAAAGAGTCATGAATGCATCTTAGGTCAGTAACATTCTGAGACTTATAGTTATACCTTTGCCATTACTTCTTCTTAGTTCTAGGATTAAGAATCCAAACACTTCACAATAACCCCCCAAAATTTCAGTCTAATTCTGCCTGTCAGATCATCTTTGCTGGCTCTCAACCCATTAAAGGAAAAACAAACAACAACAACAAAACTCACAAATTCTGTAAGAAAAGATTTCTGATAGTGTTTTAATAAAAACAAGATTCTTTGTACTGTCAGTAACAGTAGAAAGCTAAAATCACTTTCAGATAATTTTCCTAAAGAAACCACTGGCTAGAGCTAACACAAAAGTTTAATTAGCCCTAAGTTAAATATTTTCCCAAATTAACCATTTGGGCATGCATCTTCCCAAAGTTAAGAGGGCTTTAGTATTACTTCAAATAACATAAATCCTTGGATCAAATCCTACTGTAAAATTAAGTTCATCATTTTTAACATGATTAAAGAAAGTTGCAAAGTGGATAACTGCATAACTGTTGACCTCCACTAATACATTAAATCTGGCACAGACTAGCAATAAATAAAAGCTGATAAATGTGGCAAAATGTTTGCATAAAATGAAAATGGTAGCGTTGGTACAATTCCAAAATCTGGGTCATAGCTAAACTATTTTTTAAAACAAAATTCCTTAAAGATAACAAATATCAAGAGTAAAATGAAAATATTAACCTGATCCAATCAGGCAAACCACCAAATACTTTTCTTTAAGCATTTCAAGTTGCTTCCCAGAAGAGGGTATCTATTTCTAAGCATAGTAATGAGGTAAGATATTTGTGACAAAAGTAGTTCTTTCACCTGGTTCTTTAGTGAATGATTTGACAATAAATTGAAATTAAAGGGATAGGGTTATATTTTGTCACATTCTTACTTTATAATCATTGTCTTAGCCAACCCAAGTGAAAACCAAGAATAGGCACAAAATATATATTTCAAACTAACCACCACCTTCAAACTTAAATAAAATAGCCTATCCGCCCCCCCCAAATCTAGACTAAACAACAAAAATGTTACCATATGTTTAGTCACACAATAGCAACTCTAGAATGCTAAGTTTTACCTGGTATCTGTCAGAGATACATGCAAACTTTTTTTTTTCTCTGAGGCCCAAACTTTACCTACACAATGGTCATTTATATACCCAACTGTGAATTGTACCCCACAACTTTAAAATTTAATTTAATTTTTAAAAAATTTTTTTCTCAGCTGCTCCTCTGTCATCTGATGTGGAGGCGCTTAATGGTTTTAGGACTCAAATTCATATTTTAACATAAAAAACCTCTTATTACTCATTAAAGTAAGTTATCCACAACAGTTTTTTCAAATAACAGCATAATTGACATATAATTCACATAGCATAAAGCTCATCTCTTTAAAGTGTGTAATTCAGGGGTGCTGAGTGAACTTCAAGGGGCACTCAGAACAGAAGGAGGAGTTTGTTCCAATGCACCTTGGTACGCTTAAATGAAATAACAATAATCTCTCAGTTTTGAGAACCTAAACCCATTCTTATTTTACTTAGTGCCAACATGTATTATTTCCTGAATAATAGTCTACAAAAGGGCTTGACAGGTTTTACTTTTGCTGGCAGTCAACTGATACACCAATTTTTGTAATTCATCTGGTGGTGAGAAGACCAAGACCATCACACACCTCTAAAAGTTCAACTATCTCATTATTGCATCAGTAATTAAGGAAAAGTTCTATTTCTATAAATGCTAAATATGTTCCTATTCCCTTCATGATACTGGGCAAACTATTTGTGCTTTGTTTGTTTGCCTGAGTCAGTCTCACTCTGTCACCTAGGTTGGAGTACAGTGGCACAATCAAAGCTCACTGCCGCCTAACCTTCTTGGCTCAGATGATTCTTCCAGCTCAGCCTCCTGAGTCACTAGGATTACAGGTGCACACCACCACATCCAGCTAACTTTTTGTAGAGATGAGGTCTCACTATGCTGCCCAGGCTGGTCTTAAAGTCCTGGACTCAAGCGGTCCTCCTGCCTTAGCCTTCCAAAGTGCTGGGATTACAGGAATGACTCACCAAGCCCAGCCAAAACTATTCGTATTTTAATGTTACCTGTCTCATTTTCCTTCCCATACATTAAAGAACACTAAATGGATGGTCTTTAAAAGTCCTTCAGGGCCAGGTGTGGTGACTCAAGCCTGTCATCCCAGCACTTTGGGAGGCCGAGGCAAGAGGATTGCCTGAGTTCAGGGGTTCAAGATCAGATTGGGTAACTTGGTGAGACTGTGTCTCTACAATAAATCAAAAAATTAGCCAGACGTGGTAGCGCACACCTGTAGTTCCAGCTATTTGGAAGGCTGAGGTGGAAGGATCGCCTGAGTCCAGCAGGTCAAGGCTGCAGTAGCCATGAGCGTGCCACTATACTCCAGCCTGAGTGACAGAGTGAGACACCAATTCAAAAAAAACAAAGTCCTTCAGATTCAAAATCCATATAATTCTGTACAGTATATCTGAATGTGTATAGTAGAAACAGGAAACATATTTTAGAAATAAAGAGAACTACAGATAAATACTTTGACACAACTGCTTATATACATTTTCTGTATTTCCATTTTTGGCACAGTAAAGGAAATTGCTTAAATTACTGTATTTTATCCCCAAAAACCTAAAGCCTCTCTCCTTATACTTTCCAAACCTTAATCTCACAGGAGAAACACCTTCTGGGAAAAAAATAGAAGTCAATATTTAGCCAATATGATCTCAGAAAATTTCTTAAATTTTGGCTTAAATTACTTACACAGTTTAAAAGTGTAAGTGTAAGTAACTCTATTATCTATGCAAAAAAAGCATGATTAAAAATATTTAGCATAGCCGGGCTCAGTGGCTCAGCCCGTAATCCCATGCCTTTGGAAGGCTGAGGTGAGTGGATTGCCTGAGCCCGCGGGTTCGAGACCCGCCTGGGTAGTGAGAGCTCATCTCTACAATAAATCAAAAAAAATCAGCCGGGCGTGGTAGCACATGCCTGTAATTCCGGCTACTCAGAAAGCCGAAGTGGAAGGATCACCGGAGCACAGCAGGTCGAGGCTGCGGTGGCTGGGAGCAGCCACTGCACTCCAGTCTGGGCGACAGAGTGAGACTCCAAATCAAAAAAAAAAAAAAATTAGGCATCAGAAGATTCATTTCCGATGACCTAACCATCCAGTAAAATTATTTAGCATCATAAGATTTATTTCTTCTCTGACATCCTCAGAAATCTAGTTTGACAGCTATTCTGTACAATTTCTACTATAAGATGTATCTGGCTTCTTTTGGTACAAGTAAACCATTGCTAGGTAATACTTCCTCTGACAAATGACATACTTTATAGAAACAGACCTCCAAGTAAACCCTCACCCTTAAACCTATTCTTCTCTAACATGTAAATCCTTTTTTTTTTGAAGTTGGAGTCTTACTCTGTCGCCCAGGTTGGAGTGCAGTGGCATGCTCATGGCCACCCAAGTCAACCTGCTAGGCTCCAGCGATCCTTCCGCCTCAGCCTTCCAAGTAGCTGGGACTACAGGTGCATGCTACCAAGCCCAGCTAATTTTTTATTTATGGTAGAGATGAGGTCTTGCCACGTTGCCCAGGCAGGTCTCAAACCTGCGGGCTCAGGCAATCCACTAGCCTCAGGCTCCCAAAGTGCTGGGATTACAGGCTGAGTCACCGTGTCCGGCCAACATGTAAATCTTAAACTGAGTCTTATGTAACAAGATGAACATATTTTATAGTATTGAAATGTTAAAAATTTATTAAATTCTCTCTGATAAAAGAAAGATTCAATTCAATTTACAATCTGCCTTAAAGAAAAATCAGAACTGGGCCCAGGAATGGTGGCTCGCATCTGTAATCCTAGCACTTGGGAGGCTGAGGCAGAAGAATCACTTGAGCCCAGGAGTTCGAGACCAGCTTGGGCAACATGTTGAGACGTCATTGCTGCAAAATAAATAAAAAAACAAATTTTAAAGGCCAGGGTTGTGGCTCAGCCTGTAATCCCAGCACTTCGGGAAACTGAGGCAAGTGGAATGCCTGAGCCTGTGTGTTGGAGACCAGGCCGAGCAACTTGGTGAGACATCATCTCTACAATAAACAAAAAAAAAATAAGCCAGGCATGGTGGTGCGGGCCTGTAGTTCCGGATACTTGGAAGGCTGAGGCAGAAGAATTACCAGAGCCGAGCAGGTATACGCTGGGGTGGTCATGAGTGTGCCACTGTACTCCAGCCTGGGCAAGAGTGAGACTCCAACTCAAAAAAAAAAAAATTAGCCAGGCATATGAAACATGTCTGTAGTTCCAGCTATTCAGTAAATTGAGACAGGAGGATCATCTGAGTCCAGGAGGTTTGAATTCAGGAAGTCAGGATGGTGCCACTGCACTTCAGCCTGGGTGACAGAGTGAGACTCTGTCTTAGAAGAACAAGAAACAAAAATGGGCTTGCTAAATCATATTCTAAACATGAGTTATTTTCTTTCTTTCAATTGTCTGAGAATTAGAGGTATATCAATATTCTAGTAGTTTTAGGAAATGAAAACAAAATTAAGTGTAATCTAGAAAAATGAATATAACATAAATGGCACTTCCAAAGTTTAAGAACCAGAGTCAGGTGGGGTGGCTTGCACCTGTATTCCCAGCTACTCAGCAGGCTGCAGTGGGGGGATCTCTTGAGCTCCAGGCTGCAATGAACTATGATTATACCAGTGCACTCCAGCCTGTGTGACAGAGAGAGGCCATGTCTCTAAAAATGAATGAACGAATGGAATGAGACTCCAACTCAAAAAAAAAAAAAAGATGTCTGATCTTGAACAGATCATTTGTCTTCCCAGAAAAACACAGCTGACCAAAACTGAAACAAATGCAAATAAAAAATCTAAATAACTCTCTATCTATTAAAGAAATAGATCTGTAATTAATAAGTGTCCCAAATGAAATCACTACATGGCTTCAACAAACTTTGTCTAGCCATTTAAAGAAAAACATCAGTACTATATAAACTTTTCTAGAGAAAAAGGGGAAACATTTTCCAACCTACTTTCTTATTTTTTTTTTTGAGTTGGAGTCTCACTTTGTCGCCCAGACTGGAGTGTAATGGCCGCTCCTGGCCACCGCAGCCTCGACCTGCTGGGCTCCGGCGATCCTTCCACCTCAGCCTTCCAAGTAGCCGGAATTACAGGCGCATGCTACCACGCCCGGCTGATTTTTTGATTTATTGTAGAGATGAGGTCTCACTGCCCAGGTGGGTCTCGAACCCGCAGGCTCGGGCAATCCACTCACCTCAGCCTCCCAAAGGCGCAGGATTACAGGCTGAGCCACCGAGCCCGGCTCCAACCTACTTTCTAAGGATAATATTGATGTCAAAACCTGAAAAAGGGGGCTGAGCATGGTGGCTCATGCCTGTAATCCCAGCACTTTGGGAGGTCGAGGCAGGAGGATTGCTTGAGCCCAGGAGTTAAAGACCAGCCTGGGCAACACAGTAAGACCTTGTCTCTATAAAAATAAAAAATAAAAAAATTAGCCAGGCATGGTGGCATGTGCCTGTAGACCCAGTTAACCTGAGAAGCTGAGGCCAAAGGTTACCAGAGCCCAGGTGGTCAGTAAGCCCTGATCAAGTCATTGTACTCTAGCCTGGACAACAGAGTAAGATGCTGACTTAAAAACAAAAAGTAAGCCAGGCGTGGTAGCACTCACCTGTGTGTTTCCAGCTACTTGGAAGGAAAAAAAGAAAGGAATACAGGACAGACTGTAATATGAAATATGCAATGAATTTACCCTAAGATGTTGAAATTTTTATTATAAATAAAAACTCTTAGATTTTTACCAGTTTATAAGACACTAAAAACACTAAGCAGTGAAACCATCAATAATATATTAACAGAAAACTATTTTCTGCTTTCAGAATCCTTGAGAATGTCAAGTCTCCATCAAAAGTCTTCAGAATGTAAAAAGAAAAAAAATAGTACCTATCTAGATGCTTTAAAATATGTGTTGGCTGGGCATAGTGGCTCACACCTGTAATCTCAGTACTTTGGTAGGCTAAGGCAGGAGGATCACTTGAGGCCAGGAGTTCGAGACCAGCCTGGGGAGCAAAGCAAGACCTCATCTCTACAAAAAATAAAACAATTAGCTGGGTGTGGTAGCATGCAACTGTAGTCCCCGCTACTTGGGAAGCTTAAGTGGGAAGATCACTTGACCCCTGGAGTTCCAGGCTGCAGTGAGCTAGTCTCACCACTGTAATCCAGCCTGGCTGACCGAGCAAAGACTTTGTCTCATAAAAATAAAAATAAAAAAAACTAGGCCAGGTGCGGTGGCTCACGCCTGTAATCTCAGCACTTTGGGAGGTGGAGGCAGGAGGATTGCTTGAACCCAGTAGTTCAAGACCAGCCTAGGCAACATAGTGAGACCTAAAAAAATAAAAATAAAAAAATTAGCTGGATGGAGTGACATGTGCCTATAGTTCCAGCTACTCAGGAAATTAAGGCAGAAGGATAGCCTGAGCCCAGGAGGTTGAGGCTGCAGCGAGCTGTGATCATGCCACTGCACGCTAGCCTGGGTGATAGAGATCCCAAATAAAAATTTAAAAAAAAAAAGGAAAAAAAATTTTTTAAAAATTTACATTTCAATGAAGTAAAACAAAACTCTTAGTTTTAGTAAAATTTTAAATTCCAAAATGCACAAATTTTTTTTCCATTCATTTCATTCTCTGTTGCTACTAGCAGTAAAAATCCTTAAAGATGAAATAATGTCAAATACTTTCAGAGTAAACAAGGTAAAGGAAAGGGTAATTTCAAAGAAGGATTTATGGACAGAGAGAACAATAAATTATATAATAGATGTTGGAAAAAGATGGATCAAACCTCTGTAGAATGTAGAAGGAAAAAATGAAAAGGAGTGACTAGAAACCTGACAAACTCTGGGGGTTTCACCAGCATGCTGTACTATATGTTCCTTGAATACTTTTTTTTTTTGAGTTGGAGTTTCACTCTGCCACCCAGACTAGAGTGCAGTGGCCGCTCTGGGCCACTGCAGCCTCCATCTGCTGGGCTCCAGTGATCCTTCCGCCTCAGCCTTCCAAGTAGCCGGAATTACAGGCATGCGCTACCACGCCCAGCTGACTTTTTTATTTATTGTAGAGATGAGGTCTTGCTGCCCAGGCGGGTCTTGAACCACAGGCTCAGGCAATCCACTCACCTCAGCCTCCCAAAGGCGTGGGATTACAGGCTGAGCCACTGAGCTCGGCTTGAACACATTCTTACACAAAGACTTTACCCTTAAGCTGCAATCTCTTTTCCACATGTTAGAAACAGAAATGGCTCCAGAGATCATTTAATCCAGTGGTTTCCAATGTTTTCCAGCATAAGAACCTCATTTCATGAGTAAAAACCCCGTGAACAAACCCAATGACAATTGTTGTGATTTTATCATCTGGTTATTGAGAAAAATTAATAATGACATAAGTACCATGAGTCCACTAGCACCTTTACTAAATGTTATTTGTATTTTGTCACAAGGGTATTACATACAATATATGTACAAAGACATTCAATTTGGAACAAATTCTTAGAAAACACTAAACACATGTCATTCATTGGTAAATATGTAACTAAACTATACTTGAAAAGACTGAGACTGAGGAATTTTTAAGGATTTCATTTTCAGGTATGTTACACTAGGATTTCTCTTACTGTACTCAAAAAATCTCCCCCAACAAAGATTTTATAATTTTTTTATAAATTGTTAAAAACATTTCCCCTAGCCAGGCTCGGTGGCTCAGCCTGTAATCCCGCGCCTTGGGAGGCTGAGGTGAGTGGATTGCCTGAGCCCAAGGGTTCGAGACCCGCCTGGGCAATTTGGCGAGACCTCATCTCTACAATAAATCAAAAAATCAGCTGGGCATGGTAGCGCATGCCTGTAATTCCGGCTACTTGGAAGGCTGAGGCGGAAGGATCACTGGAGCCCAGCAGGTCGAGGCTGCAGTGGCCGCTCCTGGTAAAACAGTTCGGGTAACAGAGTGAGACTCCAACTCAAAAAAAAAAAACCCATTTCCCCTTCTTTTTAATTTATATCTTAATGATTTAAAACAGGTATTGGACAATATAGATGCATATTCCTATTTTTAAAAAAAGTAAAAATCCTCTTACTTGTTGATGGCAACTCTGTTATCATCAGCTAGGGGTTGCCTCAATAGAAAAATGGCTTGTTTATCTACTGTTAGAAAGACAGGGTTGGCCAAGCGCGGTGGCTCTATACCTGTAATTCCAGTACTTTGGGAGGCTGAGAAGAGAGGATTGCCTGAATTCAGAGGTTCGAGATGAGCCTTGGCAACTTAGTGAGACCTCATCTCTACAATAAATCAAGAAAAATTAGACAGACATGGTGGCACACACCTCTAGTTCCAGTTACTTGGAAGGCTAAGGTGGAAGGATCACCTGAGCCCAGCAGGCCAAGGCTGCGGTGGCAGTGAGCATACACTGCTCTCCAGCCTGGGTGACAGAGTAAGACTCCAATTCAAAAAAAAAAGAAAGAAAGAAAGAAAGAAAGGGTAATGGCCAACTATTCCAAATCCAAAATCTTTTTCCTGACAGCTGATCTCTGAAAACCTATACAACACTCTGTAGTTTGGAAGTTTTCACACTAGTTTAAAAGTCTTGACTGTCACTTTGCAGACTTTTGGTAAACCATGTGCTAGTATTTTTTTTTTTTTTTTTTTTTTTTAATTGAAGTCTCACTCTGTCGACCAGACTGGAGTGCAGTGGCCGCTCCCGGCCACCGCAGCCTTGGCCTGCTGGGCTCCGGCAATCCTTCCGCCTCAGCCTTCCAAGGAGCTGGAACTACAGGCACGCACTACCACGCCCGGCTGATTTTTTTTGATTTATTGTAGAGACGAGGTCTCGCAAAGTTGCCCAGGAGGGTCTCAAACTCGTGGGCTCAGGCAGTTCACTCACCTCAGTCTCCCAAAGCGCGGGATTACAGGCTGAGTTACACTGAGCCCGGCCTGTGCTAGTACTTTCAACATGCACTCCCATCTGGAGAATTCCCGGTACACTGTCAAACAGGCATATGTGCTTTCAAGGCCCATGAAATACATGGAGAGAGTGCTTAGGAGAAAGAAACAAAATTGCAAAACAAAAATACAAACAGTGGTCCCTAGCTCTAGAGTAAAATGTTTTCAAAACAGCTGCCAAAATAGCACCTTTCCTATGCTTAGTTTGTCATGAAGAAGACCATTTCATGGCAGCCTGCATCAGTGCAGAAACCCAAGCTACTAATGCAGAGGTTCTCACAGGCTTAGGAGCACTCTGGATAACCTGGAAAAATACAGAAAGACAAGAAAAGACTTGGCTTATATAAGGGGGAGATCCCCAAAAAGAGAATTCATTTATATAATATTGTACATTCATTCTTACGTGCTTAAACTTCAGTCAACTTCAAAGTACTCTCCATTTGTTGTAATACACCTATTGAGATGCTTTTCCCACCGCTCAAAAGTTTTTGAACTTGTCGATTTTGATGCCTGTTAGTGCTTCTGCAGTTTTTTGTTTTACCTCTTCCACATCAGCAAAATGTTTTCCTTTGAGGTCTTTTTTCATCCAGGAAAAAAAAAAAAAAAAAAAGACACCCAGGTGAATAGGGAGGATGGGACATGAGAGACATGCCATTTTTGGCTAAAAACTGCTGAACACTCAATGCAGTGTGGGCAGATGCACTCGTAAATTTGAAATGGGCAAATGCATTGAAAGAATTTCCAAAAAAAATTCACTGAAGCTCAACGCAGCCTCTCACAACAATGCTAGCAGGTACACTGATGCTGATGGATTCCTAGAACACTTAACTTGTGGGGGAAGCCTCCCCACCAAAAAATAATTCTGGTTTCTGAGGTTCCCCCCTTATATATTAGGGTTCTCCAGAGAAACAGAACCAACAGGGCGTGTATGTGTGTGTGTATGTATGTATATAGAGAGACATTTATTATAAGGAATTGATTCATGCAATTATGAAGGCTGAGAAGTTCCAAGATCAGCAGTCAACAAGCTGGAGACACAGACGAGCCTATGATTTAGTTCCAGTTCAAGTTTGAAGGCCTAAGAACCAAGAGAATAAATGTATACCATTTATACATTTATATAAGTTCCAGTACAAGAGCCAGCAAGCTCAAAAGCCAAAGTTTTGGTTCAGATCCAAAGGAAGTAAAAGACTGATATCCTAGCTCAAGCAGTCAGGCAGGAGAAACTCCCTCTTGAACTCAGTCTTTTTGTGCCAGTCAGGTCTTCAAATGATTGGATGAGGCCCATCCACATTTGGGAGGCAACATGCTTTACTCAGTCCATTGCTTCAAATATTAATCTCATAATCTCATCCAGAAACATCCTCACAGACACACCTGGAATAATGTCTGACCCAATGTCTAGGCTCCCAAGGGCCTAGTCAACTTGACACATAAAATTAACCATCATGGCTGACTTAACTTTGCTTTGCGCACTCTTCCCAGACAGTCAAGGTGTTGAAAAAGGATTTAAAACCTGTGACAGGTTCTAGGCAGAAGAAAACTGACTTTCCACAATTATCTAGTGGCTCTTCCCTTAACAAGGAAAAAAATGATGCTAAAGAGGAATTATGAAAGTTGCCTGGAAGTGAATTGCTCTTCAGTGCCTTTAATCAAAACACATTATTTCTGCTTCCAAAACACATTATTTCTCTCATGTGTACATGTGCTTGCAGACACAAGCAGTGTGTGTGTGTGTGTATGTGTATCTGTCTCTGTCTCTCTATGTATGTCTCTCTCTCTCTCTCTCTCTCTGCTCTCTCTCTCTCTGTACCCATCACAAACCTATCCAGAATGAGAAGACAAAATCTTAGCCAGACTTTGAGGTCCCTGGGCACAACGAAGCCAGTGCTGGAAGAAAGGACACTCTCCAATGAAAAACACAGGCTCACATAACTCAGCCCTTATGAAGCCAGGACAATGAGTCAAGCTCTTGGCCGGAGCTATAGTCATCTCAAGGCTCAACTAGAGTAGGAGGATTCCTTTCCAAGCTCACTCATGAGAGTCACTCTGAAAGCTGCCAGCAGACCTCAGAAGATCTACATCCAAGCTCGCTCTTGTGGTTGCTGGCAGACCTCACTTCCTCGCCACATGGCCTGCCCCATAGGCTGCCTGAGTGTCTTTACAACATGGTAACTGCCTTTCCTCTATTCAGGGCTACCTTACACCATGGCAGCTAGCCTCCCCCAGAGCAAGTGATGAGAGAGAGAGAAGGGAGACTAAGGCAAAAGCCCAGTCTTTTAAAAATCCAATTTGGGAAGTGACATCTCATTGCTTCTGCTGTATTCTAGTCTACTCAGTAGAAGTATGCCACTAAATTCAGCCCACACATAAGGGAGAATTAACCTCTATCTTTTAAAGAAAGAAGAATCAAAGAATTTGTGAGCAGATCTTTAAGTCCCAATACAGGGACTAAAAGAATAATTGAGAAAAAAAGAGAAGACGGATAAGTTATTGAGACATCAATGGATGTTTTATTTCTGTTTTCCCCAATCCCCAAGATGATAGTCCTGTTTGCTTCTGTACCTCAAGGGAGGTTTGTTTTTTGTTTTCTGAAAATGTAAACTCCTCAAGGAGATTATGCTGAAGGATGGGTAGAAAGGTGCCTTTGAGAGAAGAAAAGTAAAAAGGGAGTGATTTATCTGAGAAGGGAAAGGCATCCTTTAGGGACCCACAAAAAAAAAAAGGCCTGCAACCCCACTTCCTAGCAGTGCTCTAGATTAATGGCAAGTCCTTTACTTGTGTCGTACCAAGTAAAGCCTAAACATAGATACCTGAACCCTTATACCAGAATCCTGCAGAATCTTGTGCCTAAGGTTGGCCATAACCATTAGAGCCAACAAACTTCAAGGCCTCATATCCTCTTAGACAATCTGCTTATCAGTCACAGTCTGGAAAGACAGAAAACTAACCACCCGCCCTTCTCCTGCTTCCTCAAAAGTCTCTCAGATCCTTAGAAAACTCTTAAGGAGCAGTGAATACCTATTACTAATGACTGAGATTATATTTCTTATCAGTTTGGTGTAATTGTGAGGGAGAGGTCCCAGAATAGAATTTAATTTCACTTAAAGGAATTAAAATAGTGTAATATTATTGGTTACCTAATTTCCAGGCTATACTCTCCTAATGTATAGAATATTAAGCAACTAGTTATACATTCATGTGTATCCAACTGGGTTCCTGTATCTGGCTAGAAAAATCCTAGCCTTTCGGAGAGCCATCCATTTATGTTAGGGATTCACAATTTCCATTAAAAAAAAATTCAATTCTACCACCTAGTCACTTGATCTCTCAATAGATCCTGTCCCAATTAGCAGTATAGATTACCTATGTTCCAGGATCTTATTAAAAAAAAAAAAAAAAAAAAAAAAACTACTAGCCAGGCTTAGTGACTCAGCCTATAATCCCAGCACTTTGGGAGACCAAGGCGTGTGAATTGCCTGAGCCCTTGGGTTCAAGACCAGCCCAGGCAACTTGGTGAGACCTCATCTCTACAATAAATCAAAAATTAGCTGGGCGTGGTAGCACACACCTGTAGTTCTGGCTACTTGGAAGGCTGAGATGGAAGGATCACTGGAGCTCAGCAGGTCGACGCTGGGGTGGCCGTGAGTGTGTCACTGCACTCCAGCCTGGGCGATGAAGTGAGACTCCAACTCAAAAGAAAAAAAAAAAAATTCCTAAATTGCTACTCAATTTTTATCAAAAGTCTAAATAAGCAAAATTATATTTATGGAGAATTATTGAAGGACATAGTATATAATCCATTCTTCTACATTTGTTGTTTTCAAAACTACTTTTAGGTTATACAATCATTTCTTTCAAACAAAATCCTACACAAACAGAATCTCAAGATATAAAACAAAAGCAGAATGATGTTAGAAGAAACATTTCTTCTTGGAAAAATGGTGAATTCCAGGTCTGTGCAGGAAAAATTCAAGATGGGCCTGAAACATCATACTGAACCAGGAAACAAGGAAGCTATCACAGTCTACTGGAGTCTGTCAAAAGGACCCAGGAGCTAATTTAAAGAAGCTTCCGTTGGTCAAAGCTACGTCAATATGATCAATAAGAAAAATAATTATAATGGATTAAAACTCATTGAATATGTTTAAATCCATGACTTAATAACGACATTATTAATAAAACAAAAAAGAAACAAAGAAAGCCTTTCACCTCTGGCACATGCTAGAGAACTAATTCACTCTGAAAACTGGTAAACAAGGGGGAAAAACAAGTATTTATCCTGCTTTTCCTTTTATAAGCTATACAAAATAGTTGATGAAGGGAAGGAGAACAGATCAGTTGCCAGGATGCTGGGAGTGCAGGGAGAATGTGACTACAAAAGAACTACACCAGTTTTCTGGGGAAACAGAAATGCTCTATGTTCTTATCACGGCAGTGATTATATGACTCTATACATGTGATAACTTTCATGGAATTGTACACACAAAAATTAATTTCACTATGTTAATTTTTAAAATAAAACTGAAAGAAAAATTTTAAGTCAACAAGGGAAATTTGTCTATTAGAAGTATTCTAGCTAATAATGAAGAAGGAATGAAATAATTTACATATCAACATTTACATCCCCTAATGAAATTATAACTCTAGACACTGATTACTATGGATTTCTTTGTTTTTTGTTTTTTTGAGTTGGAGTCTCACTCTGTCGCCCAGACTGGAGTATAGTGGCCCGCTCCCGGCCACCGCAGCCTCGACCTGTTGGGCTCTGGCCATCCTTCCACCTCAGTCTTCCAAGTAGCTGGAGCTACAGGTGCGCGCTATCCCGCCCAGCTAATTTTTGATTTACTGTAGAGACGAGGTCTCACCAAGTTGCCCGGGTAGGTCTGGAACCTGCGGGCTCAGGGAATCCACTCGTCTCAGCCTCCCAAAGTACTGGGATTATAGGCGGAGACACCAAGCCCGGCCATGGATTTCTAACATTTAAAAAAAAGAGATGCCTTAATGGAAGTACTCACCATGCCAATGAAGTATTCATTTCCCCATCCTCAAAAAAATTATAACTAGCTTTAACTACTAATTTATAAGACATTTGTAATATCATACAACAGAATAGAGAAATATGCTAAATGATACCATTGGGATAAAGTCAGCAAAATTCAGACTGTGGAAAAACTGTTCACTGGCAGCCAACTGGGCATTGGAGAGGGATGGAAATTTTGGGAGTGACAGAATTGTTCTATATTATTACATAATGGTTATACAACAATTTGTCAAAACTCACAAAACTATACACTATAATAGATGAATTTTACCCTATGTAAATCATACCTCAGTTTTTTAAAAAATTAAAAATTCACAGCCGGGCTTGGTGGCTTAGTCTGTAATCCCAGAGCTTTGGGAGGCTGAGGTGAGTGGATTGCCTGAGCCTGCGGGTTCGAGACCCGCCTGGGCAAGTTGGCAAGACCTCATCTCTACAATAAATCAAAAATTAGCCGGGCATGGTAGCTCGCGCCTGTAATTCCAGCTACCTGGAAGGCTGAGGCGGAAGGATCACCGGAGCCCAGCAGGTCGAGGCTGCAGTGGCCAGGAGCGTGTCACTGCACTCCAGTCTGGGTGACAGTGAAACTCCAATTCAAAAAAAAAAAAAAAAATTTCAGACTGCGGGACATTTTTAATAATGATCATGCTTTCTTCAGCCAATAAATAGTACAAGAAAAAAGAGTAGGAGTGGAAAAATTATAGATAAAGAAAGACTTAAGAACTAATCAACTAATTGCCAGTTAGGAATCTTATCTGGATCTTAATTTGAACAAATATTTTCTTTTTTATTTTTTTTTTTGAGATAAGGGATCTTGCTATGTTGCTCAGGTTGGGCATTGATCCATAGCTCACTCCTGGGTTCAAGTAATCCTCCCACCTCGGTCTCCCAAGTAGCTGGGACTACAGGTGGAAGCCACCTCATCTGGTCAATAAACAAATATATTTTTTAAATGATTAGCCAACTGTGGAAATCTAAACATTGCTATTTGACATTAAGAGAATATTGTTAATTTTTAAGTTACTGTTAATGGTATTATGGTTATGTACTCCGAAAGAATTCTTATCTTTCAAGAATACATGCTGAAATACTTACAGATGAATAATACATATAGAATATGTTTCAGGTAGAGTTTGGGGTATAAAGATAAAACAGGACTGAGTTGATAATTCTTGAAGCTGGTGATGAACAATTCAGGTTCACTGTTGTATTCTAAGTTTGTATATAAATTTTTCCACATTAAAAATATATACACATACATATACACATATGTAAAAGTCGAAGTGGAACCTTACAGGCTAACCTGGTTAACCCCCCTCTGGCTACTCCTGGCACTCTACTCTCCAAGGAACCCTTGATTTAGTCCCAAGAGACTTTGGGGCTCTTTTGAACACCTTGAAAATCACTGCATGACTCTTCTAGGTCTTATTCTTGAATAAAACATTACCATGAAAATGCTGCACGCTTTGACCACACTATCTAAGCTCCCACAGAATCTGTTTTCACAGAATTGAATTTTGCATTATGCCCTAGGTTTTCACTGACAAGTGCTGCTATAGTTTTACCAAAACCACTGCATTTGCTGTAGAGATGTTGCTGAGGCAAACCTATCACAAGCTCTGTAACTAGAGGACAGTCCTATATTTCAGTGTAAGTCAGAAAACGTTCTTCCAGTTTTCCATGTAACTACCTCCAGAATCTAAGTTTCTAATCAAAGAGTACAGAAATCTATTTCCAATAAACACAACCTGTCTGATGACCACCTGCAGAAAGACCCTGCAGTGGACAAATACTGCAGAGAAGAGATAACGTCCAAGCGACAGAAAGCAGTTTTGTTACTGTGTTACTGTAAAACTGTTTCTTCGAGTTTCACTCACTATGCTCTTCCCTAGGTTATTTCATTCATTTTCATGACTTGGATCACCAACTGTTTGCTGGTGACTTCTAATACCACACCCCAAGCCCTATTTTGCTTCTCAGCAACAGCCCCATATTTTCACCTGACTGCTTAGAGATGGTTTATTTTTGTTTGTTTTGAGTTGGAGTCTCACTCGGTCACCCAGATTGGAGTTCAGTGGCCGCTCTCGGCCACCGCAGCCTCGCCTGCTGGGCTCCGGAGATCCTTCCGCCTCAGCCTTCCGAGTAGCCGGAATTACAGGCATGCGCTACCATGCCCGGCTGATTTTTTTATTTATTGTAGAGATGAGTTCTCGCTGCCCAGGCGGGTCTCGAACCCGCGGGCTCAGGCAATCCACTCACCCCAGCCTCCCAAAGGCGCGAGATTATAGGCTGAGCCACCGAGCCTGGCTGAGATGGTTTATTTTTATTTATTTACTTTATTTTTTTGAGTAGGAGTCTCACTCCATCACCCAGGCTGGAGTGCAATGGCACGCTCACGGCCACCCCAACGTTAACCTGCTGAGCTCCAGTGATCCTTCTGCCTCAGCCTTCCAAGTAGCCAGAACTACAAGTGTGCGCTACCACGCCCGGCTAATTTTTTTATTTATTGTAAAGATGAGGTCTCACCATGTTGCCCAGGCTCAAACCCGCAAGCTCAGTCAATCCTCTCGCCTCGGCCTCCCAAAGTGCTGGGATTACAGGCTTGAGTCACTGTGCCCGGCCTAGAGATGGTTTATTAAAGCACTTTACACTCTAGATAGCTAAAATAAACTCATACTATTATCCCTCAAACTTGTTCTTGTGTCTGCCATTTCAATTAAAAGCATTCCCATCTGACCTATTATTCAAGCTACAAGCTTCTCAAGGTACTGTGGAGAAAAGTCATAGGTGGGAGAAAATATCTGCAAAACATAAACCTGATAAAGAATTATGTTTTTTTAAAAAGTGGTTTTTAGGGCAGGCTTGGTGGCTCAGCCTGTAATCCCGCGCTTTGGGAGGCCAAGGTGAGTGAACTGCCTGAGCCCGCGAGTTCGAGAACCACCTGGGCAACTTGGCAAGACCTCATCTCTACAATAAATCAAAAATTAGCCGGGCATGGTAGCGCGCACCTATAGTTCCAGCTACTTGGAAGGCTGAGGCGGAAGGATCGCCAGAGCCCATCAGGTCGAGGCTGTGGTGGCCATGAGCGGCCACTGCACTCCAGTCTGGGCGACTGAGTGAGACTCCAACTCAAAAAAAAAAAAAAAAAGTGGTTTTTATAATACATAAAGAACACTTACAACTACATAACAAGACAAAAAACTGATAAAAAAGTATTCAAGATTTGGACACTTCACGGAAGTTATATGAATGGCAAATTAGCACATGAAATTAGCACATCATTAGTTATCAGGGAAAGGCGAATTAAAACCACAAGGATATTACACTAAATACCAACAGAATGGCAAACAATGGCGGTTTCAAGGTGTATATGTATTTCAAAACTTATAAAACTGTACGATTTAAATATGTGCAGTTAGCCAGGCTCGGTGGCTCAGCCTGTAATCCCAGCACTTTGGGAGGCTGAGGTGAGTGGATTGCCTGAGCCCGCGGGTTCGAGACCCTCCTGGGCAACTTGGTGAGACCTCATCTCTACAATAAATAAAAAAAAAAATTAGCCAGGTGTGGTAGCGCGCGCCTGTAGTTCCAGCTACTTGGAAGGCTGAGGCAGAAGGATCCCTGGAGCCCAGCGGCTCGAGGCTGCGGTGGCCGGGAGCGGCCACTGCACTACAGTCTGGGCGACAGAGTGAGACTCCAACTCAAAATAAATAAATAAATAAAAATAAATATGTGCAGTTTATTGTATGCCAACTATACCTCGATAAACCTATTTAAAAGAAAAAGAATGACATTATCAAGTACTGGTGAGGCTATAGAACAAATGGAATCTCTCACACATTGCTAGGGGAAATGCAAAATGGTATAGCTACTTTGGAAAACAGTTTGGCAATTAAACATACACTTACCAAAGACTCAGCAAGTCTAATCCTAAGCATTTACGACTCAAAAGAACTAAAAACATATATCCAAAGACTTAACACAAGTGTTCATAACAGTTGTAGTTACACTAGCCAAAACTAGAAACAAGTCAGTTGTCCATCAATTAGTGAATAGATAAACAAATGGTGGTAATATCATACAACGGAATGCTCTCCAGCAGTAAAAAACATCATAAAGTAGCCAGGCTCGGTGGCTCAGCCTATAATCCCGCGCCTTTGTGAGGCTGAGGTGAGTGGAATGCCTGAGCCCGCGGGTTCGAGATCCACCTGGGCAGCGAGACCTCATCTCTACAATAAATCAAAAAATCAGCCGGGCGTGGTAGCACATGCCTGTAATTCGGCTACTCAGAAGGCTGAGGCGGAAGGATCGCCGGAGCCCAGCAGGTCAAGGCTGCGGTGGCCGGAGTGCCCATTGCACTCCAGTCTGGGCGACTGAGTGAGACTGAGTGAGACTCCAACTCAAAAACAAACAAACAAAAAAAACAATAAAAAAATCATAAAGGCCAGGCGCAGTGGCTCAAGCCTGCAATTCCAGCACTTTGGGAGGCCGAGGTGAGAGGATTAACTGAGATCATGAGTTCAAGACCATCCTGGGCAACTTGGTGAGACCTCATCTCTACAATAAATTTTAAAAAAAAATTAGCCAGGCATGGTGGCTCGCACCTGTAGTTCCAGCTACTAGGAAGGATGAGGCGGAAGGAGCACCTGAGCCCAGCAGGCTGAGGCTGCAGTGGCTGCGAGTGTGCCACTACACTCCAGCCTGGGCGACAGAGTGAGACTCCAACTCAAAAAAAAAAAATAGGCCAGGCTTGGTGACTCAGTCTGTAACCCCAGCACTTTGGGAGGTCAAGGCAAGTGGATTGCCTGAGCCCACGGGTTCGAGACCAGCCAGGGCAACTTGACAAGACCTTGTCTCCACAATAAATCAAAAATTAGCTGGGCGTGGTAGGGAATGCCCATGGTTCTGGCTACTTGGAAGTCTGAAGTGGAAGGATCGCTGGAGCCCAGCAGGTTGAGCTGGGGAGGCTGTGAGCATACCACTGCACTCCTGCCTGGCCATGGATTGAGACTCCAACTCAAAAAAACAGAAAATAAATAAAAAATAAACTTTTAAAAACCATCATAAAATAGATAAATCTCAAAATCATTATGCCAAGCACACGGTGCTAGACACAAAAGAATATATACTGTATGATTCCACTTATATGAAATTCTAGAAAAGGCAAAACTATAGTGATACAAAAGAAGATAGAGGTTGTCAGAGCCAAGACTGCATAAAAACAAGGAAATATGAGGGTGGAGACGACAGTAATGGCAATGTTCTTTGTCATGATTTTAGCAGATGATTACACAACTATATACATTTGCCAAAACTCAAAATTGTATATTTAAAATTGGTGAATTTTTTTTTTTTAGTTGGAGTCTCACTTTGTCACTCAGGCTGGAGTGCAGTGGCACCTGCGGCCACCACAGCTTCAACCTGCTGTGCTTAGGTGATCCGTCCACTTCAGCCTTTCAAGCAGCTGAAACTACAGGTGCATGCCACCATGTCTGGGTAATTTTTATTTATTTATTTATTTATTTATTATAGCAACAAGGTCTTGCCAAATTGCCCAGGTTGGTCTTCAACTCTGGGCTCAGGCAATCCTTGCCTTCACCTCTCAAAATGTTGGGATTACAGGCGTGAGCCACTGTGCCCGGTCAAAATTGGTGAATTTTAAAGGCTGATTTTTAAAGACTGGAAGGAAAAACAAAATAAAAATATTTAAACTAATGATAGTCACAGTTATCATTTATTGAGTCCTTACTGTACATCAGGTACTATACCATGTACTTTACATGCATTATTTCATTGAATGGTCTCAATAAGTTATTCATTGAACCATTCAACAAAGAGTGACTAAGTACCTATTATGTGGGAGGCACTGTTCTAGGTGTTGGGAATATGGCAGTAAAGAAAACACAAAAATTTCTGCAGAAGACAGTAATAATCCAAAGCAGGCACTATCATTACCTGCATTTTTCAGAAGAGCAAACAGGTTCAGAAGTTAAATACTTGCCCAAGGGCCCAAAGGTAGTATTTGGAAGAGCTGGAATTCAAACTCTAGTCCAGGATTTCTCTGCCTCAGCACTAACGACATTTTGAGCTAGGTAATAGATTAGGAAGCTGTCCTGTGCACTGTAGGATGTTTAGCAGCATTCCTAGCCTCTACCCATGAGATACCCCTGTGTAACAACCCCAAATGGCTCCAGACATTGTCGAGTGTCCCTCAGGAGGAAAAATACCCCTTCGTTGAAAGCCCCTGCCTAGTATGACACCATAGCCCATGATCTTAAAAACATCCTTCCTGCCAGGCACAGTGGCTCACACCTATAAACCCAGCATTTTGAGAAGCCAAGGTGGGAGAATTTCTTGAGCTTAGGAGTTCAAGACCAGCCTGGGCAACGTAGCAAGACCTCATCTCTACAAAAATAAAAAAATAAAAAATTTATCTTGGCATGGTGGTGTGTGCATGTAGTCCCAGATACTTGAGAGGCTGAGGCAGAAGAATGGTCTTAGTCAGGAGGCCAAGACTGCAGTAAACCATGACTATGCTACTGCACTCCAGTCTCTGTGATAGAGTGAGACTCTGACTCAAAAACAACAACAAAAAATCCTTCTTTGCACTCCTGACACTGCACTGGTTCAAATCCAGAATTCAGCTCACCTAAGATGTCATTATTAGTTAGTCTACATCTAGGGTCTCACCTCTGTCATTTCAGCAGCTCTACTGTCACCAAAATTACCTTCTAAATATCAGGACCTAGGTGAATATCTGTGGAAACTGCCCTCACTACCAGTATGTAGAATTACCATAAACCCTTTGTATATACTGTGTAAACCTTTATCTATATACAAAGTCAATACACTGTCTTATGTTTCAATCTGTCTTCCCCACGAATACATGAGTTACTTCCCAGCAGGGGCCATATCTCATTCCTACGGTATATCTTTAGGACCCAGAACTAGAAAGTAGTCAAATGTTTCTTCAAAAACAACATATGCCAACAAAATGCCTGAATTTATTTGCTTCAAATACATATAACTGGCTGGGTATAGTTACTCATGCCTGTAATCCCTGTACTTTGGGAGGCCAGGGTGGGCGGTTTGCTTGAGTTGCCCAGGAGTTCAAGAACAGCCTGGGCAGCATAACAAGACCTCTTTGCTACGAAAAGTCAAAAAATTAGCCGGGCATGGTAGCAAGTGCCTTTAGTCCCAGCTACTCAGGATGCTGAGGTGGAAGGGTCACCTGAGCCAAGGGAGTCAAGGTAGCTTTGAGCCATGATCATTGTGATAATGCCATTGCACTCCAGTCTGGGAGACAGAGTAAAACCCTGACTCAAAGAAAACAAATACGTATTTGTGTGTGTGTGTGTGTGTGTGTGTGTGGTGTGTGTGTGTGTGTATAAAATACAAGTACGTATATTACACACACACACACACACACACACACATATATATATACATAACAAAAAAAAAAGTCCCCATATCATACAGTAAAGCTTTAATCAATGTGAATCCTATCCAAACAAATGGGTCTTGTTCCTAACAGGACTAGAAAGGATTCTCTAACTTATAACCCAAATATTATTAACAAATATATTAGATTCTTCAAAATTTCCCAAAAACACATAGATATCAAGATTCCTAATCTTAAAACTCCTTCAGCTGGGTGTGGTGGGTCACGCCTATAATCCCAGCACTTTGGGAGGTCGAGGCGAGAGGATGGTCTGAGACCATGGGTTCGAGATCAGCGTTGGCAACTTGGTGAGACCTCATCTCTACAATAAATCAAAAAATTAGCCGGGCATGGTGGCGCATGCCTGTAGTACCAGCTACTTGGAAGGCTGAGGCAGAAGGATCATCTGAGCCCAGCAAGTCGAGGCTGCGGTGGTGATGAGTGTGCCACTGCCCTCTAGCCTGGGTGAGAGTGAGACTCCAACTCCAAAAAAAGACCAAAAAAAAAAAAAAAACTCCTTCGATCCAGTACAGTTTATCAGGGGCATTAAATACTATCACACTGTTTTGGACCACCAAAGCCCCTCTTGCCACCGATTCATTACTGGTTCACTAGTTGTATTAATCTTCCCCTCCGTACCAGGAGTACAAATATGAACTAAGCCAAGGAAATAAAAGTTTAATTGAGGGGAAAAAGATACAAAGAAATAGTAACAGTAGGGCATGAAGTTCTTATCTCAAACTGTCTTAGTTTTGTTTAAACAGCCTAGGAATATTCACAGAAGACAATTCAGGCACTAATTAATGTTTTTTTTTTTTTCTTTTTTTGATTTATTGTAGAGATGAGGTCTCGCCAAGTTGCCCAGGCTGGTCTCAAACCTGCAGGCAAAGGCAGTCCTCTCACCTCGGCCTCCCAAAGTGCTGGGATTATAGGCATGAGCCATCACTCCCAGCCTCAACTAATGTTTATCAAAAAGAATAACTTAACTTCAACTATCCTAAAATAAAAATCATATTTTTGGCAATGTTATATGATACATAATAGTCAGCAACTCTACATAGCAGGCCAACTCCTTTAGATACTTAAAGCTATATTCAGCAATTAATTCATCCTGAAGAGTTTACCAGGAAGCTATATTATTAGATTCTGAGAATTTCTATGGCTTCAGTGTGAATAATAAAATGGCTGGGCATAGTGGTTCACACCTGTAATCCCAGCACTTTGAGAGGCCAAGGCAGGAGGACTGGAGCCCAGAAGTGAGCTATGACCATGCCACTGCACTCCAGTCTGGACGCAAAGCAAGACCCTGTCTCTAAAAAATAAACAAATAAATAAAAGTTTAAAATGCCTGGCTACAACTGTTACATTCTTATTCTATAACTAGTCTTTAGGGTCTTAAATACTCATTTTGTTTTTAGAATTTAGAACAATCCCAGAACTGTTTTCTGAGGAAAATCTTGGTCTTACATACAGGCCTTTAAAAATGTACACTGCCTGTCCATTCGGACTTGACTTCATTAGAATATCACCTGAATCAGACATACAGAATATGTACTCTCATGTTTCTTGACTGAGAATACAAGCTTAAACTCATTGCTGCCTGACACTTACCAAAACTTGGTTGTAAGAAATAATATTCTGCCGGGCTCAGTGGCTCAGCCTGTAATCCCGCGCCTTTGGGAGGCTGAGGTGAGTGGATTGCCTGAGCCTGCGGGTTCGAGACCCGCCTGGGCAGCGAGATCTCATCTCTACAATAAATCAAAAAATCAGCCGAGTGTGGTAGCGCATGCCTGTAATTCCAACTACTTGGAAGGCTGAGGTGGAAGGATCGCCGGAGCCCAGCAGATCGAGGCAGCGGTGGCCTGGAGCGGCCACTGCACTCCAGTCTGGACAACAGAGTGAGACTCCAACTCAAATAATAATAATAATAATAATAATATTCACGGAGAATTGTTTAAGAACTCATTCATTCAAAAAGTCAATAAATTGTTCTCTAAATGCCAGGCACTATTCTCTAGGTGTTGGGAATAAGCATTAAACAAAATACACAAAGTTCCTGAAGCTTATACATTTCTAGTCTCTGAATCAAGCCAAATCATCAGAGAGCTGTAAACCTAAACCACACTGCTTTTGCCCTTTAGAGATTGTTCATTAACAATAACTCAACTTGGACTGAGAGCATTATAAGAAGAAATCTTTAAAAACTTACAATATGTTTGATTTTATAGACACCATGACTCTGAGAATTGAACTTTCTTTTTTTTTTTTTTTTGCTTTGCTCCAGGAAACTCAGAATCAGATCCAGAACCAACCTTTAGTAAGTGCACAAGACTCTGTGGTCTATATGCCTATTTTGCCACTGGTTTTATTCTTCTCTCATTTCTTTGACTTAATTTCTTTATTTTTAATCCTCTAGATTGTATATATTTTGAAAACAAATAGAAAATAAAAGTTATTTGGTGGGTGTTTTTTAACCTAAAATGTATTGTGCGCTTTCTATGTACCAAGCACTGTTCTAGGTTAATTACAACTATTTATTATTTGCTCTATTATATAGAAGGGGAAATTGAGGCTCAGAGAGGTTTATAAGTTTGCACATGCTCTCACAAGTTACTGACAGAGCTGGATTCAAATTCAGCCCAAAGCATTTCACATAAGTGTATGTACAGGCTATCATGGGACCAAATAAGGCAAAGCAGAGGAAGGAGGAGAGGGTAGGGAAGGCCCTCATTGAGCAAAGTCTTAAAGGAGGGAGCTTGTCAAGGAGCAAGGAGATAGTACTCCAGAAAGAGAAGTAATGTACAAAAACCCAAAGCAGCTGGGCTCAGTGGCTCACGCCTGTAATCCCAGCACTTTGGGAGACAGAGGTGAGATGACTGCCTGAGCCCAGGGGTTCGAGACCAGCCTGGGCAACATGGGGAGACCTTGTCTCTACAATAAATAAAAAAATTACCTGGGCACAATGGCACACACCTGTAGTCCCAGCTACTAGGAGGGCTGAAGCGGAAGGATCACCTGAGTCCAGTAAACTGAGGCTGCGGTGGCCATGAGCATGCCACTGCACTCCAGCCTGGGCAACAAAGTGAGACTATGACTCAAAAAAAAACAACCCAAAGCAGGCTCTAAAAGGTGGGAGGGTGGAAGGGGAATGAGAGATGAGAAAGTACCTGTTAGGTACGATGTATACTATTTGGGTGACGGTTACACTAAAAGCCCAGACTTCACTGCTATGCAATATACCCACATAACAAAACTGTACTTGTACCCCTTAAATCTATTTTAAAAAAGCAAAACAAGCAAAGAGAAAACATAAGTTCCAGGAATGGCAAACAGAACATATAGTCACACTCAGCAATTAACTCATCTTGAAAGTTCAACAGAAAGTTAAATCATTTAAAACTAGACATCTGAGCCGGGCTCGGTGGCTCAGCCTGTAATCCCGCGCCTTTGGGAGGTTGAGGTGAGTGGATTGCCTGAGCCCACGGGTTTGAGACCCGCTTGGGCAACTTGGTGAGACCTCATCTCTACAATAAATAAAAAATGAAGCCGGGCTCGGTGGCTCAGCCTGTAATCCCGCGCCTTTGGGAGGCTGAGGTGAGGGGATTGCCTGAGCCCGCGGGTTCGAGGGCTCAAAAAAAAAAAAAAAAATGAGCCGGGCATGGTAGCGCGCGCCTGTAGTTCCAGCTACTCGGAAGGCTGAGGCGGAAGGATCGCCGGAGCCCAGCAGGTCGAGGCTGCGGTGGCCGGTAACGGCCACTGCACTCCAGTCTGGGCAACAGAGTGAGACTCCAACTCAAAAAACAAACAAACAAACCAAAAAAACTAGACATCTAACAGGTCAATTGCTGAAAATTACTATGACCAAAGTACTAACCTGCGGCTGAAAGGTAAGTAGAAGTAAAATAAAGGCAGTCTTTTTTTTTTTTTTTTGAGTTGGAGTCTCACTCTGTCACCCAGACTGGAGTGCAGTGTCCGCTCCCAGCCACCGCAGCCTCGACCTGCTGGGCTCCGGCGATCCTTCCGCCTCAGCCTTCCGAGTAGCTGGAACTACAGGCGCGTTCTACCATGCCCAGCTGATTTTTTGATTTACAATATTGTAGAGATGAGGTCTCGCTGCCCAGGCGGGTCTCAAACCCGCGGGCTCAGGCAATCCACTCACCTCAGCCTCCCAAAGGTACAGGATTACAGGCTAAACCACCGAGCTCGGCTAAAGGCAGTCTTTTAATATGACTAGACAAGAGTATGAATGATGTTCCATAAGCAATGGGAACCACAGAAGGATCCTAAGCACAAGAATTATAAGATCAGCTTGCACAATATGGGGAAGGTATTATAGACTCAAAGTAGGGAAATCAGTCAGGAGACTACTAGAGAGTCTGGCAGTGGAGTACTGAGAGTTAATCCAGAGTTATCCAAAAGACATATAATGCAAACTATGTATGTAACTTTTGATTTCCTAGTAGTCATATTAGAAGAAGTAAAAAGAAATAAGTAAAGATAATTTTAGTAATAGTTTTATTTAATCCAATATACCTAAAATATTACCATTTCACTTTGTGAGCAAAAAAAAAATTAGTATTGACAAATTTTATTCAATTTTTGTACTAACTTGAAATCTAGTGTGTATAATCTAGTGCTTATTTCAGACACTAAATTTTCATTGGAAATATTCAATATGTATTTAGATTTCATAAAATGGGCATATGAAAACTACAGAATCATACACAGGTTGTCCAAAACTTACTTAAATGTTTTCCAATAAGTGTTCAAGTAGCATATGTTAAGTTCAATTAATTATAATTAAATAAAATTTAAAATCCAGTTCCTCCATCATACTAGTCACATTCTGAGTGCTCAAGAACTGTATGTGATTCCATATTAGACAGGACAGGCCCAAAATGCGACAAAGGAACTTTGTTGGCACTTCCACTGTCAGCATATCTATCTACCTACTGTTGAGGTTTTCTGTGTATTAAAAGCAATAACTTGCCAAGTATTAACTATGAAAGTAGTTCTGCTGGTCACATTGTAGCTTACTTTCTCTAGGCCCATGCCAACCTCTGAACAAGGAATCCTGCAGTGACTACACAGAATTGCTATGTAATACTTAACACATGGGATGTAGTCAAAAACGTGTGTGGAATGAATATATCCTCTTCTTCATAACTCAAGGAATAATCCACTTGTCTGTGGACTACTTAAACTTCTTTTTTTTTGAGTCAGAGTCTCACTCTGTCACCTAGGCTGGAGTGCAGTAGTATAGTAATGGCCATCGCAGCCTCGACCTGCTGGACTCAGGCAATCCTTCTGTCTCAGCCTTCCAAGTAGCTGAAACTACAGGCACACGCCACCACACCTGGCTAATTTTTGGATTTATTGTAGAGATGAGGTCTCGCCAAGTTGCCCAGGCTGGTCTCGAACCCGTGGGCTCAGGCAATCCTCTCACCTTGGCCTCCCAAAGTGCTGGGATTGCAGGCGTGAGCCACAGCACCCAGCCTAAAACCTTTTTTCTAAGATTCAACCATTTCAGATTATCAGACTCTATGTACAATGAAAAAAGATAAAGAAATAAAACCTATTTTCAACTGTATATTCACTAGAGGCATTATAATATAATTGTTAAGAGCTCAAGCTCTGGAGTCAGACTGTCTGAATTCAAATCCTGGTTCTATCATTTATCAGACGTGTAAATACTTGGTCTCTCTGTGCTCCAGTTCCCTCTTCTGCAAAATAGTAAGAACACTACATACATTCCTGGGGTGCTTTGGGGATTACAGGCGATAATACATATAAAGCATTTGCACACAGTACTTGACATGCAGGAGATGTTCAATGAAGATTCGCTTTTTAAACAGAGAGGGACGATAAGGTGAAATTATGGCTAAAGTAAAAAACAAAGATTCCTCAATTATCCATGTCTCCCACATTATCTTAGATACCCTCCTCCCAAAAGTGCAGTAATTTGAGGTCCTCAAAAGGAAAATCTTGCATGTAGCTATATTCACTTAAAAAATAGGATAAATAAGAAACTTCATCTACTGAGTCTAAATGTATGCAGTATGGCACAGGTGCAGCCAAGCAAACAGAAAAACACGAAGCCAAATAAGAAGGCATTTGCCTTACCTGCTTCTCCGTTTTCGAGGTGGTTTCTCCACTGTGCCCGTCAGTCTACAGACCAAACAAATAAGACGGAAACTAAAAGTAACACACAAGCACACATCTCCGGGCCCTGCTGTGTCAGTCGAGAACTAAATGTACCACCCTCTGGGACCACAGGCTCGCCAAGCCCAGACCCGACCTTAAAAACGCCTTGTGCCCCGTTTCCCTATTTACCAAGACCAAGCAATCCTGGGACTCAACGTTCCCCTAACGCCCTCTTAGCCCAAACCCTTCTCGGGCTCCTGGTGCCTCACCCCATCCTCAGTCCCTATTCGCCACAGCCCAGCTCCCCAAAACCACCCACCACCACCTACTCATTGTCTGCCTCGTCACCCCCGCCAGCACCCCTCCCCACAGCCTCCCCTCTCCCGTACCCACCTCCTCCCGACAGTGCTGGGCCCCTCGAAACCCCGCCTCTCCAGGCCCGGCGACCCCCGCATTCCTCGGCCCATCCGCGGGGCGCGCGCGCCCTGCCCCTCCCGGCCCAGCGCCCCTCGCCTCACCCTCGGCGCCCTTTCCCTCACACGCCCCTCACCCGGCCTGGAGGATGGCCGATCGACGTCCAGCCCGCGCCCCCGCCTCTAGGCGCCCCCCAAGGCTCCCAGGCTGCACCCCCGCCCCTCCGGTCTCGGCGCCCCGAATACTCCTAGCCGCTGCCCCTGGGCCCGTTCCCTCGCCCCCACCGTTCCCAACCTCCGCCTCCATCCAGTCCCCGCCCCACCTGGGGGCCAGGCGACTCCGCGGCTGCTGGGACTGCCGGGCTCCTCTGACCATCCGGCTCCTGCTCCGCCGCGGGAGCTGCTCCGGCGGCCGCAGGGCTCGCTCGCGAAGCTGAGGCGGCGGAGGCTGGAGTAGGCGGAGAGGCGGGAGGAGGGCCTCGCGCCTCTCCAGGCTTGCCGCGGAACCCGCCTCCTGCGCGGCTCTCTTCGGCCCCCGTTGGCTAGGACCGCAGTGTGGACGGAAGCCTGGCAGCCGATTGGGCGCTCGGGCCGTCACGTACCACGCTGCCCACCCAGAGGTTTGGTTGAGACTGCAGGTGGCGGCAGAGGTGCCTTAGGGATTGCGAGCAGGGCTGGGAGACCTAAGCGCCACCGTGCGCCGGAAAGGAAAAACTGCACCCCGTCGCCAGACACCTGCCCGCAGGTTCTCCTGACTCTGTGTCCTGCATCCCACACACCTGGTGGAGCCCCCCACCTCTGCACTAAGTCATACCAAAAGCCAAGAGCAGAAATTTTCCAAATTCCTCTGGTAGGTGCGACAGTGAGGCAACTCTCACAAACAAGCTTCCTTTTGAACCACCTAGAATGCAGTCCTTGTCTCTACATCTGGCTGAAATTGTCTCAGCTCACAGCTGCCCCTCAAAGAGGCTCCAGCCAGAAAACTGTTAAGAATCCACCAAAATAAAGCATGGTTTGTATGTTCAATCCTTTGCAGGAGAGATCACAAGCTCAGATTCAGGATTTTAAGAAATCAAGTATTTTTTAAATTACTATAGAAGAAAAATCAACACTGCAAACAGAAGCGATGCCATACTAAAAGGAACGAGTTCCATTTTGAAAGGCTTGAACAGAATTGATCTGAGTGTGTACTAACCATCCTGTGATACTGTGATGATTGTTAAGTTCTACGTCAACTAATCAATGTTAAAATAAATTTTACTTCATTTTTATAGACCTAAGAATGCAAAACTACTTACACATAAGCACAATAAAGACTACCTTTCGTCTTCTACTTTAACAAAGCCATCCTTGAAAATAAGGCACAGCTCATTAACATATTATGGAATTCCGTAAGGTGGGAAGGTCTCTCTAAATCTCTCTTCCTGTGTAGTTTTTGTTTGGTAAATCCTTGCCATCTGTTTGGAGTTGGAAGGAGGCATAAAACTTTATCTTAAGACACCTCCATTTTTTAGAAGACATTTGTATGCGTCAATAATGTGACAGTCTAGAGCAGTACACACCAACTTCTGGGTGGGAGGAAAATCTCCCACTGATCTCCATAATGGCAAAAATAATTAGGATATTAGCTTTTTCCAAAACTAAATGTATTTCAATGTAAAGGGTTGTCTTTTCTTCTGGCATGGTTCTTTTTATATCTCCAATGTTAAAAATGACTTCCCTTTTATGAAGTAACTCTGATGGTAAAATGTTGTGAGGTTTTTTAAATGGCTTTAACAATGAAAAAACTGTTAAACCTCTACAGGTGCACTCCCAAATTATTTCTGAGTCAGGGTCTCACTCTGCTGGCCAGGCTGGAGTACAGTGGCACAATCACAGCTCATTGCAGCCTCAACTTCCTGGGTTCAAGTGATCCTTCCTCCTCAGCCTCCCAAAGCTCAGACTACAGACACATGCCACCACACTCAGCTAATTTTCTTGATTTTTTGTAGAGACGAGGTCTATGTTGCCCAGGCTGGTCCCAAACTCCTAGGCTCAAGCAACCCACCTTGCCCTCCCAAGTTGCTGGGATTACTGGCATGAGCCACCGCAGTCACTGGTCCCCCAAATTAATACTTTATGTGATCCTAAAGTCACAGAATCACAAATTGCTTCAATCCCAACCAACAATTTCCATCCATATTATTAAGCTAGGAAGAGGAAAGAACTTCAGAATAATTTGTCAGAAGGCGGGGAAGGGAGGAGTAAGAAGACTCTGGTTGAGAACATCATCAACCCATAGGGAAGTAATCTTGAAACACATTTCTTATATTTCTTGAAGTATTAATTAACATCTTCAGCTTGCATTTAAGCATCTTCCGTATTTAGCCAATACTCACTAATACATGGTAGATATTGTTAATTTAACTGCAACTACTCATTTCTTGTCTTCCCAAAAAGTACCCTCGAGTGTCATCACATTATGTCCAAGTTCTAGTGATCTCTGCTTGTTTTTACTCTGTAAAACATGCAAATCTCATTTCAGTCCACATTTAGTTCACACTTCCTCTTCCATCTTTCCCAATTATTCCATCCTACATCAGACATTTCCTTCTCCAAATTTGTACTCACAAAGATATATTATGCTAGCAATTATATATTGCCTTGGGTTATTCTTATGTCCCAACTACATTGAATCTGGGCAAATCATGTATGACCGTGAGTCTTCAGTAAATGGCAGGCTGAGGTCAGATACTGGGTGCTCTGTGCTATTTTTTTTTTTAAACTGGGAGTCTCACTCTGTCACCCAGGCTGGAGTGCAGTGGCACGCTCACTAGCCACCGCAGCCTCAACCTGCTGGGCTCAGGCGACCCATCTGCCTCAGCTTTCCAAGTAGCTGGAACTACAGGTGTGCATTACCATGTCTGGCTTATTTTTTTATTTATTGTAGAGACGAGATCTCACCAAGTTGCCCCGGCTGGTCTCGAACCCTGAGCTCAGCAATCCTCTCGCCTCAGCCTCCCAAAGTACTGGGATTACAGGCTTCAGCCACTGCGACTGGCCTGTGTGTGCAATTTTTAAGTCTGAGATAAACCCTGTATGGTATTCTCTTATTTTAGATACAGAAATTTAAGATTCAGAAAATCCAATTTGTTCAGGGTCATACAGCTCCGATAACCAATACTGCTTAAAATAGAGGGTTTAACATGTACTCTGGTGTGCCCTATACAGGTTCAAGTTCCAGCTCTCCTGTGCAAACATGGGCAAGTTGCCTGTTCTCTCAAAGCCTATTTCCTCATCTGTGAGGAAAAAAAGAAAAGGTAATATAGTTATAGACCTATAGTAAGGGTACCACAAAATAGTACATGTAAGCATTTAGCGACATGTGCTCAATGCAGGTTAGCTGCTATTACTGCAGGGCAGAGCTGGAGTTTTTATCTAGATCTAAGCCCAGAGCCTATGTACTCCACACTGCCTTTGTGCAGTCTTTCCTATTCCATTCCCATTTAAACTCAAAAGCAGAGTGCTGTGAACCACAGTGGGTGCCAGGGATTGAGTGGAATATACTTACATAGTATTTTTGTTGACAACATACGAAAGAAATCTTCTATAAATGTCAAGCATTTTTGAACAAAGATATGAATGACCTAAGCCAGCATAAGCTTACTCTCATGACGGTAAGAAAGGCGTATATTCACCAACTGATTGACAGGGAAACAGAACACTAGTAGGAGGAGAACTAAGGAACCAACCAACACTTCCCAAAGCATCTAGTGTGTCTTGTTGGCATCATGCAAAGGGACTTTCCAAATGTTTCTGTTTGGTGGTTTTTTACTACTGCGTATTTCATCAGCATCACTGCATGCTGTAAATACACAATTGAAAGAGTTGTGATGATCTCATGAGGCATGGTTCTGGGCACCGGATCCAGGTTGTAATGGTAAATATTGCCTTTAAAGAACTAGAACACTTAGCCCTGAGTCAAATGCAAAACCAAAAAGTTTCACTTTTGTTTATCAGTCAAGCAACCAAGTGAAGGAATAAGCATTTTTTAATTTATGTTATATAAAATGCTAACTTCTAGTCAGGACATACTACAAACTAAGCATTATATAAAATTATTTTTTTGACAAACTTCCTATAATCTTTTTATTAATTTACACTGAGGGAATATAGCACCCTTCATCCAAAGAATTGAAGGTGCTTTACAAACATTAACATTTAAAAAACAATTACATTAAAAAATCTGGATTCTTGCTGTTAAATCTCTTCGACTCCTGATACACAATTTTCTGGAAGCTGACGGAAAGCAATTCTATTTCTGACAATGAAAGAGACTCAGAAAGAGTCCTGATTTGCTTTCATGATACAGGCATTTTCCAAAACCTGGTGCTGGGCTTACAAAGCAAAAACACACAATCTTAACGCAATGAACAATATTTCAAGCCTTATTTCAAAAGCAAAACCCACAGCTTATGATGTCAAAAATCTTCCAACAGTTCTAGCCATCCAGACGGAATAGGAGCTGATGCAGGTTGCACGAGATACACTCGTGATTCAGGCTTTTTAGGGTCACACCCAAATGAACACATTTAAAGTAGTGAAATTTTTCAGGGAAATGCATTAAAAGCTAGCCAACTATAAAAAGCTAGCCAACAGTATATAAGCCAAATGAGGAAAGGGAGTAAATGGCAGTTCAAAGTAGACAGTTCTCACTAGAGCCTAGGATACTTTATTAGAAACCAAGTATATCATAGTTAAATAAAAATAATTCTTGCCCCCATTGATACAACATAAGGTATTTTACATTCAGCCTAGTTACAGGGAGTAACAAATCCTCCTGCCTACAAATCTATGACTTGCAAGTATCTTCCACCACATGATTACTCCATATAGTACACAGCCCTTATTTATTAGAGCGATCCCAATATTCCTTTTAGGCTCACAAAGTCCAATACAATCACTCTCTCTTCCCTTTACATGTCTAATCATAAAAACTATTTTTTTCCATGCAAAAAGCCATTATTCAGTTGAAGAGAAATCAGGCAAAACAGAGATGGCAGATAAGGAATGGACAGAATATTATTGGCACATGCCCAACTAGTGACAAACAAATGCAGTACACTATGACTTAAAAATAAAAGTCACATTACAGGGATAACAAAAACAGCTATATCAACCTAAGCTAAGGAGAATCAAACAGGAAGGGAGGGCTGAGGGTTACTGGTTTTATTGGTACAACTTAAAAGCACTGGAGAGCAAGCACTTAAATACAATTTATAGTAACAGAAAGAAAAAATACTGCAGAGAGCTGTTAAAGGACCACACCAAGTTGTCTGCATCATTAATTTCCAGTGTTTCACAATTAGTAAAATACATAACTACATATCCCTGTAAGATAAAAATTCCTTTCCACCTGAATTACACTGGGGTCAGGGCAGTAACACAAAGCTACTGACCCAACATTAGTTCAAGTGTGTGCAGCAAATGTATCAGCCACTTCTTTCATATAGCTATACAATTAAAAACTATACAAAAAGCTGGGTGGTTGGGGGAAAAAGAAAATAAAAATAGTATTGTGCTCATTCAATAAAAGAAAACCCTGATGAAAAATTATGTGCCAAGAAGCTTAGACTATAAAGACTTTTATTGCATTTTTAGGTTCTTATCCTGAAGGGGAAAAGTTGGTTTTCAAAACTACCTGAACAGATGCTAAAGTGCTTTATTAATTGGCTGGCTTCACAAGGATTTCCTGGAATGACAAAAATTAATTATAGTAAAGGGATACCAACTATTTCACAAAATAGTACATTCCAGCATCATTTATGACCTCAGTCATAAGAGATACTGGAACACTTGTCCTTATTAAGTGGACAGTTGCATAACAAGAACTAATCATCACAACCCTTTGGATACTCAAAGTACTTACACAAAGTTGAAATATGGTACCACAGATCTTTACAAAAAAGGACAATTTGTTTCTTTTCTACACTTTAAATAATCTGCTTCAGATTACAGTTCACAAATACAAGAGTCCTGACTTTTCAACCTTTCCAGTTGCAGTTAAAAAATGAACACTTTCTAAAAGTTAAGGTCAAGTGTTACAGCAAGAGAAGAATGATTATCATTGAAAAGTACATAGATTTTACTTAATGATACTCATGATAGATTGTAAACTGGATTGATCACATTCTATTCAACTGGTATCAAATAAACACATCAGCATTACAAATATTAAATGGTCTTCTATTAGTATAGAGGATATAAACCAAAACATTAATATGGCAGTTATGTTCTTTAGGCACAGTTTAGTGATTTTTTTTTAAAAAATAAATACTATTGAATTTCAATTGAAATTTTAACCTCAATAACCAAAGGATCAAGAACTCTGATTAGGAAAAAAGAAAAGAAAAACTTTAAGCTAACAATGTAATAAGCTGTTTAAAATTTCTAACACTAAACCTATCTGGGTTTTATTTAAGATTACTTTATTAAAAAATACAAGGAATCTGAAAAAAGATCAATACAATTATCTTAATGTACAAAGTCATAAGCTGTAGCAGTTTATAACTAAAATTTAAAAACACAACAAGGAGGGCAGCCCTTTAGACCAATTTATTTTATATCCATTTAAAATATCATCCAACAAAGGACAATGAAGTTTACATCTGGGACAGGTATACATAACTTGAGGCATTTGTAGTCCATCGTGCCCATTGAATAACAACTTTGCTGCTGAAATTTCTTAAAACATACCAAACTAAAACAAAAGGTTGAATGATACAAAAGGAGGAGTATTTCGGTGTAATCCGTCAATTGGCTTTTTAAAAAAAGGAAACACATACTGTTTCCCCAGACCAGTAAATAAGCAAGAGCTACATGCAGCAATGTGAGTTATTAAGACATTTCTCAAGTCTTCTCAAATGAGTCCAAGGTGGAGATGGAATAGGGAAGAAAATTGATAGAAAAACATCGCTATAGACACCATAACAAACAATAAATTTAGATAATTTAAAATTAAAAAAAAAGGCAAGAGGCAGCATTTCAGCAGCAAAGTGCTCAATAAAAAGTATATCGTAGAGGGTAATACAAGAAAATTGGGGTAAGAAGAGGGCAGAAAAATGGGTCAGCAGGATGGGTGAAGGCCTCAAAGGAAATACGGCGTCGTTGTTCTGGGAGGAATAACACGTTCTGAATCTGGAACTGCCCGGAATAACTTTGGTTCCCTTGTATTTACATCTTTGAAGACCATGATTGAGGCAATATTTCCACACCGATAGCAGTAATTAGGAGCAGACCATACTGTCACCAGCTTCTCATCAAACATAAATTTATAGCCTTCATGCACTAGTTGATGTGCTCTGCAGATGAGTTTTAAGTTGTTGATATGAACGAACTGCAATTTAGAATGGCTTTGTAAGTATTCAGTACTTTAAAAAATCAGCCTACATAAATAAGAAAATAATCATTTAAATAAAGCATAAAATCCTATTAAGTTAGCATGATTATAGAACCCATTCTATAAAATTATCCTCAATAATTTTATTTAGGCAAACAGAGTCACTTTGGCCTGAGTCCATTGTAGAGCTTAGAAAATTGTACTGCCACAGAACTAGTTAGAAATTTCTGGAAAAAAGCATTCTATAAGTACAATCAGATATAAAACAATGTTTTCTCTTTCATGGCTTCACAATAAAGATACTGCTGTCAATATCTATTATTTGCTGAAAATTAACATGTGCAGTTGTCACAATAATTTTGAGATTTATTATCCTTCTCTTGCAACTTAAAAAAACAAAGGCTTAGACTAGATAAATAATGGACCTAAATTAAGATCCACCGCCAGGTGCAGTGGCTCACACCTATAATCCCAGCACTTTGGAAGGCCAAGGTAAGAAGACTGCCAGAGCCCACAAGTTTGAGACCAGCCTGGCAACATGGCAAAACCTCGCCTCTACAATAAATAAAAAAAGTAGCCAGGCATGTGGCACATGCCTTGTAGTTCCAGCTGCTTGAAGGCTGAGGTGGAAGGATCACTTGAGCCCAGCGGGTCAAGTTTGCAGTGGCTGTGAGCATGCCACCCCATTATGGCCTGGGCAACAGAGTGAGACTCAGGGTCAAAAAAAAAAAAAAAGATGCACCAATGGGATCAGAACCTAGTTATGACTCTATTGTACTGGAGCACTTCCCAATATAAGGTTATCTGGGTATGTGTGGGGGGGGGGTGTGACTTAACTGAAAATAGCTGAACTTTAAAAACTGCTTCGACCAGGCATAGTGGCTCATGCCTATAATCCCAGCACTTTGGTGAGAGAATTGCCTGAGCTCATGGGTTCGAGACTAGTCTGGGCAACTTGGCGAGACCTCATCTCTACAATAAATCAAAAATTAGCCGGGCGTGGTAGTGCGTGCCTGTAGTTCTAGCTACTTAGAAGGCTGAGGTGGAAGGATGACCTGAGCCCAGCAGGTTGAGGATGAGGTAGCCGTGAGTATGCCACTGCACTCCAGCCTGGGTGACAGAGTGAAACTCTGACTCAAAAAAAAAAAGAAAGACATGCATGAATAACTAGACTAGAAATTTGATATCCATAGCCACTACAGTTTGAGTAGACTAGATTACTAGATTACAAATTTGTTATCTAGGGCCACTTGAGTCTCTATGCAGCCCATCAGTAACCAACAAACTACTTTCCCAAAAATACTGGCTTTACCTCATTTGTGACCTTCGCTCCAAAAAGCCAACCTGCTCCTCGGGGACTGATAGCCCAAGTATCCACATCTTCAGGATCTGACCAAACCAGGTCACAAAATGCTCCTTTATGAGGAATTTCCTGATTCCGTTCAATAGTTCGAATTTGATCCAGTGTTTTGATATCAGGAGATAAACCACCATGAACACACAAAATCTGCTCATCTATTAACTAGCAAAAAAGGATAACAAAGAGTTGAACATATAAACTCAGTCATACGTATAGAAGCTCATCAATGAATACTAAAGATATCAATATAACTGAAATGACAATTAAGATTAAAATATGCAATGTGTTATTGGCAGGAAAATACTTGAGGTTTTAAAAATACAAACTTACAGGCCGGGCTTGGTGGCTCAGCCTGTAATCCCAGCACTACGGGAGGCCAAGACAAGTGTATTACCTAAGCCCGTAGGTTCAAGACCAGCCCAGGTAACCTGACGAGACCTCATCTCCACAATAAATCAAAAATTAGCCAGGTGTGGTAGCATGTGCCTATAGTTCTGGTTACTTGGAAGGCTGAGGTGGAAGGAACGCCAGAGCCCAGCAGGTCGACACTGGGGTGGCCATGAGCATGCCACTGCACTCCAGTCTGGGTGATGGAGTGAGACTTCAACTCAAATAAAAAATTTAAATTAAAATTAAATAAATAAAAATATGAACTTACAGCTGCTACTGTGAGCATGTCGAAAACTTTGGTACAGTATCTCCAGGCATTAGCATTTCCATATTTGGTTTGGCACTCATCTGCGAACGAAACAGAAGATTTCTCATTAATGAAGCCCTAAATCTGCCAATAAAAATAAACAATACATCCAATACTACAGCAGTCTTTGGTACAACAGAAATTCAATTTAAACTAGGATAGCAAGTTAGAACACATATTTAGTCATGGTAGAACCTCCACATATAGCCAAAGAAGACAAGTGATTAACTATATACAGTTATATGTTGCTTAACAATGGGGATACATTCTGAAAAATCCATTGTTAAGCAACTTCATTGTTGTGTGAACATCATAGGGTGTATTTACCCAAACCTAGATGGTCTAGGTTAGGTAATATGGTATAACCTATTGCTCCTAGGCTATAAACTGTCCTGTATGTATTGTACTGACTATCATAAGGAAATAGCAAAACAACGGTATTTGTGCAATAAGAATTTTTCAGCTCCATTATAATCTTTTGCAGTCCGTTGCTGACTAAAATGCCATTATGTGGCATGTGGCTGTATATCCTCAGGATATGGTCCTGCTTTTCATCCCAGGAATGAACCTAGAAGTAGCAGAAATTATTAGCCAAAATGCTATCATCAGGAAGAGCTAAATACTAATTTCATACAACCTGAAGCAAATGATTTTTTTTGTGGTTTTTTGGGATTTTTCTTTTTGAGTTGGAGTCTCACTCCGTCGCCCAGGCTGGAGGGCAGTGGCACGTTCAGACACCCCAGCATCGACCCGCCGCTCTCAGGCGATCCTTCCACCTCAGTCTTCCAAGCAGCTGGAACTACAGGCACGTGCTACCACACCTGGCTAATTTTTTTTTAAATTTATTGTAGAGATGAGGTCTCACCAAGTTGCCCAGGCTGGTCTCAAACCTGTGGGCTCAGACAATCCACTCGCCTCGGCCTCCCAAAGTGTTAGGATTACAGGTTGAGCCACCGAGCCTGGCCAAAGCAAATGTTTTATCAGTTAGGTTCATACCAGGCAATTCTAGCAAACAGATTAATTTTTTTAATGGGACTACCTTATTCTAACAGAATAATCAAATTAAACAAATTAGAGGACCCTAAGTTACAGAAGCATAAGTAATTCTCATCTCAACATTTTTCAGGACTAAGTTGTCTCTTCTGAGATTTTCTGTAAATTGTGCAACTAAATACTTCAGCTCCAATAGGTACACCCGTAGTCATCATTGATGACAAACTGCCAGTGAGGTTCTTACATATTCCCAGTTAAGCACTCTTTCTGCCATCTGAATTAGTAGGGTACACATCTGTTCTTTCAATTAACACCATAGAAACTCTGCTCTTTGGCGCCTTCCTTAATTTTGAAAAAAAGTGACATACACCATTGCCTTAAGTGAAGCTGAAAATGACATAGGAAAGAAATCTATGGGTTATAGTCAATCCTTGAGATTTTCTAAATTATATGTCTATGTGAAGCTAATTTCTTTTTTTTTTTGAGTTGGAGTCTCACTCTGTCGCTGTAGCCCAGGCTGGAGTACAGTGACACACTCATGGCCACCCCAGCGTCGACCTGCTGGGCTCCAGTGATCCTTCTGCCTCAGTCTTCCAAGTAGCTGGAACCACAAGCACACACTACACGCCCAGTTAATTTTTTATTTTATTGTAGAGACAAGGTCTCGCCTAGTTGCCTGGGCTGGTCTCAAATCTGCGGGCTCAGGCAATCCACTAGCCTCGGCCTTTCAAAGTGCTAGGATTACAGGCTGAGCCACCAAGCCTGGCCGAAGCCAAGATTCTTATGTAAACTTGCCATAAGAGAGCATTAACAAAGAGCTCAGGTTGCAGACAGGGACCTTGCACTTGGTTCAATAATAACCACCCAGTATATATTTATCAGTGTGAACTGAAGGCCCAATATAATTAATACCCATATATATGGACATTTTATTACTTTTGTGTTTTGTTTTGTTTTGTTTTTTTAGAATTGGAATCTCATTCTGTTGCTCAGGCTGAAGTGCTGTGACACGCTCGCAGCCACCGCAGTCTCAACCTGCTGGGGTCAGGCAATCCTTCTGTTTCAGCCTTCCAAGTAGCTGGAACTAAAAGCACATGCCACCACGCCTGGCTAATTTTTTGACGTATTGGAGAGATGAGGTCTCGCCAAGTTACCCAGGCTGGTCTTGAACCTGTGGGCTCTGGCAATCCTCTCACCTTGGCCTCCCAAAGTGCTCACCGCGTGAGTCACCGCGTCCGGCCCATTTTATTACTTTAAAATCAGTATAGGTTCTATGATAGCAAAAATTATCTCCTTCCTGAGGAGCTGTTGAGCTTCCTTTTATTAAACAAAACCATAAAACCTGTTAGACGAAATGGCTTTGGAAACAAGAAAATTCAGTACTAGATTTTGTGCTGTTGTCATTTTCCTCAGTCAAGGCATCTTGATTAAAATGTCTTCAGTCCTCTCTCCTTTTGCCCTACACTGATGAATGTTGGGCAAATTCTGGGGTGTATATATACAAAACATTAGTCTTTTATTTATGAATGTAAATAACGTATGAAATTAGTATTTAGCACTTTCTGATAGCATTTTGGCTAATAATTTATGTGTTTATATATATGACTAATGTTTATATATATAACATTACATATATCATATATGAATATTACATATAATATGTATTTTATATAACATATAACACATAAAACATTAGTCATATATTTATAGTGTGTGTATATATAAATTAGTCTTAGTATTGCTTACACCAAACTATATCAGAGAGTGTCATCCAAAATATTATTTTGCAAAAGAATCAAAAACTTTCTTTCTTTCTTTCTTTTTTTTTTTTTTAGTTGGAGTCTAATTCTATCACTGTTGCCCAGGCTCAAGTGCAGTGGCACACTCACAACCACCCCAGCTTTGACCTACTGGGCTCCAGCAATCCTTCTGCCTCACCCTTCCAAGTAGCTGGAACTGCAGATGTGCACTACTACGCCCAGCTATTTTTTTTTTTTTTTAATTGTAGAGAGGAGGTCTCACCAAGTTGCCCAGGCTGGTCTTGAACCCACGCGTTCAGGCAATTCACTTGCCTTAGCCTCCCAAATAAAAGCCACTTTTATTTCAAATGGTATATGATACTGTTGGATAAATACAAGAAGTAACTTGTAGAATGGAAAAAATTATTAATAAGTTATATAGAAACAATAAAATATCAAAATTTATCTATTTAATAATTGATAATGGTGGACAAACTGAAGAGTAAGAGAGTTCAGCCTATTTTTATAATGAAAAAAGATAATTCAAAATATAACATCTAAAACTAAAGTGTTCTAAAATTAGTATTTCCAAATCTCTCAATATCTGCCTTAATTGTGCTCAAGGAAAATTTAAATTCATAATCTCAACAGTTCTACCATCTATTTCCTTCAAGGACCTTCCTAATAAACTCACTTTTTAAAAACTTTCAACCAAATAAAAATTTTATAGAAGCAGTTATTTTGCTTTTTATAACTAAGTTCTGCTTCTGACCCCTCAGGTCCAGGCATTCTCTGGGGCAAGCACACAGAGATATACATAAAAGAATGTATTTAACAGCAGCTTAAAAACAGCTTCAGGCCAGGCTCGGTGGCTCAGACTGTAATCCCAGAACTTTGGGAGGCCAAGGCAAGTGGATTGCCTGAGACCAGGCGTTTGAGACCAGCCTGGGCAACTTTGTGAGACCTCATTTCTACAATAAATGAAAAATTAGCCGGGCATGGGCGCACGTGCCTATAGTTCCAGCTACTTGAAAGGTTGAGGCGGAAAGATCGCTGGAGCCCAAAAGGTTGAGGCTGCAGTGGCCGGGAGTGTGTCACTGCACTCCAGTCTGGGCAACAGAGTACGACTCCAACTTAAAAACAAACAAACAAACAAACAAAAAAAAAAAACAGTTTCAGCTGGGCATGGTAGCTCACACCTGTCATCTGTGCAACTTGGGAGGCCAAGGGAGGAGAATCACTTGAATCCAGGAGTTCAAGACCAGCCTGGTCAACACATTGAGGCCCTGTCTATACACACACACACACACACACACATACACACACACACACACGAAAAACAGCTCCAATGTCCATTGATAAAGGGACTTATTAAGTCAATTATGATATACCTATATGATACAATCTGATGCAGTCATAAAAATAACATTAATAAAGTAAAAAAACAGGTATGACCCCATAAAATGTGTCTGTGCATATATAGAAACATTCACACACACACAACACATTAGAATGGGCTGTCAAATTTGACTATACAGAACATTCACCTCCAGCAAATTCTAGGGTCCCACCCCAAAAGGCTTTGATTCATAAGACTGCAGTGGGGCCCAGCACTATACAATTTTTTTTTTTTTTGAGTCAGAGTCTCACTCTGTCACCCAGGCTGGAGTGCAGTGGCATACTCAGGGCCACTGCAGCCTCCACCTGCTGGACTCAGGCAATCCTTCCACCTCAGCCTTTCAAGTAGCTAGAACTACAGGTGTGCGCCACCATGCCTGGCTAATTTTATTTTTGATTTATTGTAGAGATGAGGTCTCACCAAGTTGCCCAGGCTGGTATCGAAAGGCAATTCTCTCACCTCGGCCTCCCAAAGTGCTGGGATTATAGGCGTGAAATACCGCATCTGGCCTGCAAGATACATTTTTAACAACCATCCAGATGATTCTAATGAAGTCAACTGAGGACTACATGTTGAGGTACGGTTCTAGAAAGATTTACACCAAAAAGTTAAGAGCAATCTTCTCTGCATGGTAAGATTATCAGTTGACTGGGAAGAGTGGAGGAGTTAAGGAGTGAGGAAGTGGAAAAAAAAATACATACAGCACATATAATGACTTGTGTGGCCTTTTTTTCCAAAGAGGAAAGTAAAACAGTTTTCAGGATCAAAGAAACAGAAAGTCTTACCATAAAATCCATACACCTGTGTTATTTGTCTACTCTCATGATTTCCTCGCAAAAGTGTAATACGATCAGGCCATTTAGCCTTTAATGCAAGAAGGTAAGTGAAGGTCTCCAAACTATAGTAACCTCTGTCTACAAAATCACCCTGTGAAGTAAAAGTTTACAGTTACAAACAATCAAATAGCCACAATATTCTTTTAACATTATATCCAAATGCACAAACTCAGAGTCACAGTCCAAAATAACTACAATAAAGAGTTACACATTGAATATCATCTGGAAATTGGACTTTAACCAAAAATTAAAAGAGTAATAAACAAACTGTTTATACTTAATGTCTGTATGAGATTTGTGATTCAGGAGAGATCTATAAGAATCTGCTGGGCTGGATGCAGTGGCTCATGTCTGTAATCTCAGCACTCTGGGAGGCCGAGATGAGAGGATTACCTGAGCCCACAGGTTCGAGACCAGTATAGGAAATATGGCAAGACCTCATCTCTACAATAAATCAAAACATTAGCTGGGCATGGTGGTGTAAACCTGTAGTTACAGCTACTTGGAAGGCTGAGGTGAAAGGATCACCTAAGTCCAGCAGGTCAAGGCTGCGGTGGCTGTGAATGGGCCACTACACTCCAGCCTGGGTGATAGAGTGAGACTACTACTCAAAAAGAAAAAGAATCTGCTGTGTAATTCTCTCAAGAATCATAAAAAAAAAAAAAGAAGAAGAAAAAAGCTCACGCTATAATCCCAGCACTTTGGGAGGCCGAGATGGGAGGAATGCGTGAGCTCAGGAGTTTGAGACCATCCTTGGCAACATAGCCACATCCAATCTCTATTAAAAAAATAAAAGAATTATCCCTGTAAAACCACCATTTGTTTTCAACCCTCTATTACTTACATTAGTAGATGTTAGTAAAAAAAAATATGAAACAAAATTTTAAAAATAATTCCTTCTTTTTTTTTTGAATCAGAGTCTCACTCTGTCACTCAGGCTGGATGAAGTACAGTGGCAGGCTCACGGCCACCACAGTCTCAACCTGCTAAGCTCAGGAGATCCTTCTGCTTCAGCCTTCTAAGTAGCTGGAACTACAGACATGCAACCATGCCCGGCTAATTTTTTTATTTATTGTAGAGTTGAGATCTGCCATATTGCCCAGGCTGGTGTCATACCTGTGGGCTCAAGCAATCCTCTCACCTCCGCCTCCCAAAGTGCTGGAATTACAGGCATGAGTCACTGCTCCCAGCTAAATAAGTTTTTTAAAACCCTTTTTTTTTTTTTGAGTTGGAGTCTCACTCTGTCGCCCAGGCTGGAGTGCAGTGGCACACTCACAGCCACTGCAGCCTCAAACCTGCTGTGCTCAAGCAATCCTTCCACCTCAGCCTTCCAAGAAGCTAGAAATACAGGCATGCACCAACACGCCTGGTTAATTTTTCTTGATTTATTGTAGACATGAGGTCTCACCAAGTTGCCCAGGCTGGTCTGGAACCCGTGAGCTCAGGCAATCCTCTCACCTCGTATCCCAGAGTGTTGGGGTTACAGACATGAGCCACTGCGCCTGGCCTAAAATTCTTTTAACTAATCGATTTTTTTATAGGTGGAGACTCACTATGTTGTCCAGGCTAGTCTCAAACGCATGAGTTCAACTGATTCTCTCATCTTAGCCTCAGGTTAGGTGGGACTATAGGCAGGGACCACCACATACAGCTAAGATAATTTTAAATTTAAAAAATCATTTTAGAATTATTCATGATTCCCCTCTTTATCTACTGATTAAACTTTTTTTTATTTTTCATTTTTTAGAGATGAGGTCTTGCCATGTTGCCCAGGCTGGTCTCAAACCCATGGGCTCAGGCAATCCTCTCGTCTCAGCCTCCCAAAGTACTGGGATTACAGGCATGAGCCACCATGCCTGATAAAAACTTTTCTTCATGGAGGTGTTTGGGGACCCTTTTCTCCTACTCCATGGTTGCCTCCTGTGTGCTTAAGTATAAGCCCTTGAAAAGTTTTGTCTACTTCTCCTAAAAAAAAAATATTAAAATAAAAAAAATTTAAATAATTTTAACTGTATCAGAAGTTCTCCTTACTTGAAGAAAATCCTTTGTTTCTTTTTTTGGTAAGAAAAAATACTACAGGAGTGGTGGTTCATGCCTGTAATTCCAGCACTTTGGGAGGCGGAGATGAGAAGACTGCCTGAACTCAGAGGTTCGAGACCAGTCTGAGAAACATGGTGAGACCTCATCTCTACCATAAATCAAAAAATTAGCCAGGCATGGTGACACATGCCTGGAAGCTACTTGGAAGGCTGCTTGGAAGGCTGAGGCACGAGGATCACCTGAACCCAGCACATCGAGGCTGTGGTGGCTATGAGCGTGAAACTGCACACCAGCATGGATGACAGGGTGAGACTCTGACTCAAAAATACAAACAATAACACAAATACCATAATTACAATAATGTTCTAGGTTCAGCTTTGCATTTAACAACCCCATGTGATGGCATACTATTTACACTTGTCATTAATTTTGACTTGAGCCAATACTACACCAATAGGAAAACAGCTAAAAAAAAAAAAAAAAACGTAGGTGACCCAGAAACTTTCAGAAGGAAGGATAATGATAGAAGGAATCAGAGAAAAGTCAACAATATTATATTCCAAAATAAAAGCAAACATCTACCTTAATAGCAATTACGTATGTGTGTATATTCGCCCATCTACAGATTAGTAAAAGATAAAAATGAATGTTCAAAAAGTCTGATAAGAGCCAGGCTCGGTGGCTCAGCCTGTAATCCTGCGCCTTTGGGAGGCTGAGGTGAGTGGAATGCCTGAGCCCACGGGTTCGAGACCCGCCTGGGCAACTTGGCGAGACCTCATCTCTACAATAAATCAAAAAATTAGCCGGGCGTGGTAGCCTGCAACTGTAGTTACAGCTACTCGGAAGGCTGAGGCGGAAGGATCGCCGGAGCCCAGCAAGTCGAGGCTGTGGTAGCCGGGAGCAGCCACTGCACTCCAGTCTGGGCGATAGAGTGAGACTCCAACTCAAAAACAAAACAAAACAAAAAAAGTGTGATAAAAATAACAGCAAGTTGAAGATTTATACCTTAAGCCAGGGGTTCTAGACTATTATTCTATCCAACTATTACTGACAGCTACAACCCAGCCCTAGCTGTACAGTGGTTTACTAAGGCAATTATAAACCAGAGGAAGTGGCTAAATGCAGAAATGTATAGAATAACCTTTTCATATATTTAAGTAGTGATTATCACATGGCGATGAATTATTATACAATTTACATTTACTAAGTCAGATGCTTTCCATTTTAAATAAGCAATTGATATCACTGGTGTTTACATACCATAAATATGTAGTTTGTATCAGGAACCTGACCTCCAGTTCTGAATAGTTCACAAAGGTCATAAAACTATAAAAGAAAGGTAATATATGCTGATTACAAATTCCTGTTAAGGAATAAAATAATAAAACTGAGAGTAAAATGTGTACAAAAGCAATTAAGAGGACTCCAAACATTTGCATTTATCAGAAGAAATAAAATATAAGCAAAACTACTACTCAGTTCCTAAGCCTAAAAAACAGCAGTAAATAAAACTCACAATCATCATAAAGTCACTCCTAGATCATTAATGTTATAGGCTCTCCCCTTCTTGTATTCTTTCATACATCTCCTCATTTATCTCTTGAGAATTCTGAAATCATTTATCAGTTACCTAACTTCTCAATAAGCTAAGTTAACCTCCTCACCCATATTCAGCATCTATTTTAATGAGACAAAGGATAAAGTGGCATAAGTTGGTTTGTTTGTTTGTTTTTCAAAAAAAGACTTTACATGACACTTCACAGTGTTATGCAGAGCAGATCTTCCTACATCCTATAGTTGGAGATACAGATACCCTCAGGCTTCACAGCATGGAGTGTTTTCTCAATAATCAGTTTTTTAAAACTGTGCATTTCATCATATTCCATTTGATTGAAATCTAGTAACTGACAAATTGTACATTTGGTAAATTTCGATCAATAAGATTATCCTGGTGCTAATTTCTAAAGAAAACTTTACAGTTTTTCCAAAAATTTTGGATTAAGGGAATTGACTATAATACACTGAACCAATAATTTCTAACACATTTACATTTGACAGTTGAAAAGAAAATTATCCTTTAAACTTTTAATACTTAAACAGTACAGGAATATTAGTCACAGTGAACAAAGCTGAAATTTAAATGTTAACTACTGAAAGAAGCAAGCAATACCCCTTATAACAATGTTCCATAGTCTGGAAAGTCATTACTTCTCAGACAAGAAAAAAAAGTTTTAGAAAGTTTAATATAAAATATCTTCCCATAATATATAGTTATAATCAATGTAGATAGCAACCTGCCAAAACATTTCAAAACCTATTAAAGTGTTTATAAACTCTGGCCCACTAATCCCACTTCTAAAACCATGTCCTAAACAGAAAAATAATATCACATGCTATGTAAACATTAAACAATGTGTTATAGGCCAGGCACGTGGCTCACACCTACAATCCCAGCACTTTGGGAGGCCGAGGTGAGAGGACTGCCTAAGCCCACAGGATCAAGACCAGCCTGGGTAACTTGGCAAGACCTCGTCTCTACAATTAAAAAAAAATTAGCGGGGCATGGTAGCGCGCACCTGTACTTCCGGCTACTTGGAAGGCTGAGGCAGAAGGACTGCCAGAGCCCAGCAGGTTGACGCTGGGGTGGCCGTGAGTGTGCCACTGCACTCCAGCCTGGGCGGTAGAGCGAAACTGCAACTCAAAAAAAAAATAATTTTGTGGCAAAATGGAAAAATGATTAGGGAAAAGAATGGAACACAAAACTATACCTGTAACATAATTACACCAGTTCTACTAAGTAAAAAATTGAGTATGTATACACACAAAGTCCAAAGGGAATATTAAAAGTTTTATAAGTCAGTTGCTTTATACAAATGTAGCATAAGAGTGAGTGTACAAAGCCGGGCTTGGTGGCTCAGTCTGTAGTCCCGTGCCTTTGGGAGGCTGAGGTGAGTGGATTGCCTGAGCCCGTGGGTTCGAGACTCACCTGGGCAACTTGGCGGGACCACATCTCTACAATAAAAAATTAAAATGAGTTGGGCGTGGTAGCGCGCGCCTATAGTTCCAGCTACTTGGAAGGCTGAGGCGGAAGGATCGCCGGAGCCCAGGAGGTCGAGGCTGCGGTGGCTGGGAGCAGCCACTGCATTCCAGTCTGGGTGACAGAGTGAGACTCCAACTCAAAAAAAAAAAAATAGAGTAAGTGTCCACAAAATTTTCTATTGATGCTTACAGAAATTTTTTCTTGAACCAAAGTTTAAGTGTTTTGTTTTTTCAGTCGGGTCTCATTGTGTCACTCAGGCTGGAGTGCACTGGCACAATCATGGCTCACTGCAGCCTCAATCCCTTCTGGGCTCAGGTGATCCTCCCACCTCAGCTTTCTGAGTAGCTGTGACTATAGTTGTGCACCACCTCGCCCAGCCTGAGAAATAAACTGTATTCTATCATCAGAGGCAAGGAGAAAGCCAACTTGTCTAGTAGTTCTCAAACTTTTTGGTTTCAGGATTGATTCAAGGTCTTAAAAATCATAGGTCCCCTCAAAAACTTTTGTTTATTTAGGTTTTACAAATCACTGTTTACTATATTAGAGATTAAAACTGATAATTTTTAAATATTTAATTATTACCAATTAATAACATAACCACTAAATTGTAACATAAATATATTTTAATGAAAACTGTTTTCCAAAATAAAAAAAAATTTGAGTGAAAATAGAACTGATATTGTTTTATACTTTTGCAAAACTCTTTAATGTCTGGCTACTGAAACATGACTAGAATCTTTTAACCTGCCTCCGCACTCAATCTGTTGGGATATACTACGTAAAACTATTATGAAGAAAATCCAGTATCATATAAACATGTAGTTACCAAAGGAAGGAGCATTTTAATAGCATTTTCAGATAATTGTGCATATTCTTCTTTTAATACTATACCAAAACTTGACAAACGGCAGTTTAAGAAACTTAAAGGTTAACTGCAATATGACATCTGAAACCATATCAGTGCTCTTTCACGTACCTTTTTTTTTTTTTTTTTTTTTTTTGAGTCAAAGTCTCAACCCAGGATGGAGTGCAGTGGCACATTCTCACTCTGTCGCCCAGGATAGAGTGCAGTGACCTACTGGGCTCAGGTGATCCTTCCACTTCAGCCTTCCCATTAGCTGGGACTACCAGTTAATTTTTTTATTTATTGTAGAGACGAGGTCTCACCGTGTTGCCCAAGCTGGTCTTGAACTCCTGGGCTCAGGCAATCTTCGTATCTCAGCCTGCTAAAGTGTTGGGATTACAATAGGCACGAGTCACCGCGCTTGACCTCTTTCATACTTTTACATTGGTATATCTTGCACTTTGAGTACATGAAAAACGGGTCATATGTATTTCATTTATATATCATCAAAAATCCATGTCTGTGTTTGGGGGCAGTGGCTCATGCCTATAATCCCAGCACTTTGCAAGGCGGAGGTGAGAGGATTGCCTGAGCTCAGGGGTTCAAGACCAGCCTGAGCAACATGGAGAAACCTCATCTCTACAATAAATAAAAAAATTAGCTGGGCGTGGTGGCGCACGCCTGCAGTTCCAGCTACTTGGAAGGCTGAGGCAGAAGGATCACCTGAGCCTCGCAGGTTGAGGCTGCAGTAGCCATGAGTGTGCCACTGCACTCCAGCCTGAATGACAGACTGAAACTCTGATTCAAAAAAAAAAAAATCATGTCTGTTAATATCACCATCTCAGAAAAGTCTCAATCTAATTCTCATCTCAGAAAAGTCTTCAAGTATCAAAAACTGTTAGCCTCATTATAGTGGACCCAAATTTTCCAAAATTCCAATTTTTACTAGTAAACTCAAATTTTGTCATTGGCAACAAATACCGTCAACTGTTTTTTCTTGAAGTGACTGGCTCACTTCCTTTACTTTTGCAAAAATGTCTGCCAAATACGCAAGTCTGAATAACCACAGTTTGTCATTCACTGTCTCAAACAGTATTCTGTAAAGACAATTACTTTAGCTCATAACTGAAAGAATTTCACGAGTACTTTTTCTTGAACAAACCATCTTTCGTCGGTATACAGCAGATATGCTTTATGCTTACATACTTTCCATTGCATCACAGACTTTTTAAACAAGGGTTGAGAGTTAAGAAAATTAATACTTAGTACTTCATCAAAGACATTCTTAAATGAAACTGGCATTTGATTTTACTGTGTATGCATGCTGGTGAAGAATACAATGACAATCAGTATAGTCTGGTGCCATTCCTTTGTGACATGCTGAGGCACCAGCAGTTTTACCCTCTATTGTTTTTGTGTCACCTCAGGGACCCAAAGGTCTGTAGGCCACATTTAAGTGAATCTGTAAGCTAACTAAATGGCTTCTTTAAATAGTTAATATAGTTAGTCCCCTACATATAAACAAGTTCCATTCCAAGATTGCATCCGTTAAGTTCAATTTGTTCATAAGTCCAACAAAGTTAACCTAGGTACCCAACTAACACAATCAGCTACATCACTGATGCTTTTACACTTGCTTCCAGACATCCTGGGCTTGAAATAAAGATACTGTGCTAATGTATTCTATACAGTACTGTAAAGTACAAAAAAACACAACCACTTGTGGAAGATGCATGCATGTGACAATTGACACCAGACACATGAACTAACTTAACGTAACTGGACATGTGAACACACATTCACATCATTGAAAGTTCACAACTTGAAGGTTCATATGTAGGGGACTTACTGTATATAGACAAGCCAAGATTTAAACCAAACTTTATCTGATACTAAAATCAATAATTCCTCACTAGATTATACTCCTTCAATGCTTCTCAGTACAACATGCTTGCCAACATGTTTATCCATTCTCATAACCCAATCCTGTAATTCTAGAACTGGCCCAAGAGGAAGATAAATCCCAAGCGATACCCCTTACATTTTATTTAATTAGTCAACAGATGTTTAGTGGCTTAAAACCCATGTTTTTTATTAGGAATTGTTTTTAAGAGTCAAATACAAGAGAAACAATGTTCACAGTATGGTAGCAATCTTAAAATAGTATATGCAACAGGAGCCCAAATGAATTTCAAATCTCAGTCTGCCTTTTAGTGTCTGTGTGAGTTTGGGTTAATTCTTCAATCTTGAGTCACCCTTTCATTATATACAAAATAATCCTATCTCAAGGATCGTTTGAAAAGATTTGACACAGGATATATGAAAAAGCACTTTGCTAACCTCAAAACACAAGATAAATGTTAGTAAAAATTGTACATTCGATATATAATACAGAAGTTCAATTTAATGATATTAATTTACTTTAGTAGTTTGAAGTTGCTTCTAACATCTTGACCTTTGATCACAGCTGCAACTCATTTATTAAAAAGTTCTTGATAACACAAGTAACCCCTCAGTTTTAATATTATAATCAGGAGGAAACATTACTTGGCTTATTCTAGTTTTTAGGAATGTGCTAAGACACTGCTTATATTAACATCCTTTATGTTAGTAAAATACAAGCACTTATTACACTTTTGGAGAAAAGTTACATGGACATTTTAGAAAATCTATTCCTAAAGTCTACTCTAAAGAAATGTAATTTTAACAGATCAAAGATGACATAATGGGGTCTCTGCTTAGAAGCTGATGGTATGCAGATGTAAGATTTGTTGTACACTCAATCATCCAGAAAACACCTTGAAAAACCAGAAAGAAAGTAGCCTTATAAGTAGCCAAAATAGGATCTTACTCATGGTAAACGTCAATTTACATATACATATTCTGTTTCTTTACACAGTTATATTTAAGGCAGGGAAATTGTACAGATAACAATAAGATCTGTTGACATATATAATGTTATATTATCCACAATATATCATAGGTCTTATAGCCCCAACTACACTGTGTGTATATAGCAGGCTATGAGTGATCTATTCAGTTTTCATTTTCCAGTAAAAAAAATTCTACAAATACACATAAGGTTTCCAACTAATTTAAACACTGACAAAACAGTCTAAAGATGAAGTATGCCCCTCCTGTCATCACTTTGAAATTCTTACAAACAAAAACCCAGCAGATGAAAAAATGAGCTTAATATTTTTCATCTCATTCTATCAATAATTTGCTATGAAATCATACATTAACAATTTTACTTTTCTGAACCTTTACTATTCTCATTCCCACTACAGAAATGATAAATTTTCAACAATATATGACATGAGCAGAATGAATACAAATGAACTGAATCAAAAAACTGCCTAAACCCAAAATAGTTCCTATTAATCACAATTACTATAAGAAGCCCATGTTTGTGTTTTATCTTCCACCCATCTCCCACCCCCACCATTCACAGAAAAATAATGCTGCATTTTATTTACTTCACAAATGTAATTTCAACAAATTCTACAAATATAAAATAATTTGACCACTTTTACCTACCAAAACAGTAAACTAGGAATCATTAGTGTCACAGAGACTAAGGCAACCTAGGTATATTTATTGTTGCTGTTTTAATTTTGCAGAAGTAGAAACACATATAAACCAAAGACAATTCAAGATCTAAAAACTTGCTCATGAAATTTTACCTGTCCATGTATATCTCCACATACTGTTACTGGTGTTGATACTGGCTGAACATTTGACTCTTCCAAGAGGAGGTCACAAACATAGTCACACAGCCGCTGCAAGAAGAGAAAATAAAATGCAAACATTTACTACAATATTAAAACTAAGGATCAAATACAAAAAAAATGCAAGATCTAATAATCGTGAAACCGGCCCAATTGTTCTACAAAATTAGTGTTTATGGTTTTTAAATAAACATATAAATTGACCCTCCTAGTCTCAAAATTTGAGAAACTTACATTTGTCCTAAGTTCCTTTCTCAGGAAACCAATCATCAGGCCTCCTCCCAGAAGGAATCAAAACTTACCAAATAACCACATCAAGACAGGGAGATATCAGACCTCCTTATCTATCAGAACCAACCACCTGCTGACCAACTCCTCTTCCTTTGCCCTATCCCTAATTCCAGCTTTCCCACACACTTCTTCCCTGCTATATGAGCCCCTAATTTCAGTTAGTTCAGGATACAATTTGAGATGGTCTACCATCTGCTGGCTGTTATCACCCACATTAAAAAGGTTTCTTCACTGGCAATACTCATTGTCTAAGTGATCGGCTTTCTGCATGGCAAACAACTGGACTTTGGACAAACTTCTGGTGTTCAGCAGCAGAATTCTGGTGCCATGACTGAGGTCATATTGCTTGTGGTTAGGCATTTGTGGATGGGAGAGATTTAGAAGCCCTCCTAAGCAGTTGCCATGCCTATATTTGACCAGAGATAGGTTTCGGTTACTCTCTCTTTGGCCCACCACTGCCAGCCCAACTATGCTGCTGAGTGCCTAGGAAGAACACCCTTTGAAATCTGTCATTTGCATCTAGGCAGATGAGTGTCTTTTGTGGGTACTAGACAGCAGAAATGCTCCTCTCAATTTGGGGAATTTCAAAGGAATTTCCATATGTTGTAGGTTAGACAAGCCCAGCCAACTGGTATGAAAGTAGAAAGTCCCCAACTGTTAACAGTATAGACACTTTTGGGGCTTGTTAGTCACAACTGCAGTTAGAGTGCATCTTGCTAATTGTTTGTGTGGGTGTGTGTTGATACAGTAATGGGAAATCAGAATTTGATCCCAGAATGCAGCCCACTTGGGTACATTCTTTGAAATTGGTCTGAATATGGAAGAAAATAAAATGATATTCTTTTGCAATACTGTTTGGCCCCAGTATTCTTTGGAATCCAGAGAAGTGTGGTCCCTCCCTGGGTCTTTACAATATTATCTTACAACTAAATTCATTTTGCTATCTAATGAGAAAATGAGATGAAATTCCTAGGTCCACCAGGCACAGTGGGTCACACCTGTAATCTCGGCACTTTGGGAGGTGGAGGCAAGAGGATTGCCTGAGTCCAGGGGTTTGAGACCAGCCTGGGCAACACGACAAGACCACATCTCTACAATAAATTAAAAAAATTAGCTAGGTGTGGTGGCGTGCATCTGTGGTTCCAGTTACTTGGAAAGCTGAGGCAGAAGGATCACTTGAGCCCAGGAGGTCAAGGTTGCAGTGGCCATGCACGTGCTACTGTACTCCAGCCTGAGAAATAGAGTGAGGCTCCTACTCAAAAAAAGAAAGAAATTCCTAGGTCCAGGCTTTTACGCTTCTTAATCAAGTTAAATGTAAAATTTTGATGCAACAAAAGGAGGCCTTTAAGAAGAGTGGTGAGGGTCAACCCCCTCAGATCCCCTCCCGCCCTGGGAGCTTTTCTGTCCTCCCAAAATATCCTGCTTTCTCAAAAAAAAAAAAGAGTGGTGGGTCCACACTTCACCCTAACGTTCCTATTTACCAACACAGGAGAGCTGTCCCTTAAATGAGTAAGTCTGGATTACTATAATTTCTACAACTCCAGCTCCACCATCTCAGCACTCTGCCAGCTGCCCTAGAATCAACTTTAGACTCTCCAACAGCTCCAACCTGTGAGACTACTGACCCTCCAAAAACCCCTTTTTCCTGACTCCTGCCAGTCTTCCTCTGTATGAACCTGGGACCCCTATCCTAGTTCCACTGGTTCCTCCTTCCTTTTATCCTTCACTCCCTCACTCACCAAAGTGGCATTCAGGAACTCCAGATAAATCATCTCTCACTCTTGTACCCATCAGGGGACACAATTTGGCCAGGGTCTGCTACTCCTCCCCACAGGGCAACTTACTCTGAGACAGGTTCCCATTGAAAGTTTAACCGAAGAAAGACAGCCTGCTGGAATATTGTGAGTATACTGCCCATTCATCACAAATGGAAGCAGAACATCATCACTTATACAGATGACTCAAAACAGAACTGATCTTTTTGAGTCTATTTCTGATACTTATCACCTCACGTGGGCCAATGCTGAGAGCCTCCTTAGCATCTTGCTGACATCTGAAGAGTGGCATATATAGTGCTAGGAAAGACTCAGGAGGAAGCTAACTGGTTATAAGCAGAAGATTCTAATAACCAGTTAAGGACTGGTGTCAATTTGGCAGTTCCCCTCTATGACCCCAACTGGAATCTGAATGATGGGGACAAAGGTAAGATCCAACATTTTCAGAATGCTGGGGCTCAGGATGAGAGTCCCCAAAACTAAAAGCTTAAACAATGTGCAGGAAATTAAACAAGAAGTAGGTGAGAACTCACCAGAATTTTTGGAAAGGATTTTGGAGGCTTACTGGAAATATACAGATATACATCCAGACAGTCCTGAGAATTTCAGGTTAATTAATATGACTTTTATAGGCAGAGTATGCCCAACATCAACATAAATTGTAAAACTTAGAGAATGCCCTGACATTGCCAATATCCCATTTGTTTAACATGGCATTGGTCTTTCTGAGTTGAGAGCAGCCTAAGAACAACAAAAAGAGAATGAAAAAGACATAAAACAGCAGACTGCGTTCTTATCAGCAGCCTTAGCTAAGAGTCCAGAAGGGCCTCCTCGAGGAAGGGTCTTGAGCAAAGGCCACAAAGAAGAATATCCTCAGAAAGGTCTCCCTTAGGAAAAAACCAACATGCCTATTGCAGAGAAGAGAAACATTGGAAAAGATTGTCCTACAATGAACAGAAAGAGGGGCCAAGACTCAGTCCTGCAAATAAATATCAGTATAGAAAATATCAGACTTCTGGCAAGATGGAGACAGGGCAACCTGGTCTATGAAACCCTCTGCAAAGGAGAACTGCAGTAGGTCTCTGGCTCTCTCCCCGGGGGCTGGCTCTCTGCCTGGGGGCTGCAGGCCCCAACATCGCAGCCTGCTCTTCACACGGAGCTCAGCCGTTGCCACCACTGGGGCATCGTGGCAGTCTAGACGGCCACTGCAGCGCAGACACAGTAGTCACCAGCGTCATCGCCACAGCCTCCATGGCGGCCATAGCATATCACGCCACCCGTGCCTGAGGCTATTCATGACTTCAGTCCTTGAAGCCCCTGCAGGAAAGATCTGCTGGGATCACTGCCACCTCTCCTGCCTGCCGTGGGTCTCCTCCAGTGTGCCCTGAGGCAGGATTCCATCTCCAACCTCTACCTGGTTCCTGTCCGGCCCCACCCACTCTGGGGCGAGCAGGTGAGATAGCACCACCTGCTGGCGATTCAAGGTAACAACACCGAAACGGGAGAAACAAGCTTGAAAAAGAGACACAGGCCAGAGTGGTGAACAAAGGGTGATCTGAACTGTCCTTCACAGCAGGCAGGGGCAACTGACCCTAACTGCGAACTAATTTACCAGCTTGAAAAGAAAGCTAGAAATCAGAGCTGGAAGGACATTGGACTTAAACGAAAAGTCTCAAAGTGTGCTTGATTGGTTCTGTTAGTTTAATGACTTAATTCTATTCCTACTGTATTGTTCCTTTTTTTTTCTTTTTTCCTCTTCCTTTTCTTCTCTTTTCTTCTCTTTGTAAACCATATCTTTGTATAGAGGAACAGCACACCAATAAGGTGGTTGGTTAGCTTGTATATTAGCATCATTGTATGTTTTATTTTTTTTGTATGGGAGTTTGTTAGTCTGTAGCTGTGGTCTATTGTTTTTATCTGTTTCAGTATAGGTCTCTCTCTCCATTTGTTGGTACAATCGTTTGTTTCCCCCCTTACTCCTCTATCACTCCATCCCCCTCTTCAAACCAAAGTCTGCTCCATTCTCTTCCCTCTGCTAACCACACTTTATTTCAGGGAGTAAACCTACAGCCCCACTGCACGAACAGATTCCAAGGCAGTGAGAAGTGGGTTTCAGATTATCCATACACCTGTCAGCGAATACCAGAACCTGCAGATAGATTTTGAATCACAGCTCCCCCCTTAAGTAAATCTCAAAACTGCAAAAAGGACCACCTCCAACCTACAGTGCAACTCCAGAATCGAACAAAGTAAGAGGGCATACATAAAGAATAGGAGATTGAACAAACAGAAGTAAAACCAATCCCTCTACCTCTGAATAACAGAATTAAAGAAGATGGTGACGTGGAGGGAAGGAAAAAGTAGGGAGGGGGAAAAACTGCACAAATGTAAAAAAAACCAAAATATAGGTTTCACACAGACCCTGGGAGATCAGACACTGAGAAAACAGAATCTGGAACACAAACAATGGAAAAGCCCCCAGAATGACTGGTCACATGCAACAAAACCAGACATCAAGACATTAATAGAGAGAATTTTAAAAATTGAGGAGAGACAAGAGGAAAATAGGAAGGAGCTGATGTCAGAAATAACAGCAGTAAAAAATACTGTGATGGAAATAAATAACAAACTAATAAGCATGGAAAGCAGAATTAGCCAAGCAGAAGAAAGAATCTCAGAGCTCAAAGACCAAAAAACAGAACTAACCCAAACTGCCAAAAGCATAGAAAAGAAGCTCAAAAAGACAGAACAAAACCTGCAAGAGATGAATGATCACTTCAAGAGACGAAACCTAAGAGTAATTGGGCTCCCTGAGACAGAGAGAGAAACACAGGCCACACTGGACCAAACATTTCATGAAATCATTCAAGAAAACTTCCCTCATCTCATCAAGGATGAAAAAATTCAAACACAAGAGATTCAGAGAACCCCTGCAAGACAACAAATGAGAAGACCAACTCCCAGACACATAATAATTCGCCTAAACAAAGTAGCTATAAAAGAAAAAATCCTAAAGGCAGCAAGAGAAAAAGGCCAGACTACCTACCAGGGAAGACCAATTAGAATAGCAGCAGATTTATCCACAGAAACCCTTCAGGCTAGGAGAGCCTGGAGCCCTATCTTCAAAGTTCTAAAAGATAAACAATTTCAACCAAGAATAACCTACCCAGCCAAACTAAGCTTCATTAGTGAGGGAGAATTGAAATCTTTTCCAGATATCCAATCCCTAAGAACCTACGTTGCCACCAGATCACTTCTACAAGAAACACTTAAGAAAGTACTGAACACAGAAGAAAAAGAAAAAAGAACAACAACATTCTTCACAAGAGTACAGGCAAGCCGGGCTCGGTGGCTCAGCCTGTAATCCCGCGCCTTAGGGAGGCTGAGGTGAGTGGATTGCCTGAGCCCTCAGGTTCGAGACCCACCTGGGCAGCGAGATCTCATCTCTACAATTAATAAAAAAATCAGCTGGGCGTGGTAGCGCATGCCTGTAATTCTGGCTACCCGGAAGGCTGAGGCGGAAGGACTGCCGGAGCCCAGCAGGCGAGGCTGCGGTGGCTGGGAGCAGCCACTGCACTCCAGTCTGGGCAACATAGTGAGACTCCAACTCAAAAAAAAAAAAAAAAGAGTACAGGCAAAAGATTAAAAACACACATGAACCAACTCCAAAACCAAAAGAAAGACAACAAACAGGAACAACAACTCTGTAAGAACCTTATGACAGGGATCAACTCTTGCATTTCAATTATTAGCCTAAATGTGAATGGACTAAATGCACGACTGAAAAGACACAGAATGGCAAAATGGATAAAATATCATCAGGCAACAATCTATTGCCTTCAAGAGACTCACCTCACTAGAAAGGACACCCACAGACTCAAAGTAAGAGGATGGGAAACAAACTTTCAGGCAAACAGAATACAAAAGAAAGGAGGAGTAGCGATCTTAATTTCAGACAAAATACCCTTCAAGCTATTAAAAATCAAAAAAGATACATAATGATAAAAGGCTCGATCCATCAACGAGAAATATCTATCCTAAACATATATGCGCCCAACATAGGTGCACCAATTTTCATAAAGCAACTTCTAGGAAAACTAAAGAAAGATATTGACTCTAACACCATCATAACTGGGGACTTTAATACCCCACTCACAACCCTAGACAGATCATCAGGACAAAAAATCAGCAAGGAGATCCAGAACCTCAATGTGACTTTGGACCAAATGGACTTAATGATACCTACAGAACACTCCATCCAAAGACCACAGAATACACATTCTACTCATCACCACATGGAACGTATTCTAAGATCGACCACATAATTGGCCATAAATCAAGCATAAGCAAATTTAAAAGGACCAAAATTCTACCATGTACCTTGTCAGACCACAGTGGAATAAAAATAAACACTGACACCAACAAGGTCCCCCCCAAAACCCACAAAAACATGGACACTAAACAGCATGATGCTAAACAACTCCTGGGTCAATGATGAAATCAAAACAGAGATCAAAAGATACCTGGAAACAAATGAAAATGAAGAAACATCTTACCAAAATCTCTGGGACTCCTTAAAAGCTGTAGTAAGAGGGAAAATTATATCCCTACAAACACACATGAAGAAAATGGAAGGAACACAAATTAACAGCCTAACAAGCCACCTTAGGAAGCTGGAAAAGCAAGACTACAAAAACCCTCATTTCAGCAGAAGAATCCAGATTACCAAAATAAAAGCCCAAATCCAGGACATAGAAGACAAAAAGATAATGCAAAAAATCAATGAAACAAAAAGCTGGTTCTTCGAAAGGATAAACAAGATCGATGGTCCCCTAGCTAGACTGACCAAGATAAAATGAGAAAAAACCCAAATAAGCACAATCAGAAACACAAAAGATGAAGTCACATCTGACCCTGAAGAAATACAAAAGATCATTGGAGACTACTACGTACACTTGTATGGAAACAAACTTGAAAACCTTAAGGAAATGAAGGACTTTCTGACATCACACAACCTACCTAGGTTGAAACAAGAAGAAACTGAGACCCTAAATAGACCAATAACAATCAAGGAAATCGACTACGTAATAAGAAAACTACCTACAAAAAAAAGCCCTGGTCCAGATGGCTTTCCAGCAGAATTCTACAAGACATTTAAGGAGGAGCTGATACCAATCCTACTGAAGGTATTCCAGGCGATTGAAAAAGATGGAACTCTCCCCAAATCATTTTACGAAGCCAACATCACATTGATACCCAAGCCAGGTAAAGATCCAACAAAGAAAGAGAACTACAGGCCAATATCTTTGATGAACATAGATGCTAAAATTCTCAACAAGATCCTAGCAAACCGGATTCAACAATACATCTCAAATATCATCCATCATGACCAAGTAGGCTTCATTCCTGGGATACAAGGTGGGTTCAACATTCGTAAAACCATAAATGTAATTAAATACATCAACAGATATCAAAACAAAAACCACATGATTATATCATTAGATGCAGAAAAAGCTTTTGATAAAATCCAGCACCCCTTCTTGATAAAAACCCTCAAACATCTAGGCATACGGGGAACATACCTCAAAATAGTAAAAGCCATTTATGAGAAACCCATAGCCAGCATACTCCTAAATGGACAAGAATTGGAACCATTTCCCCTGAAAACTGAAACAAGACAAGGATGCCCACTCTCATCCCTCCTGTTCAACATAGTATTGGAAGTCCTGGCTCGAGCAATCAGAGAAGAGAAGGCAATCAGGGGTAAACAAATAAGAAAAGAGGAAGTCAAGTTATCTCTCTTTGCAGATGATATGATTCTGTACCTTGAAAACCCAAGAGAATCTGTCAAAAACCTCCTTACACTGATAAAGGCTTTTGGCAAAGTCTCAGGATACAAAATAAATGTGCAAAAGACAATCGCATTTCTTTACACCAATAATAAACAAACAGAAACCCAAATAAAAAACACAATTCCATTCATAACAGCCACAAAAAAATGAAATACCTTGGCATCTTCCTAACCAGAGACGTGAAAGACCTTTACAATGAAAACTACAAAACACTGCTCAAAGAAATCAAAGATGACACAAACAAGTGGAAAAATATCCCATGCTCATGAATTGGAAGAATCAACATTGTGAAGATGTCCATCTTACCTAAGGCAATCTACAAATTCAATGCAATACCCATCAAATTACCAGCAACATTCTTCTCAGACCTAGAAAAAACAACACAGGAATTCATATGGAAACACAAACATCCAAGAATAGCCAGAACAATCCTCAGCAAAAAAACCAAAGCAGGTGGTATCACATTACCAGACTTCAAACTTTACTATAAAGCTACAATCATCAAAACAGCTTGGTATTGGTATAGGAACAGGCATATAGATCAATGGAATAGAATTGAGATTTCAGAAGTAAAACCTCAATTTCTCAGCCAACTCATCTTCGACAAAGCCTCCACCACCTACCACTGGGGAGAGGAGAACCTATTCAGTAAATAGTGCTGGGAAAACTGGCTGATCACATGCAGAAGATTGAAACAGGACCCCTATCTATCCCCATGCACAAAGGTTAACTCCAAATGGATCAGAGACCTAAATGTAAAACCTCAAACCATATGAACCATAGAAAAGAAGGAAATACCCTCATGGAAATCGGAACTGGCATCCAATTCCTGAACAAAACCTGAAACCCACAGGTCATAAGAGAGAAGATAGACAAGTGGAACCTTATTAAACTGACAAGCTTCTGCAACGCCAAAGAAACCATCAAGAGAGCAGGGAGACAGCCTACAGACTGGGAAAAAGTATTTGCCAACTCCAGGTCTGACAAAGGCTTAACATCTTGGATCTACAAGGAACTCAAACGTGCTGAAAAGAAAAAAACAAACAACCCCATTATAAAATGGGCAAAAGATATGAACAGACACTTCTCAAAGGAAGACATCCGAGCAGCCAACAAACACATGAAGAAATGTTCAACCTCACAATCATCAGGGAGATGCAAATCAAAACCACACTGAGATACCACCTAACTCCAGTCAGAATGGCAATTATCAACAACTGAAAAAATAACAGCTGCTGGAGAGGGTGTGGGGAAAAGGGAACACTTCTACACTGTTGGTGAGAGTGTAAACTAGTGTAACCTCTGTGGAAAGCAATGTGGTGATTCCTAAAAGCTCTAAATATCAACTTCCCATATGGCCCCACAATCCCCCTACTGGTAATATACCCTGAAGAACTCAGATCACTCTATAAAAAAGATACCTGCACACGTATGTTTATCGCAGCATTGTTCACAATAGCAAGAACCTGTAAGCAACCATGCTGCCCATCAAAAGAGGACTGGATTAAAAAAATGTGGTACATATACACGATGGAATACTACACAGCCATAAAAAGGAACAAAATCATGAATTTCACAGCAACCTGGATGGAACTAGGGTCTATAATATGGAGTGACCTCTCACAGAAACAAAGATCCGAGTATCACATGTTCTCACTCAGATAATGGACCTTTAATATCCAATGTAATACTATAAGAAAATGACTGACAGTAGTGGGAAACTATGGGGGGTGAAGGAGATGGGATTAACGGCAGCAAATATCTGTCTGGGGACGGGGAAACACCTCTTATCAACAGGGTGCCTGAATGAAATGTATTTGTATACCTAACCCTTAACTGTACCCCACAAAACCATAACAAAAAATATTGATTAAAAAAAAAAGAAAATATCAATAGATACTACCTGAAATGACAGGATCCTAAGGTTCTGTCCACCTTTCAGACATTGCAACCCATGATTAATATCACCCACCAGGAGCCTAGGATAGCTGTTAAAGTGGGTAAACTGGTCAATTTTCTGATTGACTGCAGAGAAATCTACTCAGTTTTGAATCTTAAGTTGACTAAACTTAGAAGGAAATCTAAGTTTAGTGTCCAGGGAACCCTCTCAGAAATACTTTCTTCAGCCTCTAGAATGTATGACAGGAAAGTCTTCTTTGACCCAATTTTCTCTATACACTAGAATGTCTCCTCCCATTACTAGATCAGGATCTTCTTTCCAAGCTACTGGCCCAAGTGACCTTCCAGAATGAACAAGTATACATCGAAGGCCCTCCAGAAAAACACATGTTCTTTGCAAACTGCCTTCTGACATCCTAGAGAAGGTAAATCACGAAGTATGGGCCACCAGATATCCTAGATGGACCTATGTGACATCAACCCATGTTAAGCAGTATCCTCTAAAACTCCAGGCTAGAAGGGAGCTCCAACCCTTGGTCATAGCTTTTCTCGAATATGGGTTCCTCTGGCTCTGTCATTTCCTTTACAATACTCCTATCTTGCTGGTTCAGAACCCTGCCATCCAAGAATATCATTGTGTCCAAGGTCTGAGGGCAATAAAATCAAATAGTAGAAGATCATCATCCTGTAATGCCCAGCTAGCCCTTACACTCTCCTTACCACTTTCTCTGGGAATTTTGCCTCTCAGTAATAGACTTAAAGGATGCTTTCTTTTGGACCTCCTTGACCCCTGAGTAATTGTTTGCTTTTGAATGGGAAGAATTGGACTCTAATACTAAATGTCAGTGCTGCTGGACTATGCTTCCCCAATAATTACAAACTCCCCCACCATTTTTGGAGAAATCTTAACCAAAGACTTGAGGGAAATAATCCTCAAAAAAGTTACTGTTTTGCAATATGTGGATGATACCTTGGTAGCCAGTGAAACAGAGGAGTACTCCATTCTCCATGCCATTGAAGTTTTAAGTTTCCTGGCAGATAAAGGGTACAAAGTTTCTGTTAAAAAGGCACAGATCTCTCTTCCCACCATTCAGTATCAGGGATTCAAATTACCCCAAGTGACTCGCAACCTATCCCCAGATCTGAGAGAAACGATAAATCAGGTGGTGGTTCCTACTATCCGTGAACAACTATGTGGTTTCTTAGGCCTGGCTAGATTTTGTCAAATTTGGGTCCCTAAACTTTGGGTTAACAGCTATATCTCTCTCTGAGGCTCTAAAAGGAGAAGATAAGGGAACAGTAGCTTTCTTAAAGTGAGGAATGCCAAAAAGTCTTTTTAACCATCAAAGAGAAATTGATAACAGTCCCCTGCCCTGGGTCTCTTCAGCCTACAAATCTTTTGATTTTTGTGTTAAAGAAAGACAGGGAATTGGCCTACTTTTCGAAACAGCTTGAGATGGTAACTAAGGGCTGGACTACCTGCCTAATGACAATGACAGCAACCTGTGATATATTGCAGGAAGCTGGAAAGTTCACTCTTTGGCAACTCATGACAGTGCATGCTATGGATTATGTGTTACTTCTGCTCAAGCAGAAGGAGAGCTATTGGTTGACACTGAATAAAAAAATACCAACCCAAGATGATAGATAACTCAAATGTAACTGTTTATACTCTGAATTCTGCCACCCTACCAGGGAAGTTCCAACCTCCTGTTTATGACTAACTTCAAATAATTAATCAAATGTACACCAGCAGGTTAGACCCCACAGATTTGCCATTGACAGAGCCCAACAAAGAATTCTTCACTTATGGAAGCAGTTTCATGGAACAAGGACTCAAAAGAACCAAGTATGCTGCAGTTACTACCCAGCAAGTAAATCGAGGCACATGTCTTACTTTCATTGCTTTAACTAGAGGTCTACATCTGCATAAGGGAAAGCAAATCAACCTTCAAACTAACTCTAAATATGCTTTCCTTGGCCAGGTGTGGGAGCTTACGCCTGTAATTCCAGCATTCTGGGAGGCCGAGTCAGGAGTGCTTGAGCCCAGTAGTTCAAGACTACCTTAGGCAACATGGCAGGGCCTCATCAACAAAATTTTTTAAATTAGACCCGCCTGGGCAGCAAGACCTCATCTCTACAATAAATTTTTAAAAAATCAGCCAGGCGTGGTAGCACGCGCCTGTAATTCTGGCTACTCGGAAGGCTGAGGCGGAAGGATCGCCGGAGCCCAGCAGGTCGAGGCTGCGGTGGCCGGGAGCGGCCACTGCACTCCAGTCTGGGCGACAGAGTGAGACTCCAACTCAAAAAAAAAAAAAAATTAGCCAGATGTGGTGGCACAAAACTGCAGTCCCAGCTACTTGAGAGGCTGAGGCAGAAGGATCACCTGAGCCCAGGAGGTTGAGGCTGTAATGAGCCATGACCATATCACTGCCCTCCAGCCTGAGCAACAGAGTGAAACATGGACTCAAAAAAAATAAAAGAAAGAAATTGTCTTCTGAAAGCAATCAACCCAAAAAATGTCACAGAAACCAAATAATAATTTTTTTTTTTTGCTTCGTTTTGTTTCATTTTGTTTTGAGTTAGCATCTCACTCTGTCGCCCAGACTCGTGTGCAGTGGCATGCTCCTGGGCACCACAACCTCGACCAGCTGGGCTCCAGCGATCCTTCCACCTCAGGATTCTAAGTAGCTGGAACTACAGGCGTGTGCTATCACGCCTGGCTATTTTTTGATTTATTGTAGAGACAAGGTCTCGTCAAGTTGCCCAGGCGGGTCTCGAACCCATGGGCTCAGGCAATCCACTCGCCTTGGCCTCCCAAAGTGCTGGGATTACAGGCTGAGCCACCAAGCCCAGCCCCAAATAATTCTTACAACAATATTCTGGAAAAGGAAGTAGACGAATCAGGGGTTGGAGGGAGGGGAAAAAAAAGGAAGTACATATTCTCTGCTATACATAGGCTGCTGAAGAGGAAACTTTCCTTCTACCTGAGACCACCCTGTACTATTGCCAGAGGCCTACTGGATTTTATGATAGGTCTCCCAAGAAAGGAGAAATTAAACTAACAAGCATAATGACATTATTTTAAACATTAATTAAAGGATCTAAATGCTACACTGCCTTTAATATATGAGACATTCTATATTTATTTATTTATTTTTTTTTTATTTGGAGTCTCACTCTGTTGCCCAGGCTGGAGTGCAGTGGCAAGCTCACAACTACCACAGCCTCAACCTGATGGGCTCAGGCGATACTTCTGCCTCAGTCTTCCAAGTGGCTGGAACTACAGGTATACGCTACCACACTCAGCTTATTTTTTTATTTATTGTAGAGATAAGGTCTCACCAAGTTGCCCAGGCGGGTCTTGAACCCATGAGCTCAGGCAATCCTCTCGCCTTAGCTTCCCAAAGTGCTGGGATTACAGGCTTGAACCTCTGCACCAGCTGAGACATACTTTAACAAGCATAGCTACAACAATAGCTACACAGAGGCAGGCATAGGAGAGGATTCACAAAGGGAGGGGGAGGAGGAGAAAAAGGGCTCCCGAAAGAAAATGAGGGGAAATACAGCTGCTAACTTCCAATATATTAGAAAACAAAAAGAAAACATCAAAATAAAATAGTTTGTTCTTATTCCTAGGATAGGTTCCTGATCTTTTTTTTTTTTTTTCTGAGTTGGAGTCTCATTCTGTGGCCCAGACTGGAGTGCAGTGGCTGCTGCCGGCCACCGCAGCCTCGACCTGCTGGGCTCTGGTGATCCTTCCGCCTCAGCCTTCCACGTAGCTGGAACTACAGATGCACGCTACCATGCCTGGCTAATTTTTTATTTATTGTAGAGATGAGGTCTCACCAAGTTGCACAGGCGGGTCTCGAACCCGCTGGCTCAGGCAATCCATTCACCTCAACCTCCCAAAGCGCAGGATTACAGGCTAAGCCACTGAGCCCGGCTGGTTCCTGATCTTCATATAGACCTTCCTTTTGGCCTGGAGTCCAACTGGCCTTGAATCCCTGAGTAGCTAAGCTAGCTCTTTTTTGTGTTGAATTTCCCACAATCCCTAGATGCTTCAACAAGCAAACCTGTAATACTGCCATGTAATAAATATATCCTTGGCCAGGCACGGTGGTTCATGCCTATAATTCCAGCATTTTGGATGGCCAAGGCGGGGGACTGCTTGAGCCCAGGTGTTTGAAACCAGCCTGGGTAACATAGAGAGGCCTTCTCTCTACCAAAAAATCAAGAAATCAACTAAGCAAGGTGGCATGTGCCTATAGGTCTAACTACTCAGAAGGCTGACGCAGAAGGACTGCCTGAGTCCAGGAGGTCAAAGCTGCAGTGAGCTGTGATTGTGCCACTGCACTCCAGGCTGGGCAAGAGGGTAAGACCCCAACTCAAAAATATATAAATAATTAAATCCTTTATTCATAACAAGCACAGATACTGGTAAGTGAAACGATGTTTTTGAACTCTGAGCCTTAACTTTATAATGAAAGAGTCTCTAGGGTTCCTTCAGTTATAAAATGCTGGTTTGCATTTAAAACCACCTATGCTAAATCTCTCGCTTAACTCAGATATTAAGACTGAGATCCACAAGGTCACAAAGCTACTTACTCTTAGCAACAGATATGAAATCCAGGTTTCCTTCTTCTTTTCACTATTCTTTCTTATTTAGTTGTTCAATGCAACAAATATTTATCTAGTGCCTAGTATGTTACCAGGTATTATTCTAAATACAAAGTAAAAAGTCATAACCAAAAAAGAAAAAAAACAAAAGGCTGGGCACAGTGGCTCAAGCCTGTAACCCCAGCACTTTGGGAGGCAGAGGCAAGAGGATTGTCTGAGCCCAGGGATTTGAGACCAACCTGGGCAACTTGATGAGACCTCATCTCAACAATAAATCAAAAAACTAGTACATACCTATCGTTTCAGCTACTTGGAAGGCTGAGGCATAAGGATCGCCTGAGCCCAGCAGGTTGAGGGTGTGGTGGCCGCAAGCATGCCACTGCATTCCAGCCTGGGCAATGGAGAGAGACTACAACTCAAAACAAAACAAAAAAAAAGACTTACTGTCAAGGGGCTTACATTCTAATAGGAAGCGACAGACAATAAATGAAAAAAATATATAGCACAGTAGTTGGTCAGGTATGCTAAGCAGTATGGAGAAAACCAACACGCTGCAAGGGCATAGGAGTGCTAGTGTGGTAAGAAGGTGTTGATATTTAAACAAGAGCACTGAAGTCTTACTGATAAAGTAACTTTTGAGCAAAAAATTGATGGAGGTAAGGCTGTGGTGGCACAGCACTGCAGGCAGAGAACATTAAACACAAAAAGCCCTTATGTGTAGCATGCTTGCTGCTTGAAAAGGCTGGTGTAGTTAGGCTGAATGAGGAGACAAACAGGATAGCACCACATAATTGTTTAGGTGTGACTATAAGGTTTAGGGTGAATAAAAGGATCTGGGCTTCTACTGAGTATAATGGAAAGCCATTAGAAGGTCTTAAACAGAGAACTGACATGATCTTAAGTCTGTTGTGCTGAAAATGAATTACTGGTAGGAGAGGGAGACTGGGGTAGGTAAAGGACAAAGGCTGAAGTATGGAGACCAGTTAGGCAGCTTCTATAATAATCCAGGTAAAAGTTAATACTAGGTTGGACCAGGGTAGTAAAGTTGAAAATGGTAACAAGTAGACAGATTCCTGATGTTATCTGAATGTAACATCCGCAGATTTATGATCAACTGGATACACAGTGTTAAAAGAAAATAAATAATCAAAGATGATTCAGGCTTTCTGGCTTAAACAATAACAAGGATGGAAACAGTCATTACTGATATAGTTACAACTCCAGGGAAAGCAGATTATTTTTAAATTTTGTCGTTCCCCTCCCCCTTTTTTTTTTGGAGTTGGCATCTCACTCTGTCGCCCAGACTGGAGTGCAGTGCCCCAACCCGCTGGGCTCTGGCGATCCTGCCGCCTCGGCCTTCCGAGTAGCCGGAATTACAGGCACGCACTACCACGCCCGGCTGATTTTTTTTATTTATTGTAGAGATGAGGTCTCACCAAGTTGCCCAGACAGGTCTCGAACCCACAGGCTCATGCAATCCACTCTTTTTAAATAGACTTTATTTTTTAGAGCAATTTCAGGTTCACAGCAAAACTGAGCAGAAAGTACAAAGTTCCCATATGCCCCGTCTCTACACACACACACACACACACACACACACTCACATGCACAGCCTGCCCTACAATCAACATCTCATACCTCATACAACTAATGAGCCTACATTAACATATCATTGTCATTCAAAGTCCATAGATTATTTACATTGTGATTCACTCTCAGTGTTGTACCTTCTATTAGTTTTGACAAATGTATAATGACATGTCCCTATCATTATTGTATCATACAGAGTAATTTCACCTATTCATCCTCATCTCCCTCCAACCCCTGAAAACCACTGATCTTTTTACTGTCTCTGTAGTTTTGCCTCCCTAGAATGTCATAAAGTTGGAATCATAGGTATGCAGCCTTTTCAGGTTGGCTTTTTTCATTTAGTAATAAGCACTTAAGGGTTCTACATGTCTTTGCATAGCTTGATAGCTCAATTCTTTTAGCACTGCATAATATCCACTGTCTGGATGCATTACAGTTTTTTTATCCATCCACCTACTGAAGGACATCTTGGTTGTTTCCAGGTTTTCACAATTAAGAATAAAGCATGGCCACACACAGTGGCTCAAGCCTGTAATCCCAGTACTTTGGGAGGCTGAGGCGAGAGGACTGCCTAAGGTCAGGGATTTGAGACCAGCCCGGGGAATTTGGTGAGACCTCGGCTCTACAATAAATCAAAAAATAAGCGAAGCATGGAAGCACGCACCTGTAGCTCCAGCCACTTGGGAGGCTGAAGCAGAAGGATCACCTGAGCTCAGCAGGTCGAAGCTGTGGTGGCCATGAGCATGCCACTGCACTCCAGCTAGGCCACAGAATGAGACTCCAACTCAAAAAAAAAAGTGAGCGAGAATAAAATAGCTATGAAGATTCATGTACAGGTTTTCATGTGGACATAAATCTTCAATTCATTTGGGTAAATACCAAAGAGCAGGACTGCTAAGACCATATAGTAAGAGTATGTTTCATTTCTTGAGAAACTGCCAAACTGTTTTCCAAAGTGGTTGTACCATTTTGCATTCCAGGCAGCAGTGAATGAGAGTTCTTGTTACTCCACAACTTCATCAGGATTGGATATTGTCTGTGTTCTGGATTTTGGTCATTCTAATAGGAAAGTGTAGTAGTATGTCATGGTTGTTTTACTTTGTATTTCCCTAATGACATATGAGGTACAGCATCTTTTCATTTGCTTATTTGCCACCTGTATATCATCTCTGGTAAGGTGTTCTTTGCCCATTCTTAATCAGATTGTTCATTTTCTTACTGTTGAGTTTTAAGACTTCTTTGTATATGCTGAATAACAATTCTTTATCAGATACGTCTTCTGCAAATATTTGCTCCCAGTCTGTAGTTTGTCTTCTCATTCTCTTGACAGGGGCTTTCACAGATCAAGAGTTTTTAATTTTAATGAAGTCCAGCTATCAATTATTTTGTTCATAAGCAGACTGATTTGATTTGTTTGGGTTTGGTTTAAAGGATGGTGGAAAAGAAATACAGATTTTTTTTTTGAGGCGTCATTCTGTCACCCAGGCTGGAGTGCAGTGGCACACTCACAGCAAGAGCAGCCTTGACCTGCCAGGCTAAGGCGATCCTTCCGCCTCAGTCTTTCAAGCAGCTGGAACTATAGGTATGCTACCACGCCTGGTTAATTTTTTAATTTATTGTACAGACAAGCTCTCACTAAGATGCCCATGCTGGTCTTGAACCCATGAGCTCAGGCAATCATCTCGCCTCATCCTCCCAAAGTGCTGGGATTACAGGCTTGAGTCACCATACTTGGAATAAATACAATTTTTTAAAAACAAATTTATTGAGATAATTCACTACCACAAATTCATCCCTTTGAAAAGTGAAATCAAATGGTTTTTATTATATTCACAGTTTTGGCAACCATCACCATAATCAGTCTTAGAATGTTTTTACCATCCCAAGAAAAACCATATACCCATCAACAGTCACTCCTCACTTCCCCACACCCACATTCCACAGCCCTAGGCAATCACTATCACTTTTTTAAAAAGGAAAAAACTGGCTGGCCACTGTGGTTCACGCCTGGAAACCCAGCACTTTTGGAGGCCAAGACGAGAGGATTGCCTGAGCCCAGGGGTCTGAGACTAGCCTGCCCAACATGGCAAGACCCCATGTCTGCAATAAACTTTAAAAAATTAACTGGGCATGGTGGCACATACCTGTAGCTCCAGCTACTTGGAAGGCTAAGGTGGAAGGATCGCCTGAGCCCAGGAGGTCGAAGCTGCAGTGTGAGCATGCCACTGCACTCCAGCCTGGGTGACAAAGAGAGACTCTGACACACACACAAAAAAAATAATAATAATAAAAAGAAAAAAATGTATTACCTATTAAAAAAATAATAATCTCCTTCTCTTCTGCTAGGGCAGAGAAGAGAATAAACGCTATTCAAAATACTCACTGGAGCATCTTCACACAGAGGGACTTCTGGCAAGATAGCAACAGAACAGGTCAGACTGTGAGAGTCTCTGCAAAAGTGAGTGTCCATAAAGACTCTGAGTGAATGGATATGTATCAGTGGGTGAGTGAAAGTCCATCTAGGGGGAGACTTGAGTTCAAGCACTGGGATTTTCTTCCAGAGGTGATTGCAACCCCTCACTGCCCTGAGATTGGAGTCAACTGCATGCAGAATCACCTACTGTTCTCGGGACTCTCCTGAGAAGAGGAAGCAGAAAGCAGCCGATCTTCATGACCTAGCACCTGGCTCACACCGTCACCTGTGTCAGCAGACCTCTAGGAGCCCGGGATCCGTGGAGAGAGAAGACTGGAGAGAGCTGGAGAGGAGCCCCATCACCAGTGAGGAAATGCAGACTGGAGCCAAAATGTCCCAGGACCAGGCATTAGACCTGCATTGCCCCGCCCAGCTCCACCCAGCCTCCAACCTGAAACCTAGAGGTAATCTCATCGAACTCAGAGACACAGATGACCCTCCCCCACACAGAATCAGTCACAAACAAGTCAGATCTGAGTGCAAGACTTGACAGGCAGCAAAACAGGGGAGTCCAAATCTAATCCATCCTCCTTCCACAGTAGTTCATGGGGCATCTGACCCACTCTGGGAGCAACCCTATCAGCCTGCACTGAAAGCAGAGGGGAGGGTCCAGAGATTAGAGCTGAAAGGAAGTTGGACTTACAAGAATAAACTCAGAGCAAATTTCGCTTTTTGTTTGTCTGTTTGTTTGTTTTGCTCTTTTTGTTTTTGTTTGTTTGTGTTTTAGATTTTTTTTTTCTCATCTCTCTTTCTTTCTGTTTTTACTTGCTTTGTTTCTGTTATTTTATTGCTGTTTTGTTAGACTTCCTGTTTGTCTATATGTATTTTTGAGGGAGAGTATATCAATAGGGGAGTTTTGTCGTTGTGTGTTTATATGATTATCTGTATGTTTTTTTTTAAATCTATTCTGTCTTTGTCTCTTTTCATGTTAGTTGGTACACTTGTCTGTTTTCCCTCTTCTTCTTCTCTTCTCTCCACCTTCCTCTCATCCCCCTTCTTCCATTTTCCATTCTTTTCCTTTGTCTTTGTCTTATTTCATTCTGCATTCAGGGGGCAAACACAGACACCGACCACATGGACATATTGTAAAGCTGTGGGAAGTGGGTTCCAGGAGGCCCACACACCGGTCAGTGGATATGAGGATCTACAGATAGTTTCTGAATCATAGTTCCCTTCTCTTTTAAATCTCAAAACTACAAAAAGGACAGCCCCATATCCACACCCCAGCTCCAGAACTGAACAAAGCCAGAGGAACAACATAAGGAAGAACAGGAGATTGAGGAAACAGAAGTAAAAGCTACCCACCCATCCCCGTACAACAGAATTAAAGAAGAGGTTAAAAAGGTGGGGGAGACCTGCCTGAGCAGGCGAGACCTCATCTCTACAAAAAATCCAAAAAATTAGCCAGGTGTGGTAGCGCGCGCCTGTAGTTCCTGCTACTTGGAAGGCTGAGGCAGAAGGATCGCCAGAGCCCAGCAGGTCGAGGCTGCAGTGGCAAGGAGTGGCCACTGCACTCCAGTCTGGGTGACAGAGTGAGACTCCAACTCACAAAAAAAAAGGGGGGGGATGGAAATCTACACAAATGAAGAAAAACCAAAGGAAGATTATGACAGACCCCTGAGAGGTCACCCACTGAGAATACAGACTTCAGAATGCAAACAATGAAGAGCCCCCAGAATGACTGGTCTCAAACCACAAACCCAGATATCAAGACATTAATAGAATAAACAGAATTGAGGAGAGACAAGAGGATAGAATGAAGGAGTTGATAACTAAGATTACAGCAATAAAGAACATAGTGATTGAAATAAATAACAAACTGATAAGCACGGAAAGCAGAATTAACCAAGCAGAAGAAAGAATCTCAGAACTTGAGAACTAAAATATGGTACTAGCCCAGCTCGGTGGCTCAGCCTGCAATCCCGCGCTTTGGGAGGCTGAGGTGAGTGGATTGTCTGTGCCAGCGAGTTCGAGACCCGCCTGGGCAACTTGGCAAGACCTCATCTCTACAATAAATCAAAAAATCAGCTGGGCATGGTAGCATGCACCTGTAGTTCCAGCTACTCGGAAGGCTGAGGCAGAAGGATCACCAGAGCCCAGCAGGTCGAGGCTGCAGTGGCTGGGAGCGGCCACTGCACTCCAATCTGGGTAACAGAGTAAGACTCCAACTCAAAAAATAAATAAAAATAAAAATAAAATAAAATAAAATATGGTATATGGTACTAACCCAAACTGTTAAAAAACATTTAAAAAAAAAAACTTAGAGTCGGGCTCGGTGGCTCAGTCTGTAACCCCGCGCCTTTGGGAGGCTGAGGTGAGTGGATTGCCTGAGCCCACAGGTTTGAGACCTGCCTGAGCAACTTGGCGAGACCTCATCTCTACAATAAATCAAAAATGTGCCAGGCGAGGTAGTGCACGCCTGTAGTTCCAGCTACTTGGAAGGCTGAGGCGGAAGGATCACCAGAGCCCAGCAAGTCGAGGCTGTGGTGGCCGGGAGCGTCCACTGCACTCCAGTCTGGGCAACACAGTGAGACTTCAACTCAAAAAAAAACACAAAAAACAAAAAACAACTTATAGCCAGGCTCGGTGGCTCAGCCTATAATCCCACACCTTTGGGAGGCTGAGGTTAGTGGATTGCCTGAGGCCACAGGTTCGAGACCCGCCTGGGCAACTTGGCGAGACCTCATCTCTACAATAAATCAAAAAATTAGCCGGGCATGGTAGCACACGCCTGTAGTTCCAGCTACTTGGAAGGCTGAGGCGGAAGGATCGCCGGAGCCCAGCAGGTCGAGGTTGCAGTGGCCGGCAGCGGCCACTGCACTCCAGTCTGGGTGACAGGGTGAGACTCCAACTCAAAAAAAAAACAAAAAAACAACTTAGAAAAGACAGAACAAATCCTCCAAGAGATAGTGGTTATTTCAAGAGGCCAAACCTAAGATTAATTGGAATTCCTGGGGCAGAAAGAGAGACAGAGACCACCCCAGAACAAACATTCCATGAAATTACCCAAGAAAACTTCCTTCATCTCATCAGTGATGCGGCCATTCAAACACGAGATTCAGAGAACCTCTGCAAGAAAATAAATGAGAAGACCAACTCCTAACACATAGTAATTCACTTACACAAAGTAGGTATAAAAGAAAAAATACAAAAGACAGCAAGAGAGAAAGCTGCTTTATGAAACCTACTGGGGAAGACCAATTAGAAGAGCAGCAGACTTATTCTACAAAAACACTTCAAACTAGGAGAGCTTGGAGCCCAATCTTCAAAGTTTTCAAAGATAAACAATTTCAACCAAGAATTACCCAGTTAAGCTAAGTTGTCTTTTTTTTTTTAGTTTATTTTTATTTTAAATATGTGGGGTACAGTTCAGGATTAGGTAGGTAAGAGGTCAAAAATTTTTTTTTTTTTTTGAGTTGGAGTCTCACTCTGTTGCCCAGACTGGAGTGCAGTGGCCGCTTCCAGCCACTGCAGCCTCGCCTGCTGGGCTCCAGCAATCCTTCCGCCTCAGCCTTCCGAGTAGCCGGAATTACAGGCATGCGCTACCATGCCCGGCTGATTTTTTTTTTTTTTTATTGTAGACATGAGGTCTCGCTGCCCAGGCGGGTCTCGAACCTGCAGTCTCAGGCAATCCACTCACCTCAGCCGCCCAAAGGCGTGGGATTACAGGCTGAGCCACCAAGCCTAGCTAAGCTTAGTTTTCATCAGTGATGGAGAATTAAAATCCTTCCCAGATATTCAATCCCTAAGAGGTTATGCTGCCTCCAGACCAGTTCTACAATAAACACTTAAGAAAGTATTAAACGGAGAAGGAAAAAAAGAATGACAACACCCTTCCCAAGAATGAGGAAAGAGATTGAAAACACACATGAATAAACCCAAAAATCAAAAGAGAGACAACAAACAGCGGCAAGAACAAACTCAAACTCATAACAGGGTAAACACTCACATCTCAATAATTAGCCTGAATGTGATGGACTAAATGCATCACTGAAAAGACACAGAATGGAAAAATAGATAAAATGTCATGAGGCAACAATATATTGACTCCAAGAGACTAATTTCACCAGAAGGGGCACTCACAGACTCAAAGTCAGAGGATGGGAAACAAAATTTCAGGTAAATGGAACACAAAAGAAAGTAGGACTCATGATCAAAATATCAGACAAAATACCCTTTAAGCAATCAAAAATTTTAAAACATACGGAAGGTCATTATATAATGATAAAAGATTCAATCCATCAACAAGAAATATCTATCCTAAACATATATGTACTCAATATAAGAGCACCACCTTTCATAAAGCAGCTTCTAGGTAAACTTAAAAAAGATACTGACTCTAACACTATCAAGCTAAGGACTTAAATACCCGCCTCACAAATCTAGACAGATCATCAAGAAAAAAATTCAGTAAGGAGATCCAGAACCTCAACATGACACTTGACCAAAAGGACTTAATTGATACCTACAGAACACTCCATCCAACAACCATGGAATATACATTCTACTCCTCACCACATGGAACATACTCTAAGATCAACCACATCCTCAGCCATAAATCAAGCATAAACAAATTCCATAAGACTGAAATACTGTCATGCACCTTCTCAGACCACAGTGGAATAAAAATAAATATCAGCCGGGCTCGGTGGCTCAGCCTGTAATCCCGCGCCTTTGGGAGGCTGAGATGAGTGGATTGCCTGAGCCCGCGGGTTCAAGACCCGCCTGGGCAGCAAGACCTCATCTCTACAATAAATCCAAAAATCAGTCGGGCGTGGTAGCTCACGCCTGTAATTCCGGCTACTCGGAAGGCTGAGGCGGAAGAATCGCCGGAGCCCAGCAGGTTGAGGCTGCGGTGGCCGGGAGTGGCCACTGCACTCCAGTCTGGGTGACAGAGTGAGACTCCAACTCAAAAAAAAGTAATAAATAAATAAATAAATAAATAAAATATCAACACCAACAAAGTTCTCCTAGAACCCACAAGACATGGACACTAAATATCATGATGCTAAACAACTCCTGGGTCAACATGGAAATCAAAACAAAGATTTAAAAAACCTGAAACAAACAAAAAGAGAGAAACATCTTACCAATACTAGGAAAGCAATACTAAGAGGGGAATTCACAGCCGGGCTCGGTGGCTCAGCCTGTAATCCCGCGCCTTTGGGAGGCTGAGGTGAGTGGATTGCCTGAGCCCACGGGTTCGAGACCCGCCTGGGTAGCGAGACCTCATCTCTACAATAAATCAAAAAATCAGCCGGGCGTGGCAGCGCGCACCTGTAATTCCAGCTACTTGGAAGGCTGAGGCAGAAGGATCGCCGGAGCCCAGCAGGTCGAGGCTGCGGTGGCCGGGAGCGGCCACTGCACTTCAGTCTGGGCGACAGAGTGAGACTCCGACTCAAAAAAAAAAAAAAAAAGTTCTAAGAGGGGAATTCATATCTATACAAACACACATGAAGAAAACGGAAAGATCACAAGTTAACAGCCTAACAAACCACCTACAGAAGCTGGAAAAGCAAGACCACCAAAACCCTAACTTCAGTAGAAGAAGCCAGATCACCAAAAGAAAAGCCCAAATTCGGGACATAGAAGACAAAAAGATAATATCAAAAAAAAAAGGCAACTCACCAAAAAGCTGGTTCTTTGAAAGAACAAACAAGATTGATGGACCCCTAGCTAAACTGACCAAGAAAAAGAAAAAGTCCAAATAAACACAAACAGAAATGTAACTGAGTGAGACTCCAACTAAAAAAAAAAAAAAGAGAGAGAAATGCAAAAGATCAAGCCCCAACTGACCCTGAAGAAATTCAAAAGATTATCAGAGACTACTATGTACACTTGTATGGAAACAAAGTTGAAAACCTAAAGAAGGCCGAGCTCGGTGGCTCAGTCTGTAATCCCAGCACTATGGGAAGCCGAGGCGAGTGGATTGCCTGAGGCCACGGGTTCAAGATCCAACCGGGCAACCTGGCGAGACCTCATCTCTACAATAAATCAAAAATTAGCCGGGCATGGTAGCATGAGCCTGTAGTTCCAGCTACTTGGAAGGCTGAGGTAGAAGGATCACCAGAGCCCAGCAGGTCGAGGCTGCAGTGGCTGGGAGCGTGCCACTGCACTCCAGTCTGGACGAAAAAAAAAAAAATCTAAAGAAAACGGAGGACTTTCTGACATCACACAGCCTCCCCAGGTTGAAGCAAGAAGAAATCGAGACCCTAAACAGACTGATAACAATCCAGGAAATTGACTATGTCATAGGCAAACTACCTACAAAAAGAAAAACAAACCTTTGACCAGATGGCTTTCCAGCACAATTCCACAAAACATACAAGAAGGAACTGATGCCAATCCTATTGAAAGTATTCCAGGCAATCGAGAAAGATGGAACTATCCCCAAATCATTTTATGAAGCTAACATCACACTGATACCCAAACCTGATAAAGATCCAAGAAAGAAAGAGAACTACAGGCCAATATCCTTGAAGAACATAGATGCTAAAATTCTCAACAAGATCCTAGCACAATGGATCCAATAACACATCTCAAAAATCACTCACCACGATCAAGTAGGCTTCATCCCCGGGATGCAGGGCTGGTTTAACATTCGCAAGACCATAAACGTAATTAAATACATCAACAGATGTGAAAACAAAAACCACATGATTATATCATTAGACACGGAAAAGGTTTTTCATAAAATCCAGCAACCATCTTGATAAAAACCCTTCAACATCCAGGCATAGATAGAACATACCACAAAACAGTAAGAGCCATCTACGAGAAAACCACAGCCAGCATACTGTTAAATAGACAGAATTTGGAACCATTTTCCATGAAAATCAAAGCAAGACAAGGATGTCCACTCTCAACCATCTTTTTCAACAGTTTTGGTAGTCCTAGCTAGAGCAATCAGACAAGAGAAGGAGATCAGTGGTATCCAATAGGAAAAGAGGAAGTCAAGTTATTCCTCTTTGCAGATGACATGATTCTATACCTTGAAAACCCAAGAGAATCTGTCAAAACGTCCTTGCCCTGATAAGGACTTTGGCAAAGTCTCAGAGTATAAAATAAAAGTGCAAAAGACAATCGCATTTCTATACACCAACAATAAACAGAAACCCAAATAAAAAGCACAATCTCATTCGCAATAGCCACACAAAAAATGAAAAACCTTGGCATCTTCCTAACCAGAGACGTGAAAGACCTTTACAACAAAAACTACAAAACACTGCTCAAAGAAATCAAAGATGACACAAACAAATGGAAAAATATTCCATGCTCATGAACTGGAAGAATCAACATTGTTAAGATGTCATCCTACCCAAGGCAATCTACAGATTTAATGCAATACCCATTAAATTACCAGCAGCATTCCTCTCAGACCTGGAAACAACAATATAGGAATTCATACGGAAATATAAATGAACACTAACAGCCAAAACAATCCTCAGAGAATAAAAAACCAAAGTGGGAGGTATCACACTCCCAGAATTTAAACTTTATTATAAAGCCACAATAATCAAAACAGCCTGGTATTGGTACAAGAACAGGCATATAGACCAATGGAACAGGATACAGATTCCGGAAGCAAAACCTCAATTTCTCAACCAACTCATCTTCAGCAAAGCCTCCACCACCAACCACTGGTAAGAGGAGAACCTATTCAGTAAATGGTGCTGGGAAAACTGGCTGACCACATGTAGAATATTAAAACAAGACCCTTACCTATCACCATACACAAAAATCAACTCTAAAGGATCAAAGACTTAAACGTAAAACCTCAAACTATAAGATTCTTAAGAAAATGCAGGAGATGCCCTTATGGAAATTGGAACTGGCAACCAATTCCTGATCAAAACCCCAAGTGCCCATGCCATAAGAGATAAGATAGAGAAGTCGGACCTCATCAAAGTAACAAGCTTCTGCAAAGCCAAAGAAACCATCAAGAGAGCAGGGAGACAGCGCACAGACTGGGAAGAATATTTGCCAACTGTATGTCTGACAAAAGCCTAACATCTAGGATCTACAAGGAACACAAATGTGCTGAAAAGAAAAAACAAACAATCCCATTACAAAGTGGGCAAAAGATATGAAAAATACTTTTCAAAAGAAGACATACAGCCAGGCTTCATAGCTCAGCCTGTAATCCCAGCACTTTGGAAGGGCAAGGCGGGTGGACTGCCTGAGCCCGCGGGTTTGAGACTAGCCCGGGTAATTTGGAGAGAGCTAGTGTCTACAGTAAAATAAAAAATTAGCCAGGCATGGTAGCACATACCTGTAGTTCTGGCAACTGGAAGGCTGAGGCAGAAGGATCTCCAGAGCCCAGCAGGTCGATGCTGGGGAGGCCATGAGCTTGCCACTGCATTCCAGCCTAGGTGACAGAGTAAGACTTCATCTTTAAAAAAAAAAAAAAAAAAAAGCCAGGCTTGGTGGCTCAGCCTGTAATCCCAGCGCTTTGGGAGGTTGAGGTGAGTGGATTGCCTGAGCCCGCGGGTTCGAGACCCACCTGAGTAACTTGACGAGACCTCATTTCTACAATAAATGAAAAATTAGCCGGGTGTGGTAGCGCGCACCTGTAGTTCCAGCTACTTGGAAGGCCGAGGCAGAAGGATCACCAGAGCCCAGCAGGTCAAGGCTGCAGTGGCCGGGAGAGCGGCCACTGCACTCCAGAATGAGATTCCAACTCAAAAAAAAAGACGTACAAGCAGCCAACAGATACCTGAAAAAATGCCCAGCCTCGCACACTAAAACCACACTGAGATATCACCTAACTCAATCAGGATGGCCATAATCAGTAACTTAAAAAACAGCAGATGCTAGAGAGGATGCAGCAAGAAGGAAACACTTCTACACTGTAGGTGGGAGTGTAAACTGATACAACCTCTGTGGAAAAGTTTGGCGATTCCTAAAAGATCTAAAAATCAACCTTCCACATGACCCTGCAATTCCCCTACTGGGAATATACCCATAGGAACTCAAATCACTCTATGAAAAAGATACCTGCACACGTATGCTTATTGCAGCATTGTTCACAATAGCAAAAACATGAAAACAACCGTGCTGCCCACTGAAAGAGGATTGGATTTTTATTTTTTATTTTTTTTATTTTTTTGAGTTGGAGTCTCACTCTGTCACCCAGACTGGCATGCATTGACCGCTCCCGGCCACCGCAGCCTCGACCTGCTGGGCTCCGGCGATCCTTCCGCCTCAGCCTTCCAAGTAGCTGGAACTACAGGCGCGCACTAGAGGACTGGATTTTTTTTAAAAATGGTACAGGCTGGGCTTAGTGGCTCAGTCTGTAATCCCAGCACTTTGGGAGGCCGAGGCAAGTGGATTGCCTGAGCCCACAGGTTTGAGACCACCCCGAAAAACTTGGCGAGACCTCGTCTCTACAATAAAATAAAAAATAGCCTGGCGTGGTTGCACGCATCTATAGTTCTGGCTACTGGGAAGGCTGAGGAGGAAGGATCACTGGATCACAGAAGGTTGACGCTGGGTGGCCGTGAGCATGCATGCCACTGCACTCCAGCCTGGGTGAAGGAGTGAAACTCCAACTCAAAAAAGAAACAAAAACCAAAAAAAAAGTGGCACATATACACAAAGGAATATTAAGCAGCCATAAAGAAGGACAAAATTATGAACTTCACAGCAACCTGAATGGACTTAGAATCTATAATACGGAGTAACCTATCACAGACACAAAGAACTAAGTATCACATGTTCTCACTTACAAGCGTATCTTGAACAATTATCGCAATACTATAAGAAAAGGGTTGGCAACAGCAGGAAACTGCCAGGGGAGGGCAGGTGTGGGACTCTGCCAGAAAGGGGGTTGCACACCTCATCAACAAGGGTACATGCATAATGAACATCTATATACCTAACCCTGAATCGTACCTCATATTGTTAATATAAAAACTTTCTAGGCTGGGTGTGGTGGCTCAAGCCTGTAATCCCAACACGTTGGGAGGCTGAGGTGAGAGGATTTTCTGAGCTCACGGGTTCTAGACCAGCCTGGGCAACTTGGTGAGACGTCATCTCTACAATATATCTAAAAATTAGCTGGGAGTGGTAGCCCACTCCTGTAGTTCCATCCACTTAGAAGGCTGAGGCGGAAGAACTGCCTGAGCCCAACAGATTGACGCTGGGGTAGCTGTGAGCATGCCCCTGCACTCCAGCCTAGGCTAAAGAGTGAGACTCTGACTCAAAAAAAAAATTCCTAATTTATTTATAAAAGTTACTTTTAAAATTCATTAACTCCTGTTTTATCTTTATTAATTTTCTCTCTACATTATTTAGGAATTTTATTTGTTGGTTTCATTGCTGTTTATGTCTTTCAACTTGAGGATTATTTTCCTTTAAAAAATCTAATAATGGCCAGGCTCGGTGTCTCAGCCGGTAAACCCAGCACTTTGGGAGACCAAGGAGAATGGATTGTCTGAGCCCACAGGTTCAAGACCAGGCTGGGCAACTTGGCGAAATCTCGTCTCTACAATAAAATTAAAAATAGCCGAGCATGGTAGTGCGCGTCTGTAGTTCCTGCTACTCAGAAGGCTGAGGCGGAAGGATCACTGAAGCCCAGCAGGTCAACACTGGAGTGGACATGAGCATGCCACTGCACTCCAGCCTGGACAAAGAAGTGAAACTCCAACTCAAAAAAAAAAAAATCTAATAATAAAATTTTAAGACTAAGCCAGCTCGGTGGCTCAGCCTGTAATCCTGCGCCTTTGGGAGGCTGAGGTGAGTGGACTGCCTGAGCCCACAGGTTCGAGACCCACCTGGGCAACTTGGCGATACCTCATCTCTACAATAAATCAAAAATTAGAAAAAAAATTTTCCCCCAACACATCCTGAGACAAGCCTCTAAAGAAGTTCATCTTCGCACTTTGGGAAGCTGAGAGGACTGCCTGAGCCTAGGGGTTCAAGACCAGCTTGGGCAACTTGGTAAGACCTCATCTCTACAAAAAATTAGCCGGGCGTGGAAGTGCACACCTGTAGTTCCAGCTACTTGGAATGCTTAGGCGAAAGGATCACCTGAGCTCAGCAAGTCGAGGCTGTGGTGGCCATGAAAGTGCCACTGTACTCCAGCCAGGGTGACAGAGTAAGACTACAATTCAAAAAAAAAAGAAGTTCATCTTTCATTCTTTCCATAACACATCTCTTGGAGAGAAAAGTTTTTCTCCACTTGCTCTCTCAGTTTGCCTACCTTTAGGAAATTGCTATCTGTAAACTAGGGGACTCTACTGTGTACACCTTTATAAAGATAAATTATTACAATATCACTTTTAAAAAAACCCTACTGTAGGCTGAGCATGGTGCCTCATACCCATAATCCCAGCACTCTGGGAGGCCGAGGTGAGAGGACTGCCTGAGTCCACAGGTTCGAGACCAGCCTGGGCAACTTGGTGAGGCCTCATCTCCACAACAAATCAAAAAAAAAATTAGCCAGACATGGTGGTGCATGCCTACAGTTCCAGCTACTTGGAAGGCTGGAAGGCTGAGGTGGAAGGATCATCTGATCCCAGCAGACAGAGGCAGCAGTGGCTATGAGCACGCCACTGTACTCCAGCCTGGGCTCAACAAAAAAACAAAACAAAAAAACAAACACCAAAAACCTACTGTAAACTTTACCCTAAATTAAGGCAGACTGACTTCTAGAGAGCCTGTCCTCACCTTGTTTTATACTGCCCTCCTTTTCCAAATGCGTTTTGCCAAATCGCACTTTACTATCACGCCATCAACCTGTAGTGAGAAACATTATAGAAAACAGTCCTCTATAGAGCTTGTCACTGTGTAGACCATAAACAAGGTATATAGGATACTGTGATTAAACAGTAGACTTCAAGTAGGACCCAGGGAAGGAATATCTCTCTGCTCCCTCTATCAGGAATAGATGTCATTTCCCTGAGAAACTTGTTTGCTTTTATCATCTCACAGACTCCATGAATTTTTTAACTGATCAACTTCCATCTTTCCATAGGCTCCTAGAAAGCTTAGGACCTAACCTCTAAAAAGTAACCTGATCATCACAGCTTTTATTTTACACACTAGTCTTACTTTTACTGCTGATTCCATTTTGGTTTCCTATCTTTATTTTCTCTGTCTCATTTTTCTTATTTATTCAGACTGTAATTCATCTATATATACTGAATGCATTTTTGTAAACCACTCTATATCCTTTCTGGAACAAAGTGAATTATCATTTAGTTAACATTTTGAAACCAATCACAGCACATATTTCTGAAGGACTCCATGGTTCCCATATTTCAAGGTGCCAGAATTTTCACCAGCATGTGACAGGCTCTGCTAGCCCTTAATGCCTCCTGAACTGCAAGTCACCCCTGGCGAATGGCCCACACCCCAGGTGCTGACCCGAATATAACAGTGGACCATAAACTGATGAACATCACTGTGAAACTGCCAGTATCAAAGGATCAATGTCTGGAAAATACATGTAAACTACTTAGGCAGCAGCCTTCAACCAGAGCCCAGGCACACTAACTAGAGTAGAATTACAGCTGCTTCCTGTGACAGCTACTTCTACAGATCCCAACTAAGAATTCAGAGAGCTGTGTATCTAAGTTAAAGCCACTGCCTCTTATCTCTTCAGTTCAGCAGTAGCTTACAAATCTTTATTCAGGCCAGGCTCGGTGGCTCAGCCTGTAATCCCAGCACTCTGGGATGCCAAGGCGACTGTATTGCCTGAGCCCACAGATTCGAAACCAGCCCAGGCAACTTGGCAAGACCTAATCTCTACAACAAATTTAAAAATTAGCTGGGCGTATTAGCACACACCTGTAGTTCCAGCTACTTGGAAGGCTGAGGCGGAAGGATCGCCAGAACCCAGCAGGTCGACGCTGAGGTGGCCGTGAGCATGCCATTGCACTCCAGCCTGGGTGACGGAATGAGACTCTAACTCAAAAAAAAAAAAAAAATTCTTATTCAAGCACACACAAAAATGAGAGGAGTCACCAGGCACAGTGGTTCAACCCTGTAACCTAGCACTTTGGGAGGCCAAGGTGAGAGGATTACCTGAGCCCATGCGTTCAAAATCAGCCTAGGCAACTTGGTGAGACCTCATCATTACAATAAATCAAAAAATTAACCAGGTGTGGTGGCGCACACCTGTAGTTCCAGCTACTTGAAAGGCTGAAGCAGAAGGATCGCCTGAGCCCAGCAGGTCAAGGCTGTGGTGGCCATGAATGTGCCACTGCACTCCAGACTGAACAACAGAGTAAGATCCAGGTACAAAAAAAAAAAAAAAAATCACTAGGAATGAGGAGTTAGGACTCCAAAATGAAAACATTCAAACCCTTACAATCCAGAAGCTAATATTTGTATCTTCAGGCTAGACCACAGTTTCTCAACCATGGCACTACTAATTCTTTGTTACGTGGGGCTACTGTCCCATGGATGTTAGCAACATCTCTGGATTTTACACCTACTAGATACCCATAGCAACTCCCTTTTCTCCCAGCTATGACAACCAAAAACATCTCCAGACATTGCCAAATATCCCCTGGGAGGCAAAACTGTCCCCAGTTGAGAACCACTGGTCTGTCTTTCCCTTGAGTTTAATATAGTTAGAACAGTGTTTGAAGCACATTCAGCAATCAATAAATATTTGCTGCTTAATTGATCTAAGTATCCCACAGTCTTCTGGACATTTTTAACCCGTATAATGTCTTAACTTGGAAGCATCTCAAACTCAATATGGCCCAAATCAAAGTTCCTGCATTCCTTAATCTAGTTACAGTACTACATACTCCTTGCCAGAAACTAAGAGATTATACTAAACTCCCTTCTCATATCTAGACCTAATTCACCAACAGGTACTATTATATCCTCTTCATTTCCTTTCCAACATCAAAATCACTTGTCACTGCCACACCTCAGACCCTCATATCACTCAGCCTATTCCTTCCATGACATTTTTGTCCCATTCCAATCCATGGTCCACAATACTGTCCGAGTAGTATTTCTAAAACCTACTATCACTGTCCTCCTTTGTCTATGGTAGTGTTTCCCAAACTCCATTCAGACACAATCTTCATGATTTTGTCATATTCCTACCACATACAACAGTGTACCCCTATAATAGTTTTCTTTTAGTTAGCTATAATTTAAACAATATCACAAAGTCACAGTATGATTTGTTATTCTCTAAAATATAAAAACATTTCAAGCCGGGCTCGGTGGCTAAGCCTGTAATCCCGCGCCTTTGGGAGGCTGAGGTGAGTGGATTCCGCCTGGGCAGACCCACCTGGGCAGCGAGACCTCATCTCTACAATAAATCAAAAAATCAGCCGGGCATGGTAGTGCATGCCTGTAATTCCGGCTACTCGGAAGGCTGAGGCGGAAGGATCGCTGGAGCCCAGCAGGTCGAGGCTGCGGTGGCCGGGAGCGGCCACTGCCCTCCAGTCTGGACGACAGAGTGAGACTCCAACTCAAAAAAACATTTCAGAGTGTTTATGTAACACCTAAAATAAAAAATTCCAAGCTTACTGGCCTACTCTTCCAGGATTTAGCCTCTGCCTGACTTCCCAGCACCACCTCCAGTCACACGAAACCATTTCAAGTTCCCCAACCAGTCATGCTCTTTCAGATTACACTATACTACTGTACATTGTACTTTTTTCCGCTTGCATGTTCTTTCCTTCTCATTTTGTCTACCTGAACTCTGCTCATCCTCCCAACTGTTCATCCTTTGTGAAACCATCTCTGGCTCCAGAGACAGATGCTGCTGCTTCTGTTTGTCAATACTCTGAAAAGTCCACTTTATAGTATATCTGTACAGCATTTCTTTCTTTCCCTTACTATATTGAGAGCCCCTCAAAGGCAGAGAGAAGTATCTCATTCTACCCCTGACACCCACAGAGAACAATATTCTGCACAAGGAGCCACTAAAGAAATATTTGTTGTGGCTCATGCCTATAATCCCAGCATTTTGGGAGGCAGAGGAGAGAGGACTGCCTGAGCTCAGGTTTTCAAGACCAGCCTGAGAAATATGTCAAGACCTTGTCTTTACAACAAATAAAAATTAGCTGGGCATGGAGGCGCACACCTGTAGTTCCAGCTAGTTGGAAGGCTGAAGCAGAAGGATCGCCTGAGCCCAGAAGGTTGAGATTGCGGTAGCCGTGAGCGTGTCACTGCACTCCAACCTGGGTGACAGAGTAAGACTCCAATTCGAAAATAAAAAATATATATATTTGTTGTAAATCAGTATACAGTTTGATTCAACAAACATTTACTGAATGTCTATCATACACAAGGCAGTTCTAAAACTGGAAAATACAAGAATAAACAAGGAATTAATCTGGTCCTCAAGGAGTTTGCAGTCTAACAATGGAGATAGACACATTTGCTATCTTATAAGACAGAACACTCTAAGTGGTAAAATGGAGCAATAAAGTGCTTTTGGGCAAAGCAATGTCAGTGTAGAAAGAAAAAGATGTGAATGTAAAAACCAGATATGTACTCTGCTGAGTCACTGTGGCAAAAAAATCATTTAAACTTACCAAGTCCTGGCTCTGAACACCTGTTCACCTATCAAAAGTATTGTGTAAATAACAGAATGCACATGAAGGTGCTCTGAAAACTGCAAGCAGCTATGATGTAAATTCTAATCACCGTTAATCAATTCTGACTGTAGAATCCAGAAGCCCTGTATAGAAAAAGTGGCATCTAATCGGGCACAGTGACTCAAGTCTATAATCCCAGCACTTTGGGAGGTAGAGGCAAGAGGACTGCCTGAGCCTAGGGGTCCGAGACCAGCCTGGGCAAATTGGTGAGACCTGTCTCTACAACAAATCAAAAAATTAGCCAGGCAAGGTGGCATATGCCTGAAACTCCAGCTTCTCAGAAGGCTGAGGCAGAAGGATCACCTGAGCCCTGCAGGTTAAGGCTGCAGTGACCGTAAACATGCCACTGCACTCCAGCCTGGGCAACAGAGTGAGATTCCAACTCAAAAAAAAAACAAAAAATAAAAAAGTGGAAGCTGGGCTCGGTGGCTCAGCCTGTAATCCCACGCCTTTGGGAGGCTGAGGTGAGTGGATTGCCTGAGCCCGCGGGTTCGAGACCCGCCTGGGCAACTTGGTGAGACCTCATCTCTACAATAAATCAAAAAATTAGCCGGGCGTGGTAGCGTGCGCCTGTAGTTCCAGCTACTTGGAAGGCTGAGGCGGAAGGATCGCCGGAGACCAGCAGGTTGAGGCTGCGGTGGCCGGGAGTGAGACTTCCCCCTTAGCCTTCCAAGTAGCTGGAACTACAGACGCGTGCTACCATGCCCGGCTAATTTTTTTGATTTTTATTGTAGAGATGAGGTCTCCCCAAGTTGCCCAGGCGGGTCTCGAACCCGCGGGCTCAGGCAATTCACTCACCTCGGCCTCCCAAGGCGCGGCATTACAGTCTGAGCCACCAAGCCCGGCTGAACTTCCTTTTCTATTGGTGGACCAGTGACTTCTCCTGGGCGACAGTGAGACTCCAACCAAAACAAAACAAAACAAAACAAAAAGTGGCATCTGAGTTAGAACTCAAAAGGGAAGTAACAGAGGACAAGGAAGGTGTTCTACAGAAGAAGCAAAAATGGTAGTTACGTATGTGAACCCTGATACCAGACTGCTTAGGTCTGAATTCCATTCCGTTTATTCACTTAGTTACTAGCTATATGACTTTGGAAAGTTAGTAAATCTGCCTGTACTTCAGTTACCTGTCCATAAAATGGGGCAAATATTAGTACCTAACCCATAGAGTTATTATGAGTGTTAAATGATTTAATATTTGTGCTATGTAAGTATTAAATAATTGATATAAATAGACTGAGCAGAAGCAAAGAAACAGGGACATACAGAGCATGTTGTTACAACAGGGCAGTCCAACATGCTTAGAACAGAAATACAGTAAAAAGAAAGGTGATGTTGAAAATGCACCTAGAAAAGCATGCTGTTAGCCATCCTAAAAAGTCATTAACTATCAGAAAGAGTTCTGCACAGGGAAGCTCTCCAATCAAGTTCTGGATGTCAATGATTAGCTGAACATCCTCAGGCAGATCACAGACTCTACAAAGCTCAGTTTCCCCTTAGTTAAGTGAGTAGTGTACAAAACTAGGTGAACTCTGATTCTCCTTCAACTCTGAAATTATAGAAAAAGGGTTGGGGAGTCGTTAGAAACTTATACTGTCCATATAATACCTATAGCCACATACAGCTGAACACCCAAAATGTGGCTGGTCCAAATTGGGATACGCTGTAAATGTAAAATATAAACTATTCATAGATTTAGTACCAAAAAAAGGCAAAATATTACAGAAGTAATTTTATATTGATTACATGCTAACATTGAGTTACACATTACTATACTTTTTTAAAATGAGGGCTGGATGCTGTGGCTCATGCCTGTAATGCCAACACTTTGGGAGGCCAAGGCAAGAGGCTCGCTTGAGGCCAGAAGTTTAAGACCAGCCTGGGCAACATAGTGAGATCGCCATCTCTACTAAAATGTTAAAAAAAAAAAATTCAGACAGGCATGGTGGCACACACTTGTAGCCGGGCTACTTGGGAAGCTAATGCAGGGAGTTTGTGGAGTTACATGGTGCAGCGAGATATGATTGCACCACTACACTCCAGCCTGGGTGACAGGCAAGATCCTGTCTCAAAAAAAAAAAAAAAAGATAAAAATAACTTTATTAAAATGTGAGGCTCACCTTTGTGAGCATTATATTCTACTAGACTTACTTTCAGAAGACAGAGAACATGATTGTGTGGCCAAAACAAACAAAATGCCAGACATTATGAGAAAGAGTTTTGAAAACACAGAAAACACTCTTCTAGTCCCACACAAAGCCATGGTGTGTCTCTAACTTCTGTAGTGTGTGTGGTTGTCCTCACTGTACATGAAGAACGATTCAGAGCAAAACCAGACAATCCAAGTAAACAGAATGGTCAATAAGACAGGCAATACAGTGAGGGAAGAAACTAACAGGCTTCAAGCCTAGTAGGACAAAGATTGCTATATATAATGAGTCTACAAAATCTGACAGAAGCTGAAAGAAGAAGTAGGAAAGGCCATTCACCAAATCTCAGAAAAAAAAGCAGGGAGAATTCTTTGAAGCTTTATGAATGGATTTCAGAAAAAGCATAACTTCGCAGAGCAGGTAGCCTCGTATGAAAATCTCAGAGGAAACATAAAAATGAGTTCCAAAAAGATCACATCAATTATTAATACGTTGGTGCAGTAGCTCACACCTGTAATTCCAGTACTTTGGGAGGTGGAGGCAAGAGGATTGCCTGAGCCCACGGGTTCAAGACCAGTCTGGGCAATATGGTGAGACTTTGTCTCTACAATAAATAAAAAAATTAGCCAGCCTTTGGGAGGCTGAGGTGAGTGGACTGCCTGAGCCCGCGGGTTCGAGACCCGCCTGGGCAACTTGGCGAGCCCTCATCTCTACAATAAAATAAAAAAATCAGCTGGGCATGGTAGCGCATGCCTGTAATTCCAGCTACTTGGAAGGCCGAGGTGGAAGGATCGCCGGAGCCCAGCAGGTCGAGGCTGCGGTGGCCAGGAGTGGCCACTGCACTCCAGTCTGGGCGACAGAGTGAGATTCCAACCCAAAAAAAAAAAAAAAAATTAGCCAGGCATGGTGGCACAAGCCTGTAGTTCCAGTTACCTGGAAAGCTAAGGCAGAAGGATCATCTGAGCCCAGCAGGCAGAGGCTGTGGTGGCTGTGAGCGTGCCACTACACTCCAGCCTGGGTGACAGAGTGAGACTCCGATTACAAACAAAAAAGAACTATTAATCCACAAAAGTGGTTACTGTGGAATTACACAATTCTTTATGCCGCATCCCTGAGAGAGACACTATTATTTTTCCAACTTCTATATTAACTGTCTTCAGCTACTCAGTAAAATAAAAACTGGGGTGGAGCAGGTGAGAAAAAAAAACAAAAAACTAAACACCAACTCAGTGTGTAAATTCATTACTTATATGTCATTTTAAAGAACTATCCAAGAGATCAGACAACCTCCAAGTTACAGAATTCCTGATTTCCTAAAATATTTAAGCTTAAATAGTCAATAAACCTACCTTTTATCATTTATTCTTTCACTTGGCCAAAGGAATCTGTATCTTTTATAATCCTCTCTGAAATTTTGTTTTATTTATTTATTTTTTTTTTTTTTTTTTTTTTTTTTGAGTTGGAGTCTCACTCTGTTGCCCAGACTGGAGTGCAGTGGTCGCTTCCGGCCACCGCAGCCTCGACCTGCTGGACTCCGGCGATCCTACCGCCTCAGCCTTCCGAGTAGCCGGAATTACAGGCATGCGCTACCATGCCCGGCTGGTTTTTTTGATTTATTGTAGAGATGAGGTCTCGCTGCCCAAGCGGGTCTCGAACCCGCGGGCTCAGGCAATCCGCTCACCTCAGCCTCCCAAAGGCGCGGGATTACAGGCTGAGCCACCGAGCCCGGCCTATTTTGTTTTTTTGAGTTGGTGTCTCACTCTGTCGCCCAGGCTGGAGTACACTCACAGCCACCCCAGCATCAACCTGCTGGGCTCAGGCGATCCTTCTGACTCACTCTTCCAAGTAGCTGGAACTACAGGCACCCACTACCACATCCGACTTTTACACTTTATTGTGTTAGAGATGAAATCTCACCAAGTTGCATAGGCTGTTCTCAAACCCATGAGCTCACCTCGGCCTTCCAAAGTGCTGGGATTACAGACTTGAGCCACCTCACCCGGCCTGAAATATTTCTTGAGGTAAAGAAACACAAGATGCTCAAAAAATCCAAGAAGACACAAACAAATGGAAAAATATTCCATGCTCATGAATAGGAAGAATCAACATTGCTAAAATGTCCATCCCACCAAAGGCAATCTACAGATTCAACGCAATACCCATTAAATTACCAACATCATTCTTCTCAGACCTGGAAATGACAATACAGAAATTCATATGGAAACATAAACAACCATGAATATCCAAAACAATCCTCAGCAAGAGAATCAACGCAGGAGTTATCACACATCCACACTTCAAACTTTACTGTAAGGCCACAGTAATCAAAACAGTCTGGTATTGGTACAAGAAAAGGAATATAAACCAATGGAACAGGATAGATTTTTCCGGAAGCAAAGCCTCAATTTCTCAACCAACTCACTTTTGACAAAGCCTTCAACAACAACCACTGGAGAGAGGAGAACCTATTCAGTAAATGGTGCTGGGAAAACTGGCTAATCACATGCAGAAGATTGAAACAGGACCCCTACCTATTACCATACACAAAAATTAACTCTAAATGGATCAAAGACCTAAATGTAAAACCTCAGACTAAAAGAATCTTAGAAAATGCAGGAGACACCCTTATGGAAATTGGAACTGGCAACCAATTCCTGATCAAAACCCTAAATGCCCATACCTTAAGAAATAAGATAGAGCCGGGCTCAGTGGCTCAGCCTGTAATCCTGCGCCTTTGGGAGGCTGAGGTGAGTGGACTGCCTGAGTCCGCGGGTTCGAGACCCGCCTGGGCAGCAAGACCTCATCTCTACAATAAATCAAAAAAATCAGCCGGGCGTGGTAGCGCATGCCTGTAATTCCGGCTACTTGGAAGGCTGAGGCAGAAGAATCGCTGGAGCCCAGCAGGTCGAGGCTGCGGTGGCCAGGAGCGGCCACTGCACTCCAGTCTGGGCGACAGAGTGAGACTCCAACTCAAAAAAAAAAAAAAGAAAAAGAAATAAGATAGACAAGTGGGACCTCATCAAACTAACAAGCTTCTGCAAAGCAAAAGAAAACATCAAGAGAGCAGGGAGATAGTCCACAGAACAGGAAGGAATATTTGCCAGCTGTATATCTGACAAAAGTCTAACATCTAGGATCTACAAGGAACTCAAACGCACCCAAAGAAAAAAACAAACAGCCCCATTAAAAAGTGGGCAAAAGACAGGAATAGATACTGTTCAAAAGGAGATACATGGGCAGCCAACAGACACACGAAAAAGTGTTCAGCCTCACTCATCATCAGAGAAATGCATATCAAAACCACATTGAGATACCACCTCATTCCAGTAAGAATGGCCATCATTAATAACAACAGATGCTGACGAGGATGCAGAAAAAAAGAAACGCTTCTACACTGCTGGTGGGAATGCAAACTAGTGAAACCTTTTTGGAAGGCAGTGTGGCAATTTCTGAAAGAACTAGAAATTGACCTTCCACATGACCCAGCAATTTCCCTACTGGGAATATACCCAGAGGAACTCATCATTCTATGAAAAAGACACCTGTACACATATGCTTGTTGCAGCTCTATTCACAATAGCAAAAACATGGAACCAACCAAGTTGCCCATCGAAGCTGGACTGGATAAAAAAAATATGGTATATATACACAATGGAATAAAGAAGACAAACATATGACCTGCAGCAACTTGAATGAATTTAGAGTCGATCATATTCAGTGATCTATCACAGAAACAAAGAAACAGAATACCATATGTTCTCACTCAAAAGCGGACCTTGAACAATTATAATACTATAAGAAAGAGACTGGCAGTAGTGGGAAACTGTTAGGGGAGGAGGGGTGGGATTGGCAGTTGAGGGAAACTGCTAGGGGAGGAAGGGGCACACCTCACCAACAATGGTACCTGCACAATCAACATTTGTATATCTAACCCTGAATTATACCCACAACTTTATAATGACAAGTTTTTTAATTTTTTTTGAGTTGGAGTCTCACTCTGTTGCCCAGACTGGAGTGCAGTGGCCACTCCTGGCCACTGCAGCCTCAACCTGCTGGGTTCTGGCGATCCTTCCGCCTCAGCCTTCCAAGTACCTGGAACTACAGGTGTGCGCTACCACGCCCGGCTAATTTTTTGATTTATTGTAGAGATGAGGTGTCACCAAGTTGCCCAGGCAGGTCTCGAACCCGCGGGCTCAGGCAATTCACTCATCTCAGCCTCCCAAAGCAAGGGATTACTGGCTGAGCCACCGAGCCCGGCTGATAATTTTTTTTTAAATGCCAAAAAAAAAAAAAAGAAACACATGAGCTCTTTATAAGAAAACTTCCCCTATGATCCACTGACTTTCACATATTTCATTATTATTCTTTCAAAACAGGTATGTAGATTCGAGCCAGTACTAATAATGTGACCATTTCCAACTCAGCTATAGAGAAACTGTAATAAGATCGAGATTATCCTATGCATTTATTATTTTTTTAAATTTTAATTGAAAAGAGAGACAGGGTCCCACTATGTTGCCCAGGCTGGTCCTGAACTCCTGGGTTCAAGCAATCTTTCCAGCTCAGCCTCCCAAAATGCTGGGATTACAGGCATGAGCCACCACAGCCAGCCTGCATTTATTATTTGATCTAGGATCTCCAACTTCTTTTTTTTTTTTGAGTTGGAGTCTCATTCTGTCACCCAGACTGGAATGCAGTGGCCACTCCCGGCTACTGCAGCCTCAACCTGCTGGGCTCCGGCGATCCTTCAGCCTCAGCCTTCCAAGTAGCTGGAACTACAGGCGCGCACTACCATGCCCGGCTAATTTTTTATTTATTGTAGAGATGAGGTCTCACCAAGTTGCCCAGGTGGGTCTCGACCCGCGGGCTCAGGCAATCCACTCACCTCAGTCTCCCAAAGGCGCGGGATTACAGGCTGAGCCACCGAGCCCGGCTTGGATCTCCAACTTCTAATCAATTTATAACACAGATAAATATCTGCCTTCTTTCTACCAGAACAAATCTTTTCCCTCACATTCATTAAGTGTCCCCAACGATTTCTCCTCTTCTTGATATGAAATTTTTTCTTTTGACTTTACAGCCTCAGAAAAGGTGCTCCTGGCATACTTTCTTGGCCTGCCTAATTTTAGGTTGTACTTCATGCCAAGAAAGAGAAACAAAATTAAATTTCCTTAAATACACCAGAGATGAGCAATAGAAGCAAATTAATCTGACAAAAACATTTCCAAGACAGAAGAACAGCCTCTACTTATAGAGAAAAATTCAGAATTCTTTATTCTCAGTAGTTGTCCAAAAGATGTCCAAAAGATTTTTTTAAAGTTTATTAAGAAATAGAAGCCGGGTTCGGTGGCTCAGCCTGTAATCCCGCGCCTTTGGGAGGCTGAGGTGAGTGGATTGCCTGAGCCCGCGGGTTCGAGACCCGCCTGGGCAGCGAGACCTCATCTCTACAATAAATCAAAAAATCAGCTGGGCGTGGTAGCGCATGCCTATAATTCTGGCTACTTGGAAGGCTGAGGCGGAAGGATCACCGGAGCCCAGCAGGTTGAGGCTGCGGTGGCCAGGAGCAGCCACTGCACTCCAGTCTGGGCGACAGAGTGAGACTCCAACTCAAAAACAAAAAAAAGAAATAGATACCGCAGCCGGGCTTGGTGGCTCAGCCTGTAATCCCGTGCCTTTAAGAGGTTGAGGTGAGTGGATTGCCCAAACCCGCGGGTTCGAGAACCGCCTGGGCAGGCAAGACCTCATCTCTACAATAAAATCAAAAAATTAGCCAGACGTGGTAGCGCATGCCTGTAATTCCAGCTACTTGGAAGGCTGAGGCGGAAGGATCGCCGGAGCCCAGCAGGTCGAGGCTGCAGTGGCCGGGAGCGGCCACTGCACTTCAGTCTAGGTGACAGAGTGAGACTTCAACTCAAAAAAAAAGGAAAAAAAAAGAAATAGATACCGTTTCGGGTCCCCTCCCACTGCGGGAGCTTTTCTGTCCTCTCAATAAGTCCTGCTTTCTCAAAAAAAGAAAGAAAAGAAATAGATACAAGCCAAGTACAGCCCAAATGTGTTGCAATAGAAAATAAAATGGTCTAATAACTATATTTCCTAGCCGGGCTCGGTGGCTCAGCTTGTAATCCCACGCTTTGGGAGGCTGAGGTGAATGGATTGCCTAACCCCGAGGGTTCGAGACCCGCCTGGGCAACCTGGAGAGTCCTCATTTCCACAATAAATCAAAAATTAGCCGGGCGTGGTAGCATGCACCTGTAGTTCCAGCTACTTAGAAGGCTGAGGTGGAAGGATTGTCGGAGCCCAGCAGGTCGTGGTAGGCTGCGGTGGCCGGGAGCGGCCACTGCACTCCAGTCTGGGTGACAGAGTGAGACTCCAACTCAAAAAAAAAAAAGATAGGAAGGAAATCTAATATTTCAACAGATTCTCTTTTAAATAATTTCAATATCCAATTTCAAATTAATATCAAGACACATTTTCATAAGTAAAATTTTATTAATTGTGAACACAAAAAGTTTACAAAAATTTTAAACATGACAAATAAAAAGAAAAATTCCACACCAATTCACTGACATGCAATAATGCATCTCACCTGTAGGATTAACAATGCAGCCAGCCAAGGTGGCTCATGCTTGTAGTCCCAGCACTTTGGGAGGGAGAGGCAAGAGGATTGCCTGAGACCAGGGATTCAAGACCAGTCAGGGCAACTTAGCGAGACCCTGTCTCTACAATAAATCAAGAAAAATTAGCCGGGCATAGTGACACCTGCCTGTAGTTCCAGAATCGCCTGAGTGAGACTCCAACTCCAAATTTAAAAAAAAATCTACTGAAAGAGGTCTTGTTAGTTTTCCATGAATTGGGACCCAATACTAATTGTATTCTTGTTTCCTAAAGAAAGCACATAGCAAAAAGAAGCCACAAAACTAATGTCTGAGGGATTGAGATAAGCACGAATCCTAAATTACTACTAATAAAGGCTTTGTTCTTATTTTAGTTAAATTGTCCTATTAAAAATGGGAGAATGTGCAAGAATGACTCCCCATGTCACCTAAAATGAACATGTAAATACAATTCAGTTACATGCACAACAGCACATGTGACCTTAAACATTCTGCATATGTGTTACTGATGTTAAATATCAACTTCCTTTACCAGAGGAAAAGTAAAACCCAAAAACCAGGAAAGATAAACACAAGCTCAAGCCGATAAACTCTGTTACAAACCTAAACACTGGTTTCAGCAAATGCATCGAAAGCAGTTATACTAAAGACTTACATTCCTTTACCTATACATAGCATTTACTCTTACTTGGACTCGTCAGTAACAAGAAATAACTCACCGTCTTTAGAAAACCAAGAAATGAAATCTTGACTTAAGAAAGGGTTATGGGGAAACAACTTGAAGGACAGAAAAGTATTTGTATTTACTGAGAACCGACGATGCATTTAAATGAGCTCAACAGCAAACTCAGAAGTGGGATTCACATCTAAATTGGCAGAAGAAAATAAACACTCCAAAAAGCAATTTGGAGGACTGGTAAAGAAAAAGGGCGACGTGTTCGCTTATCACTCCACCGCCTTCCCATCCCTCGGGGACCTAAAACACACCGGGGCCGCGTCCTGGGAACTGGCGGAGTCTCCTGTCAGACGCCTGCCACTCCACCTGCCTGTCACCTCTGGTGGAGATGACCCCACACCGAGGGCACTGCCCGCGGGGGCTGGGTTCCGAATCCGGGAGACCCGGCGGCGAGGTTAGAAAAGAGGAGCCTTCTAAGCAAAGCTGTTAGAGGCTCCAATCGCAGACCAAGGCCAGGAGGGGCGACCCTGAGGCAGAGGCCGCGGCATGCCTCGGGGTCCCCACTAAGGAAAACGGGACACATTCAGCAGACTCGGGACCCCCCGACTCTAGCGTGACGCCAAGGCGGACTGGGCAGGCTGGCATCGCCTTGGGCCCTCCACCGCGACGGGACTGTATACCCGGCAGGGGACCCGCGGAGAGAGGAAGGGCGGGCCGGCGGGCGCCCCACAGCCGGAAGGGGTGAGCCCCGCAAGCTGGGCTGCCGCCCCGGCCGAGCTCACCTTCAGGTCGTTCTCCGGCAAGTACTTGCACAGCCGCGCTATCTCCACATACTTGTCCAGGTCTAGCGGCGCCATTTTAAAGAGAATAAGCCACGGTAGCAGCGGCAGCGGCGGCAGCTATATTAGCAGCGGCAGCGGCGGAGGCCGAAGCCGGAACTTTGCCGACGTCACGTCCGGTCCGTGAGTGGCGTCTGCGCAGCGCCGTTACAGCGCGACCAGTTCTCTCAGCTGCCTGGGTACCCCGCGCCCTCTCTGGCGGAACTCAGGCTGCAGGCCCCAAGAGGGCCCCTCGCGCAACCCGCGAAACCTGCTGGGATCCGTAGGTGACTGCCGCGGGGAGTGCTGGGATTTGTAGTTTTTGTGCGTGCGTGTGTGTAGGCGTCTCACTCTGTCACCCAGGCTGGAGTGCAGTGGCATGCTCACGGCTACTGCGCCCTCGACCTGATGGGCTCAGGAGATCCCTCCGAATAGCGGGCACAGGCCACCACACCCGGCTAAATTTTTGATATATTGTAGAGATAAGTTCTCACCAAGTTGCCCAGGCTGGTGTCAAATCCTTGAGTTCAGGCAATCCTCTCACCTCGGTCTCCCAAAGTGCTGGGATTATAGACGTGAGCCACTGCACGCGGCCTGACTTATCGTTTTCAATTATAAACTGCTGCTCCTCTTTTTCTCCCCTTTTCTTCCTCCCTCCAAAGTTTCACCGCTGGGGACCCGGTGAGGCTTTTCCGAAGCAAAACGCAAAAGAGGGGACCCTAGCCATTCTCTGATTTCTATTCCAACCCTGGTAAGTAATCTCTCACCAGAACATCTTCAGTTAGAAATTGAGTAAGCCTGCCGGGCGCAGTGGCTCATACTTGTAAACCCAGGACTTTGGGAAGCAGAGGCGAATGGATTGCTGGAGTCCAAGGGTTCGAGACAACCTGGGCAACTTGGCGAGACCTTGTTTCTACAGCAACAACAAAAAATTAGCCGGGCGTGGCGGCACCTGTGTTCCAGTTACATGGAAGGCTGAGGCAGAAGGATTACCTGAGCCCAGTAGGTCGAGGTTGCGGTGGCCGTGAGTGTGCCCCTGCATTCCAGCCTGGGCAACAGAGTAAGACTCCAACTAAAAAAAAGAAAGAAAGCAAGAAAGAAAAATTGCCCAAGCCTGGCTACACTATAGTAACCTGTTTGCACCTTTCCAAGCCTTATGAAAACCTAGCCTCAATCTTTGACAGAGATGTCAGGCTTTCAGTCTACTGGTCAGAAAAAAGGGAGACAAATATTAAAACGTTTCTTATGCTAAATGCTATACAAATGCTGTTTTTCATCTAATCTTCATAACAATTGATAGAAAAGCCAAGCTAAGAGATTAAATAACTTGCCCCAAATCTCACAGGGAACAAATGGTGGAACTAAGATTGGAAAATAGAGCCACTGGCTTAAACATACTTCCCGTGTGAATCTCATGAGGGCAGGGAGTTTTTTGTTGTATCTCCAGATCCAAAAACAGTACCTGGCATTTAAACCTTCAACATTTGTTCATTCAACTATTTATTGAGCACCAATTATATGCCAGATACATTTGTAGGTGCTTGGGATACTCAGTGAACAAAATAAACAAAGATCTCTATCCTAAATCTGTAGCTTACACTTGGTAGAGGAAGACAAAACATAAACAATAAATACAGTACATTATATTCTGACAGAAAATGATAAGTGCTAGGAAAAAGAAACGCAGCAGGATAAGGGAGAAGGAGTGATACATTTTGTTGATGCACTTTGTTGAGGATTGACTCAACAAAGAAGTGGGGCAGTCAGCAGCTAGATGAGGGGTGGGGAGCTGAATTATAAGAAAGAGCTGGAGCAGAAGCCCTAAGATGAAATCATGTCTGGAGTCTTTGGAAAACAGCAAGAAACTAGTGTGGTTGGAGCAAGATGAAAGGAGTAGGAGAGTTGCTCAGAGAGTAAAAGAGAACACTGATTTATTTTATTTTATTTTATTTTATTTATTTTGCTCTTATTAAGATGGGCAAATAGCCGGACGCACTTGCTCATGCCTGTAGTCCTAGTACTTTGGGAGGCTGAGGTGAGAGGATTGCCTGAGCCCAGGTTTCGAGACCAACCTGGGTAATTTGGGAGACCTCGTCTCTACAATAAATCAAAAAATTAGCTAGGCATGGTGGCATGCGCCTGTAATTCCAGCTACTGGAAGGCTGAGGCAGAAGGATCACCTGAGCCCAGCAGGTTGACGCTGTGGTGGCCACCACAGTCCAGCCTGGGTGACAGTGAGACTGACTTATTAAAATAAAAAAAAAAAGATGGGCAACTATTGTAGGGTTTTGAGCAAAGGAATAAATGATCTATCTTGTTTTAAGGGGATTACTCTGACTACTGTGTAGGGCTGTGGAGTGGCAATAGTTACAGCAGAGAGACCAGTTAGGACACAGTTATATAATCCAATCATAGCAGGTACTCAATAAATATTCCTTGGTCAAGAGATGCTAGACAATCCTCTCGCTCTAAAATGTATTTTGTGAACAGTAAATAAAACTTTAATGAGATCTCTGGGTGATGTTCTTTGTGTCATTCTTTGAGTTCTTCTATAAGTATGAAATTGCTTCAAAAGTAAAATTAATTTTTAAAAGTTTGTTGCTGCCAGGTGCGGCAACTCACACGTGTTAATTTCAGCACTTTGGGTGGTGGAGGTGAGAAGATTGGTGAGCCCATGAATTTGAGACCAGCCTGGGCAACTTGATGAGACCTCGTCTCTCAAAAAAAAAAAAAAGAAAGAAAGAAAAAGTTTGTTGCAAATGAGGCTAGTCATGGTGACTAACACTTGTAATCCCAGAACCTTGGGAGGCCAAGGCAGGAGGATTGCTTGAGCCCAGGAGTTGGAGATTAGCCTAGACAAACATAGTGAGACCTAGTCTCTACAAAAAGTCAAAAAATTAGTGGGGCATGACGGCACGTGCTTGTAGTCCCAAGTACTTGGAATGTTGAGGTGAGTGATCGCCTGAGCCCAGGAGGAGGCTGTGGTGGCCATGATCATGCCACTGCACTGCACTCCAGCCTGAGCAACAGAGTGAGACCCCAACTCAAAAAGAAAGGAAAAGGAAAAGGAAAAGGAACTGGGCACAGTTGCTCATGCTTGTAATCCTAGCACTTTGGAAGGCAGAGGCGAGAAGATTGTCTGAGCCTAAGGATCTGAGACAAGCCTGGACAACTTGGCCAGACCACTTTTCTGTGAGAAATAAAAAAAAATTAAGCCGGGCGCATGGCTCACGTCTGTAATCCCAGCACTTTCGGAGGCGGAAGCAAGAGAATTGCCTGAGCCCATGGGTTTAAGACCAGCCTCAGGCCGGGTGCGGTGGCCCAGCCTGTAATCCCAGCACTTTGGGAGACCGAGGCAAGAGGATTGCCTGAGCCCAGGAGTTTGAGATCTGTCTGAGTAAATCACAAAAACTAGTTGGGCATGGTGGTGCATGCCTGTAGTTCCGGCTTGGAAGACTGAGGCAGAAGGTTTACCTGACCCCAGCAGGTTGAGGTTGCGTGACTGGGAGCGTGCTACTACACTCCAGCCTGTGCAACAGAGTAAGACTCCAACTCAAAAAAAAAAAAGACCAGTTGGGCAACGTGACAAGACCTCATCTCTACAATAAATTTTTTTTTTTTTAATTAACTGGGAGTGGTGGCGCACCTGTAGTTCCAGCTACTTGGAAGGCTAAGGCAAAAGGATTGCCTGAGCCCAGCAGGTCGAGGCTGCGGTGGCCATGAGCATGCCACTGCACTCCAGCCTAGGTGGCAGAGTGAGACTCCAACTCAAAAAAAAAAAAATTCCAAATAGGAAAGGATGCTATTTGCTTGGCTTTCTTTTCATTACAATCCTCTTTGGCTAGCTAACAATTCACTTTTCATCTCTGGGCCTCAAAAATCATGAATAAATCCTATCAAGATACTTCCCAGAAGTAGGAAAACAAATAGAGAGTTGGATGCAAACTTTAAAAATTAATGGATGCACAAAAAAAAAAAAATAGTACTTCAAAAGAAGACATCACCAGCATTTTTTGCTTCCCCTGTTGATGAGTCAGTAAATAGATTGGTGATATGCTGTCTCAGTAAAAATAGGTGCATAGCCAGGCTCGGTGGCTCAGCCTGTAATCCCGCGCCTTTGGGAGGCTGAGGTGAGTGGACTGCCTGAGCCCGCGGGTTCGAGACCCGCCTGGGCAGGTGAGACCTCATCTCTACAATAAATCAAAAAAATTAGCCGGGCATGGTAGCGTGTGCCTGTAGTTCCAGCTACTTGGAAGGCTAAGAATGACGGATCACTGGAGCCCAGCAGGTCGAGGCTGAGGTGGCCGGGAGCGGCCACTGCACTCCAGTCTGGGTGACAGTCAGACTCCAACTAAAAAAAAAAAAAATAGGTGGCAGTCCTCACTTTACCACACTGTGTGACAGCAAGAAGCTTATCCTACAGACCCATATTACTGAGTGAACATCACTTTTCACAACCACAGTAGAGAGAAAGGAGGAAAGCATCCTTCACAGTGTTGGGCAGGCTTTTGGTTGAGATGATAGAGCGGTTGGTACACACTGATAGTGTACAGAGCTTGATGACAGGAATATCTTAGTCTTTCTTTCAAGCAAGAGATCTGGGTTCTTGGTTCTTCCATTTATGTGGGTAAGTCATTTTAATTTCTCTGGGCCTTGATTTCCATTTTAGAAAATAGATCTCAAACATTCCTTTCAGCATTTTTGTTTTGTTTTGCTTTGTTTTTCGTTTTTTTTTTTTTTGAGTTGGAGTCTCACTCCATCACCCAGACTGTAGTGCAGTGGCCGCTCCCGGTCACCACAGCCTTGACCTGCTGGGCTCCGGCGATCCTTCTGCCTCAGCCTTCCAAGTAGCTGGAACTACAGGTACGCGCTACTACGCCCGACTCATTTTAAAATTTTTATTGTAGAGATGAGGTCTCGCCAAGTTGCCCAGGTGGGTCTCGAACCCGCGGGCTCAGGCAATCCACTCACCTCAGCCTCCCAAAGGCGCGGGATTACAGGCTGAGCCACCGAGCCCGATTTTTTTTTTTTTTTTTTTTTTTTTTTTTTGAGTTGGAGTCTCACTCTGCCGCCCAGACTGGAATGCAGTGGCCACTCCCGGTCACCGCAGCCTTGACCTGCTGGGCTCTGGCGATCCTTCCGCCTCAGCCTTCCAAGTAGCTGGAACTACAGGCGCGCGCTACCACGCCCAGCTAAGTTTTTGATTTATTGTAGAGATGAGGTCTCACCAAGTTGCCCAGGAGGGTATCGAACCCGTGGGCTCAGGGAATTTACTCACCTTGGCCTCCCACGGCGCAGGATTACAGGCTGAGCCACCGAGCCCGGCCTTTTTCAGCACTCTTAAATGTGATTTCTCATCCAAAAGCATAGGTCTCACAATGAAAACTGGTTGCTATTTTGTCCAAAAAACCTCTTCCCATTTTTCTTGATGTACCACTCCAGCATGGCACCTTGAAATAGATCTAGCCTGGCCGGGCTCGGTGGCTCAGCCTGTAATCCCAGCACTATGAGAGGCCAAGGTGAGTGGATTCCCTGAGCCCGTGGGTTCAAGACCAGCTGGGGCAACTTGGCAAGACCATGTCTCTAAAATAATTTTTCTTTTTTTATCAGCCTGACATGGTAGCACATGCATGTAGTTCCAACTCCTTGAAAGGCTGAGGCAGAAGGATTGCCGGAGCTCAGCAGGTCAACACTAGGGGAGCCGTGAGTGGGCCACAATACTCTAGCCTGGTGATGGAATGAGACTCCAACTCAAAAAAAAAAAAAAGAGAAAGAAATAAGAAATAGATCTAGCCAAAAGACACAGAGGATACTAGTGCATTCAGCAGCTCTGAACAGAAATCTCCATCTAGATGTACTTGGACATATGGCACAGTCAACCTGGCCATGGTTTTCTCTCCTGAAGGAGAACAGAATGAATGAAGACCCCTAAACTCCTCTTTGGCAGGCAGTTAATGGGAATTTTTCCATTAATATGTGAACTCAAAAAGACTACATGTTTGAAATAGGATATTTGAAGCCGGGCTCGGTGGCTCAGACTGTAATCCCGTGCCTTTGGGAGGCTGAGGTGAGTGGATTGCCTGAGCCCGCGGGTTTGAGACCCACTTGGGCAACTTGGCGAGACCTCATCTCTACAATAAATCAAAAACTAGCCGGACGTGGTAGCGCATGCATATAGTTCCAGCTACTTGGAAGGCTGAGGCGGAAGGATCGCTGGAGCCCAGCAGGTCGAGGCTGCGGTGGCTGGGAGCGGCCACTGCACTCCAGTCTGGGCGACAGAGTGAGACTCCAACTCAAAAAAAAAAAAAAGAAATAGGATATTTGAGCAGTGAGGAGAGCCACAGACCTTGAATCCCATTTTATCAATAAATTCAGTTTATGGTTCCAAGTAGCTAAAAGATTCCTTTCATCAAGTTGGCATTTTCACCTGTATTCTCAAATCCTGTCAACAGCTCTCTCTGTACAGCATGTATGACTACCCTCTTTCTATAGACAGAAAACTAGGGAGTGGGTAATGAAGCTGCCAAATGTCAGAATTTGACTGTTAGTGTTGGAATCTGGATTTGAACCCAAGTAAGTCTGAACTCTTCCCACTAAGCTACCATAGCTTGGTATTAATACTCCAGTATATAGAGGAAACAACCTCAGCTATTTCCTCTATATCCTAGGACACAACAACAGTGTCAGAGAGTGAGGTTCTCTGAAACATAGATGTAAGTAAGGCACCTCTCTAACTTCAGTAAACTTAGGGGTATGAACTAACTCAAGGATAACGTAGATAAACACGTCTAGAGACATCATTCATTTATAGCAAGGAATAGCCTTACTCTTGATAGAGGACTAGCCCTGAGCCAACTACTGGCTGCATTATCTCACACATTCCCCACCATAATTGAGACAAATCTTTTTTTTTTTTTTTTTTTGAGTTGGAGTCTCACTCTGTTGCCCAGGCGGAGTGCAGTGGTACACTCATGGCCACCCCAGTGTCGACCTGCTGGGCTCCGGCGATTTTTGTGTCTCAGCCTTCGAAGTAGCTGGACTACAGGCGTGCACTACCACGCCCGGCTAGGAGAAAGAAATATTAATAGCTCCATGTTACAGACAGGTGACACAGAAGCCCGCAGAAAAGTAAATTCCCCAAGAACAGATACACTCATTGATGAACTTTTTACTTATTCCTTGCACTTTTTTTTTTTCTCCGAGGGATGAGACAGGGTATTGTTTTGTCACCCAGGCTAGAGTGCAGCAGTATGGTCTTGGTTCACTGCAGAATCCACTCCCAGGGCTCAAGTAGTTGTCTCTCCTCAGTCTCCTGAGTTGTTGGGGATTACAGGTGCGCACCACAGAGCCACTATGCCCGGCCTCCTTGCACTTTTTTTTTTAATCAATATTTTTTATTATGATTTTGTGGGGTACAGTTAAGGGTTAGGTGTACAATTACGTTTCCCTTGCACTCTTTACAGTCGTCCTTAGTTGTCTTTTTGTTTGATCTCTCTCTCCCCCCCGCCCCAAGGGTCGTGTTGTCTCGTCCATCATAGCGCCTGCCATAATTACAAAAGGCAATTATGGGGAATAAGTCAGTGGTTTAAGGCAAAGTTTCAACTGGCCTAAAGACTACACAAGCAGATTGCACACGTGTGGGAAAGCACCCTCAACTCTCCCCTTCAGCAACCATTTCTAACAACCGCTGTAACCGAAAATGTAACTATGCGCCCCCTTAGGGAAGATCAGCTGCCGAATAGAATTTAGGTCAGCCAAAGGGGCGCCCGACTCCGGGCCTTTCGCTTGTTAAGCCCAAGTAGCCCCAGCTCATTTACTGTGCCAGGGAGGGAGGGTCCTCGGAAGGTCCGGTCGGCTAGGTTCCCTAGAGATGTGCAGCCGGGCGGCCACCCCGGGACCGGAGCGCGCCCTGACCGCCTGTGCCAAGCCTGCGCCGGAGGCCCTCGGGGCGGGGCTGATGGCGGAGAGAAGAGAAGCGGTTGGCCCCAACGCTCTTCCGGTGCCTGGGGGAAGGGCGAGGGCCTAAGCCCCGCCCCCTATGGGGCGGAGCCACGGCGCGGGACTGGCCTAAGCAGCTGCAGGTAATACCGACTGGTGCTGGGGTCTCCGGAACCAGGTTCTAGTGTAATCCCGAGCAGGGGAGGCCGCAGTCTTTAGCGGAGTAGGCCCAAGCCAGGTGGAACGATCTGGGGAGGGCCTTCTTGGGCTCTGGCCCGGCCACTTTGACCTAAAAGAACCAGCCTGTTCTCTCCCTAGACGGTCTCCTTATCCCCCTAGAGCTGCCACGTGGGGAATGAGGCTTGGGTGGCGGGGGCGGCTGCGGGAGGTACTCTCCCAGGTGCAGCAAACCCCACTGAACTTTGGACTTTGGAGACAGCTGTCTGTGGCCTAGGCAGCAGGTGGGATTTATCCATTCGTGTTTCCATTAATCCCATTTTCTTTCTTCATTCACTCTCTTCTACTCACTCACTCTCTTACACTCTATACCAGGTTCACCAGTCCACCAGCAGATTCTCTGAATGAATTTGACAGGCCCAGCCCTCTAGGAATTTAGTCTAGAATCTAGTCTAGAGACTTTTTTTTTTTTTTTTGAGTTGGAGTCTCACTCTGTCGCCCAGACTGGAGTGCAGTGGCCGCTCCCGGCCACCGCAGGCTCGACCTGCTGGGCTCCAGAGATCCTTCCGCCTCAGCCTTCCAAGTATCTGGAAGTACAGGTGCGCGCTACCATGCCCGGCTAATTTTTTTTTTTTTTTTTTGAGTTTGAGTCGCCAAGACTGGAGTGCAGTGGCCGCTCCCGGCCACCGCAGCCTCGACCTGCT